>OX336400.1:53214292-54579498 GCA_946902985.2 Meconema thalassinum
TGGACCAACCACCATACATCCCCGACCTCGCCACTAGTGATTTCCCTGATCTACGAAGTTAGCTCTTATTATTTTAGTTTCATTGAATTCTCTGATGTGCGCTGCACCTTAAACTTCCAACAAATCTACAGTTGGTATCCCTTCAGGCAAACCTCTCAATGTTGAGATCATCCTTTAATGTTTTAGAATTTATACGTTTCATTCTGATTCCGTATTAATAAACTAACTAGTATAAACAGGTTAAAGGTTCCACCTGATCAATACTTTTTATTAAATATGATCACTGTGCGGTCATTGCTTGCAACAGTGGGTGAGTGGTTAACGTGTTGGACTACCCACCCCAAAGCTTGCAGGTTCGCTCCTGGTCGTAGTAAGTGATTTTTGAAAGGCGACAAAAATCACCACATGGATGTCATACGTTGTTGGCATATTAAAGAACCCATTTGAATTCAGTAGGCTGTGTTCATAATGGAAAAATTAATCTCGAGATTTTCCCCCAACACAAAGTTCCTCCATTCTCCACTAGGAAGCGCTATAGTGTCAAGGAGCTTAGATATCTAAACTCCTTGACTTTCATAGCGTTCAAAGGAACGATGAAATTCGACATGCAAGCTGCCCTCTGGGTGTCAGTTAACAAAGCTTGCACCCGGCAACCGAGGCCATACGATATTATTATTATTATTATTATTATTATTATTATTATTACTGTATGGTCATTGGTGGAACATGTTTCGAGGCCTAATTATTAGTTTAGGCCCCTTCATCAGCCGATATGAATGAATATGACACAAGATAATTGTTTAGCGTAACACTAAAAAGTCCCTTAAAACTAAATCTTATATGGTGCACCATAATGACAGATTGAAATAGGGAACACTATTGAAAGTTGCTCCTAGTTCTTAAGACTGTTCACATCAGTTTTGTCTTACTTTAGGCGTTAACATTTATCTTGTGTCATATTCATTCATATCGGCTGATAAAGGGGCCTAAACTAATAATTAGGCCTCGAAACATGTCCCACAAATTACCACATAGTGAGCATATTTAATTTATTTATTTATCGTATGGCACTTAAAACATTAAATTATCACATCCATGAAATTCTATAGTAGTTCCAGCTATTGAAACATAACTTCTTACATATGTCAAATATTCAAGTTCTTAATGTAGCATACAGCATCTGTTGTAACAATTAAAAAGTCCTTGAAGTCCCCACAATATGCATGGTTTGGGCACTCGGTCACTAAGTGATGAATTGTCTGATTCTCAGCACCGCAGTCACATTTTGATGATGGGACTATTCCCCACTTGTGGAGAGCGACTGCACATCTTCCATGGCCAGTGCGAATACGATTGAGGGCTGTCCACACAGAACGAGATTGATCAAATCCTGGTGGCTTTTCCAGGATACAGGGCATGCCACGACATCGTTCAGGGCAGTGCTGTTGCCAAATGTGGCTCCATAAGAGACGAATGACGAACTTCTCTTCTGACAAAATTCTGGCTGTGGAAATAGCAGGGTTCCTTGATCTGAGCCGTTTTCGCTCCGCATAGGCTACGTCATTTATCAAAGGCAGCTGCGGATTATCCTTAATCTTCTGATATTCTCGTACGAGAGTACTCTTCCTTCTAGCATCAGGTGGTGGAATATGACTTAGAATGGGTAGCCAGTGAGAGGGAGTAGATCGTATGGTCCCACTAATAATGCGCATAGTCTCATTCAACTGCGTGTCTACTTTCTGTGTGTGAGCGCTGTTTATCCACACTGGTGCGCAGTATTCCGCAACTGAATAAACCAACCCAAGAACTGAGGATCGTAGTGTGTCTGCTGAAGATCCCCAGCCAGTACCACACAGTTTATGCAGGAGTTGTTCCTACGCCCCAACTTGGCAGCTACCTTCGTGACATGTTCCTTGTAGGAAAGTGTCCTATTCAAAATGACCCCTAGATATTTAGGGCAAATGTTATGATGAAGTCTGTTTCCCTCAAAGTACACATTGAGAACCCTGTTTGAAAATTTACTCGATAAATGGAAACAAGACACTTCTGTTTTAACTGGTTGGGTTGTAGTCTCCTCTGGCGAAAGAACTTGCCTAACGTATCCAAATCTGAAGTTAGGATTTGTTCAGTTACTTCAGCGATGGCCCAATCATCTGCATAACCAAACTTTTCAGATTTTGTTTCTGGCATGTCAGTTAAGTACAGATAGAAAAGCAGAGGGGCAAGGACAGAACCTTGTGGTAAACCATATCATATTTAATAAAGGCGGAACCTTTAACCTGCTTATACTAATCCTTTAATGACATAAACTAGACTTTCCTTGAACACTGTACCTTTAGGGAATATGGAATTGGGAATGTATGTATATTGTACCTTTAGGAGATGATGTTCACCAGAAACTCAAACTTATTCAATCGATTAGATTAGCAGTTTGCCATTTCTACTACTGTGAGCGCTAGTGTGAGTCAATGCAGAGATTTACCTTCTTCCTTCCACCACACTTTTGATGGTAAAAAAAATGAACGATCACTCCTTGATAACTTTTCTAGAGTATACAAGGCAGTAATGGTCTGGAGATGTTAACTCGTCCGCGGTCTATAACCCACTCACCTTCCTAAATATGAACACGACTTATAAATGAAATTCCAGCTGAGTCCGACATTTTGCGCGTGAGTTACCGTCAACTGTTGCATTGCCAAACCCGCGGATACGGTACTATGCACAGGGTCATTATGTATGTGCGTGCGAGTAGACACGGCAAGCTAAGCCGGCTGTGATTGGTGCAGATCGCGGATGCGGGTACATGGTTCAGCCGATGATTGGCGCGCACCTTCACACTTTTACCAATCATGTTCAATAATGTGTAACTTACTCATAGGCGAGGCTGAAAATGTCCTCCCTCTCTTGTAACACACACCTAACATATTCTGATGTAAAAATGTCTGTCAACTCTTTTATTATTTACGGAGCCTGTTTCCTTGAATCTTTATCAAGCCTCCTAATTGTACTGGCATTAGGCACAGGTCTTCCTGGAAACTTGATTCGAAATTTTCGTCTCGTTTCAGAACAAGATTTTCTGCTTTTCATATACGAATTCTCTCTCTCTATCTATTCGTTTAATCGATTCCGACTCTCCGTGATGCCATGTACTAGACTACGCCAATTTCTCCTGTCCTGCACTGCCTCTCGAAGATTTTCCAAGCTGGAATTTAGTGCTTCTGTGATGCCATCCATCCATCTCATTCTTTGCCTCCCTCTTCTTCTTGTGCCTTCTATCTTCCCCAGCATTAAGGCCTTCTCTACTGAATTATGTCTTCTCATGATGTGTCCAAAGTAGCCCAGTTTTTGTTTCAGGATTAAGCCCTCCAAGGAACAAGCTGGTTTAATTTGCTGTAAAACTGACTTATTGGTTCTCTTCGCAGTCCATGGAACTCTAAGAACTCTTCTCCAACACCATAATTCGAAGGAATCTATTCTACGGCGCTCAGCTTTTCTGATGGTCCAGGTCTCACAATCGTACATCACAACTGGAAAAACCATAGCCCTTACTATACGGATCTTTGTTGTTAAGGTTAGGTCTCTACTCCTTAAGATATTGTCCAGATTTGAAAATGCCTGTCTACCAAGTAGCAATCGTCTTTTGATCTCATGACTGCAGTCACCATCGGCAGAAATCTGTGAGCCAAGATAGTTAAAAACAGAGACTATCTCCATTTTTTCTCCTCCTACTTGCCATGAATTGACAGTTGTAGTTGTCATAATTTTTGTTTTCTTGAAATTCAACATTAGTCCAGCCTTTGAACTTTCTTCTTTCACTTTCAGTAAGAGATTTTTTAAATCTTCTTCAGTTTCAGCCATCAGGATTGTATCATCTGCATATCTCAGGTTGTTTATATTTAACCCAGCTATTTTGATTCCTGTTTCTTCTTCATCTAACCCCACATTCCTCATAATGTGTTCTGCATACAGATTGAAAAGGTAAGGTGACAATATACAACCTTGACGTACTCCTTTTTGAATCCTAACCCATTTAGTTGTTCCATATATGGTTCTCACTGTAGCTTCTTGATCAGAGTATAAGTTCCGGATGAGGTTAATGATATGTTCTGGTACTCCCATGTATTTTAGTACTTTCCATAACTCATTATGATCAACACAGTCAAAAGCTTTAGCATAATCAATAAAACAACAAGTAGTTCCGTGAGGAACTATACAGCCTATTTTCATATATCCTGCTCATGTTAATTGCCTCTATCAACATACAAAATTTCAGTTTAATTGCTATAACAGATTCGTAGATATCGAGAACCGTCTAAATATTTCAGATGGTCGCCAGGTTGGATTTTTATTTTTGTACTATTACATTAAGATTGTTGTGTACGTGTGGTATTCAAACTTCAATCGCATGATTAGAACACAAGAAGTAAAAACGAGATTTTAAAATTACGCACATCAGCCATCTTGTGATTATGCAAACAATTGAAATAAATTAGATGCCAGTGGATCAACATTTGTAAAAGCATTTAACGTGCAACGTTTCACGGCACTCGGATAGTTAATTCGCGAGAAATGTCCATTTAAATATTTATACTTCGCGTCGCCGCCATGTTGGATTTGTGCTCTCCAGGTTACTGAAATTCCTATAGGTGAACATATGTTCATAGTCTCTATGAACATAAAAAAAATCAGTTTGGTTGCTGTAAAAGATTCATAGATATTGAGAACCGTCTAAATATTTCGGAAGCTCGCCATTTAGGATTGTTATATGTATAGGCCATAGAGTTATGTACCATTCAAGGACAATTATTGCCTAGGTTCATTATTCAAACTTTCACTTCGATCGCATGATTACGACACAAGATATTAAAACTTAATTTTAAAATTTCTCACAGCCGCCATCTTGAGGTTATGTAAACAATTGAATTAAATTAGATGGCAGTGCATTACAATCTGCAAAATCATTTACTGTACCACATTTCACTGCGCTCAGAGAGTTAAATCACGAGAAAAGTCTATTAAAATATTTTAAATTCGCTTGGTCGCCATGTTCGTTTTGTACTTTACAGGTTTATGAAATATACATAGATAAACTTGTATCAGTACCCTTTATCACCGTACAAAATTGCATGATGATATCTGTAATAGTTTCGGAGATATAGAATGTCAGTGAAATATTTCGCACAGCCACCATTTTGAGGTTATGTAAACAGTTGAACTGAATTAGACTCCATTGCATTACAATGTGTATAAACATTTGCTGTACCAAGTTTCATTACGTTTGGATAGTTAAATCGCGAGATATGTCTATTTAAAAGTCTCAAATTCGCTTGACCGCCATGTTGGTTTTGTAGTCACCAGATTTTTGAAAGTCTCATAGGTGAACTTCTAGTAGTGCCCTTTATCACCGTACACAATTTCAGGGCGATATCGGTAATAGTTTCGGAGATATTGAATGCTAGTGAAATATTTCGCACAGCCGCCATGTTGGATTGGTGAGACGTAACAAAATTTGAAGGGCACGGTCGAGGTCGCCGGGAATAGTACTATGAACTTACCGAGTTTCATTGAAATCGCTCCAGCCGTTTAGATTTTATTAGGGACACACACACACCTCACACACACACACACACACACACACACACACGCACACACACACGGACAAAAGGTGATCTCATAAGCCTATTTTTTCAAAATTGAAAATAGGCTAAAAATATACATCTTTCTGGAATTCTCTTGCCTTCTACATTATCCATCGTACGTAAGCGATTTGATCTCTGGTCCTTCTTCCTTTACGAAATACAGCTTGTTCTTCAGGTAACTCTCGGTCTACATACTGGCGTAGTCTATTTTGTAGGATTTTAAGCATGACTTTGCTTGCATGTGAGATAAGTGCTATTGTTCGGTGATTCGTGCATTTTTTAGAATTTCCCTTCTTAGGAATTGGGATGAATACTGAACTTTTCCAGTCTTTTGGCCATTGTTGGGTTTTCCATATTTGCTGACATATGGAATGTAAAATTTTCACTGCACTATCTCCAACTTCTTTGAACATTTCTATTGGAATTCCATCATGTCCACTAGCTTTGTTTTTAGCAATATTCTCTAGGGCCCATTTGACTTCAGTTTCCAAAATATCTGGTTCTGGTTCGAAGGGCACATGAACTTCATTATCCATAATTCATGGTTCTTTCTTATACAGATCTTCTACATATTCCATCCATCTTTCCTCAATGTCCTCTGCTTCTGTTAGATCTTTGCCATATTTATCTTTTACCATACCAAATTTTGCCTGAAATTTTCCTTTGATATCCCTAATTTTCTTGTAAAGTTCCCTCGTCTTTCCCATTCTGTTATTTTCCTCAACTTCCTTACATTGATTATTTATAAAAATATTCTTATCTCTTCTAGCTAATCTTCTAAACTCTGCATTAAACTCAAACATTGCTGATCTATCCCCTTTAATTTTTGCATTCCTTCGTTCTTCTGCAATTTTCAGTGCCTCACCCGATAACCATTTGGCCTTCTTCTTATTATTTTCCTTGGGAATGTATTTTTCTGCTTCCTGCTTACCAGCAGCAGATACTTCTGTCCACAACTCTTCAGGGGTTTTGTCTCCAATCTGCAATGTATTAAATCTGTTTCTGACTTCTACTGTATAATCACAAGGAATACCGGGTGAGTTAGCCGTGGTCGTTACGGCATGACTGATGGCAGTCGCTCACATCCGGGAGGCGAGGAGGTTCGAATCCCCCCCGCCGGCAACCTTGAAGATGGTCTTCTGTGGTTTCCCATCTTCCTTCCAGGCAAATGCCGGGGTTGGTCCCTAACTATAGGCCACAGCCGCTACCTTCCAACTCCTCGTCCTTACCTTCTCACTCACCTCACCAACGGTACTTGTAGCTCGCCCATTGGGTGTCCGTCTCGAAGCAGCTACAAAACTGGCGAGCTGAATTTTGCTATTAATAATTCATGATCTGATCCGCAGTCAGCGCCTGGTCTTGTTGTAGTAGATTGAATAGCACTTTTCCACCTACTATTACAAATTATGTAATCAATTTGATTTCGGTATTGGCCATCTGGTGAAGTCCAAGTGTATAGACGTCTTTTGCGTAACTGGAATAGTGTGTTGGTAATAATCAGTGAATTGTCTAGGCAGAATTCTAGGAGTCTCTGTCCTGCTTCATTTGTTGTACTAAGACCAAATTGTCCTGTTACACCATCTACTATTTGATTTCCCATTTTAGCATTCCAATCACCAACTATGAACACGATATCCTTGTTCGGTGTCGACCGTAGTAGTTCTTGCAAATCTTCATAAAATTGGTCAACTACTTCCTCTTCAGCATCAATGGTTGGTGTATGAACTTGAATGACTGTAACATTGAGAGGTTGACCTTGAAGTCTGATGGATATCATTCTATCATTTTTAGCCTATTTTCAATTTTGAAAAAAATAGGCTTATGAGATCACCTTTTGTCCGTGTGTGTGTGCGTGTGTGTGTGTGTGTGTCCCCCCCTAATAAAATCTAAACGGCAGGAGCGATTTCAATGAAACTCGGAAAGTTCATAGCACTATTCCCGGCGACCTCGACCGTGCCCTTCAAATTTTGTTACGACTCACCAATCCAACATGGCGGCTGTGCGAAATATTTCACCAGCATTCAATATCTCCGAAATTCTTTCCGATATTACCCTGACATTTTCTAAGGTGATAGAGGGAACTACTATAAGTTCACTTATGTGACTTTTGAAAACCTGGTAACTACAAAACCAACATGGAGGCCAAGCGAATTTGCGACTTTCAAATAGACGTTTCTCGTGATTTGACCAACCAAACGCAATGAAACTTGGTACAGTATATGTTTATATACATTGTAATGCACCGACATCTAACTTCGTTCAATTGTTTACATAATCACAAGATGGCGGATGTGCGAAATATTTCACCGGCATTCTATATCTCTGAAACTATTAGCGGTATCTCCCTAAAATTATGTACGGAGTTAAAGGGCACTACTGGAAGTCCATCTATAAGACTTTCAAAACCCGATTAACTACAAAACGAACATGGCGGCCAAGCGAATTTGAAAATTTTAAATAACCTTTCTCGCGATTTAATGTTCCAAGCGCACTGAAACCTGGTACAGAAAATATTTCTGCACATTGTAATCCACTGGTATCTAATTTAGTTCAATTGTTTACATAACCTCAAGATGGCGGCAGTGCGAATTTTAAAATTAAGTTTTTATTTCTTGTGATGTAGTCATGCGATCGAAGTGAAAGTTTGAATAATGAACCTACGCAATAATTTTCCTTTAATGGTACATGACTCTATGGCCTATACATTTAACAATCCAACATGGCGACCATCCGAAATATTTAGACGATACCGGTACTGAATATCTACAAATCTATTTTATCAATCAAACTGCATTTTTAATGTTCATAGGGGCTATGAACTTAAGTTCACCTATAGGACTTTAAATAACCTGGTGATCACAAATCCAACATGGCGGTGACGCGAATTATAAATATTCACATGGACGTTTCTCGCAATTTAACCATCCGAGTGCAGTGAAACTTGGTACAGTAAATCCTTATACGAATGTTAATCCACTGGCATCTAATTTATTTCAATTGTTTCCATAACCTCAAGATGGCAGCTGTGAAAAATTTTAAAATCTCCTTGTTTTTTCTTGTGTCCTAATTATGCGATTGAAGTTTGAATACTACAAGTTCACAATAATCTGCATGTAACAGTACATAACTCTAGGACCTACATATATAAAATCCAACATGGCGACCATCCGAAATATTTAGTCGGTTCTTAATATCTACGAATCTATTACAGCAATCAAACAGAAATTGTGTATGTTGATAGTGGCAATTAACACAAGTAGGATATATGAAATTAGGCTGTATAGTTCTTCACGGAACTACTTGTTATAGTTGCAACCCATCACAGTTTTACCTACTCTGTTACTAACTATGAAGGCTACTCCATTACTTCTGTTGTTGGCATGTCCAGAAAAGTATACTGTGTAGTCATCCGAAATAAACTCTCCCATTCCAGACCACCTCATTTCACTTATTCCCAATATGTCGATGCCGATTCTCTCCATTTCTCTTTTGAATACATCTAGTTTTCCTTGATACATGGATCTCACATTCCATGTTCCTAAACAGTACTGTTCCTTGCAGCATTGCACTCTTCTTAAAGCCCCTCTCAACTTAGTTCCCCCCGGAGATCCGAACGGGGAACTTGAAACTCCGGAACATTTTAAATTGAGCAAAGCCATGGGGTTTTCTCGGATTATTTAATGTGGTGGTTTCCCGTTGCCTTCCACATTCTGATGCGGTTGACCAATCATGGTTCCTCCGCCTTCAGGGATAATTTCTCATCCCTAGGACAACAGAGTGCCCTAAAGCTCTACCAGCTCATCCGCCTTCCAAGGAAACCGTTAGCACTTGGTAGAGGAGGACCTCTTATACCGGAGGTCACTCGGTCGTCAGAGCCTCGTCAGTCTTAAACAGGGTGCACCACGTGCAGGTGAGGTTGACATATGAGTAGGAGTTCTGTCAACATCCTACCCCTTACACCCCATATACGAATTATGGATATACATGTGAATTGGTGTCTAGGCATGTCCAACAATCTCAGTAATCACAATACTCACTAAACATGCAACACTAACGTCCAAGCTTTGCAGATACACGTCCCTATGAATGACAAAAGACGTGTGAACTAACGATATGAGTCAGCGGAGTGCGCCTACCACCGGCTGATTCGCGAACTGCTGGCTTAGCTTGCAGTGTTTACTCGCATGCACTATTTCCTACCCTACCAGGGAATTGTTACCGCTAGAGGTGGACCGGGCCTGTAGTGTATACATTACGTCATCTCGCCTCGTTAAGGCTGCAGCAACGGTTGCGGGCCAAGAGGGGAATGCATGTACAGTCATACAATGAGAACACACCGCACAGCGCACGACCCAGCATGAATCATGCACACAAGTGACACGATGAGGTTTCGCTGGCGACAACTGCACGTCTATCACAGGCGTGTGGCTGGGCGGAGCGCATTAGTTCCGATTTCCGCCACAGGTAACAATTCCCTGGTAGGGTAGTAATGACCCTGTTCAAATGCGGTACGGTTAAACAAAATAGCGCCGAATGGCGTAATGTTATTAAAATTTGTTCAATCCAACCAATGGTTTTTGCCTAATCCAATAATTGTGTATTTTGTATCGGATATGTTGGCAACTAGTGATGTTAATGTGTTCGCCTCCTTGTGAGAGCTTTTGCGTCAGTTTCACATAATAGGCTGTGATACAGCACATACAGTGAGTCCGGAAATGTTCTCCGCACCGACTACATGCGTCTGCGAGAGCTAGCTACAGCAGTTACGTTGGCAGCACGGCTGACGCTTGCATCATATTAGCCTTTCACGAATTGATTGCCGGCGGTCGAGATGGGAACTATTCTTTGTTTACTTGTGTCACACGTCAGCCTGTTTCGTTGACAGGTACAGTTGCGCGAGTAGGATATGACTCAGCTCAAGTAGCCTCTGTCATCGTTTAACTGTCCGTGGTGATATGAGCTCCTATGACGCGCAATGCTGCTTGACGTATGTGCATAATGCATTCTGTCATCGCTGTGTTCCCTAATAACAAGAAAACAGTATACTTTGTACTCACCACAGCCATTCATAACAGATGCTGGAAGTGCTGATGACACATACGCTCGCTAATTGCAATACTCACTGACTGGCTACAGCACACACGTGTGGGATTCACCCTGTCAAAGACACCGTGCTACCAACTAAACCGATGAGGCAACCTCTCACAGCTGCACGTAACCACTGCGGAGAACATTTTCGGGCGCCATGTATATCCGGTGCAGTCGGCGCACAAGTGACCAAGGATACTAATTACATTTCATAATGTCCGCCAGGTATATAACATAACGTATGAAAACCGAAAAAGAAAGCGAAATAAGACAGAGAGCGATAGTTGGTTCATTATTATTCTTTCGAACACCTTTCTTGCAGTTGTGTTCGCAAGCATCGTTTTCATGTGGCCAAACCACTTGAGTTTTGATTTCTGGATCTTCTTGAGAAGTGTTTCTTTTATTCCTACTTCCTGCAACAATTGTATACTTTTCCAAGGAAACACAAACAAAAGAAAGTTCAAAATTCAAATCGTAACTATCATCGTAACATCTCGCTTCAAATTCTGTCCTTCCTTGTCTTCTCTACCATAAACCCCTGGCACTACAGCCCGTGAAGCGACCACTGGCCAGCCATTTGGCCTGCATATATTGGGGTGACGCATGATCAGCGCATTGGGTTCCCTCGGCCGTTAATCTTGGCTTTCGTGATAGGGGCGCTGCATCACTGTCAGACAGCTACTCAATTGTACTCACGAGGCTGAATGCACCTCGTTCCAGCCCTCACGTCAGTTTCTAAAATCCCTGATGGAGCTGGGAATCGACCCCGGGGCCTCCAGCTGAGAGGCAGGCGCGCTACCCCTACAACACAGGCCGGCTTTTCTGTACCATGACACGTAGAAATTTCATTTCAGCTGCTTAGAGTTTTGAGCAGTCCCTATCAGTTAGTTAGTGTAACTGTTTCAAGACTGTACGTAAGGATTGGCAGAGCGGGTGGTTCACCAGTCCCTTGCTATCCAGTTGTAGGCATCCCGTAACATGTACTACAATTCTGAAAGACATCGGTCCCTCTCACTAAAATAAGGTAATCTAACGAGATGTGTGTTTACGGGCTAGAATCCAGTAGAAAACGTTATAGGCAACTGCATGTTAGAAAAAAATAATATACGAGCCTTACAGTAGTCGCATATGATGTGTAACATGTGATATGTTATCCTGCTTTTTGAGTCCCGGGAGCGCAAATCCCTTGTTGACAGTGAACTCTGTTGGTCTTTGAAATAACTACTTGTAAAACTCCACTACCAAATCCTGACCGTATTGAATCATAATATTGTTATTTGCCGTGGCGGAATCAATCCACTGCCTACTTGATGCGAGCTGCGCTCTATACCGGCCAGTTAGTGAACCCATGTCAGCAATGTTATTGAAAATAGCCTCGTTTTGCCGATCAGTGTACTGCCAAGTATAGGCGCGATTAAACATTAGGTGTGCGGAAGGTATATTAAATGTGTTTCTCCCAGTGATATGTTTAGACCAACGAAGTTTCAATTATTGTTAGTAGTCGCCGTTAATATAATGAATTCCTACGTTGTTTGGAGTGTTTGTTGATGCGATATAGATTCCACATAGCCACATGGCCGACAGAACATCGAGTGCTTACATTAAATAAGAATAAAGCAAAAGTATGAAGATTTAATGAATCGTAATTGTTTTCAGCAAATATGATAAAATGAATATTTTCACACCAAAGAATGACAACTTGAAGATGATTTACTGTAGGAATATCTTTAATGGGGTCTCCAAACCTTGAACTAAACTGTATGCGATATACATTCGCCATAGACACATGGCCTACAGTACGTCGTTGTACCGATCTCCGCCATCACGCGCGCTCATTGTTTCCATCCCATGCACTTCCGTCCCATCCATTTCCGTCCCATGCACTTCCGTCCCATCCACTTCCGTCCCTTTTCCAAAATCACTCCCACAAAAATGTCCAGCTACCGAGTGGAAAGATGGTACACATCAAAATGTTTACATGGGACTTGAAACTTCGAACCCTCGAGCTTGACCTGCAGCGCGCACTTCCGAGTCTATACAATATCTGCTCTCGGTCTGTGCGTGAACCTCCTGTTTTAAAGTACGTGTTCTGCGTATCTGTGCTTGTTTTACGGGTTCATTCGTGGTACCAATACTGAATTAATAATGGCGCTCACGATTCCTGCTGACTTCTAGCCCGTGAACACACATCTCGTTATATTACCCCGGTTTAGGGAGAGGGACCGATGTCTTTCAAAATTGTAGTATATGTGACGGGATGCATACAACTGAATCGCAAGGGGCTGGCGGACCACCCGGTATAGTACTTGTATAGTGTCATCTTTGTTTTGAAATACCGCTCAAAGTGCTGATAGTCTTATAGTTAAACTTACCCATTTTCGTAAATTTCGTAAAAAATACTGTAGTCGAATTTTACCGGACTTTCTATGTTATATTTTTTTCAGTCCTTTTTTATATATGTACTTTAGTTTCTATTTTATTTCTTTCACATGGCAGAAATGTGGGTTATGTTCCCCCAAGTTCAGCGCAGAGCATCATTTCGAAAAAGGAAGTTGCATATGGTTGAGTTGAGTTCACAGCACTTTGTTTCAAATGTTGCTTCTTTCTGCTCTAACTGCTAGTTTCATTACAGGGCGCGTTTAAACATCGAATGAATTTAATTACATGCACCACATTGTCACGTGACGACGTGAATTTAATTACAGACACCACATTGTCGCGTTTAAACGACGTGCCAGTTTATTTACAGACAACACATTGTCGCGTTTAAACGTCGAGTCGGTTTAGTTACAGACAGCACATTGTCACGTTTAAACGTCGCATCAGTAAAGATACAGACAGCACATTGTCACGTTTAAACTTCGCATTAGTGTACTTACAGACAGCGCGTTGTCACGTTTTAACGTCGCATCAGTAATGATACAGACAGCACATTGTCACGTTTAAACGCCGCATTAGTGTACTTACAGACAACACATTGTCACGTTTAAACGTCGCATCAGTAATGATACAGACAGCTCATTGTCACGTTTAAACGTCGCATTAGTGTACTTACAGACAGCGCATTGTCACGTTTAAACGGCGTGTCAGTTTAGTTACAGATAGCACATTGTAGCGTTTAGACGTCTTATCAATTTGGTTCCAGCCACCACAACGTTGCGTTTAAACGTCAAGTCAGTTGAAATACCATCTGGTCCTACTACATCGTTGTGTTGAGGTATGTTTTGTAATCGCAATCTATACAAAATTTTGCCATGGAGTCGGAAATTTGTGTATGCTAAATTATTGTTCACGGTTATTTCAGAAAGACTTCCAGCCCAAAAACATATCCATGTGTGAATAGTAATCATCTGCACCGGGATTCAAACCACAGCAATCGTAGTGCGTAAAGTAACTTGCACGGCTATACAGTGGGGTGCTAAAAATCTCTCCATGCCTATTAGATATTTGAAGCACCACCACGAGACGGAGAAAGCCATCAGATTGAGTCGATATTGCATCCTTGAAGAGTGCACTGACTTTCTCTCTGCCACCCACATTATTCACTGTCAGATGTTCCCCTCAATTTTTGTTCATAATGGCAGTAATTTCTCAAACCTATCTACCTCTCTCTTTCCCTCTTCATTTCTCCTTGTAAGTCTGTCTCTACCCGGCTCATCTTTAATTCAAACCATTTAGTCTACCTTCTGGTAACATCCATCCCCACTTCTTCATCGGCTCTTCCTTTTTTATTCTTCCAAACTCTTTTTTATTTTTTATGGTCCATGTCTTTAACCAGTTTCTTCTCTCTCTTTCGTTCACACACATACACTCACACACTCACGCACACGCACGTAAGATCATTCTGCATATGAGAAAATAATAGTACATTATGCAACGAGCCTATAATGGTAATAATTAAGACACGAGTATGTTTATAAAATGAGCGTATGCGAGTGTCTTAATTACCATTATAGGCGAGTTGCATACGATTTTTTATGTTCGACGATAATTATTATAACTATTTTATGTTCGAACATAAATATTCGTAAATATCTGTCGAGATTTCGCCAGTTTTATGTACTGAACAGAGCGCATGAGAAACAGAGAATGCCTTGTATTTGACCATGGTCTCCTCGATTAACCTACTATGACACTAGGAGAGGCAGTGAAATTTAAATTAGAAGGCCTTGGAACTCAGCGCTTTTAATTATCTAATTGGTCAAACAACTGTTTCTTGAGCTCTGTTTGGTGGGAGAAACTGTTTCATAATGAAAAATAGTGTTATAATGAGCCTCATTATAGTACAGTTTTCTGTCGATCATAAAGATAGTTTAGAAATCATTCTTTTAGTGTTGCCCTATTAAAAACAAATCTTTTCAGTCGGTAAACACTAAATAATTCCAATTACTGGAATTTGTACAGTATCTAATAATAATCATAATAATAATATTAATGATAATAATAACAAGCCTGCCAACGTGCTTGAAAATGAGCACATTAAATGTATTGGGGTGGACACATTTCAACCGACCAGAAAATCTTGGCCAATCGACCTGATATTGTCTATCTCAATAAAGGAAAACAAAAGGCCCACTTGACGGACAGTCCTGTCCCACTGAGTCTAAATATGTTAACTACCCAGGCTAAAAGAGATACAGTCAGTCTGTGAGACTAGTCTTTATATCATTTCGAATGACGCATGCTACAAATGCTACACATGTTAGAAAGGCTCAGGAGTGCTTCTCGCTTCGCTCGAAGCCCCAGGACTCTTTCAAAATACTCCATTACCCATTAAATTAGGCTTCCCGCCCGGGCACCTCTTTAAGGGCCACCCTGTATTTGAGTCTGACATCTTTTACAACTCTTTAAGGGTCACCCATTATTTGAATCTGATATCTTGCAAACCCCTTTAAGGGTCACCCTGTATTTGAATTGAATATAGCATACTGTACACCTCGTTATGTGCCACCCTGTATTTTGCTCTGACATCCTGAACACCTCTTTAGGAGGCACCCTGTATTCTTATCTGGCATCTTGTATATCTCTTTAGAAGTCACCCTGTATTCTTGTGTGACATCTTGTACACCTCTTTAGGAGTCACCCTGTATTCTTGTCTGACATCTTGTACACCTCTTTATGAGTCACCCTGTATTCTTGTCTGACATCTTGTGCACCTCTTTAGGAGTCACCCTGTATTCTTCTCTGCCATCTTGTGCACCCCTTTAAGAGTCACCTTGTATTCTTATCTGGCATCATGTATATCTCTTTAGGAGTCACCCTGTATTCTTATCTGACATCTTGTACACCTCTTTAGGAGTCACCCTGTATTCCTGACTGACATTGTGTACACCTCTTTAGGAGGCACCCTGTATTCTTATCTGACGTCTTGTATATCTCTTTAGGAGGCACCCTGTATTCTTATCTGACGTCTTGTATATCTCTTTAGGAGTCACCCTGTATTCTTATCTGACGTCTTGTACATCTCTTTAGGAGTGACCCTGTATTCTTATCTGACGTCTTGTATATCTCTTTAGGAGTCACCCTGTATTCTTATCTGACGTCTTGTACATCTCTTTAGGAGTCAACCTGTATTCTTATCTGACGTCTTGTATATCTATTTAGGAGGCACCCTGTATTCTTATCTGACGTCTTGTATATCTCTTTAGGAGTCACCCTGTATTCTTATCTGACGTCTTGTACATCTCTTTAGGAGTCACCCTGTATTCTTATCTGACGTCTTGTATATCTCTTTAGGAGGCACCCTGTATTCTTATCTGACGTCTTGTATATCTCTTTAGGAGTCACCCTGTATTCTTATCTGACGTCTTGTACATCTCTTTAGGAGTCACCCTGTATTCTTATCTGACGTCTTGTATATCTCTTTAGGAGTCACCCTGTATTCTTATCTGACGTCTTGTATATCTCTTTAGGAGTCACCCTGTATTCTTATCTGACGTCTTGTACATCTCTTTAGGAGTCACCCTGTATTCTTATCTGACGTCTTGTATATCTCTTTAGGAGTCACCCTGTATTCCTGACTGACATTGTGTACACCTCTTTAGGAGGCACCCTGTATTCTTATCTGACGTCTTGTATATCTCTTTAGGAGGCACCCTGTATTCTTATCTGACGTCTTGTACATCTCTTTAGGAGTCACCCTGTATTCTTATCTGACGTCTTGTATATCTCTTTAGGAGTCACCCTGTATTCTTATCTGACGTCTTGTATATCTCTTTAGGAGTCACCCTGTATTCTTATCTGACGTCTTGTATATCTCTTTAGGAGGCACCCTGTATTCTTATCTGACGTCTTGTACATCTTTTTAGGAGTCACCCTGTATTCTTATCTGACGTCTTGTATATCTCTTTAGGAGTCACCCTGTATTCTTATCTGACGTCTTGTATATCTCTATAGGAGTCACCCTGTATTCTTATCTGACGTCTTGTACATCTCTTTAGGAGTCACCCTGTATTCTTATCTGACGTCTTGTATATCTCTATAGGAGTCACCCTGTATTCTTATCTGACGTCTTGTATATCTCTATAGGAGTCACCCTGTATTCTTATCTGACGTCTTGTATATCTCTTTAGGAGTCACCCTGTATTCTTATCTGACGTCTTGTACATCTCTTTAGGAGTCACCCTGTATTCTTATCTGACGTCTTGTACATCTTTTTAGGAGTCACCCTGTATTCTTATCTGACGTCTTGTATATCTCTTTAGGAGTCACCCTGTATTCTTATCTGACGTCTTGTATATCTCTATAGGAGTCACCCTGTATTCTTATCTGACGTCTTGTATATCTCTATAGGAGTCACCCTGTATTCTTATCTGACGTCTTGTATATCTCTTTAGGAGTCACCCTGTATTCTTATCTGACGTCTTGTATATCTCTATAGGAGTCACCCTGTATTCTTATCTGACGTCTTGTATATCTCTTTAGGAGTCACCCTCTATTCCTGTCTGACGTCACGCACTCGCCATCTCCGTATCGCATAACGCCAGACCCCAGGAGTAAACTCAGACTCGGTGCATATGCACTGAACAACATGATGACGTCATACACGCCGTGACCGTAACGCATAACGTTAGACCCAATCATAACGACAAAGTCGACAAGATCATTTGAAATGATAAAACTATAAACAATTACGCACCGTTGGCTGAAGAAATACGAAACCTATTGGGACTAAATAGCGTGAGAATTTTGCGAGTGGTGATCTCTTCCACAGGAGTTGTTCCAAGAACGTTGGTAGAATACAGAAGGCAGTAATACGTGTCATATTGTTAGGCTATTTTTGTCTCAGTAAGGTTTACAGGATACTTGATTATCAAATCCGTATCTTGTAGCCTGAGTTGCACCATATTTATGAGAAATTAAAGATAATAATAATTAATAAAATAATTTGCAGATGATTTTGCTATACTGCCAAGCTGCCTAACAAATGCAACAATGCAAATCAATCTCTTGGAAGCAAAAGCGAGTAAAACAGCCTTGAGAATCTCCGTAGTAAGAACAAAATTTATAACAAACATCCAGAATACTTCAATATTTTTGAAAACACATATTGTTAGAGTCGAGAAAGTAATAGGAGAATTAATTCAAGAAAATGGTTTAGACAAATTTGCAATAGAAGAAAGGTACACAAGAAGTAAAGAACATGAGGTATTGCTAAGAATGTTTATAACAAAATGTGCCTGCCTAAAAACCTTAAAATAAGGCACTACACTACAGTGGGAAAATCGGAATGCCTATATGCGAGTGAATGTCTAGTATTAAATTGGACAAACTTGAAGTACCGGAAAGGAGAATTATGAAAACAAATCTTAGATCCAGTGGAAAGAAAAGAAGTATGGAAATTGCGATCTATTGATGAAATATGCAGGACTATAGAAAGCATAACGGAAAGGATAACAAGAATGAGATTGATATTTTAGACATATTTACAGATTGGATGATTCCAGATTAACAAAAAGGATATCCAAGTACCTTTGGGAGAAACGGTCAATGGCCTGCTTGATTCAAGAGGTAAAGAAAGATTTAAAAAGAAATAATATAAGGTGCGTTCAAAAAGTAACGAGCCGGAGGCATAATTGCAGAAACCAGTAACTGTATGTTAGAAGTATTGGCCTTGGCTGTTGAGGCACTTGTCCCACTGTGACACGAGGTGGTGAATGGCTGTCTTATAAAATTCTCTGGGCTGCGATGTGAATCAGTTCCGCACGTACAGCTGGACTTCGGCGTCCGAGGTGAATCGTTGGCTCCTCAGAGCCCTTTTCAGGGGACCAAACATGGCGTAATCACAGGGAGAGAGGTCTGGACTGCATGGAGAGTGGCCGAGAACCTTCCATTGGGCACACACTTTGCGCAAGTGCAGTCGTTCCTTCATGATGGTGTGCACACTTCCGATGCTCAATCCGACCACGGCGGCTATGGTGTTCACTGTCACTCGGCGGTCCTGGGTAATGAGTGCATCAACCAGCTGGACTTCGTCATCGGTAATGCAGGGGGGGTGCCTGAGACCGCGCATGATCGGCTAACGACACCCGTCCTTCCCTGAAGCGCTTGTGCCTCGCCTTGTCCCCTGCAAGGGACATGCAGTGTTCGTCTTACACTTGTTACATTCGGCGATGAATGTCAGTTCCCCCTACTCCTTCCGCTGTCAGAAACCGAATAACACCTCTTTGCTCTTCGTTTGACGCCTCCATGACACTGTTTGCAATGCGACTGGCAGCGTTGGACGATTGATGCATGCTGCTGCTCACTTTGTATCGTCACGTGACGTGCACGCGTATCCTCTAGCGACGGGCTGTGACCTTCCACGCTGTGGTCGGAACGACACCTCGTTACACACGCCACGGTTAGCCGATGTCTTCACCGGTTTGCTCATTCCAGCCTCTGGCTCGTTACTTTTTGAACGCACCTTATATAAGAGAAGAAGACACAGTGGACAGAGAGAAGCTGTTATGTATGGAAGGATTCCGGGGAAGGACACCTGGGGCTAAGTGGCCTTAGGACTGAAAGACGCTGCATAGTCTAAGAATAAAGAAATATTGGGAAGAACGGTAGAGAAAAAAAAAACAAAGAGTGGTCCATAGCAGGCCTTATAGAAAATAATAATAATAATAGTCTAATAACGTTATTAGTTTTACGTCCCATTTAACTATTGCAGCTTTTAGAGTCGCCGCCGAGGTACTGGAATTTTGCCCCGAGGGGTATCATGAACGTGCCAGTAAATCTACTGTCACGGGTCCCACGCATTTGCGCACTCTCAAATGCCAACTGACTGCGCCGTGATTTGATCCCGCTATCTTGGGATCAGCAGGCGAGAACGATACAGCTGAGTCACGCAGCCAGTCTAGTGGAATATGTCAAAAATAATCTAAAATAAATTCCATTCCAATGAGAGTTATATTGTTACGGCCTATTAAAGAAAACGAAAACTAAAGGATGACATTTTTCTCTCGTCAAGTGAGCATTATCAGATCCAAATATGCAAGACAAATAGCTCTACAAAACACTACCAAACCCACTACCAAAATCCCTCCAAAATCAAAATACGAGAAAACCTGTCAGTAGACTTAGTAAGTGTGCTAATTATTACTGATAAATACGAGTATTAAGGTATTAAGCACCATAAAATAACTATGTATTTTTATGAAATAATATAATTTATTGAAGCCAATGGCCATACAGTAAGTAGTATCATGTTACACGATATAGCACTCAATCAGGTGATACGGTGGGCAGTGTAGACCGCAGATTACACACACACAGTCTATGGATGGCTCATGAAAGCCCTTCCTGTTACAGATGCGATTATTTCGCCTCTCGTGTATATGTGGCGTAGCTCGAAGTTTGCTTCTTTCCATTCTTGGTTCGATAGAACTCCGGGTTTATTTCTTCTGTTTTCAGGAGTTGTTCCTCAAGGAATTTTGTGGGTGTATTTTAATGTTGCAAAACTTAGAAATGACGAACCCATCAACAAACAGTCTCAATCCCGCAAACTATGTTGTTGTTGTAAATCAGCTGATTCGAATAATACACAGGGCTAGACTGCGGATATTACTCCGGTGAAATTATGCGCAATATATTTTATAAATCAACCTTGAGTCAACGCAGAGCGTCTACAGATAGAGAAATACAGTACGAAAATAAATGTTAAGTTTCAGCATTGTACATCAAGACAACCTGCAAGAAAAAACACTGATTGTAAGTCTGAAAGACTAGACTTTATAGCATTTTAAATGCTGCAAATGCTGCGTGAACTCTAAGTCCGTTAGCAAAAAATAAAAAATAAAATAAAAAACATTAAATAATTAAAAATAATTTAAACAAGAAGTTCCGTGAAGAACTATACAGCCTACTTTTCATGCCAATGATTATTCTACAGAATATGAACCTATCTAGAATAATGACGAAATTAAGTTGCTAATATCGAAATTTCCAATTAGTTCGAAATACTGTATACCTGGCATAATGTATCCTAATAGAGCACTACAGTTGGCAGCCCTGATGACTGAATATATTCTGAGTTCCCTCTCTTACGGTACTAAATACAAAATTTGGTTGAAGTCCACTGGATAGCATGGACGTTACATGCAGTTAAACATTGGATCTAACAGCGCGCGTAAAATCATGTTGGCAACAATGTCATGCATGTATTGGTCAGAAATAATCTGAAATAATATGATCTATTGTTGTGCCAATTTTGAATGAAATCCATTAGTTAGTATAGAAGTTACATGCATTTTAAAATTGGACCTATCAGCAGGCTTAGAATCATGTTGGCAGCACTGACGTATATTAGTTACTCCAAATTCGTCTAGAATGCCAGGTACTATACGTGTGCAAAGTTTAGAGCTATTTGCTTGCATACTTTCTGATATATTGATATTAGGGTAACAAAAGTAGGGACAGCACATATTAACAGTTGGCAGCCCTGGTTGCTCCTTAGAATACGCATAGTCATATCTGTTATGGTACACATAGCACATACGAAATTTGGTTGAAATCCAAATGATAGTATTGACGTTACATGTATTTAAAGTTGGACCTGTCAGCAGGCTTAGAATCATGTTGGTAGCACTGACGTATATAAGTTACTCCAAATTAATATAGAATGTCAGGTACTATACGTGTGCATAGTTTAAAGCTGTCGGCTTGCATACTTTCTGATATATTGGTATTTGGATAAAATAAATTAGGAGCATTTATTAACAGTTGGCAGCCCTGGTAGGTCTTAAGAATACGCTCAGTCATATCTGGTTATGTACACATACAACATACGAAATTTGGTTGAATTCCACTTGATAGTGTAGAAGTTATATGCATTTAAAAATTGGACCTATCAGGAGGCTTATAATCATTTTGGCAACACTGCCATGTTTGGCCTCCTGGAAATTAAACTGAAATATTATGATCTGTACGTGTGCCAGTTTTGAAATAGCTCCCATTCATACTTTCCAAGATATCCAACATGGAGCTCAAATTTCAATTGCGTTTTTTCAGCAGTTGGTAGCACTGACATCATTTTCAAATATGGACGTGAGATATTCCGGTGTACATCTTTACTCATACTAAATTTGGTTTTGATTGCTGCAGCCGTTTAGGAGTTGATAGGGGGGGACACACACACAGCCAGACAGACAGACAGACAGAAGGACAGACAGACAGACAGACAGACAGACACACATTTGCCCGATCTCATAAGACTACTTTTTCCTCATTTTTGCAAAATGTGAAAAGTAGGCTAAAAATAAATAAAAAAGCAAGTGCAAACGAAGGTCAAAGGAGGTAGCTGGCTGGATGACGTCACGATCACCGGAGCGCGCGGGGAAAGGAAGAAGCTCAAGCAGTACTATGACGTCACACACCTCAGTGCATTTCCGCTATTTTTCGTCCCGTCACCGTAACGTAACGCCAGACCCCAGTGAAGTCGACATAATCATTTAAAATAATAAAAAAAATGGACAGCTGGGAGGAACTACTTCCGAAGAGGTCATAGAAGCTATCCAGAGAACTATCCCAGAACTCTCTCCAGATACTAAAGTTCTGGTGACGAGGACGAATACGAGGGAAGTGAAGATGGCTGTTGTCACATTAACAACTAGTGATGCAGGAATGATGTACTCTTGAAGCAAGATCATGTCACCATTCGATGGGTTAGACGGAGGATCATGTTATCTTGCTGTTATAGATGTCTGGACTATGGACATGTTGTTAGCAACTGCAAAGGCACTGATAGAAATAAACTTGGTACAATTGCGGCGGTACTGATCACAATGCTAGAGGATGTACGGCCACAAAGAAATGTGTTCTTTGCGAAGAACAAGATTTTGTCAAAGATTTAGCACATGCTGTGGGATCTGGCCAGTGTAAGGTCTTCACAGAAGCTTTAGACAAAGAAAAGGCACTGAGAATCAAATGATTCGTCTACTTTAAGCCAATCTACAAAGAAGTAAAACAGCCAATGATCTGCTATATCAGCTAGTTAAGCCTGCAGTACACTATCGCCGAATGTAGGCCAACGGAGACGAGCACGAAGAGTGCTCGTGTACATTCGGGGTAGTTCGCATCGCCAACATTCGTGTTCGGCTGCGCTCGCTATTTGGGCGGTCCACCGACACGGATCAGAGGAGACGAACTAGGGCAAATGCCGAGCGCGGACAGGTACTTACTTGAGGCAGTACACACTCGCTTGAATTCGTGTAGCCACACACGCACTCTGTCTACAGTGATCGTTGATTATTTATGCGTTAACTGGTGCGATTTCTTTATTTACTGATGGAGTGGTCTAATAAGGAAACGCTGTTGTTTCTAAGCCCCACCACCACCCCCTCTGACGTCAGAAGTCCCACCATCCCCCTTGGTCCTAGAGACTTGAAACTTGGTTTGTGGGTAGAGGGGGTAAAGACCATTCATTTACGTCAAACAAACTTTTTTTTTTGTAAAATTCTTAGTTTCCAAAATATAGGCAATTTTGAAAATTGAACCTTTTTTGGAAAAAAATGAAAAAATATAAAGTTTTGTTCTAATGATAAAAGACATATGGACCATTATTTTAAGAGTATATAACACTTTTTAGGATGTTTGGTTGTCAATATATAGCCTACTTTAAATAATTGATTTTTTGTTTGTTTTTGTTCTTAGGGACCTGAAACTTGGTTTCTTGGTAGAGGGGTAAAGACCATTGATTTACGTAAAATACACTTTTTATTGTAAAATTCTTAGTTTTGGAAATATAGCCAATTTCAAAATTGAACGTTTTCCCAAAAAAAAAAATGTAAAAAATATCAAGTTTTATTCTAATGATAAAGGACCTAAAGACCATTCTTTAAAGCCTATACAACACTTTTTAGAATGTTTGGTTTTAGAAATGTAGCCTACTTTCCAAAAAAACATTGGAAAATTTTGAAAAAAACACTATTTTTTGACTGAGAGTGGGATAGAGGTAAATGTAGGAGTTGAGAGTCAATAAATAACCATAGAGTATTTTGGATTTTTTGGAATATTAATGTTTTGTTGTTGTTGCATAAAACATGGCAGTAAGCATTATACTGTGTTAAAAGGGGCTGAGATGCTTTCCAAACCAAATAAGCCAACAAGTAAGAGCAAATATGAGAGAGCCAATACAAAAGCCAACATATGGGCCTATTCAAACGAAAACACAAAAAACCAAAATAAAAACCAACATAAATAGCCAACACAAAAAGCCAACAAAAAGACAACATAAAAAGCCAACATAAAAGCCAATGCAAAAACAAGATAAAGCCAATACAGAAGCCAATACAAAAGCCAATACAAAAAGCCTACATAAAAAGCCTACATAAAAAGCCAACATAAAAAGCCAATACAAAACGCTAAAGTAAAAGCCAATACAAAAAGCCAAATAAAAAGCCAATACAAAAAGCCAACACAAAAGGCAATACAAAAGGCAATAGCCTACATAAACCAATACAAAAAAAACATCCCTACTACCCCCCTACTGTTACTTTTGTCCTCGAGACATGAAACTTGGTTTATGAGTAGAGGAGGTAAAGACCATTCATTTATGTCAAACAAACCTTTTTTGTAAAATTCTTAGTTTCCAAAATATAGCCAATTTCAAAATTGGACCTTTTTGGAAAAAATAAATAAAATAATAAAAAGTTTTGTTCTAACGATAAAGGACATAGAGACCATTCTTTTAAGCCTATATAACACTTTTAGAATGGTTTTCGAAAAATCGCCTACTTTCAAAACTGAACTTTTTTGGTTTTCGTCCTAGAGACATGAAACTTAGTTTGGGGGTAAAGGGGGAAAGGACCATTCATTTACGTGAAACAAACTTTTTGTAAACTTCCTAGTTTCAATAATACAGGAATTTCAAAAGTGGACTTTTGGGGGGGGGGGGGGGGGAAGGTTTTGTTCTAACGATAAAGGTCACAATGAGTGGGTTTGGCGGGAATGTTTTGCAGCTAATACACACAATTGGGTTCGGCAAGGTTCGGCCAAACTTAGGCAATGGTGTACTTGGTTAGTTCGGGGTGGTTTGGGTTGCACATTCGTCTACATTCGCGGTCGCAATCCCACCCGAACATTCCGCGAAATATTCGGGCGAATGTTCGGCGATAGTGTACTGCCCACGTTACAGAGAAGCAAAGTGATCTCTTGCCAATCAGCGAACAGTATAAATATAAAGAGTCACCTCTTAAGTTCAGTGACACACTTGGCACTTCTGCAATCTGGGTGTTGGATCCTGGAAGATAATTTACTACGGAAAAGTGCCTACGGGCAAATATAAAATGACTAGGCTAGTGTTCCAGGTTAGTGCTCAGAAGTAACGGGGGGAGTTTTAGTCGGTAGTCCGCTACTCAGGAGCCCAACAATATGTGCGTAAATGCATTTCTTCCCCTAAAAAACAGAGAATTATTATTATTATTATTGATAATACTATTATTATTTATTTTGCGCATGCACTTACACATTCTCAGCATTTGCTGGAAAGAAATCATTTGCAATCTGAGATACTGTACATACTGTATCATAAGGAGCAAATTCTTGGTGACTGCATTCAGTAGTAGCTTTACACTGTTCTCTCACTGTTTCAGGCCTGATTGCCCAAGAACAGCCTTACTACGCGACACGTGGAAAGTATGACTGTTTTCTGCATCAATTTGAAAAGGCCTGGGTCTAATTTTAACTCTTGAGAGATTCCTTTAAGTTTTTGGGAATCACGCCAGTGCTGGAGATGATAATAGGAACTGTCCTGACATGTGCTATTGCTTCCTTATGAGTTCAGAAAGCTCTGTGTATTATGATAGATATTCAACATGCTTTGTTATTTTTTTACATCGTTATGCCGTACTCGATTGAACCTGCTTAGCTGATGTGTTGGTCTTCTTTTCCTCCCAAAATCTCTTCATCCCCTCGCTAAGCTTCTTCCTTCGTTCTTCTATCCAAGTTAGAGTGGCTGTGGTGTTGGGTTTGTCTCCAAATTGGTAATTGTCGATTTTGGTTCTGAATTTACATCTGTCCCGTACAATGTCTTCTGAGATTTTGATTTCCCGGAGATCTGTTTCAATTTCACGAAGCCAGCTGTTCTTGTTTTTTAATGAAAGGGCTAGGTTGAGAATTCTTAGTCTGTTATTGTCCATTCTAATAATATGTCCATAAAATTTCAATCGTCTTTTCAGAAGAGATTGACAATATAATTCCTGGGATGATTTTTTCCTCCTTTGTTATTATTATTATTATTTTTATTATTATGATTATACCGACAGCAGTGTCTACGCTGGCTAAAGTGCAGCGTTAGGTCATGGGGCCAAGCACTCTGCTGACTCTGTAGACACGTGTGTTCGAGCCGCACCGTCACCCGTCCTTGAAATGGTTTTCCGTGTTTTCCCATTTTCAACACTAGGCAAATGCTGGGACGGTACCTTCTGACTGACCACGGCCGCTTCCTTCCACATCCTTACCCAGTTTAATTCATCTTCATCCATTCCATCTCTCATCCCGACGCGCAGGTCGCCCACGGGCGTCGACTAGAAAGACCTGCACTCGGCCTCTCAGGAGGCTACACGACAAAAAGAAGATTATTATAATTACCACCGCGTATTGTTGTTCTGCAGAATGCTGTTCGCGGCAAGTTCCCAGAGAGGATGTCACGTTGTGACCTCTGACAGTCGACCTCTTGTGACATTGCGAGCAACTATCTGTATGCAGGGCATGTCATTCTGCGCAACATGAGCGAGTCTCCAAGTATTCCAGCTGGGGATGGATACTCCACCTTAAGAGTAAAGACCACCTCGTAGTGTAGTGACTAGCATTCTTAGCTGAATTATGGTCTGAGGGTTCGAAAGGGGTACCCTCAGCCTTGTGAGGCAAACCTGAGAAGAGGTGGGTTCAATTCTCTCCTCAAACATCCTGGAAGTAGCTTTCCGTGCTTTACCCACTTCTAATCCAGGCAAATGCCGGGATGGTTCCTAACTTAAAGGCCACTGCCGCTTCCTGCCCAATTCATACTTTAATTACAACAATTGCAGTTCCGTAAAGAACTAAATAATAACCTTTTTTCATATATCCTACATAAGTCAATTGCCCCTATCAACATACAAAATTTCAGTTTGATTGCTGTTATACATTCGTAGATATTGAGAAACGTCTAAATATTTTGGATGGTCGCCATGTTGGATTTTTATAGATGTAGGCCATATAGTTGTGTACTATTACATGAATATTATTGCGTAAGTGTGTTTTGTTCAAACTTCAATCGCATGATTGAGACACAATAAATAAACAAGTAGTTCGGTGAAGAACTATACAGCCTATTTTCATATATCCTGCTCATGTTAATTGCCTCTATCAACATACAAAATTTCAGTTTAATTGCTGTAACAGATTTGTAGATATTGAGAACCGTCTAAATATTTGAGATGGTCGCCAGGTTGGATTTTAATTTTTGTACTATTACATTAAGATTATTGTGTACGTGTGGTATTCAAACCTCAATCGCATGATTAGAACACAAGAAGTAAAAACGAGATTTTAAAATTACGCACAGCAGCCATCTTGTGATTATGCAAACAATTGAAATAAATTAGATGCCAGTGGATCAACATTTGTATAAGCATTTAACGTGCAACGTTTCACGGCACTCGGATAGTTATTTCGCGAGAAACGTCCATTTAAATATTTATACTTCGCGTCGCCGCCATGTTGGATTTGTGCCCACCAGGTTACTGAAAGTTCTATAGGTGAACATATGTTCATAGTCTCTGTGAACATTAAAAAAAACAGTTTGGTTGCTGTAAAAGATTCATAGATATTGAGAACCGTCTAAATATTTCGGAAGCTCGCCATTTAGGATTGTTATATGTATAGGCCATAGAGTTATGTACCATTCAAGAACAATTATTGCCTAGGTTCATTATTCAAACTTTCACTTCGATCGCATGATTACGACACAAGAAATAAAAACTTAATTTTAAAATTTCGCACAGCCGCCATCTTGAGGTTATGTAAACAATTGAATTAAGTTAGATGGCAGTGCATTACAAACTGCAAAATCATTTACTGTACCACATTTCACGGCGCTCAGAGAGTTAAATCACGAGAAAAGTCTATTAAAATATTTCAAATTCGCTTGGTCGCCATGTTCGTTTTGTACTTTACAGGTTTATGAAATATACATAGATAAACTTGTATCAGTACCCTTTATCACCGTACAAACGTGTAGGGTGATATCTTTAATAGTTTCGGAGATATAGAATGTCAGTGAAATATTTCGCACAGCCGCCATTTTGAGGTTATGTAAACAATTGAACTAAATTAGACTTCAATGCATTACAATGTGTATAAACAATTGCTGTACCAAGTTTCATTACGTTTGGATAGTTAAATCGCGAGAAAAGTCTATTTAAAAGTCTCAACTTCGCTTGGCCGCCATGTTGGTTCTGTAGTCACCAGGTTTTTGAAAGTCTCATAGGTGAACTTCTAGTAATGCCCTTTATCACAGTACATAATTTCAGGGCGATATCGGTAATAGTTTCGGAGATATTAAATGCTAGTGAAATATTTCGCACAGCCGCCATGTTGGATTGGTGAGACGTAACAAAATTTGAAGGGCACGGTCGAGGTCGCCGGGAATAGCGCTATGAACTTACCGAGTTTCATTGAAATCGCTCCAGCCGTTTCGATTTTATTAGGGACACACACACCTCTCACACACACACACACACATACACACACGCACACGCACACACACGGACAAAAGGTGATCTCATAAGCCTATTTTTTCAAAATTGAAAATAGGCTAAAAACGAGATTTTTAAAATTCGCGCTGCTAACAGCCATAGGTTAAGAAAACAATTGAAATAAATTAGATGTCAGTGGATTAAAAATTGTACAAGCATATACCGTACCACGTTTCACCGCGTTCGGATGATTAAATCGCGAGAAACGTCCATTTCAATGTTTAAATTTCGCGTCGCCGCCATGTTGGATTTGTGCTCTCCAGGCTATTGAAAATTCCATAAATTAACCTAATATGTTAACAGCCTTTATCAACATACACAATTTCAGTTATTTATTTAGCGTATGGCATTACACATGAAACAAAATAATAAATTAATAATAATAATAATAAGTAGGCTACATACAAGCACATATATCGATCTTATTATAACCTTATATCCAGACTATTGATCCAGACCAGGCTCGATAGTATAGCACTGAGAAGGTCGATAGGGTAACATAGGTATGCTCTTATTTTTCAATCTTCGATAATGTGCCTGATGGTCTTGGAGAACAAGTTTTGGCCTAAAACTTCCCCATACGGGAGAACGGTAACGCATCAGGCGAAAGCCCGGACAAAATAACTACTGTGGTCAAGAAAATTAGACTGAAGCGGTGCGGGGTAGTGGGCATGAAATACGTGACTAGAAAACCAATATAGGTAGCAATACATTAACAATTTTTATTTCTAATAATAAATTTATAATCAATAAACAAATTGCACTTAAGTGCTTATCCCAGAAATGAACAATTATCAATGGAGCAAAAGTGTGAGGGCCTGATGACAGAAACCCAGATTAAGGAAATATCAATGAAACAAGCTGGTTTAATTGGAGAGAAGTTGAGCTTAACACATAAAAATGCACTTTATAAAAAGAGAGAACCATGAAACTGATTGAGAGTATAAAATGATTAGTATAATTTAAATGCTTCATAAAATTAAACTTATCTTTGAAGAGCCAGCTCTTTAAAAGTTCCAGCTAGCATAAATGTTGATTTAAAAGTCCTCACGGTTTCTTCAGAAGGAGGCGTACGTGGCCTAGAGATATGTACACCATTGATAAAAAATGTCAACTTTCTCTTCTTTTCTTGCGAAGGAATGACATTTATAGCTTCCAAGTGATGATCCAGCAGTATTTCGAAAGACGAATCCAAGTATCCTCTCTAAGGTGAAGGTGAAAAGTACAACAGCTGGCAATTATTCTTGCCATCTTGAGCAATACGTCATGGTGCAGATCTTGTGACGTAGTTGCTAGGTAGCGTAGAGACTAGCGATGGTGTCATGAGATGCAGTAGCGGTGACCAGCAGGTTGAAGTGATCAGAAGTGATGATTGATCAGAAGTGGTGAAGAACGCCAGCAAGTGGCGTCTTAAATAGGGATCATGGAACCATCTCGAAGCTGGAGATCGCCCGACCAGACAAAAACCTGCCATTGGTCGAACGAAAGTCAGGGTGACGTCAATCGACACTACTCAGCGGACAGCGGATCAACCAGTAGATGCCCTGTATGTCGGGAGTGAGGACACTTGAGGTAGCGAGCGACTGGAACACTCAAGGTGAGAACTATAATATCTATGAATAAGTGATTGATAACAAGATTATGCATATGGTTTAAGCAATTAATACGTTTACAAAGAAATAATTACCATTCGGGGATCTCGGTGACAATAAACAAAATTTGACCGACAAATGGGCCAAGCTAACCATTGAAAGTATCACAAAAGTGATCATGCTCCGAGAACTCCGAATGAAAACAAACAAAAGAATCAGTCAAAGCAAAACATGGATAACAGACGAGGAGACACTAAGACTCGAAAGGCAAAACAGAGATAGCAGAGATGGGTCTAGTATTAAGACCTTTACTAGTTAAAACATCAACAACTCTGACGCGTTTATCACGGCCAAAGTGGCAGTGAATAACTCTGCCTAGGTTCCACACGAGAGGCGGAGATGGGTCTCGAAGAAGAACCATGTCCCCCACTCGTACATCTGGTTGAGGAAGCCGCCATTTCTCACGCCTATTTAGCAAGCTGAGATATTCTAACTTCCATCGGCGCCAAAAAGAACAGCGCAAAGATTCTACTTTTCTCCAAAAGATAGGTAAGTTAGGATCACAGCTTCGAACCAGCAAAGGCGGAGTAGCAGCAAGCGAACAGCCAATCAGGAAGTGACTGGGTGTTAAAGGTAAAAGATCCTTAGGATCGTTTGAAAGAGGGGTCAGAGGTCTGGAATTTACAATACCTTCGACTTGAATAATTAAAGAGTTGAATTCCTCATAGGAAAGTATGGTAGGACCAAGAGTTTTCTTAAGCTGTCTTTTAGTAAGTTTGATGCAGGACTCCCAACGGCCCCCATGATGGGGAGCATAAGGCGGGGTGAAATGCCATTTGAAACCTTTAGAATAGGAAAAGTTGGAAATTTTTTCTTTAGCAGAAGGGGAGCTAAACACTTTTTTTCCAGAGATCAGAAGCACTTACAAAAATTTTTGCTTTATCTGAAAAAACTTCAGAAGGAACACCCCTTCTAGCAGCAAATCTGGAAAAGGCGGCCAAAAAGTAAGATACAGAAGCGTTCGTAACCAACTCAAGGTGGATAGCTCCCGTCACCATACATACAAATAACGAGATGTAAAGTTTACCTAAGATTTTGCGCTTAGATGAAGAGGGATTGGTCTGATATGGGTAAGGACCAGCGTAATCGATCCCAGTAAGAGCGAAGGGCTTACTAGGTTCTGAACGAAATGGAGGTAAATTACCCATAATCTGCGTGGCGGGCCGTGGTTTAACCTTGAAGCAAGGTATACACTTTTTAACAACAGAAGAAACCTCATGAACGCCATTGATGATCGAGTAGAGTTCACGAATTAGACAGAGCAAGGTGCGAGTGCCAGCATGAAGGTGTTTATAATGAAACTTTTTTATTATAAGGGTAGTGATAGGATGCTTTGAAGGAAGGATGATGGGATGCTTTTTCCCATCCTCACAACTAGACATAGCTAATCTTCCACCCACACGTATTATGCCGTCCTGGTCTAGAAAAGGAGTGAGGGGTGAATGCCTGCTAGATTTGGGTAAATCTTTACCACTTATAAGAGCTTGCTTTTCAGGAGCAAATACTTCCTACTGAACAAGTAACAAAATCTTGCCAGTAGCAAATTCTAACTCTACTCTGGTGAGAAAGGGTTGAGGCTTCAAAGGTTGATCAATTACTAAATATTTCCATCGGAAGATATAAGACACTACACGAATCAATTTATCAAACGAAGAGTATCTATGAAAAAGGCTAGTAGAAGTAGAAGTAAGATGCGACGTGACAGGGTCATTACGGGCATCAGGTATTTCTTCTGCAAATTGATTAGCTAAGCGAGGCCAGCAAGATGATTCCTGACTTAGCCAAGGAGGACCATTCCAGTACAGGTCTGAAGAAATCAATTTTTTAGGCGTGCAACAACGTGATATTATATCCGCGGGGTTTTCACGGCTAGGAACATGTCTCCATTGTTCAGAATGAGAGACTTCATGAATCTTAGAAACGCGATTTGCCACAAAGGTATTCCAATGAGAAGAAGGCTTGGAAATCCAAGCTAATACAATAGAAGAATCGCTCCAAAAAAATGTGTGGGAAAATTTTAACTTTAAACTGACATTCAGTTTAGTAGCTAATCCTGTTGCCATTAAAGCAGAGCATAATTCTAATCTCGGCAATGACACTGTTTTAAGTGGAGCAACTTTTGATTTAGCGCACACTAAATTAGAAAATTCAGGGAAAGTGGCTGAGGAACGACCTACTATGTATGCACAACAGCCATAAGCCCGTTCCGAACTATCAGAAAATACATGCAGGTCATACTGCTGGTATAAGGGATTAGAAATTAAAAGGCGGGGTATAGAAACATTGGAGAGATCCAGCAAACTGCTGCGATACTCTAACCATTCTTCTACAAGAGGAAGGGGGAGATTTTCATCCCAGTCTGATTTTAATGACCAAAGCTTTTGCAAGAACATTTTTGCAACAATAACTATAGGAGCAATATATTGCAAAGGATCAAAGATCTTTGCGATTTCTGACAGAACTTGTCTCTTAGTTACAGGGGGAGATTCTGACAGATGTACCTGATAAGAGAAGGTATCAGAAGAAGGACACCAAAAAAACACCCAATGCTTTTACGGCTGCTTCATCAGTAGGAATGGCAACAAATTCATCAACTGGGACCTCTGATGAAAATTTTGATATAAATTCAGTAGAATTTGAGGTCCATTTATGGAGCGGAAAACCACCTCCTAGGAGCAGGGATTTCAAATCTTCGCACACAAGGAGTGCTTCAGAAATATTAGGGAAAGAGCACAAGAAATCGTCAACATAAAATGCCGTTTTTAATGACTCAGAGGCCAAAGGATGATACAGATGACCATCTTGCTCGGCTAACATGTGGAGAGACCGAATCGCAAGAAAGGCTGAAGGCTTCAGGCCATATGTCACAGTCTTCAATCTAAATATCTTTATGGGTTTGGAACTCTCATCGCGCCACAATATTCTTTGCAGATCTTGCTGCTCAGAATTTACGAGAATCTGCCGGTACATCTGCTTAATATCTGAGATTACAGCAATAGGAAACCTTCGAAAATTAAGCAAAACAGAGGTGAGATCTGTTTGAATCGCGGGACCACATTGCAAGGTATCATTTAAAGAGGTTCCATTGGAATCTGGTGATGAGCCATTGAAAACTACTCTTATATTATCTTGTGTTAAGGAATTTTTCCATACCGGGTGATGATTTAGATAAACTATTTCATTTAAAGGATGGTCAATTTCTTCTGATTTAGAAATTACCTCCATGTGATTGGATGATTCGTATTCCTCCATAAAGGAAGCATACTGAGTTTTGACAGAAGCATCTTGTTTGAACCGATTTTCAATAGCAAATAGTGCCCTAAGCGCTCTGGAATGCGAGCCCGTAATGGCGGGAGGATTAGGAATTCGTGGAAGAGTTACTATAAATCTGCCTTCAGCAGTACGGACAGTGGTTTCCTTGTATAACTTTTCACAAATTTCGTTAGAAGAAGAAGAAGTAGCCTGAACATTCTCAAGATCCCAGAACCTGGTTAGCTCTTGACTCAAATCGGTACCAACAAAATAACAATTCGATACAGTTTGAATAGGATTACGATATATTTGGCCAGTAGCAATCCAACCAAAATCAGTTTCGCGGAAGAAAACATTAGGAGCAATTTTTACTTTATTGGAATGAAGACATTGCCAAAATACGCTTGAGCTGAAAAGAAGCTCTACGGGCGAAGCTCTGTTGAAATGAGGGTCAGCTAGCTGGACAAAATTCGGGATATTCCAACTTTGAATAGGATAAGAAGTGCCAGGAATATTGTTGCCTATAGACTTGATAATCAAACAATCTAATTGCAACTACGTACCAAGATTATTAGAGTCCTTCAGATCCACTTTAGCAAAGCTTAAGGATTGCGATTTAGAGCAGTTTATTCCTGTAACCTCTATTGAGGTAGGATGTTTTGGGAGGCCTAACTTTTGTACCAACGATTCATTAATAAAATTGTTGGTAGCGGCATTGTCCAATAATCCCCTGACAGATACCCATTTCCCGTGAGAATTTTTCAATAGAACCTGCACGGTAGATAATAAAACCTGGACTTTGCCAAGCGAGGTAGAACTTTGAGCATACGACTGCGCTCTATTTTGAGAAGTCTCAGAATTAGACTTGGTATTGGAACTGCTTGGTCCTGATAACCGTGATTTTTCATGCCTGTGCAAAAGGGAATGGTGTCTAGCCTTACAATGAAAGCATAAACGTTGTGAACGGCAATTGTTTAACATATGCGTTCCTGACAAACAGTTGAAACAATGTTTTTTGTTCGTAATGAACTTTCGTCTTTCATCTACTGATAAAGATTTAAATTCATCACAATTGTATAAATTATGCGATTGCTGACACAGACCGCACGTTTGCATTTGGTTAGGTGACCGAGCATCAACAGGAAAAGCCTGTGATCTTAAAATTCTTTGATTAGAACTGCTAACCTTATCTTTTGAGAAGGCTTTTGAATCTGAACTACTAGTTTTTTGATTAGCTATGGCGGAAAAGACTTGGCTTCTGGCCTTCAAAAAGTAAATAATCGCCTCATAAGTGCATTGCAAATTCTGGGAAAGTTCTGTTTCCCAGGCTTTTAATGTATTTGCATCCAATCTTGCAGAAATAAGGTGAACTAGAAATAAATCCCAGCGATTTACAGGTTGGTTTAAATTGGACAATGCTCTGACGTGTAGCTCTGCAGTGTCAATCAACTTACGAAGTGATAAACTGTTATCTGCTTGCACGTTAGGTAACTCGAATAAGCTTTGTATATGGCGTTGAATAGATAAACGAATGTTCCCATATCTATCCTTAAGAAGATTCAGAGCAACTTCATAATTATCACTGGTCAAAGAAAGTGCTTGAATCAGGTTAAGTGCGTTGCCTTGAACTGCCAGACGCAAGTAGTGAAATTTTTGTATTACTGGTATAGAAGTATTCTCATGTACTAAAGAATTGAATAATTCAAAAAATGGCTCCCATTCTATGTCCTTACCAGTGAATTTGGGTATTTCTAATTTGGGTAATATAATGCGTGAAGAAGATGTAGAAGATGCTGCAGAAGTTTGATCTTCTTGTTTTTCTTTTAAAGTTAAAGCCCTAATAAGCTGTTTAGCTTCAGCAAATCCCTGATAGTATAATTTTTCAACTTCCAACCTATCACTTTGCTGGTCCGGATGCTGAGTTTCTATACTGCATTGTATCTCATCATATTTCTCAAAGGCTTGCTCATAATTCTTAAGCCTCTGCGAAATTATGTCGAGATTACGCTCTTGGGGTTCAAGCTCCGTTAAGAAAGTACGAAACCGTGTGAGCTTGCCCTTACAAGAGGCTCTGGCGTTGCTGAGTTTTTCATCAAGGTTAGGCATATTAAAAGTTGTTTGTTACTCACGTCAATATTGTGACTTCGAGTACTGGAAGCCAGAAGATGACAGCTTGCAAGGTAGTAAGGTTTAGTCTGATGCGGAAGAAACCGGTTTAGCTTACGTTTCTCTCCTCTTCTGCTGAACATGCGCCTCAAGCTGAAACGTACAATGTGAATTAGTGTTGAAACACAATGAACAAAAATTGTTAATGTAAAATCCAATATATGAAATTTGTATAGGGATCCAGGGTGCAACAGATATGTTTCCCGGGTTTCGGCACCAAAATTATGGAGAATAAGTTTTGCCCTAAAACTTCCCCATACGGGAGAACGGTAACGCATCAGGCGAAAGCCCGGACAAAATAACTACTGTGGTCAAGAAAATTAGACTGAAGCGGTGCGGGGTAGTGGGCATGAAATACGTGACTAGAAAACCAATATAGGTAGCAATACATTAACAATTTTTATTTCTAATAATAAATTTATAATCAATAAACAAATTGCACTTAAGTGCTTATCCCAGAAATGAACAATTATCAATGGAGCAAAAGTGTGAGGGCCTGATGACAGAAACCCAGATTAAGGAAATATCAATGAATCAAGCTGGTTTAATTGGAGAGAAGTTGAGCTTAACACATAAAAATGCACTTTATAAAAAGAGAGAACCATGAAACTGATTAAGAGTATAAAATGATTAGTATAATTTAAATGCTTCATAAAATTAAACTTATCTTTGAAGAGCCAGCTCTTTAAAAGTTCCAGCTAGCATAAATGTTGATTTAAAAGTCCTCACGGTTTCTTCAGAAGGAGGCGTACATGGCCTAGAGATATGTACACCATTGATAAAAAATGTCAACTTTCTCTTCTTTTCTTGCGAAGGAATGACATTTATAGCTTCCAAGTGATGATCCAGCAGTATTTCGAAAGACGAATCTAAGTATCCTCTCTAAGGTGAAGGTGAAAAGTACAACATCTGGCAATTATTCTTGCCATCTTGAGCAATACGTCATGGTGCAGATCTTGTGACGTAGTTGCTAGGTAGCGTAGAGACTAGCGATGGTGTCATGAGATGCAGTAGCGGTGACCAGCAGGTTGAAGTGATCAGAAGTGATGATTGATCAGAAGTGGTGAAGAACGCCAGCAAGTGGCGTCTTAAATAGGGATCATGGAACCATCTCGAAGCTGGAGATCGCCCGACCAGACAAAAACCTGCCATTGGTCGAACGAAAGTCAGGGTGACGTCAGTCGACACTACTCAGCGGACAGCGGATCAACCAGTAGATGCCCTGTATGTCGGGAGTGAGGACGCTTGAGGTAGCGAGCGACTGGAACACTCAAGGTGAGAACTATAATATCTATGAATAAGTGATTGATAACAAGATTATGCATATGGTTTAAGCAATTAATACGTTTACAAAGAAATAATTACCATTCGGGGATCTCGGTAACAATAAACAAAATTTGACCGACAAATGGGCCAAGCTAACCATTGAAAGTATCACAAAAGTGATCAGTCTTATTCGATGTACCACAATCACAGCAGGGGTCTGGCCCCTCTTCCCTTTTGTGCAGGTTGTACGCACAAACTCCATGTCCTGAAGGTATGCAGTTCATGGTCATCCATATATGTCGTGGTTGTTCAAAGCCCTTGATTTTCTTTACATGATCAATGAGGTCACGTACTTCGGGTTGAGATATGAGGTAAACACGAAGCATGAAAGGGAGGGTACTGAAACATCCCATGCTCAGCTCAGGTCCCGTGGTCACCACTAGTATTAGCCACGGGCCATGTATAAAGTACTGTAGTGTGTTATGTATGCGGAGAGATGTAGAGCAGAGCAAGGCCCCCTGGCTAAGCATTCATCTCCCTGCTCTAATTGAAAGCTTTGGGGGCCTTGGTTTGAACAGTAAGCCTCGTGTAATGACAACCTTAGACGTGGGCAATAAGCCGCTCTGATTGCTCCAGTATCCCGACATTTCATTGCGCAAAATAAGCTCACGGACAATATATAGAGTACATTAACAATATATTGAAGCGGCTTCGGTGGCGTAGTTGGTATCATGCTGAGCTTCTATGTCCAGGATCGCGGGTTCAAACTCGGCCGAAGTCGTCAGATTTTTACGAGCGTTCTTTGTCCTGTACATTTGAAGACGTGGTCTCTACTATCACAGATATAATTTGAAGCCAAATCCAGCCATGACGCAAGTTTGTGCTTTCCTCCTGCGAAATAAACAAGCCAAGAGGACACTGACCATTAAGTGGCAAGGTGAAACAGTCCTTCATTGTTTTACACCAACATATCTTTGTGTCACCCTCGATCGAACTCTGTCTTCCAAGCGACATTGCTTGAACACCAAAAGTAAAGTATCTCCACGAAATAACATACTAAGATGCCTAACAGGAAGGACATGGGGTGCTCACCCCTCCACTCTCAAAACTTCAGCCCTTGGACTGAGCTTCTCAGCTGCTGAATATGCAGCACCAGTTTGGCTTTCTTCTCCACATTCCAAAGGGGTGGATATAGCTCTGAATGAGACTTCCAGGATTGCGTCTGGATGTCTTAGACCAACATCACTTCAGAAGATCTACCCTCTTATTGGAATTTCTTCACCTCATGTCCAAAGATTGGTAGCTGCAGCATCTGATAAGAAACGGCAAGAAACCGATTCAAGGCGTCCACTTTTCGGTCAACAACCAGCCCGACAGAGACTTAAGTCCAGAAATACCTTTTGAGGGGAGTAACAGCCCTTGAAGGCTCACAAGAAGTTGCCCGTGTGAGGATATGGAAGACGGAAATCAAAGATCCATCAGAAAAAATGGCACCTGGTCACAACTTGCCATATGGAATTTGGAAGTCATTGAACAGGCTCAGGACGGGGTTTCCACGCTGAGAGAACAATCTCAAGAGATGGAACATGCTCGTCAACAATGATGAGTTCTGCGACTGCAGCATGTTACAAGATCCGGAACACCTGCTGATCTGCCCCTTGATGGAGGACATATGTTCAGAAGACGATCTTATGGCTGCAAATAATAATTCTGTAACTGTAAAAATAACGGAAAATAAATAAATAACATACACCCACATACTCGGGACTGATGACCAAGAAGTCTCAAGCCCCTAAAATGAAGTAACAACAACAAGAACAACAAGCGTATTAAGCGATTGGCAATTCTTTTTCTGACAAATCATATCCTTCTGTTTATAGAATGACACAGGGAATTTCATTTGAGAAAACCTCAATTAATTGGACTCAATTGTAGAGTGGTTTAAACTGCGAAGATCATTAATTTGTACATCTTATATGTAATAACTACGGACCGGATTCTTAGGTTCTTACGTTTTTTTTCATTATTTGTAAATTAAAAAACACTGACGTACTTTTCCGTATCACAATCAAAAGAGCCATATTCATGAATTATGTAGCACCTAAAAAAACTAAATGATAAGCGATTACCTAAAAATATCTAATTGCAGTTCTGTTCCATTTATTGTAGTATATTTGCATCTTTAGTCCATAATTTTAAGAGTAAACCTGAAGATGGTGTTTATTCCTAGCCCTACTTGATTGAGAGAAATCCTACCTGCAAGAAAATTCAAATACTGTCAGCACTTTGTATTATATCTTATTGCATGTTTCTTTACTGTCAGGAAAGTGGGGACAAATCTCTTATTATTTCCAAGAATCCTAAATTCTAAATAAACAAAGTTAATTAAACGGCCTACAGTGTTCAACTCCTTTGTTTTATTGAATTTGAATAATTAACATATTAACCAAATATTGCATAAAAGTGTGAAGTTCTCGGTGATAATTTGATGACGTTGCAGATTTTCTACTAACAATTAGGCTTTAATTTTTCAATTGTATTCTATTAATCACATCAACACATTTTCAAAAATGTTTTTACGGTAAGAGGATTTATTCATTTTGAACCAGAAACGTTTCTATGGGCAATATTTTATTATTTCCTTCTTTATTTATGACGTTTAATTTGAGATGCATGGACATCATGGTAATTTAGCCCCGTGTACTTGGGTGAGTGTTGAATTATTTGTGATAACCTGTGTTATTGTGATGGCTGTATTAGTGTGTGTGTGTGTTTATATAATTCAGGCGAATATTGAATCAATCACCGTATTTCAACAAGCTACTGCAACCAACATTCAATTATGAAAATCCACAGCCTGCTTCCTGTCCACCGACCAGGTCAGGAATGGAATGAATGAAGCTTCCATCTAGCGGCGAGGATATGAGCTGTGCCGGCTGCCGAAGCCTGACACACTCCTCTGGGGCAATGAGTAAATGACAGATGAAATGAAATGATAGTGGAGAGTGTTGCGGGAATGAAATTGTTGACAGGGAAAACCGGGGTACCCGGAGAATAAGCTGTCTGCCTCCGTTTGTCCAGCACAAATCTCACATGGAGTGACCGGGATTTGAACCACGGACCTAGCGGTGTTAGGCCGGCGTGCTGCTGCCTAAGCCACGGAGGCTCACCAACATTCAATTATACACATTGAAAAGGACAAAGAGTTATAACTAGGGCTCGGATTATTAGGTAAATAAATATATATATAAGTAAATACATATTTTAAGCATTTTTTCTATACATACATAAATTCCTGCTTTTCACTTATTAGCGCATAAAAAAGACAAAATATTTAAATTTGTAAAATCAGTATGCTAGATCTTTCAGTTTATTCCACTATTGTTCTGTGTTACTTCAACGGGGAAGAGCCTGTGAGCTATCTAATCTTCATGCTGAGCGTATGTCTGTTTGTAACTGTGTTATTCTTAACTTGTCGCCCCGTGCCACTCACTGTGGAAGCCGGGGATTTCATTGTCCATAGCCATATTGCATCACATGCTAGACCTCCCCCTCCCCCAGCTACCTGGAACCAGTGTTACTCACATGCAGTTCATTTCTGGCACTGAGAAGTGAAAGGCAGTTCTACGATGCCTAAAGAAAAAAAAACTACAAGTTATCGTCCATTGCAGATAATTTATTTCTCATGCGGGCGTTCTGTTCTGCCAACCATGAGGGATAGCAATCAAGGCTGAACAGCGATCTCAAGTTACTCAACACCTCAAGGACAAGAAACAAATTGCCACAGTTTCGCGCCTTCAGAAGTGTTTCGTGATAATCTTCGGTCATTTGTGATGGACAACCTGAAGATGTATCTCGTTGAGTATAGTAATTCTTCAGCAGTCAGTGAGACATAACATAAATTGCATTCGTGAGTGCTGCATATTGTTTATATTCATATTAATAAAATAAATTATAATTAAATATTTTTACTTTTTTGTCACATATTTCAGGAATTTTTAATACATAAAAATATATATATTTTTCCGATGTTTAGCACCTAAAAATCCTAGCCCTAGTTATAACTATGCCCATGCATTAAGGAGAAAGTAGACTATATGTTCTTTACTGAATATGTTGTTTAAACTGTTATTGAGCCCAATATTATGGTTTGTTACAAATATCGTGAACGAATTATACGATATTGGAGAGGGATACGGTGATTACTGGCCTTCAAGGATTATGTGATTGACTCACGTAGTGACGACTAATGACAGCACGAGTTGTGAGGGTGGCCTAATTTCACGGTGTCATCACACGCCAGTCCGGCCGTGCTCACTGATGGTGAACCAATGGCTGCGTCATTCAGCCTGATTAGTTCCCCAGCCGGCCGACAGGGGTGGAACGGGCTTAATGAATTAGTTCATATCACTGAATGTGTCCCCCACACTCGGGAGATTTATACCAACATTTCAAATAGTCTAAAGAGAAAAGAATTATCAAAATCCTAATTGATCAAGTTTCATCCAAAGTACTCTGGGCTTAAAACTTAATGTAACCGGGCAATGGAAATTAAGAAAAGATAACAGATCGGTCATGGCATTTGTTAACTAAGAAAAGGATTTTGATTACGTTGATTGGAGTAAGTTGTTTGACTGTACGCCGGCCACCTGTCAAATTGTTTTAGAACAGGGGTGGCCATACAGCACGCCGAACGCACTGGCACACCAGCTACACGCCGGCGTGCTGCTGGCGCGGACTTCCTTGCAACGATATGTCTGTCTCTCTCACTAGCTTGCCACGGTGGGTGAGTGGTTATCGTATCGGGCTACCAGCCCCAAGCTTGCTTCGCGCCTGGCCGTGGTAACTGATTTTTGAAAGGCGGAAGAAATGACGACACGCATCACACACGATGTTGGCATGATAAAGAACCCATTTGAATTCCGTAGGCCGTGTTCATAACGGCAAAATTAATCTCGGGATTTTCCGCCAACACAAAGTTCCTCATTTGCCTACTAAAAAGCGCTATAGTGTCAAGGATCTTAGATATATAACCTCCTTGACTTTCATAGTGATTCAAGGAACAACGAAATTTGACATGCAAGCTGCCCTTTGAGTGTCAAATAACAAAGCTTGTACCCGGAATCCGAGGCCATACGATATTATTATTATTATTATTATTACTCGCTTTCCCGTCTCACTCCCTCCCGTAGGCTACTGCCTTCGCTATCTTTGGTTGGTCGGTCAGACGGTATTCAGTATATTGTAATTATGATAACAAATTGAAACAATTATCAATAAATGATAAAAATTGTCCAGTTAGCTCAAACAATGCCAGCGTTTCGCCCCAGTGTGCCGTTGGGCTCGTCAGTTGGTACAGGCACACCTACCAATAAGCGTGGCTAGCACATACTGAGAAGGCCATGCAAGACACAAAATACAAACAGTATTGACGTCACGAGCATGCCAATGTGCTACGGGAGTCAAACTCCCTTCCATAAAAACAAAAGCCTTACCTTGGCAATCCAAATAAGATTTTGAATATTCCCAAAGGGAATATGATGTAGTTTCCATTTGAGCGGATGAATTATCAATAAATGATAAAAATGGTCCGGTTAGCTCAAACAATGCCAGCGTTTCGCCCCAGTGTGCCGTTGGGCTCGTCAGTTGGTACAGACACACCTACCAATAAGCGTGGCTAGCACATACTGAGAAGGCCATGCAAGACACAAAATACAAACTGTATTGACGTCACGAGCATGCCAATGTGCTACGGGAGTCAAACTCCCTTCCATAAAAACAAAAGCCTTACCTTTGGGAATATTCAAAATCTTATTTGGATTGCCAAGGTAAGGCTTTTGTTTTTATGGAAGGGAGTTTGACTCCCGTAGCACATTGGCATGCTCGTGACGTCAATACAGTTTGTATTTTGTGTCTTGCATGGCCTTCTCAGTATGTGCTAGCCACGCTTATTGGTAGGTGTGTCTGTACCAACTGACGAGCCCAACGGCACACTGGGGCGAAACGCTGGCATTGTTTGAGCTAACCGGACCATTTTTATCATTTATTGATAATTCATCCGCTCAAATGGAAACTACATCATATTCCCTTTGGGAATATTCAAAATCTTAAATTGAAACAAAACGACAAAAAGAAAGAAACAAGACAATAATGTAACCAAAATTGAGTTCCATGATACCTTATCAGTATTTCCAAATGCTTTAGTACGAGGCACATCCAGAAAGTAAGTTTCCCTATTTTTAGTCTACTTTTCCCATTTTGTAACAAGTAGTTCCGTGAAGAACTATACAGCCTATTTTCATATATCCTACTTTTGTTAATTGCATCTATCAACATACAAAAGTTCAGTTTGATTGCAGTACTAGATACGTAGATATTGAAAAGCGTCTAAACAACTCGGATGATCGCCATGCTGGATTTTTTTACATGTAGGTCTTAGAGCTATGTACTATTACATGAAGATTATCGTGTAGGTGCAATAGTCAAACAGCAATCGCATGATTAGGACACAAGTTCAGCTGGGAGCTGTTTGATCATACACCGTCCAGTACTCTCTTGCTCCCAGCGATTCCCACCTTTTATTCAACCCAAGAAATTCCTGTTCTCCGGTCAGCATTTTCACACTGACGAAGAGCTCACTCTCGCTGGTTCCATTCGCAGACTTCTATGAGAGGGGACTACAAAGGTTTTTTTTATATTTTATTTTAGCGTATGGTTAAAGCCGGGAGTGTCCGAGGACATGTTCGGTTCACCAGAGCACGGCCGACTGAATGCGCTCATACCGGCCTAGACAATGAGACCTTTTTCATGAAATCTTGTTAGTTACTCAACTGCTCACACAGCGCTGTTGACCAAGCATTGCACGACTAAGACTTATCTCTACCTAGTGTAAAACAAAGTCCCCGATTCTTGGATATCACGGATAATCTCGAGAACCACTGGTTGGATTTTGATGCGGATTTCACTATTCTGTACAGGTAATATCGAGGAAGATTTCTGTAGAAAATAATTTATTTATGATCAGTGGGAGCCAAGCAGTAACGATTTTAGTTTTCAGTGAATAGGTCGAAGAAAGAACTTGACGTCCGTGCGCTTTTAAAGCTTACGCTGGACAAACCGTTAAAAATATCAATATACTATGAGTGTAAGAATTGTTCAGCATGAAAAATTGTACAAAAGAGTCCGCGTGAGCATATCTCTATCTTCGATACATCGCCCACTATAAGTGTTTTTAGTTTGGACGGGAGGGGGATTTGGCTTGAACCTCGCCATTCTTAAATTACGTCTGACAGGAATTCTTTGCACATTCATAACTGTTCTCGGGCGAAGTGACACTATTATATTATCATTATAATTCCCACAATATCAAAATGCAAATTATATCACAAAATAAAATAGCGTGCTAATAAATCTAAGAGAAATTAGACATACCTTGCACAGCGTTACAGTTGAATTCGATCAGAATCACTCGGTTTTCATTAAAGTTTAAGCATTTTTCTGCTGAACGGTTTGGAAGTTCGGCAACAGGAAACTAGGACTGTTATTTACTTAAAATATTCATTTTTGTATTTTTGTACTATTTGTGTTCATGATTTCATTATATTGTCAGAATTACCGACAGTAGTGGCTACGCTGGCTAAAGCGCAGCGTTAGGCCATGGGGCCAAGCTCTCTGCTGACTCGGTAGACATGTGGGTTCGAGCCCCACCGTCGGCCGTCCTTGAAATGATTTTCTGTGGTTTCCCATTTTCAACACCAGGCAAATGCTGGGACGGTACCTTCTAACAGGCCACGGCCGCTTCCTTCCACATCCTTGCCCAGTTTCATTCATCTTCATCCATTCCATCTCTCATCCTGACGCGCAGGTCACCCACGGGCGTCGACTAGAAAGACCTGCACTCGGCCTCTCAGGAGGCCACACGAAAAAAAAATTGTCAGAATTAATGCTTTAATTAGTAGGGTATACTATTCAGTGTACCTATTATAAATAAAAACCGTGAGGTTTCTCACCTCCCCATATTACGAAACCCGGTTGCCTAATACGGGGAAAGTGCACTTTTAAAGTTAACAATAATATCAGAGGGTATTACAACATCAAACGTGCCCATAATTTTAGAAGATACCTTATGCACTGGACAGTTGAATCCGTGATTAATTGTATAGTTAGTTTCGTAAGTCTCAGAACTCAGGAAGTCCTTTCTAGCAGCGTTACTAGCAGCTTTCAAAGTTTCAAGGTAAGAAAGAAAATATTCTTCTAGCCAGTTTAGGCGACTGACATTTAATGAGAAACAAGAAGTTCCGTGAAGAACTATACAGCCTACTTTTCATGCCAATGATTATTCTACAGAATATGAACCTATATAGAATAATGACGAAATTAAGTTGGTAATATCGAAATATCTAATTAGTTCAAAATATACCTGGTATAATGTAGCCTAATAGAGCACTACAGTTGGCAGCTCTGGTGATTGAATATATTCTTAGTTCCATTTCTTAAGATACAGAATACAAAATTTGGTTGAAGTCCAATGGACGTTACATGCAGTTAGACACTGGATCTATCAGCACGCGTAAAAGCCTGTTGCCAACAATGTCATGCGTGTGCTGGTCAGAAATAATCTGAAATATTATGATATCTTGTTGTGCCAATTTTGGATGAAATCCATTTGTTAGTATAGAAGTTACATGTATTTTAAAATTGGACATATCAGCAGGCATAGAATCATGTTGGCAGCACTGCCTTGTATTAAATACTCCAAATTAATCTAGAATGTCAGGTGCTATACGTGTGCAAAGTATAGAGCTGTTGGCTTGCATACTATCTGATATATTGATATTAGGGTAAAAAAAATATAGACAGCATTTATTAACAGTTTCACACATGAACAAAAAATCCAACATGTCGGACAAGTTAAGACTTGCTTTAAGACTGGCTATGACGTCATAAATGAATGGAACAAATACATTATATAACAAAAACTGACATCAAAATAAGCCACCAACATAAGCCATCAACATAAGCCACCAATATAAGCCACCAACATAAGCCACCAACATAAGCCATCAACATAAGCCACCAACATGAGCCACCAGCAAAGGCCAACCACATAAGCCACCAACATAAGCCACTAACATAAGCCACCAACATAAGCCACCAACATAAGCAATCAACATAAGCCACCAATATAAGCCACCAACATAAGCCATCAACATAAGCCACCAATATAAGCCACCAACACAGGCCACCAACATAAGCCGCCAACATAAGCCATCAACATAAGCCACCAACATAAGCCACTAACATAAGCCACCAACATAAGCCACCAACATAAGCCATCAACATAAGCCACCAATATAAGCCACCAACATAAGCCATCAACATGAGCCACCAATATATGCCACCAACATAAGCCACCAACATAAGCCACCAACATAAGTCACCAACATAAGCCATCAACATAAGCCACCAGTGTAAGCCACCAACATAAGCCATCAACATAAGCCACCAATATAAGCCACCAACATAAGCCACCAACATAAGCCACCAACATAAGACACCTACATAATCCGCCAACATAAGCCATCAACATAACCCACCAACATAACCCACCAACATAAGCCATCAACATAAGCCACCAACATAAGCCATCAACATAAGCCACCAACATAAGCCTCCAATATCAGCCACCAACATAAGCCACTAATATAAGCCACCAACATAAGCCACCAACATAAGCCATCAACATAAGCCACCAATGTAAGCCATCAACATAAGCGATCAACATAAGCCACCAACATAAGCCATCAACATAAACCACCAGTGTAAGCCACCAACATAAGCCATCAACATAAGCGATCAACATAAGCCATCAACATAAGCCACCAACATAAGCCATCAACATAAGCCACCAACATAAGCCACCAATATAAGCCACCAACATAAGCCATCAACATAAGCCACCAATATATGCCACCATCATAAGACACCAACATAAGCCACCAACATATGCCACCAACATAAGCCATCAACATAAGCCACCAATGTAAGCCACCAACATAAGCCATCAACATAAGCCACCAACATAAGGCACCAATATAAGCCACCAACATAAGCCACCAACATAAGCCACCAACATAAGCCATCAACAAAAGCCACCAATATAAGCCACCAACATAAGCCACCAGCATAAGCCACCAGTATAAGCCACCAACATAAGCCACCAACATCATCCTATATAAAACGTCAACACAAAATCACACTTTCACCAGAATTGTTCTGACCTTTGTAGTAGGTAGATCAACTTTACAAGTCAGTTACTACTATGGAATATACTATAACCAATAAAGGCAAACCACGTGCACTGTATCATGGCTACTCCTATAACTATAAGCGGCAAAATGTGAACGGAATCATATTTTGGCAGTGCTCAAAACAAAGGACAACAAAATGTTTAGGTCATCTAAAAAGTAAGAATGGTAAGGTCTTAAGAGTGGGTAATCATCAATGTAGTGTACCAGATAAAACACTGTTGCTGTCAACAAAATATCATGAAAATGCTAAAAAGCAAGTTCAAGAAAATTATATTGCTGCTCAAGATAGAGCATTGTTCGTTGAAAAGCAATTATCATCTCCTCAAATGTCATGTTAGGACAGTTGTCAACGTTCAAAAACCCTTAACACTATCAAAAGCAACACAGACTCTTCAAGAGGTCCCTTTTGAAAAGGAAAAAAAGGAATTGGATAGTTCTAGTGATGATGATGATGATGATGATGATGATGATGATGATGATGATGATGATGATGATGAAAAAGAAGAGGATGAGGGTTTAATGTATATAAGACCATTGCGGCTTCTCCAGTTTTAAAGAACAAGAGTACCTGGAGATTCTTATAAAAGGATCTACAACAAGCGTTGTGTTTAAAATCTATATCAAACAATGATAAAAAGATAAAAAGTTGTATTCAGTGTGTAACTATTGTAAAAAATACTAAATGAATAAAAATATTGTATGGGTATTGGCTGTTTTTCTTAATTGCTATCCCCATGTCCCACTATTAATGCAATTGTTAATCATCAACAGTCTCTGACTATGTTCATAAAGAGAGTGCCTTAAACAATACACCTTGTCTATGGTTTGAGTAGCAAGTATCATAATAATTCAGTGTGGACAAGCCATGTTAAGACAATAGTTATGTCAGGTAAGGGATTCGAACCCTTGCTTCCTTGTACAGGAAATCTGATCTAAAGTCAAACACCTTAACCACTCGGCCAACCTGACAGTTACTAATTTCATTAGTCTTGTTCACTTGAGTGTTTTCAAAACTTTTCCCAGTATACATTGACTAAACCACTTGCTTGTTTTGAAATATAGATTTTGTTTTGTTTTACCATAACATTGCCGTTGTGAATATTGTGAACTGGGTGTTTAATATAGGGTTAAAGGCATTTTAAAATAACTTTAGAAAAGCTCTTAGGTATCGTGTCATGGGTTTTAGTAATGCATTACTGATCGTTGACTAACATTTACCGTTACACATCATTATTTTGGTTAGCTTACATGTTGTTGTTTGATCTTTAGTCGTTTGACTGGTTTGCTGCAGATCTCAATGCCCCTGTCCCGAGCTAATCGTTTCATCTGTATATAGCTACCACTCCCTACAATTAAGACTGTTTAACATATTCTAACCTTGGTATCGCCCTACAAGCTCTTGGGTTCAATTCCTAGCTTTAGCACAAAATTTTAAAAGTGGTATGGGGATTAAAACAAGTATACTCAGTCTCGGGTGGTCCAAAATAAATAGAGGGGGTTTGATTCACACCTCAACCATAAGGCTCTGTGTTTTTTTAAATTATTTTTAAAATAATGATAGCCATTTGTTCAATTTCACATTTCACACATTGCAATTTGTCAATTTTCCATTTGCTTTTTTTAATCTGACACTTTGATGTTTTTTTCAATTTAATGATATGGAAACATGGATTTTCCTTTTTCATATTTACACATTTGTCAACTTCCCATATATATATATATATTAAATGTTCGTTTAAGGTTTTTAAATTTTGTCTATATGGAAACATGGATTTTCCATTTTGCTGTTAACACATTTTTTATTTATTTTGTGTCTGTTGAAAAACGATATTTCCAAAACAAGATTTTTTATTCCTCATTTTTTGTTTTTGTAAATGATCTTAATGTGAGTGCTTGACCATGGCAATAGTACAGTCTGTCTATGTGTGTTAGCGGAACCGTAGAGGCTTATTACTACTACAAGTAAGAATGTTTTACAATATAACGGCTATCTACCACTGTATTTGAAAAACAAAACTATAGAAAAAAATAAAAATACTATTTACCATTCATATATAAGTGTTAATTCTCCCTCTCCCCACCCTACCTCACCGTATTTTCTCTGGTCAAACAATCAATGTTACCCATACACAAGCTTTCTATCTCTCTCTCTCTCTCTCTCTCTCTCTATATATATATATATATATATATATATATGTTTCCTCTGTTCCACAAGATAAAAATTATGGTTGCTGGATTGTATCCTGCACTGTTTATGCGACATACCATTGCCAGTTCATAAAACCGTTTGGTAGGTCTCTACACATAGCGATTTTACCACTGTTCTACCTACGCCTTTTGCTTGTTTGGCTTTCTTACGGGCTAGTATGCGATAGGCAGCATTAACTGTATATCAAACCCAGTACACCTTTGTATTTGTAATCTAAGTAATAATTTGAAAAGAGACAAGTGCAATCAGTTTTAAACATTATCTCTGCTTTTTTGTTTGTTTGTTTATGACATGTATATTAACCTAAAATCAAACACTAGTCTACCTTAGAGAAAGGCTAACAGTTTAAACACTGCGTCACCATACCCTTATTTCTTAGTTTGATTCGTTCTAGGCCTTAGAGCTAGAAATCGAGTTACGATCTCCAGTGCAAGAGGCACATGTTCTCACCACTATAGCATGTAATGGTTAGCTGGTAACATTAGACAACCGAAAATGATTGTATTTCTGTTAGCCAAGCATTTCTGTCATTTGCCTACTGTGTGAGCACTGCCAGCAAGACAGTTTAGTTTAGAACAAGCGAGTGTGTGTGTGTATAGATTATTAGCCTCAAGCATTTAAAGCTTGTTGTGTGTAGCGACCATCTTTCTCAGTAACCACTGAGTAAATTTTAACAGTCAACTCATAAAAACAGCATAGGATAGTTGTGTGTGTGTGTGTGTGTGTGGTTCATGTACTTGGGAATATGCATTAGCACCATGCGCTAGCTTTACCTTACCCTCTATTGTAGAGCGTTATCCCTTCCTTTGGACATTGCCAATGACTGCATTCCCCCACAAGTTTTACACTTAAGCCCTTGGCTTGTTCTTGATTAGGTTTGGTTTGCTATAGGCTTGGTTTGGTTCAGTTGGGTTTGATTCGACTTGGTTCAGTTTAGTTTAATGTAGTCACCATTTTTAATTTTTAGCTACACTCTTTAATCAATTAATTAAGGATAGTCTACTCTTAATTCTTGAATCGATAAATTGAATTTTGTGTACACCGTTTGTCAAGCCATGCCCTATGTACTACAGTCAGATCTGAAAACAAGTTCCAATGGTCAAAGACGTGTCAGTCACCATACATGTAGCCTACAATAATTCTTTCTTTACCTAGCTAAGGTTCGTCACTCACAGTAAACATCTTTCATTATGGGTTTGCAATATATTAACAAATCAAAAGTCCATGATCTTGTTGTTTTGGGTCTTTTTTGGGGAAATTCATAAGCCATAAAAAGAATGACATCATGTCAAGTTCTGGGGGGACCTTGTATGTCAAAATCCCATTATCAGTTTATAAAATCTCAAGGCCATGCCCTAGCAGTTTTGGATTATTTCAATCAATGAGTCCACCGTAGGAAAGATCAGAAAAATAAATACCCTTAAAACAAGTCGTCACATGACCCTCTTCGAACAATGCTTCGCAAAATATAAATTCATCCATTGAACATTGAACATGATCGGCGACATCATCCTCGCTTCCCCCTCCCACCATGGTTGCCATATCGTTTGACCTTCAAGTGTCGTCAGCATCTCTATGCTTTTTTCAATGCCCTGTTGTCAAGACAAGTCAATGCATTCCAATAAGCTCAAATAACATCCACATCTTGTCAGTCTGCCCCAGCAAGTTTGTTTTCTATAATCACTTCAAGCAACATATAACCAAGTTCTGTTTGTTCTATCTAAAGCCAACTTCATCTGATCAAGGAATTATCATTTGTCATGTCACTCATAATCGTTTACATGTTAAAGACCCCCTTCAGGGGGTTTAGGAATTAGGAATTCCATCATAGGAAAAAAGGAAAACGAACCCTCGACCCGCCGTCTCTTCGAAATAGCAAATACCGTATTGGTATATCACCACCATGGCCAGTAATAGCCTCGTTGAAACACGTGCCCAGTGGTATCGAGTCTTTCTATCTACAACCACTCTTCATGAACATTTTAGACAGATTTAAAAAAGAAGTTTTAAAAACTAAAATGTTTTCAACAAAAGTGTCGTTAGACCCTTTCGCATTTTTTAAAAACATAAATACTATATTCGAAAGGGGGAGTAGTGTGTGTGGGGGGGGGGGGGTTACCCCAAGTCCTACGACCCCTCGTAAACGTCTCTGGCGTTATTGGTTTGTGAGATATAACAGAAAGTCTAAAATCACAGTTTTACACCAAAAAAATCTGTTTCCCTCATTCTCAAAAACTTTAACCTATTACAAAAATAAAGAGGGTTTTGAGACAAGCCATTTGACACGTCATAGGACCAAATACGACCATGCATTCGTGAGATATAGGAAAAAGTCTAAAATATGGTTTTACCCCAAAAAACATGTTTCCAGCATTCTCAAAACTTTAACCTATTAATAACATATATAGGGCTTCGAGACAAGCAATTTGACACGTCACACGTCCAAATCCGACCTTGCGTTCGAGAGATATCGGCCAACTTCGTAGGAAAGTAGGCGACTATCTGGTTCTCTCCTCACCACCAAAACCCCTTCTTATAAATCATTTTTTCAAAGAGCTCGCCCTCTTACAAAAATCCCAAGTGCGCATGCGTAAAAAGCAAAAACAAAAATGTTGATTCATAGCGGCATCCAGCAAAACGCATGCGCTATATGAGCAACAACATTTAAGTTCATTTTAGCAGCGCACCTTATACATGTCGCATTTGAAAAGAGACTTTCACTAAAAAATTACAATTTCACCCCCTAGTAGGGGTAGGTTTTATTTAGGGGTTGAAATGAGTGGTTCATTGGAAAGAGAACGTCAACCCGAGACCAACGACACCTCGTTTGTCAAAATCGGACCATGGGTTCGCGAGATATAAATAAGCAAAAAAGTGTGCACTAACTTTTTGAGCACCTTGTGGGTTAGAACCCCTACTACTCAACTACTACAGCGGTAGCAAACATTAGTAAGACAAAAAAAATGTAACATTGTGAAGAAACTCCCTGGACCGAAACAGAATGCTAGAAATGTAAATAACGAGCTAGATGCTTTTTTGAAATTGATACTGATTGAATTGATTGACGCAATTTTGATGTGTACCAATTGAAAACAATTTTGTATTTGTACAAGGTTTTTTATATTAAATTACAAATGTTTATAAATTTCTTTTTTTTACAAAAGATATATGGAAATAATGTAAGGTTCTTGGAAAGTCATTAAAAAGCATAACTTAAAAGAATAAAATAAATATTAAGACGTTTAAATCGTTAGATCATGGTACAAACGTATGTTGTAAAAAGTACAACGCGCGAGTACTCGTGTGGTGCAAGAGGGCGCGAGAAACCGAAAGGTTAATACGTCTTCATTTGTGACATGATCACGATAAGAGACTCCAAGAATTCGTCTTAGGCAAAGTTCTTGGATAACATGTGGATTTCCATGTTTCACGGGCACATAAAGCAGTACTCTTGAAAAGTTTCATCTTTATGACTGTTGTCGACCAGATGGAGCGCATACGCTGAAATATGCCTGATGTCATTCCGATTCGACAGGTGATATCCTTTTCTATGCCTCCATCAATGGAGATAATCCTATGTCAATTCAAAAGTCTCATATGCATTGGCCGGGAATCAAACCCGGTGAGAGGCAAGCAGCTTGATGACTGCACCATCACGTACAGATCTGTTCAAATCATTAGACTCAACCCACAAATTTGCACCATTTTTAGCCTACTTTCGATTTTTGCAAAAAATGAAAGTAGACTTATGAGATCAACACAGGGCGAAAAAAGTGTGTCTGTCTGTGTGTGTGTATGTGTGTGTGTGAGACTGTGTGTGTGTATGTGTGTGTGTGAGTCTGTGTGTGTGTGTGTCTGTGTGTGAGTGTGTGTACTCTGAATGTCTGTCCCCCCCTATCAATTCGAACACGGTGAATGCGAATTGAACGAAATTTGGTACAAAGGTAGCACTAGCAAAGGACACCTCAGTGTCATGTTTTATATCGTCGCCATCTTGACGGAAACGTAATGGCGGCCACACAAATGTTCAAAGCTTAAATCAAATTACGACTAACCTAATCATCCGATCTCTACCAAATTCTGCAACAACATACCTTTTTGGGGGGAGCATCCTTTGACCAAACCAATAGGTCATCAGTGTAATAGTTTGCGGATGGCGGCCATCTTTGTGTGAAAATCGATTCCCCCTATTAATTCGAACACGGTGCAACCGAATGGAACGAAATTTGGTACAGAGGTAGTACTAACAAAAGGCACCTCAGTGTCATGTTTTATATCGCCGCCATCTTGACGGAAACGTAATGGCGGCCACACAAATGTTCAGAGCTTAAATCAAATTACGACTAACCTAATCATACGATCTCTACCAAATTTTGCAACAACATACCTTTATGTGGGGAGCATCCTTTGACAAAACTAATAGGTCATCAGCATAATAGTTTGCGGATGGCGGCCATCTTTGTGTGATAATCGATTCCCCCTATTCATTCGAACATGGTGCAACCGAATGGAACGAAATTTGGTACAGAGGTAGCACTAGCAAAGGGCATCTCAGTGTCATGTTTTATATTGCCGCCATATTGACGGAAACGTAATGGCGGCCACACAAATGTCCAAAGCTTAAATCAAATTACGATTAACCTAATCATCCGATCTCTACCAAATTTTTCAACAACATACCCTTATAGAGGAAGCATTTTTTGACCAAATGAATAGGTCATTAGCCTAATAGTTAGCGGATGGCGGCCATCTTTGTGTGAAAATCAATTCCCCCTATTAATTCAAACACGGTGAAACCGAATGGAACGAAATTTGGTACAGAGGTAGCACTAGCAAAGAGCATCTCAGTGTCATGTTTTATATCGCCGCCATATTGACAGAAACGTAATGGCGGCCTCACAAATGTTCAAAGCTTGAGTTAAATTACGACTAACATAACCATCCGATCTCTACCAAACTTTGCAATAACATACCTTTATGGAGGGAGCATCCTTTGACCAATCTAATAGGTTATTATTAGCCTAATAGTTTGCGGATGGCGGCCATCTTTATGTCAAAATTGATTCCCCCTATTAATTCGAACACGGTGAAAACGAATGGAACGGAATTTGGTACAGAGGTAGCACTAGCAAAGGGCACCTGAGTGTCATGTTTTATATCGCCGCCATCTTGACTGAAACGTAATGGCGGCCACACGAATGTTCAAAGCTTAAATCAAATTACGATTTACCTAATCATCCGATCTCTACCAAATTTTGCAACTACATACCTTAATAGAGGGAGCATCCTTTGACCAATCTAATAGGTCATCAGCGTAATAGTTTGCGGATGGCGGCCATCTTTGTGTGAAAATCGATTCCCCCTATTAATTCGAACACGGTGCAACCGAATGGAACGAAATTTGGTACAGAGGTAGTATTAACAAAAGGCACCTCAGGGTCATGTTTTATATCACCGCCATCTTGACGGAAACGTAATGGCGGCACACAAATGTTCAAAGCTTAAGTTAAATTACGACTAACATAACCATCCGATCTCTACCAAACTTTGCAACAACATACCTTTATGGAGGGAGCATCCTTTGACCAATCTAATAGGTTATTAGCCTAATAGTTTGAAGATGGCGGCCATCTTTATGTCAAAATTGATTCCCCCTATTAATTCGAACACGGTGGAACCGAATGGAACGAAATTTGGTACAGAGGTAGTACTAACAAAGGGCACCTCAGTGTCATGTTTTATATCGCCGCCATCTTGACGGAAACGTAATGGCGGCCACACAAATGTTCAAAGCTTAAATCAAATTACGATTAACCTCATCATCCGATCTCTACCAAATTTTGCAATTACATACCTTTATGGAGGGAGCATCTTTTGACCAATCTAATAGGTCATTCGCGTAATAGTTTGCGGATGGCGGCCATCTTTATGTCAAAATTGATTCCCCCTATTAATTCGAACACGGTTGAACCGAATGGAACGAAATTTGGTACAGAGGTAGCACTAGCATAGGGCACCTCAGTGTCATGTTTTATATATATCGCCGCCATCTTGACTGAAACGTAATGGCGGGCACACGAATGTTCAAAGCTTAAATCGAATTACGATTAACCTAATCATCCGATCTCTACCAAATTTTGCAACTACATACCTTAATGGAGGGAGCATCCTTTGACTAATCTAATAGGTCATTCGCCCATTAGTTTGCGGATGGCGGCCATCTTTATGTCAAAATTGATTCCCCCTATTAATTCGAACACGGTGGAACCGAATGGAACGAAATTTGGTACAGAGGTAGCACTAGCAAAGAGCACCTCAGTGTCATGTTTTATATCGCCGCCATCTAGACTCAAACGTAATGGCAGCCACACGAATGTTCAAAGCTTAAATCAAATTACGATTAACCTAATCATCCGATCTCTACTAAATTTTGCAACTACATACCTTTACGGAGGGAGCATCCTTTGAACAATCTAATAGGTCATTCACCTAATAGTTTGCGGATGGCGGCCATCTTTGTGTCAGAATTGATTCCCCCTATTAATTCAAACACGGCGAAACCGAATGGAACAAAATTTGGTACAGAGATAGCACTAGCAAAGGGCATCTCAGTGTCATGATTAATATCGCCGCCATATTGACAGAAACGTAATGGCGGCCACACAAATGTTTAAAGCTTAAATCAAATTACGACTAACATAACCATCCGATCTCTACCAAACTTTGCAACTACATACCTGCATGGAGGGAGTATCCTTTGACCAATCTAATAGGTCATTAGCCTAATAGTTTGCGGATGGCGGCCATCTTTATGTCAAAATTGATTGCCCCTATTAATGCGAACACGGTGGAACCGAATGAACGAAATTTGGTACAGAGGTAGCACTAGCAAAGGGCACCTCAGTGTCATGTTTTATATCACCGTTATCTTTACGGAAACGTAATCGCGGCCACCCAAATGTTAAAAGCTAAAATGTAATTACGACCAACCTAATAATCTAGTCTCTACCAAATTTTGCAACCAACATCTCTGCGGGAGATAAATTTTTGCGTGAAGAAGTAACAGACTGTTAGATAGTTACACATTAGTTCCAAACCTTGCATAAGGACAGTGTGATCACAAGTATAACAAGATGTTCCGTGACGAACTAAAGAGCCTACTTTTCGTAAAATTTAAGATCTATGCCAATGATTAATCTATATGGATCTAGAATAATACCGAGATGAAGTTGGTAATATCGAAATTTCAAATTAGTTCGAAATACTGTATACCTGGCATAATGTAGCCTAATAGAGAACTACAGTTGGCAGCCCTGGTGACTGAATATATTCTTAGTTCCATCTCTTAAGGTACAGAATACAAAATTTGGTTGAAGTCCTATGGATAGCATGGACGTTACATGCAGTTAAACATGGGATCTAACAGCGCGCGTAAAATCATGTTGGCAACAATGACATGCATGTATTGGTCAGAAATAATCTGAAATAAGATGATCTATTGTTGTGTCAATTTTGATTGAAATCCATTAGTTAGTATAGAAGTTTCATGCATTTTAAAATTGGACCTATCAGCAGGCTTAGAATAATGTTGGCAGCACTGGCGTAGGCCTATATTAGTTACACCAAATTAAACTAGAATGCCAGGTACTATACGTGTGCAAAGTTTAGAGTTATTGGCTTGCATACTTTCTGATATATTGATATTAGGGTAGCAAAAATAGAGACAGTATTTATTAACAGTTGGCAACCCTGGTTGCTCTTAAGAATACGCATATTCATATCTGTTATGGTACACATAGCACACACTAAATTTGGTTGAAATCCAAACGATAGTATTGAAGTTACATGTATTTAAAGTTGGACCTGTCAGCAGGCTTAGAATCATGTTGGTAGCACTGATGTCTATAAGTTACTCCAAATTAATATAGAATATTAGGTACTATACGTGTGCATATTTTAAAGCTGTCGGCTTGCATACTTTCTGATATATGGGTATTTGAATTTAAAAAAATTGAGAGCATTTATTAACAGTTGGCAGCGCTGGTGGCTCTTAATAATATGCTCAGTCATATCTGTATATGTACACATAGCACATACGAAATTTGGTTGAAATCCAATTGATAGTGTAGAAGTTATATGCATTTAAAATTTGGACCTATCAGCAGGCTTATAATCATTTTGGCAACACTGCCATGCATGGCCTCCTGGAAATTAAACTGGAATATTATTATATATACGTGTGCCAATTTTTAAATAGCTCTCATTCATATCTTCCAAGATATCCAACATGGAGCTCGAATTTCAATTGCGATTTTTCAGCAGTTGGTAGCACTGACATCATTTTCAAATACGGCATTGAGATATTCATGTATAGATCTTTACTCCTACCAAATTTTGTTTCGATGGCTGAAACCGTTTAGGAGTTTATAAGGGGACACACACACACAGACAGACAGACAGAAGGACAGACAGACAGACAGACACACATTTGCCCGATCTCATGAGTCTACTTTTTCCTCATTTTTGCAAAATGTGAAAAGTAGGCTAAAAATGAACCCCAAATGACAAGAAGGTTACCATCCCCATAAGACAGTAAAATGTTAAAAATATTCATAGAAAGACGAAAAAATGTTAACTAACCTCCAATTGTAAAATACTTTCTCGCAATAAATGAGGTATGATCCTCCTACGAAAACCTGCATATTTTGCCTTTTATAGCCTATCCCCTAGTTTGCCCGGTGAAATCTACCTCCGCCTTCCGGCGTGCCGAGAGAATTTTTTTAGTTTTAAGCGAGAAACAACGACGTCAACTGACCCTAAGTGCAGCTATTCATAACCGTTAATTACTAAATGTTAATACGGTATACAATATAATCAATCGTTGACCACCTCGTGGCGCAGTGCCTAGTATTGTTGGTTGTCATCCCCGAGGTACCGGGTTCGATCCCCGACTCAACCAAGAATTTAAAAGTCTTGGTATTGTCTGGTACGGGGTCTCCCAGCCTCATGATGCAAAATGGGAACCTGCCGGATGCTATGCAGGAGGAGTGGAAAGGAACTGGCCACCCTACCACACGCAAACTCCGGCTCGGGATGCCTACGTCCCAGGAGGGGATATGGCACTCTAATTTTAATTTAATCAATCGTTGATTCCTTCCATCATTTAGCCAGCGCCATGCACTTTAATATGGATTGTGTTTCGATAATTGGGAAATTCTATTATTTAAAACACTCATGATGGTTCCGTATAGACGAGCTTAAATAGTTTTAAAATAGTACATTATGCTAATTAAGACACTCGTATGTAAATCATAAAACTCGCTTACTCTCGTTTTATAAACATACTCGTGTCTTAATTATTGACATTATAGGCGAGTTGCATAGAACTGTTTATGTTCGACGATAATTATAACTTTATTATATGTTTTAAAATAAATATTCATAAATATCTGTTGAGATTCAGTCACTTGAATTTTGTGATCAGAATGCAAGCGCTGGGTTTGATATGTCTGTTTTCCAAGTTCTCTGACCGCCCGGCGCATGCGCTCTGTGTGCTTGGCGATGCCATACATATTCTTTGATGCCATATATTTACAGCCTGCTGATGTGCACCAGCATGCAGTCACAGTGTCACCGAAGTCGTTTGAAAGCAATGCGCTGTGTAGAATTTGGGGTTGGGGATATTAAGGTACAGTGCTATTTCTTGTCTCATATTCGCCAGTTTATTTACGCGAGCATATGGACGGTGCAAGTTCCATATCGGTAATTTATATTGACATGTTGGATTTTGAGCGAATGCGCGAAGGTATCCTTACCTAATTGGGCAATGAATGAGCTCTGATTGGCTGGAGAAACTGCATCATAATGAAAACTTGTACTATAATGAGCCTCATTATGATACAGTTTTCTGACCCATAATGTTTACATTTCGACATCGTCGAAAATAAAGGTTTATATTACCTTATACTGCCTTATAGTGCCTTGATTGGCTTTTGGATCTTTTAAGCCAGGCATCTTCATTGATTAACCACAGAATGGTGATGTATTATAATTCCACGTTTGTCATCTCCAGCTATTCACCATTGCTTCAAGCGGGACAATGAATGCACCGACTACTGGTTGTTTCATGCATCTTCAATAACATTTGCAGACCACAAACTATCTTCACACATGTCACACCGTCAACAACTACTTTATTTTGATCTATACCTTAATTATTTCAACAACCTATATACGGTATATGGTGCACCATATCAGGTTAAATGACCATTGATAGTTTAGTGCTACGCTTTATCATAATTTCATTATGTTATTGCTTTACATTTGGCTAGCTTGCCACGGTGGGTGAGAGGTTATAGTGTCGGACTACTAACCCCAAGATTGCAGGTTCGCCCCTGGCCATGGTAAGTGATTTTTGAAGGCGACAAAAATCACGATACTCATGTCATACGTTGTTGGCATGTTAAAGAACCCATTTGAATTCAGTAGGCCGTGTTCAATGGCAAAATTAATCTCGGGATTTTCCGCCAACACAAAGTTCCTCCATTCTCTACTTGAAAGCGCTGTAGTGTCAAGGAATTTAGATATCTAACCTCCTTGACTTTCATAGCGTTCAAAGGAACGACGAAATTCGACATGCAAGCTACCCTCTGGGTGTCAATTAACAAAGCTTGCACCAGGCACCCGAGGTCATACGATATTATTATTATTATTATTATTATTATTTACATTTGGCTGATGAAGGGGACAACAATTGTTCATTAGTCTCTGAAACATGTACCAAGAACAAATTTGTTAATTTTTTTTCATTAAAGTATTGATACAGGCGGTTATATAAACGTTTTTAAAACTAAATAATTGGTAAAAACAAAGACGCAAAGTTGGAGACTTTAATGCTCTGCTCGATGAAGGAAGATTTATTAAAACAAATCTATAATTTGAACAGATCTGTTGAATGGTTCTCATAAAACACTTAAGTAGCATTAAAAAAGGAAATGAATTGCAGCGTCAAGTTACGATGTATTTACCATTACGAGAAGCCAGTGTTTGTGACGATGGGAATCTTAATTTCATCAAACAATGACTCTTTACTACTTGTTTTTATTTACGAAGCAGTTACAAGGCACTGTCTTTCCGCCATAAAGTGATAGGAAAAACTATGGGCAATAACAGTTCCCATTCGATTTTTTGGGTCATCCAAGACACGTCTCCATTAACGTGTAATCATAAATGTGACCGCAATCAAATTTGTAAAATCGCTGGTTTGTCAATAATTCGATAAGCGAAGAGAAAATCAACACTCCATCCCATGTCGGCCACCTTCCTTCAAGCATAAATACCTATATACATTTGTAGAGACGTGGTATTTTCATTTAGGGAATCCTGGAAGTGGTCTTCGGTGGTTTCTCACTTCTAAACCAGTCACATTCCGGGATGGTTCCTAACTTACGCCCTCCCAATTCTGACGTGAATTGGGTAAATATACCACTGATTATCAGATTATCAGACAAAATTCCACTCACACCTAAGTACACAAGGCCCATGATGTCTTAGTTTCGGATAAGAAACTTGGGTAAGTGTACTTGGGTGAGTGTTGAATAATTTGTTTGATAACCTATTTTATTGCCCATATTACTGTGTGCAATTGCAATTCAAAAGGAAGTTTTTAGTTTAACGTGACCGTTAATCTCACGATCATGAGCCACGGGACCTTCTTTTTACGTGGAATACGAACCACCGGACATGACAAGCCACTTTGAAAATATCATATGCATTGACCGGGAATCGAACCCGGTCCACCTTCGTGAGAGGGAGACAGCTAATTTGTAATTTAAGCCGGTCCCGTGGTGTTGGGGTAGCGCACCTGCCTCTCACCCGGACGTCCCGGGTTCGATTCCCGGCTCCGTCAGGAATTTTAGAAACGTGTGAGAGCTGGACCGGGGTGTACTCAGCCTCGTGAGGACAATTGAGTTACAGTGACGCAGCGCCCTGGTCACGTAGACCGAGATTAACGGCCGTGGGGACCCAACGCGCTGACCACGCGCACCCCCATAATCTGCTGGCCGAATGGCCGGGCGGCGGTCGCTTCGTATGAATAGGCCCTAATGCCACGGGGTTAGGGTTTGGAATTGTAATTCAGACGAAAATTGGGATGGAGACAGCCGTGGCCTTAAGTCAGACGCCCTTCTGGCATTTGCCTGAAGTAGAATTGGGAAAACCACAGAAAACCACTTCCAGAATTGCTGAGGTCGGAATCGAATCCCCCTCTTCTCAGTTTTGCCTCACGAAGCTGAGTGTACCCCGTTTAAGTCCTCAGACCAGAATTCAATTTCTTGGCAGAGCTTGGAATCGACTCCGGACCTCCGAACCAACACCCAAGAATACCGTAGACAACTAGTATGAAGAGTTTCGCGCATATTCGCCAAGTTGTGTTCGGTAGAGTAATGTTGTTGTCTTGTATGTAGGCCTACCTACGTTCTATTTGATTGACCCGCATCTGATGATGTTCACTTGACGAACGAAACATCTCATACAAGGCATGCCCCCTCCCACGGACCCTTGTAAAAATCTTATCTTATCTTATATATTTATATATATAATTCTTCGACACGTGTGTATATGACTGAACTCCTCCTAAACGACTGAACCGATTTTGATGGAATTTGGTATGTATGTTAGGGTGGGCACATGTATGGTTTAGATTCACAATCTGACCCGGTAGGAGGAATGAACACAATTTTAGAACCACAATTTACACACAATTTTAGAACCACAATATACAGTTAGAAATAGTCGTCATGGAAACCACTAGCCTTGGCCTTCGTGAAAGCTGATGTCATTGGACGGTTTGTCTCTGCACGTTAGAGCCACCTGGTCGCAACCTGTGCAACTACCGCCATTACATACACTCCGCCCGAGGCGAAAAGTTGTTTTTTATACCAAAGGTGGCAGTGATGTCGAATTCTACTGTTTGTCTCTGCACGTCAGAGCGCTTCAAAGTCCCGTATGCGTTCATATACCATTCATCCGATTCCCATGAACTTGGGTGATATGTTGAGTGAGCTCCAGGGAAGGGGTTTGGCTTAGTAAATCCATTTTACAATAGATAGCGCACGAATTGATTCAACAAATGAGCGAAGACGCGCGAAGCGTTTCAACAAAGTCCCATATGCGTTCAAATACCATTCGTCCAATAGCGATGAAACTTGGGTGAGATGTTGTGTACACTTACGTGAGGGTTTCTAACTTAGTAAATCCTTTTACAATAGGTAGCTCACGAGTAGATTCAACAAATGAGCAACGACGCGCGAACTTTTAATCAAAGTCCCGTATGCGTTCATATACCATTCATCCGATTGCAATGAAACTTGGGTGAGATGTTGTGTACACTTACGTGAGGGTTTCTAATTTAGTAAATCCATTTCACAGGAGGTTTCGCACGAGTAGATTCAACAAATGAGCGGCGACGTGCGAAGCGTTTCAACAAAGTCCCATATGCGTTCAAATACCATTCGTCCAATAGCGATGAAACTTGGGTGAGATGTTGTGTACACTTACGTGAGGGTTTCTAACTTAGTAAATCCTTTTACAATAGGTAGCTCACGAGTAGATTCAACAAATGAGCAACGACGCGCGAACTTTTAATCAAAGTCCCGTATGCGTTCATATACCATTCATCCGATTGCAATGAAACTTGGGTGAGATGTTGTGTACACTTACGTGAGGGTTTCTAATTTAGTAAATCCATTTCACAGGAGGTTTCGCACGAGTAGATTCAACAAATGAGCGACGACGCGCGAAGCGTTTCAATAAGGTCCCGTATGCGTTCAAATACCATTCTTCCGATTACGATGAAACTTGGGTGAGATGTTGTGTACACACTACGGAAGGTTTCTGGCTTAATAAATCCATTTTACAATAGGTAGCGCACGAGTAGATTCAACAAATGTGTGACGGCACGCGAATCATTTCAACAAAGTACCGTATGCGTCCATATACCATTTATCCGAATGTGATGAAACTTTGGTGAATTGTTGTGTACACTCGAGGAAATGTTTCTGTATTAGTAAATCCAGTTTTTAATAAGTAGCGAACGAGTAGATTCAACAAATGAGCGACGGCGCGCGAATAGTTTCCGCAATGTCCCGTATGCGGTCATATATCATTCATCCGATCGCGATCAAACCTTGGTAAATCATTGAGTACACGCCAGAGAAGGTTTTAGGCTTAGTAAATCTATTTTACAATAGGCAGCGCATGAGTAGATTCAACAAATGAGTGACGGCACGCGAATCGTTTAAAGAAAATCACTTATGCGTTCATATGTCATTCATCCGATTCCGATGAAACTTTGATGAGTTGTTGTGTACACGCCAGGGAAGGTGTTCAACTAGGTAAATCCATTTTACAATATTGGTAGCGCACGAGTAGATGTAAAAAATGAGTGACGACGCGCGAAGCGTTCCAACAAAATCCTGTATGGGTTCATGTAAAATTCATCGATTGCCATGAAACTTTGATGAGTTGTTGTGTACACTTACGTGAAGCTTACTAACTTAGTAAATCCATTTCACAGTTGGTAGAGCACGAGTAGATTCAACAAATGAGTGACAGCGCACGAATCATTTAAACCAAATACCGTATGCGTTAAATGCCATTTATCCGTTTGCGATGAAACTTTGGAGAGTTGTTGTGCACGCTCCAACGAATGTTTCTAAATTAGTTAATTCAATTCACGATTGTTTAGAGTCAGTTAACAGAAATTGAAAAAAAATATTGTGTATCCAAAAGCACTTCAAGAAACAAAGTTACAACACTTTCTTTGATTGGCAGGACAACGTCCGCCGGGTCAGCTTGTATAGGCTATATAAAAATGAATGTTCGTTTGTTCGTCTTTTATGCGTTCATAAACCATTCATTCGATTGCGATCAAATATTGGGGAGTTGTAAACACTTCCGGGATGGTTATAGGCATAGTTAAGCCAATTTAAAATAGAGAGCGGGTGAGTAGTTTAAACAAATGAGTGTTGGCTATGCGTTCATACACAATTCATCCAATTGCGATCAAATGTTGGTGAGTTGTTGAGTACAATTCCGGGAAAGTTATAGGCATAGTAAATCAAATTTACAATAGATGGTGCGCGAGTAGCTTTAACAAAATGGCGTGCGGTTCGTTTCAACAAATACCACATGCGTTCATACACCATTCATCCCATTGCGATTAAACTTGGGTGAGATGTTGTGTGCACTCAAGGGAAGGTTTCTGGCTTAGTAAAACCATTTTACAATAGGTAGCGCACGAGTAGATTCAACAAATGAGTGACGACGCGTGAAACGATTCAAAAATTCCCGTATGCGTTCATATACCATTCTTCCGATTGCGATAAAAATTGGGTGAGATATTGTGTACACTTCAGGGAAGGTACCTGACTTAGTAAATCCATTTTAAAATAGGTGGCGAACGAGTAGATTCAACAAATGAGCGACGAAGTCCGAAGCGATTCAACTAAGTACCGTATGCGTTCATATACCATTCGTCCGATAGCGATGAAACTTGGGTGAGATGTTGTGTATACATCAGGGAAGGTTTCTGGCTTAGATCATCCACTTTTCAATGGGTAGCGCACGAGTAGATTCAACAAATGAGCGACGACGCACGAAGCGTTTCAACAAAGTCCCATATGCGTCCATACACCAATCACGCGAAAGCGATGAAACTTGGGTGAGTTTCTGTTTCCAACCAGGGAAGGTTTCTGACTCAGTACATGTAATTTACAATAGGTAGCGCACGAGTAGATTCAACAAATGATCGACGACGTGCAAAGCGTTTCAACAAAGTACCATATGCGTTCATATACCATTCGTCCGATAGCGATGACACTTGGGTGAATTGTTATGTGCACTACAGGAAAGTTTTCTGGCTTAGTAAATCAATTTTACAATAGGTTGCGCACGAGTAGATTCAACAAATGTGCGATGGTGCGCGAATCGTTTCAACAACGTCCCGTATGCGTTCATATGCCATCCATCCGATTGCGATGAAACTTTGATGAGTTACTGTGTACACGCCAGGGAAGAGTTCCGATTTAGTAAATCAATTTTACAATATTTAGCGAACGAGTAAATGCAACAAATGAGTGACGACGCTTGAAGCGTTTCAACAAAATCCTGTATGCGTTCATATACCATTCATCGATTGTAATAAACTTTGATGAGTTGTTGTGTGCACTTACGTGTCGGTTTCTAACTTAGTAAATCCATTTCACAGTAGGTAGCGAACGAGTTGATTCAACAAATGAGTGACAGCTCATGAATCGTATAAATTAAATTCCGTAAGCATTCATATGCCATTCATCCGATTGCAATGAAATTTTGGTTAGTTGTTGTGGACGTTCCCTCGAAAGTTTCTAAATTAGTAAATCCATTTTACGATAGTTTGGAGGCAGTTAGCGGAAATTGAAAAAAGAATTGTGTATCCAAAAGCACTTCAACAAACAAAGTTACAACGCCAACACTTTCCTTGATTGGTATCGCAACGCATGCCGGGTACAGCTAGTGTATATATAAAATTGAATGTTCGTTTGTTCGTCTTTTATGCGTTCATAAACCATTCATCCGATTCCGATCAAATTTTGGTGAGTTGTTGTAAACACTTCCGGGATGGTCATAGGCATAGTTAATCCATTTCACAATAGATATCGCGCGAGTAGTTTAAACAAATGCGAAATGGCGATGCGTTCATATACAATTCGTCCGATTGCGATCAAATTTTAGTGAGTTGTTGTGCACAGTCCCGGAAAAGTTATAGGCGTAGTAAATCCAATTTACAATAGATGGCGCGCGAGTAGCTTCAACAAAATGGCGTGCGTTTGTTTCAAGAAAGTTCCACATGTGTTCATATACCATTCATCCCATTGCGATGAAACTTGGGTGAGAAGTTCTGTACACTTCAGGCATGACGAATAGAAGGAGAAAGTGAGAAGACTCATGAAGTTCAAGCGAGCCCCGCCAGGCAGCGCTAGAGTGGGTACGTTCCACACTGCCGGGGTCAGCTGGTCTTAGGGATGCTGCTAAGGGAAACGAATTACTTTGTAACTAATACTCTTTTAAAAAGTAATTAGCGGTTCCAATTAAAATAGCATGGCAGGGCACAATGGAAAATATAATTCATAGAAATAAGAACTACGGTCTTCATTACATGTTACGGAACGCACAGATTCCTGGATTATACAGACACAGATAACAAACGCAATCCCCAGCATATTAAAACAAGCACACACATAAACTATTTAAAGTAACACTCTACTTAAGAATTCATTTTGTCGGCTACGGTACCGGACTTTCGAAAGCTTGCGTGAAGACTTGGCGGGTGTTCGAGATTGCAAATCTCGGCGGATATCCTTCGTTTCTGAAGAAGAATCGGCACCCTAAATAAACAAGTCTGGGGATAATATCCATGACACGCTGAAGACAGCAGCCAGCTCCTGAAGGATCAACTGAAATTGTTTCTTTGGAATCGATACAATCATAAATATTTTGCTCCACATCGATTTTGAGTTTAATTTTCCGGTAATTACTTTCTCGGCCTGGAAAAGAATCCCACATACACTTCTCGAAGGACGTGTTAGATACACTTCATTGTTCATCTTAGGGCACCTTTTTTAGTTTCTTTGTTGCTTTCTCTTAGCAACAATTTAGTCGTATTTCCGTTTATTCCTGATGAAGAAAGACATGGTTTCTTTCGAAACGCGTCGAGTTTGAATAAATAAATCATGGCGTAAGCCCAAAATTCTACATTATGGATAAAATGGTATTAATTTAGTTGTGTTTGACATTAACCATACCGTACATAAAACATCACAATAAATCGGTTGAAAAACTGCATCCAGATAGCTTTAAAACTCATGATTTTGCACCATCTGTTTCCTCTGAATTTGGTTAATTGAAGCTTAATAATTGAGTTTAAATATCGGTTTGGTGACACATCGTCCCAGGCAAGCCGGTAACACCTGTAACTACTCAGGCAGATAGGTCACTTAGCCGTAATTTGGAAGTTCTTGTGAAGTTATGAATGCATTTGCGGTAGCACTGCCGGAGACGTCATCGGGCTAGGCTATTGCGTTTTTAAATTAGCTCCCGTTTCAGGGTTTTTAGGTTTTGAGTGCGAATAGTTCGTTCAATAGTTGTAAAACAGTAGGGAGAGTATGTTTTGTATAGGTTTTAAGTTGTATTATGGCTTATGTCGAGCTGAGAAGTAAATTTGGTTTAGCTTATAGTGTAGTTTTTTGGTCTGTTCTGTAGCCTGGATTTATTAAGTTTATTGTGCTGCTGGCGTGATTAAAAGCTGTAGGATTTGATGTAGAGTGCTAGGATTGCTTGGGGGAAGTGTTGGTGAGAGGGAGAGAAGTGAGGGGATGGGTTTATGCAATTGTTGCTGTTTTTGCTTGTTTTTCAACTGCTGTTTTTTTGATGGCGTGTTTGTAGTGCCTACAACCCTGGTACACGTTGTTGGACATTATCGCTTGCAGTGCTTGTAGCGGCGGGACCACAAACTACCGTGCTATAATGGCGGAGTCCTCACACTAGGTCCTTCTATTCGTCATGCTTCAGGTAAGGTTTCTGGCTTAGTGAATCCACTTAACAATAGGTACGCACGAGTAGATTCAACAAATGAGCGACGACGGGTGAAGCGTTTCAACGAAGTCCTGTATGCGTTCACATACCATTCGTCCGATAGCGATGAAACTTGGGAGGGGGGTTTTGTACACTACAGGCAAGGTTTCTAGCTTAGTAAATCCATGTTATAATAGGTAGCGCACGAGTAGATTCAACAAATGAGCGACGACGCGCGAAGCGTTTCTACAAAGTCCCGTATGCGTTCATATAATATTCGTCTGATAGCGATGAAACTTGGGTGAGATATTGTGTACACTACAGGGAAGGTTTCTGACTTAGTAAATCCACTTTACAATAGGTATCGCACAAGTAGATTCAACAAATGAGCGACGACGGGCGAAGCGTTCCAACAAAGTCAGGTATGCGTTCATATCCTATTCCTCTGATAGCGATGAAACTTGGGTGAGATATTGTGTACACTTCAGGGAAGGTTTCTGGCATAGTAAATCCACTTTACAATAGGTATCGCACAAGGAGATTAAACAAATGAGCGACGACGCGCATAGTGTTTCAATATAGTCCAGTATGCGTTCATATACCATTGGTCTGATAGCGACTAAACATGGGTAAGTTGTTGTGTACACTCCAGGGAAAGTTTCAGGCTTAGTAAATACGTTTTACAGTAGGTAGCGCACAAGTAGATTCAACAAATGAGGGAAGACACGCGAAGGTTTCAAAAAAGTCCCGTATGCGTTCATATACCATTCATCCGATTTCTATGAAATTTTGGTGAATTGTTGTGCACACTCTAGGAAAGGTTTTGACTTAGTAATCCTTTTTACAATAGGTAGTGCATGAGTAGATTCAACAAATGAGTCACGGTGCGCGTATCTTTTTAACCAAATCCCGTATGCGATCATATACCATTCATCCGATTGTGATAAAACATTAGTGAGTTGAGTACAATCCTGCGAAGGTGTATGAATTAGTAAATCCGTTTTTCAATGGGTGGTGCACAAGTAGATTCAACAAATGAGTGACGGCGCGCGAACCGTTTAAACAAAGTCCCGTATTCGTTCATATACTATTCATCCGATTTCTATGAAACTTTGGTGAAACGTTGTTTCCTCTCCCGCGAAGATTTCTGATTTAGAAAATCCATTTTACAATTGGTAGTGCACGAGTAGATTCAACTAATGAGCGACAGCGCGTGAATCGTTTCAACCAAATCCCGTATGCGATCATACACCATTCATCCGATTGTGATAAAACTTTAGTGAGTTGAGTACAATCCTGTGAAGGTGTATGAATTAGTAAATCCGTTTTTCAATGGATGGCGCTCAAGAAGATTCAATAAATGAGTGAAGGCGCGTGAATCGTTTAAACTAAATCCCGTATGCGTTCATATCCCATTCATCCGATTGCGATGAAACGTTCATGAGTTGTTGTATACACGCCAGGGAAGGTTTTCGACTTAGTAAATCAATTTTACAATAGGTAGCGTACGACTATATTCAACAAATGGGTGACGGAGCTCGAATCGTTTCAACAAAGTCCCGTATGCGTTCATATACCATTCATTTCATTGCGATGACATTTTGGTGAGTTGTTGAGCACGCTCCCATGATTTTTTTTGAGATAGTAAATCAATTTTACAATAGTTAAGAAGTGGTAAACGGAAAATAAATAAATATTGGGAATCCAAAAGCACTTCAACAAACAAAGTTACAACGCCAACGCTTTTTTGATTGGTATTGCAACGCATGCCGGGTACAGCTAGTTATAAATAATATTTTATCAATACTAGAATTGTTTAGTTTGAATATCATTCTTGCCGTCTAATAAGCATAAATTCGTGTTGAGTGGATGAAACTTGTAAGAAAAAAGATGTTCAGTAAGGAACATATAGCCTACTTTCTCCTAAATGCATGGGTATTGAACCCTTTGTCATTTTCAAGGAGTATAATTGAATGTTGGTAGTAGTAGCTAGTTGAAATACAACGTGTTATACGGATATAAAACATGAATATGAGGTGCCCTTTGCTAGTGTTATCTCTTTACAAAATTTCGTTCAATTCGATTTCACCGTGTTTGAATTGATATGGTGAATCGATTTGCACACATAGATGGCCGCTATCTGCAAACTATTGGGCTGATGACCTTGTAGTTCAGTCAAATGATGCTTCCCACAAAAAGGTACGTTGTTGCAAAATTTGGTAGAGATTAAATAATTAGGTTGGTTGTAATTTGATTTAAGCTTTTAACATTTGGGTGGCCGCCATTCCGTTTCCGTCCAGACGGCGGCAATATAAAGCATGACCCTGAGGTGCCCTTTGCTAGTGCTACCTATGTACCAAATTTAGTTCAATTCGGTTTTACCGTGTTTGAATTGATAGGGGGAATCGATTTGCACACATAGATGGCCACCATATACAAACTAATGGACTGATGACCTTGTAGCTTGGTCAAAGAACGCTTCTTAAATAAGAATATGTTGTTTCAATATTTGGTAGAAATCAGATGATTAGGTTGGTCGTAATTTAATTTAATCCGTTAACATTTGGGTGGCCGCCTTTACGATTCCGTCAAGATGGCGACGATACAAAACATGACATTGAGTTGCCTTTCGTAAGTACAACCTCTGTACCAAATTTCGTTCAATTCGGTTTCACTGTGTTTGAATAGATAGGGATAATCGTTTGGCACACATACATGGCTGCCATCCACAAATTATTGGGCTGTTGACCTTGTAGTTCGGACAAAATATTTTTCGCACGTAAAGGTATAATGTTGCGAAATTTGGTAGGGATTAGATGATTAGGTTGGTCGTAATTTGATTTAACCTTTAAGCATTTGGGTGGCCGTCATTACGTTTTCGTCAAGTTGGTGCGATATAAAACATTACACTGAGGTGCCCTTTGCTAGGGCTACCTCTGTACCAAATTTCGTTCAATTTGGATTCACCTTGTTTGAATAGATAGTAGGAGTCAATTTGCACACATACATGGCCGCCATCTGCAAATTATTGTAGAGATGACCTTATAGTTTAGTCAAAAGATTCTTCATACATAGAGGTATAATGTTGCACACATTGGTAGAGATCAGATGATTAGGTTGGTCGTTATTTGATTGAAGCTTTTAACATTTGGGTGGCCGCTATTACGTTCTCGTCAAGATGGCAGCGATATAAAACATGACACTGAGGTGCCCTTTGCTAGTGCTACCTCTGTACCAAATTTCGTTCAATTCGGTTTCACAGCGTTTGAATTGATAGGGGGAATCAATTTGCACACATACATAGCCGCCATCTGCAAACTGTTGGGCTGTTGATCTCGTAGTTTAGTCAAAAGACGCTCGTCATATAGATATATGTTGTTGAAAAATTTGGTAGAAATCGGAAGATTAGGTTAGTCGTAATTTGATTTAAGCTTTGAACATTTGGATGGCCGCCATTACTTTTCGGTCAAGATGGCGGCGATATAAGACGTGACACTGAGGTGCCCTTTGCTAGTGCTACCTCTATACCAAATTGCATTCAATTCGGATTCACCGTGTTCGAATTGATAGAGGGGGGGGGGGGGGCACCAACATTCAAAGTACACTCAGTCACACACAGACAGACACACAATTTTTCGCCCTGTATTGATCTCATAAGTCTACTTTCATTTCTTGCAAAAATCGAAAGTAGGCTAAAATATAAATCGACTGACGGTTCATGTAAATACCCACGTTTCAACACATCGCTTTGTTCATTTCCTGGCCTCATAATTCGCCTGATATGAATCCATTTCAGTATATATATTCGAACACTTGTCCCCAGTAACTGCCTGTCGACTCATAGGACCCTTGCTATGACGTCTGTCAGGTGTCTTTCTATTCAAAGGTGCTTATTCACAATTTTATTCGTAATACTTCGTAATACAATTCTGAGAAATTGTTGAAAGGAAGATAAATTATACATTTTAGTTCTCTTTGGAATAGCTTGTCGTTAAATTATTTTACATATGGAATGTTAATGCAACAATAATTTGAACTGTGCTTTGGTGAGTAATAAAAATCTTGTTACGAGAAGGAAATAAGCGCTGAAATTTTAAACGGAAATGACGTATAAAAATAGCTACTGCATAGTTTAATTTATTTATTGATTTACTTAGTTTGTTAGTTAGATAGTTATTAGCTTACTTTTCACATTAAAAAACAAGAAGTTCCGTGACGAACTAATGAGCCTACACTTCTTAAAATTTAAGATTCATGCCAATGATTAATCTACACACATCAAAAAAAGTTTTGCATCACCTCGGTTCCAAGAGTTCCGGAACTGTTAAATACAAAGGGAATAGAGATCAACACAAACAACATTTCAGCTCGTTTTATTGCTCATGAGACCCACACATTGCATGTTGTACCATCATACAGCTAGACTTTCAGCATTTGGGGTCCAGATTGCAGTACACACCACTACCTCTAATACCCAGTAGCACGTCCTCTTGCATTGATGCATGCCTGTATTCGCCGTGGCATACTATCCACAAGTTCATCAAGACACTGTTGGTCCAAATTGTCCCACTCCTCAACGACAATTCGGCGTAAATCTCTCAGAGTGGTTGGTGGGTCAAGACGTCCATAAACAGCCCTTTTCAACATATCCCAGGCATGTTCGATAGGGTTCATGTCTGGCGAACATGCTGGCCACTGTAGTCGAGCGATGTCGTTATCTTGAAGGAACGCATTCACAAGATGTGCACGATGAGGTCGAGAATTGTCGTCCATGAAGACAAATGCCTCTCTAATATTCTGCCGATATGGTTGCACTATGGGTCGGAGGATGTCATTCAGGTATCGTAAAGCCGTTTCGGAGCCTTCCATGACCACCAGTGGCGTACGTCGGCCCCACATAATGCCACCCCAAAACATCAGGGAACCACCACCTTGCTGCACTCGCTGGACAGTGTGTCTAAGACGTTCAGCCTGACCAGGGTGCCTCCAAACACGTCTCCGACGATTGTCTGGTTGAAGGCATATGCGACACTCATCGGTGAAGAGAACGTGATGCCAATTCCGTGGGGTCCATTCAGCATGTTGTTGGGCCCATCTGTACCGCGCTGCATGGTGTCGGGGTTGCAAAGCTGGACCTCGCCATGGACGTCGGGAGTGAAGTTGCGCATCATGCAGCCTATTGCGCACAGTTTGAGTTGAAACACGACGTCCTGTGGCTGAACGAAACGCATTATTCAACATGGTGGCATTGCTGTCAGGGTTCCTCCGAGCGGCAATCCGTAAGTAGCGGTCATCCACTACAGTAGTAGCCCTTGGGCGGCCTGAGCGAGGCCTGTCATCGACAGTTCCTGTATCTCTGTACCTCCTCCATGTCCCAACAACATCGCTTTGGTTCACTCTGAGACGCCTGGAAACTTCCCTTGTTGAGAGCCCTTCTTGACACAAAGTAACAATGCGGACGCGATCGAACTGCGGTATTGACCTTCTAGGCATGGTAGAACTACAGACAACATGAGCAGCGTACCTTCGTCCTGGTGGAATGACTGGAACTGATCGGCTGTCGTACCCCCTCCGTCTAATAGGCCCTGCTCATGCATGGTTGTTTACATCTTTGAGCAGTTTTAGTGACATCTATGAACAGTCAAAGGGACTGTATCTTGGATACAATATACACAGTCAACGTCTATATGCCGGAGATCTGGGAACCGAGGTGATGCAGAACTTTTTTTGATGTGTGTATATGGATCTATCTAGAATAATGACGAAATTAAGTTGATAATATCGAAATTTTTAATTAGTTGGAAATACTATATACCTGGCATAATGTAGCCTAATAGAGAACTAGAGTTCGTAGCCCTGGTGACTGAATATATTCTTAGTTGCATTTCTTAAAGTACAGAATACAAAATGTGGTTTAAGTCCAATGGATAGCATGGACGTTACATGCAGTTAAACATTGGAACTAATAGCGCGCGTAATATCATGTTTGCAACAACGACATACATGTATTGGTCAGAAATAATCTGAAATAATATGATCTATTGTTGTGTCAAATGTGAATGAAATCCATTAGTTAGTATAGAAGTTACATGCATTTTAAAATTGAACCTATCAGCAGGCTTAGAATCATGTTGGCAGCACTGACGTATATTAGTTATTCCAAATTAATCTAGAATGCCAGGTACTATTCGTGTGCAAAGTTTAGAGCTATTGGCTTGCATACTTTCTGATATATTGATATTAGGGTAACAAAAATAGAGACAGTATTTATTAACAGTTGGCAGCCCTGCTTACTCTTAAGTATTGGAATAGTCATATCTGTTATGGTACACATAGCACACACGAGATTTGGTTGAAATCCAAATGATAGTATAGAAGTTACATGTATTTAAATTTGGACCTCTCAGCACGCTTAGAATCATGTTGGTAGCACTGACGTATAAAAGTTACTCCAAATTAATATAGAATGTCAGGTACTATACGTGTGCATAGTTTAAAGCTGTCGGCTTGCGTACTTTCTGATATATATTGAGCCCGTCAGAGGAGCTGCCACGACAGCCAACAACCAAAATGACTTCCCTAACATCTCATCCGCCGGACCTAACTGCCGAGAGGATCAGGTGAACTTCCAAACAGGCCAAAGCGGCACGAGAAACTATCGTCCACGGGGATCGTGGTACATGGTGACGAAAGGTCATAGACTGCCTAAGGAAAGGTTCACCTTAAAAAGCTAGACTGAGAAAAGAAACATCCAGACTTATGTAAAACATCGTGAAAATTTATTATAAAATTGACAAACCCCTATCCTAGTTCGGAGGGTTTCTATCGGCTAATCCGCAAGCTAATAAATAATCAAAAATAAAGAGCAGGTCCCTACCTGAGAAGTTACAGTAAACCCTCTCGAAAGATCCGTCTCACAATAATAAAGCAACAACAGCAACACTAGGAAAATGGTACGACGAAAAACCCTAGGTCAAGTTACAAGATCAAGCTAATATCGGAATTTACATTTAACAGGGTAGCAAAACAAATCTAAGTTAGGATGATACCATCTCCACATTTACATTTAATATTAATTCATCTAGCTAAGTCCTATCAATTAATTACAAAATTTACGGCGGTGACATCCGTAATATCAAACGATGACAATCAAAGCTATGTGACAAGCCATAAAAAAAATCTAAGACATCCTTACGAACTAGGTGCTAATCAGCACACAAAAGGGTAACATAGAGGATTCGTACACTTTTTCATCAATAAATAAATAAATACAAGACCACAGTTTTATTCAAAGCCTGCCTACACCTTGGTTTACTGTTTGTAAGCCATAGTCATTTAACGTGTGTAATTACGGTGACGACTGCGTAGTGAAGACTACGTCTAACATCGTATGGCCTGCGCTCCACAAGCTACGAACTGAAGGATCAAGCAAGCTTTAGTCGCTACAAAAAGTGTCAGCTGTCCTCAAGTCATTTCCTCCAGGAAATACCTTCATTAGCACGGCTATGTAAGCAGGTTCCAAATGCAAATGAACAAGGTTAAATAGAAAGGATTCGTTAGTTATATTTTGTTTATCAAAATTATGCGTTTTATTATTAAGATGTCGGTTTATATTATCGTTGGTTTATGGCGAATAATAGCTGACAAGCCTTGGCACGGAGCGTCTCCCTGAGATCATCTCTGCCAAAAAGCCTCGACTCAAAAGTCGGAATACAATCAACGAGCAATAACAACTCGGACACACAATAACACAAGTTACCAGCGGCGCACAGCTCGCGTTCAATAACTCTGGGACGGGCCTGGACACATCAGTTACCCTCCCTAAATATCTGGTCCACGGGAACAGTCCCGGACATGGTACACAAAATACCTTCATACATGAAAAAACCCTCCTCACGGGGCTAGCCTCCAACGTACTATAAGAAACCTGACATAACTGTACTCGTCGAAACAACGGTACACGCAAAAGGCGTTTAACTAACAAATGACAATCTAAAGAACATGTGAGCAGATACAGAAGTGGACACTGGATTCCATGAGCTATCAATGCAATGAAAAATAAATGAATGCTACAAGCATTCTGTCCTATGTTAATATATAGTCTGTCTCACATGGAAGCAAGCGCTCTCACACGTGCGCTGGGAAGATATTCAAAAACCTGTTCGTGTCACAGCGGGCTACAAGCTCCATGCGCTATTAGACACAACACATTGACTGGGCCGGCAGTTTAAGCAAGAAAATAACTGTAAAACTGGCCTCATAATAATACCTTTACCATAGGTCATAAACCTCGAAGAATGTGTGCATATAAAGCACGCTATAAAGCTGAATATAAACATATAACTCTGTCTTTCATAGCAAAGACGTTTAAAAGATAGCAATGTCACTCATTGCAGGAGCTCTCTGCTCTCAAAGATAAAATACTTCATTAGTTACTTGTATCAAACATCAAATAAATCACGTGTCATTACATTTGACACTAACAAAATAATATTATGGCGCAAACACCACTCTGCTGGACTTGCTTAATGATACGTTGGGAACTGGGTTCGAGGCTAGGCAACAACGAAACATCCCTTTTACTTGTAAGGTCAACACTTGACCTGGATGGCTTCTGAGCACATCTCGAATGAAATATAAATGCAGTTACAAAACTGGTAATTACAGTCGATTACCCAAATGATACGACTACTCTAATGAAGTCAGGGGCGTAACATTGTCTGGCTACAAAAAGTGCAGCTAAAGAATCGTGACCATGGCATCAGTTTGCCATAACAAGAGTCTGCTAAGACTTGAAAATCACCCTAGATAGGGTTAAACAAAGTAGCCTTAAAATGACTACAGTCACGTTTAGCAATAGACAGAAATTGGCGTCCTATGACGTCCATCAGGTTGCACCAGGGTTGAACAAAATATCAAACCCAAGGGTGACTCACAATCACTGTAAATAAATGACATCTAATTATAAAAATTACATTCCCTACCTATGAAATGGCTGTCACTAAGTTCGGTTGATTTACAATCTACACTAATCTAACTATACCACCAATGACTAGAACAAAGAAGGGTTGTACAAACTCACGATATGAAGGAGCCCACACTTAGCTCTCTGTCCAACGACAAGGGTTGAACAAAAGCACCTCTGGCTTTCAGGATTGGCATCGTCCTTATCAGAACTTCCATCTTGGCTCTCCCAAAGACCAGGGTTCGGTCTGTCCCTATAGTTGACATGGTGAATGGGTTGGACATGCCTAGGAAAGGCATCCTCGATTCCTTCCTTCTCGTTCGACGTTCTTGAAGTTCTATAATCATGCTCGTTCCGTACGAGACATCTCCCTCATACCATAATGGTACTTAGCCCATTATCTCCGACTCGAACACGGTGTTGTAAATGTCGAACACGTGGTCGGTAATATTAGACATCATGTAGTTCATTATTATTTGAAAATTACAGTATGCTTCGTAGATATCACGGGCGTTAAACATATATCTGGTAACACAGCCTCTACACTTTGCAGATGTCATTAATAAATGGCCATGCACGTGCACAGATTCTACTTTGGCAATCACGTGGCATCCGTGAAATGGGCGTCGATTTCTTATGGATAAATCCACCGTAGCAATTTATATACAATGTATTTTTAGTATAACACTTGTCTAATGTAACAATATCACCATTACCTGTATATTTCGCACCAGGCTCTCAGCCCTCCACAAATCACGTGGGTATAAAAATGTGGTGCTACAGAATTGTCGAAATACACAATACTTTCCAAAAAAGTTCACTTTACTATTTGTGCTAATCACTACACTTTATAAATCGTGATTCGCAATACAATGGTACTCGATGACACTTCATAATATTTCCTCGCTGAAAAGCGGACTGTTTCCACGTCTTATACGACGGATATCTCAACACGCCTCAATCGGGCGGATTCTCAAGACGTAGTGCCCGGAACTACGTTTCTCGTGGAGTCAAGTCGTCAAACTAAGTCGTTGAGCGACTACTTACATTCCTATTTGCGTATCTGCAATGATATTACCATACCTTAAAGTGAAAAAACATTCTCCAAAATGTTTCAATAATACTGAATGACGAAATGGAATATTCTGAGTCTCGTAGAAAGGTAAAATTGATTAATAAGACCTCAGATAAATAATTAGCTGACTTCACCAAAGTCAAAAGTGCGATTCTCCGCTGCTCCAAAGAGAATTGTATAGGCTCTCAGCTTCTCGTAGCTTTCTGGGTGTGTTCAAAGGTAGTACATCCCATCATAAATGTGTTGTCATGAAAAATATCACATGCACCTTAGCTTAGTGGGTTCATCTGCCTCTCCGTCGTTTCAAATAAAATGTAGGGACGACATTTTTATTTGACTCAAAGTTCATTCATGAGTGATATTTTTTTTAGATTAGCTGCGTGGAAGGTTCCAATGCGCTCTCCTGTCCGAAGGTCTTCAATCACGTAACTTCCATTGTTCAGAGGTTGTCGGATACGACCAGGGCCATAATATAAAGACAGAAATTTCCCATATATGAGGTCTATAGGACTTGAAATTCCGGGTCTCCTTATAAGGACAAGGTCTCCCGCGACTAGTGGTTCTCTGAATCTCTGGCGTCTAGTTCTTCTCAAACGTTTCGCAGCTTGTCTGTCCAAAGTGTCCCTCGCAGCTAAAAGTCTGCTGGCGGGTGATGGTTGTAAACAAGGTGGATTTACAATCACACGATTCCATATTCTCATCGGCATCTGGTTCAAATGCAAAACCATGGGTATCTGACCAGTGCTCTCATGGACTGTTGAGTTAATACATTTCGCCATGATAACTAGGACTTCGGTCCAACGCCAGTGTTCTTCCTGACAATACAATCGACAGAATTTTGCGATAGTAGACATTACGCATTCTGCTGGGTTGCTCTCTGGATGGCGAATAGACGATAAAACATGACCTATATCCAACTCGTTCATAGCATTGGCGAATTCTGCGGAGGTGTACTGTGATCCATGATCAGTCAACAGGAATTGTGGCTTTCCTGCCTCCGGTATCACTTGTCGTCTAGTTCTCTGGATAATCTGGTGTGCGGTAGTTTTCTGAATTGGATGAAGCATCGTATATTTCGTGAACACATGAATGGTTACAACAATGAAGCGATTCCCACGGCGAGCCTTTGGTATTGGGCCATAAAGTTCCTGTGCGTATAACTCTCTGGGTTGAGTTGGGAGTATTGGCCAAGGAGGTTCCTTCAACAAGTGTGACATGTACTTGTTCCGCTGGCATGCGTCGCAAGCACGTAAACACTGTCTAACGGTGGTTCCTAGCCTTTTCCAAGTAAAAGACTCCTTGATGGTTGCAATGGTCTTGTCAGTCCCACCATGTCCAATGGATAGATGAACCATAAGAATGACAGATTCTTGATATCTCCTCGGAATGACTGCACGCAGTTGAGTGTGGTCCTCGTCCACAAACTTATACAAGACACGATGATAGATCAGATAGTCATCTGCAAGCGCAGCTGTCCTCGCATAGTGAGCATCCTGTGGATCCATTCGTCTTTCCAGGAAGCGGATAATATTCCTGAGTTCCTCCTCACGTCGTTGTCCTTCTGGTAGATGACGAAGTCGGCGAAGGTGTTCCTCGCATTCTCCCTCGATGTCAATGGCACAGTGGCTTCAGGATTCCGGCTGAGAATGTCGGCCAACACATTCTCTCTGCCTGGTCGGTAAGCAATTTCCAAGTCAAACAGTTGGAGAAACAGCATCCAACGTGTGATCCTATCGCTTGCCAGTCTTGTTCGTAAAATGAAGGTCAGCGCATGGTGGTCGGTCCTCACGATAATCCTCTGGCCTAACAAAAGTTTCTGCCAGTACTCAAGCGCGTAAACAATCGCAAGTGCTTCAATCTCAGTGGTGAAATTATGAGATTAATGCGCTCTCAAACGTCGACTTAAGAAAGCGATGTAATGACGTTTCTTCTCATCGTCCTCCTGCAATAGGATGGCACCTATTCCAATCGCAGATGCATCAGTCTCTAGAATAAAATTCCGGGAGTAGTCTGGATATTCTAACTGAATCGAATCAACTAGCATCTGTTTAGCTTTTCTGAAAGCTGTCTCGCACTCGTCGTCCCAAGCCCATCTGCAATTCTTCTTCAGTACACCTTGAAGTGGTGCGACAGCCTCAGAATACCTCTCACAATGAGCAGCAAAGAATTGGATAATTCCCAGGAATTGTCTCACGTGTTTCACACGGGTTGGTGTCGGAAATGCAGCAACGGTTCTGATCTTCGCCGGATTCGACCTGTATCCGTCTCCATTAATTATGTGTCCCACAAATTTTACTTCTCTCTGGAAGAATCGACACTTGTCGAACTTCACTTCGAAATTAGCCTGTCGAAGATTCTCAAAAACAAGGCGTAAGGTTGCTAAATGTTCTACCTCCGTTTCCGAAGCTATTATGATGTCATCCACGTAACATATCACCTTCTGTTTTACTTCAGGAGTCAGCTTCGCATCAAGTGCTCTAATTAATGCAGCTCCGGCATTTTTCACTCCAAAGGGTAGTTTTCGAAAGACATAGGTGGTCTGATCGAACAGAAACCCTGTATACTTCTGAGTATGCTCAGATAATCTTATATGGTAGTAGGATTGTACTAAGTCCAATGACGAAAATATCTTCTTTCCCTCAAATTTTCTGAGTATGTCCCTAATCTTGGGCAGTCGGTCATGCTCAGGAGCTAAGCGTTCGTTTAAGGCCCTCGCTTCGAGACAAAGTCTCAAGCTTCCATCCACCTTAACCACAGGTGTTATAGGATTCAAGAAAGGAGTCGGTGACTTCTTAATTGTACCTGCTGCTTCCATCTCGTGGATCTTCTTAGCAGCTTCCTCGCGGTGTCTCTCTGCGATAGGATAAATCTTCTTCTGGAACGGGGAATCATCCAGTAGTATAAGATCGTACTCGTAGTCCAATATCTCACCAGGTGTGGTGTCGAATATATCCTCGTATTCGCTTAATATTGCATCTAGTTTCTCTCGTAGGGTGCTGATAATTGTTCTACCTCTTCGTCGGCATCTCGTGTCTCCTCAATTTCCTTGCCACTTAAATTCTCAACAACGTTGACTTCGGATTCAAATTCCGGTTCTTCCTCTACTAAATTCATTTGAATGGGTTCGTTCGGCTTAAACTCCACCGTATTACGTCCCATATCAATGATTCCATCGTACTTCCGAATGAAGTCTGCACCCAATATGGCATCATGATGCAAGCCTTTCATCACTAGAAATTCGTGCAAGTACACGTGGCTCGAAATTTTCAAAGTGCATAAAATCTGAACTTTGCACGTTACAACACGGTCAGGTATAACTCCTCTGACTCTTACTGCAGAAACTGGCAGCTCTGTCACCTCAGAGTTTGCTTTCAGTCTGGCATGGCAATCGGCGGAAATGACACTTATCATCGCTCCAGTATCGATGAGAATGACTACGTCACATCCATACAGGGTAGCTACAATCTTCGGTAGACGCGTCAATTCGTAGTTGTGGTTCGTCGTTCGTCGTTCGTCTAATAGATCTTCCTGAATCGGCTCCCAGAGTAAGATAGTGGCAGTTACTCTGTGCTCAATCGGGTAAGAATCTACTGGTTTTTCGGCGTTTTTTTTTTCACTCTTGGAGGGAAGTACCGGGCTGGTTTCGCTACGTTTCTTCCGCCGGAATATTTCGTGTCTCCCGCGAAGTCGGGTTCTGATCTCCCCCTTCTTGGATTTCTTGGAGTTCTCGGAGTTGCTGAAGGTATTAACGACTCTCCTGTGCTCTTCCTCTCCAGACTCGATCGGTCTGGTATCTGGGGTCCCGATCTCGATTGTATCCTCTGCTATAGCGGTAATCTCTGCGGATACCTCCCTGCTGTGGGTTCCGGTTGTTATTCCCTCGGCGGTCGTCATTCGTCCCTCGATCAAAGTGTCGGTTCCAGTAACTACGACGGTCATCTCTCCGGTTTCTTGCGTACGGAGTGTTATTCCAATCTCTCCGACCACGATTAAAGTCATTGCGCTGTTCAAAGCTCACTTGAGTCTGTGTTTGCTGTGGCGTCTGGCACACTTTGTCCACAGTCGTCAAGTTAACGTGTCGCTCTTCACGCCTGTCAGCCTTCTGTTGACGGTGTGTTGGAAACTGTTCGGTATTGGCGTCCAATCGTCGCAAGATTTGATCGCACTGCTGGAATGTAGATGCTCCCGCAGCGATCAATACTCGTTGCACGTCTGCAGGGTATTGCCAGACGATGGTATTAACAAGGTCTTGCTCTGACAGTGGGGATTGTAAACAACGAAGTTTCGCAAGCTGGGTTGCGAAGTAGTTCGCATAGCGCGTCGGAGTGTTCGAGCTGTATCGGCGAGTGTACATCTCAGCTCTGATACTTTGCTGGATGTCGCTTGACCAGTAAGTCCTCAGTAAGGCTTCTCTGAAGTCTTGGTAGCTTACGAATGAATAACGGAAGGCCCTGAACCAAGTGCTGGCTTGCCCCTCAAGCAAACGCTCAATAACTCGGAGTTCTCTCTCCGGAGTTACCACGTGTCTCTTAAGTAGCTCTCCACATTCGCCAAGAATTCTAGAGGAGTGATGCCTCTTCCAGTGCCTGAGAATCGAGCTGGTTGCTCTTCTCGCGAACGGATGATTGTTACGTTCCCCTGCGTGTGCGCAGGGCATATAATTATGCGTTGGCGTACTCGTCTCTTGACTTTGTCGATTAGGTGCGGGTTGGAAAGGATGCGCGTCAAAATTTAACGCTTGACTCTGCGCTGAACCGGTAAATTGAGACGGTTGCGGTTCCATGAGTGCGCTAGGTTGAAAGTGTGCAGGCATTATCCCTGCGGATTGCGATCCTGGTGTTGCCTGAGAGTCTCCCATCTGTGGAGGTAAATGTATCTCCCTTGGATGAGTCTCAAGTCGGTCGAGACGTCTCTCGAGAACTTCGAGCCCTGGGATAGTCTTAGCTGCGACCTTGTTTCCCAAATCGTTGAGCTGCAACTCAATTCTCTCGACTTTACCTTTGAGGTTGGTGTCGACTTCACGAATAGCTGTCCTCAAGTTGTAACTGAGGTCTAACCTCTCGGTTATCGCGACTTCCTCAAATCTTTTCTGTAGTGAGTCAATTTCTTCCTCGACTTTGGACATGTTGTCCTGGATCCTACCTACGTCGTCCTTGACCTCGGCTACCTTCGCCTCCATAATGGTCTTATGCTCATTAAGGTCACCCCTCAACAGCATTACATCGATCTTATTTTCCTCTCGATGGATGTCTACTGTCTCTCGTAGCCCTGTTACGGTATCGGTTAATTCCGTAATGTTCTTTCGGTTTGCATTCAACACGTCCTTGACCTCGATCATACCATCGACGATCATCCTGACGTTATTGTTGACGGCGTTCGCTGCACCTCTCATCAGTATGAGTCCTATGTTCATGGTAGCCATGTCCTTCTTGACGTTGTCCATGAATCCCTCGACGTGAGTTAATCGAGTTCCAAACTCCTCTCGAGTATGCTCTAAGTCAGCCCTCATATTAACCTGGACTCTATTAATCGTTGTCTGAATCTGAGCGGTGTGCTCCTCTAATCGGGTGTGCACGTCCTCCCTAGCTCTATTCATCTGGTCTCTTAAAATATAAATACGCTGGTTAGCCTGCTGATGGTGTCGTATTACATCAACCCTGACAGCTGCTAAACCTGCTGTAAGATCATTTCTGGCCTCTATTCTATGAGCGTCCATGTTGGCCCTGACCTGCGTTAGATCAGCCCTAACATTATTAATTGACTGTGTGTTGACCTCAAGATCCTGTCTAATCTGGTCCACATGACCACTTACATTATTAATTGATCGGGTGATAACCTCTAAATCCTGTCTAACCTGGTCCACATGACCACTTACAGTGTTGACAGCTTGGGTATTCTCACCTAAGTCACCCCGGACTTCACCTAAATAAGTCCTTACAGTACCTACTTCCTGCCTGACTTCACCTAGGTCAGCAGTAATCTGCTGGAGATTGGCGTTGACACCTGCCATCATCTCCCCAAACACACGACGAATTGTTTCCTCATCCATGACAAGAAATTATTGAGAAAGAGAGGGATCAATCTCTAATGGAACTTACAGCTATGATTAGTTACTTGGTGGTATAAAGCTTGTTTCATTTAAATAAACATCACGAGTACAGCTGGAGTATGCAAACTAAGTGCTTCTACATTTACAAAGACAACGGCGAGCAAAGCAAAGTATTACATTTACTCAGGATGATGCATCATCAAAGAAAATCCTATCTATCGTTTATCTAACACAAAAGCCTCACCCCATGGACTTGTATCAAACATGAATGCCATGCGGTTAATTGATCTGCAGTACGACTTTCTAAGTTCGTCCCAGTCCGGTCAATTTATCATTGATCAACATTAAGATCCTCTTAAATAACATGGAACTGACGGTCACCACGTTAACGTCGGCTCATGAGTTGGGCGCCATTTAAAATAAATAGTATATATGAGCCCGTCAGAGGAGCTGCCAGGACAGCCAACAACCGAAATGACTTCCCTAACATCTCATCCGCCGGACCTAACTGCCGAGAGGATCAGGTGAACTTCCAAACAGGCCAAAGCGGCACGAGAAACTATCGTCCACGGGGATCGTGGTACATGGTGACGAAAGGTCATAGACTGCCTAAGGAAAGGTTCACCTTAAAAGCTATACTGAGAAAAGAAACATCCAGACTTATGTAAAACATCGTGAAAATTTATTATAAAATTGACAAACCCCTATCCTAGTTCGGAGGGTTTCTATCGGCTAATCCGCAAGCTAATAAATAATCAAAAATAAAGAGCAGGTCCCTACCTGAGAAGTTACAGTAAACCCTCTCGAAAGATCCGTCTCACAATAATAAAGCAACAACAGCAACACTAGGAAAATGGTACGACGAAAAACCCTAGGTCAAGTTACAAGATCAAGCTAACATCGGAATTTACATTTAACAGGGTAGCAGAACAAATCTATGTTAGGATGATACCATCTCCACATTTACATTTAATATTAATTCATCTAGCTAAGTCCTATCAATTAATCATTTTGGCAACACTGCCATGTATGGCCTCCTGGAAATTAAACTGCAATATTATTATCTATAGGTGTGACAATTTTGAAATAGCTACCATTCATAGCTTCCAGAATATCCAACATGGAGCTCAAATTTCAATTGCAATTTTTCAGCAGTTGGTAGCACTGACATAATTTTCAAATATGGCCGTGAGATATTCAGGTATAGATCTTTACTCCTACCAAATTTCGATATTACCAACTTAATTTCGTCATTATTCTAGATATATCCATATAGATTAATCATTGTCATGAATCATAAATTTAAAGAAAAGTAGGCTCTTTAGTTGTTCACGGAACTTCTTGTTTTATGTGTTCACTAGTGGTGAAGTTAGGGCTCGAATATGCTACCAGGACACACGAAACAATACCATAAATACCTTACAAGTTCATTGTGATGATCAATAAAGAGTAAATTAATAATGTTAATGAGGCCTATGAATTAAAATAATAATAATCATCACAATGTCACACACCTTTCTATCATAATCATCCTCTAATCTAAAGGATAGGCCATGTCGCTGCAACCTGAGGTCGGTATTGCAGTGATTTCACCATATTATATGCTTTATCTGATCTTCCACCTAGTAAATCATTTTCGATACTCCTCGAAGCATCATTCATCAATTCTTCTTTGGTCTCTCTACATTTTGTCGGAATGATATTCTTTATTTTCCTGTAATGTTTTTGGTTTTCTTCCCTATTGTATTTTTTATACTGGTTTCTTTTCTGAATGAGGTCCAGTACCTAAGAGGCAGACAATTCCCTTGAGAAGGGGAGGTGAAACACGTGGCTGAACACGCAAGGACAGGAGGGAATATTCAAACTCCCTCCACGAAGCGACAAGAGCCTAACCCGATATGGAGACTGTAACCTAATGCAGGGGTTATCAACCTGTGGTACGCGTACCCCTTAAGGGTACGCGAAACATTTCAGGGGGTACGCGGCAGGCCATCCTTCTACTCGATCCACATTCGCAGTGAGCTTCGTGCCGTGACTACTGTGTGAGTTATTTACGGCGCGTGTTTTTGAACTCCACAAAGAATTGCAACTTTTCATTACCGAGCACAATTCTAATTTATCATCAGTATTCAATGACTTTGGTTGGCTTTTAAAATTGGCCTATTTAAGTGATATTTTTGAAAAACTGAACATTTGGAATAAGTGTATGCAAGGTAGTGTTTCTGATATGTTCTATGTTGAAGTGAAAACTAACGCAATGATTGCAAAAATCACCCTTTGGGAAAAGGAACTTAAAAACAACAACTATATTTTGTTTTATTAAAATACCTTTCCTTATAAAACTACAAAGGTTAAACCAAACTAACTAAAAACCTTTCACATGTTTAATAACCATTATTACTACCTAATAAAGGTTAGTAGGGGGTACGCAGGGTACGATGGTTAAAAAAGGTTGTGAACCCCTAACCTAATGTACTGTATGTACTAACAGGTGGGTGTATTGGTTGTGTGGAATATAATGTACACGTTACACTTCAGGCTTTGTAAAATTAGTTTCTGATTACCTCTCGTACTTTATGGAGGACATTCAGCTTGGGAGCCAAAACAATAACTATTTTAATATTATAACCGCACCTGTTATAAATCTTGTACAACAATTATATACATTTCTGAGGAAACACGCTCATCTTTCTGTTTGAAGCAATGACTTATATTTTCAAAATCAAATCAATACTATTTTGATCCATTTATCGAAATTTGTTTCCTTCATTGTGCTCACATTCATCATTTCCCTCAAATCTCCCGCGGTTATAGGAAATTATGGACTAATATTTTTGAAAGTGGGTGTTAAAGCTTTGTGGGTTTAATTAGTCTTCCTATGAACCGTATTTTTTTGAATTTGCTCAAAATCAAAATGTAATAATATCGCCTAATGAGTGAGACATGCAACTGCCATGTCTACTATACCCTTGATACGCCACTGTACTGGCGATGTATGTAACTGGCTGTGTTCTTCTCAGATCATTGATAGATGTTGACACTTCTCGTTGAACAACAGAACTAAACTCGACACCGGGAGAGAGCACGACATCTCATCAGTTAGAGATTCATTCGCTTGCTTGTCTCATATTTTTTAACACTTAGGCCTGTACGACGTTTCGTATCACCCATTCATGATTTGATTGCCGCTTAGCGTAGCATGAGCCCCGTGGGGCGAGGCGGAGGACACAGCGATGATAGAGTGCAGTTTGCACATAATTCAAACAGGCATTGCATCAGAAAAGCATCACAGGAGCTCATGTCACCACGGACAGTTAAACGATGACTGAGGTTACTGGAGCTGAGTCATATCCTACTCACGCAACTGTCAACGAAGCAGGCTGACGTGTGACACTAGTAAACAAAGAATAGTTCTCATCTCGACCGCCGGCAATCTATTCGTGAAAAGGCAATACCGTTAACGATGGGTATCCTCCCCCCTTGCCTTAGGTAATCCACTATGCTTAATATGGCACTTATCTAAAGTAGTATCGAGGTGAAATGATCCTTCTATGATTTGCAATCATATTAGAGTCACATTATGTTGTTTTGTGTTAACCAACTGTTACTGTGCGGAGTATCATTGCGATATGGATGTAAAATGGAACTTTGAATGGGTCTCTTAATGCGCCATTGTGTCAGTACGTACTTTAAACGAAATTTGAATCACTGTTTAATCTTTGGAACATTCCTCACTTCCCTATAAATCAGATATATCAGTGATCTCTGCAAAGCGTACTCAAAGGGGACAAGTAGTTCCATGGCTTCTGATATCACCTATTGTCCATGTGTGTGTGTCCATAATAATGATGTTTGTATATTCCTGGAAATTAGTCTGAAATATTTTTCTTTAAGAATATCTTGTGACGGTCAACACGGTATCACTTCTTTGTGTCAGTGTGTTAATCTCCAAGATCCATTAAGAAAGAAAATTTGATTTATTTAGCGTATGGCTTTTAGTGCCGGAAGTGACTGAGGACATGTTCGACTCTTCAGAGTAGCCTATGTAGCTGCTTCTATGCGGACACCCATGTGGTGAGCTACAAGTACCACCGCGTGTGGATAAGATGAAATGAATGAAGAGGAATGAGCAAGTTCGATTTCAAGTAGTTCCAACTTTGGCTACCAGATGACACTGACACCTAGTAACTAACGTTGGAACTTGATAATACGTTTGTAACGAAATTTGGCTACACACTGTCAATAATGAAGTGGTAGGGTCTTTTTCATGCCATAAATCTCTGATATGGGAAGGCCAGCTTTACTTCCCCTCCGAAGAAAGGCATACTGAAGGATTTTAACGCTCTTAAAAAGTCCGATGACTTTGGCCGGATTTGAACCCGCGATCTTGGGCATAGAAGCTATGATATGGGACGGCCATTTACTTCCCCTCCGAAGGATGGCATACTGAAGGATTTTAACGCTCTTAAAAGTCCGATGACTTTGGCCGGGTTTGAACCCGCGATCTTGGGCACAGAAGCTATGATATGGGACGGCCATTTACTTCCCCTCCGAAGGATGGCATACTGAAGGATTTTAACGCTCTTAAAAGTCCGATGACTTTGGCCGGGTTTGAACCCGCGATCTTGGGCATAGAAGCTATGATATGGGACGGCCATCTTTACTTCCCCTCCGAAGGATGGCATACTGAAGGATTTTAACGCTCTTAAAAGTCCGATGACTTTGGCCGGGTTTGAACCCGCGATCTTGGGCATAGAAGCTATGATATGGGACGGCCAGCTATACTTCCCCTCCGAAGGATGGCATACTGAAGGATTTTAACGCTCTTAAAAAGTCCGATGACTTGGCCGGGTTTGAACCCGCGATCTTGGGCATAGAAGCTCAGCATGCTACCGACTACGCCACGGAAGCCACTAAAAAGAAAATATAAGAATAATTCTTATAAAAACCTTTTAATAGAAAACCCAAGTAAAATATTATTACAAAGCTTCGTTTGTAAACCCATGATTTTTTATTTATTTTCTAACAAATAGGCCTATTGCTGAAGAAGGCCACAATATGGTCGAATCTGACAAAAAAAAACATTGCAGTAATTAATGTATCTTTATTCAATTTTATTGAATAAGGTGTAATACATTTAGGCCTATTACTAACCTATTGGAAATACGCATTAATTTCGAAAACATATCGTGATATGAATTACCGATAAAATGAGAGAAGCACGGCTTCGGTGGTATGGGCATGTCACTAGAAGTGATGAGAACTCTGTGGCAAGAACAGCTCTCCAATACGATCCAGGAGGAAATCGAACCTGTGGATGTCCAGAGAAAAGATGGCTGGACAGAATCAAGGAAGACTTGGTGATGTGTGGACTTTAACCTGAAGAGGCCCTTGACAGGAAGAAGTGGCAAACAGCAACCAAACAAGCGGACCCTGCACCATCGCGGGACTCACGCTTGGAAAGAAAAATCGTGATATGAATATTGAATTTTACGTTTAATCGCGAAATAGTTGTAAGGTTATTAGGCGTGGAAATTATGACTAATATGCCTTCTGACGATCGAACGAACCATCGATAGACGCTTATATTTTAGAAGCTACACCTCTTTTTCTCTAGGCCTCAAATGCCCTTTATTTTAGCCTATTTTCATTTATGAAAAAATAGGTTTATGAGATCACCTTTTGTCCGTGTGTCTGTGTGTGCGTGTGTGTGTGTGATGGTGTGTCCCCCCTAATAACTTCTAAACAGCTGGAGCGATTTCAATGATACTCGGTAAGTTCATAGCACTATTCTGGACCTCCCGGACTGTGCCCATAAAATTTTGTTACGTCTCACCAATCCAACATGGCGGCTGTGCGAAATATTTCACCAGCATTCAATATCTCCGAAACTATTACTGATATCACCCTGGAGTATTTTACGGTGATAAAGGAAACTACTGGAAGTTAACCTATGTGACATTTGAAAACCTGGTAACTACAAAACCAACATGGCGGCCAAGCGAAATTGCGACTTTTAAATAGATGTTTCTCGCGATTTATCCAACCAAACGCAATGAACTTGGTACAGTACATGTTTATACACATTGTAATGCACCGACATCTAACTTCGTTCAATTGTTTACATAACCTCAAGATGGCGGCCGTGCGAAATATTTCACCGGCATTCTATATCTCTGAAACTATTATCGGTATCACCCTGAAATTTTGTACGGAGATAAAGGGCACTACTGAAAGTCCACCTATAAGACTTTCAATAACCGGTCACCTACAAAACGAATATGGCGGCCAAGCGCATTTGAAAATTTTAAATAGACCCTTCTCGCGACTAAGGATCTAAACGCAATGCAACTTGGTACAGGAAATGTTTATACACTGGTATCTAATTTAGGTCAATTGTTTACATAACCTCAATATGGCGGCTGTGCGAATTTTAAAATTAAGTTTTCATTTTTTGTGTCCTAATCATGCGATCGAAGTGAAAGTTTGAATAATGAACCTACGCAATAATTTTCCTTTAATGGTACATGACTCTATGGTCTATACATATAACAATCCAACATGGCGACCATCCGAAATATTTAGATGGAACTCAATATCTACCAATCTATTACAGCTATCAAATTGAATTTTTTTATGTTCATAGGGGCTATGAACATAAGTTCACCTATAGGACTTTCAATATCCTGGTGATCACAAATCCAACATGGCGACGACGTGAAGTATAAATATTCACATGTTCGTTTCTCGCAATTTAACCATCCGAGTGCAGTGACACTAGGTACAGTAAATCCTTATACAAATGTTAATCCACTGGATTCTAATTTTTTTCATATGCTTACAAAACCACAAGATAGCTTGCCACGGTGGGTGAGTGGATAGCGTGTCGGTCTACTAACCTCAAGATTGCAGGTTTGCTCCTGGCCGTGGTACGTGATTTTTTTTGAAAGGCGGCAAAATTACGACATGCGTGTCATACGATGTTGGCATGTCAAAGAACCCATTTGAATTCAGTAGGCCGTGTTCATAATGGCAAAATTAATCTCGGGAGTTTTCGCCAATACATAGTTCCTCATTCCTCTACTAGAAAGCGCTATATCGTTCAAGGAGCTTAGATATCTAACCTCCTTGACTTTCAGAGTGATTCAAGGAACAACGAAATTCGACATGCAAGCTACCCTCCGGGTGTCAAATTACAAAGCTTGCACCCGGTACCCGAGGCCATACGATATTATTATTACCACAAGATGGGAGCTGTGCGAAATTTTAAAATCTCGTTTTTACTTCTTGTGTCCTAATCATGCGATTGAAGTTTGAATACTACACGTACACAATAATCTTCATGTAACAGTACATAACTCTAAGACCTACATATTGTACAGCCCAGGGGCAGTACCCCTAAGACCCACCCCTCCATCATTCATCAAAACCACCCTCATAGGCATACCATAGGCCTCACATACTTCTTCAACACAAGCAGGCCCAGCAATACTGCTGACAGCCACGCTTACATAATACACACATAAACACACTAACTGGAGCAGCGACGGTGAGGAAACGTTGACCCAGCAGTGTGGGAAGGCGTTAAAAGCCAGACCCAGAAGAGCCCCATTATCTGTTCGTGGCCAGCGGCCCTGCTCTTTCGAGGTCCGTTCTAGCTCTTCACCAGGTGAGAACTAGCCGTGTGCTCAGATTCCTTATCACTATTGTTACGTGCAATGCCCGTCCCAATGTTTCTAAAATCCCTCTTCCCTGTATTCTGGTGTTCCATGACATTTTGAAACGACCGCCTGGTCGTTTGGTTCCGTTTGTGGACACGAGATAGCAGCTGCTGTCGGACTTCGGGGTTACTTCAAGTAGTTCCTGCTTCCCCGCTAGAGAGTGTTGCTTGTGCCTTTTAAAGCTCTACCAATTCGTGGCATAATTGAAAGGCAATTATATTCTACGTCATGAGAAACAAATGCCTGTGTATTCATGATACCGCCAAATTATTTACTTAATTATGACATTGTTGATTGATGTGTCAAGCCTTGATTGGACGATAAATATTTACATGAATGCAGTTCGGCATCTGACGCGGGATTTTCTCCGCCATCTTGTGGAGTCGATTGTCTGTCGTCTAAGAAGCAACTTAACTGCTGGTGTGACAGAGGATCTCTTCTTGGGCTGGGGGCGCCCTTGGCCCCCAGCTGTTACAAATATGAATGCCAATTCTACTGGGAAGTCGCCTGTGCTACATAAGGTTTTAATTTCATCGTTTCGCCGTGAAGAGGGGGTATGCAGGGTGAATCGCATCTGGATGCAACAGGAGTGCTTGTGACATCAAAACGGCGCATGGGCGTGTTAGCCATTTTAAAGGCAATCAAGTGCCATATAATATATATATATTTTTTAAATGGTGTGTTAATTAATTTGTTTTTATTGTGTCTCCACTGAGACCCTTTAAGGTATGTAAGTTTTAAATTAGTTTATATATTTTTTCTTTTGGCAATCCTTGGATTGGAATTTTATTAATCTGACCTAAGTTCACATACAACAACCTCATGTTAATAATATTTAGAAGTAATTGTTTTATTCCTTTCCTTCTGGTGATTTTAACAATTAATTTTAATGCTAATTGTTTGCCATAATTTCGATTTGACATGTGGTCGTCTGCTCTTGTGGCCATGTTTTTTTTTTTTGTTTTGCCCGACTGCATTCTGGTCTCGAGGTCAGTCTCTTGGCGTCGACCGCGAAACTCAAACGTGTTGTGTTAACTTAATATGTTTTTTATTATTCTTGTTGGTTTATCCTTATGTTTTTGGTGAATGTTCTTGTGTTTTTCTTAGTCACGAATATCGGAAATTTCTTAATTGATCTTATTTTATTTTTTTAATTTAATTTTAAACCTTTCGTTTTTTTGGCGTGGCCTGGACCTCTGCATGTCGGATCGGTATTGCATTCCCTTGTAAATTATCAAGCCCGTTCTCATTTAATTATGCCTGTAATTTTATTTTTATCTTTGGGCTTTTAACATTTTAATTTTATTTAATTCTTTTCTTTTGTTGGCTTTGCAAGCAAGCATGTTAAGCGGTATCTTGCCTTCTTGTAAATTATGCTAGTTGATGCATGTTCTGTTTTCTGGTGGAGGTGTTTTTGTTAAATTTTAACATTAAATTTCTTATTTTCATTTTTAAACAACTTTTGTGACATTATTTCATCGACAGCAGTTCTTTCGGTTATTGGGGGGTGTCTGTAGAATAGCCTGTGCGTTCCCCTTCTCCATTTTCCTTCCATCCTTTTGGAGCTCTTCTGTTGGGACATGTCATCTGGGGGTGATTTTGTTGCGGAAGTGAGGCGGACCTCTAATAAAGGTAAGTAGGCCCACCCACGTTAGTCGTCCACGGGTGGCATTCTGGTAGCAGACCGCGCTCGAGTTCGCTTCCATAACTATCCCTTCCCCAGTATCCGCAGGCTTGTTTTATGGACCCTTCTAGTGCTGATGGGGCGGTTGTTGGTGGGATCTCGTCATGGCAGTGCCCTTAATGTTATGTTTTGCTAATCCTTGTCGTTTGTTTTATTTCATATTTGCCGCTGAATATCCATGTGGTACACTGTAAGTGACCTGTTTAGAAGCGAGGCGTTTGCTGCTGTATTTTACCCTGTTTGTATGCAGCATCCCCACTGAAAAAGAAGCTCGGTGTGTGACTGACATGTGTTCTTGGCATGGGAAATGGGGATTTCTTAATATTCTGATAGCCTACATGCTCGAGTGAAGGCATCCTGGAGCCCCGTCTGAAGCTGTTCGCCATGTGTTTTGTGCCAATTTTTGTAATTTAGCTTCCTGTTCTCGAGCCAAGCAGGCGGTGACGTATGCAGTTCTGGACAGCATTGTGCATGATCTTGTATTATAGGTGGTGGCTGTGTTCGAGTGTCAACCTAATCTATGGTGGTGGTAATTGGTAGTTTTGGTTTTGTTGTGAAAGTGTAAACTGTCCTTGTAATTCCTAAAATTTGTTTCCTTCTATATTGGCTGTCTGCATTCTGTGTTTTCCAAAATGGCCGACAACAATAGTGTTTTCGATTTAATTGACTTAAGAGATAACCTTGTGAATTTGGAGTGTTCTTCTGGGGTTGAACGTGAATCACCTCTGTTTACTAGGTCTGAGGTTTTGGGATCGATTTCTAGTAGTGGTTTGCCTGCCCCTCTTTTGTCTAGTTCTGGCTCGCCCGGACCTCTTAACCCTGCTTACGGTCATTCTTCTCATGTTAGGTCACCTAATGATTTCCTGGGTCCTGCCGACCCATTGCATCCCGGTTCCTTCTCTAGTAATGTAAATGTTTTGTCTCCTGTAGAGGGTGTGCGAGCGGGCTACCCTGGTAACAATGTCTCTTTTCCTAATGCTACATTCTCGCCTACCGTTAATTATGGGTCGATTCCTCATCCTATTTCTGGTTTCTTAAATAAGTTAAAGCATTTCAACCTAGATGACGTTACCCAAGTGGTCCAATTTTTAAAGAAAGTGGTCGAATTGGGTAACCATGCCTTGATTTTTGGGATGTCGGAAAAACAGATTTTCCAACTGTTATATCCGGTTGCTTCCGGTATGCTGCGCGATAAGCTAATTGAAGCTATCCACCTCCGCTTGTCCTTAGCCATGTTTATTAGGGAAGTGTTGTGGTTTTTTGTCCCTGCGAGTGCCCTTAGTGCTCTCGAGCAAAAGTTTTTATATCGTGTCCAAAGGTTGGACGAGTCACTTAACGACTATGTCAGTGACATTAAGGTGTATGCCCAGGTATTTGCATCCCCTTTAACTGAACGACAGTTGGTGTCATCGATTGTAAATGGGTTTTCGCCTCAATATAGGTCATACATAACTATGTGTACCAGGCCTTCGTCATTTGTCGAGCTGAAACAGGTCGTTATAGAGGCTATGGCTGTGAAACATGCAGATTCCCTTCTGGTAGCTAATGTTCCTCCTACTTCCTTGATGTCTCGTCCCCCTCCTTCCTTGATGTCTCGTCCCCCGCCTAAGGTTATGTTCCACCCAAGACCCAATATTAAGTGCCACACGTGCGGTGGCGTGGGACATGTCAAGAAGGTGTGTCCGAGTAACCAGGTTGTGTATCGCCAATGTCGGGATGTTGTGGAGACCAACTCGGGTGTTACTTCTAAGGATATTTCTGTGCATGTGAATTTCGGAAAACCCTGTGAAGTTTCTGGTCGCCCTACCAATGAAAGTCTTGATAACTCGTTGAAAACTAAATCTTCACGTGCTAATTCTGCTTATGTCGCTGACCTACCTAACCTGTCGGTGAGCAATGTCGTGGCAAGTCAGCCTAATTCTAATCATAATGTGAAACTTGTGGTGCGGGTGTCCTCGTCATCTAATTGTAATCGTTTTAGAGTGAGTAATGATTTTGGAATTTCTCCTGTGGCTAAAGGAATATCCCAGTTTATTGAAATTTGTGTTAATGACGAGCCCGTTTCTGCATTGCTTGATTCTGGTAGTGTCGCATCCTTTATAAGCGAGGACTGGTTTTTATCTATGAAGAGTGTTTGCAAATTTCCTGAGTTAGAGCCTAACAATGAATCTCTTATTTCGGCAAATTGTTCAAACTAAAATATTTTGGGTAGTATGACAGTCAAAATTCATATTCTAAATTTTTCTTGGAAATTTAAATTTTTTGTTGCCAGAAATCTTTCTTGTTCTGTGGTCATTGGAGCTAATTTCATGTCACACGTTGGTATGATTCTTGATTTTGGTGCTCGCAACTTATGGTTTAAGTTTAATCCGCAGAGTAAATTATCATTTAACCCGGTTTTATCTTCTCCTGCTGTCAATTCTGTTAGTGAACCTGTGACTATTGAGGATCTCGATCTGGAAAATTTAACGAGTCTTCAAAAGGATGCCATTAAGAGGTTATGTCAGGAGTATAGTGATGTATTTACGGACAAGTTGGGTGTAACCCATTTGATGGAATACAAGATTGAGTTAACCGATTCTGTGCCGGTGCGTTCCAGCCCGTATCGCCTTGCCCCGCCCAAGATGGCTGAACTTCGTAAGATTATCGATAAGATGTTAGAAGAAGGTGTAATCCAACCATCTATCTCTGCCTACTCATCCCCTGTATTTCTTGTGCCTAAACCTAACGGTGGTTTTCGGCCGGTGGTCGACTATAGGGCTCTTAATCAAAAAGTTGTTTTGCAATCCATTCCTTTGCCGGACCTTCACACATGTTTTAGTTGGTTTCGCAACGCGAAGGTGTTCACGATCCTCGATTTAAATTCTTCTTACTTCCAAATTCCCCTCTCTCCGGAATCCAGGCATGTTACTGCTTTTTCCACTGACTGGAACCTGTTTGAGTATGCCCGTGTCCCGTTTGGCCTATCCACCGGAGCCACTGTGTTGAGCAGACTTCTGGACAAGGTTTTTTCCGAAATTAAATTCAAGTTTGTGTACCACTACCTTGACGATGTGGTGATCTATTCTGAGTCCTTCGAGGAACACGTTGATCATCTGAAAGTTGTACTTGATCGGTTGCGTGACGCTGGCCTTACCGTCAAATTTTCCAAGGTTTCCTTTGCCAAGCCCAAAATTTCCTTCTTGGGACATATTGTTTCTGAATCTGGTATCTCCGTGGACCAGTCTCGTACGCAGGCCATCAGAGATTTTAAACCACCCAAGAACGCCAAGGGTGTTGCTCGTTACATTGGTATGGTGAACTTCTTCCGTAAGTTTATCAGTAACTTTGCCGACCGTGCTGCTCCTCTGAATCTCTTACGCAAAAAGGCTGTGAAGTTTGAGTGGGGTCCCTCTCAGCAGGCAGCCTTCGAAGATCTTAAGCTTGCGCTCTCTAACGCCCCTGTGTTAGCCATTCCGGATTTTGGGAAGCAGTTCATTTTGCAGACTGATGCGTCTGGTCGTGGTGTTGGTTGTGTCCTACTGCAGGAATCTGATCTGGGTAGGCAACCCATTGCATACGCTTCTCGTACCTTAACGGACGCAGAGAGGAAGTATTCCATATACGAACTTGAGGCTTTAGCTGTGTTGTTCGCTCTAGAAAAATTCCGTATATATCTTGAGCACACTAAGTTTATCCTTGAGACCGATAACCAAGCCTTGAGCTGGGTCTTAGGGAAACCCCGTAAAACTGGTAGGATTACCAGATGGGCAACAAGGATTCTGTCATTCCAGTTCACTGTCCACCATATTCGTGGGTCCGAAAATGCGGTAGCTGATTCATTAAGCCGCATGTACGAGGAAACGGCTGAAGAGGATATTCAAGAATGTGAACCCGTAAACCTTGTATCTGCTGTAAATTGTGTCAATGTCGTTCTTAGCAATTCCCCTGTGCTTTTTGAGGATGTGAGACGATTCCAGAAAGAAGATCCCTCCTTATCTAGCCTTATTGACCGAATCAATTCTGGTGAAGTGATCAAGCCCTACTCTCTGAAGGACGGTGTATTGTGTTGTTCGTCTCGTCATGACCGTCTACCTAAAATTGTGCTCCCGTCAGTCCTCATACCGGAAATCTTTCGTTACTATCACGAATCTCCTATTGGTGGCCACCTAGGAGTATTCAAGACCCGAGCTAAAATCAGACAGTTTTTCATTTGGCAAAGTATGGATGGCGACATCAGGAGGCTCATTAGGAATTGTGCTGCATGTAGTATTAGCAAACCTCCGGTTTCTACTAAGGTTGGCCTGTTGTCATCTGAACCGGCATCTAGACCCATGGAGAGGCTGTTTATCGACCATGTTGGGCCGTTCCCTCGCTCTGGTCGGGGAAACCAATTTGCGCTTGTTTGCACTGACGGTTTCACCCGGTTTAGTTGGATTTTCCCCACCAGACAGGCTACGACCAGTTCCGTCATAAAGTGTCTTAATTCCATCTTTTCATCTTTTGGGCCATGTCAGTTCCTGGTATCAGATAATGCCAAGTGCTTTGTATCTCATCAGTTCCGTCAATTCTTATTTGATTATGCTATTTCGCATGTAACCACCACTCCCTATTTTCCTAACCCGTCTCTCGCTGAGCGATTAAATCGTAATCTCCGTTCTGCTCTGATTGCTTTCCACCACGACGACCATTCCAAGTGGGATTCTAATTTGCATTGGCTCAATTTTGCTTTCAACACCACCGTGCATGAGAGCACGCAAGCCACCCCTTTTTCGTTAATGTTTTCCTTTTTGGCCAATTCTCCGTTGTCTAATCTGGGGAACCTGCACGATCTCCTTCCAGACAGTTTCACGCCCGAGGATATGAGGGCGAAATTCGACAAGGCTAGAGAGAATATTAAAGTATCACATGACCAACTTGCCAAGCGACACAATGCCTGTCGCAAACCAACGGATTTGGAAATTGGTGATGTTGTGTACGTTCGCAATTTCGAGCCCAAGGGCGTCAGTAATCTAGTTTCAAGCAAGTTGACCCCTCGTTTCAAGGGCCCATGTTATGTAGAGGCATTCCTGACTCCCGTTACTCTGCTTATTAGAAACCCCAAAGCAAAGAAAATTTCCAGAGTGCATCTGTCGCACATTAAACGAGGTGGAGAGGTTTCTAATGATGAAATGCTACCATAAATTTTGTAAACTGGTTTTGTATAACGTAGAGTATCCCTATCCTTCATTGAAGCCTTCAGGCATCTATTCCTTCTGGAATTTTGAACTGGATTTGCAAACTCTACCGGGATACAACTTGTAACTGTTTGGTAATTCCCATTTTGTGGTAAATTGTGAAATTTGAAACTAAATTTTGATGTTTTCATAAAAGATGCTAACATGTAAGTTGGACTCGGTGGGAGACCTAACTCATGATATCTTGTATACATGTTCCCTTGGGAATTTGAGTGGTCATTCCTCTACCGTAGTTCCTCTAAAGGTATAGTCGTTTAACTCATGTCATCTTGAAAGATATTTCTAGTCTGTAAAAAGGTAAATTTGTAAATGAAATTTTGTAAACACGGATCTAGGTCATGGTCAGAAATATTTTATTCATATAAATTCAACTTGTTTCTCTTTTGTAAAATGTAGTAAGATATTGTAAATTCTGTAATCCTTTTTTGAAATTAGATTAACTTCTATTTTGTAATTGGCTGCCCACGCGTCGCATAATATCTTGCACATTGCTTCCACCTACGTCGTTTAAAGCGAACTACATTGGACTTATAAAAAAAATTACCTAACGTGTCTCGGACTATGAAAGCACTGCTGGTGCTGGTGTTCTGCGTTTCTGAAGACTAATGGACACAGTGATGCTGTTGACTAAGTGGTTTGCGAGGTGATCAATTATCCCATCACTGATAATCTGACCCTGCACTCTTCCTAACCAAAACGATGCGGTTTCATCCATCAATTGGAGTTAACTGGTGAACATTATCTTCTGGAAACAAGCTTGGTGAATCGACTAGTTAAGGAGTTCTGCCTATGCCTAGGCATATTCGTGAACGGTGTTCACGCTTAAGGGAGGGAGACTGTTACGTGCAATGTCCGTCCCAATGTTTTTAAAATCCCTCTTCCCTGTATTCTGGTGTTCCATGACATTTTGAAACGACCGCCTGGTCGTTTGGTTCCGTTTGTGGACACGAGATAGCAGCTGCTGTTGGACTTCGGGGTTACTTCAAGTAGTTCCTGCTTCCCCGCTAGAGAGTGTTGCTTGTGCCTTTTAAAACTCTACCAATTCGTGGCATAATTGAAAGGCAATTATATTCTACGTCATGAGAAACAAATGCCTGTGTATTCATGATACCGCCAAATTATTTACTTAATTATGACATTGTTGATTGATGTGTCAAGCCTTGATTGGACGATAAATATTTACATGAATGCAGTTCGGCATCTGACGCGGGATTTTCTCCGCCATCTTGTGGAGTCGATTGTCTATCGTCTAAGAAGCAACTTAACTGCTGGTGTGACAGAGGATCTCTTCTTGGGCTGGGGGTGCCCTTGGCCCCTAGCTGTTACAAATATGAATGCCAATTCTACTGGGAAGTCGCCTGTGCTACATAAGGTTTTAATTTCATCGTTTCGCCGTGAAGAGGGGGTATGCAGGGTGAATCGCATCTGGATGCAACAGGAGTGCTTGTGACATCAAAACGGCGCATGGGCGTGTTAGCCATTTTAAAGGCAATCAAGTGCAAATAATATATATATATTTTTTAAATGGTGTGTTAATTAATTTGTTTTTATTGTGTCTCCACTGAGACCCTTTAAGGTATGTAAGTTTTAAATTAGTTTATATATTTTTTCTTTTGGCAATCCTTGGATTGGAATTTTATTAATCTGACCTAAGTTCACATACTCCAACCTCATGTTAATAATATTTAGAAGTAATTGTTTTATTCCTTTCCTTCTGGTGATTTTAACAATTAATTTTAATGCTAAATGTTTGCCATAATTTCGATTTGACTTGTGGTCGTCTGCTCTTGTGGCCATGTATGTTTTTTTTTTTTGTTTTGCCCGATTGCATTCTGGTCTCGAGGTCAGTCTCTTGGCGTCGACCTCGAAACTCGAACGTGTTGTGTTAACTTAATATGTTTTTTATTATTCTTGTTGGTTTATCCTTATGTTTTTGGTGAATGTTCTTGTGTTTTTCTTAGTCACGAATATCGGAAATTTCTTAATTGATCTTATTTTATTTTTTTAATTTAATTTTAAACCTTTCGTTTTTTTGGCGTGACCTGGACCTCTGCATGTCGGATCGGTATTGCATTCCCTTGTAAATTATCAAGCCCGTTCTCATTTAATTATGCCTGTAATTTTATTTTTATCTTTGGGCTTTTAACATTTTAATTTTATTTAATTCTTTTCTTTTGTTGGCTTTGCAAGCAAGCATGTTAAGCGGTATCTTGCCTTCTTGTAAATTATGCTAGTCGATGCATGTTCTGTTTTCTGGTGGAGGTGTTTTTGTTAAATTTTAACATTAAATTTCTTATTTTCATTTTTAAACAACTTTTGTGACATTATTTCATCGACAGCAGTTCTGTCGGTTATTGGGGGGTGTCTGTAGAATAGCCTGTGCGTTCCCCTTCTCCATTTTCCTTCCATCCTTTTGGAGCTCTTCTGTTGGGACATGTCATCTGGGGGTGATTTTGTTGCGGAAGTGAGGCGGACCTCTTAATAAAGTTAAGTAGGCCCACCCACGCTAGTCGTTCACGGGTGGCAACTATAACACCTACCCTGAACACTTTTGTATTTTACACCTTGTACTTTACTTTATATCTGTCCAGCACCTAAAAGGGACAGTACATCACAGCTGCTGGCCAATAAATACTTGGTCAGTAAACACACATATTTATTACTCATTACACCCTGTTTTACATCCTTACACCCGACCTGACCTTAGTCCTAATTGCCCCTGACCGTGAAGGCCAGGAACTGCACAGTCAGTAATTCCATTGTACTCGAGCAAGCAGCCAGACGGCAGCGTGTCAAAGTGCCAACTCTGCACGTGAGCTCGCTAAAACGCTCGCTCTACTTAATTGGCATGCTAGATTAATAGCTCACTCTTAGACATTCATCCCCTAGCAGGTAAATGCATCCTGTAGGGACGCCCCCATTAGATCACGTAGTCACACCAACACACTACACTGGTAGTCTCCCCCAATTACGGGAAACTACCCTTTTTCGGAAACATCCCTTAAATTAATACATCTACACTACCCTGTTTGTCCCATCTCCAACAGAGGGATAAAACAATATATAAAAATCCAACATGGTGACCATCCGCAATATTTAGTCAGTTCTCAATATCTACGAATCTATTACAGCAATCAAACTGAAATGATGTATGTTGATAGAGGCAATTCATATTAGTAGGATATATGAAAATAGGCTGTATAGTTCTTCATGGAACTACTTGTTAAACAATGTTTCGACACTGTGTCTCGTTTCTGCCAATGTACCCGCACATTGCAATGTTTGCACATTAAACTTTTAGAATCGCATCTACAAAATCCTTCAGTAGAAAATTCTTTGGCTCTGGAATGAGCTGTCGGTGTTGACGTTCGGTCCATCTCTAATTCTCAGCTACGAATGAAATAGCGATTTTTAAACATTCTTGGTGGCATTGGAGTTATCACCAGATCCCATCCAGGAGATGGACAATAGCCCCAATAGGGTTTTATCCTCTGCCAAGTGTCTGTGACCGCCGGTTGTTTATCTCAGTCGCCTTTGGAACGTATGCTCTTCCCATTCCAGGTTATGGCTTGTACAAAGCGTGGCCGTCATGTTCACAGGTTCAAATGTTTAAGATGTGCGTGGAATTTAAAAAAAGTAATGAAACTAAATGCCAATAACTTTAGCTTTTTCCCGCTGAAATGGTTTATTTCACTTATTAAAGATATTTATCGCAAAAATTCGCGATAAGAATATTGCCTATACTTAGAGAAATTGCATTTTATTTTCACTAAACATGTTTTTGTTTTTATCGCGACTGCGAAAATCTGTGCTTTCAACCTATTGGCATTTAATTTAGATTGGTTGGTTGGTTCCTTAGTTTAGGGGCTGCGACAACGCGGTCATGTTGTCTCGTGTACTTTGGGTGTGTGTAGAATTTGTCTGATAACCGGAGTAAATTGTGATGGCTGTATTAGTGTGTGTTATCTGTGATTCAGTTAGAAAAACTGCAGACGATTATTTTTTTCAAGTAGTCGCTACTTTTGCTACCAAATGCTACCGTCCACGACACATAGCTGCGGCCATGGCTACTAAATGCCACCGCAGTCAGGACCTGGCGGTGAACGTTGCAACTAATATAGCGTTATCAAACTAACCTCAAACGTTAGCTTCCGCAAGTGTAGTTAATGAAGGTTTTTTTTCATGCCATAAATCGATAACATGGAACCGCCGGCTTTATTTCCCCTCGAGGGAAGGCATACTGAGGGATTTTTAACGCTCTTAAAAAAAATCCGACGACTTCGGCCGGGTTTGAAGCCGCGATCTTTCATTTAGATTAAACGACATTAAGGAAGCTCGTAAATATGATTAAGTCCATATCACTAATTACAATACCGGGTGAGTTAGCCGTGGTCGTTACGGCGTGGCTGCAGGCAGTCGCTCACATCTCGGAGGCGAGGAGGTTCGAATCCCCCCCATCGGCAACCTTGAAAATGGTCTTCTGGGGTTTCCCATCTTCCTTCCAGGCAAATGCCGGGGTTGGTCCCTAATTATAGGCCACAGCCGCTACCTTCCAACTCCTCGTTCTTACATTCACACTTTCCTCCCCAGACAACATTCCACACGCGGCGGTACTTTTATCTCACCCCATGGGTGTCCGCATAGAAGCAGCTACAAACTCTGGTGAGCCGAACATGTCTTCGGGCACTCCCGGCACCAAAAGCCATACGTTAATAAAAAGATTTAAAAAAATAAAGAAAATAAAATTAGAAAACTACCGTACCTATAATAAATGAGGGGTACAGTGGGGCGCCTCGATTAAGTATTAGTTAAGCGAGTGTATCAAGTTAAATAATGTTACTTAGGTTTGGGGAGTAACATATGACGTAGATACTGTACTAGTAATAATTACTTCTTACTCTAACGCCGGTACTTTTAACAGTAACGAAAGACTGCTTCGCTTGCTGAGTCCAAAGCTGCAGGATAGATTCCTGGCGCAGTCAGTTGGTATTTGGGAGTGCGCAAATGCGAGGGAGCCGTGTCAGTAGATTTACTGGCACGTTAAAGTCCAAAAAATCATCATATTTCTCATCCTCTTCCTCTCCCTCTTCTTCTTCTGCTCTTTCTTCTTTCTCTTCTCTGTCTTCGTCTTCTTTCTCTTCTTCCCCCTTCTTCATCTTCCTCCTCATCTTGCTCTCTTTCATCTTCTTGTTATTCGTCCTCTTCATCTTCTCTTCGTATTATTTCTCGACTTCCTCCTCACCTTCTTCGCCTACCTCTTCCTCCTCTTCTTCCTCTTTTTCTTCTTTTCTTCGACCCGTTTTCACTTTTTCTTCCGCTTCATAACCTTCTCTCTCTTATGCTTCCTCCTCCTCTGGACCTCTTCTTTATCTTCAACTTATTCTCTTCCTCTTTCATTCTTTTCCCACATTTACTTTTTCATCTTCTTTATCTGACTCCTTTCTTCTTCCTTTTTCTTCCTCCTCTCCCTCATTTTTATCCTTATTCCTCTTCTTCTTTACCTTCTTCTTGTTAAACATACTTCTCTTCCTCTTCCTTCATCTTCAACTTCTTATTCATTCTCTTCCTCTTCTTCTTCTTCGTCTACCACTTTCTCGTCTACTTCTCCCTCTTCTTTCTTCTTCTTCTTTAACTTCCTCCTCGCTTTCATCTTCCTCTTCTAAATTCTCTTCTACTTTCTTTTTATCTTCTTCCTGTGTTTCATCTTCCTCTTCTGAATCCTCTTCCTCCTCTTCTTCTTCCTCATCTTCCTCTTCTTCTTCTACTTCAACTACCTCGTCCTCCAAGAACATTGGCGATCAGTAGCATGATCCGTTGTTTGTCCAGAGCTTCTCTAAACATGAACACAGTACTCAGTCCTAACTACTGGCTTTATGAATGACATAACCTGTCCATCAGTCATCAATGTCAGTCATTGTGATGCGCATGATTTTGATTGATTACTTGTTTGTTCTTAGAATATGCCAGGGTATTCTTTGCATCCGCAGATATCCATAATCGAATCGTTATCTGTTTGCAAAGCAGATCATAAAATAGTGGAAGTTGCTATCAATTCAGCAACCGATTAAGTCACTGCGTAATGAACGTTATACAGCACAGGGATAGACAAATCTTCCATGGTGTATTTCAACCTTAAAATCTCTGTGGAAAAACTGGAAATTTCCAATATATGTTTTCTTGCTTAAAAGTGTACCTCATTCTCTACAGACTGTACAATTGGTATGATACACAAAATTATTAAGCGCAATTTAAAAACACATAATTTAATACTACTTATACACGAAATGTATGCTTATCAATCAGTCAACACGATTGTACCCAATTGTCCTAGGTGTAGTGCCTCAAACTTGAACAAAAGTAACATGAGATTAATTTATTCTCTTGGAAGACCAGTTTCGATCTTCAAGCGATCATCATCAGGTCCCTTACACTGAGGCTATTAAATCTGTGCACAGATATGTGAGTAGTTATTTACAATACATACATTTTTAGCTTATTTTTATTTATGAAAAAAATAGACTTATGAGATCACCTTTTGTCCGTGTGTGTGTTCCCCTGATAAAATCTAAACGGCTGGGGAGATAGTCATAGTACTATATCGTTCGACTCCGACCGTGCCCTTCAAATTGTATTATGTCTCACTATTTCTACTAGGCGGCTGTGCAAAATATTTCACCGGCATTGTATATATCCGAAACTATTACTGATATCACCCTGAAATTCTGTACGGTAATAAAGGGCCTAGATAGGTCTATTTAGATTTTTGACGTTTCTCGCGATTTTACCATCCGAGCGCAATGAAACTTGGTATGGTAAATTCTTTTACAAACTTCAATCTAGTGACATCTAATTTTTTTCAATTGTTGTCATAACCAGAAGATGGTGGCTGTGCGAACTTTTATAATCCCTTTTTCATTTCTTGTGTCCAAATTATGCGATTGAAGTTTGAATAATATACTTACAAAATAATCTTCATGTAATAGTACATAACTCTATGGCCTACATATATAAACATCGGCGTCTCTACAAGCCAGAATAGTTAAAAGGGCCGTAAACCATTATCATTATTATTATTATTATTATTATTATTATTATTATTATTTATTGTTTGACAACATTATCACGGTAAATACCGGCAACATTTTATGTTACAGCCTGGTTCGGCCTTAGCAAGGAACCTTCTGTATTGAGCAATTTCGTATACACTGTTCAGAGACTTCACATCCATGTCGTGCCCGCAGTCTTCACGAGTCTCCTTCATTTATAGGATGAGCTGAATTTCCATCTGAATCATCGAGCCTTGCTGAGTGTTCGACCAGGGTATTGTCACCAATGAACTTCCTAATAATATGGCATGTGTTTAACAGAACTGCCTTCTGTAGTTCAATATATATATGCGGATGCAGTTTCAATAATGATAGACTACTGTGGATAGTTTTGGGTATAACACCAATTATTGGGATGGTAGTCACCGACTCAATTTTCCACATCTGCTTTACCTCAATTGCCAGCTATGTGAACTTAGATATTTTAGTAGCAGCTGTTGTTTGGATGATTTGAGTTTTGGGACATGCGATATCTATCAGTAATGCCTCTCTGTGTTCTTTATTGATGATAATGATATCTGGCCGGTTGTTACTGACTGCGACATCTGTCACAACTCCTCTGTCCCAGTAGAGCTTGTGTGTGGCATTTTCGAGTACTGCGGATGGGGTGTATTTCCAATAGGGGACGGAGCTTTGATGAAATTTGTACTTCAAGGCCAGTTTCTGGTGGATAATGTTGGCAACTTGATCGTGTCGATGTTTGTAGTCAGTGTTGGCAAGGTGGGAACAACCTGATATTATGTGTTGAATGGTCTCACTACATTTGCCACAGCGGCGACACTTCTCACTCTCTGTTGCAGGATCTTTTATGATAAATTTCCGATAGCTTCGAGTAGCAACAAGTTGGTCTTGGATAGCTACAACAAATCCCTCTGTTTCCGGAAAGAGGGCCGAGTGGGTCAGCCATGCGTGCGAAGCTAACTTGTCGATGTGAGGATGGTCCAACTTATGTGGAAATTTCCTTCCGTTTCCAATTCCCGATCTTGTATTCAGTACTGCTCGAGTCCAAGCTCTATGGACTTGCGGGGTGAGGAGAAAGAGCAGGGAAGGGTCGGGCGTGAAGAGAAGGATCTGTCAACAGCCCACCGTGATATATGGTATTTCTTTCTATTTCAATACTGCTAACATTCGGCCGTTGCTCAAACCATTGTGGTGTCAGGAATGACTGATTCAGTCACCGACCAATGTATTTGGTTCTGTAGTATGCACGGACAGAAAAACCTCATCACTCGCCAACACCACTACTGATAGTGAGCGATGCACATTCCTCTCAGGTTCACGCAGCTTAGACCCGAACAGTAGTTTTCATTTCGTTTACTGGTGAATCTAAAGATGACAGATGGAGCGGTGTGTAATTATCATCAGCTGAAGATACAGTGCGATGGAGAGGGGATGTTTCTCCTTTGTTGTGGAAAAATGCACCCAGAGTTGTCACTTGTTTTGTATGAAGGTCCATGATGTCTATCAGTCCCCTATCACCTTCAGACCGAGGTAGAGTAAGGCGCTCTGTTGCTGATAATTATTATTATTGTTATTATTATTATTGTATTCATTTCACCAAATAAGTGGGACATTTCAACATATCGTTGGCTTGTTTGCAAGACGGTATGGTTAATTCTCTTAAGGTGGCTCATTGAGAAACGAGCGAACAATGGAACAGGACTCCAAGATGACGGTCTTCTGCATGGTGATATGTAGACCATGAATCCTTCAGTCCCGGTGAAGAGGTCCGCATGAGTCAACCGGCTGTTCGCGCATCAATGTCGACATGTTTCTGGTTGAGATCAGACGGATGACGACCGTGCAGAGCGTTCTGCGTCCACTGCTGAAGCTTGATGGATGACTATTCATTATTATTATTATTATTATTATGATTATTCTTTCTTCTTTCGATTCGGCCATCTAAGGACCTCGTCAATTCAACTGTTTCTTGTTGCATCGAGCTTTAACATCCTCCCAGTACTTTCGCATTAGTTCTCGATGCTGTTGTTTCCTTTCTGCAGTCCACTTCTTGCCAGTTGGAAGCTTTGGCTTTTCTTGGAAACATCGGTGTGCTGTTAGATTTTGTTTAAGGGTGGCACGTTCCCAAATATCGTTGCCTGTAATTCCCACTTCTTGTAAATCTTTGTCCGCCTCAGTGAACCAAGCTCCCTTGGTTTTCTTTTTGAGGAAGTAGGTGAAAATTCTATTTGTCAATCGTGCTGGGTTTATTCTTGTTATATGCCAGTAAAAGGCAATTCTCCGTTTCCTCATGGTATCAGTTATTTTTTCCACATGGGTGTAAAGTTCGTATTTGTGCAGTCTCCTATATTTCCCATTTTCTTTTACCGGACCCAAGATTTTTCTTAGATTTTTTTTCTTTCACTTCCAGATTCTCTGTTAGTCCCTTGCGATGCATGGCAAGGCACTCTGCAGCATACAATGCCTCTGGACGGATGACTGTTTGGTAATGCCTTAACTTGGCATTTGTTGATATTGATTTCTTGTTGTAAATGGCATCAGTTAGATTATATGCCATTTCCATTTTCCTGATTCGTGGTTCGAAAGCTGCCTTCTCGGAGAGATTGGGGTCTATCCACTCACCCAAATATTTGAACGCTTTCGTTTGCTTGATTTTCCCCTGTCCTACATCCAGCTCTTTATTATTATAAATAAAAATCCTACATGGTGATCATCCGAAATATTTAGACGATTCTCAATATCTACGAATCTATTACAGCAATCAAACTGAAATTTTGTATGTTGATAGAAGCAAATAACATGATTAATAGGATATATAAAAATAGGCTATTTAGTTCTTGTTTTATGTCCTACCGACATAACCTTCGTTATTGAAATGCAGATTTTCTTTCGTACTCCCTACATTTCTGTCCAAGTTACTAATGTTTATAAATTAGTCATACAGTTTGCCCCACAGTTATTGGCCGGTCAGCCCCGGTTGCGCAGTCGCACAGAGGACATTCGGCAAGCCATAGGTATGTACATTTTATACGTGAGTTATCAGTTGTGTGGAAAGCAACTCCGGTATCGATTGTACATACCTATGGCTTGCCAAATGTCCTCTGTACGACTGCGCAACCGGGGCTGACCAGCCAACAACTGTAAGGCAAAATGTAGTTGTTCAAAAAATGGTGTATTGGCTTTCAAGTCCAAGGAATTACTCAGCAATTTTTTAATGTTTATTGCTGTGTCTTGTGTGGGGGTTCACTTAGGAACACCAAGATAGGCACATCAGCGGGCTCTAGGTGTCCCTGCCCGAACCCCCACAGGAGTAGCGAACTGTGCTCTATCTCCCTTCTTATGAAGCGCACCTGCGGTTCTTTACTGCGAGAACTAAGAGCTCAAGCAGCCTTTCATCTCCCCATAAAGGCTTTAAGCCAATAGGCTATACCATCTGTTTGGAAGCCTTTATACTTGTTGATATTGATTTAATAGCCTAGGTGTAATGGATCTCATGATGATCGCTTGACGATCAAAGTTGTCATCCAAGTGTATTAATTATTCTCATGTAAATATTTTCGAGGATTAGGGAATAACCATTTACAATTGGGTAAAATCATGTTTACCGATTAAAAAACATTAAACTTTGATCAATAACAAAAGTTTGGTGCTTTTCAGTCGGTCAACACGAATGTATCCAAAAGAGTTGGGTAATACCCTAATCCTGAAAAGATAAACCATGAAATTAATAAATTAATATTTTTTTCAGGGTTGGGGTATTACCCAACTCTTTTGGGTACATTCGTGTTGACCGACTGAAAAGCACCAAACTTTTGTTTTTTAAGGCAACACTGAAAAATTGCTTCAAACCCCATAATGTTCGATCAATAATGTCAATAAGGCTGGTATCGGGAGAGCATGGGTTCGAATCCCACCTTGGATTTCACCATTTTTACCAGCAGGAAAATGCCTAGATGGTTCCCTCCATCGGGTCCACGGCCAATTTCATTCGAAAATTCCGTCAAGAAAATAGCATAAATGGCCATTGGCTGCATTAAGAAACATTATAAGGCAAAACTGAATAATTGTTCCAAAGCTATATTTTACCTACCATGCGGGCACACACCTGCCATCTTGACAGAAATGGAGAACGTGTAAACAGCTTAAGTGATATACAAGAAACGTACACAGTTCATTAATTCATTGATTGATTGACTACAAGCTGACTTTTTGATTATGAAGCATCATAATTGTTATGGCATCCGAGCGTATTAAACATCTTTAACATACTTGCGTCTCAGTAATCGATAGTACTTCATAATGGCCGGAGGGTATGGAGTACCCCTCGCACTCGTCATCCTTCAGGTGATGGTTGGTAAGTTGATATATTACAAAAACAAGAAGTTCCGTAACGAACTAAAGAGCCTACTTTACTTCTTAAAATTTAAGATTCATGTCAATGATTAATCTATATGGACTTGTCTAGAATAATGACGACATTAAGTTGGTAATATCAAAATGTCTAGTTATTTGGAAATATACCTGGTATAATGTAGCCTGACAGAGCACTACATTTGCCAGCCCTGGTGACTGAATATTCTTAGTTCATCTCTTAATGAACGGAATACAAAATTTGGTTAAAGTCCAATGGATAGCATGGACGTTACATGCAGTAAGACATTGAAACTAACATCGCCAGTAAAATCATGTTGGCAACAATGTCATGCATGTGTTGGTCAGAACAAATCTGAAATATTATGATCTCTTGATGTGCCAAGTTTGGATAAAATCCATATGATAGTATAGAAGTTACATGTATTTAAAAAATTGGACCCATCAGCAGACTTAGAATCGTTTTGGCAACACTGCCATATATGGCCTCCTGGAAATTAAACTGAAATATTATTATCTATATGTGTGCAAATTTTTAAATAGCTTCCATGCATACCTTCCAAGATATACAACATGGAGCTCAAATCTCAATTGCGGTTTTTCAGCAGTTGGTAGCACTGACATCATTTTCAAATATGAGCTTTAGATATTCAGGTATATATCTTTACTCGCACCAAATTTGGTTTTGATTGCTGCAGCCGTTTAGGAGTTGATAGGGGGGACTCACACACAGACAGACAGAAGGACCGACAAACAGACACACATTTTCCCGGATCGATCTCATAAGTCTACTTTTTCCTCATTTGACACGCCGGAAGACGGAGGTAGATTTCACCGGGCACAGTAAACTATTTCAAATTTACTAACTTTCCCAATTGTTGTACACCTCCAAACATTCTACGTGTTCAACATAATTAGCTCATCCCTTGGCGTAAGGGTGGGTAAAATCAAAACAATTACGAGCCTTACAGTAGTCGCATACGATGTGTAACATCTGACATGTTATTCGAATAATTCCATATTACTTACTGGCATTTTTTTTTTTAAGAATGAACTCATTGTGCTACCTTGTGCCAGAAAACATGAAGGATTCCTTCGTGTTCTTACCATCGGTATGTTCTCATTACTATTATTTCTGCAATAACTAGGCTACTTGTAAAACTCCAGTGACAAATCCTATCAGCAAATATGATGTAATAGTGCTGTATTTTGGCCGACAGTGCCTCGAGTGCTTACATTAAATCAGAATACAGCAAAAGTAGTAAGATGTAATAAATCTTAACTGTTTTCAGCAAATATGATATAAGGAATATTTTCCACCTAAGAACGACAACTTGAAGTTGATTTATTGTAGGAATTTATTTAATGGGGCCCCCAAACCTTAAATTAAACCATATGCTATATACATTACATATAACGCTGTATTTTGGGCGACAGTACCTCGTGTGCTTACATTAAATAAGAACACAGCAAAAGTAGTAAGATTTAATAAATCATGATTGTTTTCAGCAAATACGATTTAATAAATATTTTTACACCAAAGAACGACAGTTTGAAGATGATTTATTGTAGGAATATCTGTAATGGGGCCTTCAAACCTTGAATTAAACCTTATGCGATTTAAATTACACATAGCCACATGGCCGACAGTATGTCGTTGAACCAATCTCCACCACCGCGCGCGCTCATTGTTTCCATTGCATTTCCGTCCCACTTCCATCCCATTTGACAAAAACACTCACACACAAAAATATACAGAAACCGAGTGGAAGATCTTTCAGACAAAAGTTTTTCACGGTTTTAATATTGTGCCTATTAAGGGAGATAAGATTTTTAATCTCTCAAAACTCCATTTTTCCGACCCCTTTGGTTAATGGTTGGTGCTACCAAAAAGCTTTATAGGAATATTTCACTTTTTCAAAAAAAGACCCCAATGGTGCAATTGTGTTCTTTAACGAACTCGACCGACATTTTGACAGGTTATATTTTATGTATAATTTCTTACGTTATTGGTGAAAAGAGACGGTAGTTATCGTATCCACAAGAAATTTATACATTGTTACGTGTTGTCCCTAGTGGCAAGTTCGTTAACTGGATTATGGTGGTTAGAAGCACAACACAATTGTTCTTTTAAAGAAATGTTAGCTTTATTGCAGATCTGAAATATACACCGCACAATAAGCACTCGATCTCACTTCATAAGACACTATTAGTCACTATTAGTCTCCATAATTAATTTCACACTACTGTCCTCGCTATTAATACCTGCTACTCTCCCTCGTACGCAAACTACAGTTATTTACGACAGCCAGTCACTCACCACTTCAAGCTGCTTCGCTGTCCGCAGGCTGGGGAACAGTCCACTGCGTATCGCAATTCACCACAGCATCTCTGTCGCGCTAGGTAAGAACACACTCCTTAAAACTCAGTCCCTCCGTAGGCTTCACACTGCTTCGCTGTCTGGAGAATCAGCCTCACTTGGGTTTCGTAATTTCGCACGTTACGTCACCAACTACTGTCGCACTCACTAAAAAAAAAAAAAAAAAAAAGTTCCCCCTCGCTGGCCAGGTCACTCTTATATAGCGGGGCTGAGACTCAATAGATGTTTCTAGATTAGACCAGGGTTCACATCTTCTCGAGTTTTCCGATACGGGGCGAGCCACGAACCTTCGAGAAAGGGGTCTTTTGTCCTCGCTGTTCATTGAATAAACTGCTGGGTGACACAAGAGTCCAGGGTAGCCCGCGGCGAGCTGGAGTTATGTGCGAGGCAGTGAAGCAACCCAGCGCTCGTAACAATATATACACTTTTGAACTGATGGTGGATTTGGTCTGGGGGATGTAAAACGTGAAGATATGTCGAAATTTGCTGGAAGTGTCAACATGGTGCTCATTGCGATAGGTACAGTCCTCGCATTATATCTCTGCCGGTGATGACCGTTGCATTTCTGAGAATTCGAGCCCTCAACTCCTCTACTCCTATTCATAAGACATCACCTCACGGTGTGGGGATCGGGAGTTCTGACGGCATAATTCACTCGGCTCACTCATTACAGTAGAGGCCATAAAATATACTCAACACGTTTAAAATCTCTCTGTTGAGGATAATATTATGGCTACTATTGTAATATTATGGTCACTATTGTACCACAAACATTCGTATGGAATATCTCTATTGAGTATAGTATTATAGCCACTCCTGTACCTCAAGCACTCCTATAGAATCTCTCTGTTGAGTATAATATTATGACCACTACTGTATTTCACACAGTCCTATAGATTCTCTCTTGAGTATAACAATATGGCCACTACTGTACCTCAAACACTCCTATAGAATCTCTCTCTTGAGTATAACATTATGGCCACTACTGTACCTCAAACACTCCTATAGAATCTCTCTTGAGTATAACATTATGGCCACAACTGTACCTCAAACACTCCTATAGAATCTCTCTCTTGAGTATAACATTATAGCCACTACTGTACCTCAAACACTCCTATAGAATCGCTCTTGAGTGTAACATTATGGCCCTACTGTACCTCAAACACTCCTATAGAATCTCTCTCTTGAGTATAACATTATGGCCACTACTGTACCTCAAACACTCCTATAGAATCTCTCTGTTTAGTATAATAGTATGGCCACTACTGTACCTCAAACACTCCTATAGAATCTCTCTTGAGTATAACATTATGGCCTCAACTGTACCTCAAACACTCCTATAGAATCTCTCCCTTGAGTATAACTTTATGGCCACTACTGTACCTCAAACACTCCTATAGAATCTCTCTTGATTATAAAATTATGGCCACAACTGTACCTCAAACACTCCTATAGAATCTCTCTCTTGAGTATAACATTATGGCCACTAGTGTACCTCAAACACTCCTATAGAATCTCACTCTTGAGTATAACATTATGGCCACTACTGTACATCAAACACTCCTATAGAATCTCTCTCTTGAGTATAAAATTATGGCCACGACTTTACCTCAAACACTCCTATTGAATCTCTCTTGAGTGTAACATTATGGCCACTACTGTACCTCAATCACTCCTATAGAATCTCTCTTGATTATAAAATTATGGCCACAACTGTACCTCAAACACTCCTAGAGAATCTCTCTCTTGAGTATAACATTATGGCCACTAGTGTACCTCAAACACTCCTATAGAATCTCACTCTTGAGTTTAACATTATGGCCACTACTGTACCTCAAACACTCCTATAGAATCTCTCTCTTGAGTATAACATTATGGCCACTACTGTACCTCAAACACTCCTATGGAATCTCTCTTGCGTATAACATTATGGCCACAACTGTACCTCAAACACTCCTATAGAATCTCTCTCTTGAGTATAACATTATGGCCACGACTTTACCTCAAACACTCCTATTGAATCTCTCTTGAGTGTAACATTATGGCCAATACTGCACCTCAAACACTCCTATAGAATCTCTCTTGAGTATAATATTATGGTCACTACTGTACCTCAAACACTCCTATAGAATCTCTCTCTTGAGTATAACATTATGGCCACTACTGTACCTCAAACACTCCTATAGAATCTCTCTTGAGTATAACATTATGGCCACAACTGTACCTCAAACACTCCTATAGAATATCTCTCTTGAGTATAACATTATGGCCACTGCTGTACCTCAAACACTCCTATAGAATCTCTCTTGGGTATAACATTATGGCCACAACTGTACCTCAAACACTCCTATAGAATCTCTCAGTTGAGTATAACATTATGGCCACTCCTGTACCTTAAACACTCAAATAGAATCTCTCTTGAGTATGACTTTATGGCCACACCTGTACCTCAAACACTCCTATAGAATCTCCCTCTTGAGTATTACATTATGGCCACAACTGTACCTCAAACACTCCTATAGAATCTCTCTGTTGAGTATAATAGTATGGCTACTACTGTACCTCAAATACTCCTATAGAATATCTCTTGAGTATAATATTATGGCGACAACTGTACCTCAAACACTCCTATAGAATCTCTCTCTTGAGTATAACATTATGGCCACTACTGTACCTTAAACACTCCTATAGAATCTCTCTTGAGTATAACATTATGGCCTCAACTGTACCTCAAACACTCCTATAGAATCTCTCCCTTGAGTATAACTTTATGGCCACTACTGTACCTCAAACACTCCTATAGAATCTCTCTTGATTATAAAATTATGGCCACAACTGTACCTCAAACACTCCTATAGAATCTCTCTCTTGAGTATAACATTATGGCCACTAGTGTACCTCAAACACTCCTATAGAATCTCACTCTTGAGTATAACATTATGGCCACTACTGTACATCAAACACTCCTATAGAATCTCTCTCTTGAGTATAAAATTATGGCCACGACTTTACCTCAAACACTCCTATTGAATCTCTCTTGAGTGTAACATTATGGCCACTACTGTACCACAATCACTCCTATAGAATCTCTCTTGATTATAAAATTATGGCCACAACTGTACCTCAAACACTCCTAGAGAATCTCTCTCTTGAGTATAACATTATGGCCACTAGTGTACCTCAAACACTCCTATAGAATCTCACTCTTGAGTTTAACATTATGGCCACTACTGTACCTCAAACACTCCTATAGAATCTCTCTCTTGAGTATAACATTATGGCCACTACTGTACCTCAAACACTCCTATGGAATCTCTCTTGCGTATAACATTATGGCCACAACTGTACCTCAAACACTCCTATAGAATCTCTCTCTTGAGTATAACATTATGGCCACGACTTTACCTCAAACACTCCTATTGAATCTCTCTTGAGTGTAACATTATGGCCAATACTGCACCTCAAACACTCCTATAGAATCTCTCTTGAGTATAATATTATGGTCACTACTGTACCTCAAACACTCCTATAGAATCTCTCTCTTGAGTATAACATTATGGCCACTACTGTACCTCAAACACTCCTATAGAATCTCTCTTGAGTATAACATTATGGCCACAACTGTACCTCAAACACTCCTATAGAATATCTCTCTTGAGTATAACATTATGGCCACTGCTGTACCTCAAACACTCCTATAGAATCTCTCTTGGGTATAACATTATGGCCACAACTGTACCTCAAACACTCCTATAGAATCTCTCAGTTGAGTATAACATTATGGCCACTCCTGTACCTTAAACACTCAAATAGAATCTCTCTTGAGTATGACTTTATGGCCACAACTGTACCTCAAACACTCCTATAGAATCTCCCTCTTGAGTATTACATTATGGCCACAACTGTACCTCAAACACTCCTATAGAATCTCTCTTTTGAGTATAATAGTATGGCTACTACTGTACCTCAAATACTCCTATAGAATATCTCTTGAGTATAATATAATGGCGACAACTGTACCTCAAACACTCCTATAGAATCTCTCTCTTGAGTATAACATTATGGCCACTACTGTACCTTAAACACTCCTATAGAATCTCTCTTGAGTATAACATTATGGCCACAACTGTGCCTCAAACACTCCTGTAGAATCTCTCTCTTGAGTATAACATTATGGCTACAACTGTACCTCAAACACTCCTATAGAATCTCTCTCTTGAGTATAACATTATGGCCACTCCTGTACCTCAAACACTCCTTTAGAATATCTCTTGATTATAAAATTATGGCCACAACTGTACCTCAAACACTCCTATAGAATCTCTCTTGAGTATAACATTATGGCCATTACTGTACCTCAAACACTCCTATAGAATCTCTGTGTTGAGTATAGACTAATAGTATGGCCACTACTGTACCACAAAGACTCGTATAGAATCTCTCTTGAGTATAACATTATGGCCACTACTGTACCTCAAACACTCCTATAGAATCTCTCTTGAGTATAACATTATGGCCATTACTGTACCTCAAACACTCCTATAGAATCTCTCTTGAGTATAACATTATGGCCACGATTGTACCTCAAACACCCCTATAGAATCTCTGTGTTGAGTATAGACTAATAGTATGGCCACTACTGTACCACAAAGACTCGTATAGAATCTCTCTTGAGTATAACATTATGGCCACAACTGTACCTCAAACACTCCTATAGAATCTATCTCTTGAGTATAACATTATGGCCATTACTGTACCTCAAACACTCCTATAGAATCTCTCTTGAGTATAACATTATGGCCACGACTGTACCTCAAACACCCCTATAGAATCTCTGTGTTGAGTATAGACTAATAGTATGGCCACTACTGTACCACAAAGACTCGTATAGAATCTCTCTTGAGTATAACATTATGGCCACTACTGTACCTCAAACACTCCTATAGAATCTCTCTTGAGTATAACATTATGGCCATTACTGTACCTCAAACACTCCTATAGAATCTCTCTTGAGTATAACATTATGGCCACGACTGTACCTCAAACACCCCTATAGAATCTCTGTGTTGAGTATAGACTAATAGTATGGCCACTACTGTACCACAAAGACTCGTATAGAATCTCTCTTGAGTATAACATTATGGCCACTACTGTACCTCAAACACTCCTATAGAATCTATCTCTTGAGTATAACATTATGGCCATTACTGTACCTCAAACACTCCTATAGAATCTCTCTTGAGTATAACATTATGGCCACGGCTGTACCTCAAACACCCCTATAGAATCTCTGTGTTGAGTATAGACTAATAGTATGGCCACTACTGTACCACAAAGACTCGTATAGAATCTCTCTTGAGTATAACATTATGGCCACTACTGTACCTCAAACACTCCTATAGAATCTCTCTTGAGTATAACATTATGGCCATTACTGTACCTCAAACACTCCTATAGAATCTCTCTTGAGTATAACATTATGGCCACGACTGTACCTCAAACACCCCTATAGAATCTCTGTGTTGAGTATAGACTAATAGTATGGCCACTACTGTACCACAAAGACTCGTATAGAATCTCTCTTGAGTATAACATTATGGCCACTACTGTACCTCAAACACTCCTATAGAATCTCTCTTGAGTATAACATTATGGCCATTACTGTACCTCAAACACTCCTATAGAATCTCTCTTGAGTATAACATTATGGCCACGATTGTACCTCAAACACCCCTATATAATTTCTGTGTTGAGTATAGACTAATAGTATGGCCACTACTGTACCACAAAGACTCGTATAGAATCTCTCTTGAGTATAACATTATGGCCACAACTGTACCTCAAACACTCCTATAGAATCTATCTCTTGAGTATAACATTATGGCCACAACTGTACCTCAAACACTCCTATAGAATCTATCTCTTGAGTATAACATTATGGCCATTACTGTACCTCAAACACTCCTATAGAATCTCTCTTGAGTATAACATTATGGCCATTACTGTACCTCAAACACTCCTATAGAATCTCTCTTGAGTATAACATTATGGCCACGATTGTACCTCAAACACCCCTATAGAATCTCTGTGTTGAGTATAGACTAATAGTATGGCCACTACTGTACCACAAAGACTCGTATAGAATCTCTCTTGAGTATAACATTATGGCCACATTTGTACCTCAAACACTCCTATAGAATCTATCTCTTGAGTATAACATTATGGCCACTACTGTACCACAAAGACTCGTATAGAATCTCTCTTGAGTATAACATTATGGCCACTACTGTACCTCAAACACTCCTATAGAATCTCTCTTGAGTATAACATATGGCCATTACTGTACCTCAAACACTCCTATAGAATCTCTCTTGAGTATAACATTATGGCCACGACTGTACCTCAAACACCCCTATAGAATCTCTGTGTTGAGTATAGACTAATAGTATGGCCACTACTGTACCACAGAGACTCGTATAGAATCTCTCTTGAGTATAACATTATGGCCACAACTGTACCTCAAACACTCCTATAGAATCTCTCTCTTGAGTATAACATTATGGCCATTACTGTACCTCAAACACTCCTATAGAATCTCTCTTGAGTATAACATTATGGCCACGACTGTACCTCAAACACCCCTATAGAATCTCTGTGTTGAGTATAGACTAATAGTATGGCCACTACTGTACCACAAAGACTCGTATAGAATCTCTCTTGAGTATAACATTATGGCCACTAATGTACCTCAAACACTCCTATAGAATCTCTCTCTTGAGTATAACATTATGGCCACTACTGTACCTCAAACACTCCTATAGAATCTCTCTTGAGTATAACATTATGGCCACTAATGTACCTCAAACACTCCTATAGAATCTCTCTGTTGAGTATAATAGTATGGCCACGGCTGTAGTGCTTGCCACACTATTGTTTGTGTGCCAATTTGAGAAATGTTTTTGGTGAGGCTTGTACAGTTGATATCTTTCCTGGAACACGGCCAACGAGAAATACTGGCCCTGGTGCGCTTTCTTGACGTCAGTATTATAGTGCTGTTGCACCACTTCCGATTGGGTTATGTATGACGGGAACATAAACCGTATTGTCTACAAGATGCCGAAATCACAGAATCATATCATATCAGAAAAAACGCTGTAAAAAGCATTGACCCAACACGCAACCATGGCTTCTGGCAAAACATACATGGTAATTACAACTCAAGTCTTACACTGATCAATCTTTTGAAGTCCAATACTTAGTCAAAATTTACTTATTTATTCATTACTCTATGTACTACCAGTAGATCACTTATCTTTAATCGTTGTAGTTGATCACAAGGTAATACTATTCAGGAGTATGTTATCTTTCCCTGGCGGTAGCTTGTTAATTATGTGGAATTACTTGGCGGTTATATAGCGTTCAGGAAGGTTATGAAAAGCTATGAATAGTGCTGGGCAATGTATGCATGTATAACTCTTATACTTCAACGATATACATAAATGTATCAAACGTTTTTGTAATAGAAAGATATTCTCGAACATAATATTCTATGGTCTTAGTCTTACTGCCGGTGTGGTAGTCATCTTGTCTTCATCATTGGATCTGTATAAATGCTGGTATTCATTTACCACTTGTTTTCATAGAAGGTATTGATATTAGTCGTTAGTCGGTGGCGAGTGTATTCCGCAGATCTATTCTATTGTATAAACGTATTAATTTCTGTTCCGCCCCTTAAAACAACAATAACAGAGTAATACTTACACTGTAAGTTCCTTTGATTTATTATACTCAATTCACTGGTCATGTCCACATAAGTTACTCACAACGAATGTCACAGGCTCTACAACTCAACTTACTGTATTCGTTGCAGCTATTAAAGACACAACAAGTAGTTCCGTGAAGAACTATACAGCCTATTTTCATATATCCTGCTCATGTTAATTGCCTCTATCAACATACAACATTTCAGTTTAATTGCTGCAACAGATTCGTAGATATTAAGAACCGTCTAAATATTTCAGATGGTCGCCAGGTTGGATTTTTATTTTTGTACTATTACAATAAGATTATTGTGTACGTGTGGTATTCGAACTTCAATCGCATGATTAGAACACAAGAAGTCAAAACGAGATTTTAAAATTACGCACAGCAGCCATCTTGTGATTATGCAAACAATAGAAATAAATTAGGTGCCATTGGATCAACATTTGTATAAGCATTTAACGTGCAACGTTTCACGGCACTCGGATAGTTAATTCGCGAGAAACGTCCATTTAAATATTTATACTTCGCGTCGCCGCCATGTTGGATTTGTGCTCACCAGGTTACTGAAAGTCCTATAGGTGAACATATGTTCATAGTCTCTATGAACATAAAGAATTTCAGTTTGGTTGCTGTAAAAGATTTTTAGATATTGAGAACCGTCTAGGAATATTTCGGAACCTCGCCAATTTGGATTGTTATATGTATAGGCCATAGAGTTATGTACCATTCAAGGACAATTATTGCCTAGGTTCATTATTCAAACTTTCACTTCGATCGCATGATTACGACACAAGAATTAAAAACTTAATTTTGAAATTCCGCACAGCCGCCATCTTGAGGTTATGTAAACAATTGAATTAAATTAGATGGCAGTGAATTACAATCTGCAAAATCATTTACTGTACCACATTTCACTGCGCTCAGAGAGTTAACTCACGAGAAATGTCTATTAAAATATTTCAAATTCGCTTGGTCGCCATGTTCGTTTTGTACTTGACAGGTTTATGAAATATACATAGGTAAACTTGTATTAGTACCCTTTATCACCGTACAAAATTGCAGGGTGATATCTGTAATAGTTTCGGAGATATAGAATGTCAGTGAAATATTTCGCACAGCCACCATTTTGAGGTTATGAAAACAATTGAACTAAATTAGACTCCAGTGCATTGCAATGTGTATAGATATTTGCTGTACCAAGTTTCATTACGTTTGGATATTTAAATCGCGAGAAGAGTCTATTTAAAAGTCTAAACTTCGCTTTGCCGCCATGTTGGTTTTGTAGTCACCAGGTTTTTGAAAGTCTCATAGGTGATCTTCTACTAGTGCCCTTTATCACCGTACGCAATTTCAGGGCGATATCTGTAATAGTTTCGGAGATATTGAATGCTAGTGAAATATTTCGCACAGCCGCCATGTTGGATTGGTGAGACGTAACAAGTTTTGAAGGGCACGGTCGAGGTCGCCGGGAATAGTGCTATGAACTTATCGAGTTTCACTGCAATCGCTCCAGCCGTTTAGATTTTATTAGGGACACACACACACACACACGCACACACACACGGACAAAAGGTGATCTCATAAGCCTATTTTTTCAAAATTGAAAATAAGCTAACAAATCCTTGAATCCTAGTTCGAGTGGATTTTTGTTACGAGTAACTTCAACATGTAAATAGGTTATCTATAGCAGGCGTAGTTTTTTAAACCTATACAGTATAATTTATCGTGCTTGAAAACACACGGAACATCTAAACTGGGTCCATTTCATGAAGATTGATATAAAATATCGCATTTCTGCTGCTTATGAATTGTTCTCAACTTAAACGTACAAGCACCATCAAGCACTACATTGCCTACGTCACAAAAGGATTAGGTTTACGCGCCATGGCCTGTCCTTCTCGTTGGCCGTGTTCCTGGAAGTAATGACGTTGCTCACCGGCACAGTTACTGTATAAAGTGGGCACAGTATCATGATCTGCTGTTTGTCCATAGCTGTTCTAAACATTGACACTGTATAATTCGAAACCACTGGCTTAAGTTCTTTAGCCAGGATATTCAATCTTCCCTTGGATAATTAATTGCAAGAGGTGGTATTTGTTGTTGTTGTTGCGCATGAAATGACGAAAGTATTCTAGTTTTCTCCTTCTGATGATACTGAGAATTTCCGAGTCTTTGTTCATACGCCGCAGTACTTCCCCATTTGTGACTTTAGCTGTCCATGATATCTTTAAAATCCTGCGATACGTCCACATTTCAAATGCTGTCAGTTTCTTGCTTAAAACCTTGGTAAGTGTCCATGATTCAACTCCATAGAGCAGGACACTAAAAACGTAGCATCGAAGCAGTCGGATGCGTAATGACAGACTTAAATCACGGCTGGTCAAAACTTTTCTAATTTTCATGAAAGAACATCTGGCCTGCTCAATTCTACAGCGAATTTCTTGAATTAAGTCCCAGTTATCATTGATTTGACATCCTAGATATTTATATGATGAAACCCTTTCAATTCTTCCATGCCATGAATTTCATCTTTGTTTCTACTAACAACCTTCCACTTCGTGTTTTTTAGGTAGGTTTCATTAGAAAGCTAAGTATTGCAATGGGTCCCATGTTTCGACTTCCGGAAAATTTCGACATATCTTCGCGTTTCACATCCTCCAGACCCCAAAACCACCGTCATTTCAAAAGTTTATATATTATTTATGTATGTATGTATATATATGTATATCAGTTTCTTGTGGACACGATAACTGCCGTAATTTTGCACCAATCACTTTGCATTTTTACCGAATATGTATACCCATAAAATCTCGGTCGAGTTCGTTACTGCGCTAAATCGGTCCAAGGGGGTGAAAATGGGGCCTTTTTTTCGAAAAAGTGAAATATTGCTATAACTCTCTTAATATGTGAAATATCGAATCCGTTCAACGTTCATACTATGTGTCGGATAAAGCCCAAAAATTTATGTTTGAAGAGTTTTTTGTAGCACCAATCATTGACCAAAGGGGTGGGAATGTTTTTTTCGGGAAACATTAATCATATCTCTCTTAATAGGCACAATATCAAAAGCGTACAGAATGGACAATATTCCCCTAATAGTTACCTAAAACTTTTGTCTGAAATAATTTTTGATATGACCCACCATTACGCCCATGGATGAGAAAAATGATTACAGAATTATAAGAAAATGCCAAGAGCTATCAGAGGTTGCCATGGCAACACTACTAAATTGATGAGGGATGAGCCATCAGACGTTGCCATGACAACGCATTTGCACAAGATCAGATTCAGTATTTCCATCTGACGTATTGTGAAGCGGCTTCGGTGACGTAACTGGTAGCATGCTGAACTTCTATGCCCAAGGTCGCGGGTTCAAAGCCGGCCGAAGTAGTCGGATTGTCTAAGAGCGCTAAAATCCCTCAGTATGCTTTCCTTTGTAGGGGAGGTTCCAACGTTCGTTGCGAGTTGCTGATTGCGGTGGCATCTAGTTGCCAAGTTCACAGCTAGGTGTCGTTGACGGTAGTATCTGGTAGCAACATTAGGAACTACTGCTTGAAATTGAGCGTCTGCATTCCTTATCTGAATTACAGACTAATACAGCCATCCCAAAGTACACGGGGTTACTTGACCGCGTTGTCGCAGCCCCTAAACTGAGGAACCAACCAACATCTCTGCGGGAGATATAATTTTGCGTGAAGAAGTAACAGACCGTTACATAGTTACACATCAGTGCCGAAACCTTGCATAAGGACAGTGTGACCACAAGTATAACAAGATGTTCAGTAAAGAACATATAGCCTACTTTCTCCTAAATGTATGAGTATAGTTATAACTCGTTGTTATTATCAAAGAGTATAATAGAACTATTCTTTGTTGAAGACCTTAGAAACGATTTACCTCTACCAAACGCCACGACCTAGATAAAAACTGCTACCATCATTGAAGAAAGAAAGAAAGAAAGATAAGAAGTATATCAAGAATGTTATGGATCTGGAGACATAATCGACCGGACTGGCGGCGTGGCTCAGCGGTAACGTTCTCGCTTTCTGGGCCCTAGGTTGCAGGTTCGTATCCTGGCGCAGTCAGCTGGCATTTGAGGGTGCACAAATGCGAGGGAGCCGTGTCAGTACATTTACTGGCACGTTAAAGATCCCCTTCGGGCCAAAATTCCGGCACCCCGGTGTCTCTAAAAGCAGCAGTAGTTAAAAGGGATGTAAAACCAATAACATTATTATTATTATTACGACCTGCCGTGGGCAACATCCAACTTTGAGTTGAGGCATGTCTTTACACGTCTGGTTGTGCATGGCTTTCACAACCCTAATTGAATTAACAAATCTTTCCATGACCCTACAGAGACGTGTGTATACAAACTATGTGGATATTTTCGATAATATAATCCTAACAGAGCGAGTGCATTCTAGCGGCCAGAATAAGAAACTTTTCAATAAAATCTGGAAGTTACCTTTTTGGCAGCTAGATGTCTCGAGTAAATCTGCTGGCGAATTATGTTTTAATTAAATATATATTTTACACCATAATGTGGACAATATAACGCTTAATAACATTTTCAAGTAACGCAAAATAGGCTGTTACAAACCCTTTAAAATAAAAAGTTAAAATGTATCGTAGTATCAACTTGTCATTCTTCAAATTCGATGCGCATAGAATGATAATGGTATAGTAATCAATGGATCCCCACGTAGACTAGTCGGGACATCTAGTGGTGAAATATCGAACAATATAATCCTAACAGAGCGAGTGCATTCTAGCGGCCAGAAGAAGAAACTTTTCAATAAAATCTGGAAGTTACCTTTTTGGCAGCTAGATGTCTCGAGTAAATCTGCTGGCGAATTATGTTTTAATTAAATATATATTTTACACCATAATTTGCACAATATAACGCTTAATTTTTTAAACATCTGAGTCATTACAAAACAATAAACATATAACATTTCAAGCAAAAAACTAGCTCTGATCGGGTTTGAACCATAGGAATCTGAGCGACAGGCTATCGCTCTACCACTTTTTTTTTTTTTTTTTTAATTTAGCTCTTTACAGAATTACAGAATTTTCAGATATGATAAATACCATACTAATACATCACAAGAAATCCAGATAGTGTCCGTATTTATCGTACAATTGTCCACTTTCACTAAGCTTCCAACGCTCTTTTTGCAGGTGGTACCTGAGGTCCTGGAACGAGAAATGTTGATCATTGTCCATCACGAAGTGTACATATTGGCCCATTATCCACACAATGGCAGTCTGTTTAATTTGGGGGAAGGCGGTCACCGACAAGCGAATCAACTTCCTGTCATCAAGGTCATCCGTGGGCACATTTAATAGTTGACATACTTTTCCCTTACACCACACCCACGTGGAGGCAACTCGCGTGCATGATGTGAAGCGGTGTATCGCCGTATCAGTTTGACCACATATAGTACACCATGGGTAAGCTTCAAGACGGATGGTATATCGCCGTAGAGCGGTTGGGATGAGATCGTTGAGGAAGATAAAAACCTGGGAGTGTACAGCAGAAGAAACGGTCATAGCCCCAAAATTTTTCCAAACAGTGGGCCAATGGACGTAGAGGGTGGTGGCCTCGATTCGCGGTTTGGAGTGTACCACTTGCCGCAACATGTTATAAATACTTTTCGTCGTTGGAACAGTCCCTGAAGGCATTTGGCGAACAGTTTCTAGAAGGTGCTGTTGATGGTCCCTAAATATCTTCGGCAAAGCTCTATCACAACCACGGGCTGTGTTTCGAATATCTTTGTATAGCACTTTCGTAAAAGTGTCTTGTTGGGAAAGAATGGTGATATCGTTCTTGCAGAGGAGTGCACGGCATTTCATGCCATGAGCTGTTAGCCCTAGCCCACCTTGCCGGGATGGGAGATACAACTGTTCCCGTTGTACTCGGAACAAAAATCCTTGCCATATAAACCAACCTGTATATTTTGCCAATTGGCTCTCAAACATTTTGGGAAGTGGGAAAAGTTGTGCGACATACCATATTTTAGAGAGCGCAAACACGTTGAGGATCATGACCCGTTGCACTATATTGAGGTTTCTTTGACCAAATTGGATCAGCACTCCCCTAACTTTGGCAATGACCTTAGTCCAGTTTGCTTGCACTGTGTCCAGAAGCGATTGCTTCCAGGTAATGCCAAGAATTTTCACCTCCTTTACTATCCGGAACCAGGGCTGTTGGGTAATCACTGAGTTAGTATTGAGCGGAAGCAAAGCAGTTTTCTGGGGGTTCGATTGTGCTCCAGAGGCGATATGGTAGAGCTGAAGGGCGCTATCGATGTGGGAGATATCTTCATTATTGCGGATCAATATTGATACGTCATCAGCATAGGCGCACATGCCAAAAACATGTGTGGACAGTTTGTAACCCTGTAGCTTCACCTGGGTAGTCCGAATGAACGGTTCAAGGCCAATGACGAAAAGTAGCATGGACAGGGGACATCCTTGCCTAACTGATCGTTGTATTGGAATCAGAGGGGAAAGAAAACCGTTGACGAGCACTCGAGACGTAGCATTACAATTTATCATACGAATGTAGTCAATAAGGATTTCAGGAAATTCAAAGTGTTGCAAGACCCTGTACAAGTATTCATGACTGATGCGGTCGAAAGCTTTATCAAGATCTAAGGTGAGAAAACTCATTGGCTCAGTGGGGAGCATTTCGGCTTTTAGGTGTAGGTCCCGTAGTATCGCTAAGTTTGTTAACAGAGTTCTTCCAGGAATACTGCAACATTGTTCATCACCAATGATATCAGGTAGAACAGTCTTCAATCGGCATGCAAGTACTTTGGTAAGGACTTTATAATCACTGCAGAGCAGAGTAACTGGTCGGAAGTCACCAACTGCCATGGGAGAGGATGTTTTTGGTATGAGGACTATGGTACCTTCGTGATGTGACTGACAAAGAGCACGACGTTGGAGAATGGTACGCAGGACATGACAAAATTCTTTGCCAATGAGAGGCCAGAAGTGTTTATACATTTCATATGGCAGTCCATCAATGCCAGGTGAGCGGTTGTTTGGGAGTTGCTTAACCACAGAGTGAATCTCTTCATCCGTAATATCCGCGCTGAGCAGAGTTTTGTTGTCCGGAGATAGTTGGGTACTGCAAGATGAAAGCAATAGGGTCACCTGCTGTGGATCAATTTCAGCCTTAGCGTAGAACTGTTGATAAAATAATGATATTTCACTACGTATAGCGTCAGGGGAGGTGACGTCACGTCCAGTACTGGTGCGGAGGCGGTGGATATATTTACGTTGCCGCTCCCGTTGTCCTTTGGCGATATGGTATACACTTGCACTTTCGTCCGGGAGCACTGTACGATCTTTTAAAGCCACGTTTATATGAGCGAGTGTTCGTTGCTGTAGGGACAGGAGCTTGGTTTTAACTTCCCGAATCTGGTCATATATACGCTCTCCAGCATCAGATCTTTGCTGGAGCTGGCGAAGAACTCGATAGTAAAATTCAACTGTATCCCGTCTTTCCCGACCTCGTTGGTAGGATATGTTCTTAAAGACGCGGCGGATCCCTGGTTTAACTAAAATATCCCACCAGTCTGCGCAGTCGCGAAATTTGCATTTTTGTTGGACCCATCGAGTCCAGTGTTGTCTGAAAATATCTTGGCATTCCTCCTCCAGTAACAGCGAGCAATTCAGCTTCCAATAACCTCTTCCTATGTGAAATATGGGATGGGGGTAAGAGATTGTACATACGACAGCATGATGGTTAGTGAAACTGGCAGGTATCACTTCATATCGTCTAGGCTGGATAAGTTCCTGTGAAAAGTATATGCGGTCAATTCGTGATGAGGAGTTGTGACTTATACAGGTGTAATGGGGCAGGGGCACCCTTAAACTATCCACAGCATCAATGAGGTGTAGGGAGTTAAGAAGGGTCCTGAGAGCCGGGTTGATACCTTGGTATGAACTAGTGGAATCCTCTGGGCGTTGAATACAATTGAAATCCCCTGCAAGAATAAGTTTTTCCTTAACGTCGTGCAGATGAGGCAGTATACTCTGTTGAAAGAACATTTTCCGTTCCACACGCTTATTTGACCCGGATGGGGCATATACATTTATCAGGGTGGTATTGTTTATGTGTCCAGATATTATGCGTCCTGATGGATGACATAGCACACCTTCGAGTGGGATATCATGTCTTATGAGGAATCCGGTCCCTCTATTCGTAGTGCCGGTATTGATGTATTGTTTGTAGAAGGCAGATATGGGCAAACAGGGTAGAGCAACTTCTTGAATGAAGGCAATGTCAATGTCGGCATCTCGAAGGAATCTCTCCAACAGTTGAAATTTCAGAGGGCATTCTATTACATTGATATTCACAGTGGCCACAGTGAGAAATTGCGCCATTAAGAGAAGTATAAAAGCTGTGCTAGACATACTGGAAGGTGGACTCGAGAAAAAAGAAAAAAAAAAAAAAAGACACAGGTGAGAAATATACTGGTGCACTATGTCAAATTAGGTTGAGATAGTTCCTTTTGACTGCCATTCATAGGCCGACTGTCAGCGGTTGAGAGCGTTCGTGGGTCCCTAGATGACGTAGAATGAAGATTTTGTTTCTTTTTCACAGCTGTGGAAACGTTTGTGGAGCCAGTTTGATTCTTTGGGGCTGGTACGGCAATCGAGGCATTTGTTTTAATATTCTTAGATACATTCTCGGATCCCCGATCAACCAGCTTAGGTGAGTCGGTAGATACCAGAGAAGGTGGTGGCAGTGAAGACAAAATTTCTGTGGCAGCCTGTAGTGACGGCATAGACGGTTCTAAGGCTGCGATACAGGTTGCCGATATCACAGGGGCACTCTGTGGCTCACTGCTCTGGTCAGGGCACGTTACCAGTTCTGCGTCATATGTAACCGAGGTCACTTCTGGTGTTGTCCCAGCTGACTGATCAATAAGCATGTTTTCTAATGACGTTTGCTGCGTCACAACTTCCGAGTATTGGACACGTCGTTGTTGTGTAGGAATTATACCGAGGGGAATCATTTTCTTTGGGCAGTTGATACGTAGGTGGGTGGTAGCATTGCAAATTAAACAGGTCTGTTTCTGTCCATTATACGTTATATAGCCAGAATGGCCACCAAATGTCTCAGTGGAGGGGATATCTTGTTTTATTTCCATATTGACGGCACGTATTCCATTATACACCGGGAACTGATAAGCAGAAGACCATTGTTCTTTCCTGACGTCACTCACAGTGCCATATTTCGATAGGACGGATTTGAAAATTTCAGGAGGAACTTCGAGTGGGACATTAAATATCCGCACTGTGGTAAAATTGGAATCCGCTGTGGAGAGCTTAACATTTGTCATTTCTCCTGAATCATACTGAAATTTAATAGGATCTGCAAAAGTATTTAACAATTTCTGGTAAGTAGATATGCTGATTACCTTGATGTACATGGTTTTCTCGTGCGCATTTAACTGGATGGCTTCTACTTGGTCGACAGTCAACCGGAGGGTATCGCCAATCCAGCGGTGAATTTCTCCTGGTGAGGGGCGAGAACTCTGCCTGTCCCATTCGCAGCGTACGGTGTTCTTCCTCTGGTATCCGGACATGATTTTCAGCGGGTTTTTCTGGGTTTCTGGTTTTGTTGTCCTATCTGGAACACTACTTGAAAAAGTATTGTTCGAATGACACCCGGAAGGTCAGTACACACGTGGAACTAAGGAAGCACCGGTATTAGGAAACCGTACACTCTTCCAAATGCGGTCACACAGCGCGCACACACGTACCTCACTCGGCCACGGCTAGTGACCAACTGCGCCACTGAGCTAATTGTGTCAACTAATATCGTTCTATTTAAAATGACTTACATAGAACTTGTTAGCAAATAATGATTTATACTAAACGATTTCATCACTGGAGTATATTATTTATATATAAAGCATTTCATACAAAGTTTATTTATTTTTTATCAGTACGCTATATTGCATTCAATACTGAAATTAGTGAAATATAAGTCAGGCACAAGATATCCGCTGCCATCTTGTCTTATTAATGAATCAGCTGAGCTTTTTAAAATCACGTCTGCACTATAGTATTACAAAATAAACTTTTAATTTCGTACGTGCCTCTTCCTTTAGAACAGTTAAAACGATTCTCGGCTCGATAATCGGAACTGGTGGGTCCCATGATATGGATTATAAAGTTTGCATAATTCGCACGGCCGCCATCCTGAAATGGTATGGCGGACGACCTTGTAGTTTGGTCACAAGACGCATCCTATACGAAGGTATGTTGTTACCAAATTTGGTAGAGATTGGATGATTTAATTAGTCGTTATTTGATTTTACGTTTTGAACGTTTGAGTGGCCGCCATTCAGTTTTAGTAAAGATGGCGGCGATATAAAACATGACACTGAGGTGTCCTTTGCTAGTGCTACCTTTGTACCAAATTTCGTTCAATTCGCATTCACCGTGTTCGAATTGATAGGGGGGGACAGACATTCAGAGTACACACACTCACACACACACACACACAGACTCACACACACACATACACACACACAGACTCACACACACACATACACACACACAGACAGACACACTTTTTTCGCCCTGTGTTGATCTCATAAGTCTACTTTCATTTTTTGCAAAAATCGAAAGTAGGCTAAAAATGGACCCCAAATGACAAGAAGGTTCCCATAAGAAAATAAAATGTTTAAAATAAGCATAAAATGACGAAAAACAAAGTTAATTAAGCTCCAATTATATAATACCTTCTCGCAAAAAATGAGGTCTGATCCTTCTACGAAAACCTGCATATTCTGCCTATTTTCGCCTATCCCCAAGTTTGTCCGGTGAAATCTACCTCCGCCTTCCGGCGTGCCGAGAGGACTTTTTAATCATTTCAAGTGATCTTGTCGACTTCGTCGTTATGCTTTGGGTCTAACGTTATGCGGGACAAAGCCGATTGCGTTACGGAGACGGAGACTGTGACGTCATGCTGCCGCGCGGGAAGCCTAAGTTAATGGGTAAAGGACGGCACGTGCGTGTCGTCATGCAGCCACGCGGGAAGCCTAAGTTAATGGTTAATGGAGTATGTTAAAAGAGCCCTGGGGCGTCGAGCGACCTGGGGCTTCGAGTGAAATGAAATGAATTCAGGGTGGCTCCTAAAGAGGTGTACAAGATGCCAGATAAGAATACAGGGTGACTCCTAAAGAGATATACAAGACGCCAAATAAGAATACAAGGAGACTCTTAAAGAGGTGTACAAGATGGCAGAGAAGAATACAGGGTGACTCCTAAAGAGGTGCACAAGATGTCAGATAAGAACACAGGGTGACTCCTAAAGAGGTGTGCAGGATGTCAGAGCAAAATACAGGGTGACACTTAACGTGGTGTACAGTATGTTAGATTCAACTCAAATATAGGGTGACCCTTAAAGAGGTTTGCAAGATATCAGATTCAAATGAAGGGTGACCCTTAAAGAGTTGTAAAAGATGGCAGACTCAAATACAGGGTGACCCATAAAGAGGTACCCGCACGGGATGCCTAAGTTAACGGGTAATGGAGTCTGTTGAAAGAGTCGTGGGGCTTCGAGCGAAGCGAGAAGCCCTCCTGAGCCTTTCTAACATGTGTAGCATTTGTAGCATACGTCATTTGAAATGATATGTCTAGTCTTTGAGACTGACTGTAATTCTTTTTTAATTTTAATTGTTATCCCATGGCATTACTCTCTTCAGGAATAGAATCCAGTAGTGCTTGTTGGTGTGCCAATTTGAGAAATGTCTTTGGTGAGGTTAGTATAGTCGGTATACCTTTCCTGGAAGTAATGACGTAGCTCACCGGCAGATATAGCGTGTGCACAGTAGCTTCATAATGAAACCTACCTAATAGATAAATATTGCTAGTGATTATTGATAGTTTAAGGAGATCGCGTTGCACATTATGAGAATGATTGCTACTTGAGGAAACCAGTCTAATTAGAACATTATATCTGTCATGACTAAAAAGCAAACTTTCTGTGATGGACGAAGGAAAGAAGATATAAAAAGTAAATTAGGGCATGATCAGCCGCAGAGGTTACAGTGCTAAAGCGCTACCTCCTGCCTCGCTGGTATCACAAGAGCGTGGGTTCGAATCCCACCTCAGCCATTCTGAATATGGGTTTGCGTGGTTTCTCATTTTCACACCCACGCAAATGCTGGGATGGTTCCTTTCAACAGGTCCACGGCTGACTCCTTTCCCCGACCTTTCCTCAATTAAACCCAAGTTTGCGGTCACCTGTCACCATCCCCAGTTGTATCTGCTGACAAAGTGTGTCCAGCTCCAGACACTGTCCTTGTGACGGTAGAGGAATGATCCCTCAGAGATTCCGTGGGAGAAGCTGAGGTGCGAGGATAAGCGATTAACATAAATCACAACCCCCTATTGACGTGAAATTAGCAGGTGAAAAGCAAATGAAAGTAGGATAATTTTGGTACTTAGGAGGCAAAATAGCCAGTGATGAACGAAGGAAAGAGGATATTAAAAGTAGGTTGGCTCAGGCAAGGGAAGCATTTCTAAAGAAAAGAAATCTGTTGACGTCAAATGTAGAGCGTGATGCTCTATGGAAGTGAAACTTGGACTGTTGGCGCAGCAGATAAGAGGAGAATAGAAGCACTTGAAATGTGGTGTTACAGGAGAATGGTGAAGATCAAATGGGTAGATAGAGTAACAAATGAAAAGGTATTAAGACGAGTGGGAGAGGAGAGATGTATCTGGCGACTGCTAATGAAGAGAAGAGATAGGTTGGTAGGACACATACTAATACACCCAGGAATAGCAAACTTAGTTATGAAAGGATAACTAAGAAACACTTATGTTAGTTATACGCCAAATCAATACTAACAAAAACACACTTAAATGCCTACAGTTTATAGACTAATTGAAGTGGTTTCTTCTTCAGCACAATTAAGAGAAAACTTATCCTAAAGTAAACTTAAATTGAGAAATGGATATCCTTACAATATGTTTTTAGAGAATAATTTGGAAAACTCATTAATAAATCCATAAAAAATATGGATGAAAATTTATTAATGTTTTCTCCAAATTATTATTTTAAAAACGTATCGTAAGGATATCCATTTCTTAATTTAAGTTTACTTTAGGATAAGTTTTCTCTCAACCCGGAAGAGGTGGTGCTTACTTGGGCAACGATAGAGGTCATTTTGACCCCTCCCAATTATGTCTCAGTAATAACGACAATTATTTCGTTTATGCTACTGATATGGCATGAAAACCTTCACAGAACTAATGAGCAAGTATATTTGCCTAAAATGAAAGTATGCACATATTATAAACAGCTATTTACACTAAAATAGAAATGGTGCGGATCTGACAGGTAATCATCTATTTTTATGAAATATCTGATAATTCATACTTCAGTTTGCCTATTAACAATAGCAAAATCAATGATTAGACAAGTTTTAGATAATGTAGGATTCTAGTTTTTAACCAATGACACATTTTAGAGAATTCTCTACTAGGGTGTGGAAGCTATGTAGAAATTAAACGATTAGCTCACGACAGGGAGGAATGGAGGGCTGCATCACCAGACTGAAGACTTGAACAAAATATTTTGTTATAACTAATCCTAGTTTTCCCCCGGTTTAGTGAAATATCCACCGTTTTATACCAGTTGTATTGTGGTTGTATTGTGCTCCATTTTGTAACTGTCTTTGCCCTCCTGAGCGGCCAATAACTGATTTTCACAGGGGCAACACTGCATTCTGGCAGATACTATAACATCAAAATACGAAGAGATAGCAAACGGCCGGTCGAATGGATAGTGGTAGACTGCAGCACAACAGTTGCTGTCAATATATCGACAATGGCTGGGGTGTTTAGCAACGACTGGTACATAAACATAATTAGAATGTGTGGAGGGTCTGGTTGTAACGCAGGCGAAGCTCGCACACGGTAGGGTCTATGTGATGCCTTCTGTAAACGTGCAGCATTTCGCCAAACAGAGCTGCAATTATGAGCTAATGGATTGTTCAAGGCGATAATGCTGATTTTGTGCAGAATGTACTGGAGTGCTTTGAATACATCACTCACTGTAATAATAATAATAATAATTTTATATTTATTTAGTCGATTTACCCTCTAGGTTGGTGGCTCCCATGGACTCAGCAAGGGAACTCACCACTACCGCCGCTACGGGTAGTGTCCCGGAGCTTGGAACATCTGGTCGGGGTGGATACAACTGGGGAGGTGTGATCGGCAGTTCGCCCAGGCGGCCTCACCTGCAAAGCGAACAGGGGCCTCATGAGGGATGGGAAGGGAGGGGAAGATTGGGATGGAGAGGCAAGGAAGAGGGAAGGAGGCGGTCGTGGCCTTAAAGTAGGGACCATCCCGGCATTTACCCGAAGACTAAGTGGGAAACCACGGAAAACCACTTCGAGGATGGCTGAGGTGGGAATCGAATCCCCTCTACTCATTTGGACTACCATAGGCTGAGTAGACCCCGTCCCAGCCCTCATACCACTCTGCAAATTTAGTGGCATAGCCGGGAATCGAACCCAGGACCTCCGGGGCGTCAGCTAACTATGCTTACCGCTACTCTATGGAGGCGACCAATAATAATAATAATAATAATAATAATAATAATAATAATTAATAATAAAAGATACGAGCCTTACAGTAGTCGCATATGATGTGTAACATGTTATCCTACTGTGAAATTTGAGTTGAAATGTATGTGAAGTCATCTGACATGTTATCCTACTCGTATACTGTACAGCTTGGACATCCTTAAAATGTTAATTTACGCTCCGTTTTCATACTGGTACTATGATGAATGTATAGATTGAATTGGAGATATTCTACTGTCACACTTGTTTGAACAAACATCACATTTTGTTACAGTATATTGTAAATTAAGAGGTGGAATGAAACCATAGTCTCTAGCCTATCTATAGACTACTAGAAATACTGTTCAATACAATCAAATTTCCCAACTCCTGCTTGGAGCAAACTATTGTAATTAAAATTAGATAAATCGTAATTTCATGTAGATTCTGTTAAAATGATGCCTAATATTATGATATATATCGTTTAAATCGATAATCTGGTAGCAAAAACATTTGCCGGGACTGGGGTACGAACCCGAGACCTCATAATTTACAGACCAAGGGGATAGCCACACAGCAATTACAACCACAGTTAATTAGAGTACTAGAGAGTTACTTATGATTTACTGTAGGAATATTCCATCCCGTTTGGTTTACCTGCTAGCTAGAGAGCCATATTTTATTGAAGACCAGAGACTGACCCTATTGCTGCCCGTTACACCTGGATATGAGACTCGACTGACAGAATTGAAAAGGAACCGGGAAGACATATGGGACGACCTTTACGGTACTGACGCGATGCTTTCAACTGAATGGACAAATGCATTGTACGATTTGCGTCATATAGTCACGAGATTTTCGGTGCATGGTTTTCACTATAAAGTATGCACCAAGAAGAAATTTCATCAGCCGGACTAGCAGTGCATCTGTTTGCTATGTGGAGGGCAGTGTGATAGGTATCACGTGATGTTGTGCAAACAAAGACGGGTCACACTTCCCAATGTTTTGTAGTGAAGACTAAGACAATCTTTGTTTTGTTTTTGTCTTTTAATGTTAATTGATTAATTTGGCCATTGGCTGCAATAAAGTTCTTATTATTAATATTCTTATTGGCGCCTTCAAACCTTGAAGTAATCTATATGTGATATACATTCCACATGGCCGGCAGTACGTCATGGTACCAATCTCCAACACTGTGCGCTCATTGTTTCCTCTTACACACTTCCGTCCGACCCACTTCCGTCCCTTTTTTTTTTTTCAAAATCACTCCCACAAACATATCCAGCAACCGAATGGAAAGATGTTACACATCAATAAATTAAGGCACTATCAAACAGTGGTCGGACCAGAAACTCTGTATGCGGCAGAAACACTTAAATTAACAAGATTTGGTGATGTAGACAAATTAGAGAAGACTGGAAGACGAATTCTGAGAAAAACACTGGGAGCTAAACGAAATAATAACGCAGAATATAGGTTACGACCAAATAATGAGTTATATTTGAAATGTAACAAGTAGTTCCGTGCCTATTTTCATTTATCCTACTCATGTTAATTGCTTCTATCAACATACAAAATTTCAGTTTAATTGCTGTAACAGATTCGTAGATATTGAGAACCGTCTAAATATTTCAGATGGTCGCCTGGTTGGATTTTTATTTTTGTACTATTATATTAAGATTATTGTGTACGTGTGGTATTCAAACTTCAATCGCATGATTAGAACACAAGAAGTAAAAACGAGATTTTAAAATTACGCACAGCAGCCATCTTGTGATTATGCAAACAATTGAAATAAATTAGATGCCAGTGGATCAACATTTGTGTAAGCAATTAACGTGCAACGTTTCACGGCACCCGGATAGTTAATTCGCGAGAAACGTCCATTTAAATATTTATACTTCGCGTCGCCGCCATGTTGGATTCGTGCTCACCAGGTTACTGAAAGTCCTATAGGTGAACATATGTTCATAGTCTCTATGAACATAAAAATTTCAGTTTGGTTGCTGTAAAAGATTCATAGATATTGAGAACCGTCTAAATATTTCGGAAGCTTGCCATTTAGGATTGTTATATGTATAGGCGATAGAGTTATGTACCATTCAAGGACACTTATTGCCTAGGTTCATTATTCAAACTTTCACTTCGATCGCATGATTACGACACAAGAAATAAAAACTTAATTTCGAAATTTCGCACAGCCGCCATCTTGAGGTTATGTAAACAATTGAATTAAATTAGATGGCAGTACATTACAATCTGCAAAATCATTTACTATACCACATTTCACTGCGCTCAGAGAGTTAACTCACGAGAAAAGTCTATTAAAATATTTCAAATTCGCTTGGTCGCCATGTTCCTTTTGTACTTTACAGATTTATGAATTATACATAGGTAAACTTGTATCAGTACCCTTTATCACCGTACAAAATTGCAGGGTGATATCTGTAATAGTTTCGGGGATATAGAATGTCAGTGAAATATTTCGCACAGCCGCCATTTTGAGGTTATGTAAACAATTGAACTAAATTAGACTCCAGTGCATTGCAATGTGTATAAATATTTGCTGTACCAAGTTTCATTACGTTTGGATAGTTAAATCGCGAGAAAAGTCTATTTAAAAGTCTCAAATTCGCTTGGCCGCCATGTAGGTTTTGTAGTCACCAGGTTTTTGAAAGTCTCATAGGTGAACTTCTATTAGTACCCTTTATCACCGTACACAATTTCAGGGCGATATCCGTTATAGTTTCGGAGATATTGAATGCTAGTGAAATATTTCGCACAGCCGCCATGTTGGATTGGTGAGACGTAACAAAATTTGAAGGGCCCGGTCGAGGTCGCCGGGAATAGTACTATGAACTTACCGAGTTTCACTGAAATCGCTCCAGCCGTTTAGAATTTATTAGGGGGGAACACACACACACACATCACACACACACACACGCACACACACACACGGACAAAAGGTGATCTGATAAGCCTATTTTTTCAAAATTGAAAATAGGCTAAAAAATTAACTGATGTAATGTAAAAGAGAATATTACAGTTTTTCGGGCACATTTATAGAACATAAAATGGTAGGATAACTAAGCAAATCTTTAACTTACTGAATAGTTAACAAGTAGTTCCGTGAAGAACTATACAGCCTATTTTCATATATCCTGCTCATGTTAATAGCCTCTATCAACATACAAAATTTCAGTTTAATTGCTGTAACAGATTCGTAGATATTGAGAACCGTCTAAATATTTCAGATGGTCGCCAGGTTGGATTTTTATTTTTGTACTATTACATTAAGATTATTGTGTACGTGAAGTATTCAAACTTCAATCGCATGATTAGAACACAAGAAGTGAAAACGAGATGTTAAAATTACGCACAGCAGCCAACATGTGATTATGCAAAAACAATTGAAATGAATTGGATGCCAGTGGATCAACATTTGTATAAGCATTTAACGTGCAACGTTTCATGGCACTCCGATAGATAATTCGCGAGAAACGTCCATTTAAATATTTATACTGAGACCGTTTAGTTGATGTCAACAACCACGATGACTCGACTAACGACACATAAATCAAATAAAAAGTACCGTGAGGATCAGGTGACCTTCCATAAAGGCTAAAGCGGCACGAGAGTCCGTAGTCCACAGGGATCGTGGTACATGGTGACGATGGTCATAGACCGCCTAAGGAAAGGTTCACCTTAAAACTAGACTGAGAAAATAAACATCCAGACTCATGTAAAACACCGTGAAAATTTATTAAAATTCACAGGCCCCTAGCCTAGTTCGGAGGGTCATAATCGGCTAGTCCGCAAATTAATAAATAAACAAAGATAAAGAACAGGTCCCCTACCTGAGAAGTTACTGAAAACCCTCGCGAAAGATCTAACTCACAATGATAAAGCAACAACAGCAACGCTAGGAATATGGTACGACGCAAGTCCCTAGTTCAAGTTACAAGATCAAGCTAATATCTGAATTTACATTTAACAGGGTAGCAAAACAAATCTAGGTTAGGATGGTACCATTTCGACATTTAAATTTAACATTAATTCAACTAGCTAAGTCCTATCAATTAACAAAATTTACGGCGATGACGTCCGTAAAAGAAAACAATTACATCCAAAAGCTAAGTGTACAGCCATGAAGAACAAACAATTTAATTATGCTTAATAACTATGTGCTAACAGCACACAATAAAGTAACATGTAGGATTTAATACACTTGACATCATAAATTAATAACGAAATAGACACAGTAGTTTTTATTATAAATTCCTGCCTACACCTTGGTTTACTCTTTGTAAACCATAGTCATCTAATGTGTATAGTTACGGTGACGAATGCGCAGTTGAGACCACGTCTAACATCGCATGGCCTGAGCTCCACAAGCTACGAACTCTAGGTTCGCACATGCTTCAGGTCGCTACAAAAATGTCAACTGTCCTAGTCATTTCCTCACAAGGAAATTATCTTCAACTGCACGGCTATGTCAACAGTTCCAGAATGCAAAGAACAAAGTTAGATAGAAAGAATCGTTAGTTAGGCTTGTTTTACAACAATTATGCGTCTTATTATTAGGATGTCGGTTTATAGGTTTATCGTAGGTTTATGGCGAATAACATTGACAATAGCCTGGGCACGGAGTGTCTCCAACTGAGATCATTCTCCCCCAAAAAGCCTCGACTCAACAGTCGGAATATAATCAACGAGTATAACAACTCGGACACACAATAACACGGGTTACCAGCGGCGCTAAGCTCGCGTTCAATAACTCTGGGATAGGCCTGTACAACAGTTACCTTCCATTAACATCTGGTCAACGGGATCATCCCCGGACAAAGCATACAATAACATCCTGCTATAACAGGGTAGACTTCACCATCCTATAGAAAACCTTACATAACTGTACCTGTTATACGACAATACACGCAACAGAGCGTTAAACTAACAAAAACCGATCCAGAAAACAAGTGATCAAATACAAGAGTGGAAACTGATTTCCATAAGCAAAATAGCAATGAAAGGAAAAGCGAATACAAATTGTACTCTGTCCTCGTCTATAGTAGTTTTGTCTCACAATAAAGCAGGCGTGCTCTAGGTCACTGGGTTACATAACCAGTTTATTCAAGGCCGGCGATTTAATCAATACAAAACCTGCACTTGGCCGGTTCATAAAAAATTTTACCATAGGTTACGGATCTCTACAGATTCCGTGTATCAAACGCACGCTATAAATCTGAGTATAGTAATACAATTCCGTCTTTCTACCAAAGACGTCTAAATGAAAGTAAACTTACAATAACTGAAGCTCTTTGCTTTAAAAATGCAACTCAGTAGTTGCTAGAACATCAAATAAAAACGTGTCTCACACGACACAAGAAAAATATGATAAATGTGGCACAGATTCACACACTAGATCTGCTTAATGATGCGTTGGGAACCGCGTTCGATGCTAGGCAACGAAACATTCCTTCTAGTTGTTAGGTTCAAACATGACCAAGAATAGCTTCTGAGCTTATTCAAAATGAAATATAATGCTTTTACAAACTGGTAGTTACTGTCGACTACCTAAATGATACGACCGTTCTAACGACAGTCAGGGGTGTAACAAAGGATGGCTGCGAAGAATGCAGTCAATTAATAACCAAGGCATCTGATTGCCATAACTACAGTCAGCAAAGACTTGAAAATTACCCCAAGTAGGGTTGAACAAAATAGCCTCAAAATGACTACGATCAGGTTCAGCAAAAAGGTAGGCATTGACGTTCCACGACGTTCACCAAGCTGCACCAGGGCTGACCAAAATGTCTGACCCCAAGGGTGTCTCACTCTAAACTGAAATAAATGACATCTAACTAATCTAGTTACATCCCTACCTAGAAAAATGGCTGACACTGAGTGTGGTTGATTCACAAACTACATTAAAACTACTATACCACCAGAAACTAGAACAAAGAAGGGGTGTGACAAAAACTCACGAAATGGAGGAGCTCTCACTCAGCTCTCTATTCCACAACAAGGGTTGTACATAAACCTCTCTGGCTCTCTGGATCGGTATCCTCCTCATCAGGATTCCCATCTGGACTCCCCCAAAGACCAGGGTTCGATTTGTCCCTGTCGACATCTTCGTGGATATGCCTGGAAATGGCATTTTGGCTCCTTCCCTCTCGTTCATCGTTCTGGAAGTTCCACCATCATGCGGGTCCCTGTAGAAACGTCACCCCCCCCATACTGGGATGGTATTAGCCCATGGTGACTGCATCAACCATGGTGAATAAAAGTCCAATCACGTGGGTAGCGAAATAAATTGCGTGATTATTCATCCTCTCACTTCCAAAATTATAATGTCCGTCGTGACTATTATAGGCTTCAATTATAAAATACGACACAGCCTTAATCTTGCAGATGTGGATTAGCATGTGAGCTAATACTATATTATAATGCTGCACGTGCTAGTGACGCTACTTTTGTATCACGCAGCATCCGTGAATTATACGACGTTTCAAAGATGAAATTTCCACTTTGGCAATTTAAATATCTCATACAATTATAATCACACTTATTCAGGATAATTGTAACACTATTACCTGTATATTTCCACTAGGCATCTGCCCTCCACATACGCGTGGGTAATATGTGATGTCACAGCAATGTTGTGCAATACACTATACTTGCCAATAATTATTTCCCAAGCTTCTTATTTAATTCACTGGACTTCATCGACAGTGGATATTAGTATTTGCTTGCTCGATGGCACCTTATAATCACTTTTAACGCTAAACAGCGGATATTCTTCTACGTCTCGTAGGACAAATGTAATTCCACGCCTACACAAGGCGGATTCTCAAGACGCAGTGCTCCGGTACTGGGTGTCTCTAGAAAGTAGGTCGTCAAAACGAAAACGTTGAGCGACTACTTACGTTCCTTTTTGCGTATCTGCAAGGGTATTACCTTACCTAAAGTAAAAATAAACATTCTCCAAAATGTTTTAATAATGCAGCATGACGAAATGGAATATTCTGAGTCTCGTAGGAAAGATAAAAATAATTAATAAGACCTCAGATAATAATTAGCAGTTTACACCAAAGTCAAAAGTGCGATTCACCGCTACTTCAAAGTATCGCGTGATCTCTCAGCTTCACGTGGCTTCCTGGGTGTGTTCAAAAGTACAACATCCCATCATAAATGCTCTGTCATTAAAAAATATCACATGAACCATAGCTCAGCGGGTTCAATACTTCCCGTCGCCGCCATGTTGGATTTGTGCTCACCAGGTTACTGAAAGTGCTATAGGTGAACATATGTTCATAGTCTCTATGAACATAAAAAAATTCAGTTAAAAGATTCATAGATATTGAGAACCGTCTAAATATTTCGGAAGCTCGCCATTTAGGATTGTTATAAGTATAGGCCATAGAGTTATGTACCATTAAAGGACAATTATTGCCTAGGTTCATTATTCAAACTTTCACTTCGATCGCATGATTACGACACAAGAAATAAAAACTTAATTTTAACATTTCGCACAGCCGCCATCTTGAGGTTATGTAAACAATTGAATTAAATTAGATGGCAGTGCATTACAATCTGCAAAATCATTTACTGTACCACATTTCACTGCGCTCAGAGAGTTAAATCACGAGAAAAGTCTATTAAAATATTTCAAATTCGCTTGGACGCCATGTTCATTTTTTACTTTACAGGCTTATGAAATATACATAGGTAAACTTGTATTAGTACCCTTTATCACCGTACAAAATTGTAGGGTGATATCTGTAATAGTTTCGGAGATATAGAATGTCAGTGAAATAATTCGCACAGCCGCCATTTTGAGGTTATATAAACAATTGAACTAAATTAGACTCCAGTGCATTACAATGTGTATAAACATTTGCTGTACCAAGTTTCATTACGTTTGGATAGTTAAATCGCGAGATAAGTCTATTAAAAGTCTCAACTTCGCTTGGCCTTCATGTTGGTTTTGTAGTCACCAGGTTTTTGAAGGTCTCATAGGTGAACTTCTAGTAGTGCCCTTTATCACCGTAAACAATTTCAGGGCGATATCGGTATTAGTTTCGGAGATATTGAATGCTAGTGAAATATTTCGCACAGCCGCCATGTTGGATTGGTGAGAAGTAACAAAATTTGAAGGGCACGGTCGAGGTCACCGGGAATGATGCTATGAACTTACCGAGTTTCATTGAAATCGCTCCAGCCGTTTAGATTTTATTAGGGGGGACACACACACACACCTCACACACACACACACACACACACACACACACACACGCACACACACATCGACAAAAGGTGATCTCATAAGCCTATTTTTTCAAAATCGAAAATAGGCTAAAAATCGAGACCCATATGGTTCATTGAAATTGAGAAAGATTTGACAAACGCCAGAATTCAGACAGACATAATAGCAAACAGATCACTCTTCAGAGAAGCGATGCGTTCATATAGTCTACAATTCATCCGATTGCGACCAAATTTTGGTGGGTTGTTTATAGCCCAGGAATTTTAGTTAAAAAAAACGGTCAAAACCTTGAAAAAAATTAGTAAAGCTGAAAATTGGTACAGTTGTCCTATTTGATGTTCTTAACAACATATTAAAAGTCCCCGGTCTTCCCGTGTCGGCTTCCAGAATTTCCAGCCGTTTGAACTCCTGGAATGCTGGAGAAGTAGGTGGTGTCGCTGGAATGCGCATTGTAAGCGAACGATTTGGCTTAGAGTGCTCTAACATGGCTTAAATTAAAGGAGAAAAAATAAGCTATAAGTTAATTCATGGGTTGGCATGTTAGCGATACTTCCGGTCTAACAGGAAACGAAAAAATGCCGCGAAATTCTAAAAATAAGTGCCACGTTTTTCTTTTTTTGACGTTTGTTGGCAATCTATCACGAATATCGCAGACAAGTCTTCTATAAAAGTTGTTCGCGACAAAATAAACTTTCATTTGATGAACTCATAATTGATGTGCAAGTAATAGTTGCTGAGCTGCAGAGATTTAAACAATGGCACGCGACCTGAATCACTCCGTGTTTGCGTTGTTTCTCAGCGGCCAACTGACGCGTTTGCCCGCAGCATTGATGCGTCGAATTGGCGGAGCTTCTTGTTTTCTTTTGTTTCTATATTTTAAACAGTTGGTCGTTGGCCAATGTGTGTTATGCCGTATAAGTATTATTTATTGTGTTGTCATAAAAATGAGTTTTGAAGACTGCATTTTGTGTAATAAGCCACTCGACGATCCGATGGGCGTTGTTTGTGTTTTCAAAGGTTTTAGAAGGAAAACTAACACCGCAAGAAGTATGCGAAGATCAAGTTGTAACTCGGGTCATGGAGTACATGGAAGACAGGATGAAGACTGTCAGAAGCTAGCCGGACAGCGAAGCAGTGGGCGGAGTACTACAGGCAAGTGGAAATCGTTCGGCTGTTTATTCGGGCAGAAAGATCATCAAATTGGAATCTCCATTTGTACTGCGTATCGAAGATGTTGCCATACCTACACGCTGCAGAGCATATTCACTACGCAAAGTCAGCCTACTTGTACCTGCATCAAATGCTTAAATTAGATCAGAAGATGCCCGTGGACGAGTACACCAACTTTTCTAAGAACGGGTACTTTTCCATCCGACGCTCGCATGATTTTTGGACTGGAATATTGTCAGATATGGCCATTGAACAGGATCTTATGCGGCCTATGAAATCACGTGGAGGTTTAAACAAGAGGACGAGGAGTGGACGATAGCGTGCTGGCTCACTTTGTCTCGGCGTTTCCACTGTGCATCCCGATCTGTGAAGCTGTAGAAAATGTGTCTGGTATAGAGCACGTTGAGTTGAGAGACTCGCGGCGGAAGCTGGGGAACCGACACGCAGAAGTGTTTTGCTCGTGGGTAGAAGATCGCTCCCCGTGGGATTTAAATAAAGAAAGTCTTCAATCGCTTTCCACTGGCGTAGTTGCAGTCAACAACATCAACTGTGACAAGGCTCGAGAAGTTAGTGAAGAAGTAATACAACAAATGGTGGGGAAAAGTTTTGAGGGTCTCAAACTCGCAAGAAAAAGCCGCGTAGTCCCTTTGTCAGTTGTTGGGTGCCAACTAAAAATTCGTGATGACATCGTCCCGGTCAACCCGCACTAACTTTTCATGCGAATCATATGTGTGATGAAATCGGAAGCGGATATCGTGGAGCTCTTGAAGTACGAGCTTGCACCGATGCCTCCAGCTCTCTTCGATTCATCCTTATTGAGAAAAACAGCCAAGTCAGCACTTCATCACCTTTTTAAATCTTCAGAAGCCCCCAAAGATTTTGAAGAACAACGCAAAGTCGTCGTTGATGGAGGTCTGCTTTTGCATTCCGTTGTATGGCCAAGACCTGCAAATTTTGGTGACATAATCCAGTCCTACAAGTTGTATATAAGCAAGCACTATCCTTCAAACTTTACCATTGTGTTTGGCAACTACGATCAGACTCCAAGCACGAAGAACCAGGAGCAGGCACGCCGTGCGGGGAAGCGGATGTCCATAGACATCGTCTTCGATTCCAACACATTGGTTTCCACTTCTCAGGCAGACTTTCTAAGTAACACCAAAAACAAGGGACGGTTCATCTCTACGTTGACAAAGGAGCTTAGTTGCTGTTCGTCAGGCGACAGGGGACGCAGATACACTAATTGTTGACGTAGCGTTGTCTCTAGATGCCGAAGATCATGCTGTTACTGTTATAGCGTCAGGCATTGATGTCCTATGCATGTTGTTGGCAAAAGCAAGAGAGAACAACAACATCCATTTTAACAGTCCTGGAAACTCAAAATCTCTTGGAAAGATTTTCCCTATCACAAACATTCAGGAAGATATCGGCGAGATGAAAAGTTGTGTGCTATTTTCACATGCCGTGAGCGGATGTGACACAACTTCGGCTAATTTTAGCAAAGGGAAGAAGCGTCCATGGGGCATTCTCAAAAACAACGAAGATCTTCGGAAAACTGTCGATGTTTTCAATCAGACTGCCGCATCCAAGGAAGATATCAAGATAGCTGGAGAAAAAAAAAGTTCTGGAGTTGTTCAACGGAAAGGGCTCCAATTCTCTAAACGAGCTTCGTGTGCATCTATATGGAAGGACTATCGCAAGACAGACAGTTACTGCTTCGTTCGAGTTGGCCACTTTGCCGCCAACGTCCGACGCATTCCGGCAGCATTCACTGCGTACATACAGTATTTGCAGGTATATATTATTTTCAGTATGTTGTTACACCATTTTACTTTGCTGTGATAAAATTAACATTCGCTTTCGTTTACAAATTGGTTTCTAACAAAAATTATTTGAATTATTTGATAAATAATACATTATAAACTGTATTAGTTTTAAGCAGAAATATCTACTCCGATATTCGCACTACTTTTTAGTTAAGATATTTGCTCTCCTAAAAATGGCATTAAAATAATATTTCATGATCGCCAAGTCACAAATGGTTACATATTTTACATATTAAAACATTAATTTTGTTTACCTGGCTCAATAAAGCACGTAAAAAAACCGCACCGAGAACACCTTATAGAATGAAGAGATGTCGATGGGGGGCGGGGGTGGACTCAAAATGCGAAATTGAATTATTTTCACTATTAGGAGCAGATGTACAAAAAGGTTGCTTTTCATTAAAAACACTAAAAAAATGAAAAAAATCATGGTTTTTTTTTGGGGGGGGGGTTGAGAGGGGTGGGTTTAAGCGTGAAATATTTTGAAAAGAGGGGAAGAACTTCATTTATTATAGAGAAAGGAAGCTCCTGTCGGATGTAACAATTCAAAATCAGAGCGCGTCCCGGTCGCAGTGTGTGTGTAGCAAGGACGGAGAAGAGAATGACGTAACAATCTTTTGTTTACACAGCTATAGCTCGGCAACTATTACTCGGACATCAATTATAAATACATCAAATGAAAGCTTATTTTGTCGCCAACAACTTTTATAGAAGACTTGCCTGCAATATTTGTGATAGTTTGCCAACAAACGTCAAAAAAAGAAAAACGTGGCCCTTTTTTTTAAATTTCGCGGCATTTTTTTTCGTTTCCTGTTAGACCGGAAGTATCGCTAACATGCCAACCCATGAATTAACTTATAGCTTATTTTTTCTCCTTTAATTTAAGCCATGTTAGAGCAATGTAAGCCAAATCGTTCGCTTACAATGGGCATTCCAGCGACACCACCTACTTCTCCAGCATTCCAGGAGTTCAAACGGCTGGAAATCCAGGAAGCCGACACGGGAAGACCGGGGACTTTTAATATGTTGTTAAGAACATCAAATAGGACAAATGTACCAATTTTCAGCTTTACTAAACTTTTTTCAAGGTTAAAACCTGGGCTATTAGCACACTTCCTGGATGGTTATAGGCATAGTTAATCCAATGTACAATAGACAACGCGCGTGTAGCTTAAACAAATGAGTGTTGGGTATGCGCTCATACACAATTCATCCGATTGCGATCAAATTTTGGTGAGTTGTTGTGCACACTTCCGGGAAAGTTATAGGCATAGTAAATCCAATTTACAATAGATGGCGCGCAAGTAGCTTCAACAAAATGGCGTGCGATTCGTTTCAACAAAGACAACCTGCGTTCATATACCGTTCATCCCATTGCGATTAAACTTGGGTGAAATGTTGTGTACACTCCAGGGAAGGTTTCTGGCTTAGTAAATCGATTTTACCATAGGTAGCGCACGAGCAGATTCAACAAATGAGCGACGATGCGTGAAACGTATCAAAAAAGTCTCATGCGGTCATATACCATTCGACCGATAGCGATGAAATTTGGGTGAGATGTTGTGTACACTTCAAGGAAGGTCTCTTACTAGGTAAATCCATTTTACAGTACGTCGCGAACGAGTAGATTCAACAAATGAGCGATGATGCGCGAATCGTTTCAACAAAGTCCCGTATGCGTTCATATACTATTAATTATATTACGATGAAACTTTGGTGAATTGTTGTGTGTACACTCCAGGGAATGTGTCTGGCTTAGTACATGCATTTAACGATAGGTAGCACACGAGTAGATTCAAGAAATGAGCGATGGCACGCGAATCGTTTCAAAGGAGTCCCATATGCATTCATATACCATTCATCCGATTGCGATGAGACTTTGGTGAACCGTTGAGTACACTCCAGGAAACGTTTCAGGCTTAGTAAATCTATTTTACAATAGGTAGCGTCCGAGTAGATTCAACAAATGAATGACGGCACGCGTATCGTTTAAACAAAATCCCGTATGCGTTCATATGCCATTCATCTGATTGCGAAGAAACTTTAATGAGTTATTGTGTACACGCCTGGGAAGGTTTTCGACTTTGTAAATCCATTTTACAATAGTTAGTGTACGAGTAGATGCAACAAATGAGTGACGATGCACGAAGCGTTTCAACAAAATCCCGTATGCGTTCATATACCATTCATTGATTGCGATGAAACTTTGTTGAGTTGATGTGAACACTTACGTGAAGGTTTCTAACTTAGTAAATCCATTTCACAGTACGTAGCACAAGGGTAAATTTTAAAAATGAGTGACAGCGCACAAATCGTTTAAACAAAATTCCGTATGCGATCATAGTAGTGTGTTTTGGCCGGTTCAGATGCCTCCTCCTCCACACCCTCCACAAAAGATGGCGGCAGCCCGATAACTCCCGAACCCATGGTCGGATTTTGACGAATGAGGTGTCATTGAACTCGGGCTAACACCCCCTTTCCAATGGACAACATATTTCCACCCCAAAATAAAACCTACCCCTACTAGGGGGTGAAATTGTATTTTTTTAGAGAATCTCTCTTTCCAATTGCAACATGTGAGAGTTTGAATGCCGATATGGAATGAAATGTTGTTCCACATAAAGTGCATATGTTCGGTGGAAAGCCACTATGAATTAGCATGCCCACTCATGGCTTTTGAAGAGGGTGGGGGAGTGGTTCCCTGTGGACGAGTCCTTGTTGACAGTTCATTGTTAACAAGTCATTGTTGACGGGTCCCTGTGGACTGGTCATTGTTGACGAGTCCTTGTGGACGAGTCCTTATCCCTTTGGACTGATCCCTTTGGACCGGCCCCTTTGGCCTGATCCCTATGGACTGGCTCATGATTTTATTTAAATTATATTAAAGGGCCTAACTACATTTGTGTGTGTTGAACTGACGTTGTTCACCAACCCCCACTACTATAATGGGATAACGATATGAAAGGAAAGTGACGAAATACATGTGAACACGTGTGAGATGACCTTATTACCGTCCTCCTTGTGAAACAAGTCACATCCTGTTTTGGTTCATACGTGAGAAAATGCAAGTTCATGTGTAATATGACCTAACACCCAAGTGTACACATGCGCACGTGCACGATAAGAGCTAACAAGTCACAACCTGTTTTGACAGTGGTGGGAATAAGGCTAGAGACATGTACAAGTAGTCAAATTACTCCGGCAGACAACCCCTTTCCTATGGATAACTTATGTCCACTCAAAAATAAAATCTATTCCTACTAGGGGGTGAAATAATAATTTTTAGGTAAAAGTCGCTTTCCATGTGCAACATGTAGCAGTTTGTATGCCAATATGAAATTAAACTCGTTCCACATAAAGTGCATGCATACAACTGAATGCCGCTATGATTTATCATTTTTGTTTTTTGTTTTACGAATGCGCAATTGGGGTTTTTGTAAGAGGGCGGGCTTTTTGAATACTGATTTATAGATACGTTTTTTTTTACAAATTAACCAAAGATCCAAAAACTAATAGGCCATCGGCTTTTTAATATCTTATGAACTAAGAAAGCTAGGGACTTGTATGAGAGGTCGTTGGACTTGGGGTGGCGCCCTGTTTTTGAATGTATTATTCATTTTTTGTCAAAAGGGCCTAACTGCACTTTCGTTAATATCTCGCTAACTAATAATCACAGAGGGTCAAGTGAGGTGTCAGAGGACTTAAAATGGCCAACCCCTCCCCACGACCAATGAATTTACCCCCCCAAAAAAACAGCATGGTCATTAACCTAAGATTTTAGCAACTAATAATCAGAGAGGGACAAGTGAGGTGTCACAAGACTCAGGATGGCCAACCGTTTTCCATGACCAACGAATTTACCCAAAATACCCAAAACAGCAAGGTCATTGACCTAAGATTTTATAAACTTATCAGTAGAGAGGGTCAAGTGAGGTGTCATAGGACTACGAATGGTTAACCCTTTCCAATGACCAATGAATTTACCTCAAAAATTCAAAACAGCAAGGTCATTGACCTGAGATTTTATAAACTAATAATCGGATATCAACATGTGAGGTGTCATAGGACTTAGAATGGTCAACCCTTTCCCATGGCTAATGAATTTACCCAAAAATACCCAATACATCAAGGTCATCGACCTGAGATTTTTTTAACTTATAATCGGATATGGACATGTGAAATGTTTACAGTGAGTGATGAAACATAGCTAGGTAGTGAAAGAATTATTGTAGGCTTCATGTATGGTGACTGACAAATCTTTCACCATTGGAACTTGTTTTCAGATCAAACTGCAGTACAGAGAGAGTATAGGTTGTAGGTATGGGATAATAAATGACAAACGGTGTATACAAAATCTGATTTATCGATTCATGAAATAAGAGTAGACAATCTTTAATTGATTGGTTAAAGAGGATAGTTAAAATCCAAAATGGTGACTACATTGAACTAAACTGAACAAAGTTGAATCAAACCCAACCAAACCGAACCAAACTTAATCAAAAACAAGCCAATGGTTTAAGTGTAAAACTTGTGGGTGAATGTGGTCATTGGTAATGTCAGAAGGGAAAGGGATAACGCTCTACCTATAGAGGGTAAGGTAAAGCTAGTGCATGATTCTAATGCACACACACACAAGTACATGAACCACACACAACTATCCTATGCAGTTATTATGGGTTGACTGTTAAAACTTGCTCAGTGGTTACTGGGACAAGATGGTCGCTACACACAACAAGCTTTAAATACCTGAGGCTAATAATCTATACACACACTCACACACACTTGTTCTAAACTAAACTGTCTTGCTGGCAGAGCTCACACAGTAGGTAAATGACAGAAATGCTTGGCTAACAGAAATACAATCATTTTCGGTTGTCTAATGTTATCAGCTAAACATTACGTGCTATAGTGGTGAGCACTTGTGCCTCTTTCACTGGAGATCTTAACTCGATTTCTAGCTCTAAGGCCTAGAACGAATCAAACTAAGAAAAAAGGGTATGGTGACGCAGTGGTTAAACTTTTAACCTTTCACTAAGGTAGACTAGGGTTTGATTTTAGGTTAATATGCATGTCATAAACAATCAAATAAAAGCAGAGATAATGTTTAAAACTGATTACACTTGTCTCTTTTCAAATTATTACTTAGATTACAAATACAAACGTGGACTGGGTTTGACATACAGTTAATGCTTCCTATCACATACTAGACTGTAAGAAAGCCAAACAAGCAAAAGGCGTAGGTAGAGCAGTGGTAAAATCGCTATGTGTAGAGAAATACCTAACGGTTTTATGAACAGGCAAAGGTATGTCGCATAAACAGTGCAGGATACAATCCAGCAACCATAATTTTTATCTCGTGGACAAGATAAAACATATATATAGAGAGAGATATATAGAAAGCTTGTGTGTGTGTGTGTGGGTAGCATTGATTGTTTGACCAGAGAAAATACGGTGATGTAGGGTGGGGAGAGGGAGAATTAGCACTTATATATGAATGGAAAATAGATTTTTTTCAATCGATTTGTTTTTTCAAATGCAGTGGTAGATAGTAGTTTTTTGTAAAACATTCTTACTTGCAGTAGTAATAACCTCTATGGTTCCGCTAACACTTAGATAGACTGTATTATTGCCATGGTCAAGCACTCACATTAAGATCATTTACAAAATCATAAAATGAAAAATAAAAAATCTTGTTTTGGAAATATCGTTTTTCAACATACACACAAAATAAATATATAAAAAATTTGTAAACAGCAAAATGGAAAATCCATGTTTCCATATAGACAAAATTTAAAAGCCTTAAACGGACATTTAATAAAATATATGCAAATGGGAAATTGACAAATGTGTAAATATGAAAATGGAAAACTCCATGTTTCCATATCATGAAATTGAAAAACATCAAACTGTCATTTTAAAAAATGCAAATGGAAAATTGACAAATTGCAATGTGTGAAATGTGAAATTGAACAAATGGCTATCATTATTTAAAAAAAAAGAACATGGTGCTCTATGGTTGAGGTGTGAATCAAACCCTCTCTACTTATTTGGACCACTCGAGACTGAGTAGACTAGTTTTAGTTGTCACACCACTTTTAAAAGTTTGTGTTAAATCGAGGAAATGAACCCAAGAGCTTGTAGGGGGGATCCAAGGTTATAATATGTTAAACAGATAGCCTTGAATGTAGGGTGTGGTAGTTAAATAGAGATGAGACGTTTCGCTCAGGGCAGGGAGGCATGGAGATCTGCATCAAACCAGTCAGATGACTGACGACTCAAACAACATGTAGAGTTCACCAAAATAATGTTGTGTAACGATAATTGTTAGTCAACGAACAGTAATGCATTACTAAAACCCATGACACGATACCTAAGAGCTTTTCTAAAATTATTTTAAAATGCCTTCAACCCTATATTAAACACCCAGTTCACAAGACTCATAACTGCAATGTTATGGTCAAACAAATCAAAATCTATATTTCAAAACAAACAAGTGGTTTAGTCAATGTATACTGGAAAAAGTTTTATAAACACTCAAGTCCACAAAAATAATTAATTTAGTAACTATCAGGTTGACCGAGTGGTTATGGTGTTTGACATAAGTTCAAATTTTCTGTACAAGAAAAGCAAGGGTTCGAATCCCTTACCTGATATAACTATTACCTCAACATGGCTTGACCACACTGTATTATTGTGTACTCGGTACACAAACCATAGATAGAGTGTATTGTTTAAGGTCACTCTCTTTGCGAACATAGTCAGAGACTGCTCTAAATGACTAAACATGCTTTTGTGATCCTCTTAAACTGTACATCAGCTGCTTTTCGTCTGCGTTGCTTTTGAAAGAGAAAGACTGCAATAATAAACTGACAAAACCTCTGTATCCTATATTTAAACAAGTAGTTCCGGGACGAACTAAAGAGCCTACTTTTCTTAAAATGAATAATCTAAATGGATCTGTCTAGAAAAATGACGAAATTAAGTTGGTAATATCGAAATTTCTAATTAGTTCGAAATACTGTATACCTGGCATAAAGTAGCCTAATAGAGCACCACAGGTGGCAGCCCTGGTGACTGAATATATTCTTAGTTCCATCTCTTAAGGTACTGAATACAAAATGTGGTTGAAGTCCAATGGATAGCATGGACGTTACATGCAGTTAAATATTGGATCTAACAGCGCGCGTAAAATGCATTTATTGGTCAGAAATAATCTGAAATAACATGATCTATTGTTGTGCCAATGTTGAATGAAATCCATTAGTTAGTATAGCAGTAGGCCTGTTTGCCATCTCTTGATGAATGCAGTACATTTGCATTTGTCTGTTGGCACAGGCTAGAGTAAAAGGTGGCTTTTCACCGATGTCTCAGTCTCACTCATGGCTGTGATTATATGGAAGCTACTGAGGTATGGGTGGTGCTTCGTAATGACATTCAGGGCACAGTCAGTGCCTGTGGATGCTGTGAAAGGTTCTATTCATAGGGTTAGTACTGCTGTTCTGACTCAGTGAGGAAAGCAATGGCAAACTTCCTCACTCCCCTTTTTGCCTAGTACGCCTCAATATAGCGCTGCCTTGGGTTTTTGTGGGTATCTACTCACATAACCTAACGGCGGTACTGTTTGAGGATCCAACCAGCCTTCGGGCTGACTACCTAACAGACAGACAGACAGAATAGCAGTTACATGCATTTTATAATTGGACCTATCGGCAGGCTTAGAATCACGTTGGCAACACTGACGTATATTAGTTACTCCAAATTAATCTAGAATGCCAAGTACCATACGTGTGCAAAGTTTAGAGCTATTGGCTTGCATACTATCTGATGTATTGATATTAGGGTAACAAAAATAGTGACATCATTTATTAACAGTTGGCAGCCCTGATTGCTCTTGAGAAGACGCATAGTCATATCTGTTATGGTACACATAGCATATACGAAATTTGGTTGAAATCCAAATGATAGTACAGAAGTTACATGCATTTAAAATTGGACCTATCAGCAGGCTTAGAATCATGTTGGTGGCACTGACTTATATTAGTTACTCCAAATTAGTATAGAATGTCAGGTACTAAACGTGTGCATAGTTCAAAGATGTCGGCATGCATACTTTCCGATATATTAGTATTTTGATAAAAGGAATTGAGACCATGCATTAACAGTAGGCAGCTCTGGTGGCTCTTAAGAATACGATCAGTCATATCTGTTTACGTACACATAGTACATACGAAGTTTGGTTGAATTCCAATTTATAGTGTAGAAGTTATATGCAATTTAAAAATTGGACCTATCAGCAGACTTAGAATCATTTTGGCAACACTGTCATATATGGTCTCCTGGAAATTAAACTGAAATATTATTAGCTCTACGTGTGCCAATTTTGAAATAGCTCCCATGCATAAATTCCACGATATCCAACATGGAGCTCACATTTCAATTGCGATTATTCAACAGTTGGTAGCAATGACATCATTTTCAAATACGGCATTGAGATGTTCACGTATATGTCTTCACTCATACCAAATTTTGTTTCGATAGCTGCAGCCATTTAGGAGTTGACAGGGCGGGGCACACACTCACAGCTGACAGACACAAGGACAGACAGACACACATTTGCCCGGATCGGTCTCATAAGTCTACTTTTTCCTCATTTTTAGACTACTTTCCATTTTTGCAAAAAAGGAAAGTAGACTTATGAGATCACTACAGGGCCAAATATTGTGTGTCTGTGTGTGTGTGTGTGTGTGTGTGTGTGTGAGTGTGTGTACTCTGAATGTCTCTCCACCCCTATCAATTCGAACACGGTGAATCCGAATTGAACGACATTTCGTACAGAGGTAGCACTGGCAAAGGGCACCTCAGTGTCATGTTTTATATCGCTGCCATCTTGACGTAAACGTAGTGGCGGCCACCCAAATGTTCAAAGCTTAAATCAAATTACGACCATCCTATTCATATGATCTCTACCAAATTTTGTAACCTTATACCTTTAAGTATGAAGAACCCTTTCACCAAACTACGTGGTCATCTGCCTAATAATTTGCGGATGGTGGCCATATTTGTGTGCAAATCGATTCCCCCTATCTTTTCAAACACGGTGAAACCAAGTTGAACGAAATTTGGTACAGAGGTAGCAGTAGCAAAGGGCACCTCAGTGTCATGTTTTATATCGCTGCCATCTTGACGGAAACGTAATGTCGGCCACCCAAATATTCAAAGCTTAAAGCAAATTACGACCAACTTATTTATCTTATCTCTACCAAATTTTGTAACATTATACCTTTATGTATGAGGAACTTTTGACCAAACTACGAGGTCATCTGCCCAATAATTTGCGGATTGTGGCCATGTTTGTGTGCAAATAGATTCCCCCTGTCTTTTCAAACACGGTGAATCCGAATTGAACGAAATATGGTACAGAGGTAACACCAGCAAAGGGCATCTCAATGTCTTGTTTTATATCGCCGCCATCTTGACGAAAACGTAATGGCGGTCACCCAAATGTTAAAAGCTTAAATAATATTACGACCAACCTAATCATCTGATCTCTACCGAATTTTGCAATATTATAGGCGTATGAAGAACCTGTTGACCAAACTACGAGGTCAACGGCCCAATAATTTGCGGATGGCGGCCATGTATGTGTGTCAATTGATTCCCCCTATCTATTCAAACACGGTAAAACCGAATTGAACGAAATTTGGTACAGAGGTAGCACAATCAAAGAGCGTCTCAGTGTCATGTTTTATATCGCCGCAATCTTGACGAAAACGTTATGGCGGCCACCCAAATGTTCAAAGCTTAAATCAAATTACGACCAACCTTTTTATCTGATCTCTGCCAAATTTTGTAACATTATACCTTTATGTATGAAGAATCTTTTGATCAAACTATTAGGTCATCTGGCCAATAATTTGCGGCTGGCGGCCATGTATGTGTGCCAAACGATTCCCCCTATCTATTCAAACACGGTGAAACCGAATTGAGCGAAATTTGGTTCAGAGGTAGCACTAGCAAAGGGCACCTCATATTCATGTTTACTATCCGTATGGCACTTATTTCAACAAGCTACTACAACCAACATTCAATTATCCTCCTTGGAAAGGACAAAGAGTTATAACAATACTCATGCATTTAGGAGAAAGTAGGCTATATGTTCTTTACTGAATACCTTGTTGCAAAATGTGAACAGTAGGCTAAAATCATGTTGTTATTCTAATTTTCTTACATTTTCCACCATATCTAATATATAAAACAAAGTGTCCTGACTGACTGACTCATCAGCGCCCAGCCAAAACTATTATAGTTAGAAACATGAAATTTTGGGGTTATGTTCGTTGTAAGTCGAAAACGCCCACTAAAGAAGGATTTTTGGATATTCAGGTTCTAAAGGGGTGTTAAGGGGGTACACCTGCATTTCATTAACAATATCTCCGGCTTGGGTTCATTGAGGGATGTGAAACTCTGCATATAAACTCATTATTATAAACAAGATGTTCAGTAAAGAACATAAAGCCTACTTTCACCTAAATGTATGAGTATAGTTATAACTCGTTGTTTTTATCAAAGAGTATAATAGAATCATTTCTTGGCTGAAGACCTTAAATACTTTTTACCTCTATCAAACACCACAACCTCGAAAACAACTGCTACCATCATTGAAGAAAGAAAGATAAGAAGTATCTAAAGAATGTTATGGATCTGGAGGCCTAATCGACCGGACTGGCTGCGTGGCTCAGCGGTAACGTTCTCGCTTGCTGGGCCCTATGTTGCAGGTTCGTATCCTGGCGCAGTCAGCTGGCATTTGAGGGTACACAAATGCGAGGGAGCCGTGTTAGTAGATTTACTGGCACGTTATAGATCCCCTTCGGGGCAAAATCCCGGCACCCCGGCGTCTTTAAAAGCAACAGTAGTTAAAAGGGACGTAAAACCAATAAAATTATTATTATTATTATTATTATTATCATTATTATTATTATTATTATTATTATTATTATTATTATTATTATTATTATTATTATTATTATTATTATTATTACATAATCGGCCTGACGCGGGCAACATCCAACTTTGAGTTGAGGCATGTATTTACACGTCTGGCTGTGCATGGCTTTCACAATCCTAATTGAATTAACAAATCTTTCCATGACCCTACAGGGACGTGTGTATACCAAATATGTGGATATTTTCGATTGCTATTTGGCTGGAATAAAAGTATTAATTAATATCCTGAACTAGCACCAACGGCTAGAGTTCAGATACTATGTGAAATCGTTTTGTTCTTTACTTCAATTAACATTTTCAAATAATGCACAATAGGCTGTTACATACCCTTTAAAATAAAAAGTAAAAATGTATCATCTTATCATTCTTCAAATTCGATGTGCATAGAATGCCAATGGTATACTAATAAATGGAGTCCCATGTAGACCAGTCGTGACATCTAATGGAGAAGTATCGAACAAGATAATCCTAACAGGGGGAGTGCATTCTAGCGGCCATAAACATAAACTTTTCAATAAAATCTCTAAGTTAATCTGTTGGCCAGCGTGCAGTTCGCCATGATAATTCACTTTTTTGTTCCTAGATGTCTCGTGCAAATCTGCTGGCGAATTTTGTTTTAATTATATATTTTCCATCGTACTATGCACAATATGACGATTAATTTTAAAACGTCTGAGTCATTACAAAACAATACATATAAATAAATTGAAGCCAAAAACCTAACTCTGATGGGGTTTGAACCATAGCCATAAGATTGAAAGGCTAACGCTTTACCACGGAGCCAAACGTGCGAACGGACATTGACCGATATCAAATAGAACGTGTTTATTAATGATTTACACTAGACGATTTCATCAGTGGAGTATATTATTTATATATGATGCATTTCATACTAAGTTTATTTATTTTGTATCAGTACGCTATATTGCATGCAATACTCAAATTAGTGAAATATAAGTCAGGCGCAAGATATCTGCTGCCATCTTGCCTTGTACTAAGACGGCTCAGTTTTTTTAAATCACTTCTGCACTATAGTATTACAAACTAAACTTTTAATTTCGAACGTGCCTCTTCCTTTAGAACAGTTAAAACGATTCTCGGCTCGATAATCGGAACTGGTGGGGCCCATGATATGGATTATAATGTTTGCATAATTCGCACGGCCGCCATCCTGAAATGGTACGGCGGATGACCTTTTAATTTGGTCACAAGACGCGTTCTATATGAAGGTATGTTGTTACCAAATTTGGTAGAGATCGGATGTTTTGGTTAGTCGTTATTTGATTTTACGTTTTGAACGTTTGAGTGGCCGCCATTCAGTTTTGGTAAAGATGGCGGCGATATAAAACATGGCACTGAGGTGTCCTTTGCTAGTTCTACCTCTGTACCGAATTTCGTTCAATTCGGTTTCACCGTGTTTGAATTAATGGGGGGGGGGGACAGACATTCAGAGTACACACACTCACACACACACACACAGACTCACACACACACACACAGACAGACAGACAGACAGACAGACAGACAGACAGACACACAATTTTTCGCCCTCATAAGTCTACTTTCATTTTTTGCAAAAATCGAAAGTAGGCTAATAAGAAGACACGTGTCTGAGGGTTTTTCGATGTGGTGTATATTATGAGGTGAAAGGGGTGAAAAGTGGGGGTTGAAGGATTCCTAACGGAGCGTGTATCTCTTAAACGACATAGGCGAGGAGTTTGAAACTCACCGGAAAAAATCAGCTTAAAAAATAAGTAAATAGGTGTTCGACCGTTTTTTCATAAATACAATTTAAGGGGCCCATGGGGAGGGGTGAAATTCTGGCGGGAGGGGAGAAAAACAGGAAAGAAAGTGTCCTAACTGATTGACTGACAGACTCACTCATCAAACTCAGGGGGAAAAACTGCTTAAAAATAAGTAAATGGTGTTCGACAGTTTTTTTTTCATAAACCCAATTTAAGGGGTTCATGGGGAGGGGTGAAATTCTCAAAAAAGGAAATTGAAATAAAAAGTCCTGACTCACTCAGTATCGCCCATACAAAATTATTGAAGTTAGAAACATGGCATTTTGGGGATATGATCCATTGTACGTCGAAAACCGTCTGGGTAGGTTTTTGCTAGGAATTAACCCAACCCCCAAGGGAAGATGAATAAAGAAGTAAAGGGAAGTGGGTTTCGGACTAAGGAGCAAGTGTGGATAATAGAACGAGAGTCAAACACCAAACAAAATAAATTTAAGCCAATATTTGGAGACGAGTGTCACCGCAAAGCCCGTGAAACACCTAAAGTGGGTATGGACCTGGACGTAGCTAACGGGAAATGCGGCTGGAGCTTGGGCAATTTCCCCGCAAATGGCATTTGTTCTTTCCCTTCCCAGACTATATTTGACTACTATGGGGAAGGGTGGAAGTATGGCAAGACAAAGAAAGACAGACTTGTTCTATATAGTCTACTTTCAAAGGAATCAGGTTTAATCGAAGGTTTTGAAAGGCGCAAATAATTTAAATTCGCCGTGATGTTTTTAGTTCTTGGAACTGTAGGATTTCCAAGGAGCGACCAAATGCTTCCAGGAAGGGTAGCGATGAAGCAGTTATCGTGCTTTTAAAAACAATTTGATTGTTTTTGAAGCATTTTGGTTTTAAATTTTGGTAAGAACACCAATTGTTGCATTCAAGAAAGGCTATATCCAGCAAAGTGCCGACTAAAAGTTTAGACAAGAAGAAAAACTTAAATTTGGAAAACCAACCATAAGTTATAGATAAAGTCTCAACAAGCAGGAAGCTGGCGGAGCTAGCTATACTTGCCTTACTGGCTAGTTAGAATTGGCGATAAAAGCTAAGAGCGACTTTGAAAAAGTTTTTGCGGATAGTTTATGTTCGGACGCAACAAATAGTGGAACCTTTTTTACAATGATGCTCGAGTTTCTTAAAACGAGAATGAGATTTCGGGTAGATTTATGGGAGGTAGGATCCTGCCTAATCGTAATTTTATAGAAAATGATGAAGCAAAAGGATATAGTTTGATTTATGTAACAATGCGTAAAAATATGATAATTTTAACAACTGTAAAATGTACAATTTAAATTTTAAACCTATGAGGTCTCAGACCTCTAAAATTGTTGAAGTTTGCACTAGGCGATTAACAAAATTTGGTTTGGAACCTCTTGAAAGCACCAAATCTATATAAGATTTTAAAATAGTGCTGAGTTAAGCAAATTTAAAGTTTAACAATAAATTAGGTACGATATATATACTTTGAGAATTCCTAATGGAAGTTCTAAAAGTATGAGCAAATGTTAAATTTGAAATTATAGCAAAAAAGAGAGAGAAATTAAATAGAAGTTTCTATAACTTCTTATATTTATACAGTAATTACGATTATAATTTATACAAATATGACAGGTCACTTATTGTGAAACCTGAAGAGAAAAAAAAATTAAGAACAAGTTTCTAGGACTTCTATGTTTAAACAGGATCACGAGGAAAATGGGGCCAGTTACCCTTTCGTGAATCCTGGAGAAAGAAAAGTTAGAAAACTCACTTGTGAGTAGAAATAATTGAATTCCCTAATGAAAAGAGGAAAAACAATATGATTTGAGGTGTGTACTGTACACCAATGATGCAGAAATTACCTATGAAAAACAGTACAAAAATGGGAGGGCACTTCTATAGAAGGTAGTTAGTTTGTCTATTAGATATATGTCATTGTTCTATTAGACTGTGGTGTGTGAGTGTGTCTGGTAGCAGTTGCATTGTTTATTAGTTATAGTTCATTGTTTCAGTAGACTGTGATGTGTAAGGGTGCATGTGAGTGTGCCTGGTGACAGACTGTTTTAGTGGTAGTATTTGTTTTTGGTGGAACTTTAGTATTTTTCGTTAGTAGAATTTTGGTATTTAATTGTTAGTACGGTAGAAGGTTAGTATTTTCGTTAGTAGAATTGCTCTTTACTTATTCTGAAAGGGAGTAGCAGCCTTTCAGAATGAATCAATTCTTTACTAGTCTTATAGACGGTTAAGATATTGATAATATAAGCCAAATAATGGCTACACTGCGTCCTGCTGCACGGTTGAAAGCAACGGGAAACTACAGCCGTATGCTATTCCCGAGGATATGCACCTCTCTATGCATAATTACATGTGATGATGGCCTCCTCCCTTGTAAAATTTAAATCCGGAGGTAAACTAGTCCCCGTTCGGATCTCCGCGTGGGGACTACTCGAGAGGGGGTTAACATCACAGAAGTGACAAAGAGGAAATCTGACATTCTACGGATCAGAGCGTGGAATGTTAGAAGTCTGCTAGGAAGTGGAAGGTTAGAAAACTTAGAAAGGGAAAGGGATAGGTTGAGGTTAGATTTGGTTGGGATTAGTGAAATGCGCTGGCAGGAAGAACAGAACTTTTGGTCAGGAGACTATAGGGTCATTAGCACTAAATCAAACAATGGCCAAGCAGGGGTTGGCCTCATATTGAGTAGGAAACTTGGACAGCGGGTGGAATATTATGAGCAATATAGTGAACGGATTCTTGCAGCAAAAATCAATACTAAACCTACATGCACAACAGTGGTACAAGTCTATATGCCTACCAGTCAAGCTGATGATGAGGATGTTGAAAAGGTCTACGAAAAAATAGACGAAATTCTGAGGTATATCAAGGGTGATGAAAATGTTATAGTAATGGGAGATTGGAATGCTGTGGTAGGAAAAGGGAGAGAAGGGAAGATAGTAGGAGATTTTGGATTAGGTGAAAGGAATGATCGAGGAAGCAGGCTGGTAGAATTCTGCACCGAGCATGAGTTGGTCCTAGCTAACACCTTATTCAATAACCACAATAGAAGAATATACACATGGATGAGACCAGGAGATACAGGGCGTTACCAAATCGACTTCATTATGGTCAAGCAGAGGTTTCGAACAAGATGTTGGATTGTAAAACATATCCTGGTGCTGACATAAACTCTGACCACAATCTGGTTGTAATGAAATGCAGATTAAAGTAGAAGAAACTGAAGAAAAGTCAAAAGCCAAAAAGGTGGGCAATAGACAGACTGAAAGAGAAGGATGTAAACGAAAGATTCAAGAAGAGTATAAAGGAAGGACTAATGAAAAACCCTAAACAAACTTCAATTGCAGACGAATGGGCACTTTTGAAGAATGAAATAACAAAATCCGCAGAAGAACACATTGGTAGGAAAGAAAGAATAGGTAGAAAACCGTGGATCACTCAGGATATACTAGAATTGATGGATGAAAGGCGGAAACACAAGAATGTAAGAAATGAAAAGGGAAAAGCAGAATACAAACGTCTGAGAAATGAGGTTAACAAGAAGTGCAAGGAAGCGAAAGAAGAATGGTTGAAAGAGAAATGTGCAGGTATAGAAAATTGTCTGAAATTAGGAAAAGTAGACACAGCTTATCGAAGGATTAAGAATACTTTTGGGGAAAAGAAGACGAAGTGCTGTAATATTAAGGACACAAATGGAAAGCCTCGAACAGATAGGAAAGAAAAGGTTGAGAGATGGAAAGCTTACCTAGAGTGTTTGTATAAGGGAAAGGAGATTGAGAATGATGTAATGGAAAGGGAGGACGAAATTGATGTGGATGCGAAAGGAGATTTAATATTGAGATCAGAATTTGTTAGAGCTTTGGAAGACTTAAACAGGAACAAAGCACAAGGCATAGATGATATGCCGATTGAGTTGCTACGCTGCATAGGAGATGAAGGTCTGATCAGGTTATTTCACTTGGTGTGTAGGATTTATGAGACAGGTGAGGTACCCCTTGATTTCAAGAAGAATGTAATCATCCCTATACCAAAGAAAGTGTGAGTTGACAGATGTGAAGATTACCGTACAATCAGCTTGATTACTCATGCTTCAAAGATCCTATCTAGAATAATTTACAAGAGGATTGAAAGCCAGACAGAAACAGAGTTGGGTGAAGACCAGTTTGGTTTCAGGAGAAATGTAGGAACAAGGGAAGCTGTACTAAGTCTTAGGCTGATTTTGGAAGGTAGAATAAGGAAAGATAAGAGAACGTTCATGGCTTTTGTAGACTTAGAAAAGGCTTTTGATAACGTTGATTGGACTAAATTGTTTGACATTTTGAAATCGATTGGAATAATGTACATGGATAGGAGGGTGATATACAATCTATACAGAAACCAGACAGCAGTCATTCGAGTTGAAGGACATGAGAGAGAAGCTGGTATTCAGAAAGGTGTAAGGCAAGGCTGCAACTTATCACCCATACTTTGAACAAGCAATGAAGGAAATTAGAGAAAAATTTAAAGTGGGAGTGAAGATTCAAGGAGAAATAATTTCAACTCTGCGATTTGCTGATGACATCGTCATCTTGGCCGACAAGCCTGAGGATTTGAATGAGTTTTTGAATGGTATGGACTTCGTCTTACGGAAAGAATTCATGATGAAAATTAATAAATGTAAAACAAAAATACTGGAATGCAGCCGAAATAAATCAGAAACCTCGATGGAGATCAAATTGGCAGGTGAAAAGCTGAAGGAAGTAGGAGACTTCTGTTACTTAGGAAGCAGAATAACCAGTGATGGACGAAGCAAAGAGGATATAAAAAGTAGGTTGGCTCAGGCAAAGAAAGCATTTCTACAAAAAAGGAATCTGCTGACATCGAATATAGATTTAGGTATTAGGAAGTCTTTTTGAAAGCCTTTGTCTGGAGCGTGGCGCTCTATGGAAGTGAAACTTGGACTATTGGTGCAGCAGAAAAGAGGAGAATTGAAGCATTTGAAATGTGGTGTTACAGGAGAATGATGAAGATCAGATGGGTAGATAGAGTTACAAACAAAGAGGTATTAAGACGAGTGGGAGAGGAGAGATGTTTCTGGCGACTGCTAATGATGAGAAGAGATAGGTTGGTAGGACACATACTAAGACACCCAGGAATAGCAAGCTTAGTTATGGAGGGAAGGGTCGAGGACAAGAACTGTAGGGGTAGACCAAGGTTAGAATATGTTAAACAGATTGCCTAAGATGTAGGGTGTGGTAGCTATGTAGAGATGAAACGATTAGCTCAGGACAGGGTGACATGGAGAGCTGCATCAAACCAGTCATGAGACTGAAGACTCAAACAACAACTTCTATAGAGTGTCACCTCATTGGAAAGAGCCTAAATTTTACAACTATATAATGTGTTAGTGAGGAGTAGGAGAGGAGGAAAGAGGAGAATCAGGAAAACTTTTATGGCCGTATTTATAGCTTTCGTTCGAACGCGACACGGATGGTCGTTGAATGGGCACTGTTATGCACTGTAGTCCGTTGAAAAAATCACTATTGCAACAAGGAAAGTTTATCAGACGAAAAGTTATTGTAATTGTAGAGATCACTATTTGAATTTTAGTTTGAGAAAGTTTATTGCGTTGTGACGTTTATAGATGGTAGTTGAATGCAGCGGAAAATTTCCAACGAAGGAAGACAAATTATATGCTAATCAGAAGTATTTTCAACATAAACTCCTCAGTGAGGAACAAGCATTCCCATATTTAGGTGGAAGGCACTTGAAGGCATTACTTGCAAAAAGATGACTTGCTGTAGAAAATTCTAGAGTTGAGAACAGTAGAATTGAGCAGAATATCCGTGGAGGTGAAAGCTAAGTTTTTATAGACAGTGGGTTTAATAAGACTCCCACGGTGTGACAACTCATTCCCAGATACTCAGTACAAGAAGTACCTTTTCATTTTAGAAAGCTAGCTGAAGTAGCTACAAATAAATCAAGAAGATGTTTTGAAGGCAGATTTTGCATCACATAGCAATCTCACACTGTCTATAAAATCAGGTTAAAAGCATTTAAAACTTAGTGAAAACCATTGAAGTAGTACTTAGCTCATTTTGAAGAACGATGATGATCTGGATGACGCTTGCCACGGTGGGTGAGTGGATAGCGTGTCGGTCTACTAACCCCAAGATTGCAGGTTCGCCTCTGGCCGTGGTAAGTGATTTTTGAAAGGCGGCAAAAATACGATACGCATGTCATACGATGTTGGCATGTCAAAGAACCCATTTGAATTCAGTAGGCCGAGTTCATAATGGCAAAATTAATCTCGGGAGTTTCCGCCAACACAAAGTTCCTCATTTCTCTACTTGAAAGCGCTATGTTCAAGGAGCTTAGATATCTAACATCTAACCTCCTTGACTTTCATAGTTAAGGAACAACGAAATTCGACACGCAAGCTACCCACTGGGTGTCAAATAACAAAGCTTGCACCCGGCACCCGAGGCCATACGATATTATTATTATTATTATTATTATTATTATTATTATCTGGATGACGGTTGACGTTAAGATCAGGACATGGCGTCCTGATTTTAAAATGTCTCAAGTAGGCAGGAGACAAGCCTGAAGTAGGCTCCAACTGTATGGTTTGACGACTGACCCAGAAGTGAGAGCAGCTCGACGAAGCACGGAGGTACCAAGGAGGGAGGAGGGAGGGGGAAAAGCAAAGGAACAAACATATGAAATACCAACTTAAGAAATAAAACTAAAAGTAATCTTCAAGGAGTTGATAGTAGGCGTCAATAGCGAAGCCTGGTGGAAGGGGATTTTGTAGAAGTCCTCTTGAGCATGGAGATGTTCGCTGAAGATAGCGGCGACATCTTGTGGCGGGGTTAAGAAGGAAGTCCTCTTGAGCATAGAGATGTTCAGGAACTTCAGCAGTTAGCTGCTAGATGCCGCTAGGTTAATCATGGAAGTTATATCTACCACAAACTTACAAGTAAGCAAGGTGCTTATATAAAAGAAAAAGTAAGAAATCACTGTTGGTGTTTGCGAAAAAGGAAGGAATGAATTAAAGCAAAGAGCAGCAAAAGCTACCTCTATCTTACCGTGTATTTCAAAGAATACACCACCGTCCACTAAGGGAGGATTTTCGGATATTCAGATTCTAAAGGGGTCTTAAGGGGGTTAAACCTGCATTTCATTGAATAACAATAACTCCTGATTGGTTTCGTTGGGGGATGTGATACTTGGCATATAAACTCATCATTAAAAATAAGAAGTCATGTGTCTGAGGGTTTTTCGATGTGGTGTATATTATGATGTGAAAGGGGTGAAAAGTGGAGGTTGAAGGATTCCTAACGGAGCGTGTATCTCTTAAACAACATAGGCGAGAAGTTTGAAACTCAGCGAAGAAAAACAGGTTAAAAATAAGTAAATAGGTGTTCGACTGTTTTTTTCTTCATAAATCCAATTTAAGGGGCCCATGGGGAGGGAAGAAATTCTGGGGGTGGGGGGGGGGGGACAGGAAAGAAAGTGTCCTAACTGATTGACTGACACACGCACACTTCAAACTCAGGGAGAGAAAACTGCTTAAAAATAAGTACAGTGTTCGACATTTTTTTTTCATAAATCAAATTTAAGGGGTTCATGGGGAAGGGTGAAATTCTGAAAAAAAATATTGAAAGAAAATGTCCTGACTCACTCACTCATTCACTCATCATCGCCCAGCCAAGATTATTGAAGTTAGAAACATGACATTTTGGGGGTATGTTCGTCGTATGTCAAAACCGTACACTAAGGGAGGATTTTCGGATATTCAGGTTCTAAAGGGGTCTTAAGGGGGTTAAACCTGCATTTTATTGAATAACAATATCTCACGAGAGGTTTCATTTGTGGATGTGATACTCGGCATATAAACTATTCATTAAAAATAAGCAGACATGTGTCTAAGGGTTTTTCGATGTGGTGTATATTATAAGGTGAAAGGGGTGAAAAGTGGGGGTTGAAGGATTCCTAACGGAGCGTGTATCTCTTAAACGACATAGGCGAGAAGTTTGAAACTCAGCGGAAAAAATCAGCTTAAAAATAAGTAAATCGGTCTTGGGCCGTTTTTTCATAAATTAAATTTAAGGGGCGATGAGGTGGGGTGAAATTCTGAAAAAAAAAAAGGAGAGAAAGTGTCCCAACTGACTGACTCACTCACTCACTCATCAAACTCAGGGAAAATATACGTTTAAAAATAAGTTAATAGGTGTTCGAGCGTTTCTTCATAAATCCAATGTAAGGGGCCCATGGGGAGGGGTAAAATTCTGGTAAAAATAATTGAAAGAAAATGGCCTGACTGACTCACACGCTCACCATTGCCCAGCGAAAACTATTGAAGTTGGAAACATTAAATTTTGGGAATATGTTCGCTGTGTGTCGAAAACGTCAACTAAGGAAGGATATTTGTTTATTCGGGTTCTGAAGAGGTGTTAAGGGGGTAAACGTACATTTCATTTAATAACGATATCTCATGAGTTGTTTCTTTGGGGATGTGATATTAGGCATATCAACTAATCATTAAAAATAAGCAGACATATGTCTAAGGGTTTATCTATGTGGTGTATATTATGAGGTGAACGGGTCGAAAATTGGGGGTTGGAGGATTCTTAACGCAGCGTGTATCTCTAAAAACGACATAGGCGAGGAGTTTGAAATTCAGCGGAAAAAAGCTTAAAATATAAGTAAATAGGTGTTCGACCGTTTTTTTTTATAAATTCAATGTAAGGGGCCCTTGGAGAGGGGTGAATTTCTGGGGAGAAAAAAAAACAGGAAAGAAAGTGTTCTAACTGATTAACTCACTCACTCATCAAACTCAGGGGGGAAGAACAGCTTAAAAATAAGTAAATAGGTGTTCGACGATTTTTTTTTCTTAAATACAAATTAAGGCGTTCATGAGAGTGGTGAAATTCTGAACAATAAATGAAAGAAAATGTCCCGACTTACTCACTCACTCATCATCGCCCTGCCAAAATTATTGAATCTAGAAACATGAAATTTTGGGGTTATGTTCGTGTTATGTCGAAAACGTCCACTAAGAAATGATTTTTGGATATTCGGGTTCTAAAGGGGTGTTAATTGGGTAGGCGTACATTTAACTGAATAACAATATCTCCCGATTGATTTCCTTGGGGGATGCGATACTCGGCATATAAACTCATCATTAAGAATAAGGGGGAGCCTCCGTGGCTTAGGCGGCAGCACACCGGCCTCTCACCGTTGGGTTCGTGGTTCAAATCCCGGTCACTCCATGTGAGATTTGTGCTGGACAAAACGGAGGCAGACAGGTTTTTCTCCGGGTACTCCGGTTTTCCCTGTCACAATTTAATTCCAGCAACACTCTCCACTATCATTTAATTTCATCTGTCATTCATTCAATCATTGCCCCAGGGGAGTGCGACAGGCCTCGGCATCCAGCACAGTTCATATCCTCGCCGCTAGATGGGGGCTTCATTCATTCCATTCCCTGACCCGGTGGGTCGACTGGACGCAGGCTGTGGATTTTCATTTTCATTAAGAATAAGAAGACACATGTCTGAGGGTTTTTCCATGTAGTGTATATTATGAGGTGTATGTGTGAAATGTGGGGGTAGAAGGATTCCTAACGGAGCAAGTATCTCTTAAAAGACAGAGGCATAAAGTATGAAACTCAGGGGGGAAAATCAGCTTGAAAAGTAAGTAAATAGTGGTCGACCGTTTTTTCATAAATCCAATTTAAGGGGCCCATGGGGAGGGGTGAAATTCTGGGGAAAGAAGTCCACTAAGGAAGGATTTTTGGATATTCACTCATCAACCCCCAGCCAAACCTATTGCAGTTAGAAACTTGAAATTTTGTGGATATGTTCGTTGTATGTCGAAAACGTCATCTAAGGATGGAGTTTTGGATATTCATGTTATAAAGGGGTGTTAAGGGGGTTAAACTTGCATCATTGATTAACAATATCTCACGAGTTGTTTCATTTGGGGATGTGATATTCGGCATATTAATTAATCAATAACAAGTAGTTCCGTGAAGAACTATACAGCCTATTTTCATATATCCTACTTATGTTAATTGCCTTTATCTACATACAAAATTTGTGTTCGATTGCTGTAATAGATTCATAAATATTGAGAACCGACTAAATATTTCAGATGGTAGCCATGTTGGATTTTATATATGTAGGTCCTTGGGTTATGTACTGTTACATGAAGATTAATGTGTACGTGTAGCATTCAAACTTCAATCGCATCATTAGGACACAAGAAGTAACAAGGAGGTTTTTAAAATTTCGCACAGCTGCCATCTTGTGGTTAAGGAAATAATTGAAAAAAATAGATGCCAGTGGATTAACATTCGTATAAGGATTTACTGTACCAAGTTTCACGGCACTCGGATGGTTAAATTGCGAGAAACGTCCATGTGAATATTTATACTTCGCGTCGCCGCCATGTTGGATTTGTGATCACCAGGTTATTTAAAGTCCTATAGGTGATCTTAAATTCATAGCCCCTATGAACATAAAAAATTCAGTTTGATTGCTATAATAGATTCGTAGATATTCAGAGCCGTCTAAATATTTCGGATGGACGCCATGTTGGATTGTTAAATGTATAGGCCATATAGTCATGTACCATTAACGGAAAATTATTGCGTAGGTTCATTATTCACACTTTCACTTCGATCGCATGATAACGACACAGGAAATAAAAACTTAATTTTAAAATTCGCAAAGCCGCCATCTTGAGGTTATGTAAACAATTGAACTAAATTAAGTACCAGTGCATTATAATGTGTATAGACATTCCCTGTACCAGATTTCATTGCGTTTGGAACATTAAATCGCGAGAAAGCTCTATTTAAAATTTTCAAATTCGCTTGGCCGCCATGTTCGTTATGTAGTTAACCGGTTTTCGAATGTCTTACAGATGAACTTCCAGTAGTGCCCTTTATCGCCGTACAAAATTTGAGGGTGATACCGCTAATAGTTCCAAAGATATAGAATGCCAGTGAAATATTTCGTACATCCGCCATCTTGTGGTTATGTAAACAATTGAACGAAATTAGATGTCTATGCATTACAATGTGTATAAACATATACTGTACCAAGTTTTATTGCGTTTGGTTGGATAAATCACGAGAAATGTATATTTAAATGTCGCAAATTCGCGTGGTCGCCACGTTTGTTTTGTAGTCACCAGTTTTTCAAATGTCACATAGATGAACTTCTAGTAGTTCCCTTTATTACCATAAAAATTTCCAGGGTGATATCGGGAATGGTTTCCGAGATATTGAATGCTGGTGAAATATTTCGCACAGCCGCCATGTTGGATTGGTGAGAAGTAACAACATTTGAAGGGCACGGTCGGGGTCGTCCGGAATAGTGCTATGAACTTACCGAGTTTTATTGAAATCGCTCCATCTGTTCAAAAATTATTAAGGGGACACACACACACACCTCTCTCTCTCACACACACACACACACACGCACACACACACGGACAAAAGGTGATCTCATAAGCCTATTTTTTTAAATTGAAAATAGGCTAAAAATAAGCAGACATATTGAACCCTTCAGGAAAGCAGTGTTTAATGTAAGGAATCTTAATCAAGGGGTCGCGCTCAGTTCCTATGTGATGTTTACGTTCGCCAAACAACATGCTCTACTGAGGTAAGGGTCATAGGATATAAACTATAAATCAAGAAAGAAAGGTGACAAGATGTAAAATAATAACATGATTTAATGACTAATAGTGCATAAAAAGAAATAAACAACAATAAAATAAAAACAAAATCCTCCCTGAATTTCCCATGATAGGAATATCTATAAATTTGAGGAGTCAGACGGATCTCCCCTTTTGTTTAAAATGTGGATCCTGGTTCCACTACCTTGCAATTTGGGTTTTATGTGCGCGTAATGACTAACTACGAGGAATGAGTACTTTGGATGACTGCTCGTTTACAACGGGTTAACAGCCACGATGCTTACGAACAATCATCTCGTAAATCAACGTTTATGGATATGGAACATGACATTAATAAAAACCCTTAAAAAGTAATGCTGACATACGCACTAAATCTACTATTTACAGGAATCTCTCTCGGGACCCTCATTAGCGCGAAGACGCACTTGACTTTGAGCTGCCAACACTGGCCAAATTGCTCAACACACAACTACGGAAATACAGCATAGCACATGACTCACGGGTCACTGAATGAAATAAAAACATGGAATAAACCAACAACAACAAAAGCCTACATGGGCGACATTACTTTATATGAACAAAACTGCATGTTAAGCTAACGCTTCGGAGATTATCGTGATTCGTAGGCAACTCCCATTTATTTAAACAATTTTTACCATTGATCAGTTCTTATTTCTGTATTTAAAGTTATTACTGAGCCACACAGGCACTCTCCACTAATGACCTGGCTGGCAACCTTCAGTCCGTCTTGTGCAACATCTCCCCTCTTCCTCAATCACCTGTCATTGTCCCACTCCAGTGTGTATAAATACCTGACCAGCTGTGCCGTTATCTCAAGGAATCAACAGCAACAAACTCAACCACTTCAACATATGGTCAGACATTAATCAAAATATCCAGAATTGCCCTCGCGAGGTCACAATATGGATTTGTCATCAAGCTGCCAGAAATCAGTCTACGCTGAAATTCCCGCTTGTAATGACACAAAATACACACACTCACACACACACACATTTGGGAATGACAATACGTTTTTTCACACAGATCGGCTGAATGGATGCTCGCCAACAATAAAAAAAATATTAAAACCTACGATAGAGCTGACTGCTCTTCGTCACAAATCACATTGCTCCAAAGGCAATAGTCTCACTGAATCTGATCAATAATAAACCAAAAGAAATTAATTACCCTCCAATCTACTGTATAATTATTTTTACTTCAGTCCTACTTCTGAAACACAACATATCTCCGAGAGTCGTTTTTAACCGCATCGCGTAACACATGCAAACACGGCCGTTCACATAGCTACGTTAGTTAAAACAACAAACAAGAAAAGAACCTTCTACTAATAATATATGCGAGCTGTTTCCATGCAAAAAGTGTGTCAGACCAAAACTAAATACACTACGATAATCACACAAGCAAATTATTTACAAAACAAAATATGTCCCATACACCATAAGTTAATTTATCAGATAATAATAAATATTATTCAGTACTCATCCTCGGCCAGCCACCCGTCAAAGAACATCCGCAGCCATTTCCCAACTGGATTCTTCTTATCTCATCTCCACCATCTTGACGGAGTCTTGATATTTCCAGCCTTCCTCCATGGTCAATGATGTCATCTCTCGTGCTGATTCAAAAATTAAATTATTATACACTTGATGTCTGACTACTAAATTCGCCGTTCGGGTACTTCTTTCCCCAAAACAGTTTGTTGGCGAATTATCGAAGATACTGCCCCTACAAATATAGTACTGTGACTATCTAACACTGAATTTAACACTTTTAATAATAATTTCTTTGTCCTTCATGACACGCAAAGTATAACTGTCAACGTCCTTAGACGCGCAAAGTATAAAAGCCTGTGTCCACTGACACCCAAATAACAGCCTACGTTCGTAGACGCACAGAGTAATAGTCAACCTGTGTCCACGACACACAAAATGTAATACGTTTCGTCCTCAGATGAACACAAGTAAAAAACATTGTCTTGGCTTTTCACACCACTTATAAATGAACTGGCCCTAGGTCTTGATGGGGGGGGGGGGAATTTATACAAAAATTTCACAAAATAATAGTGATACAGGAATGAAATAAATATCACTGAACTCGAAAAATAGCGCAGGTCAAGAATATGCCCATTAATCCTAGAATCGATCGTAGAGATGTTGTCTAGGCGATCTCCCGCGTGAATGCTAGCCGAGCGTGCCCACGCTAGACCTGCCGCGCTAAATAGGCATTCTTCTCTCATTGGTTCCCACATTTTCTGTAATTTGGTGGTTTTTAGCAGATCTTGGCGTCGTAGGAGTGTCTATTTTCTTCATCAGCCACTCACGTTACTGCATCATATTTCTTCTAGGCGCGAATATTACAATGAACATACCAGAACCATGTCTCACTGCGCGTCGCTTCTATTTTGAGGCGGCCAACACCTGTCCTTCTGACACATCGCTAGGCTATTTCCTTTCACAGCTAAAGTATTTAGCCTTTTGTCAATCTGCTTCAGGTATGTCCCCGCTGTCTCCAGCAACTGCTTGAAATTTCCTCATCTCCGTCAGGCTATTTTCATGATGCTTGTAGAAGTATTTATTAATTGAAGAAATAAAACATAGAATCATTTATCCAACAGAGGATAAAGGCTTCAATATGTCTAAGGGTTTATCGATATGGTGTATATTATGAGGTGAAAGGGGGGGGGGGGGAAATTGGGGGTTGAAGGTTACTTAACGGAGCGTGTATCTCTTAAACGACATTGGGGAGAAGTTTGAAATTCAGCGGGAAAAAATCAACGCTTAGTTCGAATGGGTTATGCTCCACGCGTGGCGAGGGCTAATCCACGGTCTTTAATAGTTGTAGACCCACCTCATTCAATAACATACATCTTATCTAGGTTGACAACACCTTACATAAACACATCGCTATCACTCCCCACAGCACGTAGGGACAGGGGGGAGAAGGCAGGGAAAAACCAGTCGTTAAGGTAACCACCGCAGTCGACCGCACAGTGAGTTCCAGTGAGCACGAAAACTGCGAGTAGCTGTAGTACGGAAGACAATCAGATAAGTAGTTAGCCTAAAATTTTATAATTTAACCATAGTTTACAACCATATAATCTCTCTAAAGTACAATCTCCGGATAGCTATCACCATTTAGCATTTCACCTAACATATATACTGCATTTAGCATACACTGACAGTTGCAGTACCAATACTGCAACTAAATAATTGTACATATTGTAAATATTTTCACCTGTATTTCAAACATAGATTTTGTAGCCTAAGTGTAATGGATCTGATGATGATCGCTTGACGATCGAAACTGGTCATCCTAGTGTTTTATTAATCTCATGTAATTTATTTCAGGATTAGGGCATAACCCATCTCTTTTGGGTACATTCGTGTTGACCGACTGAAAAGCACTAAACTCTTGTTTAAAATTACAGTATAAATAAATAAATAGGTGTTCGACCGTTTTCTTTACATAAATCCAATTTAAGGGGCCCATGGGGAGGGGTGGAATTCTGGAAGAAAAACGTCCACTAGGAAGGATTTTTGGATATTCACTCTCATCGACCAACCAAAAATATTAAAGTTAGAAGAATGATATTTTGGGGATATGTTTGTTGAGTGTCGAAAACATCTACTAAGGAGGGATTTTTGGCTATTCAGGTTCTCAAGGGGTGTTAACGGGGTTAAACCTGCATTTCATTGAATAACAATATGACACGGCTATGACGCAAGCGAAGCCGCGGGTACCTGCTAGTCTTCAATAAGATATTATCATGTAATAAAGGTAGTAAATATTCTGTAATTGTCCAACTATAACCCTTAAATGTTAGGGTTCCTTCTATGTTTTGAATACTCAATAAATACATAATTCATATTATATTGATACGTTTAATTTGAATTTGTGTGTACATCTCCATCATACGCTATCATTGACGTTAGTAATTTCTCCCAGTTGCAGGTGCTCCAGCAGATAATGAGACCAGCAACACATTGGAAGAGTAAGTAATATTCCTTCTTGTATTCAGTGCTTCTCCCTGGCTGACCATACCGTGGAGATTTCAGGGAAATAAGATAGGATAGATAGGGAATGCGTTCCTCTAGTCTTAGACCATTCAACAGCGCTGCTTTGTGGTGCATTGATTGCGCCACCAAAGTATTCTTGCAAGCGTTAGTGGCGCTTCTATTTAGTGCTGGTGTCATAATGGTGGCGCTTCTACCAAGCGTAGGTGGCCCCGATGCCCTGGTGGAGAACTCGTCAGTCTTCCAGTGAAAGTAATTTCAAGAGCTTCTTGGTGGAATCAGCAATCGAATTAGAAAACAAGAACTCCGATGTGAAGCAGGCCATTCCACCAGAAGAGAGTTTGAGTGACTTACTTTGACATTATGGTAAATAATAAATTCAGCATTTCAAAGTCTTCATTCTTTATTGTGGATAAAAGAAATGACAAATAACGGGTCTAAGGTAAAGTAAATCATTTGAAAATCTATTACTATCATTGTATAGGAAAGGCCATCTGCCGAAAATGCAACCCATCTGGTTTTAAACAACACTCAAGTAAAAATAAATATTGATACAATTGGGGGAAAGGAGAGATACTGGTCGAAAAATTCGCCCGTTAGTAGCACTACTGTCGCGCTACTTAAGCACCACTAAATTAGTGGCGTGGCTGCACCCAACTACATGGGGCTCGTGACCAAGAAGTCTCAAGCCCCAAAAGAGAATTCACAGCATAACAATATTAAGCCTGCCACCAGTACAAAGAAATGTTGTCAGTCTGGTATCCAGCATATTGTACATTGCTTTAGCATCAATATTAGTGTAATGCCAACATCTAGCCTAACACTGGAATATTTAACGTTCCAAAATAAATGAAAATAAAGATAAATTGAGTACCTTAAAACTTACCAGTGACGGGGACGATGGGTGCAGAACAGATTTTGAGTTATGTATTTGATTTTTGGCTACGAGGTGGTCCATAACCCAGATCTTAGGGGTGACAGGCAAGAATGTTAGCCACTACAACACGAGGTGGTCTATAACCCAGACCTTAGGGGTGACAGGCAAGAATGTTAGCCACTACACCACGAGGTGGTCTATAACCCAGACCATAGGGGTGACAGGCAAGAATGTTAGCCAATACACCACGAGGTGGTCTATAAACCAGACCATAGGGGTGACAGGCAAGAATGCTAGCCACTATACCACCAGGTGGTCTATAACCCAGACCATAGGGGTGACAGGCAAGAATGTTAGCCACTACACCACGAGGTGGTCTATAACCCAGATCATAGGGGTGACAGGCAAGAATGTTAGCCAATACACCACGAGGTGGTCTATAACCCAGACCATAGGGGTGACAGGCAAGAATGCTAGCCACTATACCACCAGGTGGTCTATAACCCAGACCTTAGGGGTGACAGGCAAGAATGTTAGCCACTACACCACGAGGTGGTCTATAACCCAGACCATAGGGGTGACAGGCAAGAATGTTAGCCACTACACCACGAGGTGGTCTATAACCCAGATCATAGGGGTGACAGGCAAGAATGTTAGCCACTACACCACGAGGTGGTCTATAACCCAGACCTTAGGAGTGGCAGGCATGAATGCTAGCCACTACTCCACGAGGTGGTCTATAACCCAGACGTTAGGAATGACAGCCAAGAATGCTAGCCACTACACCACGAGGTGGTCTATAATCCGGACCTTAGCGGTGACAGCTAAGAATACTAGACACTACACCACGATGTGGTCTATAACCCTGACCTTAGGAGTGACAGGCAAGAATGCTAGACACTAGGTTACACCACGAGGTGTCTATAACCCAGGCCTCCACGTTGACAGCCAAGAATACTAGCCACTACTCCATGAGGTGGTCTATAACCCAGACCTAAGGGGTGACAGCCTAGAACACTAGCCACTACACCACGAGGTGGTCTATAACCCAGACCTTAGAGGTGACAGCCAAGAATGCTAGTCACTTCACCATGACGTGGTCTATAACCCAGACCTTAGGAGTGACAGCCAAGAATGCTAGCTACTTCACCATGTGTTGGTCTATAACCCGGATCTTAGGGGTCACAGCCAAGAATGCTAGCCACTACACTATGAGGTGGTCTATAACCCAGGCCACCAGGATGACAGCCAGGAATGCTAGCCACTACACCATGAGGTGGTCTGTAACCCGGACCTTAGGGGTCACAGCCAGGAATGCTAGCCACTACACCACGAGGTGGTATGTTTTTATTCTAAATTATGAGAATATAGACTCTAGAATAGTCAGAGCCAATGTGTAGGATATACGACCTGCACTGCATATTGTTTATCTTCCAAAATATGTCTGTGGATCCTACTTTATTTCCACTGCTCTAAAATGGTATTTGTGTTGTTTCAGTTGCGATGAGTCCCAGAACGTGAAGGTACTCTCACTGATAGTGGACCTGGCCCGAGTGTAAGTACAGGATTGTGCGTTAAATATGAACATATTCATCTTTCAGAAGTTTGAATCTTTAGTGTTTTGACTAAAATTATTTCTCATCTTCATTGCTACCACACCCTACTTCCGAGGGAATCTGTTAAACATATTCTAACCTTGGTCTACCCTTGCAGTTCTTGTCCTCGCCTCTTACTTGCATAACTGAATTTGCTATGCCTAGGTGTGTCTGTATGTGTCATACCAACCTATATCTTTTCTTCATTTGCATTCACCAGAAACATATCTCCTCTCCCACACGTCTTTATATCTCTTCATTTGTTACTCTATCTATCTACCCATCTGATCTTCATCATTCTCCTGTAACACCACTTTTCAAATGCTTCTATTCTCCTCTTTTCGGCTGCTTCAACAATCCGATTTTTACTTCCATACTGAACCCGCTGAGCTATGGTTCATGTGATATTTTTTTTGACAGAACATTTATGATGGGATGTTGTACCTTTGAACACACCCAGGAAGCCACGTGGAGCTGAGAGCTCACGCGATACTCTTTGAAGTAGCGTTGAATCGCACTTTTGACTTTGGTGAAAACTGCTAATTATTTATCTGAGGTCTTATTAATTAATTTTATTCTTTCTCAAGACTCAGAATATTCCATTTCGTCATGCTGCATTATTAAAACATTTTTGAGAATGTTATTTTAGCTTAAGGTAAGGTAATATCCTTGCAGATACGCAAATAGGAACGTAAGTAGTCGCTCAACGACTTCGGTTCGACGACCTACTTCCCTGAGACACCCAGTGCCTTGCACTACGTCTGGAGAATCCGCCCTGTGTAGGCGTGGAATCATATCCGTCTTGTACGACGTAGGAAATATCCGCTGTTTAGCGAGGAAATTACAATTAGTTGCCATCGAGCACGAATAAACAACGATACAAGTTATAAGTAAGAATTATAGTGAGTTACTTGCACTACGTCTGGAGAATCCGCCCAGTATAGGCGTGTAATGGTTTTTGTCCTGCAAGACATAGAAGAATATCCGCTTGTTAGCCTTGAATAGGTTATCAGGTGCCATCGTGCACTGGCATATTGTAAAATACTGGTATTTATGCACAGTGAGCCACAGAAACATATTGAAGATAATTATTGACAAGTATTAGTGAATTATATAATTTTACCGGAACACCACATTTTAGTACCCACGTGTTTGTGGAGGGCCAAATGCCTTGTGGAAAATATACAGGTAAACGTGTTGCAACTACTTCAAATAAGTGTGATTATAATTGTGTAACATATTTGGATTGCCAGAGTGAAGTTCTTATTTCCAAAACGACGTACATTTTACCGATGCTGCATGATAGAAAATTAGCGTCATTAGCACGTGCAGAACCATAGAGCAGTGCTATCTCACGTATCTATTTACATCCACGAAATTAAGGCTGTGTTGTCAATTACTATCAAAGCCTACAACACTTACGACGAACATTATATTTTTGGAAAGTGAAAGAATGAACTTCATAATTTATTTCACCGTCAACGTGACCAGACTATTCCACACCATGCTTGAATCAGTCATCATGGGCTAATACCATCCTGGCATGAGGGTGATGTTTCTACGAGAACTAGCATGATGGTGAAGTTTGCAGAACCGAGGACGAGAAGGAAGGAATCCAAGATGCCATTTCCAGGCATATCCAGCATATTCACGGAGTTGTCGACAGGGACGAATCGAACCCTGGTCTTTGGAGGAGTCCAGATGGGAATCCTGATGAGGATAATACCGTTCCAGAGATCCAGAGAGGAATTTGTACAACCGTGGTTATTGAATAGAGGGCTGAGTGATAGCTTCTCCATATCGTGAGTTTTTGGACATCACTTCTCTTGTTCTAGTTCTGGTGGTATATTAGATTTAATATAGTTTATGAATCAACCACACTCTGTGTCAGCCATTTTTCTAGGTAGGGATTGTATCTAGTTTAATTTAATGTCATTTATTTCAGTATAGTGAGACACCCTTGGGTCTGACATTTTGGTTAACCCTGGTGCAGCTTGATGAACGTCGTAGAACGTCAAAGCCTATCTTTTGCTAAATGTGACCGTAGTCATTCGAGGCTATTTTGTACAACCCTGTTTGGGGTGATTTTTCAAGTCTTTGCTGACTTTAGTTATGACAATCAGATGTCATGGTTATTTCTTTAACTGCATTCTTTGCAGCCAGTTTTGATACACCCCTGACTTTCGTTAGAACAATCGTATCAGTTAGGCAATCGACTGTAATTGCCAGTTTTGTAAATGCATTATATTTTCATTTTTGAATAAGCTCAGAAGCTATTCTTGGTCAAGTTGGAACCTAACAACTAGAAGGAATGTTTCGTTGCCTAGCATCGAACTCAGTTCCCAACGTATCATTAAGCAGATCCTTGTATGGAATCTGCGCCACAATTATCATTTTTCTTGCGTCATGGAAGACACGTTTTTATTTGATGTTGTACTAGCAACTAGTGAATTGTATTTTGAGAGCAAAGAGCTCCAGTAATTGTAAGATTACTATCATTTAGACGTCTTTGGTAGAAAGACGGAATTACATTACTCTATTCAGATTTATTGCGTGTTTTTATACACGGATTCTTTAGAGGTTTATAACCCATGGTAAAGTTTTTTATGAACAGGCCAGATGTATAGTTTTATTTTGGTTAAATCACCGGCCTTGAATAATGTGTGTTTTGTGTCGACCGAACGCAGGAATGTGGTAGCCTGCTGGTGACATAAACTGGTTTTGTAATCCAGTGCCTTTGAGAGCACGCTTCATTTGTTTGCGAGACAGGACGACTTTGACAAGAGACAGAATGCAATTGTATTCGCTCTTTCTTTCATTGCAACTTAGCTTATGTAACCCAGTTTTCAACCCTGTCTCAGATCACATGTTGTATAGATTGCTTTTTGTTAGTTGAGCGCACTTCTTGCGTGTACCGTTTTGACGTGTACAATTAGGTCAGGTTTTCTATAGTGAGTTGCAGGCGACCCTGTTAAATGCAGGAATTTATTGTATGAAGGTACTTGTGATTACCATGTCCTGGAGGGTTCCCGTGGACTAGATGTTATTGGAAGGTAACTGTTGTGGACAGGCCTATCCCAGAGTTATTGAATGCGAGCTTTGCGCCGCTGGTAACTCGTGTTATTGTGTGTCCGAGTTGTTATTGCTCGTTGATCTTATTCCGACTGTTGAGTCGAGGCTTTTTGGTGGAGAATGATCTCAGTGTAGACACTCCGTGCCCGAGCTATTGTCAGTATTATTCGCCATAAACCAACGATAAACCTAAACCGACATCTTAATAATAAAACGCATAACTTTGGTAAAACAAAAGTTAACTAATGAATTATTTCTATCTAACTTTGTTCTGTTGCATTTTGGAACTGTTGACATAGCCGTGCGGTTGAAGGTAATTTCCTTGTGTGGAAATGACTAGGACAGTTGACACTTTTGTAGCGACCTGAAGCATGCGCGAACCTAGAGTTCGTAGCTTGTGGAGCTCAGGCCATGCGATGTCAGACGTGGTCTCAACTACGCATTCGTCACCGTAATTACACACATTAGATGACTATGGCTTACAAAGAGTAAACCAAGGTGTAGGCAGGAATTTAATAAAGTTTTGTGTCTATTTCATTATTTATTTATGATGTAAAAGTGTGTAAATCCTACATGTTACCTTATTGTGTGCTGATAGCACGTAGTTATTAAGAATAATTAAATGTTTTTCATGGCTGTACACTTAAATATGTTGTAATTGTTTTCTATTACCGACGTAATCGCCGTAAATTTTGTTATTAACTGTTAGGACTTAGCTAGGTGATTACCGTTAAATGTAAATGTGGAAAAGGTATCATCCTAACTTAGATTTGTTTTGCTACCCTGTTAAATGTAAATTCTGATATTAGCTTAATCTTGTAACTTGAACTAGGGACTTGCCTCGTACCATTTCCCTAGTGTTGCTGTTGTTGCTTTATTATTGTGAGTTAGATCTTTCTCGAGGGTTTTCAGTAACTTCTCAGGTAGGGACCTGCCCTTTATTTTCTTTTGTCTATTAGTTTGCGGACTAGCCGATTATAACCCTCCGAACTAGGCTAGGGGTTTGTGAATTTTAATAAATTTTCACGGTGTTTTACTTAAGTCTGGATGTTTAATTTCTCAGTCTAGTTTTAAGGTGAACCTTTCCTTAGGCAGTCTATGACCATCGTCACCATGTACCACGATCCCCGTGGACTACAGTGTCTCGTGCCGCTTAGCCTATTAGGAAGTTCACCTGATCCTCACGGTGATTTTATTCGACTTATGGGATGTTAGGAAAGTCATCGTGGTTGTTGACTCGACTAACGGTCTCAATACAGCTGTCGCGCTCCTGAGAGAGGCTTTCATCAACGAATTTCTGATACCTAAATCTATATTTTATATCAACAGATTTTTTTCTGCAGAAATACTTTCCTTGGTTGAGCCAACCTACTTTTATATCCTCCTTGCTTCGTCCATCACTGCTTATTCATCTTATGCCATTCATTAGCACAATCGGTGCCATAGGATGCTATTAACACTTAGGCCAGCTCTAGTTTCTACAATAATGACATGCTTACTTCTACTAAATGTATGTCTGCCCTTTATTAACCCCGTTGCGATGCGATGAAACTCCATGTGGCAGATGGTTGTTACGGCTGGATGCTCTCCCTGACGCCGACCTAATGAGAGGAGTTAATGAGAGAGGAAATGAATGAAGATGAATAATAATAATAAAATAATAATACCGTATGTCCTCGGATGCCGGGTGCAAGTTTTGTTATTTGACGCCCAGAGGGCAGCTTGCATGTCGAATTTTGTTTTTCCATGGAGCGCCATGAAAGTGAAGTCTAAGCTCCTTGACACTATAGCGCTTTCTAGTATAGAAAGGAGAAAGTTTTTTGTTGGCGGAAAATCCCGAGATTAATTTTGCCATTATAAACACGGCCTACTGAATTCAAACGGATTCTTTAACATGCCAAAACTTGTGACATGTGTACCGTGATTTTTGTAGTCTTTCAAAAATCACTTACCACGGCCAGGAGCGAACCTGCAATCTTGGTTTTGGTAGTCCGTCACGGTAACCACTCACCCACCGAGGCAAACTAATGAGGATTAATATTTTACGCCAACACAAAAGTTCCCCCTTTCTCTACTAGAAAGCGCTATAGTGTCAAGGAGCATAGATATTTAACCTACTTGACTTTCATAGTGCTCCAAAGAACGACAAAATTCGACATGTAAGCTATCCTCTGGGCGTCAAATGAGGAAGCTTGCATTCGGCACCCGCGCCCATAAAACGGTACAAAAATACGTCATAAAGATTTAAGACAATAGAAACTATTACCTCATTAACACTTGATATTACAGCCTCTCAGTCGGTCAACTCACCTTCTGGCTGCCTGTCATAAGTAACATACCACTCCCTAATCTGCGAAGGAAAGTAGTTTTGATCAGAGAATACAACAAGATCATAGCGAACCCTGGACTACCGGTACACTCTGACTTCAGGATCAACAGACTACGTCCGATACATCCACCTCTTGCACTTGTCAGCAACCTCATCGGATTCAACACCACCGATTCCTGAAGGAGAGAATGGACCCAAAATGCTCCAGCTTAATGCCAGGCAGTTCCTGGGTTTGATCGACCTCGCAAGGTATGGTCAATGCTGAACCGCCTTAGGACGGGACATGGAAGATGCAGGGACTCACTTTTTAAATGGCGAATTTTGTCCTCACCAGTATGCGACTGTGGTGCGCCGCAAGCTTACGGAGGGCGATTTGAAGACTTCTTGCTGGCAACCCCAAAATGTATTGAGTATACGGGGTGTTCGCAGCAAGCCTTACTTTGTGCTGTAACTGGTTTGTTTTTCAAGATATTTTAATTTTGACACTTGCTTTGGAAATAACTTTTCAAGCTCTAAAACTTTTGTTTCGTTGGTTTTTGTGTGAAGTTCGCGCATAACGCGCAAATCAACTTTTTGTGGCACGGTTTTGGCACTTTTTTTTTGCACAAATGGTTTATTTTACATCACCTATCGAAAGGGCGACATCGAATTAGTCGAATAAGCCACCAAAATATCTGTGTTTGTCCAAATCAAACTCGCAAAATGCGAGTTTGTGTTTAGATCCGGTAGGATCGCTGCTGCCCTGCCACCGCCAAACCGTGGGCCCGCTTGATTCGACCGGGCCGGGCAGAGACAGGTCGCTTGCTATAAGCCGACGAAAATTTAAACACAAAGTCGCATTTTGCGAGTTTGATTTGGGCAAAAACTTATATTTTGGTGGCTAATTCGACTAATTCGATGTCGCTCTTTCGAATGGTGATGTCAAAAAAAAATGATTTGGGCAAAAAAAGTGCCAAACCCGTACCACAAAAAGTTGATTTGCGCGTTATGCGCGAACTTCACACGAAAACCAACGAAACAAAAGTTTTAGAGCTTGAAAAGTTATTTCCAAAGCAAGTGCTAAAATCTAAATATCTTGAAAAACAAACGAGTTACAGCACAAAGTAGGGCTTGCTGCGAACACCCTGTTTGTAGTTTAGTTGATACCTATTATTTTTCATTTGTAATAATGTATCTGTGTGCCATACGCTAAATAAATAAATAAATAAACTCAATGTGATCCAATCTCTTGGGATATGCGAACAAATAATCTGTAATAATTATATTGTAACCTAACATTTGTAGGTTACAGAGACTCTTTCTAGTTTCTTTCTGTTTGTTATTATTTTTTATTATTTTTATCTGGTGGCCACCCGTGGCCACAATTGGTAGACCACCACAGAGTGTCTTATGTGTTCTTGGCCATACAGATTCTCGGTGGTGGTCTGGCTGTTGCTGGTAGGTGGCTTTGCAATATTGGTAAAGGTTCCTGTATCTTAGGGCAAGGTTGCCATGACATGTTGTTGAGAATTGCCATGCTGGATGGAAGCTAGTTGGTTTTATGAGAATGGGAATGAATTACTCTTGGTGTTGATTTGTTAGGATGGAAGCCTGAGTTGATGTTAAAAAGAGGTATTGCTAGTTTTGACTGTCAGAGATCAACCCCTTGGAAGCTTACTATTATTTATAAATGTGTGTTTTTTAATGAAGTCTTGTGAGAGTCAGTTTAGCTAGTGTATAGCCCCACTACCTGAGGTGGCCAGCTTGGAGTCTGATCAAATAAATATTACAAGTGTCGCCCAAGTAGGGACAGCGGCAACTTAAACATTACAATATCGCCCAACTGTGGGGAATGTTGGTGTTGTTGGACTAAGACAACATCGACAGGTGTACAGTGGCGCACCGACGGGGGGGGGGGGGGGTCAGGGATGACCCCCCCCCCCAAACATATTCCTTTACTTGAATCTATAAATTGTCCCATCTATCACCTGTTTTACGGTACCGCTCATTAGGCGTCTTGACTCCCGTATATACTTTAGGTGTGGTCACGTTCCTCACAGTAAATGCCCTGCACTTTACTCGCAGTGTTGGAGCTACCCTTGGATCAGTTTTGCTGCTGAAGTGCGCGATTCGCAACTTTTTCACGTCGCTTGGGGTTGCTTTAATCGTGTGCCCGTTACCGTAAAGATAATTCAGTACATGAGGATTTTCTGCAATTTATTCCAATTAATGATACAGATAAAATAATCAAGATAAGCAGATTTTGAGAGATAATAGTAATGGCAGTAGGAGAGTAAAACATTATTTTTCTCTCACATAACCTCAATATTTTAAGCAACCACGTAACTATGGTCATGATGACACCGCTGCATCGTTTCAGTCTCAATATTTAGTTAGCCTACTGTTATCCATATTTTTTAGAATTTCTTTCCATTTTCCTTCTGTGTCGAAAAAATGAGACCTAAAATATTTTTCATGCAAAGAGAACGGTTACCGGTATTTAATTGTTGTTTTTTATGAATATTAATCGAAATATCATTTTAATTATGATGACTGTCGTTTTAAGGAGCAGAACAGCAAGGTCATCTGTCCCTTTAATACCGGTAATGTACACAATTACCCTATTGTATTAATGACCCCCCCCCCCCAGTAGGAAATCCTGCATACGCCACTGCAGGTGTATCATAATATATTACAATAACCCCAACGAGGGGCAAGACATTTAGAATAGTTACAAAATGTATACGAGGGAAGTTCAGAAAGTAAGTTTCTTCATTTAATAGCACGAGCAGATGGTGACACTAACAATCGCCAAAAAAATCCACCTCCGTGGCTGGTTCAACGAACGAAGGAAGGACGGGGAATGACGCATGCGCAGAGCGCAAAGGAGTAGCAAGTTATTTTACACACACGGTATTCCAGTAATTCGAATGATTATGTGTTGACCGACTGATAGCCATAATCTATATATTGAAAACAGTAAGCTGATTTTTGTTACCGCGAGATTGACAGAACGGCTGAACCGATTGACTTCGTAATGCACTCTGACGAAAGCCCTTGATCTGTATATTTGCAGAGTGTTTTTAAAATAAGTAAACAAATATGTTACCATATATTTTTAAATTTATAAAAAAAAATGCAAACTTATTGGCCCTAGCGCATGCGCAGAATCAGTTTGGTGATGACAGACATGGCGGATGTCCAGCGCGTTTTAATGTGAGAGTTATTTATAAGAATTATAAAGGAGGGGAAGATTCATTAATTGTTGAGAGTAGGTACTCCTCCCTTTTCATAACTCTCACAAGGCAGATGATTCACAACCTTTCTGGGATTCATTAGAAGTTGATTTCAATAAGAATTGTCACTGATGCACCGGAAATATGTCTTTCATTACGACAATATATTATTTCCATACCTTATTTTATCTCTTGGGGAAGCCTGCGTGGCTTGGACGGCAGCACGCTGCTCTCTGGCCGCTGGGTCCTTGGTTCAAATACCGGTCACACGATGTGATATTTGTGCCAGTAGTATGTTGCAATGTCGAGAGTGCAATCTTTTGAAGCCCTTAAAGTTGCAATAGTGCCAAAAGTAATCGTACAAAGAATGTAACTTATATAGGAAACTTCTTCAGTTTATGTTGTTCATTGTCCTTCATGTTTTGACGGGTTTCAACTAGTATTAATTATTATAGTAATAAAGAGGGCGAATATTATAATAATAAAATATGTTTCCTTTTTAAGGGTGGAAAAGGTTGTGCAGAAGCAGACGTCCCCTCGGTACAACCAAATCGTTCCACAGAGGTAAGTATTAGTATTTAAATGCATCATTTTGATACTTTAAAGCCTCCGTGGCTCAGGTGGCAGCACGCCGGCCTCACACCGCTAGGTCCATGGTTCAAATCTCGGTCAATCCATGTGCGATATGTGCTGGGCAAAGCGGAGACAGACAGGTTTTTCTCCGGGTACCCCGGTTTTCCCTGTCAATATTTAATTCCAGCGACCCTCTCCACTTTCATTTCATTTCATCTCTAATTCATTTCATCATTGCCCCCGAGGAGTGCGATACGCTTCGGCAGCCGGGACAGTTCATATCCTCGCCGCTAGATGGGGGCTTCATTCCTTCCATTCCCTGACCCGGTCGGTCGACTGGAGGCAGGCTGTGGATTTTCATTTCATTTCGATAATTTACTTGCCTTGATGAAATTCCTAAGAAACAGATTGCTAGCCTTTACTTTTCCACACTGAGCCCCGGAATCACTGTGTACTTGGGTGTGTGTGTACTTATACATTTTGTCAGATACTGGGGTAATGTATGGGGTATTCCAGGCCAGACGGGGCAAGGAGCTAACCCAAACTTGGGAAGAAGGATGATGGAATGTTGTTTAACATATTTTAACCTTGGTCTACCCCTACAGATAAGCCTCCGTGGCTTAGGCGGCAGCACGCCGGCCTCTCACCGCTGGGTCCATGGTTCAAATCCCGGTCACTCCATGTGAGATCTGTGCTGGACAAAACGGAGGCAGACAGGTTTTTCTCCGGGTACTCCGGTTTTCCCTGTCCAGCAACACTCTCCACTATCATTTCATTTCATCTGTCATTCATTTAATCATTGCCCCAGAGGAGTGCGTCTGGCCTCGGCAGCCGGCACAGTTCATATCCTCGCCGCTAGAAGGGGGCTTCATTCATTCCATTCCTGACGCGGTCGGAGACTGGAAGCAGGCTGTCGATTTTCATTCATTTTTCTACCACTACAGTTCTTGTCCTCGACCATTCCTTCCATTAGTAAGTTTGCTATACCTAGGTCTCTTAGTATGTGTCCATCTCTTCTCGTTATTAGCAGTCACCAGAAGCATCTCTCCTTGCCCACTCGTCTAATAACTCTTCATTTGTTATTCTATCTACCCATCTGATCTTCATCATTCTCCTGTAGCACCATATTTCAAATACTTCAATTCTCCTCTTTTCTGCTTTACCATTAGTCGAAGTTTTACTTCCATACAGTGCCGTAAGGGCTTTCAGAAATGACTTCCTCATACCTGAATGTATATTCAATGTCCACAGATTTCTTTTCTGTAGAACTTCCTTCCTTGCCTGAGCCAACCCACGTTTTATATCCTCTTTGCTTCGTCCATCACTGAATATTTTGCTTCCTAAGTGGCCAATGTCGCCTACTTCTCTTAGCTCTTCACCTGCCAATTTGATATCAATAGGGGTTTTTGACTTCTTTCGGCTGAATTCCAATATTTCTGTTTTACATTTATTGATTTTCATCATGAATTCATTCCTTCCATACTATTTAAAATTAAATTCAAATCCTGTGGTGAATCGGCCAAGGTGACAATGTCATCAGCAAGTCTCAGTGAAATATGAAGAGGATATTGAGAACTGATACAACTGCAATTGAAATAAATGACACAGGTCAACAAACAAAACATTTTGTCTTGAGTCTATTATTTAATTTGTATATTCTCACTGTGTACATCGAACAGTAACAAAAAACACTTCGGTATAGTTGTTGCTTTCTTCTTCTTCCAATAGTCCCTAATTTTCTGACTACGAGTCAGTCTTCTTTCTTCTGTCCACTTAGCTCCTGTAGATGAATTCCAATGTATTTTAAATGTGTCATTTTCTATTTTTTTTGTCGTGTGGTCTCCTTTTCTATTATACTATGGGTTCTGAGACAGAACATAGAAAAGAGTTGGGAATATGGGAAGGATATGGTAATGATTTTATTGATCTAGAAAAGGCCTGTGATAACATCCCTAGAACAAAAGTTTGGGAAAGCTTAACAAATAGGGGGATAGGCAAGGAACTGAGAGACATGATAAAAGGAATGTGCATGGAGTGCTACAGTAGTGTGAAGACTAGAGTCGGGACATCGGAATGGTTTAAAATTGACACTGGACTAAAGCAAGGAAGTGTGTTGTCACCATTATTCTTCGTAATGGTGATGGATGACATCATGAAGGCAGCAATGAAAGACTATAGTAGGGCAAAGATGAAGGTAATGTTGTTTGCAGACGATGTTGTGATCTGGGGCGAGGATGAGATGGAGGTACAAGAACAGTTATACGTAATAAATGAAAAGATTGAGCAATGGGGATTGAAGATAAATATGGAGAAGAGTAAAACAGTGGTGATGAGTAGAGATAAGAAAGAAGGAAAAGGAGTAATCAAAGTAGGAGATAAGGAATTGGAAGTGGTGAAACACTTCAAATACGTGGGAAGTGAACTGACTGAAGATGGAAGACTAGATTTGGAAATTCGCAGAATACAACAACTCGGGAGTGCTTTCTACCAACAGGTACGGGGACTAGTATGGAACAAGGATATACCAATTAAGGCTACAGAAGTTATGTACAACGTATATTATGTTCCTATAATGACATATGCAGCAGAAACTTGGACAATGACTAAGAGGGATGAGAGCAGAGTACAAGCAGCAGAGATGAGATTCCTGAGAAGTATGGTCCAGAAAACGAGGAGGGACAGAGTGAGAAATGAAGATATACGGAAAGAACTGGGAGTAGAGAAACTAAATGATAAACTGGAGCAAAACAGATTGAGATGCTTTGGACATGTCAATCGGATGAATGAAGTAAGGCTACCAAGACGAGCACTGGAACGACGGATGACAGGGAATAGAGGACGAGGAAGACCAAAAATGCGTTGGATGGACTCGGTGGAGAATAGTATTAGAAAACGGAATCTGGATTGGAACACTGTGTCGGAAGAGGAATGGTGGAACGACAGAACAAAGTGGAGAGGAACCATATTTGCCCCCACCCAGTGTCAACTGGAAAAGGGGAAATGAAGATGACGATGACTATGGGTTGTGGTTGAAGTCTGAAGTATGGCTCAGGATCTATTAGTAGTTGACATTGCTTGCGTAGTTTGCTTTAAAGAACTACTCCTCCGCTGGAACGACTGCTCCCGAGCCCACCGACCCGGCTCCTTATACAGGGTGATTCTTATTAACGTTTAAAACTCTCTATAGCGACGTAGATGGCATTGAGACAAGTAATTTGTTACAGGACACTTAGGGTCGCAAGTGTCCGGAAATACCTTAAAAGTGAACCACAACTGTTAAACATATGACGTCATCAGGTGACGGCTACGCTCTACTGGTCAGGCCCGTGCACCCTTACGCACACCAAAGCATACATTGAATGTCGTATCACTCTGGCTCCGAGCCTGCGTGTGCGACTTGGGCGCGTGGGATTCGAGGTTCAAATCCGGGGCCTATCCACCAGCTTTCTTTGTTTTCTCTCTTCTCCTTTCCAGTGGAAGCAGATTGTTTGTTGACATTAAAACTCGGAACCAGAGTGATATGATAATCAACGTTTACTTTGGTGTGCGTAAGGAAGCACGGGCCAGACCCCTCGAGCTGAGCCGTCACCTGATGACGTCATATGTTTAACAGTTGTGGTTCACTTTTAAGGCATTCCCGGACACTTACGACCCTAGGTGTCCTATATCAAATTACTTGTCTCAATGCCATCTACGTCGCTATAGAGAGTTTTAAACGTTAATAAGAATCACCCTGTATAAGGAGCGGGGTCGGTAGGCTCTGGCGAGCCGAACATGTTCTCGGACACTACCGGCATAAAAGCCATACGATAATTAAATAAATAATCCAATGCCCTCGGCAAAGAATTCTGCCACCACTAAGGTGGGTACGTCTCCTGAAGTTTTTCTTTTTGGCTACGCGTTGCCGCCCACCCATACCTTGTCAAAAATCATTCAGTGTTGGTTTGGACAAAATGGCGGATGGTCAAACATTTCCCACTTGAATTCTTTGAAAAAGTATATCGTTGGCACAGTGCGGTCGTGAATAATTTTCACCTTTTTCGAGAACTGAAGATATGGTTGGGCGGCAACGCTTCGCGAAAAAAAAAAAGAAAAAAAAAAGGAAATAGTAATAAGAATAGGGTTTCTTCTTCTTGTTCCGTATAGGCCAATTACGGACCACGATATTCAACTATTTTGCTTGGAGTGGGCCTTGATGTTTGCCCAGTAGTCACACATCCTCTGGCTGTGTTGTTCTTTTCTCTCCTTTGTCCAGAGGCCACCTGTCTTCTTCCTTGGAGGTTTTCCTGGAACTTTATTTGCTTTAATTTACTCCTGAAAGACGTTGGATCTTTTATGTCCTTTTCCGTAACTCCCAGTTCCAACAGATCTTTGTGCACTTCTATCATCCATGGTGACTTCGTCTTCCTTCTTTGCCAGTATGTGAGTAGCTGGTTGGTCAGCCTGGTCGGATGCATTCTGGAGACGTGTCCATAAAATGTTAGACGTCTCTTCCGGGCCACGACTGTAATTCTCTCAGAGTAACTATAGAGCTCCTGGTTGGGTCGTCTTATGTATTTACTTCCTTCGTTGATTGGTCCCAATATCTTCCTAATTACCTTCCTCTATTGGATTTCTAGTTTGTCCGTGAGTTCTTTCCTGTTTAATATGGAGGCATTCAGAGGCATATAAAGCTTCAGGGCGGATGACTGTTTGATAGTGCTTCATTTTGGTGTTACGGGAGAGACACTTCTTATTGTAGATGTTCTTAGTCAGTCGGTATGACAGTTCTAGCTTATTTACTCGAGTTGATAAGGCTGTTCCTTCGGAGAGATTGGGTTCTAACCATTCACCCAAGTACTTGAATTTGTTGGTTTTCTTGATCCTTCCCTGTTCTAGAAGTAGTTGATGAGGTGATTATTTATATTGTCATTCCTTTTATAAAATACATATGAAGTGTTAAGCTAAGCAACAAATTTAAAGAAGGCCTCACTAAAGGGCCGAAAATATGTTTAAATAAGGAGGAAGACATGTTGAGTATCAACAGGTGTCAGGCAATTTAATAATATAAGTTCTATGTTATAAACACAAGAAAAGGTATTTACAAAGTTTATATTTATAAAACACCTTAAATGCATCTCTAACATGAATTAAATTTTGATTCCTCAGCGCCAGAAGAATGAACAAAGACACCACTGACGAAGTTGACACCAGGGTAAAAAGCTTTCTAGCTGGAGTCGGATTAAAAGCCCTGGCTAAACCTACTGCCACAGCTTTAGCCAGCAAAGCTGTTGGCTCAGTTGTTAAATCCGCTGTAAAAAGTCCAGTCATCAAATCTCTAACAAAATCCGCCAGGTAAATAGAATCCATGAGCAAAACCAGAAGAATAATTGAATTCAAATGTTTGTACAATACATTCTGTCAATTGATTTGAAGCATGAATTTCACTTCTAGCACAATTGAATCGATGTTTTTTGAATGGGTGTAATCGACAATTTTTGACACTTGCACTTTTTACCTTTTTGTTTTCCTTTTGGATAGAGCCATCTGTTTCCTTGGAAAGGACGCTTGTGCAAGCGTTCTTTCCGTATAAAACTCATGTTCATAAATATTTAGTTTTTTTTTGAAAGGGCGGACGTGCGTCACACCCAAAGTACACGGGACTACTTGTCTGCGTTGTCGCAGCCTCTAAACTAAGGAACCAACCAACAATGACTTTCTTATGTTGTAAGTGTTTCCCTGCGCTTCAGATTTGTTGCAATTTTTGTGTGTAGCAAATCCATTCCATCTGAACACAATGTCTGTGCTTTAGAATTGCACTAATTTCTTAGTATTGCAAAAAAATTCCAATTTAAGTCCTAAACTGATATTTAACAATGATCCGATATATTTGTGTAAATATCTGTCTCTTGCAAACAGATTGCATTTTCGAACAACTTAATGAACATTTTTGTGTCTAATTATTCGATTTGTTTTGAAAGGGCGTAGTTGCACGATTTTCTTTTGCGCAGATCTTCCGGACAAAAATTTATAAAATTATTTTAGAGGGTGGAACATGTTCCATAAAAACATGTTGGTCACAAAATCCATTAAAATAAAAATTATATAAAAAATTGAGCCTTTGGGGACGTTTTTTTTTTTTTTAGTTTCTCAACAATTTCTTTTCGTTCACCTACGCTCTTTCAAAAACACTGATTCAATTTCATTCCATTTCAATATATAACTTTTGAAAACCACAAGAGAATTACAGGAAAAATGATGATGATTGATGTCGGTATTTGTGATGGTGAATATATTGATTGTGATATTGATGTTCATAGGGATGATGGTGATTAATGTATTGATGGCATTGATGTTGATATTGGTGATCCTGTTGATGATTTATTTGCGAGGGGTTGTGAAAAATCTCACATTAGAAGCTTGAAGAGTGTCCACCCTCTTCAAGTGTGTGGGATTCCTACCTACAAAAATTCACACATTGTTTCGTCCTGACATTCCGTCCTGGAGCCACTTTTGTATTACTTCCGGACGGTATCGAGTTAATAAGCCTTTTGAATCTCTTCCTGTTTATGCAATATAACGTTGACGCTCATGAGCGTCCAGTTTCCTTTACCTCTGATGCCAAACAACTCCCACTTAGATCGGTATCCGGTTAAACGTTTGAAATGTTACGGTATCACCTGTACAATACTGTCCAATGCAGGTCCACGAGAAGATTTAAGGACCCCTGTGCATTTTTTTCTTGGCCCCCCTTGAAATACTTGCAATTATTAGAATACTATCCACTACTAGCTGTTCCGGAAAGACAATGTGTCATTTTGAGAAAAGCTTCTGATGCACAGACATATTTAAAAAAACATACACATCTTATTTCATATAAAACTTTTTTGCTTTCATTTTATGAACTATATTTTGCGTGGTGTAGTTATCCAACAAGATAGAGGACTGGAGGAGGAAATAAAGAGCAGGATACGGTCGGGATGGTTCAACTGGAGGAAAGCATCAAGTGTACTGTGCTACAAGAAGGTACCAGAAAAATTAAAAGGGAAGGTACACAAGGCCGAGGTGAGACCAGCAATGATAACGGAGCAGAAATCTGGCAAATAACAAGGAGACGGGCAGAAAAACTGGACGCGGCAGAATTGCGAATGCTGAGATGGGTAAGTGGACATACAGGGTTGGACAAAGTGAGAAATGAAATGATTATAAGACGACTTAACGCGGTGCAAGTTTCTGAGAAGCCAGATAGCTGGGCTCAGATGGTATGGCCATGTTAAGAGAAGAGATCAAGATTATGTGGGGAATAGGATGATGGAAATGTTTCCACCAGGGAAACGAAGTCAAGGACGACCCAGAAGGCGATGGATGGACAGCATTCAAGAAAGCATGAAAGAGCGGGGGCTTGTGGAGGAAATGGTCTGGGATAGAACAACGTGGAGGAGGAATATCCGCATCAGCGACCCCACATAAGTGGGATTAATCATGCTGGAGAGGAAGGAAAAGAAGAAGATGATGATTTTGCGAAGTGTACAAAACGATTTGGGATATTTGAGTAATATTAAAACAGTTAACATGCATAAGGAAATATATTTTCAATTCTGTAAGTCTTCACTTTAATTACCAGTTCGTAGGCCTAATGAAAAATACTCTAAGTAATAATTTCAAACACTGCATATTCAACACTAAATTACAGTGCGTTAGTGCTAAAATATTATAACTCCCAACTAGAATGTAATACCCTTCTGGGGTCGAAATAAATCAGAAAGCCCCATGGATGTCGAATTGGCAGGTGAACAGCTAAAGGAAGTGGGTGACTTCTGTTACTTGGGTAGCAAAATAACCAGTGATGGACGAAGCAAAGAGGATATAACAAGATGTTCAGAACATATAGCCTACTTTCTCCTAAATGCATGGGTATTGTTATAACTCTTTGTCCTTTTCAAGGAGTATAATTGGATGTTGGTTGTAGTAGCTTGTTGAAATACAACGTGCTATAGGGATATTAAAGATGAATATGAGGTGCCCTTTGCTAGTGCTACCGCTGTAAAAAAAAAAAATTCATTCAATTCGGTTTCACCGTGTTTGAATTGATAGGGGAATCGATTTGCACACATACTTGGCCACCATCTGCAAACTATTGGGCTGATGATCTAGCAGTTTGGTCAGAATATGCTTCCAACATAAAGATTTGTTGTTGCAAAATTTGGTAGAGACTAGATTATTAGGTTGGTCGTAATTACATTTTAGCCTTTAACATTTGGGTAGCCACGATTTCGTTTTCGTCAAGATGGCGGTGATATAAAACATGACACTGAGGTGGCCTTTTCTAGTGCTACCTCTGTAACAAATTTCGTTCCATTCGGTTTCACCGTGTTTGAATTAATAGGGGTAATCGATTTTCACACAAAGATGGCCGCCATCCGCAAAATATTAGGCTAAAGACCTATTAGTTTGGTCAAAGGATGCTCACTCCATAATGGTATGTTGATGCAAAATTTGGTAGAGATTGGATGATTAGGTTAATCGTAATTTGATTTAAGCTTTCAATATTTGTGTGGCCGCCATTACATTTGCGTCAAGATGGCGGCGATATAAAACATGACTCTGAGGTGCCCTTTGCTAGTGCTACCTCTGTACCAAATTTCATTCCATTCGGTTTCACCGTGTTCGAATTAATAGGGGTAATCGATTTTGACACAAAGATGGCCGCCATCCGCAAACTATTAGGCTAATGACCTATTAGATTTGTCAAAGGATGCTTCCTCCATAAAGGTATGTTGTTGCAAAGTTTGGTAGAAATCGGATGATTAGCTTAGTCGTAATTTGATTTAAGCTTTGAACATTTGTGTGGCAGCCATTACGTTTCCGTCAAGATGGCGGTGATATAAAACATGACACTGCGGTGCCCTTTGCTAGTGCTACCTCTGTACCAAATTTCATTCCATTCGGTTTCACCGTGTTCGAATTAATAGGGGTAATCGATTTTGACACAAAGATGGCCGCCATCCGCAAAATATTAGGCTAATGACCTATTAGATTTGTCAAAGGATGCTCCCTTCATAAAGGTATGTTGTTGCAAAAATTTGGTAGAGATCGGATGAATAGGTTAGTCGTAATTTGATTTAAGCTTTGAACATTTGGGTGGCCGCCATTACGTTTACGTCCAGATGCCGGCAATATAAGACATGACACTGGGGTGCCCTTTGCTAGTGCTACCTCTGTACCAAATTTCATTCCATTCGGTTTCACCGTGTTCGAATTAATAGGGGTTTTGACACAAAGATGGCCGCCATCCGTAAACTATTAGGCTAATGACCTATTAGATTTGTCAAAGGATGCTCCCTCCATAAAGGTATGTTGTTGCAAAATTTGGTAGAGATCGGATGATTAGGTTAGTCGTAATTTGATTTAAGCTTTGAACATTTGTGTGGCCGCCATTACGTTTCCGTCAAGATGGCGGCGATATAAAACATGACACTGAGGTGTCCTTTGCTAGTGCTACCTTTGTACCAAATTTCGTTCAATTTGCGCTCACCGTGTTTGAATTGATAGGGGGGGGGGGGACAGACATTCAGAGTACACACACTCACACACACACACAGACTCACACACACACATACACACACAGACAGACACACTTTTCTTTCGCCCTGTAGTGATCTCATAAGTCTACTTTCATTTTTTTGCAAAAATCGAAAGTATGCTAAAAACTAGATTAGCACAGGCAAGGAAAGCATTTCTACAGAAAAGGAATCTGTTGACATCGAATATAGATGTAGGTATTATGAAGTCATTTTTGATAGCCTTTGTCTGGATCGTGGCGCTCTATGGAAGCGAAACTTGGACTATTGGTGCAGCAGAAAAGAGGAAAATTGAAACGTTTGAAATGTGGTGTTGCAGGAGAATGATGAAAATCAGATGGGTAGATAGCGTTACGAATGAAGAGGTATTAAGACGAGTGGGAGATAAGAGATGTTTTTGGCAAATGCTAATGAAGAGAAGAGATAGGTTGGTAGGACACATACTAAGACACCCGGGAATACCAAATTTAGTTATAGAAGGAAGGGTTGAGGATGAGAACAGTAGGGGTAGACCAAGGTTAGAATATGTTAAACAGATTGAAAGACTGAAGACTCAAACAACAACAACAACTGGGGTAGAATAAGGCACATTACAGCACACTACAGTAATTTTCAGAGTCGAAGAACGTCTTTTACCAAATGTATGGTTTCTGCCCATACTGTCATAAATACCTCTGAGGCGTTTTTGTGGCCTCATTTCTCTTGACAGTTAAAAGATGGTAACATGAGACATCTTCTGCAGAGCCGTAGTCAAATCGACATCCTATCTCTACAAAGCCTCGGACAAGTTCTAAGTTATAGACAACATTTCACATAATACAAAAGTAGATGGTATATTGGCTTTCATGGTCAATGAATTAAAATTCAGCATTTTTAGCCTATTTTCAATTTTGAAAAAAAATAGGATTATGAGATCACCTTTTGTCCGTGTGTGTGTGTGTGTGTGTGTGTGTGTGTGTGTGAGGTGTGTGGGTGTGTCCCTAATAAAATCTAAACGACTGGAGCGATTTCAAGGAAACTCGGTAAGTTCGTAGCACTATTCATGGCGACCTCGACCGTGCCCTTCAAATTTTGTTACGTCACACCAATCCAACATGGCGGCTGTGCGAAGTATTTCACCAGCATTCAATATCTCCGAAACTCTTCCCGATATCACCCTGGATTTTTTTACGGTGATAAAGGGAACTACTAGAAGTACACCTAAGTAACTTTTGAAAACCTGATAACTACAAAACCAACATGGCGGCCACGCGAATTTGCGACTTTTAAATAGACGTTTCTCGTGATTTACCCAACCGAACGCAATAAAACTTGGTACAGTATATGTTTATACACATTGTAATGCACCGACATCTAACATCGTTCAATTGTCTATATAACCACAAGATGGCGGATGTGCGAAATATTTCACCGGCATTCTATATCTCTGAAACTATTAGCATTATCAGCCTGAAATTTTGTACGTAGATAAAGGGTACTTCTGGAAGTTCATCTATAAGACTTTCAAAAACCGGTTAACTACAAAACGAACAAGGCGGCCAAGCGAATTTGAAAATTTTAAATAGACCTTTCTCCCGATTTAATGTTCCAAACGCAATGAAATCTAGTACAGGAAATGTTTATACACATTTTAATGCACTTGTATCTAATTGAGTTCAATTGTTTATATAACCTCAAGATGGCGTCTGTGCGAATTTTAAAATTAAGTTTTTATTTCTTGTGTCGTAATCATGCGATAGAAGTGAAAGTTTGAATAATGAACCTACGTAATAATTTTCTTTTAATGATACATGACTCTATGGCCTATACATTTAACAATCCAACATGGTGACCATCCGAAATATTTAGACGGCTCTGAATATCTACGAATCTATTATAGCAATCAGACTGATTTTCTTTATGTTCATAGGGGCTATGATCTTATGTTCACCTATAGGACTTTAAATAACCTGGTGATCACAAATCCAACATGGCGGCGACGCGAAATATAAATATTCACTTGGACGTTTCTCGCAATTTTACCATCCGAGTGCAGTGAAACTTGGTACAGTAAATCCTTATACGAATGTAAATCCACTGCCATCTAATTTATTTCAATTGTTTCCATAACCACAAGATGGCAACTGTGCGAAATTTTAAAATATCTTTGTTACTTCTTGTGTCCTAATCATGCGATTGAAGTTTGAATGCTACACGTACACAATAATCTTCATGTAACAGTACATAACTCTAGGACCTAGATATATAAAATCCAACATGGCGACCATCCGATATATAGTCGGTTCTCAATATCAACGAATCTATTACAGCAATCAAACTGAAATTTTGTATGTTGATAGTGGCAATTAACATAAGTAGGTTATATGAAAATAGGCTGTATAGTTCTTCACGGAACTACTTGTTTTTAGGTTTGTACCGTGTCTTGTGTGGGGTTTCGCCTAGGACACCAAGCTGGCTCATCAGCGAGCTCTTGGTGTCCTAGGCGAAACCCCACACAAGACACAGCACAAACCTGGATAAATTGATGAGTTTTAATTTACTGGCCGTGAAAGCCAATATACCACCTTTTTGGAATCCTTCGTAAGGAGGTTATGGCTGCTTGAGCTTTTAGTTCTCGCAGTAAAGAGGCGTAGGTCCGCTTCATAAAATGGGAGGTAGCGCGCAGTTCTCTACTCCTGTGGGGGTCCGGGCGGGGACACCAAGAGCCCGCTGATGAGTCAGCTTGATATCCTAGGCGAAACCACACAAAAGACACGGCAGAAACCTAGAAAAATTGCTGAGTTTTAATCCAAAATTAGACACAATAAACTGAATGAACTAATGGGCCCTCATTGCTTACGGGCCCCTATATATTTGCCTCCCTTGCCCCCCTCCGTTATCGGCGGTCCTGGTCGTACGCAATTTCTTCCTAAGAAGATTTCACCGTCGATATACCGTTACCGTTTCTGAGCATTCAGTCTCTCTTCTTCTGGCGCAAAACATCTTCTACATAAATAGCTACCTGACTCCAGACTACATCATTACGTAGCACCACCAATATGGGAATTACAGCCCTGGCTCTGTGTTACTCCGCTGCAGACTAGCCTAATCTTGTCCTGTTTGGTACAGTTCCAGCCATGCTAAACAAGTCGGCATGTTTCATAAAGAGAAGTGTCAACTTGTTTAGCATGGCTGGAACTGTACCAAACAGGACAAGAGTTGGCTACTCTGCAGCTGAGTAACACGCTGTTTGAGACCAACATCACGAGATAGAATCTACTGTTTGGCTGGAATCGCCCCACCAGATATTAGAAGAGAAGTTGCAGCCATGACTGAGAAAACCAAAGCAATTACCTCATGCGCACACCCATTGTACGGATAAGAACTTGCTCATCGACCACTGAGGTCTAGGAGGAGTTTCCTGAATACAACAGAAGATTTACATGAATCTGCTAAGTCCACAAGGTTAAGATTATGGAGATATAGAAATACTCAATTTGATGGCTGGCAACTACCAATTGAACATCTTCCTCCAGGACACGAGGAACACTGGTCCACGTGGAAGTCGTTGAACAGGCTTCGCACTGGTGTTGGTAGATCAAGAACCAATATGTTAAAGTGGGGTTTTCCTGGCACATCCAGGCTATGTGATTGTGGTGAAGTCAAAACCACAGTCCATTTCATGAACTGCATTAAGTGTCCTTTAAGTTGCACAATGGAGGACTTGATGGCTGCGACACACAATGCTGGTGACTTGGCAACATTTTGGACAGTCACTATTTAATATGTGTGTTTTAAGTACCATATTTTTAATGTAAAATGTATACTTCTGACAAGAATAAATAAATAAACCTGTATGATATCATCTGGCGTAATTTGCCCAAGAGAAGTTTCCAGATCTCTTCTAAGCGATGACCAGCGTTTACACACAAAGAATGTGTAGAGCACGTCGACATCTTCATTATAATAAAGGCACACCGATACGACACACTAATTTCCGGAAATATCCGTGGCCTGTGAGGAACTGTGTCAAGTGAAATCGACCTCCCCGTGATTTCCATTAACTCAATCAATCAGACGCGGCAACAGTAATTTTGTCCATCGACCAAAAGGCAGATCTATAATGCAATAATGGCTCCGATTACGCTGTATGGTATGGAGAGTTTTACTGCCACAGAAATTAAGTTTCTGAGGAGAGCAGTTGGAAAGACAAGAAGAGATCCAGTTCGAGATGAGAGAATTATAGACGAATTAGGACAAAAAGTAATGGGTTTTGTATGATAACCTAACGGCGGTACTTTTTGAGGATCCAACCAGCCTTCGGGCTGACTACCTAATATACATAGGCTAGGAGGAGCTGGACGAGGTCGACCCTGCATTGCATGAGAGGATAGGATTGAGAGATTGGGACATAACAAGTAGTTCTGCGAAGAACTATACAGCCTATTTTCATATATCCTGCTTATGTTAATTGCCACTATCAACATACTACATTTCAGTTTGATTGCTGTAATAGATTCGTAGATATTGAGAACCGAATAAATATTTCGGATGGTCGCCATGTTGGATTTTATATATGTAGGACCTAGAGTTATGTACTGTTACGTGAAGATTATTGTGTACGTGTAGCATTCAAACTTCAATCGCATGATTATGACACAAGAAGTAACAAGGAGATTTTAAAATTTCGCACAGCTGCGATCTTGTGGTTATGGAAACAATTGAAATAAATTATATGCCAGTGGATTAACATTCGTATAAGGATTTACAGTACCAAGTTTCACTACACTCGGATTGTTAAATTGCGAGAAACGTCCATGTGAATATTTATACTTCGCGTCGCCGCCTTGTTGGATTTGTGATCACCAGGTTATTGAAAGTCCTATGGGTGAACTTAAAATCATAGTCCCTATGAACATAAAAGATCAGTTTGATTGCTATAATAGATTCGTAGATATTCAGAGCCGTCTAGATATTCCGGATGGTCGCCATAATGGATTGTTAAATGTATAGACCATAGATTCATGTACCATTAAAGGAAAATTATTGCGTAGGTTCATTATTCAAACTTTCACTTCGATCGCATGATTAGGACACGAAATAAAAACTTAATTTTAAAATTCGCACAGCCACCATCTTGAGGTTATGTAAACAATTGAACTAAATTAGATATCAGTGCATTTCAATGTGTATAAACATTTCCTGTACCAGATTTCATAGCGTTTGGAACATTCAATCGCGAGAAAGTTGTATACAAAATTTTCGAAATCGCTTGTCCGCCATGTTCGTTTTACAGTTAACCGGTTTTTTAATATCTTACATATGAACTTCCAGTAGTGCCCTTTATCTCTGTACAAAATTTCAGGACGATACCACTAACAGTTTCCGAGATATAGAATGCTGGTGAAATATTTCGCACATCCGCCATCTTGTGGTTATGTAAACAATTGAACGAAGTTAGATGTCGGTGTATTACAATATGTATAGGCCTAAACATATACTGTACCAAGTTTTATTGCGTTTGATTGGTTAAATCGCGAGAAACGTCTATTTAAAAGTCGCAAATTCGCGTGGCCGCCATGTTGGTTTTGTAGTTACCAGTTTTTCAAAAGTCACATAGGTGAACTTCTAGTAGTTTCCTTTATGAACGTAATAAATTGCAGGGTGATATCGGTAATAGTTTCGGAGATATTGAATGCTGGTGAAATATTTCGCACAGCCGCTATGTTGGATTGGTGAGACGTAACAAAATTTGAAGGGCACGGTCGGGGTTGCCCGGAATAGTGCTATGAACTTACCGAGTTTCATTGAAATCGCTCCAGAGGTTTAGAATTTATTAGACACACACACACACACACACACACACACGGACAAAAGGTGATCTCATAAGCCTATTTTAAAATTGAAAATAGGCTAAAAGAAAAGGGGGACAAAACCGTTCTGGAAATAAAGAGAATGTGCAGAAATAGAGCGGATTGGCAGAAATGGCTCAAACGAGGCTACTCCGACGCTGTTGCCGTCAGTCCATACAATGGCTGTATTCCCAGTTCTCCAAGGTTCCTGACAGTCTAATGCAAGTAAGTGATGATGAGGATGATAATTGATGGCATCAGGGAAAATAATTCAGGGCCCAATAAATCAAATTTTTCAAGACAGTAAATTGAAAGTTCAAAGACAAATTGAACAAAATTGAATCGATCGGAGCTGAAAAGCATAAAATCAAATTTGGTCATTTTTTAAACAATTAGTATTCTGAAGCATTCACCCAAGGGTCAAGAATTAAGTCAGCCTTGTGTTTAAGCCAGAATCCACTGCAACATGTAGTGCGATCAGAGGAGAAAAGCTTTAAGTCAATGACTAGCTGCCTTTCAGCGCCGTATTCCGTACTTAATGTTGGCCGCACTGCAAGATTCCCGCGTGTTACATTTGTACAGGGTTTAGGTGGCTTTAATGTTCCAAATTCATTTTAAAATACAATATCATGTGAAATATTCATTCTTCATGGCTTTATGCCGCACTAAATGACCACGGAGCTGAAAGGAATAGGTCACATTTCCAAAATTGATTTGAAAAAAATATGTTTATTAAAGTAAGCCTCCGTGGCTTAGGCGGCAGCACGCCGGCCTCTCACCGCTGGGTCCGTGGTTCAAATCCCGGTCACTCCATGTGAGATCTGTGCTGGACAAAACGGAGGCAGACAGGTTTTTCTCCGGGTACTCCGGTTTTCCCTGTCAAAATTTCATTCCAGCAACACTCACCACTATCATTTCATTTCATCTGTCATTAATTTATTCATTGCCCCAGAGGAGTGCGTCAGGCCTCGGCAGCCGGCACAATTCATATCCTCGCCGCTAGATGGGGGCTTCATTCATTCCTTTCCTGACCCGGTCGGAGACTGGAAGCAGGCTGTGGATTTTTCATGTTTATTAAAGTAAAGTTGATATTCCGCTAACACAAATACAGTATAACCTGCGTAGTTAATTCACAACACAGATGACTAACATAGTGTGTTTGTTAAGTTCTGTTCTGTCAATGACGTTTTATCTGTCTCCTGAAAAGTACTGAAAACTGACTTAATTCTTTTCAGCTCCGACCGATTCAATTTAAAAACTTTAAAATATATGTCTCGGTAGTAGATTAAAGAACCGTGCTTGGAGCAACTATGGACAGTAGTGAACATTCACTACTTTTTTCCGTAAATGTCGTTGTTAATGACTTGAAAATAATACATCACACAACGGACCCTGATCGTTTGCACCTATAATAATATTGTGTTGTTACGTGGTACGTTCAGAAATTAAGTTCCATTTGGCAATGAAAACAAAACGAGTACAGATTTAATTAAAAACAAATTACATATCTTAAACTATCTTGGTTAGAAGAAATCAAAGAGGACATAAAAGAAATAAACATTACAGAAGAAATCATCATTAATCGCAAGACTTTTGGAACTCTAGTTAAAATCACTCTTTCACCGAAAAAGCTAAAATGACCACTGGAAAAAAATGGACGGAGGAACTCAAGAAGGGGCATAGTGAGTTCATGAGGAGATTTTGGGAGGAGAAGAAGAGGAAAACACCATCAACCCGAGTCAACGAGTTCAAACGCGCTCCCTAAGTGGGCAGAACGAAGAAAGAAAGAAAGAAAGAAAGAAAGATAGAAAGAAAGAAGAAACTATCTTTCCACTGGAATGAATTAGTGTTGAGCGACTGAAAGCTACGATATTAATTGATAAGGAAAGTCCATTAATGCGTGGGTGAGATTTTAAATAACTACTTAACAAGTAATGCGTGAGTGGCAAGAATTCTGCTATTTTCTATATTAATTCAAAAATATACCGTAATATATTTGTTTATTTTAGAGACACTCTGCAAATCTAGAGGCCAAGAGCTATTTATATTGGATTTTAAATGTGGCTTCGTATTATTCGATAACACTATAGTGTTACGCAATAACGGAGCCGCTAAATATTAAATGGCAAATAATACTTCCATTGCCGAAATCAACTGCGTAGTTAGACTCAGTACTCTAAACAAATAATCATTAAACAACTGTCTTATACAATGAAGTTCAACATGACCGTCCAGAGACTTTCATACTCAAGTTGGTTGGTGAGGAGAATGCGATGAGACTGATCGCTTAAAATAAATTCCTTATAATTGTTCCTGCCAGCGAAATTTTTTTCAATTGCTTGAAAACGCAGCTCAGAATGACCGTTCTTCATTTTGTTATAAACAGTACGAAACTGCTCTCAATAAGCAATTTCCATCACCTGTTATAGGTTATGGCAGTACATTTTGCAGGGGAACATAGGATCACTTCGCCAACTACTGGAACGACCATCGGCCTATACTCAATACTCACTTCGGCAGTCACCCTAATGGAGGCAGTTTTTGAATTCTATGTCCCGTGCATGTCAAAAATCGTATTAACACATGGAGGCCCACCTATTCTTGTCTATCGCCCCGGAGACCCGGGTTACATTTCCTGCTCTGCCAAGAAATTTAATTCTGGTCTGAGGGCAAAAACAGGGCACATTCAGTCTCTTCAGGTATAACTAGGAAGAGGAAGGTTTAATTCCCACCTCGACAATCTTGGATGTGGTTTTCCGTGGTTTTCCACTTCCACTTAAGGCAAATAGCGGGATGGTTCCTAACTTAAGGCATTGGCCGTCTCCTTGCCATTTACCACCTTAATTACAAATACACACAGTAATGCAGCCATCACAATAACACAGGTTATGAGAGAAAATTTCACACATACACACCCAAGTACACGGGGCTGAGTGACCACGATGTCGGAGCCCTTCAAACCAATTATGTTTGCCAAGTGTCTCTCATGGCGAAAGCAATTGTAGACACGCGCGCGTGCCTGGAAAACTACTTTTTTCTTTAATAATTTAAGAGTATATCGACGATGCATAATTATAACTTTTAGTCTAGGACGCTAATAACTTGACCACCGAAGCATTGGGAAGAAATTGCAATATTAACGTACATTAACAACATAGCCTACACATTCAACTGTCGGTTAATGTTCCTCAAAATTTCCCTTCTTAAATATTCCCCTCCTTTATAATTCTCCATCACTTGAAAACGTGCCATGTCTTGTGTTTTAAATATATCGATGCAATGGTGCTGCTATCTGCTGTCAGTTACTGGAACTATATGGGCGATGTACTGCCATCGGTTGTCAGTTATAGGAACTGATTGCAGATATTTAAACGGCGTACTGAGGACAACAGGTTGCTCTTTTGATCACATGCTGTAATGCAATGGTAAAACGGAAATAAAACGTATTGAGAGGGAATGTAGAAATATGTATATTTAACAGACATAAAACCTTACTAATACTCCTTGATTAAACAATATTTCAGTGGTAAAAAAAAAAGTTGGCGAGGGCTGGGATCGAACCGGTGAACCTTGGAACCTCAGTCAGTCGCCTTAACCACATAGCTACTCGTACATCCTTGCTTAGCAGCAGACGCAGCCGTTCATTATCTTCAAAAGCCGCTGTCTGAAGGAAATAATCCATTTCATTATCCAAATAAATCAATGTTGCACATTCGCATACGTTCATACTGTTATTATATTTTATTGTCAGAACTTGGTTAATGTATGTTTTCAATTACATGGAAGCTTATTAAATAACTTACATTTTAATGGACTTCTCACCGCCATTTTGTCATGACGCCAGGCGGATTGTGCGCATGCGTGAGTGGCAAGAATTCTGCTATTTTCTATATTAATTCAAAAATATACCGTAATATATTTGTTTATTTTAGAGACACTCTGCAAATCTAGAGGCCAAGAGCTTTCGTTAGAGTGCTCTACGAAGTAAATCGGTTCTGTCGTTCTCTCAATCTCGTGGTAACAAAAATCTCCTTACTGTTTTAAATATATAAATTCCGTGAAGAATTATACAGCCTGTTTTCATATTATCCTATTTATGTTAATAGCCTCTACCGACATTTAAAAAATCCAGTTTGATTGCTGTAATAGATTCGCAGATATTGAGAACCGTGTAAATTTTTCGGATGGTCACCATATTGGATTGTTAAGGCCATATGCACCATTAAATGAAGATTGGTGCGTAAGTTCATTATTCAAACTTTCAATTCGATCGCATGATTACGACACAAGAAATGAAATCTTAATTTTAAAATTTCGCACAGCCGCCATCTTGAGCTTATGTAAACAATTGAACTAAATTGGATGGCAGTGCATTACAATGTGTATAAACATTTACTGTACCACATTTCACTGCGCTCAGATGGTTAAATCGCGAGAAAAGTCTATTTAAAAGTTTCAAATTCACTTGGCCGCCATGTTCATTTTGTAGTTAGGAGATATTTGAAAGTCTCATACGTGCCTTTTATTAGTGCCGTTTATCACCGTACAAAATTTCAGGGCGATATCAGTAATAGTTTCGTAGATATAGAATGCCGGTGAAGTATTTCGCACACCCGCCATGTTGGATTGGTGAGATGCAATTAAATTTCACGGTTGGGGTCGGCCGTAATAGTTCTAGATGACCTTACCGAGTTTCATTGAAGGGGGAGACCCAGCTTAACAGAGAAAAAAAAAGGCCTATATTCATTCGATTGTTAAATATGCTACACATATTGTTGACAAATGCTGCACATATCCCAGTATTGGTGTGCTTCCTGGCAACCAGAAGCAACTTCAATAAGGTAAAAATTTGAATTATAACATTTTAGAATAAAATTTTCAAAATTTCCCGTCTTTATAAGAATATATTGTAACTTTTTGGGGTTCGTAAAAATAGGTCAGGCTATAATGCACTAAATCTTTATTTACAATAGTGTTATTTACACTAGTTAACACTAAATCAAATTATTTACACAAATTAGGCCTACTTACTTCCACACACACATACACAGAATCTCACTTTATACAGCTACCAGTCACTATTAATTACACTGATCTCTAAAAGTCAGTTTCTCTTGCAGTCACTATTTATCTTCCACAGTCACTATTTACATTATTTATTTTCACATTTATCTTCACACCCCGTCTTCACTATTTACAGTCCTCCATTATTTATTTCCACTCATCGCGCTAGGCACGACAAACTGCTTCACATTTATTTCCACTGGTCGCTCGGCACGGCACACACCGACAGCGCGGACTCACTCAGGACTCACTTGCCCGCCGCAGTTTGCCGATATATAAACAATCCAGCTCCTGGTCTCGAATGTTCTCGGCCGTTGCTCCTTCCAGTAGCGGCATTGAGAGTGTTCTAGTGGATTCTATGCTGGCACCACCCAGTCCTTTCTAGTTGGCTGTTCCCAATCAGGCCACCTCATTCAGCAGCGACTACGTTCTAGTGGTGGTTTCCAGAAGCAGAAGAGTCTGGAAGCCTTGCGTCAATAGTCTACCTGATTCGTAGCGCTATTGTATTGGTGGTGGCCATGGGGAGGGGCTACCCTAATTAGCCTTGGCCTAATTGGCTGTCCAGTGTTCTCCATACACCCCGCCCACTTGCCACTGCGAGACACATGGCGAATTCTGGGCAATTGCACGAATCTTGCAGACCCGGTGCACGCTACACTGCTCCCCCTTCTCAAAACAACTCGCCTCGAGTTGTTTATCGTGAGGCTATCCAATGTCCAAGGGGGTGGCATTGAGGGCGCTGATAAGCGCCTGTTTTGGCTGACGATCTCTCGTTTCGCTTGGGCGACAGCTCCTTGCTGCCATTTTCGCGACATATCGCCCCGTCCAGCCCGTAGCAAACGGGTGACCTTTCTACTGCGACGGCGTCCCGGTGGTGGTTTACGTCGCTTTGGTGGAGGATAGCCAACCTCCACCGCCTCATCGTCTCTTGCGGCTGAACTCCTCTTCGGTGGCGTCAACCAAACTGTCCTCTTCGCCGCCGCCATTCCCCACGTGATGGTTTTTGCCTGCCGCAGGTATCGCCTTCCACTGAGCAACGAACGATGAGGTTCCATGGCGTCGCGATGCTCATCCGCGAGGATGTATGCCGCCTCTCGTTGTACGTGCTCGGGAGGCAAGCCAGCTAGCGCGAGTTCTTGAAGTGACTTACTCGCGCACCTGTCCTTATCTTCTAGCCGTAGCTGGTACATGGGCGGTAGCTGGTGGCCCACATGATGCTCCTCCAGCGTCGCGACGATCCCGTTGTAGGCGATCCCCGACTGGATGTCGTGTAGCACTTCCGCCATCTGTTCCTGAAGTCCCGTGATGAGCTGAACTGTTCCGTCCTCCAGCGTGCACCCGGCATGGGTTGCCACAGTGTCGAACCCGGTCCCGCAGATCTGCCGTGATGTAGCCTCATCGACGTGCGGGGTCCTTCCACTCGAGACACTGCCCCTGTCGTCAGAGCTGCTAAGCCTCAATCCGGTTTCCAGGCCTGTGATGCTTCCCAGTGGCTCGTCCCCATCTCGCTCAGCATTCCGACCTCCGGACTCCATGATGCATTCGGCTCGGTTATTAGCAGCCTCTGCAGCGCCACTTTCCATACCGCCTCCAAGCTCGTTACACTCCGGTTTTGACTTCAGGACTGGTTTCAGCTCGTCTTGACTAGTTTCATGCCCACACTGCTCCACTTTATTTCCAGAACTTTCCTCAGTTTCCTTTTCCAAATTTTCCGGAAATGCCGCCATTTTCTTTCCAAAGTTTTCGAAATGTTCTGTCAATTTCTTTCCCAGTGTTTCGAAATGTTCTGAAATTTTCTTTTCAACATTTTCCAACACCTCCCACATGCTACAAGGAATCTCGAACAGAAATGTGTCTGGATCCTCACCAGCGTCCAGCAGTAACTGACGTAACCGCACTTGTAGCGTAGACTTGGTTCCTGTTGCATCTGCATCCCTCTCTTCCAGTTCTTCACGCAATTCTGACACCTTCAGTTCTGAAAGTTATACTTTCCTTGTCGCCATTTTATAGTCCAAAATGCGAGACACACCAGACCGTCAGCACACGATGAACTAGGCTTACAGATGGTACACACCAGACAGTCACTTAGCAATTAACTATACACTTCCTTAAAGTAGGCCTTTTCAAAAGTACTCACTGTTTCATACAGAAGCACTCACTATAACCTGACCCTCACATCTGACACCAATTGTAACGTTTTTGGGGTTCGTAAAAATAGGTCAGGCTATAATGCACTAAATCTTTATTTACAATAGTGTTATTTACACTAGTTAACACTAAATCAAATTATTTACACAAATTAGGCCTACTTACTTCCACACACACATACACAGAATCTCACTTTATATAGCTACCAGTCACTATTAATTACACTGATCTCTACAAGTCAGTTTCTCTTGCAGTCACTATTTATCTTCCACAGTCACTATTTACATTATTTATTTTCACATTTATCTTCACACCCCGTCTTCACTATTTACAGTCCTCCATTATTTATTTCCACTCATCGCACTAGGCACGGCAAACTGCTTCACATTTATTTCCACTGGTCGCTCGGCACGGCACACACCGACAGCGCGGACTCACTCAGGACTCACTTGCCCGCCGCAGTTTGCCGGTATATAAACAATCCAGCTCCTGGTCTCGAATGTTCTCGGCCGTTGCTCCTTCCAGTAGCGGCATTGAGAGTGTTCTAGTGGATTCTATGCTGGCACCACCCAGTCCTTTCTAGTTGGCTGTTCCCAATCAGGCCACCTCTTTCAGCAGCGAGTACGTTCTAGTGGTGGTTTCCAGAAGCAGAAGAGTCTGGAAGCCTTGCGTCAATAGTCTACCTTATTCGTAGCGCTATTGTATTGGTGGTGGCCTTGGGGAGGGGCTACCCTAATTAGCCTTGGCCTAATTGGCTGTCCAGTGTTCTCCATACACCCCGCCCACTTGCCACTGCGAGACACATGGCGAATTCTGGGCAATTGCACGAAACTTGCAGACCCGGTGCACGCTACAATATCACTGTTTCCCTCATAAATTCCAAGTTTAAAAGAATTTTCGTACTTTTCCTTCTATAAAGTGTGTACCAAACCTCAACCTACAAAATGAACCACAATCACCAACATACACTGTGATTTAGATATTGTTTATAGAGTTTTATTTATTTCATTTTATTGAGGTGCTCAGAATAAAAACTCTATAGATATATCTAAATCACAGTGTATGTTAGTGATTGATGTTCATTTTGTAGGTTGAGGTTTGATACACACTTTAAAAAAGGAAAAGTATGAAATTTCGTATAAACTTGGAATTTATGAGGGAAATAGTGATACATTGTTAAAAAGGCGGGAAATTTTGAAAATTTTAATTTAAAATGTTATAATTCGAATTTTTACATTATTACAGTTGCATCTGGTTGCCAGGAAGCTCACCAATACTGAGATATGTGCAGCATTTGTCAACAATATGTGTAGCATATTTAACAATCGAATGAATATTGGCCTTTTTTCCCTCTGTTAATTCATTCATTCATTCGTTTATTTGCAATGGGGGGTGTGTCCCCCGGTGGCAAATTGGATATATATAACAAATACATAATTATACATAACAATTCAATATTATTTATTTATTTATTTATCGTATGGCTTTTATGCCGGGAGTGTCCGAGGACATGTTCGGCTCGCCTGAGTCTGTAGCTGCTTCCAGCGGACACCCTAAAGGGCGAGCTACAAGTTCCGTTCAATTTCATGTAGTTCCAACTTTCGCCACCAGATATCAATGATACCTAGTGGTGAACGTTGGAACTTTGATAGAGCGTTCTGACGAAATCTAACCTAACAAATTTTGCTTGACACAAGTTTAGTCTGTGAAAGGATCTTTTACGTGCCATAAATCTATGACATAGGACCGCCGGCTTTACTTCCCCTCCGAAGGAAGGCTTACTGAAGGATTTTTAACGCTCTTAAAAAATCCGACGACTTCGGCCGGGTTTGAACCCGCTATCTTGGGCATAGCAGTTCAGCATGCTACCGACTACGCCACCGAAGCCGCTTACAATTCAATAACAATTATACAACAATTAAACTGCAGTATTTACACAAATAGTCAGTCTTTTCTTAAACACACCTATATGTTTGGGAAAAGGCTCTAAGACTGCGGCAGGTAGAGAGTACCAGTTATCAATGGCACGGTTTACAAAAGAATATTTACCATAATTTGTTCGCTGTGGTCGGCCCTAACTTTCAAAGGATGATCGCTCCTACCCATGTAAGTGGGCTTTCGCATCGTTTGCTAAGCTCACCCCATGCTGGTTGATTTGTATACGTGTTGTACATAGCGCAGAGTCTAGATTTCATCCTCCTAGCCTCCAGTGATTCCCACCCAAGTTTCTTTAACATACGGCTCACACTGCTCCTGGGATTAAAGTCACTGAGCACAAATCAAGCGGCCTTTCTTTGTACCATTTCCAACTCATTGATGAGCCCTACTTGATATGGATCCCAATCCGCCGAGGCATATTCCAGAATAGGTCTTACAAGTGACAAATAGCCTAATTCTTTAGCAGAGGTACTACTTCCCTTTAATACCCTCATTACAAAGTGCAGGGATTTGTAAGCTTTTGAAACTACACATCCTACATGACTACTCCATTTCATATCATTCCTTACGTGAACGCCCAAATATTTGCAAGAATCTTCTTCTACAAGTATTTCCGAGCCAATGTTATATTGAAAATCCTGCCTTCGCACTTTCCCTATTTTTAAGAGACTACATTTTCTTGTGTTTATTTTCATTTTATTTACAATCGCCCACTTATAGACCAGGTTCAGGTCATCTTGAAGCACTGCATTGTCTTGTGAGTCATGTATCTTTCGATATATTACACAATCATCCGCAAACAATCGACAGTCACTGCGAATCCCATTTGGTAAGTCATTTATAAACGCCAAAAATAACAAAGTTCCGACTACGCTGCCCTGAGTGATACCCGACGTTACGGTAATTTCATCCGAGAATATGCCTTCGACTTTCACTTTCTGGGAACGACCCGTCAAAAATTCTTGGATCCATAAAATTACTCTTCTATCAATCTTCGTCGAAGCTGATTTATGGAGTAGCATGTCATGCGGCACGACATCAAATGCCTTCGCAAAATCTATAACTTCTATGCCCAAGATAGCGGGTTCAAACCCGGACGAAGCCGTTAGATTTTTAAGAGCGTTAAAAATCCCTCAGTATGCCTTCCTTCGGAGGGGAAGTAAAGCCGGCGGTCCCATGTCATAGATTTATGGCATGTTAAAGAACCTTCCACTAATTGCACCTGTGTGAAGCTAAATTGGATAGGTTAAGAATGTAAACAACGCTCTTAGGTTGCTACGTTCGTTGCCAAGAGCCGACTGCGGTGGCGTCTAGTAGCTAGTTCTGAACTAGACCTAGTAGTCGTTGACGATGGCGCTTGGTGGCAAAAGTAGGAACATTTGAAAAAATTCTAAGTTGCAGTACTTAAATTAAAAAACAGATAACACACACTAATACAGCCATCACAATTGACACCGGTTATCAGACAGATTCTACACACACCCAAAGTACACGGGGCTACATGACCGCGTTGTCGCAGCCCCTAAACTTAAGAACCAACCAACCAACCAAAATCTATAACCACGGCGTCGACTGAAACTCCATGGTCTAACGATTCGCTAATGTCTTGAAAAAGTGATAGCATCTGACTCTCGCATGAGTAACCTTTCCGAAATCCATGTTGCCTATCATTAAACCATGATAATGTTTCCCACTGTTCCCTTAAGTAGCCGCAAATGAGATGCTCCATCTGTTTACAAACGATGGACGTAAGGCTAACCGGCCTGTAGTTGCCCAATTCAAGTCTGCTCTCCCTCCCTTAAATATTGTGACTACCGTAGCTCTTTTCCAGTCATCTGGGATTTGCGCATTGTTTATGGACACATTAAACATCACCTCCAAGTATCGTGCCACGGCCCTACCTCCTAGTTTAAGTACTTCACTAACAACATTATCAGGACCCTTTGATACATTGAAACGTAGTTTTTGTATTAGTTTTACAATTGCTGACTGGTTTATTTGGAACAGGGGAGCCCCTGATTCGTCGTTAAGGTCCAACACACAGCTATTGGATTTATTGAACACACTACCGTAAAAGACATTTAATTCATTAGCAATGGCCTGTTTCTCAGTAATTAATTTACCGTCACCGGACATTATCATCGACAAATTATTTGAATTTCCCTTTCTTCTGCTAACATAACTGTAAATATTTTTCCACCCATCACCTCCCGAACCAAGTAAACCTCGCATATAACTGTCATGAGCAGCCCTCTTTTTTAAGACGAGCTCTCTTGATAAGGACTTAAATTTCAACATATACTTGTCACTAACATGTCTTTTATTGTATAATTTCCTAATTTTCCGTTTTTGACTCCTAATTTCTCGTGTATAATACTCAGGATCTGGGTTTTGTTTCAGCAATTTAAATGGGACAAATTTATCAACAGTGATATTTAAAATTTGCAAGAAGTTAGTCCACAGGATATTAATGTGATTTCCTTCCGATGCCCATCCTACGAATAGCTCATTCAAATACCCATGAAACTTGCCCTGATCCGCCCTGCGATACGGGAATAGGATCTGTTTTGCTACATCAGAGTCTAATTTTGTAATGTCACCATATCTAATATTTAATTCAACCCCAGAATGGTCACTAATTCCTGGTACTTTCAGACTGTTAATATACAGCTCTATTGGCCTTACGAGATAAACATCTAAGGTATTATTGTCTCTGGTTGGGAAGTCAACTACTTGGGAAATTCCCCCCTCCCTTAAGAATTTATTTGCAGCGCTCTGAGCTTGACCACAGCTAGTTGACTCACTTGACCAGTCTACTTTGGGGAGGTTTAAATCTCCAGTAATTATTATGCTCTTTTTCATAGCATTACCCGTACAAGTTTTATCATACAGTGTTTCGAGGAGAGAAAAGTTATCTTTCGGTGCTCTATACGCCTCTATCACATGAAGAGGGAATTTATTTCCTTTATCCGAAATTTGTACACATAACATTTCATGATCCATATCAGCCCACTTTAAGAAACTAGCTATATTTTTGTGCACACAAATAAATAGCCCACCACCTCGCTTCCCCCGATCCCTTCTGTACATTTCGTAGTTCCCTTGAATTATTTCGCTACTGTTTATGTCCTCATATAACCAAGATTCAGTTGCAATGACAATGTCCGGAGAATACGTCTCTACAAGATTCCAAAATTCAATTAATTTATTTCCTAAACTCTGACAATTAACCTGCAGTAATCTTAGAGTCTTACCTCCGCAGCAAATATCTCGAAATAGCTCCTTCTGTTCCCATCGGCTGGCAACCTCTGGACCTGCTACTCCTCACAAAAGCCGGCACGAACCGATGACCCTGTCATGTAGGCTCCCTATGTTGAAAGCGCCCCGTCGATTTAGATGCAGCCCGTCTCGGGCGAAGTCACGGCCACCAATCCAGCAGTCAGCTTCTACGTACACTAATCCCAGTTGTGCACATACCCAGTCCATGCGGTCATTTACAGTCTTAACTCGCCTTAACGGAACATCTCCCCGCCGAACAATGCCACTCATTATAATTTTTGCATTTCTAAACTTGCTTTTAGCTTATCTGCCTAGTTCGTAGAGCTCCCCCATGATGTAATCAGCTGTAGCCCTCTTCTTCAAATCGTTCGTCCCAACATGGAGCAACAACACTTTAACTTTGTAACAGTCCTCTACATTTGCTTCTTCCACTTGTTGGGCAAGCTGGTCAATTTTAATCCCCGGATAACACAGCACTTTCGCATCTGATTTCCTCGAGATATTCGCACTCCATCGTATCATAGAATCACCCATTATGATAACGTCATCCTCAGTTTGGTCCTGCATGCCCTCTTCCACACTGATCCCAGTAGAAAGCCGTTCAGTCACATCCTTCACCGTTTCTTCTGATTCACGAAGCTTTGCTCTAAGTTCCTGTATTATTTGATCCCTTGCTTTGATTTGCACCCTCAAACAGTCCGGCGTATCATACAAAACCAATTTCCGACATCACAATCCTCCTTCTTGACCTTAATACAGCCGAAGTGAAACCATTTCTCACATAGTCCACACTCAACACCATTCTTCAATGTTTTACTGCACGTCGAACACTTTAAAGCTGCCTCTGGATCATTTGCCTGATTCACATTTGGAGTAACAGGCCCTGGATTCACTTCCACTCCACCAATAACTAGCAATGCAGCTATCACTAGGGCTATGAACCACAAGTTGCTAAGTCCGGTACGCACACACAAACACCGGAAATCCCGACTACCCTTCGCATACCACAGTCCGATCCTCGCCCGATAACACTCCAGAGAACAACCCATTTCAGCACACCTGAGCTGGGTCTCCCCTTGAAATCGCTCCAGCCGTTTAGAATTTATTAAAGGGACACACACACACAGGCACACACACATACGCTCACACACACAGACGGACAAAAGGTGATCTCATAAGCCTATTTTTTCATAAAATGAAAATAGGCTAAAACGTGTGTCAGATTATATGATCTTCGCCCAGAAATGGCCCACTACTGTAGCGTGGTGGACACAGGCTTGCTTCAGACCACACGATCTTCGCCTCCAACACATCGTCCCTGAGATCGCTTCTGTTACCAAGCGCAAGCATAGATTCGGAGGCCTGCACTTGTTCAACCCGGTTCCTGGTATGGAACCCTTTGGTTCTTCTATTGCATTGACAAAACAAGATATATACAGTAGTCTGTCAGCTGTTAGTTTTTGGTGCAAGCAAGTGTTATTTCCCTGCAACCGTATGTGAAACTACTAGCAGTGTTCAAAAATGCTTGGCACTACATATTTTTTCGTATACAGGAACCATTTATAGAAAAAACTCATTCAGATTACCGGTATTCTCCGCCAATGTCTACTCTATGCACTTTGTTCACCGTTCTTGCAGCTTCCGTATTTTCGTAGCAAACCACTCATTGGGGATATCCCAGTGCCACTGTTGAACAACTGCATGGAGTTCGTCATGCCCTTTTTCATTGCGTCGAATAGGGCATAGTCGCTAGAAGCCAGATCCGGCGAATATGGAGGATATATGGCAGCACAGTAAACGCTAGTTCACGAATGGTGGCAATGGTCTGGCGACTTGGTGCTGCCTCCCCACATATGGCTGCTAACCTCTTGTGGATGTCTGAAACAGTCACGCCTTCCCTCCAGAGAATCCACACTGTCCTCCTTTGCCCACACTCTTCGGCTTCCATGTTGTTTCATCGATGTCCATAAGCGTACTTGCACGTCGGAACATTTGCTGCTCCACGGCGCTGCCTATTGGTAGCAGCAACAGCATCTGGTGGCATTTGGGAATAATATAGTCATTCTTCACGCATAAATCAACACACATTACAAACTGCAATTTTGCAGGAGTTATAGAGGGAGTGCCAATCATTATTGAACGACCTATATAAATATAGAAAAAATATAGTTGTTTCCTGCTACCGTAACCGAAAGTATAAGTATACAAAAATATTACACTTCCATTAACTGTTGTGTTGTACAGGAGTATGGGCACAGCGTACCGGAACACAGGTGTAATATTGTCGGCCTCTCACCGTAATCGCCGAGTTCCGATCCCTGTAGATATGCCCATTTATGTAGATTAACTGTGCGTCTCCCAACATCACTCCGAAGTCTATTGAGTGATCGCCAAGTTTCCCAGTTGGTGCCGTGGCCTGTAGGAAAGCTTTATTTCGCCTTTATCGACTCCGCTGTCTGCAAGCTCAGCGGCAAAGTTCTCGCCAGTTGTGCCCAACGTTGCAGAATTGAATGCTGGCTGTTGCACCCCTAAGATCCTATAAGGATCTCATAGGGTTGCACCCCCCTTCAGACCCTATTTCTAAAACAACATAAACCACGATCAAACCACCATAGAGGAATCAACAACAACACGCCATACTCGTTACACATGGCCCAACACTAGCAGTAAACAGTAACTGGGTCAGGTATGTGCCGACACGAGGGTCGACGATATAAATGGGCAAGCATCCCAGACATCAGGGTCCTGTCCTGCGGAAGCCCTAGCTGTCATCATCTTCAACGGACGCCGCACTCTGGTATAGTGTGCTTACACTAATTCCCACCTTCACCACTGATTATAATTTGTTATCGCCTTTGTCCAGTATTGCAGCAGTTTCGCTAGCCCACAAGTTGAGCGACAAATGTAACGGTTTGACTGCCCCTAACTGTTGGGTGATAAATGTAACTGTTTACCTTTGCCTAAACTATGTTGTTTTAATGGGCGCCAAGACCTCAACGCAATGTTGAAATCTAAATTTGTAATTAACAACGTCTAGCTCTGGTAGAACACCTTCAAGAATCTTTTCACTCAGATCGTGGTATGATTTGATCATTAACCCAACAAACAATTGTATCAGGAGAAGGAATTGGTCTATATCTAATGCTACCTACTGAAAGCAAAGATTGCATTGTAAAAGAAATGAATTTATTATATAAAACAAGTATTGCAAAATTAATAATAATGATAAGTTTAAAATTTAAATTGGAGCGTTGCGATTTTAATATTACCGATAGAAAATTACGTGAAAACGGAGTCTGATAAATTATTGATTTTACTCTTATTCCCAAGCTATGAAGTTATTGAAATACTGAATTTAAATCAAAGAGAAACGAGAGATTGCGTACTTCTGTGTCATTCGCGCTTACCACTGGAAATTGCCAAAGCATTTCCCTCGTACTGGATGATGCTGTGAGCTTCCCACAGTCTCCTGGACGTCGTCATCTTCGTCGATATTTGATGGTATACTTGTAGATTTGGTGACTTTATGGTCCTAACATCGGAGCCATACCCTCGTACAACCACACTGGTTAAGTTTTAAACAGATAGTTCTCCACTCCACGGAACATCGGAGCGACACACACTTGCAACCGAACTAGTCAAGTCTTTCACAGAATGTCCCCGCTCCACGGCGCGCCGAACGATATATGCACACGTCGGCTCCCCACTCCAGTCCCGACTTCCAGCTTACGTGGTCTCTACTGATTGGCTGCTCCCCACGCGCTACTTCCCCTTTCCTGGCTCATTACATACGGAGCGCGGATGATGACGTCGATTTCCGTTCCAACTATCCGCCTTTTCTCGACGCTGCGACCCAAGCTTGGGTAATACTTCTTGACAAGAATCAGCCTGTATCTGAATTTCCAGTGAGTCATGTCTCTCATAATATCCTAACTGATGAAACTCCGTAAAATTCCGTAATCACATAATTTTCTATGATATTGTCGTTCGTAATAATTTGCTTGATAGTGTTTTCTAAGACATAGAAAACCTATCTGTATGCTTATTATTTTTTATAAAATGCTCCGAAAATACCTTAATAATAATTATAATAAATTAATAATAATAATAAATTAACATGAAAAATTCTCTTGGCCGAACAATTTGCCGCGTAAATAAATATAGAATGGCTTCCTACTGACTTATGCCATTGGCATAAAAAAAAACCTCGAAAAACACGTTACAGTATTGGAATCTTACGCACTAGAGCTGATTAGTGAAGTCTTGGCACTTCACGCCCAGTAGTTATTAAACTACTCAACCCTAGCACCATTGGTCTCATAGTTTATTTTATTTGTACGCTAACCTTCTACCCCCAAATCCCGACCTAGTTTAGTCGCTAGTATTATTTAATTGCATGCTTGTAAACATTCGGTAAGCAATTCGTCTTCCAACCTGTAGTAAAGCGCTACTCAGCAGTTCTATTCTACTCACCGACTGTTCGCTCTTCCCTCACACAGTAACAGCACATCCGTACTCAGGCAAGCGGTCTGATCACTCTTAACTGATTGAGAACATCCCTATCCCTGTGCTTACCAGACATCCTGAACATTTGGAAGCTTCCCCCGCGTTACATTTAATTTAAGTAGCCGATCATCCAGCACCCTTGTAGACGACACCCTTCGTAACCAGCCTCCATACATCCCAACACACTACTCCCCCTTGTACACCGTTTCAGCTAAACATGGCGCAGTCAGCTGGCATTTGAGGATGCGCAAATGCTAGGGAGTCGTGTCAGTAGATTTACTGGCACGTTAAAGATTCCCTTCGGGGCAAAATTCCGGCACCCCGGCGTCTCTAAAAGCCATAGTAGTTAAAAGTGACGTAAAACCAATAACATTATTAATCATCCATTCTGGTGGTGTAGTGGATTTCCATAGCTGGGTGCCAACTACTTAAGGTTTCACAATAAATAATAATAATAATACATTTTTCTAGCATAGTAAATGATAATGCTTTCTTGAGATTTTAAATTGAAATGGCCACTGTTGGTGTATTTTTGGAAAACACGGTAAGATAGAGTATTCTTTTTAATGCTCTTTGCATGTTCATTCCTTCCTTTTTATCAAACACCAACAGTGATCTTCTATTTTCTCTTTGATGGTCATGTATCTTATGTCATTGTGAGTCTGTTCTAGATATATATCTTCCATGACTCACCTAGCGTCATCTAGCAGCGAATCTCTGAAGCTCCTCAATTCTTCCTGGTGCAAGAGGACTTCCTTTTCCATCTGGCCATTAGATCTCGTTACCATCGCCAGCTATTATCTCCATGAGCAAGAGAACTTCGTCTACTTTTTCACTCACCATGCTGTGCTAGTATCGCCTGCTATCAACTCTTTGAAGACCATTCATCAAGAAGAACATTTATTTTTGATAAGTTGTCTATTCTGATATGTATTCCTTTTGTCTCCTACCCCGACTCTTTTCCCTCCCTTGGACCCTCCGCGCTTCGCTGAGTGGGTCTCACTTGTAAGTCGGCAGTTGACTCGGTCAGTCAAGGGTCAACTAGAGCCAGTCTCCTCAAACCAAGAGGCACTCTCTACGTTATACGCCATGTTGGCACATTAAGTATCTGTCAAAGGGAACTTCACCTTCGCCATGCAACAAAGATAAGTACCTACTTCAAGTTTTAACTTCATCTTCATCGGTTTTAACTTCTACATGCTTTTAACGATATTTTATAGACAGCGTGAGATTACTTATTTGGGGCAAAAATCATTCTTCGCGGGATTTGCCATGTTGAGCTTTTGTCTGTCTAAGCCAACCTTAATAGAAAGTAGCATTTCTTAAGCTATTTAAATGAGAAATCCTCACCACGTGGGATATTATCTAATACCCGCTGTCTATAAATTACCAAGCTAGTTCCTCCGCTGGATTAACTTTGGCCCCATTCTTCTATTAAGATCGTTCTGGAACCTTCCAGATCCTGTATTTTATCTACAAGTCCTGCCGTCATGTATTTTTCACTCACTTGTGAGAATACTATTTAAAATTGAAGAATCTCACTTCTGAATTAAAGCTCAATAGCGAATTTTCTTCCACCGTTGGAATGTTCTATGGCGCATTTAATTGTAATCCACAACTTTCTCAAGCAATAGACTTTCGCCTATCTAGTGCAACCAGTCCTTTTTCATCATTGCAATAACTTTCTTTGCCATAAACTTTCGTGTTACTACAGGGAATTTTCCATCTATTCAAAAGACTATAGTGATAACTAGTGCTTGTTCAACTTTTCTACCGCGTCGCGATCGTCCGTTTACATTAAATAAGGCCATGAACATTTATCCTAAATCCCAATTGATCTTTCCTCAACCTTCTACTAACAAACCATATTAATAAAATTGTAACTCTAGATCATTTTCTATGAGGTGTCACTCTAACGAAGTGCCCTTCCATTTTGCTTGTTTTATCATTAATTAATTTCTGCATAACTACGTGTTTTATACACGGTTCAAGCTTACATTGTTTTACCCTATAATCAGGGAAAACAATTCTTTCAACTCATGAGTGAGTTATTTCTAGGTCTCACAAAAGGGAAACTGCCTCATTTGGCTCGTGATTCCTATTTAAACATAGGAGGTCGAGAACCTTCCTTTTGACTTTCTCATCAGGTTTCACAGTAAGTGACCTGCCCTTATTTGTATAATAACCAACAGTAATTCTGTATAAATATAAGAAGTTATAGGAACTTCTCCTTAATTCTACCCGCTTTCTTTTTTGTTATTTTCGAAGTTGTAACTTTTTCTAAAATAGTTACCTGGAAATTTCTTAAAGTACACTCCTTGTACTCAATTTAATGTTTAAACTTTAATCACTTCATTTGTCTTTTTTAAATCTTACAAAGATTTTAGTACATATATAAGGTTTGAAACCTAAAGAATTGTTAATTGCCTGGAGCAAACGTCAAATGTTTTCTGAGGTCTGTGACCCCAAAATTGTTAAACAAATTGAAAATATATATTTGTTAAAGTTATCAACTTCTTTTGAATTGTTAAATAAATTAAGCGTTTCTTTTCGCTTTTTCATTTTTCTAGTACAACGGTTAGGCAAGATCCTGTCTTCCTTGGCTCTCCCTACTCAATGCCATTAAATCTATTGATAGGGCTTTCACCACTCGTTGCATTTCAGCAAGAACTCTTAGTGGTAATCTCGTTAGCTTTAATAGCTAATTCTAACTGGCCAGTAAGGCAAGTAAAGCTCGCTACGCCAGCTACCTGCTTGTGGAGATCCTCTCCGAAAACTTATGGTTGGTTTTCCAAAAGATAAGTGTTTTTCTTTGTCTAAACTTTTAGCCGGCTCCTTGCTGAATAAAAGCATAGCCATTTCCAAATGCAACCATTGGTTCACTTACCAAAATTACTCCCCAAGGTAATTTTTTTAATCACTATCCTTCCTGGAAGCACTTGGTCGCTTTTTCAGGAACTCTATAACTTCGAAAACTGGAAATACCAAACTTGATTCAAATTATAGGCATTCTTCGAATTACTTTGCAAAAACGAATTTCTTTGAACAGACATACAATAAATCTTTTACTCTCAGTCTTGACAGACCATCACCCTTCCCCATAGTAGGCATATGCATGCTTGAGAGGGAATACGCTAAAGCCTTTCTCTTGCAAACCGCCCAAGTCCTATCTGCGTTTCCCGTCAGCTTCGACCAGGTCCTTACCCTCTTTAGGTATCAGAGAGCAGATTTGCGGTGGCAACCGCCTCTAAGTGCATTTAAAGTTAAATTCATAACTTTTGTGGGACTCTCCTTCTATTTTTCTATCCTTTTTCTCCAGTCCGAAACCTACCTCCTTTTCTCAATCATCTTCCCTTGGTGGTTAGGTTATTCCTCAGCCAATAATCTACCCAACTGTAATGATATGAAAATAGGCTACCCATTTAATTATTCACGTAACTACTTGTTGGAATACTGTATTGGACTGCATTTGAAAGATTATCTAATATGAATGTAACTTTCATTTCTTCGACAGCAGAAGAACGATGGCCAATGGAGACGCTGAAGCTCAAGATGGTAGCGAACATGGTCCTACTGAAGCTCACATGAAAGCCCATGAAACACGAACTAATGATATTCCTAAAGCATTTATCGTCAGGGTGTAAGTAACCTTACAGATTATAGTGTTAGTTTATGCGAGGCGGGGAAGAGATTGGTCGTTAATTATTATTATTTATTATTTATTATTTATTTATCGTATGGCTTTTATTGCCGGGAGTGTCCGAGGACATGTTCGGCTCGCCTGAGTCAGTAGCTGCTTCCAGCGGACACCCTAAAGGGCGAGCTACAAGTTCCGTTCAATTTCAAGTAGTTCCAACTTTCGCCACCAGATATCAATGATACCTAGTGGTGAACGTTGGAACTTTGATAGAGCGTTCTGACGAAATCTAACCTAACAAATTTTGCTTGACACAAGTTTAGTCTGTGAAAGGATCTTTAACATGCCATAAATCTATGACATGGGACCGCCGGCTTTACTTCCCCTCCGAAGGAAGGCATACTGAAGGATTTTAACGCTCTTAAAAAATCCGACGACTTCGGCCGGGTTTGAACCCGCTATCTTGGGCATAGCAGTTCAGCATGCTACCGACTACGCCACCGAAGCCGCTTACAATTCAATAACAATTATACAACAATTAAACTGCAGTATTTACACAAATAGTCAGTCTTTTCTTAAACACACCTATATGTTTGGGAAAAGGCTCTAAGACTGCGGCAGGTAGAGAGTACCAGTTATCAATGGCACGGTTTACAAAAGAATATTTACCATAATTTGTTCGCTGTGGTCGGCCCTAACTTTCAAAGGATGATCGCTCCTACCCATGTAAGTGGGCTTTCGCATCGTTTGCTAAGCTCACCCCATGCTGGTTGATTTGTATACGTGTTGTACATAGCGCAGAGTCTAGATTTCATCCTCCTAGCCTCCAGTGATTCCCACCCAAGTTTCTTTAACATACGGCTCACACTGCTCCTGGGATTAAAGTCACTGAGCACAAATCAAGCGGCCTTTCTTTGTACCATTTCAACTCATTGATGAGCCCTACTTGATATGGATCCCAATCCGCCGAGGCATATTCCAGAATAGGTCTTACAAGTGACAAATAGCCTAATTCTTTAGCAGAGGTACTACTTCCCTTTAATACCCTCATTACAAAGTGCAGGGATTTGTAAGCTTTTGAAACTACACATCCTACATGACTACTCCATTTCATATCATTCCTTACGTGAACGCCCAAATATTTGCAAGAATCTTCTTCTACAAGTATTTCCGAGCCAATGTTATATTGAAAATCCTGCCTTCGCACTTTCCCTATTTTTAAGAGACTACATTTTCTTGTGTTTATTTTCATTTTATTTACAATCGCCCACTTATAGACCAGGTTCAGGTCATCTTGAAGCACTGCATTGTCTTGTGAGTCATGTATCTTTCGATATATTACACAATCATCCGCAAACAATCGACAGTCACTGCGAATCCCTTTTGGTAAGTCATTTATAAACGCCAAAAATAACAAAGTTCCGATTACGCTGCCCTGAGTGATACCCGACGTTACGGTAATTTCATCCGAGAATATGCCTTCGACTTTCACTTTCTGGGAACGACCCGTCAAAAATTCTTGGATCCATAAAATTACTCTTCTATCAATCTTCGTCGAAGCTGATTTATGGAGTAGCATGTCATGCGGCACGACATCAAATGCCTTCGCAAAATCTATAACTTCTATGCCCAAGATAGCGGGTTCAAACCCGGACGAAGCCGTTAGATTTTTAAGAGCGTTAAAAATCCCTCAGTATGCCTTCCTTCGGAGGGGAAGTAAAGCCGGCGGTCCCATGTCATAGATTTATGGCATGTTAAAGAACCTTCCACTAATTGCACCTGTGTGAAGCTAAATTGGATAGGTTAAGAATGTAAACAACGCTCTTAGGTTGCTACGTTCGTTGCCAAGAGCCGACTGCGGTGGCGTCTAGTAGCTAGTTCTGAACTAGACCTAGTAGTCGTTGACGATGGCGCTTGGTGGCAAAAGTAGGAACATTTGAAAAAATTCTAAGTTGCAGTACTTAAATTAAAAAAACAGATAACACACACTAATACAGCCATCACAATTGACACCGGTTATCAGACAGATTCTACACACACCCAAAGTACACGGGGCTACATGACCGCGTTGTCGCAGCCCCGAAACTTAAGAACCAACCAACCAACCAAAATCTATAACCACGGCGTCGACTGAAACTCCATGGTCTAACGATTCGCTAATGTCTTGAAAAAGTGATAGCATCTGACTCTCGCATGAGTAACCTTTCCGAAATCCATGTTGCCTATCATTAAACCATGATAATGTTTCCCACTGTTCCCTTAAGTAGCCGCAAATGAGATGCTCCATCTGTTTACAAACGATGGACGTAAGGCTAACCGGCCTGTAGTTGCCCAATTCAAGTCTGCTCTCCCTCCCTTAAATATTGTGACTACCGTAGCTCTTTTCCAGTCATCTGGGATTTGCGCATTGTTTATGGACACATTAAACATCACCTCCAAGTATCGTGCCACGGCCCTACCTCCTAGTTTAAGTACTTCACTAACAACATTATCAGGACCCTTTGATACATTGAAACGTAGTTTTTGTATTAGTTTTACAATTGCTGACTGGTTTATTTGGAACAGGGGAGCCCCTGATTCGTCGTTAAGGTCCAACACACAGCTATTGGATTTATTGAACACACTACCGTAAAAGACATTTAATTCATTAGCAATGGCCTGTTTCTCAGCAATTAATTTACCGTCACCGGACATTATCATCGACAAATTATTTGAATTTCCCTTTCTTCTGCTAACATAACTGTAAATATTTTTCCACCCATCACCTCCCGAACCAAGTAAACCTCGCATATAACTGTCATGAGCAGCCCTCTTTTTTAAGACGAGCTCTCTTGATAAGGACTTAAATTTCAACATATACTTGTCACTAACATGTCTTTTATTGTATAATTTCCTAATTTTCCGTTTTTGACTCCTAATTTCTCGTGTATAATACTCAGGATCTGGGTTTTGTTTCAGCAATTTAAATGGGACAAATTTATCAACAGTGATATTTAAAATTTGCAAGAAGTTAGTCCACAGGATATTAATGTGATTTCCTTCCGATGCCCATCCTACGAATAGCTCATTCAAATACCCTTGAAACTTGCCCTGATCCGCCCTGCGATACGGGAATAGGATCTGTTTTGCTACATCAGAGTCTAATTTTGTAATGTCACCATATCTAATATTTAATTCAACCCCAGAATGGTCACTAATTCCTGGTACTTTCAGACTGTTAATATACAGCTCTATTGGCCTTACGAGATAAACATCTAAGGTATTATTGTCTCTAGTTGGGAAGTCAACTACTTGGGAAATTCCCCCCTCCCTTAAGAATTTATTTGCAGCGCTCTGAGCTTGACCACAGCTAGTTGACTCACTTGACCAGTCTACTTTGGGGAGGTTTAAATCTCCAGTAATTATTATGCTCTTTTTCATAGCATTACCCGTACAAGTTTTATCATACAGTGTTTCGAGGAGAGAAAAGTTATCTTTCGGTGCTCTATACGCCCCTATCACCTGAAGAGGGAATTTATTTCCTTTATCCGAAATTTGTACACATAACATTTCATGATCCATATCAGCCCACTTTAAGAAACTAGCTATATTTTTGTGCACACAAATAAATAGCCCACCACCTCGCTTCCCCCGATCCCTTCTGTACATTTCGTAGTTCCCTTGAATTATTTCGCTACTGTTTATGTCCTCATATAACCAAGATTCAGTTGCAATGACAATGTCCGGAGAATACGTCTCTACAAGATTCCAAAATTCAATTAATTTATTTCCTAAACTCTGACAATTAACCTGCAGTAATCTTAGAGTCTTACCTCCGCAGCAAATATCTCGAAATAGCTCCTTCTGTTCCCATCGGCTGGCAACCTCTGGACCTGCTACTCCTCACAAAAGCCGGCACGAACCGATGACCCTGTCATGTAGGCTCCCTATGTTGAAAGCGCCCCGTCGATTTAGATGCAGCCCGTCTCGGGCGAAGTCACGGCCACCAATCCAGCAGTCAGCTTCTACGTACACTAATCCCAGTTGTGCACATACCCAGTCCATGCGGTCATTTACAGTCTTAACTCGCCTTAACGGAACATCTCCCCGCCGAACAATGCCACTCATTATAATTTTTGCATTTCTAAACTTGCTTTTAGCTTTTCTGCCTAGTTCGTAGAGCTCCCCCATGATGTAATCAGCTGTAGCCCTCTTCTTCAAATCGTTCGTCCCAACATGGAGCAACAACACTTTAACTTTGTCACAGTCCTCTTCATTTGCTTCTTCCACTTGTTGGGCAAGCTGGTCAATTTTAATCCCCGGATAACACAGCACTTTCGCATCTGATTTCCTCGAGATATTCGCACTCCATCGTATCATAGAATCACCCATTATGATAACGTCATCCTCAGTTTGGTCCTGCATGCCCTCTTCCACACTGATCCCAGTAGAAAGCCGTTCAGTCACATCCTTCACTGTTTCTTCTGATTCACGAAGCTTTGCTCTAAGTTCCTGTATTATTTGATCCCTTGCTTTGATTTGCACCCTCAAACAGTCCGGCGTATCACATACTTTACAAAACCAATTTCCGACATCACAATCCTCCTTCTTGACCTTAATACAGCCGAAGTGAAACCATTTCTCACATAGTCCACACTCAACACCATTCTTCAATGTTTTACTGCACGTCGAACACTTTAAAGCTGCCTCTGGATCATTTGCCTGATTCACATTTGGAGTAACAGGCCCTGGATTCACTTCCACTCCACCAATAACTAGCAATGCAGCTATCACTAGGGCTATGAACCACAAGTTGCTAAGTCCGGTACGCACACACAAACACCGGAAATCCCGACTACCCTTCGCATACCACAGTCCGATCCTCGCCCGATAACACTCCAGAGAACAACCCATTTCAGCACACCTGAGCTGGGTCTCCCCTTGAAATCGCTCCAGCCGTTTAGAATTTATTAAAGGGACACACACACACAGGCACACACACATACGCTCACACACACAGACGGACAAAAGGTGATCTCATAAGCCTATTTTTTCATAAAATGAAAATAGGTTAAAACGTGTGTCAGATTATATGATCTTCGCCCAGAAATGGCCCACTACTGTAGCGTGGTGGACACAGGCTTGCTTCAGACCACACGATCTTCGCCTCCAACACATCGTCCCTGAGATCGCTTCTGTTACCAAGCGCAAGCATAGATTCGGAGGCCTGCATTTGTTCAACCCGGTTCCTGGTATGGAACCCTTTGGTTCTGCTATTGCATTGACAAAAGAAGATATATACAGTAGTCTGTCAGCTGTTAGTTTTTGGTGCAAGCAAGTGTTATTTCCCTGCAACCGTATGTGAAACTACTAGCAGTGTTCAAAAATGCTTGGCACTACATATTTTTTCGTATACAGGAACCATTTATAGAAAAAACTCATTCAGATTACCGGTATTCTCCGCCAATGTCTACTCTATGCACTTTGTTCACCGTTCTTGCAGCTTCCGTATTTTCGTAGCAAACCACTCCTTGGGGATATCCCAGTGCCACTGTTGAACAACTGCATGGAGTTCGTCATGCCCTTTTTCATTGCGTCGAATAGGGCATAGTCGCTAGAAGCCAGATCCGGCGAATATGGAGGATATATGGCAGCACAATAAACGCTAGTTCACGAATGGTGGCAATGGTCTGGCGACTTGGTGCTGCCTCCCCACATATGGCTGCTAACCTCTTGTGGATGTCTGAAACAGTCACGCCTTCCCTCCAGAGAATCCACACTGTCCTCCTTTGCCCACACTCTTCGGCTTCCATGTTGTTTCATCGATGTCCATAAGCGTACTTGCACGTCGGAACATTTGCTGCTCCACGGCGCTGCCTATTGGTAGCAGCAACAGCATCTGGTGGCATTTGGGAATAATATAGTCATTCTTCACGCATAAATCAACACACATTACAAACTGCAATTTTGCAGGAGTTATAGAGGGAGTGCCAATCATTATTGAACGACCTATATAAATATAGAAAAAATATAGTTGTTTCCTGCTACCGTAACCGAAAGTATAAGTATACAAAAATATTACACTTCCATTAACTGTTGTGTTGTACAGGAGTATGGGCACAGCGTACCGGAACACAGGTGTAATATTGTCGGCCTCTCACCGTAATCGCCGAGTTCCGATCCCTGTAGATATGCCCATTTATGTAGATTAACTGTGCGTCTCCCAACATCACTCCGAAGTCTATTGAGTGATCGCCAAGTTTCCCAGTTGGTGCCGTGGCCTGTAGGAAAGCTTTATTTCGCCTTTATCGACTCCGCTGTCTGCAAGCTCAGCGGCAAAGTTCTCGCCAGTTGTGCCCAACGTTGCAGAATTGAATGCTGGCTGTTGCACCCCTAAGATCCTATAAGGATCTCATAGGGTTGCACCCCCCTTCAGACCCTATTTCTAAAACAACATAAACCACGATCAAACCACCATAGAGGAATCAACAACAACACGCCATACTCGTTACACATGGCCCAACACTAGCAGTAAACAGTAACTGGGTCAGGTATGTGCCGACACGAGGGTCGACGATATAAATGGGCAAGCATCCCAGACATCAGGGTCCTGTCCTGCGGAAGCCCTAGCTGTCATCATCTTCAACGGACGCCGCACTCTGGTATAGTGTGCTTACACTAATTCCCACCTTCACCACTGATTATAATTTGTTATCGCCTTTGTCCAGTATTGCAGCAGTTTCGCTAGCCCACAAGTTGAGCGACAAATGTAACGGTTTGACTGCCCCTAACTGTTGGGTGATAAATGTAACTGTTTACCTTTGCCTAAACTATGTTGTTTTAATGGGCGCCAAGACCTCAACGCAATGTTGAAATCTAAATTTGTAATTAACAACGTCTAGCTCTGGTAGAACACCTTCAAGAATCTTTTCACTCAGATCGTGGTATGATTTGATCATTAACCCAACAAACAATTGTATCAGGAGAAGGAATTGGTCTATATCTAATGCTACCTACTGAAAGCAAAGATTGCATTGTAAAAGAAATGAATTTATTATATAAAACAAGTATTGCAAAATTAATAATAATGATAAGTTTAAAATTTAAATTGGAGCGTTGCGATTTTAATATTACCGATAGAAAATTACGTGAAAACGGAGTCTGATAAATTATTGATTTTACTCTCATTCCCAAGCTATGAAGTTATTGAAATACTGAATTTAAATCAAAGAGAAACGAGAGATTGCGTACTTCTGTGTCATTCGCGCTTACCACTGGAAATTGCCAAAGCATTTCCCTCGTACTGGATGATGCTGTGAGCTTCCCACAGTCTCCTGGACGTCGTCATCTTCGTCGATATTTGATGATATACCTGTAGATTTGGTGACTTTATGGTCCTAACATCGGAGCCATACCCTCGTACAACCACACTGGTTAAGTTTTAAACAGATAGTTCTCCACTCCACGGAACATCGGAGCGACACACACTTGCAACCGAACTAGTCAAGTCTTTCACAGAATGTCCCCGCTCCACGGCGCGCCGAACGATATATGCACACGTCGGCTCCCCACTCCAGTCCCGACTTCCAGCTTACGTGGTCTCTACTGATTGGCTGCTCCCCACGCGCTACTTCCCCTTTCCTGGCTCATTACATACGGAGCGCGGATGATGACGTCGATTTCCGTTCCAACTATCCGCCTTTTCTCGACGCTGCGACCCAAGCTTGGGTAATACTTATTGACAAGAATCAGCCTGTATCTGAATTTCCAGTGAGTCATGTCTCTCATAATATCCTAACTGATGAAACTCCGTAAAATTCCGTAATCACATAATTTTCTATGATATTGTCGTTCGTAATAATTTGCTTGATAGTGTTTTCTAAGACATAGAAAACCTATCTGTATGCTTATTATTTTTTATAAAATGCTCCGAAAATACCTTAATAATAATTATAATAAATTAATAATAATAATAAATTAACATGAAAAATTCTCTTGGCCGAACAATTTGCCGCGTAAATAAATATAGAATGGCTTCCTACTGACTTATGCCATTGGCATAAAAAAAAACCTCGAAAAACACGTTACAGTATTGGAATCTTACGCACTAGAGCTGATTAGTGAAGTCTTGGCACTTCACACCCAGTAGTTATTAAACTACTCAACCCTAGCACCATTGGTCTCATAGTTTATTTTATTTGTACGCTAACCTTCTACCCCCAAATCCCGACCTAGTTTAGTCGCTAGTATTATTTAATTGCATGCTTGTAAACATTCGGTAAGCAATTCGTCTTCCAACCTGTAGTAAAGCGCTACTCAGCAGTTCTATTCTACTCACCGACTGTTCGCTCTTCCCTCACACAGTAACAGCACATCCGTACTCAGGCAAGCGGTCTGATCACTCTTAACTGATTGAGAACATCCCTATCCCTGTGCTTACCAGACATCCTGAACATTTGGAAGCTTCCCCCGCGTTACATTTAATTTAAGTAGCCGATCATCCAGCACCCTTGTAGACGACACCCTTCGTAACCAGCCTCCATACATCCCAACACACTACTCCCCCTTGTACACCGTTTCAGCTAAACATGGCGCAGTCAGCTGGCATTTGAGGATGCGCAAATGCTAGGGAGTCGTGTCAGTAGATTTACTGGCACGTTAAAGATTCCCTTCGGGGCAAAATTCCGGCACCCCGGCGTCTCTAAAAGCCATAGTAGTTAAAAGTGACGTAAAACCAATAACATTATTAATCATCCATTCTGGTGGTGTAGTGGATTTCCATAGCTGGGTGCCAACTACTTAAGGTTTCACAATAAATAATAATAATAATACATTTTTCTAGCATAGTAAATGATAATGCTTTCTTGAGATTTTAAATTGAAATGGCCACTGTTGGTGTATTTTTGGAAAACACGGTAAGATAGAGTATTCTTTTTAATGCTCTTTGCATGTTCATTCCTTCCTTTTTATCAAACACCAACAGTGATCTTCTATTTTCTCTTTGATGGTCATGTATCTTATGTCATTGTGAGTCTGTTCTAGATATATATCTTCCATGACTCACCTAGCGTCATCTAGCAGCGAATCTCTGAAGCTCCTCAATTCTTCCTGGTGCAAGAGGACTTCCTTTTCCATCTGGCCATTAGATCTCGTTACCATCGCCAGCTATTATCTCCATGAGCAAGAGAACTTCGTCTACTTTTTCACTCACCATGCTGTGCTAGTATCGCCTGCTATCAACTCTTTGAAGACCATTCATCAAGAAGAACATTTATTTTTGATAAGTTGTCTATTCTGATATGTATTCCTTTTGTCTCCTACCCCCACTCTTTTCCCTCCCTTGGACCCTCCGCGCTTCGCTGAGTGGGTCTCACTTGTAAGTCGGCAGTTGACTCGGTCAGTCAAGGGTCAACTAGAGCCAGTCTCCTCAAACCAAGAGGCACTCTCTACGTTATACGCCATGTTGGCACATTAAGTATCTGTCAAAGGGAACTTCACCTTCGCCATGCAACAAAGATAAGTACCTACTTCAAGTTTTAACTTCATCTTCATCGGTTTTAACTTCTACATGCTTTTAACGATATTTTATAGACAGCGTGAGATTACTTATTTGGGGCAAAAATCATTCTTCGCGGGATTTGCCATGTTGAGCTTTTGTCTGTCTAAGCCAACCTTAATAGAAAGTAGCATTTCTTAAGCTATTTAAATGAGAAATCCTCACCACGTGGGATATTATCTAATACCCGCTGTCTATAAATTACCAAGCTAGTTCCTCCGCTGGATTAACTTTGGCCCCATTCTTCTATTAAGATCGTTCTGGAACCTTCCAGATCCTGTATTTTATCTACAAGTCCTGCCGTCATGTATTTTTCACTCACTTGTGAGAATACTATTTAAAATTGAAGAATCTCACTTCTGAATTAAAGCTCAATAGCGAATTTTCTTCCACCGTTGGAATGTTCTATGGCGCATTTAATTGTAATCCACAACTTTCTCAAGCAATAGACTTTCGCCTATCTAGTGCAACCAGTCCTTTTTCATCATTGCAATAACTTTCTTTGCCATAAACTTTCGTGTTACTACAGGGAATTTTCCATCTATTCAAAAGACTATAGTGATAACTAGTGCTTGTTCAACTTTTCTACCGCGTCGCGATCGTCCGTTTACATTAAATAAGGCCATGAACATTTATCCTAAATCCCAATTGATCTTTCCTCAACCTTCTACTAACAAACCATATTAATAAAATTGTAACTCTAGATCATTTTCTATGAGGTGTCACTCTAACGAAGTGCCCTTCCATTTTGCTTGTTTTATCATTAATTAATTTCTGCATAACTACGTGTTTTATACACGGTTCAAGCTTACATTGTTTTACCCTATAATCAGGGAAAACAATTCTTTCAACTCATGAGTGAGTTATTTCTAGGTCTCACAAAAGGGAAACTGCCTCATTTGGCTCGTGATTCCTATTTAAACATAGGAGGTCGAGAACCTTCCTTTTGACTTTCTCATCAGGTTTCACAGTAAGTGACCTGCCCTTATTTGTATAATAACCAACAGTAATTCTGTATAAATATAAGAAGTTATAGGAACTTCTCCTTTATTCTACCCGCTTTCTTTTTTGTTATTTTCGAAGTTGTAACTTTTTCTAAAATAGTTACCTGGAAATTTCTTAAAGTACACTCCTTGTACTCAATTTAATGTTTAAACTTTAATCACTTCATTTGTCTTTTTTAAATCTTACAAAGATTTTAGTACATATATAAGGTTTGAAACCTAAAGAATTGTTAATTGCCTGGAGCAAACGTCAAATGTTTTCTGAGGTCTGTGACCCCAAAATTGTTAAACAAATTGAAAATATATATTTGTTAAAGTTATCAACTTCTTTTGAATTGTTAAATAAATTAAGCGTTTCTTTTCGCTTTTTCATTTTTCTAGTACAACGGTTAGGCAAGATCCTGTCTTCCTTGGCTCTCCCTACTCAATGCCATTAAATCTATTGATAGGGCTTTCACCACTCGTTGCATTTCAGCAAGAACTCTTAGTGGTAATCTCGTTAGCTTTAATAGCTAATTCTAACTGGCCAGTAAGGCAAGTAAAGCTCGCTACGCCAGCTACCTGCTTGTGGAGATCCTCTCCGAAAACTTATGGTTGGTTTTCCAAAAGATAAGTGTTTTTCTTTGTCTAAACTTTTAGCCGGCTCCTTGCTGAATAAAAGCATAGCCATTTCCAAATGCAACCATTGGTTCACTTACCAAAATTACTCCCCAAGGTAATTTTTTTTATCACTATCCTTCCTGGAAGCACTTGGTCGCTTTTTCAGGAACTCTATAACTTCGAAAACTGGAAATACCAAACTTGATTCAAATTATTGGCATTCTTCGAATTACTTTGCAAAAACGAATTTCTTTGAACAGACATACAATAAATCTTTTACTCTCAGTCTTGACAGACCATCACCCTTCCCCATAGTAGGCATATGCATGCTTGAGAGGGAATACGCTAAAGCCTTTCTCTTGCAAACCGCCCAAGTCCTATCTGCGTTTCCCGTCAGCTTCGACCAGGTCCTTACCCTCTTTAGGTATCAGAGAGCAGATTTGCGGTGGCAACCGCCTCTAAGTGCATTTAAAGTTAAATTCATAACTTTTGTGGGACTCTCCTTCTATTTTTCTATCCTTTTTCTCCAGTCCGAAACCTACCTCCTTTTCTCAATCATCTTCCCTTGGTGGTTAGGTTATTCCTCAGCCAATAATCTACCCAACTGTAATGATATGAAAATAGGCTACCCATTTAATTATTCACGTAACTACTTGTTGGAATACTGTATTGGACTGCATTTGAAAGATTATCTAATATGAATGTAACTTTCATTTCTTCGACAGCAGAAGAACGATGGCCAATGGAGACGCTGAAGCTCAAGATGGTAGCGAACATGGTCCTACTGAAGCTCACATGAAAGCCCATGAAACACGAACTAATGATATTCCTAAAGCATTTATCGTCAGGGTGTAAGTAACCTTACAGATTATAGTGTTAGTTTATGCGAGGCGGGGAAGAGATTGGTCGTTAATTATTATTATTTATTATTTATTATTTATTTATCGTATGGCTTTTATTGCCGGGAGTGTCCGAGGACATGTTCGGCTCGCCTGAGTCAGTAGCTGCTTCCAGCGGACACCCTAAAGGGCGAGCTACAAGTTCCGTTCAATTTCAAGTAGTTCCAACTTTCGCCACCAGATATCAATGATACCTAGTGGTGAACGTTGGAACTTTGATAGAGCGTTCTGACGAAATCTAACCTAACAAATTTTGCTTGACACAAGTTTAGTCTGTGAAAGGATCTTTAACATGCCATAAATCTATGACATGGGACCGCCGGCTTTACTTCCCCTCCGAAGGAAGGCATACTGAAGGATTTTAACGCTCTTAAAAAATCCGACGACTTCGGCCGGGTTTGAACCCGCTATCTTGGGCATAGCAGTTCAGCATGCTACCGACTACGCCACCGAAGCCGCTTACAATTCAATAACAATTATATAACAATTAAACTGCAGTATTTACACAAATAGTCAGTCTTTTCTTAAACACACCTATATGTTTGGGAAAAGGCTCTAAGACTGCGGCAGGTAGAGAGTACCAGTTATCAATGGCACGGTTTACAAAAGAATATTTACCATAATTTGTTCGCTGTGGTCGGCCCTAACTTTCAAAGGATGATCGCTCCTACCCATGTAAGTGGGCTTTCGCATCGTTTGCTAAGCTCACCCCATGCTGGTTGATTTGTATACGTGTTGTACATAGCGCAGAGTCTAGATTTCATCCTCCTAGCCTCCAGTGATTCCCACCCAAGTTTCTTTAACATACGGCTCACACTGCTCCTGGGATTAAAGTCACTGAGCACAAATCAAGCGGCCTTTCTTTGTACCATTTCCAACTCATTGATGAGCCCTACTTGATATGGATCCCAATCCGCCGAGGCATATTCCAGAATAGGTCTTACAAGTGACAAATAGCCTAATTCTTTAGCAGAGGTAATACTTCCCTTTAATACCCTCATTACAAAGTGCAGGGATTTGTAAGCTTTTGAAACTACACATCCTACATGACTACTCCATTTCATATCATTCCTTACGTGAACGCCCAAATATTTGCAAGAATCTTCTTCTACAAGTATTTCCGAGCCAATGTTATATTGAAAATCCTGCCTTCGCACTTTCCCTATTTTTAAGAGACTACATTTTCTTGTGTTTATTTTCATTTTATTTACAATCGCCCACTTATAGACCAGGTTCAGGTCATCTTGAAGCACTGCATTGTCTTGTGAGTCATGTATCTTTCGATATATTACACAATCATCCGCAAACAATCGACAGTCACTGCGAATCCCTTTTGGTAAGTCATTTATAAACGCCAAAAATAACAAAGTTCCGATTACGCTGCCCTGAGTGATACCCGACGTTACGGTAACTTCATCCGAGAATATGCCTTCGACTTTCACTTTCTGGGAACGACCCGTCAAAAATTCTTGGATCCATAAAATTACTCTTCTATCAATCTTCGTCGAAGCTGATTTATGGAGTAGCATGTCATGCGGCACGACATCAAATGCCTTCGCAAAATCTATAACTTCTATGCCCAAGATAGCGGGTTCAAACCCGGACGAAGCCGTTAGATTTTTAAGAGCGTTAAAAATCCCTCAGTATGCCTTCCTTCGGAGGGGAAGTAAAGCCGGCGGTCCCATGTCATAGATTTATGGCATGTTAAAGAACCTTCCACTAATTGCACCTGTGTGAAGCTAAATTGGATAGGTTAAGAATGTAAACAACGCTCTTAGGTTGCTACGTTCGTTGCCAAGAGCCGACTGCGGTGGCGTCTAGTAGCTAGTTCTGAACTAGACCTAGTAGTCGTTGACGATGGCGCTTGGTGGCAAAAGTAGGAACATTTGAAAAAATTCTAAGTTGCAGTACTTAAATTAAAAAAACAGATAACACACACTAATACAGCCATCACAATTGACACCGGTTATCAGACAGATTCTACACACACCCAAAGTACACGGGGCTACATGACCGCGTTGTCGCAGCCCCGAAACTTAAGAACCAACCAACCAACCAAAATCTATAACCACGGCGTCGACTGAAACTCCATGGTCTAACGATTCGCTAATGTCTTGAAAAAGTGATAGCATCTGACTCTCGCATGAGTAACCTTTCCGAAATCCATGTTGCCTATCATTAAACCATGATAATGTTTCCCACTGTTCCCTTAAGTAGCCGCAAATGAGATGCTCCATCTGTTTACAAACGATGGACGTAAGGCTAACCGGCCTGTAGTTGCCCAATTCAAGTCTGCTCTCCCTCCCTTAAATATTGTGACTACCGTAGCTCTTTTCCAGTCATCTGGGATTTGCGCATTGTTTATGGACACATTAAACATCACCTCCAAGTATCGTGCCACGGCCCTACCTCCTAGTTTAAGTACTTCACTAACAACATTATCAGGACCCTTTGATACATTGAAACGTAGTTTTTGTATTAGTTTTACAATTGCTGACTGGTTTATTTGGAACAGGGGAGCCCCTGATTCGTCGTTAAGGTCCAACACACAGCTATTGGATTTATTGAACACACTACCGTAAAAGACATTTAATTCATTAGCAATGGCCTGTTTCTCAGCAATTAATTTACCGTCACCGGACATTATCATCGACAAATTATTTGAATTTCCCTTTCTTCTGCTAACATAACTGTAAATATTTTTCCACCCATCACCTCCCGAACCAAGTAAACCTCGCATATAACTGTCATGAGCAGCCCTCTTTTTTAAGACGAGCTCTCTTGATAAGGACTTAAATTTCAACATATACTTGTCACTAACATGTCTTTTATTGTATAATTTCCTAATTTTCCGTTTTTGACTCCTAATTTCTCGTGTATAATACTCAGGATCTGGGTTTTGTTTCAGCAATTTAAATGGGACAAATTTATCAACAGTGATATTTAAAATTTGCAAGAAGTTAGTCCACAGGATATTAATGTGATTTCCTTCCGATGCCCATCCTACGAATAGCTCATTCAAATACCCTTGAAACTTGCCCTGATCCGCCCTGCGATACGGGAATAGGATCTGTTTTGCTACATCAGAGTCTAATTTTGTAATGTCACCATATCTAATATTTAATTCAACCCCAGAATGGTCACTAATTCCTGGTACTTTCAGACTGTTAATATACAGCTCTATTGGCCTTACGAGATAAACATCTAAGGTATTATTGTCTCTAGTTGGGAAGTCAACTACTTGGGAAATTCCCCCCTCCCTTAAGAATTTATTTGCAGCGCTCTGAGCTTGACCACAGCTAGTTGACTCACTTGACCAGTCTACTTTGGGGAGGTTTAAATCTCCAGTAATTATTATGCTCTTTTTCATAGCATTACCCGTACAAGTTTTATCATACAGTGTTTCGAGGAGAGAAAAGTTATCTTTCGGTGCTCTATACGCCCCTATCACCTGAAGAGGGAATTTATTTCCTTTATCCGAAATTTGTACACATAACATTTCATGATCCATATCAGCCCACTTTAAGAAACTAGCTATATTTTTGTGCACACAAATAAATAGCCCACCACCTCGCTTCCCCCGATCCCTTCTGTACATTTCGTAGTTCCCTTGAATTATTTCGCTACTGTTTATGTCCTCATATAACCAAGATTCAGTTGCAATGACAATGTCCGGAGAATACGTCTCTACAAGATTCCAAAATTCAATTAATTTATTTCCTAAACTCTGACAATTAACCTGCAGTAATCTTAGAGTCTTACCTCCGCAGCAAATATCTCGAAATAGCTCCTTCTGTTCCCATCGGCTGGCAACCTCTGGACCTGCTACTCCTCACAAAAGCCGGCACGAACCGATGACCCTGTCATGTAGGCTCCCTATGTTGAAAGCGCCCCGTCGATTTAGATGCAGCCCGTCTCGGGCGAAGTCACGGCCACCAATCCAGCAGTCAGCTTCTACGTACACTAATCCCAGTTGTGCACATACCCAGTCCATGCGGTCATTTACAGTCTTAACTCGCCTTAACGGAACATCTCCCCGCCGAACAATGCCACTCATTATAATTTTTGCATTTCTAAACTTGCTTTTAGCTTTTCTGCCTAGTTCGTAGAGCTCCCCCATGATGTAATCAGCTGTAGCCCTCTTCTTCAAATCGTTCGTCCCAACATGGAGCAACAACACTTTAACTTTGTCACAGTCCTCTTCATTTGCTTCTTCCACTTGTTGGGCAAGCTGGTCAATTTTAATCCCCGGATAACACAGCACTTTCGCATCTGATTTCCTCGAGATATTCGCACTCCATCGTATCATAGAATCACCCATTATGATAACGTCATCCTCAGTTTGGTCCTGCATGCCCTCTTCCACACTGATCCCAGTAGAAAGCCGTTCAGTCACATCCTTCACTGTTTCTTCTGATTCACGAAGCTTTGCTCTAAGTTCCTGTATTATTTGATCCCTTGCTTTGATTTGCACCCTCAAACAGTCCGGCGTATCACATACTTTACAAAACCAATTTCCGACATCACAATCCTCCTTCTTGACCTTAATACAGCCGAAGTGAAACCATTTCTCACATAGTCCACACTCAACACCATTCTTCAATGTTTTACTGCACGTCGAACACTTTAAAGCTGCCTCTGGATCATTTGCCTGATTCACATTTGGAGTAACAGGCCCTGGATTCACTTCCACTCCACCAATAACTAGCAATGCAGCTATCACTAGGGCTATGAACCACAAGTTGCTAAGTCCGGTACGCACACACAAACACCGGAAATCCCGACTACCCTTCGCATACCACAGTCCGATCCTCGCCCGATAACACTCCAGAGAACAACCCATTTCAGCACACCTGAGCTGGGTCTCCCCTTGAAATCGCTCCAGCCGTTTAGAATTTATTAAAGGGACACACACACACAGGCACACACACATACGCTCACACACACAGACGGACAAAAGGTGATCTCATAAGCCTATTTTTTCATAAAATGAAAATAGGTTAAAACGTGTGTCAGATTATATGATCTTCGCCCAGAAATGGCCCACTACTGTAGCGTGGTGGACACAGGCTTGCTTCAGACCACACGATCTTCGCCTCCAACACATCGTCCCTGAGATCGCTTCTGTTACCAAGCGCAAGCATAGATTCGGAGGCCTGCATTTGTTCAACCCGGTTCCTGGTATGGAACCCTTTGGTTCTGCTATTGCATTGACAAAAGAAGATATATACAGTAGTCTGTCAGCTGTTAGTTTTTGGTGCAAGCAAGTGTTATTTCCCTGCAACCGTATGTGAAACTACTAGCAGTGTTCAAAAATGCTTGGCACTACATATTTTTTCGTATACAGGAACCATTTATAGAAAAAACTCATTCAGATTACCGGTATTCTCCGCCAATGTCTACTCTATGCACTTTGTTCACCGTTCTTGCAGCTTCCGTATTTTCGTAGCAAACCACTCCTTGGGGATATCCCAGTGCCACTGTTGAACAACTGCATGGAGTTCGTCATGCCCTTTTTCATTGCGTCGAATAGGGCATAGTCGCTAGAAGCCAGATCCGGCGAATATGGAGGATATATGGCAGCACAATAAACGCTAGTTCACGAATGGTGGCAATGGTCTGGCGACTTGGTGCTGCCTCCCCACATATGGCTGCTAACCTCTTGTGGATGTCTGAAACAGTCACGCCTTCCCTCCAGAGAATCCACACTGTCCTCCTTTGCCCACACTCTTCGGCTTCCATGTTGTTTCATCGATGTCCATAAGCGTACTTGCACGTCGGAACATTTGCTGCTCCACGGCGCTGCCTATTGGTAGCAGCAACAGCATCTGGTGGCATTTGGGAATAATATAGTCATTCTTCACGCATAAATCAACACACATTACAAACTGCAATTTTGCAGGAGTTATAGAGGGAGTGCCAATCATTATTGAACGACCTATATAAATATAGAAAAAATATAGTTGTTTCCTGCTACCGTAACCGAAAGTAGAAGTATACAAAAATATTACACTTCCATTAACTGTTGTGTTGTACAGGAGTATGGGCACAGCGTACCGGAACACAGGTGTAATATTGTCGGCCTCTCACCGTAATCGCCGAGTTCCGATCCCTGTAGATATGCCCATTTATGTAGATTAACTGTGCGTCTCCCAACATCACTCCGAAGTCTATTGAGTGATCGCCAAGTTTCCCAGTTGGTGCCGTGGCCTGTAGGAAAGCTTTATTTCGCCTTTATCGACTCCGCTGTCTGCAAGCTCAGCGGCAAAGTTCTCGCCAGTTGTGCCCAACGTTGCAGAATTGAATGCTGGCTGTTGCACCCCTAAGATCCTATAAGGATCTCATAGGGTTGCACCCCCCTTCAGACCCTATTTCTAAAACAACATAAACCACGATCAAACCACCATAGAGGAATCAACAACAACACGCCATACTCGTTACACATGGCCCAACACTAGCAGTAAACAGTAACTGGGTCAGGTATGTGCCGACACGAGGGTCGACGATATAAATGGGCAAGCATCCCAGACATCAGGGTCCTGTCCTGCGGAAGCCCTAGCTGTCATCATCTTCAACGGACGCCGCACTCTGGTATAGTGTGCTTACACTAATTCCCACCTTCACCACTGATTATAATTTGTTATCGCCTTTGTCCAGTATTGCAGCAGTTTCGCTAGCCCACAAGTTGAGCGACAAATGTAACGGTTTGACTGCCCCTAACTGTTGGGTGATAAATGTAACTGTTTACCTTTGCCTAAACTATGTTGTTTTAATGGGCGCCAAGACCTCAACGCAATGTTGAAATCTAAATTTGTAATTAACAACGTCTAGCTCTGGTAGAACACCTTCAAGAATCTTTTCACTCAGATCGTGGTATGATTTGATCATTAACCCAACAAACAATTGTATCAGGAGAAGGAATTGGTCTATATCTAATGCTACCTACTGAAAGCAAAGATTGCATTGTAAAAGAAATGAATTTATTATATAAAACAAGAATTGCAAAATTAATAATAATGATAAGTTTAAAATTTAAATTGGAGCGTTGCGATTTTAATATTACCGATAGAAAATTACGTGAAAACGGAGTATGATAAATTATTGATTTTACTCTTATTCCCAAGCTATGAAGTTATTGAAATACTGAATTTAAATCAAAGAGAAACGAGAGATTGCGTACTTCTGTGTCATTCGCGCTTACCACTGGAAATTGCCAAAGCATTTCCCTCGTACTGGATGATGCTGTGAGCTTCCCACAGTCTCCTGGACGTCGTCATCTTCGTCGATATTTGATGATATACTTGTAGATTTGGTGACTTTATGGTCCTAACATCGGAGCCATACCCTCGTACAACCACACTGGTTAAGTTTTAAACAGATAGTTCTCCACTCCACGGAACATCGGAGCGACACACACTTGCAACCGAACTAGTCAAGTCTTTCACAGAATGTCCCCGCTCCACGGCGCGCCGAACGATATATGCACACGTCGGCTCCCCACTCCAGTCCCGACTTCCAGCTTACGTGGTCTCTACTGATTGGCTGCTCCCCACGCGCTACTTCCCCTTTCCTGGCTCATTACATACGGAGCGCGGATGATGACGTCGATTTCCGTTCCAACTATCCGCCTTTTCTCGACGCTGCGACCCAAGCTTGGGTAATACTTCTTGACAAGAATCAGCCTGTATCTGAATTTCCAGTGAGTCATGTCTCTCATAATATCCTAACTGATGAAACTCCGTAAAATTCCGTAATCACATAATTTTCTATGATATTGTCGTTCGTAATAATTTGCTTGATAGTGTTTTCTAAGACATAGAAAACCTATCTGTATGCTTATTATTTTTTATAAAATGCTCCGAAAATACCTTAATAATAATTATAATAAATTAATAATAATAATAAATTAACATGAAAAATTCTCTTGGCCGAACAATTTGCCGCGTAAATAAATATAGAATGGCTTCCTACTGACTTATGCCATTGGCATAAAAAAAACCTCGAAAAACACGTTACAGTATTGGAATCTTACGCACTAGAGCTGATTAGTGAAGTCTTGGCACTTCACGCCCAGTAGTTATTAAACTACTCAACCCTAGCACCATTGGTCTCATAGTTTATTTTATTTGTACGCTAACCTTCTACCCCCAAATCCCGACCTAGTTTAGTCGCTAGTATTATTTAATTGCATGCTTGTAAACATTAGGTAAGCAATTCGTCTTCCAACCTGTAGTAAAGCGCTACTCAGCAGTTCTATTCTACTCACCGACTGTTCGCTCTTCCCTCACACAGTAACAGCACATCCGTACTCAGGCAAGCGGTCTGATCACTCTTAACTGATTGAGAACATCCCTATCCCTGTGCTTACCAGACATCCTGAACATTTGGAAGCTTCCCCCGCGTTACATTTAATTTAAGTAGCCGATCATCCAGCACCCTTGTAGACGACACCCTTCGTAACCAGCCTCCATACATCCCAACACACTACTCCCCCTTGTACACCGTTTCAGCTAAACATGGCGCAGTCAGCTGGCATTTGAGGATGCGCAAATGCTAGGGAGTCGTGTCAGTAGATTTACTGGCACGTTAAAGATTCCCTTCGGGGCAAAATTCCGGCACCCCGGCGTCTCTAAAAGCCATAGTAGTTAAAAGTGACGTAAAACCAATAACATTATTAATCATCCATTCTGGTGGTGTAGTGGATTTCCATAGCTGGGTGCCAACTACTTAAGGTTTCACAATAAATAATAATAATAATACATTTTTCTAGCATAGTAAATGATAATGCTTTCTTGAGATTTTAAATTGAAATGGCCACTGTTGGTGTATTCTTGGAATACACGGTAAGATAGAATATTCTTTTTAATGCTCTTTGCATGTTCATTCCTTCCTTTTTATCAAACACCAACAGTGATCTTCTATTTTCTCTTTGATGGTCATGTATCTTATGTCATTGTGAGTCTGTTCTAGATATATATCTTCCATGACTCACCTAGCGTCATCTAGCAGCGAATCTCTGAAGCTCCTCAATTCTTCCTGGTGCAAGAGGACTTCCTTTTCCATCTGGCCATTAGATCTCGTTACCATCGCCAGCTATTATCTCCATGAGCAAGAGAACTTCGTCTACTTTTTCACTCACCATGCTGTGCTAGTATCGCCTGCTATCAACTCTTTGAAGACCATTCATCAAGAAGAACATTTATTTTTGATAAGTTGTCTATTCTGATATGTATTCCTTTTGTCTCCTACCCCGACTCTTTTCCCTCCCTTGGACCCTCCGCGCTTCGCTGAGTGGGTCTCACTTGTAAGTCGGCAGTTGACTCGGTCAGTCAAGGGTCAACTAGAGCCAGTCTCCTCAAACCAAGAGGCACTCTCTACGTTATACGCCATGTTGGCACATTAAGTATCTGTCAAAGGGAACTTCACCTTCGCCATGCAACAAAGATAAGTACCTACTTCAAGTTTTAACTTCATCTTCATCGGTTTTAACTTCTACATGCTTTTAACGATATTTTATAGACAGCGTGAGATTACTTATTTGGGGCAAAAATCATTCTTCGCGGGATTTGCCATGTTGAGCTTTTGTCTGTCTAAGCCAACCTTAATAGAAAGTAGCTTTTCTTAAGCTATTTAAATGAGAAATCCTCACCACGTGGGATATTATCTAATACCCGCTGTCTATAAATTACCAAGCTAGTTCCTCCGCTGGATTAACTTTGGCCCCATTCTTCTATTAAGATCGTTCTGGAACCTTCCAGATCCTGTATTTTATCTACAAGTCCTGCCGTCATGTATTTTTCACTCACTTGTGAGAATACTATTTAAAATTGAAGAATCTCACTTCTGAATTAAAGCTCAATAGCGAATTTTCTTCCACCGTTGGAATGTTCTATGGCGCATTTAATTGTAATCCACAACTTTCTCAAGCAATAGACTTTCGCCTATCTAGTGCAACCAGTCCTTTTTCATCATTGCAATAACTTTCTTTGCCATAAACTTTCGTGTTACTACAGGGAATTTTCCATCTATTCAAAAGACTATAGTGATAACTAGTGCTTGTTCAACTTTTCTACCGCGTCGCGATCGTCCGTTTACATTAAATAAGGCCATGAACATTTATCCTAAATCCCAATTGATCTTTCCTCAACCTTCTACTAACAAACCATATTAATAAAATTGTAACTCTAGATCATTTTCTATGAGGTGTCACTCTAACGAAGTGCCCTTCCATTTTGCTTGTTTTATCATTAATTAATTTCTGCATAACTACGTGTTTTATACACGGTTCAAGCTTACATTGTTTTACCCTATAATCAGGGAAAACAATTCTTTCAACTCATGAGTGAGTTATTTCTAGGTCTCACAAAAGGGAAACTGCCTCATTTGGCTCGTGATTCCTATTTAAACATAGGAGGTCGAGAACCTTCCTTTTGACTTTCTCATCAGGTTTCACAGTAAGTGACCTGCCCTTATTTGTATAATAACCAACAGTAATTCTGTATAAATATAAGAAGTTATAGGAACTTCTCCTTAATTCTACCCGCTTTCTTTTTTGTTATTTTCGAAGTTGTAACTTTTTCTAAAATAGTTACCTGGAAATTTCTTAAAGTACACTCCTTGTACTCAATTTAATGTTTAAACTTTAATCACTTCATTTGTCTTTTTTAAATCTTACAAAGATTTTAGTACATATATAAGGTTTGAAACCTAAAGAATTGTTAATTGCCTGGAGCAAACGTCAAATGTTTTCTGAGGTCTGTGACCCCAAAATTGTTAAACAAATTGAAAATATATATTTGTTAAAGTTATCAACTTCTTTTGAATTGTTAAATAAATTAAGCGTTTCTTTTCGCTTTTTCATTTTTCTAGTACAACGGTTAGGCAAGATCCTGTCTTCCTTGGCTCTCCCTACTCAATGCCATTAAATCTATTGATAGGGCTTTCACCACTCGTTGCATTTCAGCAAGAACTCTTAGTGGTAATCTCGTTAGCTTTAATAGCTAATTCTAACTGGCCAGTAAGGCAAGTAAAGCTCGCTACGCCAGCTACCTGCTTGTGGAGATCCTCTCCGAAAACTTATGGTTGGTTTTCCAAAAGATAAGTGTTTTTCTTTGTCTAAACTTTTAGCCGGCTCCTTGCTGAATAAAAGCATAGCCATTTCCAAATGCAACCATTGGTTCACTTACCAAAATTACTCCCCAAGGTAATTTTTTTTATCACTATCCTTCCTGGAAGCACTTGGTCGCTTTTTCAGGAACTCTATAACTTCGAAAACTGGAAATACCAAACTTGATTCAAATTATTGGCATTCTTCGAATTACTTTGCAAAAACGAATTTCTTTGAACAGACATACAATAAATCTTTTACTCTCAGTCTTGACAGACCATCACCCTTCCCCATAGTAGGCATATGCATGCTTGAGAGGGAATACGCTAAAGCCTTTCTCTTGCAAACCGCCCAAGTCCTATCTGCGTTTCCCGTCAGCTTCGACCAGGTCCTTACCCTCTTTAGGTATCAGAGAGCAGATTTGCGGTGGCAACCGCCTCTAAGTGCATTTAAAGTTAAATTCATAACTTTTGTGGGACTCTCCTTCTATTTTTCTATCCTTTTTCTCCAGTCCGAAACCTACCTCCTTTTCTCAATCATCTTCCCTTGGTGGTTAGGTTATTCCTCAGCCAATAATCTACCCAACTGTAATGATATGAAAATAGGCTACCCATTTAATTATTCACGTAACTACTTGTTGGAATACTGTATTGGACTGCATTTGAAAGATTATCTAATATGAATGTAACTTTCATTTCTTCGACAGCAGAAGAACGATGGCCAATGGAGACGCTGAAGCTCAAGATGGTAGCGAACATGGTCCTACTGAAGCTCACATGAAAGCCCATGAAACACGAACTAATGATATTCCTAAAGCATTTATCGTCAGGGTGTAAGTAACCTTACAGATTATAGTGTTAGTTTATGCGAGGCGGGGAAGAGATTGGTCGTTAATTATTATTATTTATTATTTATTATTTATTTATCGTATGGCTTTTATTGCCGGGAGTGTCCGAGGACATGTTCGGCTCGCCTGAGTCAGTAGCTGCTTCCAGCGGACACCCTAAAGGGCGAGCTACAAGTTCCGTTCAATTTCAAGTAGTTCCAACTTTCGCCACCAGATATCAATGATACCTAGTGGTGAACGTTGGAACTTTGATAGAGCGTTCTGACGAAATCTAACCTAACAAATTTTGCTTGACACAAGTTTAGTCTGTGAAAGGATCTTTAACATGCCATAAATCTATGACATGGGACCGCCGGCTTTACTTCCCCTCCGAAGGAAGGCATACTGAAGGATTTTAACGCTCTTAAAAAATCCGACGACTTCGGCCGGGTTTGAACCCGGTATCTTGGGCATAGCAGTTCAGCATGCTACCGACTACGCCACCGAAGCCGCTGTCGTTAATTAATACTTGAGATCGTCCTTCACCATTATCACAGGTTAGGCAATTGCTGGTTCATGACAAACCAAGCAAGGTTTGAAGAAGCAACAACAGATGGCACGGACAACAATTAGATGTAGCGCTTAGTATCATAGTCCCCAGAACAACACGTAAGAAGCAGCACTATAGTGAGCGCGCACGGAAGCTTAACAGATCTCATAGATTTCAGTCCAAGGTGAACAGTGAACAAGAGTGGACGCCATAGGTCTCAGGCTTCAAATAACAGCTAAGTTTAAATAACCCTAGCGCAGTGTTCTTTTTGGTGTATTCGCCACATTGACATCATAACCACATACAACAGACCACCAGTTAAATTAGGAACGGTTGATTCAGAACATAATAATAATAAAATAGTGTAGACAACATCATTTCTGGAGTTAGTCACAATAATCAATAGAACACAGGTTGACCTACTTAAACTACAATAACGCAACAACCATAGAAGTGAACTATCTTCTTCTTCTTCTTCTTCTTCTTCTTCTTCTTCCTAGCGTTTGTCCCGCCTGGTGGCTGGGTCTGCTGTGAGGATTCGTTGTCTCCATTTCTTTCGGTCTTGAGCCATATCAGGGTGTAGATGTGCAGTCTTCAGGTCATTATGGATCGTATCAACCCACCTCTGCCTTGGTCGTCCCTTGGGACTCTTTCCCGTGACTTCCAGGGTATATGCTGACTTAGCTATGGTGTCTTCTTCTGCACGCAGCGCATGCCCAAACCAGCTTAAACGGCCTTCCCGCATTTTCTGATGGATCGGCGCCACTCCGAAACGTTTCCTTATATCAACATTGGTAACATGATCCATTCTAGTGACGCCACCTGTCCACCTAAGCATCCTTGTCTCCATAACGCTTAGCCGACGTTCCACCTCTTTTGTAGTGGGCCAACACTCGGTACCATAGAGTGCGACTAGACGGATAACAGTGCGGTAGATCTTGGATTTAAGGTGGTTGTTCATTCGGCGGTCACAGGTGACACCTGTCGTCGCACGCCATTTTCACCAAGACGCCTGCGTCCTTGCGTTGACCTCGTCAATGATTCTTCCATTGTCAGAGACAGTAGATCCAAGTTATTTGAATTTTGTTACACGTGGGAGATCTTCTCCGTCAACGCTGATGGTCCCAACTTCTTGGGGATCTATACTCCATCTTCCATATTCAGGCCATATTCAGCTAATCGGTCACTCCACAATAACTTCTGTAAATACGATTATGTAGTCTAACAAGAAGTTCCGTGAAGAACTAAAGAGCCTACTTTTCTTAAAATTTATGATTCATGCCAATGATTAATCTATATGGATCTATCTAGAATAATGACGAAATTAAATTGGTAATATCGAAATTTCTAGTTAGTTCCAAATACTGTATACATGGCATAATGTAGCCTAATAGAGAACTACAGTTGGCAGCCCTGGTGACTGAATATATTCTTACATCCATCTCTTAAGGTACAGAATACAAACTTTGGTTGAAATCCAAATGATAGTATGGAAGTTACATGTATTTAAAAATTCGTCCTATCAGCAGGCTTAAAATCATGTTGGTAGCACTAACGTATATAATTTACTCCAAATTAATATAGAGTGTCAGGTACTATAAGTGTGCATAGTTTAAAGCTGTCGGCTTGCATACTTTCTGATATATTGGTATTTGGATAAAATAAATTGAGAGCATTTATTAACAGTTTGTAGCGCAGTTGTCTCTTAAGAATACGCTCAGTCATATCTGGTTATGTACACATAGCACACACGAAATTTGGTTGAATTCCAGTTATATGCATTAAAAATTGGACGTATCAGCAAGCTTATAATCATTTTGGCAACACTGCCAAGTGTGGCCTCCTGGAAATTAAACTGAAATAGTATTATCTATACTTGTGCCAATTTTGAAGTAGCTCCCATTCATACCTTCTAAGATATCCAACATGGAGCTCAAATTTCAATTGCGATTTTTCAGCAGTTGGTAGCACTGACATCATTTTCAAATACAGCATTGAGATATTCAGGTATAGATCTTTACTCCTTCCGAATTTTGTTTCGATTGCTGCAGCCGTTTAGAAGTTGACAGCGGGGGACACACACACAGCCAGACAGACAGACAGACAGACACACATTTGCCCGGATCGATCTCATAAGTCTACTTTTTCCTCATTTTGCAAAATGTGAAAAATAGGCTAAAAATTGTATATATATTTGCATATCCGTGTAATTCAGAAACATCATACATTGATTAAGCCTAAGTGAGCCGGATCTGAAGATAGCTTGGTGATCGAAATATGTCATCCAATTAAGTACTCCCCCATTTGTGTACATAAAGACGTGTTATTTCGTGATAAATATATTATGAATTATTTTTCATGTAATTGGGTATAACTTGTGTTCACCAACGGAAAAGCTTTCTTTAATAAAAGTACAGTGTGTACAACAACTGATATTACATCTTTTCACTCGGTTAACTTAATATAATCCCAATTACAGGGACTTGCGAAATCTCTACTTAGTATAAAACAAATTTCCCGGTTCTTGGATGTCACGGGTAATCTCGAGAACCAATGGATGGATTTTGATGCGGTTTTCACCAATCCGTAAGGGATATCTCGAGGATGGTTTCTGTAGAAAATAATTTATTTTTGATCAAAGGAAGCCAAGCAGTAACGATTTCAGTGAAAACATCGAAAAAGAAACCTTGCGTCCATGCGCTTTTTAAGCTTACGCTGGGCAAACCGTTAAAAATATCTATATACTATGAGTGTAATAATTTTTCAGCATGAAAAGTTCCGCAAAAAACCGTCCGCGAGAGAAATACATCGCCCACTATAAGTGTTTTTACGTGTTCATTTCTCCAAACAATCGCCATTCAATTACTGTGGCGTCAGTTTACGAGCTAGCGTTTGTGTTCACTGCTGGAGGCAAAACGACTAATGCCTTATACAAGGACATCTGATAAGACCTCGGTTAAAAGTAGCCATCACCTTGCTTTCATAACTATTCCCGGTCGAAGCCGGAGTGGGTTCCTAGTAATAATAATTTAATGTTACGGGTTTTACGTTCCTTTTAACTACTGCAGCTGAGATGCCGGGGTGCTTGAATTTGGCTCCCTCCCTAGGTAATCCTGAATTATTTTATTTCGGAAAAACTGAGTTTGCCAAACATGTTTCCTCTGAATTACCTGTAAATATCGATGTGCATATCGATGTATTATTCTCTTGGTGTTAGTTTGTACAAAATAAGCCGACCTATACTGTATATAGGATGATAGGATAATACAGGTTGGCTACAACTTGGTACTGAAAAGTGAAGATGTATGAAAGCATTTTAAGTAACAATTTACAGTAATTATACTTGAGCGAACAAAATTATCACTTCTTAATATACAGTATTCATTATCTCATTCACTCCTCACTGTGGTAAACACTCTAGGTGTAACCCGACATTATTAAGTGATCCAGTGATCAAATCTTGAGTCAATGTGTTCAATCTTAAAGGGTCTTCCTTTTTTGGTCGTGCGTTTGTTAGTTTCTAGGAGTGCTATTGCTACTCACTTCCTGAAAGCAAGATGATCCAGCTTACTACAATGCTTCCTGTGAAGGAGCGAAGCATTTTTTTCGGCCATGCCAATGCAGTACAGGATAGTATATTTTTAGCTCTAATGGCAAATTGGCTACTCTACACAGTGAGGTGTTCTGATCGCAGCGATCTACACGACCCATATGTTTGTGTAAGCAGAGAAGAGTCGAGGCTGCTTTACCTGAATCTTTTTTTTTGTCTTGCCGGGGAACCGGGTGACTCTGTGATATGTAAGAACGGGAATTGCATTTGAACACCCACACACGACGTTGTATCATTCCATTTGCACACCAACATTCTTCCCTCTGCTGTCTTATAATCGAAAGAACTTCTCTTCATCTTCATCATTATAGAAGTCTGCACTAGGGGACAATCGAGAATCCTGTTGTCACGGACTGTACCAATAGCCTAAAAATTCCTGTTTGTTCAAGCAACAATCGTACACTGGTTAAATTTTCTTTTTATCAAAATACAAATGATACGTGGCATAAGTATTTAGGGCATATCACAGTCCTGAAGAATGACACTCCATCGCCCCGAGTTCATATTCTGAATATTTCTCATCTATTGGTGTTAAAGCACCTTGGTATGGTTCAAACCAGATTATGTACCCATTGTCGGTGGTCCCTTCCCAAAACTTGAATCCGTACCGAATGGGTTTGTTTCTGATGAATTGTCAGCCATGACGACTTAGGGCTGATTTCATAGTTTTAGGTAATATTTCATAGTCCAAATAAGGACATATCCATCTAACCCTCCCCCCCCCCCCGTGCACCCCCCCCCCCTCCCCAAATCCTATCTCCTTATTTGGACATCCTCATTCTTCAAGGAGTCTCTATATATTCACCCCGCCCCCTTTACCTTCTCCTTACTTACTACTCTGTCCGCCGTTCTACCATAGTACATACAGTAATTTCTGGCAGCTGCTCTTTGGTGACGAACAGAGGAATTTATCTAATTTTTGGTAATCTCATTGATATATTTTCTTTGGCCTCATTGTTTAATTCCATTGAAAAAGGAGGCAAGGTTCCATCGAAATGTCTGGTATCTAATTTAATTTCATACGGCATTAGCCCCAAAACGATTAATATTATTTGTATAACAATCTATTACTTACATGTTGTGAGATACTGGCAACTTATGCCAGCTTCTGCTGCTTCTGTCTGCCTTCCACCCAACTCCAACAAGAAATGACTGTTGCAGATTCCTGAGAACTCACATAACAATCTACTACCTACGGAACATTATTGATATCAGAAAGAGAAGCAGAAACGTTTACCGTCCTACATTATGGGTTGCACCCTCAAATGCCAACTGACTGCACCGGGATTCGATCCCACTATCTTGGGCATTGCAGCCGATAACGTTACCGCTTAGCCACGCATCCAGTCTGATGTGGAAGAAATAAAGAATTACCTGCAAGAATTAAATGAGATAAAAATATAGACTATTATACAGTATGATACAGGGCTAATCATTTCAGCATTATTATTAATATTATTATTATTATCATTATAATTTATTCGTTAATTTCCCACAAGGAGAGCGTTACAACACAATCAATTTTCTTGTTTCAATCTGGACCTTTCTTCTTTTATCCCAAAAACCTCTCATATATACACTATGCTTCCTCCTTCTCTCCTCCGTCCACTTCTTTCCCGGTTGTCTCTCTTTAGGAGTTTGCTCAAACTGCTGTTATTCTTTGTATGTGCTCCTGTCTGCGATGTCTTCTGTAGAGATGTTTAGTTTCTTGAGGTCTTCCACGGTTTCCTTTACCCAATTGGTTTTTAGTGCACTATTCGTAACTATATAAAAACATCTTGGTCAGTCTGTCTTCCGTCATCCTATGTACTGTATATGTCCATACAATTTTGCCCTTCTCTTCCTCATGTTGTTTGTAATCGTCTCTGTCTATTTGTACAGTTCAATTGTCGGTCTCTTCATCCATATTCCCTCTTTCTCAACTGGCCCGTAGATCTTTCTCAGAATTTTTCTCTCTTGTTTTTCTAATTCCTTGATTCTTGTTCGTCCCTTGATTGCTGTCGTTCCTGAAGCGTATAAGGCCTCTGGCAAGACTACTGTACGATAGTGTCGTAATTTGGCATTGATCGAAATACTTTTTTTTATTGTAGTGGTTCCATCTAAGTCGGTATGCTTTCTGCAATTTAGCGATCCTGTCTTCATTGGATGCCAAGGTCAGTCCTGTTTTCTCTATAATCCCTCCTAGGTATTTGAAACATTATTATTATTATTATTATTATTATTATTATTATTATTATTTATTTATTTATTTATTTAAGCCCACTACAGAGCGCTAATGACTAGTTCTTCTTCGATCCTCTTTCCGTTCCCAATATCTCTTGAGCCCTGCTGAAAATTTCTCCTTTCTCTCCTGCTAAAGGGGCTTCCGACATTTAGGAACTCTAGGTGGTGGGGTCCAAGATTCTACCATAGCACAAAATTTCGATCGATCTTCTTCATCAAGGTCAGCAATTCCTTCCGAATCCAAGTCCTTTAGTACTTCATTAAGCCACAGGCTTCCAGTCTTGTAGCTATTAACCAAGGAGACGATTTTCTTGGTAAGCCTGTTGCTGTTCATTCGTTGTAGGTGCCCGTAGAACTTAAGCCTCTTACATCGCATACTGGTATTGGCTCATTCTAATTAGATTTCAAACGGTAGGTTCCATCTGGGAGCAATCTCGGGTCATGGATTTTCCTGAGGATAGGTCTATGGGCTTTCTCCAGGTCATTATTAATTTTATTATTATTATTGTTTTTTTTTTAATTTTTGTATAATCGTTTCGGTCCTCTATGGACCACGTTATTCCAACTGCCTTTTCCCTCTTTCTTTCACATTGGCCCAATATTCGCGCATTCTTCTTCGGTGAGCTTCCTTCCGTTCTTCGGTCCGCTTCTTGCCGGTTTTCAATATAGGATTTGGCTGAAAACTCGGTATTGTTATTATTATTATTATTATTATGCAGCTCATAAAAAACTGGATGACGAGTCACAGGCTAACACTAGCAGAACATAAAACGGAGATAGTTCTGCTGACAAGGAAAAGGATTGAGACTCTTGTACCATGGAGATACAGTGATTGAAACATCTACGAGTACAAAATATTTAGGAGTGATACTTGACTCCAAGCTCACATTGTGGAACCATATTCAGAGAGCAACATATAAGACAATAAAATACATGACAGCACTTAGTAGGCTGATGGGCAATATTAACGGCCCAAAATCAAGTAAAAGACGCTTCCTCATGACGACGGTTCAGTCAGTGCTCCTGTATGGCTCTGAAGTTTGGGCCGAATCCTTGAGATTTGCATGGTATCGGAGAAGGATAGCTGCTGTACAGCGGAGAGCTGCTTTACGTATTGCATGTGCATACCGCACGGTTTCTGAACCTGCAATCCGCACGGTGGCAGCAATAGCCTCCCAAAAGATCTACTTGCTTCGGAGCGACAAGAAATCTGACGTACCCAAGGAGAGCTGGGAAAGAAATGTGCAAAGAAGCGTGCCTTTAATCGACGGATGAGGCGATGGCAACTCAGATGGGAAAGTGACCCTCGCGGTAAATGGACCAAGCGACTGATACCACGTCTGGATACCTGGGTCGAAAGAGTCCATGGTGAAGTCAATTATTACCTCACACAACTTCTAACAGGACACGGATATTTCCGGAAATTCCTGCATAGAGTAGGCGGAGCGAGTGGTGCAACATGCATATATTGTGACGACATCGATGATGTACTTCACACCTTCTTCGTGTGCGGCCATTGGATGCGGAAACTGAAATGGGAGAACTGACACCAGATAATATTATTTCTGTGATGTTAAGGAACCAGCAATCATGGGATCAGGTAGCAGTGTATGTGGAGGATGTCCTTCGCCAGAAAAGGCGGGATCTGGAAGCGTACGAACGTCCATAAGAGGAAATGAAGAAAGAAGAAGTCTGAAAGGCTAAGTAAGCACGACATCACCCTGAAGTAATGCGAGAGCGGTTCCAGGGTGATGAACGCATCGTGGGAAAAGGGACGTGGTTTTTAGTGGGTAAGAATCCCCCACTACTGTGGAGTGCGGACCCTTCACAAGTGTCTTTTGAAGATTTTCCACAGTCCCTCGTATAAAAATATATTATTATTATTATTACTTACTTACTTACTTACGTAATTAACTGTTATCGTTGTGGCCACTAGGGACCGCGAGATCTCAACTGTTTTTCTTCTTGTTAGCCCACCACGCCTTCGTCCTTTCGGAATGGGATTTCTGCCATTCATCCGAGTGAACATATCTTTTCCTCTTGATGAACCTCACGGAGTTTTTGTTTCAATGAAGTTCTGAGCGACATATCTGGTTCAGAAATGTCAAACTTTAACAAGTTCTTATCCACTTGAATGTTGCTGTATTGTGTAATGCCTTTATTTTACACTTTCAGGTTAAACAGTGGTCTAAGGGAGAAGATCAAATCGTATCTGTAAGTATTATTGTTCTTCTTACTTTTGAGTGTCCTAAGGCCCAATGCATCCATCTGTGTTGTTCTTCCTCCAATAATCTCTTCAGAGTCAGGGTGCACATATGTGCACCTTCACTTTTAACAGCAGCAGTTGGTATTACGTGAGTTCTACCCTTAAATATTCCTCCCCCCAGGGGCTCACATCTAGTGGGACGTGGGTTGGCGACCATGAGGCCCCAGCTGAGTCCGGCATTGCTTCCACTTACTTGTGCTGGGCTCCTCTCCGTCTTCTTTCCTGTCGACCTCACTTGGTCAACTCTTGTTCTCTTCCGACCCCGACAGTATTAGGGTATCCGAGGCCAAGGGATTCTCTTCCTTCCCCGCCTTAATTGACCCTTGTCTCATCTTTTCAGATACCCTCCTTCTGCGAGGGGTCAGCCTTCTTTTTCTTTTCATTTTTTCTCCTGCCTTCTGCTCAAGGCCCACAAGGAGGCAGAGTGTATGTAGCCCCACCACTTCTGGTGCACCCTGGATATTGCTACACCCTCAGAGGCTCGCGGCTGATGAGTTTGGGAGTTGGCGTCTCCGAGGGACTCCTGAGCTGGGTCCGGTTTCCCCCTTTTGCCCCTTCCCTCTGGGGAGGACCCTCTCCTCTTTCACTTTCCTAGTTGCCTTTCATGGCTCTCCTTCCATCCAAGTCCCTCAATCCGCATTCTTCGAGGGTTGAGGGCATTTCTTTTCCTCCTGCCCTTTATTTGCCTTATTGTCTTTTTTTTTTCATTTCTTCTTCTAGTATATAAGTTAGTAGTTATTTTTAGTTATAGTTTACATTTCGTTATCATCTTCACGATCACCAAAACCATTGGTGGCCGATAACCTAGATGTTAGCCCCCTTAAAATAACAATTATCATCATCATCATCATAAACATTCCTATTTCTACGAGGTTTCCATGTGGTGGATGCTTTTAACGACCGGACGACCTTCACGAAGCCTAGCTCTTCAGAGATATTAATTAGAGGCGAAATGGATGGTGACGAATGAAGCAAGCAGCCGTGGCCTATTAGAAACTATCGTTTCGGTTTCACCTGGGGTTGAAACCGATAAATCATGAATAACCATTCCAAGGACAACCTTACAGTCCTAAGCTAATTGTGACCAGTAATTGTATTATCTTATTAAGAATATGCCCTGTTGTGCCATTAGTTAATAAGAAGAACATGAAAAGAAAATCTCAACTACGCATTTGTCGAGTATAATAACGACATATATCATCTATCTATGCGTTATTTCATTCTCTCGCCCCGATGGGGGCGAGAGCGGGCCGTCGGCTAAACTAGTAGCCCTTTGGCCGTAGGGTAAGTTATATTGGAGAGAAAAAGAAGTTATGTGGGAGGATAGTGTGCTTAGACACACGTATATGAAAAGGTTAAGTTAAATTGCTGGCGCAGAGGTCACCGCGACCCAGGAAGCCCCCCAGGGAAAAGGCCCCCCACCACACCCCACAAAGGAAGACCCCCCCAAATAATCCCCGTTTATTGATCAAAATATATACAGACATATAAGGTGTGGGCAAAATACAAAATAAATATATACAGTGGCTGTGTGGTTCTTAACACAGTTAAATAAAAGTCCAAATGTTCTTAAAATGTTCGTGCTGGAACGGGAGAAAAGAAAACAAGATACATGAACATAAAATGAAGGAAAAGTCAAAATATAGTTCGTAGAAGAAAAAACAAAACAAAACTGAGATTGATGGACACTATGATCGTGCACTAGATAGACGGCATTGCGTCATTTAACGAAGCACTGGGGAGCACAGAGAAGCACGTGTGAATCAACACTGTGTAGTTGAGTGATCGGAGCACTAATTCTTGGAGATGGGGGCGGAGCACTTGTAAAAAACACTGGGGTGCGAAGACGGAGAGCTTGTAGAGGGTCAACGAAGATGGTGGTGTGCACTGAAGAGGTATTCGGAGATCTGCAGTTGGAGAAATGTAGCCGGGAGCAGGCTATGCGCCTAAAATAAACTCGCTGCACTAAGGGCAGGCCAGAAGGGCCGACACCCCTGAGGTCGAGTTGTAGATCGAATATTCAGGAGAATCAGGAAAAAGAAGAAGGCAGGGGTGAGGGCAAGCTAGGGGGTGGGGTGGAAGTTATCAAGTAATGGGTGGGGGGAAAAGATGAGAGTTGGCGGGTGTGCGGCGGTCGTAAAGGATATCTTGTGCGAGAGGAGAGAGAGGAAGAGCTTCAGTGAAAAATGGTAGGGAAGAGCTTTGGGCGCGTGTGAGGTATTTTAAACGAAGGGAGTGAATATGGCTGAGAATAGTTGGGAAGGTATAGTAGGGGGCAAAACGGGCAGAAGGGGTATCCAGTTTAAGATGATAGGCAATGCGAATGGCATGACGGTCGAGGCGGTGGAGCTTGAAATAGAGGGGTTGGGGGTCAGTAATCCAGGTGAGGGAGGCATAGAGAAGGAGAGGGCGAATAAAAACTTTGTAGATATTGATGATTTGGGGGGGTTTAAGGCCCCAGGTGTGTCCTGTGAGGGAGCGGATAGCGGTGATACGATGGTAGGCACGGCGGTAGAGGGTGTTGAGGTGATGTTGCCAGCGAAGATTATTTTGGAAAGTAATGCCTAAATAGACGGCGGTAGTGGATTCGGGAATAGGGACGTCGTGAAGGGTGAGGGTGACTTTGTTACGGGGACGGGTGATACGGGATTTTTTACGGAAAACGACGAGTTGGGTTTTGCGAGCATTAACGGTGATATGGGAGGAAAGGAGCCATGATTCGAGGTCAGAAAGATAGGATTGGATGAGACGAGTGAGCTTAGGGGCAGAGCGGGCAAGGGCAAGAATGGCAAGGTCATCGGCGAATTGGTATAGACGAAGAGGTGGTGGTGGGTGGGGAATGTCATAAGTGAAAAGGAGGTAGAGGAGGGGGGAGAGAGGTGATCCCTGAGGGACACCAGCGCGGAGAGAGAAGGTGGAAGAGGAGGTGTTGCGAATACGGACGGAAGCAGTACGATGGTGGAGGAATTGGAAGATAAGACGAATAAAAGAAGGGGGTAGGGGAAGATGACGGAGTTTATACATGAGGACGGGGTGGTAAACGGTGTCAAAGGCTTTTTCGACATCGAGACAAAGTAGAGCGGCGGTAAAGCGAGGTTTAACATAGGAATGAAGGGAAGAGCTGAGATGGAAGAGGTGGTCATGGGTAGAACGTCGGGCACGGAAACCTGCTTGGGATTCAGGGAGAAGATGGAGAGATTCTAGGTAGGAGCTGATGCGTTTGGCGAGGATAAGTTCGAGGATTTTCGATAAGACGGGGAGAAGGCTGATGGGACGATAAGAGTGGGGATCAGAGGGGGGTTTCTTTGGTTTGAGGAAAAGTAGAATGGAAGCGTGGCAACAGGGAGAAGGGTAATGACCGGTATAGAGAATGGTGGTATAAATGGCGCTGAGGGCGTGGAGAAGGACTGGCGGGGCTTCTTGGATGTGGCGATATGTAATGGTGTCAGCGCCCGGGGCGGTGGGTTTGCGATGGCGAAGGACAAGAGAGATTTCTTCGAATAACGACATGATACGGCTATCAACTTATGGTACTACATGTGAACTCACTGCTGCTGGTGATATATTTCCTTTCACATTTGAAGTAATTCTGGAAATCCTGTTAAACGACTACACTGTTTGTCTTGAGGAAATCTGTAAAATGACTTGGGATCATTTGTGTATTTTGTAATTAAAACACCCTTACATAGCCCAAAAGTTACACTTCTAACATGTACAACATATAAACTTGCCAGCTGATTGAAATCGAGTACGTAGTTTTGTGCGCGAACCGCTAGATTGCACGCAGAATCGATGTCGCCAGTTTCTCGCGGGGGTTTCCACTATTAGATCTAGATCTACGAGCTATGGTCCCGCTCACTTTAGTTCTGTCCGCCGCTCTGTATACGTGTTACAATGAGTTATGAAGATTTGAATATAAATGGCATTCCTACGGCCCCTCGTGTCATTGCGATGAGCGAAGATGGGTCATGTCTATTCCATTCCTTTTCTTTCTGCGTTTTATCATTTTAAATGATCTTGTCGACTTCGTCGTTAAGCTGAGGTCTGGCGTTACGTTACGGCGACGGCACGAATTGTACCGAGAATGCACTGAGGTGTGTGACGTCATAGTACTGCTTGAGCTTCACCCTTTCCCCGCGCGCTCCGGTGAGCGTGAGGTCATCCAGCCAGCTACCTCCTTTGACATTGGTTTGCACGCATGAGGCTTTCACCCAGCATTTTTCAGCATTTTTAGCATTTAAAATGATATAAAGTCTTGTCTTTCAGATTGACTATCACTCTTTTTGGTTCTACGGAAATGTATCTTAAAATTCTTGAATCTATTATAAATCATGTTTTAATGCTGGACATACAATCATGAGGATGATCATTCAACGATGCATTGTTGTTTTTGTAGTTTCAATTGAGGAGCGTGGTCATTCAGCTATGTGTACGTTAGGTGTGTGTGCAAACTCCAATCGTATCATTCGCTCAGGTTCATCTATATTTTAAGGGGCCACTTAACTAAGCCAAACGTGTATATTAATACAAGGTTTGGTAGCATGCTGAACTGCTGTGCCCAAGATAGCGGGTTGAAACCCGGCCTAAAGCGTCGTATTTTTTAACAGCGTTAAAAATCCTTCATCATGCCATCCTTCTGAGGGAAAGTAAAGCCAACATGTCCTCTAGTGGAGATGGACTGAAGCGAGGCAGAAACAGCATGGAAAACGAATGCGGGAATACTGGGCGAACGTTAGGGCCCAGGCGCAAAGACATGGAAAAGGGCAGTTGAAATAGCGTGGTCCGCAGATGGCCGTAACGACAGCAAGAAGAAGAAGAAGAATACTAATAATAACAAGTACATACAAGCACAATATCAACCATATGTCCAGTGTATTTCTCCAGTCCAGGCTCGATGGTGTAGCACTGAAAAAGTCTTTAAGGTCACCTAGGTACGCTCTTAGTTTGCAGCCTTTGACAATGTGCCTGATGGTCTAGTTTGATGTACCGCACTCACAGCAGGGGTTTGGCACTTCCCCCATTTGTGCAGGTTGTATGCACAAACTCCATGTCCAATAACAGAGCACGGTACAAAACAACGTGTTATCTTAGAGTGAACACATGAGCCAATGTTCAGAAACGAAATGTCGTCGTACAGGAATGAAAATACAACATCATGCAATAGGCAAAACGTTTTTGACCAGTATGCAAATACATTTGCCATTGATAGCACAAATGTTTTAGATATCCGTATTGATAGAGGAATTCTAGGATTAAATTATACGTCATATTGATGAATTGTACGAACACCAGGAGGATATCATCACGTCTAAGACGCCTGACCTTTTATGGACACTTGGCACGTCTGGATTCTGAAAGACTCACCAACAGGATATTCACAGTAATAGGAAGAGGCAAGGCTTCTAAGAACAAATGGATTGCGTCAGTTAAGTCAGATAGGGAACAACTAGATATCCCACTGGAACAAGCTCGTGACGTTCTGATGTTCCGTCAGGTCATCCGACAGGGCGTTTACCCAACGTCCCTTACAAGTAGGAAGACTACAGGAGCTAAGTGGAAGAAGACTGACCCATAGTCAGAAAATGAAGGAATATTGGAAGAAGAATAAAGCAACAACTTTACCGAAGAGTAGATACGAGCCCCGTGGTCCTAAGTAGGCCTAAACGATAAAGAAAGAAAGAAAGAAAGAAAGAAAGAAATAATGTTGATAATTGTTGTTTTTAGGGGCTTAACATCTAGGTTATCGGCCCAGGAAAGAAAGAAAGAAAGAAAGAAAGAAAGAAAGAAATAATGATGATAATTGTTGTTTTAAGGGGCTTAACATCTAGGTTATCGGCCCAGGAAAGAAAGAAAGAAAGAAAGAAAGAAAGAAAGAGACACTGAAAAATAGTTTGTAACATTTCAATAGCAAATATGTCAGTATTTCCTTGGAAATGTATATAGACCTAGTTGGTGTACAAGTCACAGTCATTAAATAAATGTTGGTACTATTTATATCAATCATTTTTCTGGAATTTGCCATGTGTAAACATTTATTTTTATATTTTTATTTGCACACAGTAAAATAAACAAATTTAAAAAAAATACGAGCCTTACAGTAGTCGCATATGATGTGGAACATCTGACATGTTATCCTACTCGTATACTACACAGCGTGGACATTCTTAAAATGTTAATTTACACTCCATTTTCATACTGGTACTATGATGAATGTATAGATTGAATTGGAGATATGCTACTGTCACATTTGTGGCGCAGCGGTCAAGCTGTTAGTCTCTCACCAATGTAGACCGGGTTTGATTCCCGGTCAATACATGTGAGATTTTCGAATTGAAATGCCATGTCCAGTGGTTCGCATTCCACGTAAAACGGAGGTACCGTGGGTCATGATCGTGAGATTAACGAACACGCAAAACTACAAGCTTCCTTCCTTCCTTTTACATTAATAATTCATAATAACAAAGTGACACACAACGTCGACAGTACTCTCAAATACTGTGAGCACATTCCTCAGTAACTATAACAATCATTATTCTCAAGGCTCTCATACAGTTCGTCGTAAACAATCAAAACATGGCTTCCTACAATCATGAAATGACCTAGTCTCACATATGATGAAAAAACAGCTTTTATTCCACCCATATAACAACATTCTCTTATGCATTTAATATTTCACTACTCACCCACAGCTTGACAATAATGCCGCTTACTTAAATGTCATTTGTCGTCTTTGTCCTACCCCATGTGATATTCAACCTTGAACGTGAAGCTTCATAAACTGCTCAATGACAAATGAAAGTCGGTGAAACATTTGCCACTGTGCTCGTCAAACCAGTGCCTGCTAAATGCACTGCCTACTGTATTGACATAACATTCTCGCGCTACAGAGCACACACTGCCTTATTTCCAATACACACATTTTCAGTTGTACATGCAGCTGGCAGTGCGTCTTTACTTCCGTCCAATCCACTTCCGTTCGATCCACTTCCACCCGATTCACTTCCGTCCCATATTTCTGGCAGTGCGTATTCACTTCCGTCCGATCCACTTCCGTTCGATCCACTTCCGCCCGATTCACTTCCGTCCCCAGTTTTCAAAATCACTCCCACATAACTATCCAGCAACCGAGCGGAAAGACGTTACGCATCAAAAACAATAATATTCTTGGCCGTGAAAACTTCAATCTGCACATCAATATTGGTACTTTTTGGCCTTTTTAATCTCACTCCTTGTATTCATGTATTATTGATTGTTAAAATTTCTGTTTCAGGGATAACATTGTCAAGGAGCTTATGCGCTGGTAAGTACATAAGGAAATATGCTAAACGGACAATTCGTCACTACCAGGCGGTCATGTGACATGATATGATACATATTCTTTCCCTTTGCTTATGAAAAATGAAAATCCACAGCCTGCTTCCGGTCTCCGACCGGGTCAGGAATGGAATGAATGAAGCCCCTATCTAGCGGCGAGGATATGAACTGTGCCGGCTGCCGAGGCCTGACGCACTCCTCTGGAGCAATGATTAAATGAATGACAGATGAAATGAAATGATAGTGGAGAGTGTTGCTGGAATGAAATTTTGACAGGGAAAACCGGAGTACCCGGAGAAAAACCTGTCTGCCTCCGTTCTGTCCAGCACAGATCTCACATGGAGTGACCGGGATTTGAACCACGGACTCAGCGGTGAGAGGCCGGCGTGCTGCCGCCTAAGCCACGGAGGCTCTCCTTTGCTTATACATAACTAAAATAATAAAATCTAAACGGCCGAAGCGATTTCAATGAAACTGCGTAAGTACACCTCGACCGTGCCTTTCAAATTTAACCAAATGAACATGTTGGCCGCGCGAAATATATCACTGCATTCTACATCTCCGCAACAGTTACAGATATCACCGTGAAATTTTGTACGGTGATAAAGGGTACTACTAGAAGCTCACCTATGTACCTTTAATAAACCTGTTAAGTAAGAAACGAACCGAAGTTGAAATATTTGTTTTTACTTTTCTGGCGATTAACCATCTGAGCCCAGTGTTACTTGGTACAGCAAATGTTTATACACATTGTAATGAACTGACATCTAATTTAGTTCAATTGTTTACAGAACCTCAGGATGGCAGCTGTGCAAAATTTTAAAATTAAGTTATCATGCGATCAAAGTGAAAGTTTGAATAATGAACCTACGCAATAATCTTCATCAAAAAGTATGTAACTCTATAGCCTACATATATAACAATCCAATATGGCGACCATCCGAAATATTTCGACGGCTGTCAATATCTACGAATCTATAACAGCAATCAAACTGAAATGATGTATGTTGATAGAGGTAATAATATTAATAATGTTATTGGTTTTACGTCCCTTTTAACTACACTGGCTTTTAGAGACGCCGGGATGCCAAAATTTTGCCCCGAAGGGGATCTTTAACGTGCCAGTAAATCTACTGACACGGCTCCCTCACATTTGCGCACCCTCAAATGCCAGCTGACTGCGCCAGGTTTCGAACCTGCAACCTTGGGCTCAGCAAGCGAGAACGTTACCCCTGAGCCACGCAGCCAGACAAAGTGTTGATAGAGGCCATTAAATTATGTTTACGTATGGAATTCTTAATAACTTAGTGATCACAAAACCTACATGGAAGCCAAGCATAATTTAAACAATTAAATGGAATTAACTCACGATTTAATCATCTGAGCGCAGTAAAACTTGTTACGGTAAATGTTTATTTAAAATGTAATCTACTGACATACAATTAAACTCAATTGTTTTGATAACCCTAAAATGGCGGCTGTGCAAAATTATAAAATCAAGTTTTAATTTCTTATGTCCTAATTAAGCGATCAAAGTGAACGTTTGAGTAATGAACCTAAGCAATAATCTTCATCAAAAAGTACATAATTCTATTGCCTACACATATACAAATCTAACATGGCGACCGTCCAAAATATTTAGTCATTTCTCAATATCTACGAATCTATTACAGGAAACTGAAATGTTGTATGATGATAGAGGCAATTAACATAAGTTCACCTATGGATCATTTAATGACCTGTTGAGTAAAAAACCAACATGGCGACGACGCGAAACTGTAATATATTTAAATGGATTTTTCTCGCGGCTTTTGATACGAGCGCTGTGGCGCGGTGTATCTTCATACAACCCTTAATATACTGACGTCTAATTGAATGGAATTTTATGAGAACTTAAAAAATGGCGGCTGTGCAATTTTGTATTTAAAATCTCGTTTTCATCTCTAAATTTGGTATGAGTAAAGATCTATACCTGAATAGCTCAATGTCATATTTGAAAATAATGTCAGTACTACCAACTGCTGAAATTTCGCAATTTAAATTTGTGCTCCAGGTTGGATATCTTAGAGAGTAAGCATGGGAACTATTCCAAATTTGGCACACATATAGATAATAATACTTCAGTATAATTTCCAGGAGTTCGTACATGACAGTGTTACCAAAATCATTCTATGCCTGCTTGATAGATCCAATTTTTTAAGCATATAACTTCTACACTATCAATTGGATTTCAACCAAATTTCGTACGTACAATATGTACTTAAACAGATATGACTGAGCATTTTCTTAATAGCCACCAGGGCTGCCAACTGTTAATAAATGCTCTCTCCATTTTTTATATCCAAATACCAATATATCAGAAAGTATGCTAGCCGACAGCTTTCAACTATGCACACGTATAGTACCTGACATTCTGGATTAATTTGGAGTAACTAATTTACGTCAGTTTTACCAACATGATTCTAAGCCTGCTGATTGGACCAATTTTTAAATACATGTAAATTTTATACTATCAATTGGATTTCAACCAAATTTCGTATGTGCTATGTGTACCATAACTGATGACTGTGCGTATTCTTAAGAGCAACCAGGGCCGCCAACTGTTAATAAATGCTCTCTCTATTGTTTTAAATCAAAATACCAATATATCAGAAAGTATGCTAGCCGACAGCTTTAAACTATGCACACTTTTAGTACCTGAAATTCTAGATTGATTAGGAGTAACTAATATACGTCAGTTCTGCCAACATGATTCTAAGCCTGCTGATATGTTCAATTTTAAAATACATGTAACATCTATACTAACAAATGGATTTCATCCAAACTTGGCTCAACAATAGGATGAGACAAGAGCCAATTAAGGCGGGAAAGGAAGAGACTCCCTAGGCCTCGGTTACCCTAATACCGTCGGGGTCGGGAGAGATTTCAGATTATTTCTGACCAACATATGCATGACATTGTTGCCAACATGTTTTTACGCGCTGATAGATCCAATGTCCAGCTGCATGTAACGTCCATGCTATCCATTGGACACCAACCAAATGTTGTATTCTGTACCTCATGAGATGAAACTGAGAATATATTCAGTTACCCGGGAGTCCGACTGTAGTGCTCTATTAGGCTACATTATACCAGGTATATTTCGAACTAATTAGAAATTTTGATATCACCAACTTAATTTCGTCATTATTCTAGATAGGTCCATATAGATTAATCATTGGCATGTATCTTGAATTTTAAGAAAAGTAGGCTCTTTAGTTCGTCACGGAACTTCTTCTTGTTTAATTGTGTGTTATTATGTTGTACGGTACTAAAATCGGAATTTATACTGTTTATGATTGCAGGTTGACCCCCTGATTCTAATTATCCATTGTTAGGAGTGTTACGGGCTCTAGACAAATCGCTTTCTAATGAGGTAAGTTTAGCCTTGATTTTATTGTCATTTCTTTTATAATAATAATCTTATCGGTTTTACGTTCCGTTTAACTACTGCGGCTTTTAGAGGCGCCGGGGCAGTAGCGTAGCCAGAAGTTTAGTTTTGGGGGCGGCCAATTAGGTCCTCATCTGTTACTGCAGCAGGTCATCTTTCTGATTATAAGTTAAATAAATGCAAGAATGAACTGTTGGTGTAATGTTGGAACTATTGTTATATTCTTGTCCAGTATAAAGGATGGCGGAATACGTTATCTTATTTTAAGAATGTTTAGCTTATTTGACAATGATAAGCTATGAGCAAGTTTACATTTTATACTAATACGGTGAGTTTCTCTCATCTGTTGGCCGGCCGGTGCGCCTAGCTTATCTGCCTCCCGCTGACTTATCACTTCCCGTTACACAGCGCGCAATTCGCAGTTCTCGTCCGTGTATTAGTGTTGATCTGTCGCTCCAATTGTTCTCAAGTTGTGAAGTGTTATTTCGGGGTATAATTCTCGTAATGCCCCCACATGTGTACACGGTAGAGGAAATAATGTACGATAATTATGTGAAAACAGAGTCTTGCAGGGAAGTCGTTAGACGTTTCATAACACATTTTCCAGGAGTGCGACCTCCACATAGAGAGACCATGCGGAAACTCGTGAATAAATTTAGGGAAACTGGTTCTTTTCTGAACCCATGTACCATTGGCTCAAAGGAGGTCGAATCCATGTATATTTGTAAGAAGGAAGGAAAGAAATATACAGTCCAATGAGACATAGAAAGATTTCATGCAAGGGATGCTAGCATAACGTTGTGTAAGAAGTTAGACCCAGGTGGCCGAGAAATGAGATCACGCCTGACTCATTAATAAAGAACCAGTCACGAGTATAAATAGAATGAGTGGAAAGTTTCGACTGTATGACAGAGAAGCACGACTCGGAAATAAACCTTACGTTGCATTAAAACGGCAACAGCGCAACTGTGCCAGAAGAAGAATAATTAAATTTAACCCATTTGCAGGAATAAAAATAAGTAAATAAATACAGCACTGGAAATCATTTCGGATTAGAGATTTTTGTGTAGAGAAAAAGCTTTTAATAATTGCCCAGGAGAGAAGTGCAAACGCAGCACACGTCATCGGGGAATTACTGAGACCCGAGGAGTGAGGAATTTAAAAATCAACAGCAACACCCACACAGCTGAAGACTAAAAATTAATTAATATCTCGGAAATGCACGATCGATTTCCATGCGCAGGAAGATCATTTTACGTTTGGAAGACGAGCTTTCTGGAGATATAATTTTTATAATTGTGCGACAATTATTTCAAAAGTTGGCCACGAAAAGGACTAGGATTTTATCTTTTTTTGACTTAAGAGTATAAAACTCCTGGCAGCACCAAGCCAAGCATGCAGTTATCAAACGGCCCGAGGGCGCGTCACTGAGCTACATCACAGACCGAATGCAGTTACAAGTCCGTCCAGGGGGCGTGACGTTGGAGCATCAGTAAATGCAGTTATTCCGACAGCTCGTGAGGGGGCGTCACGCTGTAACACATCGAATGCAGTTTACCAGTACTCCTAGAGGGGAGATGCTACATCACATCAAGCAGTTTCCGATAGCCCAGGGGGCGTTATAGTGCTACATCACGCCGAAGACTCTACAAGTATTCCTCGAGGGGAAACGCTGTATCACCGCATAGACATTATCCGACAGCCCAGAGCGTCGCGGTATATATAAACAACGAGCATCCATAAGGAGTAGCCAAGAAGTATTATTACAGTATCGCCGCGTTGAGAATTAGGAAAATCCTAATTACAGGATTTAGGTCCGACAGTATAAAGTTTACAGTGAAAAGTTCATAAATTACAGTCATAGCAGGCTGCGAACTTAAAAGTCAGGGCGATAGGTCTTAAATTAGACGACCAAAAGTATCATAACGTATGGAAGTAACGTAACAGCGAGATAAAAATTTTATCAACAGTAAAGAACCCGTGTAGGGACGGACGGAACGAGGTTCGCAAGGTATTCCTGAGAGATAGGAATTTGAGAACCGGATAAGCGGAAAGGAGAAGGAAACTCTAGACATTGCTTCAAGAAAGCAGACGAACTATTCAAAAAGCACTAAGTTACGAGGCGTATTAGTTGCTAGAAATCAATAGGTCACCAATAGATTTTCTGGGGGACCGCGGACGGAATAGACTTACGCTAGACCAACCAATAGGGTCTAAAAGGGAGCCGTCGAGCCAGAGAAAATAGCAGATCGTCAGGAACGGGATTTGAAGGAGAATTATTCCAGGGAAGAAGTAGGTGGTTCGAGACTTTCACATTCTGACGGGATAGGAAGCCGACATTTACTAAATTTCACCCTTGGAGGCGGGAGGTCAAGAAATCACGTGTGAAGGCTTAATAGCAGCCTTAGTGATTAGAATCTGTGAAGTGTAAATATATATATAAATTTGTGTTAAAATTAATATATTTTCAGTGTTTTGTCGTGTATTCTGAAGGAATACACCAGTGTATTTAAAATGTTATCAGTGTTAAATATATACGAATTAAGTGTGTGTCAAGATATGTCAGTACATGAAATGAATTTGTACAAAATGGAGTAATTTCAAAATAGTGGGCCAAAATGAAACGTCGCAGGAAAAAGGACGGTCAGGAAGACCTATAACATGTGAGTAAAGATTTTCATTATGTTTATGTTGGGAAAGTGTGTGTGTACAATCCACCGGAGTTTGAGATAGAGGGATATTTCTAATTTACAAATAACAGAATAAGAGCGCGGTCTGAACGAATAAAATTTGAGAAATTATAAATAATTATGTGAAATCCTGTAGAGGAAATGTATGAAATAAATGTCAGTGTATTTGACAATTACGGTAAAAGCAAGCGTAATAATAATTATCATCATGAAAGATATATAAATAAAGATAAATTTGAATTATATCAAAGAAATAGCTTTTGAGCTTTTGTAAGGGATGAAGACATGATATGAATATATAAATAATAATAATAATAACAATGAAAAGAAATATAAATAAAGATTAAATTGAATGATATGAAATTAAGAGCGTTTGAGCCTTAATAAAAGTATAAAGACATGGTGTTAATGCATGTTCTTAAAATGTAGCGAGTATTGTCAAGGGGAAGGATTAATATAAAATTTGAGATATGGATCCATTGTTAATGTGGAATTTATCAGTTCTTTGGAAGACGCTAGGCTTAAAATAATGTATAGCGCAATGGAGCGCATGAAAGTAAATTGTCACGCTAGGAACGCGTAGAATCTCAATGTACTTGGTAAATTACTTACGAGGGGTAGTTGATTGTGGTAATTGAGTTATTGTTGTAAGTCCTCCAGTAGTGACGTAGATCACGAGGCTATGTGTGTTATGTTATTGTAATAGGGAGCAAATGTATGGTATTATGAGCGCAGGTAATGAAGGCCACGGCCGACCCTAGTCGCATTTATATAAGTCCTCAAGTATGGGAATGGTTCCCGAGGCATGTTAATGAGACTCGAACCCAGACTCGTCAAGTTGTTGAAGCCCCTAAAATATTCGTCGTTGTATGTGAATTATTCTTACCAATCAATGAGGACCCTTCGTAATTAATCAATGCCAAGGTTATGAAAGTGGTTTATGAACCTAATAATGTTTGTTGAAAGTGTATGAAAGAAAACGCTAGGTCTCTCCAGAGAACTGAGGAAAGAAAGATCTGTTTTAAAAGTATTGAATAGAGCTGCCACGCTTGCCCGGCAGGAGGGTCCCCTCTTAGTCATAAATCTCGCCCAAGTGATTACGGTCTACCCTTGTTATTGTAAGTGCCCTAGGTCGGGATAAAGACCGTCTGAGAGAAGTAAATATACACCGTGAGTGTTTTAAAAGTTGTAAATGACCCGGGATTTGAACCGAGGTCCTTGTAGATGAAAGTACCGCTTGCCTGTTCAGATCGTTAGCTTTCTTATGTGATAATGGTCTTATAAGACAAATAAACAAATAAAAATCCCTAATGTAATGTTGTATGAATGTAGGATGCCATGAGTTTAATGAAGATAACTAGATTCCGGGAGTAATCATAGTTTTTGACTTTGTCAAGTAATCTTTTATAACTCTGGAGTACACAAGTATTTTCCCGATCACAGTAGTGAATGTGTAAAACTTGAGAGAGATGGTAATATTGAGAATATTGTGGAATGCCCAAACATTTAAGCAGATAAGTAATATGTATTTTAAATATGATAATATATTTGTTTGATGAAAAGAAACTCATAAAATAGTTAAAGAGGTGTGTAAAAGAAGGACACCGTCAATATTTGAATGGTATCGAGCCATTAGAGCTCGTGATTATATTGGACTTTAAGATAGATACATTATGGAAGTGAAAATAATTTTAAGTTGTTGGTTTGAATGCAACCATTATTTTGATATAATAATAGTTTGTTTTTGATATATTCCTTGTTTACTTTGGACAAGTAGAAGGAGTGGTCAATAGTTTATTCACTTTATTTGTTTGTAGCGCCATAATTTTGGTTAATTAAATATGTTAAAATAGGAGTTGAATTTGTTTTTATTTTGAAAGTGTATCCTCTATTTAATCCAAAATGTGTAAGTCACAGAGTGGGAGAACATACCAAAACCCCGAAAATCCCGATTTGAGCTTTGCTGGCATACTGTGATTTGCATATTTCTTGCTGAAAGGGCACATTACTCGATAAGAAGCTAAGTGTTAAAAAACGTGTACTTAACGAGGAAAAAGTAAATGAAAACGCAGAGAAATTAGAACATATGCCTACAAATTTCCTAAGACGATTTGGACAAGAGCTCAGCATGGCGGGCTACGAAAATGTAGAAACTGAAATCACACAAGAATACACGAACAGCATCCACGTATTCATGATAGGTGGGTACGTTTTTGTAATTGGATGTTGCGAAATATTCATTATGAAATAATTGATCCACATTTAATATTTTTCTTGGTTGCATTTTCACGGGTAAGTTTCGGCACAGGAACTATGCTATGCTAAGCGGAGAGTGATGAGTCAACGGGAGGCAGATAAGCTGGGCGCGCTGGAAGGCCAACAGATGAGAGAAACTCACTGCGTCTCAACCTTAAAAGACAGTATGGAATTAAATGTAGTATTTGCCTCTCACTCGCAATCCTATGTCCTGCAATTAGCTTCGTCCTCTTCCACCCCGGCGATGTTGCCATTTCCCAATAATTGAAAGTGACAAATCTAAGAAACTGTTTGCGTGGTCTTATAGAGAATTTTACGCTCTTTATGATGATGTAAAAATAAAAACCATAAATAATTAACACATGGCCCAATTTTCACAATTACGATATTTTAGCGCGAATCTATATTTTCGCAGATATAAAACTTATCACGCCATAGATAATGAACTAATGATCGCAACAGATCAAGAATTTATTTTTAGATTGCCTGATGTTGGTAGAAGATACTCTATTTCTCAGGCAGTAATTATTTTCATAGTAAGAAAGTTATGATTTTTTTCTTAAATGTTGCTTGAAAAATTTGAGATGGTATCACAGGAAAGTCACGTAGCGACAAACGTTTTTGCTATTGACTTTACGTTGGTGACTAAGCGAGATGTTCATTAATATGTAAAAAAGTTTTTAAAACAAACCAGAGCTCGATATTAGATAGCATTCATAAGTTATCGCACTTATTCCTCCCGCCCAGCGCTGACGCTGCGTAAGTTTGTTTACTCAGGCGCCAGTATCTCTCCGACTGATGGGGTGATGATGTGAAGTTAAACTGTGAAATGAAGTGGTCCTTGTGTTCTTTATAAATTGTCCGCCTCATTGCGTACCGTAGTGGCTAGCATTCCTGGCTGTCACCGTGCTGTCACCGTGGAGGCCCAGGTTTGAATCCCGGCTCCGCCAAGAAATTTAATTCTGGTCTGAGGGTTGGAACGGGGGGGTACTCAACTTCATGAGACAAAACTGAGAGGAGGCGGGTTCGATTCCTACCTCAGCCATCCTGTAAGTGGTTTTCCGTGGTTTGCCTTTGTTCATCCCGGGAATTACATATTATAATATCACATTCATGAATAATTGAAAAATATAAATTGTTATAATGTGTGCATTAAACTCGCGCTCTGAGATTCGGCGTATCATATCTAAATATTGTAGCGTTGTTCGCTGCAAGGTATGAGCTACAGTTATATACAACAAACAAATATTTTGGAAACTTCCCAAGTTTTGCGTAAAAGAACGCCTGTATACGAGTTATATTACATCATGTGCCCGCCCTTGCAGAACTTTTATATGCAGTAGATCTGGCATCAGCGCGCCCCATTTAATGCGTACTGTCTTTTAAGGTAGAGACGCACTATAGTGAGGAAGTATACATATACTGAGGGTACCAGAAAGAGCAATTTACTGTTGGAACAACACATCCCCTTCCTGTTGCAAGAACGGCAAAATAACGGGTCTAACAACATGCTGCACGTACCGAGCGCTGAATAGCGTTCCCCCCACAAACACCAAAGTTGAACGAGAGTTGTCGCTTTTCGCACCCCAGACCATAAGGCCTGGGGTGGGGCCGGTGTGTCTTGGACGAATGCACTCTACGAGACAGCACTCAGCAGGTCTACGTCGAACGCGCCAACGACCATCACTTGCGTGCGGGCAGAATCTGCTTTCATAGCTGAAGACTACGGCGTCCTTCTTCCAAGTGATCCTCTGACGGCACCAGTCGAGCCGTGCGCGTCGATACTGTGGCGTGAGTGGAAGACGGGCTAGAAGTCTGCGTGCCCGTAATCGCACTGCTAGTGACCGGTTCGCAACAGTTCGTGTTGACACTTCTGGGTGCTGTGGTAGCTGCACGATCTGCTACTGCTGTCCTTACAATACGATGATCCTGGTGGACATCTGTGCAGAGTGAAATTCCAGAACCTCGTCTACGGGTGTGAGAATGTTCATGTGACCACTGATACCAGCAACGTTGCACAATGGACACAGCGCGTCCAACTTGTGTGGCAATTCTCCGAAAGGACCATCCCGCCACTCGGGAGGCCCCAATCTGACTCCTTTCAAACTCGCTCAATTGGCTGTATGAAGCACGAGTGCGTCTCCGTGGCATGCTTCCTTCACACGTTTGCACCACGCCGTATTGGCCGCGAGCTTTCCCTATTAAATGGTAGACACAAATGGCTCTCTGGTAGCTATGCCACTACGCTATCTGTTGGCGGACGGCGTTGAAACCCGTATCAGTACATTTACTATCCCCCAGGTGGCATCTGCCGTCATCAGATCAAAATCGACGTCGTCTTTTCAGGTGACCTTTTTTTCCGACAGTGTATTATAACTGTGTCTGTTATAAACCTGTCATAAACAACTTCTTCTTCTTCTTCTTCCTAGCGTTTTCCCGCTGCTGCAGGGTCCGCTGTTTTGGTCTTGGCTCGCCATTTTGCACGATCTTGGGCATCATGAGGTCTTAGATTGAGAGCCTTCATATCCGCATTTGCTGTATCATGCCAGCGCTGTTTTGGGCGCCCACGTGGACGGTGCCCATTAACTTCAAAGGAGAGAGCGGAATTGGCAACAGTTCCAGGTGCAGCACGCAAGACGTGGCCATACCATCGAAGCCGTTTTTCCCGTGCCTTCTCAGTGATGGGTGCAACTCCTATTTGCTGGCGAACAGAGTCATTCTTTATATGATCTAGGAGTGTGATGCCCATCGACCAACGGAGCATACGCATTTCCATGCTATGTAATTGGCGCTCCGTAGCTTTGTCAGCAGGTCGACATTCAGCACTGTACAAAGCAACAGGACGTACTATCATGCGGTATATTTTGGACTTAAGGTATAGTGGCATCCTTCTGTCGCAGAGTACGCCTGTAACTTCCCTCCATCTCATCCATGCAGCCTTTATCCTACTTCGCACTTCATCACCTATCTCACCATCAGCTTGTAGGCGAGATCCTAGATACCTGAAGCTTAAGGTCTTCGTCAATGTCTCTCCATCAACTTGGATGGATCCGTTGGTTGGGACAGTTTCAAGGTATTCGGTCTTCTTTTTGTTCAGTCGAAGACCGTATTGTGAGAGACGGCTGTTCCAATTTTCAACTTGACGCTGCAATCCTATCCTGGTGGTATCAGCAAGTGCGACATCATCAGCATATAAGAGTGTCCAAGGGACATTCCTTTGCAGATCCCGTGTGACTGTGTCCATGACTAGGACAAAGAGCAATGGGGACAGTGCAGATCCTTGGTGTACACCGACTTTCACTGGGAAGCTCTCCGAGGTGCCAACAGCACAACGTATACAACTTGTGGTGTTTGTGTATAGCATCTTGATCCAGCTGATAAGCATTTCTGGTACACCATGGTTACGAAGTGCATACCAGATCACACGATGTGGAACACGGTCGAAAGCCTTTTCAAGATCAAGAAAGGCGATATGCAGTGGCTGTTGTTTCTCGCGATGCTTTTCGATGAGCATTCTGGCAGCGAAGATTGCATCAGTTGTTCCCGCACCCTTGACGAAGCCGCACTGGTTGGTACTAATACTGACGATGTCCCGCAGTCGTCGATCAAGGATTCTCTCAAAAATCTTCATTGTGTGCGACAGGAGGCGAATTGGACGATAATTTGCACATTCTGCTGGATCACCTTTTTGTTTAAAGATAGGTACAGTGATGCTTGTAGCCCAATCACTGGGAACAGTTCCAGAGTCAACTATGGCATTGAAAAAGTTGGTCAGCCAGTTGATCGCGGGTTCTTTTAATTCCTGCAACTTCCAGAAGTCTGCCGGCAGGTCATCTGGTCCTGGTGCTTTTTGATTCTTCATACTCCTAATGGCACTGGTGACTTCCTCAGATGTGATGTGTGAGATAGGACCTGCTGTTGGAGTACCTTCTGGAATAGAGGGATGTGGGAACTCAATGTTGGAAATCTCTTCAAAGTGTTGTTGCCAACGTTTGAGGATATCCTGTTTGTCTTGTAAACGTTGACCATCTTTGCCTTTTATGCACACATAGTGCTCAATATCCTGTACTGACTTTGTTCTAGCTTTGGTCAGCCTGAAGATAGTTTTCTCTCCTTCCTTTGAGTCCAGTGTTGTATACAGGTCATCATAGTGACTGCACCTAGCTTCAGCAACAGCTTTCTTAGCCTCACGTTTGGCTATGGCATACCTCTCCCTGTTCTCTAGAGTCTTTTGTGAGACCCAGTTTCTGTATGCCTTCCTTTTTCATGCACCTTTTCTTGCACTTGGGGTGTCCATAGCCACGTTTGTTTATCAATTCGGTGGGAGCTAGGTTTTGTTGTACCCAAAGTTGCTGTGGCGGTTTCAGTGACAGATTTACAGAATGTAGTCCAGGTGTTGTCTATCGCATTTAGGTCGATGGGAGGAAAATTTATACTGCCTGCTAAAGTCTCCTTTTGGTCTTTAAGCTTCCACCACTTGATCTTCTCAAGGACATTTATCCCTCTGCCTCTACGATGTTTAGAGATCCTTAAGTCTGCCGTTAGCAACTTATGTTGAGGGGCTACACAGTCATATGGTATGACCTTCACATCTGATACTAGTCGGAGATCACGGTGTCGAACAAGGATGAAGTCAATTTGGCTGCTGTAGTCACCACTGGTGTAGGTGATGAGGTGGTTTATGCGCTTTTTGAAAAACGTATTACCAATAACCAAGTCATTCGCCTCGGCGAAATCCAAAATTTGTGTTCCATCATCATTCCGGGTACCATAGCCATTACCACCGTGGCAGCTATAACCGTCCTTGGTATGACCAACATGACCATTAAGATCACCACAGAGAAGTGGAAACTCATCTTGAGGACATGCTGAAACATGATCTTGTAGCTCTTGCCAAAACTGTTCCTTTTCTAGCTTATCACAGCCAGTTTGTGGTGCATATGCTGAGAAGACACGAAGCCGAGAAGATGCAATGTCGATTGTAATTGACATAAGGCGGTCTGAATAGCGCTGAACCTCAGCAACTCGGTCTCTCAGGCTGGCACAAACGATGACAGCAACACCATTTCTGTTGGACGTACCATGGTAGATCAGTTTATAGCCATCTCCGATGTCACGAGATTTTTGCCCCTTCCAGCGTGTTTCTTGTACACATGCAATGTCCACTTTCCGTTCTTTCAGCATCGCTGCTAGTTCACGGCTGCGTCCAGTAAGAGTCCCAATGTTGAGCGTGGCGATGCGTAAATTTTGTCTGCTTTGGACTTGCTTCTTTAACTGGTTCCGCCCTTGAACCAGTAGCCCTTGTCCATTTGTCGCGGCGGTCAGGTGAGGCCGACGCGCGTCGCTTCTGGGGGACGCCCTAGCATTATCCGACAAAATTGACGTAGACATAAACAACAATTGTACATATTTCCAAGGAAACACACACATCTTGCTATTATAAGCAAAGTTTAAAATTTTCAAAATTCAATTAATAGTTTAACTATTTCTTTACCTATTTTTCTAAATTTGGTTCTTGCTTTGTGCTGATCTAAACCGTTAACGTCATAACATCCATGTTTATAAGAAATTTTGGACTTTTCTCTTTTTTAAAGCAGGTGTTAAACCAAAAGTTACGAAGTGAAACTCACTTAAACCTTTGTCACTTTAATTCGTATTTCTATGAAAGGTTAAAAATAGTTTTTGAGTTTGCTCAGAATAAACATGAAATAGGCCTAGTAACGCTTAATGAATTAATAATGTGGAAATGTTTGAGATTAATTTTATAGCCGCCAGTTTAACACCCACTCGGAATTCGTGGAGGACTGTCGTCGAAACAGTCCGTTCGAAACATCCTTAGACTCTGCTTTGCAGAATATTGATATCTTTAACGGTTTGGATGATATTTGCGAGGGATATCTTAAGTGAATAGCCCTATATATGCAATATTCCTTACATAAATTTGATGTCTTAAGAGATTCTGACACTTATTATTCTTATTTTTCAGGGTTGACACCAATAAGAGGAGATGAAGTACTGTACTTGTCGTTGAAGGGAAAAAAAGGACCAATAAAATATTACAGAATTTTTAAACTGAGTATATTTCTTTATCCCCTACCTCTCTCTGCAAATCCGAGCAAATAGTAATGCTGTCACCTGTCATGACATCCCAAGCAATAGTATTACCACCTCAACCGATGGAGGTACTAGCTTAATATATTCGCTCTCATTTCAGTCGCCAAGTACAAGTATTCCGAGAAACTTGGTTGCTGGCTGAGACAAATCACAGTCAACTGAGATGTAGTTTTAAGAAGTAACACAAGTAGATCCATGAAGAACTATACAGCCTATTTTCATATATCCTACTTATGTTAAACGCCTGTACCAACATATAAAATTTCAGTTTGATTGCTGTAATAGATTCGTAGATATTGAGAACCGTCTAAATATTTCGGTTGGTCGCCATGTTGGATTTTTATATATGTAGGTCTTAGAATTATGTACTGTTACATTAAGATTATTGTGTACGTGTAGTAATCAAAATTCAATCACATGATTAGGACACAAGAAGTAAAAACGAGATTTGAAAATTTCACACAGCTGCCATCTTGTGGTTATGGAAACATTTCAAATAAATTAGATGCCTGAGGATTAACATTTGTATAGGAATTACTGTACCAAGTTTCACTACACTCGGATGGTTAAATTGCGAGAAACGCTAATGTGAACATTTATACTTCGCGCCGCCGCCATGTTGGATTTGTGATCACTAAGTTATTGAAAGTCCTATAGGTGAGCTTATGTTCATTGCCCCCATGAACATAAAAACATTCAGTTTGATTGCTGTAATGCTGTAGATTCGTAGATATTGAGAACCGTTTGAATATTTCGGATGGTTGCCATGTTGGATTGTTATATGTATAGGCCATAGAGTCATGTACCATTAAAGGAAAAATATTGCGTAGGTTCATTATTGAAACTTTCACTTCTATCGCATGATTACAACACACGAAATAAAAACTTAATTTTAAAATTCGCACAGGCGCCATCTTGAGGGTTTGTAAACAATTGAACTAAATTATATACCAGTGCATTACAATGTGCATAAATATTTGCTGTGCCATGTTTCATTGCGTTTGGATAATTAAATCGCGAGAAAATTCTATTTAAGACTTTCAACTTCACTTGGCCGCCATGGCTGTTTGTAGTTAACCGGTTTTTGAAAGTCGCATAGATGAACTTCCAGCAGTACCCTTTATCTCCGTACAAAATTTCAGGGTGATACCGGTAATAGTTTCAGAGATATAGAATGCCGGTGCAATATTTCGAACAGCCGCCATCTTGAGGTTATGTAAACAATTGAACAAAGTTAGATGTCGGTGGATTACAATGTGTATAAACATATACTGTACCTTGTTTCATTGCGTTTGGTTGGTCAAATCGCGAGAAACGTATATTTAGATACCACGTTTTCACAAGTCACATAGGTGAACTTCTAGTAGTTCCCTTCATCACCGTACAAAATTCCAGGGTGACATCGGTAATAGTTTCGGAGATATTGAATGCTGGTGAAATATTTAACACAGCCGCCATGTAGGATTGGTGAGACGTATCAAAATTTGAAGGGCACGGTCGTCGTCCTCCGGAATAGTGCTATGAACTTACCGAGTTTCATTGAAATCGCTCCAGCCGTTTAGATTTTATTAGAGGGGGACACACACATGAATCACACACACACATGCACACACACACACACGCGGACAAAAGCTGATATCATAAGCCTATTTTTTCATAAATGAAAATAGGCTAAAAATCACAGTTAACTTAATGTTAACTTAAGTCAATGGCGGAGGTGGGCGGGCTTGGTGGCGCAGCGGTCAAGCTGTTGGTCTCTCGTCCGATCAATGCATGGGAGATTTTCCAAGTGAAATGCCATATCCTGTGGTTCGGATCGCAAGATTAACGGTCACATAAAACTAAAAACTTATTTCCTTTACTTGAGAATTAGGTTTTCAGGATAAGAAAAAAGAAAAGAATTAATATACTTTACATCAATTTAGCTTGCCACGGTGGGTGAGTGGTTGTTGTTGTTTGAGTCTTCAGTCACTTGACTGGTTTGATGCAGCCCACCATGCCATCCTGTCCTGAGCTAATCGTTACATCTCTACATAGTTACCACATCCTACATCCGAGGCAATCTGTTTAACATATTCTAACCTTGGTCTACCCCTACAGTTTTTGTCCTCGAACCTTCCTTCCATAACTAAGCTTGCTATTCCTGGGTGTCTTAGTAAGTGTCCTACCAACCTATCTCTTCTCTTCATTAGCAGTCGCCAGAAACATCTCCCCTCTCCCACTCGTCTTAATACCTCTTCGTTTGTAACCCTATCTACCCATCCGATCATCATTCTCCTGTAACACCACATTTCAAACGCTTCAATTCTTCTCTTTTCTGCTGCACCAATACTCCAAGTTTCACTTCCATAGAGCGCCACGCTCCAGACAAAGGCTTTCAAAAAGGACTTCCTAAGGCCTAAATCTATATTCGATGTCAACAGATTCCTTTTCTGCAGAAAAGCTTTCCTTGCCTGAGCCAACCTACTTTTATATCCACTTTCTTCGGTGGCGTAGTTGGTAGCATGCTGAACTGCTGTGCCCAAGATAGTGGGTTCAAACCCGTCCGAAGTCGTCGGATTTTTTAAGAGCGTTAAAAAACCTTTCAGTATGCCTTCAATCGGAGGGGAAGTTAAACCGGCGGTCCCATATCATAGATTTATGTCATGTAAAAGATCCGTCCACAGACTAAAATTTGTGTGAAGCTAAATTTTTAGGTTAGATTTCGTTGGAACGCTCTATCAAAGTTGTGCAATAATTTTTTTTCTGTATCTGTATGTGGTCAGGAGAACTCCTAAACATACGCAGTTCTCCTGGTAAGCACGCAATTTGCCTAACAGTGGTGGCCAAACGGTAGGATATCTTACAGGGGAGTCTTCACTCTCGTTTGCGGTCGGCGGCAAACTTCTATGAAGAAGGTATCCAAAAACTTGTGCCACGCTATGACAAATGCCTGCAAAAGTTCGGCAGTTATGTGGAAAAGTAGTTTAATAGGTGTTGAATGTTGTGCAATAAATATTTTTTCTGTATCTGTACACAATTTAATTTTATTACCAAATGGAACTTACTTTCTGGACGTCCCTCGTACTATGAGTGTAAGAATCGTTCAGCATGAATAGTTCTACAAAAATGTCCCAGGCAGCATATCTCTATCTTTAATACATCGCCCACTATAAGTGATTTTTCGGTTTCATATCTTCCAAAATTCTTTATTCAGTGAAAATGTAAATTACTAGCTTCGGAGTTACTTTACGAGCTAGCGAGCAAGCCTATCACCCCAGCATCGGCCAGCATCAAACTGTCGAGTCTTGTCAAGTTCAGCCTTCATAGAAGAAGTGGCTTCGGTGGCGTATTGGTAGCATGCTGATCTGTTGTGCCCAAGATAGCGGGTTCAACCCTGGCCGAAGTCGTCCCTTTTTTAAGAGCGTTAAAATCTTTCAGTATGCCTTCCTTCGGAGGAAGTAAAACCGGCGGTCCCATGTCATAGATTTATGGCATGTTAAAGAACCTTCCTCAGACTAAACTTGTGGGAAGCTAAATTTCTAGGTTAGATTTCGTTGGAACGCTCTATCAAGGTTCAACGTTCGCCACTAGGTATCATTGCCATCTCGTAGCAAAAGTTGGAACTACTTGAAATTGAACGGAATTTGTAGCTCACCCTATGGGTGTCTGCTTGAAGCAGCTACAGCCTCTGGCGAGCCGAACATGTCCTCGGACACTCCCTGCATTAAAAGCCATACGATAACATTCAGAGAAGAGTGTATGTGTTTGAATTTTTGCTGTTCACCTCGACTTCTCTGAATTGCGTCTGGAACCTGCCGTCCGTGCGCCTTTTAAGCTGACGCTAGATAAACCGTTAAAGATACCGGGCGAAGCTGGGGGTTTGCTAGTTCTATATAAGTATATAGACACACCCAAATACACTGGGCTAAATGACCACTCAATTGTAACAACAAATCCTCCATCCGGTTCGAATGGGAATGCAATATACTGTAGCAAAATTGATTTATAATTATAGGCCTATTAACTTAGTATTAAGCGGTAATTATTTAGTAAGTTATAGGATATCTAAAGACTAATTGGTTGCCCACAACTCGCGGTAATCCCCCTGTAATCCCATGTAATTGCTTCGTGGACATAATCCCCGTAATGTAGTTCAGGTGATTCCATCTGCACAACATCGCATTCCTTGAGTAGGGGGGCATTCAGATTACTCGTGAGTATCGAAGACCAATTCTATGGTGCAGAAAAATCACATTTTCTCACTTTAACCTCACGAGTCTGAGTGGGCCCCGTTCCATACCTCATATAAGAATTATTTTTAGAGCCGGGAATCAAACCTGGACCTCTGGGCGTGACAACCAATAATGTTAAGCGCTACACCAGGAGATCTAACGCAATTTGGACATGTCACAAATGTGTAACTTCACATATGTTACTCTCAAACTTAAATGTTTAACATTTTAAGCCTTTCAAAACAAAATCTACATCAAAATTTACATTTTAAGACAACAAACGTCGTCGTAGCTCAAATACTTCCCAAGATATTTCAGTTTTAGTAAAAGGTGAAATTTTCTTCCTAATTTCATTTCATTTCATATTTATTTATCCGTGCCTTACACTATATTTACAGTATACTGAAGGAAGTCTCTGTAAAGAGCAAAGCCCCACTTAATACGTATATAAGATTATATTAGTAGGATCCACCTCTTGGCTGCCATTCCTGTGGTCTCTGGTTCGTTCCCGGCTTTGCCAAGAAATTTAACTCTGGTCTGAAAGTTGGAACGGGGTTCACTCAGCCTCGTGAGGCAGAACTGAAAAGAGGTGGGTTCGATTTTCATCTCACCCATCCTTGAAGTGTACTTACGTGGTTTCCTACTTTTACTCCAGGCAAATGCCGGGGTGGTTGCTAACTTAAGGCCAGGCTCCTTCCATCCCTATCCTAGTCTACTAAACACACACTATTACCGACATCACTCTAACAAAGGTTATCTGACAAATCCTATACACACCCAAATACATGTGGCAATATAACAACGATTTCGCTCATCCCCAAAATGAATCAACAACAAAACTATATTAGACGGAATTGAATATTATTGATTAAAGCTTATGTAAGTAAGCTTACTGTTAATTAGCGATGTATGTTAACTTTGAGATAAGTAGCCAACTTGTTTATATTAACCAATGCTAAAATTGCAATTAAAACAAGTAGTTCCGTGAAGTACTACACAGCCTATTTTCATATATCCTATTTATGTTAATTGCCTCAATCAACATACAAAATTCCAGTTTGATTGCTGTAATAGATTCGTAGATATTGAGAACCGACCAAATATTTCGGATGGTCGCCATGTTGGATTTTATATAGGTCCTACAGTTATGTGCTGTCACATGAAGATTAGTGTGGACCTGTAGCATTCAAGCTTCAATCGCATGATTAGGACACAAGAAATAACAAGGAGATTTTAAAATTTCGCACAGCTGCCATCTTGTGGTTATGGAAACAATTGAAATAAATTAGATGCCAGTGGATTAACATTCGTATAAGGATTTACTGTACCAAGTTCCACTGCACTCGGATGGTCTATGTGGATATTTATAATTCGCGTCGCCGCCATGATGGATTTGTGATCACCAGGTTATTTAAAGTCCTATAGGTGAATTTCAGTTCATAGCCCCTATGAACATAAAAAAATCAGTTTGATTGCTATAATAGATTCGTAGATATTCAGAGCCGTATAAATATTTCGCATGGTCGCCATGTTGGATTGTTAAATGTATAGGCCATAGAGTCATGTACGATTAAAGGAAAATTATTGCGTAGGTTCATTTTTCAAACTTTCACTTCGATCGCATGATTACGACACAAGAAATAAAAACTTAATTTTAAAATTCGCACAGCCGCCATATTGAGGTCATGTAAACAATTGTACTAAATTAGATACTGTGCCCCATCAGTCACGGTAGTCTGGCATCGAACTCGGATCTTATCAGAGAAGACCAGGCACATGGTTATGCCTAGAGTCGAACCATTGATCTCTGAGGGGGAGCATTTACAGGGAACCCAAAGAGCAATGAGAGGTATACTGACATATAATAAGGTAGCGTGATTTCACGATCTATATGTGAATATCATAGCAATTTAAGGCGAAGAATTGTAGCCAATTGCAAGGAAATATACATTTTCAGAGCATACGAGAATGAGAGGAGGCCAGTTTGAAGTTTTACAAATTACCCTTAGCAAGTGGGCGGAGAACTTAGGCGCCGAGCGCACTATTTACGTCTGGAGCGGGGAGACAGCTCATAATTAATGACCCGGGTATCCACCGCTTGACAACGATTGAACATAGAGTAGGGATGATGGCCCACGGAAATTAATTAATTACAGCCAAGTGGAGTATTGAAATGCATTGAAATATACACCCAGGTGAATATATTCACGGAGAGGTAATTTAGGAGTGGTTTTTCCCCTAAATTAATGCCTAGATCTCCAAATGAACGAATTACAACCTAGCTTACGCTCGAGAGCAGTAATTTTGTGACCAGTCAACGGGGAACCACCACAGTAGCGTCCTGACGCGCTGAACTAAGGCAATTAATTGTAGTTAATTGGCCGAAGCGATCGCCGGCACGCGAATGTTTTTGAAACCTCCACACCTAAATAAACAAGATGTAGATGTCATTTCGGCTGAAGAGGTATTATTTCAAGAAAGGAGTCGCTCTCATGTGTCCAGTGGACTATTTTGTATGAGAAAGGGAGAGCAGCTCACACCAAGCCAGTAGTAGTTGTTCTACAGTTCGCCTAGAGTTATTCGACAGTATACACGTAACTAAGACGCTGCTTGTAGCGCGCCAAATGTTAAAGTATCAACGCTCCGCCGTTGAAGAACAATAGAAGCAAGTCATAAAGCTTCATAAGTAATCATGAAGTGCGTCGAAAGTAATTTAATACAGATATTTATCTACGATCTAACGCAAATATAAATTCGCCACAGCGAAAAAGGAACTTATAATGTTTTTGAACAGTTCATATACCGGGAGGTATTGTCAGAATTGTATATGACATTATCATCAGGATCACTACAATGATGGGAGCTTGGGAATCATTGCCACCTAATCTGGATAGTGAGCTGAACAAGATTGCAGGTGACGAGGATCGAACGTCCGTAAAACGCTGTTAGATTTTAACGGAGACCAGCGGTTGTCATAATTGCATCGCATCTCTGAGATCAGGCGTAGGAGAAGTCCGATTTAAGGATCAACCTGTGAAGTAGTGAATAAGTGTACATAAATTATGTAATAGTGATTTAAAAGTGTTCATGTGTATAGTGATTAATATGCAGTGTGTAGAAGTGAAAGAGGCCACTGATAAAAGTATGTTTATCAGGTGGAAAATGTGTGAATCTATGTGTTGTGTAAAGGATAACATGATGGCTTAAATCAAGCATCATGGTAGCGCTAAAGCTGAAGCGCTGGCACCATCCAGCGAAAAAGAAAGAGTACCATTTTTATAATGTCATTATAACTAAATAGTTCACCATGTAACGATTTATCACTTTGAGAATAAGATGTAATAGTCACTTACGGAACGAGTTTTCACCACTCGTCTTGAATAAAGTATGGCTTGGAAGGTGATTTGTTTAGGGCCATTTAGGTCGAAAATAGTGATGGATGTAACGGTAACGTTAAATGAGTAATAATAATAATCTGGGGTCGGCAACAGTGAAGTAATATGCATTTTGGCCTAAATAATGTTCAAATAGTGTCATGTCTAATATAAAGATACTGTATTGTAGTAAACAGTAGGAAAGTAACGTGGAATATAGCGAAATACGAGAGATTTTTCAGTGTCAGTGAAATGTGAATGAATATTTGATATGGTCAATCCTTAGGATTATGTTTGAGGACCATTAAAGTAAAGTAAGCCAGTAAATTTATTACATTTGTGTTAGGAGCTATGTAAAGCTTTGGCTTAAGTGGTATGACAGAGAGAACGCGGGTGCCTTAATAATGGAGTCATCTATGTGAAGTATTGTTTGAAGCCGCATAGCGTGCAGAATTAACGTAGAATCCAGTGATTTACGTAAATAAAATATTACGGGGACCAACTAGTATAGCTTGCGCGTTAGGTGAGAAGTTGGCTGAATCTACGAGTAGTATCGCCCTTGAGCATACTGTATTATTCGCAGCGAATTGGACAGAGCCTGTCTGTATCCAACTCTTGCAGGAATTATGGCCACGATTGACGTCCGTCGAGACGCAGTGAGCATGTGTATCAATGACCTACCCTGAGAGGTAAGGATCATATTCGTCGTTTAGGAACGCAGATTTCCTTATATTTTATTGACAGCTGCTGGTGAAAATCGTGGATTTTCACTATGATGCGCGTCTAAAGCCACTAGTAGTCACCATAGAACGGCAAGGCTATCACTAGAATTCCACCCCAGCCATGAATGTTAATTAAGGAGCCAGTTGAGCCCAAAACACTATAAGGATAGGTGTTAAATATTTAAATGACTCAATTACTTAGGAGCCACACTTAGCGTAACTCCAGTACTGCAATTGTAAACAAACTTGACCTTGACAGCAGAGAGAGGTGGGTAGTAGACCACTTCTGCGGCAGCCATCTTGACTAGCCAGCTGGAACGAATTTTATTGCCTGCTGAGGGGGAGGAAGGTCGGTCGACCGGTCCCTTGTAAATTAGAGTCACAGTAGGACACTGAAGAATCTCGATATTTCAATATGCAATTAAGATATGATGATATTGATGATGCCAATTGAATTGAACGGTGTGTTGCAACTCACATACGTTGTTGGATCATAGAAATCAGATAATATTTGGCTCAGTTATTCTCTGAGGAGGAAAATTGAACCAAAATAATGTAGGCATCTTCTTTTAGAATGCATTTTGCCAGTTCACGCTAATTTATGCAGACGGATATGTGATTTTCCCAGAACATGACACATTTGTAACGATGATAAGCCCGACAAGACCCAGAAAATCGTTATATGGTGAAACTATAAAATATTCTATCCATGTTTATTTTGGAAGGGATAAGTACCACTTTTCTTAAAGCGTTCATATTGATGGAAAGAAGGAAGATGATTCGCACGACACAACAAATATTTGTTAATGAATGCAAAAAATAATGAATTTATGCTAATCAAGGTAAATGCCATAAGAAACGGAGTAATGTTTTATTAATGTCATTTTGATGTGATATGTGATTTTTGTGTTATGATACTCCAATTAACTAAGATTGTGTCACATGATGAATACTATGGAAACCCATGGAAGTCTGAAAATATCATTGACAGGATGCTAGGATTAGATTTGAGTGCAGTGTAGCACTATTTTAAGAAGAAAGCTCACAGAATAACCCTATTTTTAATTGTGGGAATTAAATATAATTTGTCCTTTATTTGTATTTGTTGTATAGCCATGATTTTAGACCAGTAAATGTGTTATTTTTAGGAAAATGTTGTGTATTTCCTGAAGAGTAGTTACCTGGTAGACTCAAATCCTGAGCATGTGGTCGTATGGTGGGCAGGAACGTCCCATACCTCGAAAGACCGTGAGTAAGCTGGGATACGAACACATGGTCCACATGATGACAGTTGGGTACAATACCAGTGCATTATAATGTGTATAAACATTTCCTGTACCAGATTTCATTGCGTTTGGAACTTTAAATCGTGAGAAATGTCTATTTAAAATTTTCAAATTCGCTTGGCCACCATGTTCGTTTTGTAGTTAACCGGTTTTTGAATGTCTTATAGATGAACTTCCAGTAGTGACCTTTATCTCCGTACAAAATTTCAGGGTGACACCGCTAATAGTTTCAGAGATATACAATGCCTGTAAAATATTTCGCATATCTGCCATCTTGTGGTTATGTAAACAATTGAACGAAATAAGATGTCGGTGTATTACAATTTGTATAAACATATACTGTACCACGTTTTATTGCGTTTGGTTGGTTAAATCGGGAGAAACGTCTATTTAAAAGTCGCGAATTCGCGTGGCCGCCATGTTGGTTTTGTAGTTACCAGTTTTTCAAAAGTCACGTAGGTGAGTTTCTAGTAGTTCCCTTTATCACCGTACAGAATTCCAGGGTGATATCGGGAATAGTTTCGGAGATATTAAATGCTGGTGAAATATTTCGCACAGCCGCTATGTTGGATTGGTGAGACGTAACAAAATTTTAAATGCACGGTCGGGGTCGCCCGGAATAGTGCTATGAACTTACCGAGTTTCATTGAAATCGCTCCGGCCTTTTAGAATTTATTAGGGGGACACACACACACACCTCACACACACACACACACACACACGGACAAAAGGTGATCTCATAAGCCTATTTTTGTAAAATTGAAAATAGGCTAAAAATAGAAAAACAATATCCTACACTCTGTCTGTTGCGGATAACTCTAAGATTCTTGTTCATAGCATTGTATGCGTCAAATAGAAGAATAGAGTGAAAGAAATCGAATGATTAATTAATCTTGAAAAATTGTCATTTCATATTCTATTTTTCAAATAGTCAGAGAACTGAAAACAGAAAACATCGTTTCAAATACAAATAATTGAAGGTTAGGATTCATGTGTAATGTGGTAAATAATCAAAGGAATTGATTTCTTAAAGGTTACTCACCACTGGCACTCTCTGCCCGTCTCATGTATCCAGGTTAATCCACAAATTATTACTTCATGAAAAAATAAATTGTCACTTCATCCAGTAACAAATAACGGCTTTAGAGTAGCACTTAATTGGTAACCACTTTACTCCCCGTTATTGCCAAAATAAAGGTTACAAATAACTCTTTACTCCCCATTATCGCCAAAAGAAAGGTTACAAAAAACGCGTTGCTCCCTATTATCGCCAAGAGAACGGTTACAAATAACCTGATACTGCCAATTATCGCCAAAATAACGGTTAAAAATAACCCGTGACATCCCATGGTCGCCAAAAGAACAGTCACAAATAATCCGTTACTCCCCGTTATCGTGAAAAGAACGGTTACAAATAACCCGTTACTCCCCGTTATCGCCAAATGAACAGTTATAAATAACCCGTTACTCCACATTATCACCAAAAGAAAGGTTAAAAAAACGCGTTGCTCCCTATTATCGCCAAAAGAACGGTTACAAATAGCCTGATACTCCCAATTATCGCCAAAAGACCGGTTACAAATATCCCGTGACGTCCCGTGGTCACTCAAAAGAACGGTTACAAATAACCCGTTACTGCCCGTTATCGTGAAAAGAACGGTTACAAATAACTTGTTACTCCCCGTTATTGACTGAAGAGCGGTTAAAAATGACCGATTATTCCTCGTTATCGTCAAAAGAACGGTTAAAATAACTCGTTACCCCCCATTATCACCAAGAGAACGATTACAGATAACCCGTTATTCCCCGTTGTCGTGAAAAGAACGGTTAACAAAAACCCGTTACTCCACGTTATCACCAAAAGAATGGTTACCAATAACCCGTTGCTTCCCATTACCACCACAAGAACGGTTACAAATAACCCGTTACTCCCCGTTATCACTAAAAGAAGGGTTACAAATAACCCGTTACTTTCCGTTATCGCCTAAAGAACACTTACAAATAACCCGTACCTCCCCGTTATCGCCAAAAGAACGGTTACAAAAGAACTGTTACTGCCCGTTATCGCCAAAAGAACGGTTACAAATAACTCGATACTCCCCAGCCCTGGTTTTAAATTATTGCCCAGTATAGAATTAATGAGGCGGCTTTAGTGGCGTAGTTGGTAGCATGCTGAGCTTCTAAGCCCAAGATCCAGGGTTCAAACGCGGCCAAAGTCGTCGGATTTTTAAGAGCGTTAAAAGTCCCTCAGTATGCCTTCCTTCGGAGCGGAAGTAAAGCCGACGGGCCCATGTCATGGATTTCTGGGATGTGAAAGAACCTTCCACTAACTACAATTGTGTGAAGCTAAAATGTGTAGGTTAGATTTGATTAACGCCCTTAAAGTTGCAACGTTCGTCGCCGGGTGCTGTGTGCGGTGGCATCTAGCAGCCAAGCTCAAAGCTATATGTCGTTGACGGTAGCATTTGGTAGCAAAAGTAGGAACTGCTTAAAATTGTTCGTCTGCAATCCTTACCTGAATTACAGATAACACACACTAATATGGCCATCACAATTAACACCGGTTATCAGAAAGATTCTACACACACCCAAAGTACACGGGGGTACATGACCGCGTTGTCGCAGGCCCTGAACTGAGGAACCAACCTACCATAGAATGAATGAATGTTTTAACATATAATATGTCGTGTTTTATAACACAGCCACTGGGTACAAACCTGTTCATGATTAACAGAATAATCTAACTTTATATTTCATTGTTTTATAACATAACCCTGGGCTATGTCATCTACATGCTCACACTGTGCTTGTCGTATACAATGTAATGTTGTACATTTCAAACATTCAGCTGGTAATTATGCTGCTACATGCTAATGTTACATTTTGTGCTTCGTAGTTGTACTTTGTAAGCTTATACAGCGATGATATACTTAACTCATTTTATGCAGACTAGCATTAACCGTCGCGGCTTCGCCCGCGAATATTCTAGTTGTAAAGAGCAAAATCTCAATCATGAATGCTATGACTGATTTATCCTTGGTATGAATAATCAGACTTGATCAATTCAGCTACTGGTGCAGTGGTTAGGGGTTTGGCATTCCTTCATAGGTATATCAGAGCGAAGTTTGTTTTCCGGGAATATCACAGACACTGTTAATTTAAGGGCCTTTAAATGTGGGTTTCGGAGACCCTTTATAGTCGGGTGAAAAAGACCTTTCGTACCACACTCACACGTGAAAATTGCGAGGAAAAATCTAGAGTGCCCCTTGACCTCCTTAAGCGCATTTTACTGTATGTATTGATGAATTTTACAGCTTAATTTAGTTCACTGATAACCTTATAACCGTCTGGAATCATTCACAGTAATGTAATAATTGGAATTGCATTGCGTCTTACAGAAATAGATGGACCTGTGAGATTCTGTTACCATGGTTACCGTGTTGCATTCTTTCATTATTTCATTGTAAATATACATGTTTTAAGGTATTTATTTAATTTTTTTTAAATTTATTTGTGAAGCATTTAAAGAGTTAGTGAGTGCGTTTCGCTTACGCATTGAGTTATGCTGAACCTGTAGGTACCCCATATGTGTAGGTTGGTGTTAATGGGACCTTATTTTCGGTACAAAACTGGAATGGGACTTTAGCAGAATAATATAGGGAGGGATTGGGAAATACAGTAAGTTGTCATATTTAGATGACACTAATGCTTTAATTTTAGCAAATAAGTACATTTATAATTAAATACCGGTGTAATAACAATAATACTCTCACTCACTCACTCACTCACTCACTAAGAAGGCTTCTATGGGGCACGAAGTTCCCGCGCCGAATCACAAAATGCCCTGCACTGAACTCTGTCTTGGGCGAGTTTTTGCCAGTTGTCCACATTCAGATGTCTACAAAGTTTGGAGATTTCATTTTCCCAGGAACTTCATGGTCTTCCTACTAGGCTTTTTCATCTTGGTTCTTCTTTAAAGATTTGTAAGACCAACCTATCATGTCCCATACTTAGTAAATGACCAGCCCATTGAAGTCTTCTGGAGTTAATGATGTTGAGTATTGGTGCTTGCTGTGCGAGTGAGTGTATTTCTTTATTTGATCTTTTTTCCAGCTTTGAGATGCGGGGACAATGAATGGTCCAAAACCTTTCCTATACATTTTTTCGAATACCTGCAATAATAATAATAATAATACACAGACGACCTAGCAATTATCACTGAGTACTGTCGACCAAAATACTATGTGTACTCGAGTTTGAAGGTTGTTTGTGAAATGTAGCTCTACATAGCTACCACACCACACAAACATACGAGGCGATCTGTTTAACATAATCAAACCTTGGTCTACCCCTACAGTTCAGGTCTTCGACCCTTTCTTCCATAACTAAGTTTACTATTCCTGGGTGTCTTAGTATGTATCCTACCAACCTATCTCGTCTCTTCATTAGCAGTTGCCTGAAACATCTCTCCTCTCCTACTCGTCCTAATACCTATTCATTTGTTACTTTGTCTACCCATCAATGCCGGCCCCGTGGCATTGGGGTAGCACGCCTGCCTGTCACCCGGAGGCCCCGAGTTCGATTCCCGGTTCCATCAGGGATTTAAAAAACTGACGTGAGGGCTGGAACGGGGTGCACTCAGCCTCGTGAGGACAATTGAGTAGTTGTCTGAGAGTGAGGCAGCGCTCCGGTCACAAAAATCAAGATTGACGGCCGAGGGGATCCGATGCGCTGACCACGCGTCACCCCAATATCTGCAGGCCAAATAGCTGGCCCTTAATGGGCTCTAGTGCCAGGGGTTATTATTAATATTATTATTCTTTACATCTGTCCATCTGATCTTCATAATTCTCCTGTAACACCAGATTCAACTTTCCTCTTTTCTGCTGCTCCAACAGACCAAGTTTCACTTCTTTAGAGCACCACGCTCCAGACAAAGGCTTTCAAAAATGACTTCCTATTACCTAAATCTGATTCCTTTACTGCAGAAATGCTTTCCTTGCCTGTGCCAACCTACTTTTTATATCCTCCTAACTTCGTCCATTGCTGGTTATTTTGCTTTGTAAGTAACTGATGTCTCCTACTTCCTTTAGCTTCAGATATCAATTGAATAAACCAAGTATATGGCGAACCTTCGGCAAAAGTGCAAGGATGATAAAATTGAAATAGCATATGAGACGATCTCACAGGTATCCTCGTTTAAATACCTTGGAGAGATAATTCTACCATCAGGATTAGATAGTTTGGCCAACACAAAAAGAACGTCAAGGCTTCAAAGGGCATTCAGACTAACGTTGAATCATTACAATAAAAAAGTGATGCCACTTAATGCAAAATTGAAACGTTACAAAACCGTTGTCCTCTCAGAAGCTCTGTGTGCATCAGAAACCATAACATTAGGAGGACATTCAAAAATGGCAGGCATTGAAAAGTAAGAACGCAAAATTCTTAGAAAATTATTTGACCCTTCACAAGAAATTGTAATTTGTATCAAGAGACGAACTGCATAGCTCTATAGTTTCACAGACAGTTTCACAGTCACTGTATCAAAGAGACGGTTGGGGCACTTATTCAGGATGGACAACAATAGACTAACAAAAAGATTATTCAATATAAATAATACAAACATACGAGGATACATTGGCTGGAGGAAACAAGGGGGGACCTAAACATCAGAGAAAACATGATGAAAAACTGAGTAATCTTCAGAACCTCAGTAAATAAGTACACATTTAGGTTGAGGGCTGGTACAACACAGGAGTTCATGAAGAGATTGTAGGAGAAGAAGAAGAAGAAGACAAAATTCATAATGTTCCAACATGCTCGGAGAATGGGCATAACTAGGAAAGAAAGAAAGAAAGAAAGAAAGAATAATATATAGGAAGGATAACAATAGGCTAACAGAGATAATTTAAAACCAAGCACTATCTCTGAAAAAAAAACTGGCTGGTAGAAATAACGCAAGATCTACAAGAAATTGGTATCAACGAAGAATCATTCACAATAGAACAACATTTAGAACCCTAATGAACACACACAAATTTGCCGAGAAACTTACACGGAGGAATACGGGGTGGACAGAGGAGGAAGAGGTAAAAAACGAGGAGGAGATAGAAGAAAAGGAAAAGCGGAAAAAGAGAAGGAAGAAATGGAAAAAGAAGATGAAAGAGAATAGGAGAAGAAACAAGAGGGTGGAGAGAAAAAAGAAGTGGAAGAAAAGTTATAAGAGGAGGAAAAGGGATAGGAGGAGAAGGAGGAAGAAGAGAAGGAATGTCGAAGACGAGGAATAGGAGGAGGAAGTAGAAGTAGAAAAAGAGTTATAAGAGATGTGCAGGAACAAGGGGGGAGGGAGGGAGAAAAAGAAGAATAGGAGGATGAAGAGGAAGAAAAGGAAAGGAAGAATAAGGTTTGGAAGAAGACGAATAAGATGAGCAAAGGAAAAGGAGGGGAAGGAAGAAGAATAAGTAGAAGAACAAGATGAAGAGGAGAAGGAAGAAGAGGTGAAGTAAGAAGAGGAAAGGGAAGAGAAGGTAGATGAAGGGGAGGAAAAATAAGAAGAAGAGCATAATAATAATAATAATAATAAAGCCAAAGCTTCCAACTGGCAAGAAGTGGACTGCAGAAAGGAAACAATAGCATCGAGAACTAATGCGAAAGTACTGGGAGGATGTTAAAGCTCGATGCAGCAAGAAGCAGTTGAAATGACGTGGTCCTTAGATGGCCGAATTGAAAGAATAATAATAGTAATAATGTTATTGGTTTTACGTCCCTTTTAACTACTGCTGCTTTTAGAGACGCCGGGGTGCTGGAATATTGCCCCGATGGGGATCTTTAACGTGCCAGTAAATCTACTGACACAGCTCCCTCGCATTTGCATACCCTCAAATGCCAGCTGACTGCGCCAGGATACGAACCTGCAACCATGGTCCCAGCAATTGAGAACGTTACTGCTGATCCACGCAGCCAGCCAGGAAGATGAGCAGTAATATGAAGAACACGGGAGTAAAAGCATAAGAGAAGGAAGAAGTGGGAGAAAAAGGAGATACACGTATTTAGCAGGTCTAATAATTGAGATAATTGCTTCCGAGACTTGGTATCATCTCAGCATTTGCCTAGAGAGTGAAAAACAGCCTGGGAAATATTGCACTTCGAACGGCCTCTATAAGCTTCGGGATTCGAACCTTCGATATCCGTACTTCCTGGTGACGCAGCTCCGCTTTCAGGGACATTGCCCAATTTCTCGTGCAGCTATTTTATTATAATGTTAAAATATAAATACGTTTTAATTTTAATCAGCTCAAAGTGCGAACAAACACCTGGGGATAATTAGCCAATGTAGTAATTTGTTTGCCGAACTAATTGGCTGTGCTGGAAGATATCATTATATTTGTTTGTTTGCAATTAGGGGAGATAAAATGTAATCAAACAACGTCCTAGCGATACACAGCGCGCTGTCCTCACAGATGTCACTCTGCACTTTGAACCACAGTAAATTAACATTGAACTTTGCCAAGTTTATCTTCCTCTGATGAAAGAGGAGCCGAAAACTTGATGTTGTTGTTGTTGTTGTTGTATCCTTTAAAACTTTAGTACGACCAGTTTTAAAGTATTGTGCCTCTGAATGGAATCCCTTACATACAGAGACAATTTGTAATTGGGGCTCGAATTTTTAGGTGCTAAAAATGGGGAAAATATTTATTTTTAAGCATAAAAAAACTGAAATATGTGACAAAAATACTTAATTATAATTTGGTTTATTAATGTGAATACAAACAATATGCACTGCTCACAAATGCAATTTATGCCATGTCTCACTGACTGCTGAAGCATTACAATAGGCAACGCGATACATCTTCAGTGACCGACGATTATCGCGAAACACTTCTTCCGAAGGCGCGAAACTGCGGCAATATGCTTCTTGCCTTTGAGGTGTGGTGTAACTTGAGATCGCTGTTCAGCCTTGATGGTTGGCAGAACAAAACGCCCCCATCAGAAGTAAAATTATCTTTAAATTCTGCAACAGACGATTACTTGTAGTTGTTTATCTTTAGGCATCGTGCCCATCACAGTGCCAGAAATGAACTGCATGTGAGTGACACTGGTTCCAGGTAGCTGGGGGAGGGGAGGGGGAGGTCTAGCACGTGGTGCAAGATGGCTATGGACAAGGAAATCTCCGGCTTGCACAGAGAGTGACACGGGGCGACAAGTTAAGAAAACACAGTTGCAAGCTGACATACGCTCTGCATGAAGATTAGATAGCTCACAGGTTTTCCCCGTTGAAGTAACACAGAACAAAAATGCAATAAACTGATTTAAAAAAATATAAATATTGTGTATTTTTATGTGCTAATAAGTGCAAAGCAGGAATTTTTGTATTTATAGAAAAAATACTTAAAGTATGTATTTAGACTACATAAAAAATATTTATTTACCTCAAGATACGACCACTATTTATAATCTAGAGCAGGGGAGAAACAGGCCGTGCTAGTGTGACGTCAGCGTGCTTAGTACGGCCGCCGCAGAGGACAAGGAAAATGTTTAAGGCATGCGGGATGCAGCAATGTAGGAAAGACAGGGAACATTTATGATCTGGTGTTAATAACACAACGAACCGAACGTCCTGGATGTCGTAATGGTAATATTCCTTGCTGCAATTACACAATTGATTACAGATTATATCCAATGACATTTCGGCTCTCTCATATAAAAAAAAATGTAATAAAAGTAGTTAATGTGAAGAGCAATCGTGCTAATACGTTAATAGTACTGGACATAGCACCATTTTCCCTGCACATTAGGAAGGAGTCATACAGAACAATGCAATCACAGGGACATTTTCCGCCACTTTCTGTCTCTAGTTTATCAATGTTAGGACATAGTGTCTGGGAAAGTTGTAATCGAAGACTGCATATTAGGTTGTGATCTGACATGGTACTTCGAGATTTGGACTTAGCCAGTTTCATAATAGAAAATAATTGTTCGCACACCTATGTCGAACCGAATATCTATACTAATATAATAAAGCTGAAGAGTTTGTGTGTTTGTGTGTTTGTGTGTTTGTGTGTTTAAACGTGCTAATCTCTGGAATTACCAGTCGGATTCGAAAAATTATTTTTGTATATGATAGCCTGATTCAAGGGGAATAGTTTAGGCTATGTTAAATTTCGGACAGACCACTCCATTCCCCGCATATAGGCCCTTTTGCACAAGTCTACACAGTTTCACCGATCGAATAACTTGACGGATATATTGTCGCTAGGCGACAACGACTAACACTGTATCATGATAGTCAACGCCGCACCATTGATGGACAGGTTGTCACTAGGCAACAACGATTTACTCGGTATCATGATAGTCCGGTAAAATTCGCTAAAGGACACATGGGAATACTGACCGATTGACAATCAAGGATTGTATTGGACTGTAGTATTCTCTATGCTATCGTATGCACAGTTAATATTTCATTTGCGGGGCTTAGATATCGTGGTCATGTTGCCCCGTGTACATGGGTGTGTGTGTAGAATTTATGTGATAACCTGCGTTATTGTGATTGTAGCAATAGCATGTGTAAATACGGTATACGGTATAAATCTGTTATTTATACATATCTACACCGTTTCACCGATCTGAATCAACATTTGTATACTTACCCTTTGGAACCCTGCGAGTAACTCTGTTTAAATGAAATTTCGGACAGACCACTCCATTCCCTGCATTTAGGCCCTTTGGCACAAGTCTACATCGTTTCACCGATCTTAACCACAGTTAATGTACTTACCCTCCGAAACCCTGAGGGTAACACTATCCACTTGATATTTTGAACAACTCTCTCCATTCCCCACATTTAGAACAACAGACAAAATGAACTTGAAAACTGCGTTTTAAGGTCCTAGAACCATTCATGTCCGTATAGTGTAACTGTAAGAATATTTTAATAAGTCAATTGTTGGCTGGCAATGCGAGCTGCATCACGTCGCCCCTACCAGAATTGCGAAAATAGTTACAACTTGCTCTGCTTATAAATTGGAGTCACTGGGAGTAATTATTGCAAGAAGATTTCTTAGGCCCCGTAAAAGAGTTATCATCATGAAAATATTATGCCTCTGTATAAGTGCGATAGTGTTGGTGCAGTACATAGAGGTAATCAGCTGCAATAAGCGTTGGTGCTTTCAAATTTATTTTCATTTATTCAGATCCTTATCCTTGAGCGGTATGTGGCGATAAATGTCACTATTGCTACTTCAGGAGCTCGGGACAGCCTAAGTTTTACAAAGTGCTCTGATTATTTTCCTATGGCACTATGTGACAAAAGACGACACTATTGATCTCTACTTTTCTAACAGCCAATGAGATATAGGCCCTAGACCGTGTCTCATTTCACTTACTCCTATTTCTAATCATATTTTTCAATTCGTTTGTAAATTACATGTGTCAGTACTGTAGTTAGTAAATAGCCGTATCCCTATTCATTATTGTCATTATCATTACGGGTAAATGACCTGAATGTTACGTCCATTATACTGTAGTCTACTACTTATCACCCCCATCACCACCACAAAAAGTTATATTTTTAAAATATGTTTTTTTCTATATAAACAGTTCATGCTTTTGGGCTCATGCCGTGTGTATTTTTAATTTAAACCATACGTTTCGGAGAAACCTTGCCTCCTTTTTCAATGGAAATAAACAATGTGGCCAAAGAAAGTATATCAATGAGATTACAAAAAAATAAAAAATAAAATATATAGATAAATTCCTCTGTTCGTCACCAGAGAGCAGCTGCCAGAAATTACTGTATGGACCATGGTGGAACGGCGGACAAAGTAGTAAGTAACCAGAAGGTAAAGGGGTCGGTGTGAAAATATAGAAACTCCTCGAAGAATGAGGAGGGGGGGGGGGAGGTGGGGGGATTAGATGGATATAAGGAAACATAAACAAAAGGGAAGTGTATCTGAACAATACCTAACGTCATACAGTCAACGGCGAAAAAACAGATGGAAACTCCTCCAGTGACGAACAAAGGAGATCAAATCCAGGCTCTGAGCCCTAGAGGGAAAATGTACAATTTTAAATATGTGAAGAACAGAGAGACTGAGAGGAACTATCTCCCTAGATCCTTAATAACTGGTAGCCAAGTGTCACTTGGAGAATCTTAGCAACGCGGTCAGTGGTGTTGTGAATATAAGGGAGGTAAGCAGTTCCTCTCACGTCGGAGCTCTGAGAAGGTTGTCTATCCCTCCTTCTGGGATGTAGGGACCTATATATAGTGGATTCATTATAGCCATTACCCTTAAACATGGTTTGTAAGGCATGTAACTCTTCCTGAAGAGTTGATGCCTCACAAATACGTTCCGCTCTTTTGGCTAGAGTTGTTATAATTCCTTGTTTTTGTGCTGGGTGGTGGTGGGAGTCCGCATGTAAATAACGGTTAGTGTGAGTTGGCTTACGGTAGACGCTGTGCCCCATGGAGCCATCCGCTTTCCTCCTCACAAGAACATCCAAAAAAGGTAAGCATCCACCTGACTCTAGCTCCATTGTAAAGTGGATTGAAGGATGCAGCTGATTTCGGTGGTTCAGGAAGTGGTTCAGTTTCTCAGAACCCTCCTCCCACACCACGAACGTATCATCCACATACCTCCACCAAATCACAGGTTTGAAAGACGCCGAAGATGTAGCCTCCCCCTCAAAATGTTCCATGAAAAAATTTGCCACGACAGGCGAGAGTGGACTTCCCATGGCCACACCATCAGTCTGCTCGTAATATTTACCATCCCACAAGAAATAACTGGAACACAAGCAGTGGTGGAATAATCGGGCAATGTCCTCAGGAAACAAATCCTTGATGAGTGACATGACCGAGTCCACCGGCACTCTGGTAAACAAGGACTCTACATCAAAACTCACCAAAATAGCATTTGGTTGAACGGCGATGGTTGACAATTTTTCGACGAAATGGGTTGAATCCCTAATGTAGGACTGTGTGCGCCCCAAATGCGGCTGAAGCAACTTGCTGAGATATTGCGCAAGAGCATAAGTTGGAGAACCTATTGTGCTAACAATTGGTCGAAGAGGGACGTCTTGCTTATGGATTTTTGGAAGACCATACATTCTCGGAGGAACAGCATCTCTCGGAATAAGACATCTTCCCTCTTCTTTTGGAATAGATGACAGTTTAACAAGCTTAGCAGTGGCATTGGATACACGAGTGGTTGGTCACGAGTGCACAGTGTGTAGACAGGATCAGATAACAGAATCGAGATTTTACTTTTATATTCAACGGTATCCATCACCACTGTCGCATTTCCCTTGTCAGCATGAAGAATAGAAATGGTGTCATTATTTCTTAGTTCCTTCAATGCCTTTCTTTCACCCCGAGTTAAATTGGGTGCGGGTACTTTCGAGGATCTTAATATCCTCACACTTTCTTGTCTAACTTCTTCAGCTTCATCTGGAGGTAAATTGTAGATGGCAGCCTCAACGGATGTGATCAACTCCTCTGTAGGAATTTTGAAGGGTGCGAGAGCAAAGTTGAGACCTCTGCTTAGTAAAGTTGTTTGATAGTCATCTAAAGGGGTATTAGAAAGATTGACTACAACTTGACTAGTATCAAGAACCGTACGAGGAGCTGTTTGTCTCGAGAGCAATCGAAGGAACTTAGCTCTTTGTCTATCTACAGCCCGACAAAAATTATTCTCGGCCTGAATAGCGGAGATACGTTCAAAGAACAGCCACAATTCCTCTGAGAGAATGCTACTAAGAAGCAGATGTAAGTGTAATAACTCACGGGAAACTGCGTCCAATTCAGTACGAGAGTTCTGGATCCTCTCGATAACGAGTGTCTTGCTAGCGCGCTGATAAATTCTCATAGCTTTATGAGTGTGTATAGTTTGCTTCAATTTTACACAGTTGGGAATGATGTTATGATCCCTGCATCTAAGAAAGAAGGACAACGATGGAAGGAGAGAGCTCCTTCTTCGCCTCAACTTACTAAATTTAGATGATTGTCGAACAACTTCCTCCCCATAGAGGTTTCTAATTTGCATATTAAGGCTTTCACGGCCCGGATTATTATATAAACAATTCATGCTTTTGGGCTAATGCCGTGTGTATTTTTAATTTAAACCATACGTTTCGGAGAAACCTTGCCTCCTTTTTCAATGGAAATAAACAATGTGGCCAAAGAAAGTATATCAATGAGATTACAAAAAAATAAAAAAATAAATATAGATAAATTCCTCTGTTCGTCACCAGAGAGCAGCTGCCAGAAATTACTGTATGGACCATGGTGGAACGGCGGACAAAGTAGTAAGTAACCAGAAGGTAAAGGGGTCGGTGTGAAAATATAGAAACTCCTCGAAGAATGAGGAGGGGGGGGGAGGTGGGGGGGGGGGGTTAGATGGATATAAGGAAACATAAACAAAAGGGAAGTTTATCTGAACAATACCTAACGTCATACAGTCAACGGCGAAAAAACAGATGGAAACTCCTCCAGTGACGAACAAAGGAGATCAAATCCAGGCTCTGAGCCCTAGAGGGAAAATGTACAATTTTAAATATGTGAAGAACAGAGAGACTGAGAGGAACTATCTCCCTAGATCCTTAATAACTGGTAGCCAAGTGTCACTTAGCTGATATCCAGTGTCTCTGTTAAAATTATTGGGATTTTTACGAATTTCAACTGCCTCCCTTATAATTCTAGACCAGTTGTGCTTAACAAGGGCAAGCGCATGAGCATCCTTGAAACATACATCGTGCCCCGAAGACAGGGCATGTTCAGCTATAGCTGATTTGTCAGGTTGGTTTAGACGGATGTTCCTTTGATGCTCTTTGATGCGAGTTGCAATGGAACGTTTTGTTTGTCCAATGTAGACTTTTCCGCAAGTACAAGGGACTTCATACACCCCAGGTTGTAGTAATGGAGACAATTTATCTTTGTTTAATGCTAAACGTTGACCAATTTTCGTCATAGTGCCGAAAACTGTTTTTATCTTGTCTTGGCTCGACATTTCTTATCCTCTACTTACACCTAAGTGTTGTGTGTGGAAGGAAAATTGACTATGGAAGCGAGTTATATTATGCGTATTATGTGCTAGTGCTTTAGTCTTGCAAACTCCCAATTTTTCAAAAGCACACGCCAATTCAACACTGTCTATGGCATATGGACCACATATATCGACACTACCGTTGGCTGGTAATACATTATTATTATTTATTTGTGATTCAGCAACGTAAGTAGCGGCCAAAGGCCTTGTGGTTCGGTAAAATGAATGTACGGGTAGGTTACCCACTTGCTTTCCTAGCATGTAAGGACAGTGAGGAGACCATCGCAAATGGTCTCTAAAGGGATCATCCCCTTCTTCCCAGTGTGAAAGTTCAATACGACAAAACACACAGCGCACCACATCTTCTCGGTTCAAGTAAAAAAAAACGGCTTTTGCAAGTTCATGCGTCGACAAAAAGCCTACAGGCCAGGATTCAAATGTTAACCATCGATCATGTTCTGATTTTAAATTTAATCCACGTGGTAAACCAACTTGCTCACTTGTTGTATTTGGTACTAACGCCATGTGTTATAATAAAACTTTTTCTTATTGTAAGTTATTAACATTGCACAAGAGCACAGAGTACTTTAAAGCATAATGCATGCTTGTTCACTGTCTGTTCATTACGTTAATGGCACATGACGACACCTAAAAGCAAACAAAATAACCCATCACTCAATCAATCAATACTTGTAAATAAAACGTTAACGTTAATTGGCATTAATATATCAAAACACCATTAAAAATAAACTGTATGTTGGCACTAACAGTAACCCATGTACTTATTTTCTTTTTTATAAAGCTACAGTCATTTACATTCCCCCACCCTCCCTTTAACCAATATATAAACAAAAATGAATGTCATGTCATTTTGTTCACATTATCATGTTCAAACCTGTGGATATTCGTTGAGTCCATAGGGAACCACCCATAAATTAAATTTTTTATTTTTATTTTTAGAAAATCCAACATGGCCTTGTACTTTTCCCAGTCAACAACAACAACATAGCCATTAATCAAGAAAGAAATCATTGTCCCAGTCATGTACAGGTAATGAATTTTTTTTGTCTACGAGTTTTCAGTAGTGGTAAAATGGAATAGCATTTTTAAGTTGGACTTACCTGAGTTTTAAACAGTTCACTCTTTGGCAGTGGTTTCGCTTTAGTTCGTTTCTGTTTTTTTCAGCGACTGCTACGGCGGTAAGGCTATTCTTTCCAAGTTTCTAAAAAATAAATCAAATAAACCGCTATAAATACCTAAATTCAGGTTAATACATACATTTCATAAAATAAAACATAAAACAAAAAAATGAAACAAGTTAGTTTAAAAAAATCATCTCACCTTTACTTGCAGTGACTTGTTGCTCTTCCCTTCTAGTGGGCTCAAAAGTGCAATGGTTTCTTCTCCCTCAGACATGTAAGGTATGCCGATTATCTGCAAACAAATAAATAAAATCATTAATTACCTAATCAATAAATAATTGCTTGTAAATATATATATTAATCAATAAATGTATAAATGAATAAATATATAAATAAATACCTACCCCACAACAAGGTTAAGTATTTTCCACCAACACCAAACCTGTTAAACAAGACCAAGTGTTTCACGCAACGCAGTGTGTTCAAAGGTAGTCACCTAAGTGAGAGTGGAAATGATAACGACATGTCTTTATATATGTTACGTTGCATGTATAATCATTTTTCCCACGCTTTGAACATTCTGTTATCAGGCACGTGGTCAGCTAACGTCCAACGTGAACACCTGTGACAGATCAAATTTCACGTCAACCTGCATTTTGTCACGTACGAAGCAAAATAGGATGTGACTTGTTAACAGTTATCATGCACGTGGACAGATAACGTCCAAGGTGAACACCTGCGGTAGATCAAATTTCACCTGGACTTGCATTTTGTCACGTACGAAGCAAGACAGGATATCACTGGTTTAGCGTGCCTGTGGTTTCACACATGTTCACATGCATTTCGCTCTTTCCTGCCACTACAATGGTCAGATTATTTCACCTTCAAGCGTCTTGGTCATTTTTTCCATTGCACTTGTTGTCAAGTCAGATCAGCGCCTTCCAATAAGCTCAAATGACCTTCACCTCCTGCTCGTCGGCAAGTTTGTTTTCTGTACTCGCTTCGATCAACATAGAACCAAGTTCTCATCACCGTTTACAAGTTAAAGGTAAAATATCAGAAAACGCATGCTCGCTCTGTCATACACCGACCCGCCGAAATAGCGATTGTTCTATTGAACACAGCCACCGTGGTCAGCGACAGGTTCCTTGAAACACACACACCCAGCCGTATCGTCTCTCTCAACCACCACGCTTCATAAACATTATAAACAGGTAAAGAAAAAAAAACAGGTTTTTTCAACATGTATGGCGTTAGGCCCTTTGTGAATTATTTTTTGGAAAAACAATATCTACCACATTTGAAAGGGGGCGTTAGCCCGAGTCCTAGGACACCTCGTACATGCCTCTAGCGTTATTGGTTCGTGAGATATCGGCAAAATCACAAAAAACACGTGTTTACCCCAAAATTGAGTTTCCAAATTTTTTTAAAATATAACGAGTGGTCCATAGCAAATAGGACGTCACCCCAAGTCCTTGGACCCCTCGTTCATGCCTCTAGCATGATTGGTTCGCGAGATATTAAAAGCGGATTACCTTTTAGTTTTGGTCTTTTCATTAAATAAAGAGCCTATAGGAAAGTAGGGGGCATCACTACGAGTGCTAGGACACCCTGTATGTTGAAATCCCATGATTGGTTAGCGAGATATCAGCTTCGGGGTAAATACGAGGAGGGTTCAAAAAGAAGTGTAGTAGCTCCCCCCCTCATCCCACTACTACAGGTTTTCATCCTAGAGACTTGACATTTATTTGGGGGGTAGAGGGGGTGGGGATCATTGATTTACATGAAACAAACTTTTTTGTAAACTTCCTAGTTTCCAAAATATAGGATTTTCAAAATTCGAGTGTTTTCAAAAAAGCATAAAAAGTAAAAAAAAGTCATTATAAAAATAAAGGTCATAAAGACCATTTGTTTGAGCCATGGCATAACGTTCTATCATGTTTAGTGTTCAAGCTATCGGCTACTTTCGAAAACGAAAAAAAATCAAAAAAAAAATCAAAAATATAACGACTGGTCCATAGCAAAGAGGACGTCAGCCCGAGTCCAACGACACCTCATTTGTCAAAATCGGACCATGCGTTCGAGAGATATTTAACATGGCTGAGGCTTAGTAGTGGGTCAAGGAGGGTTCTGGAGTGCGTTGGAATCGGCCTTACCCCCCTACTGACGTATGCGCAGAGCACCGATGAAGAGAGGTGCAGCAGAGCGGTGTGTTCAATATCAATCGATTACAACTCACAATGTCAGACAGCTGTGCACTGAGTGTGTGCTGTTATCCGATATGAATGGACACGTGGGACTAGTGTGTCAGTCTACAGACCTTGTATGGTGAAGCGATCAAGCTTGGTGTTGCATGTTCAGCGAAGGACGGCAGAGTGTGGAGGATGAAGATCGAAGTGGGCGTCCGTCCACATCCACTAATGTAAACAACATTGCTTGAGTACAGGACATGGCGTTAACGGACAGGCGCATAACGTGGAGTCCACACAATGGCTGCTGGGACAGAAAATCAGTTGTATGCTGTAACCCATTCCCTACTCCAAAAAGTACAAATATTTAGTAACATAATGTATAGGAACTACACTCAGAAACATTCAAGAGACTCTCCACTAAGTTTTCCATACTGAACAAACTCAACACATTCCTCATACAAAATAACTAAACACACAATAACACCTGCAATGACAAAATACAGTATTCACCTCATTCCGCGTGCCTAGTGCTGCCGCTGTGTGGTCGAACGAAGAAACCCTGTGGTGGCTCGTCTCTAGTCTTGGCTGTTGACCCATCAGCACAACGGAAACGTTAGGCACGCATAAGCAAAAAGTAGAGTTCATGTTTGCTGGCAATAGACGCAGACATTCTCGCTGAACTGCGATCTAGACAGCCTGTGCCGGACCAAGGAGTAAGCGCACGATTAGATACCTCGTTGTGAGGGGAGTTTAAATAATTCCTATTCTTTGACTAGCATCTGTTCTAATGCGCTATATTTAATTGTAGGTAATATTATTATTTATGTAATTATTTTTCATAAGGTGCAGGCACCCCTGGTCCACACTGTGTATTGGTTGTGCCTGGGCCCATCACAAGCTCCATGTTCTCTCGGGACGTCACTTGCACACCAATGCTGAGGTGGAGCAGGCTGTGTGACAATTCCTTGCATCGCAGGGCCCCGAGTTTTACCAGAGTGGTTTCTGATTGCCCGCTACGACAAGTGTCTCAATGTAGGTGGCGTAGTTGGTAGCATGCTGAGCTTCTATGCCCAAGATCGCGGGTTCAAACCAGGCCGAAGTCGTCGGATTTTTTAAGAGAGTTAAAAATTCCTCAGTATGCCTTCCTTTGGAGGGAAAGTAAAGCCGGCGGTCCCATGTCATAGATTTATGGCATGAAAAAGAACCTTCCACTAACTACACTTGTGAGAACCCTAAATTTGTAGGTTAGGTTTGATTAATTCTCTTAAGTTCCAAAGTTCGTCACCGGGTGCAGGTTGCGATGGCATCTAGTAGTAGCAAAGTTCATAGCTAATTGACTTGGACGGTAGCATTTGGTAGCGAAAGTAGGAACTACTTGAAATTATCGTCGCAGTCCGGAGTTGAATTAAAACAGATAACGCACACTAATACAGACATGAGAATTAACACCGGTTTTTGGGCTGATGACCTCGTAGTTCCGCCCCTTAAAACAACAATAACTAAATAATAATAACACCGGCTTTCAGACAAAATTCTACAAACACCCAAAGTACACGGGGCTACATGACCCTGTTGTCGCAGCCCCTAAACTGAGGAACCAACCAACCAATGTCAGTGGTGACTATGTGCAAGGTGTACAGTTCATGATGCAATTGTTTATGGCAAAAAAGGGTTCCTGCGAAAAAAGGCTTAATTTCAGAACTGCCATCGTACTACGAAAAGGCATTCGTTTATAATTGGCTACATTTCACCGAGATTTTTTTGAATCGTGCGTTGTTATATTTAAGTGCAAATTCAGCGCTAATTTATATTTATTTTAAGCCACATTGCTCTTGTCTCCTGTCATATTTGCTGTATTCGCCCCTCGCGATATCGCACGACTCACTCGGAATACTGGACCAGTTGGTGCCTCCTCAATTAGCGTATGGTCTGGTGTCTGATGTATTAATAGAAGGGTGCATACATTATTATCGGATGAGGGTGATATACGTCTCCCTTCCGCCATACTTTCACAAATGCGGTTTTATTGAAATAACTGTTTCCTGGGAGTTCAGCCAACAGGAAGCATTTCAACAGGAAACACGTCTGCTATAGGGGAGGGGGAGATGACGCTTTCCGGATGCAGGGGGACTCATATGGATGATTCAGTATTTTAGTCCTTTTTATATTTGCGAAATGACCAAATAGGATCACGCTAAAACTTTGAGTTGAATTTCCTCAGTCTGTTCCCGGTTTCCTTCATACGCTTTTTGAGCTGCTGTCTTAGATCTTCCGATCATTGTGGCTCTTCTTTCACTAAAAGAATCTTCAAAATTGTGTACTCATCTCCGAAACGTATTTCATTCCAACATTTGAATCGGTGATTTGAAAAAGGTGCACATTCCAAAATCCTTACATTTCAGGAGAAAGCAAAAACTGTTTTGTAGATAAACGAAAGGTTTGATCAAAATAGTCACATCATATTGAACCCTTCAGAATAGCAGTGTTTATATGTAAGAAATCTTAATCATGGGGTCGCGCTCAGTTCCTATGTGATGTTTACGTTCGCCAAACCACATGCTCTACTGAAGTAAGGGTCATAGGATTAAAACTATAATTAAGAAAGAAAGGTGACAAGATGTAAAATAATAACATGATTTAATGACTAATAGTGCAAAAAAATATATAAACAACAATAATTTAAAAAAATCCTCCCTGAATTTTCCCATGACAGGAATATCTATCAATGCTGAGGAGTCAGACGGATCTCCCCTTTATTAAAATGTGGATCCTGGTTCCACTAACTTGCAATTTGGATTTTATGTACTCGTAATGACTAACTACGAGGAATGAGTACTTTGGATGTCTGTTCGTTCACAACGGGTTAACAGCCACGATGCTCACGAACAATCATCTCGTAAATCAACGTTTACGGATATGGAACATAACACTAATAAAAACCCTTAAAAATGTAATGCTGACACACACACTAAAATCTACTATTTACAGGAATCTCTCTCGAGACCCTCATTTAGCGCGATGACGCACTTGACAATGAGCTGCCAACACCGGCCAATTGCTCAATACACAAGCAAGGAAATACAGCGTCGCACGTGACTTCACGGGTCACTGAATGGAATATAAACATGGACTAAACCAACAACAACAAAAGCCTGACAAGCTGATATTACTTTATATGAACAAAACTGCATGTTAAGCTAACGCTTCGGAGATTATCGTGATTCGTAGGCAACTCCCATTTATTTAAACAAATTCGTATCATTGATCAGTTCTTAATTCTGTATTTCAAGTAATTACGGTGCCACAAGCACTCTCCACTAATGACCTCGCTAGCAACCTTCAGTCCGTCTTGTGAAACATCTCACCCTTTCCTCAATACCTGTCATCGTCCCAACTCCAGTGTGTAAAAATAACTGACCAGCTGTGCCGTTATCTCAAAGAATCAACAGCAGCAAATCTCAACCACCTCAACAAATGGTCAGACATTAAACAAAATATCCACAATTGTCCTCGCAAGGTCACAATATGGATTTGGCATCAAGCTGACAGAAATCAGTCTACGCTGAAATTCCCGCTTGTAATGACCACAAAATACACACACACACACATCTGGGAATGACATTACGTTTTTCACACAGGTCGGCTGAATAGGTGCTCGCAAACTATTTTAAAAAAAATATTAAAACCTACGATAGAGCTGACTGCTCTTCGTCACAAATCACATTGCTCCAAAGGCAATAATTTCACTGAATCTGATCAATAATAAACCAAAAAAAAAGGATTAATTACCCTCCAATCTACTGTATAATTATATTACTTCAGTCCTACTTCTGAAACACAACATATCTCCGAGAGACGTTTTTAACCGCATTGCGTAACATATGCAAACACGGTCGTCCACATAGCTACGTTAGTTAAAACAACAAACAAAAACAAGAACCTTCCACTAATAACATATGCGAGCTGTTTCTATGCAAAAGGTGTGTCAGACCAAAACTAAATATACTACGTTAATCACACAAGCAAATTATTTACAAAAATATGTCCCATACACCATAAGTTAATCTATCAGATAATAAGAATATTATTCAGTACTCATCCTCAGCTAGTCACCCGTCAAAGAACATCAGCAGCCATCTCCCAACTGGATGCTTCTTATCTCATCTCAACCATCTTGACGGAGTGTTGATAGTTCCAGGCTTCTTCAATGGTAAGCGATGTCATCTCTCGTGCTGATTCAAAAAGTTAAATTATTATACACTTGATATCTGACTACTAAATTCGCCGTTTCAGGTACTACTTTCCCCGGAACTGTTCGTTGGCGAATTATCGATGATACTGCCCCTACAAAATATAGTACTGTGACTATCAAACACTGATTTTAACTCATATATTAATAATTTCTGTGTCCTTCATGACACGCAAAATATAAAAGCTTCCGTCCTCAGACGAACAAAAGTAATACGCCCTTACGTCCTCAGACGTACAAGAGTAAAAGCTTCCGTCCTCAGACGGACAAATGTAATAGCAATGTCTTGGCTCCTCACGCCACTTATAAATGAACCGGCCCTAGGTCTTGATAGAGGGGGAAATTATATAAAAATTTCTCAAAATAATAGTGGTACAGGAATGAAATAAATATCACTGAACTCGAAAAATAGCGCAGGTCAAGAATATGCCCATTAATCCTAGAATCGATCGTAGAGATGTTGTCTAGCCGATCTCCCGCGTTAATGCTAGCCATAGCGTGCCCAAGCTAGACTTGCCGCGCTGGTAAGCATTCTTCTCCCATTGGTTCGACATTTTCTGTAACTTGGCGGTTTTTATCAGACCTTGGCCTAGTAGGAGTGTCTAGTATTTTCATCAGCCACTCACGTTACTGCATCATATTTTTTTCTAGGCGCGAATATTACAATGAACATACCAGAAGCGTGTCTCACTGCGCGTCGCTTCTATTTTGAGGTGGCCACCACCTGTCCTTCTGAATCATTGCTATGTCTTTCTTTTCACAATCCTAAGTATTTAGCCTTCTGTCAAACAGCTGCAGGTATGTCCCCATTGTCTCCAACCAATGCTTGAAATTTCCTCATCTCCGTCTGGCTATTTTCATGATGCTGGTGGAAATATTTATTAATTGAAGAAATAAAACATCGAATCATTTATCCATCAGAGGTTAAAGGGTTCACAACTCCTCCACTCACAAAATTTCGAACTTCGGAGAAAGTCGATAATTTTAAAAAGACAGGCCAATTTGTTTTATTTCGGAATCACCCCTTTTCTATTACTTGGCCTAGCCGCTCCTGTCTTGAATGGCATTTACTCGTTTCATTTCCTGCTTGTAATGACCCTCTCAACTGCTGCATGACGCGCTGGTGCCTTAGGCAACACTCTGCTCGTCTCGTTAATGTTTGTCAACACCAATTCCACTTCCTTCTTCACGTGCCGTACTCAACTGCTCCCCGTCCACTTGGTTGATATTAGGAAGTCCATATATTCAAACTGCATCATTATTTCGGCGCTCTCATGGATCGCTTCTTCGATACTTTTTTAAGTTGGCTGCGTTGTAGACCGACATTTTTCCTGTGCTTAACTCTTTCACTCTGTATGCATTATTTCCAAGGTTTCTTACAATAGAATAGGGTCCTATGAACTTTTCGCAGAATTTGCTGAAGATCTTCTTCTCTGGATCCGATGTAGCGGGTCGTTTCACCAAAACGAGCTGGTTGATTTCAAGATCACTGTGAAACCTGTTATTTCTTACTCGCCGTAATCTGCGATCTGCTTGTTTTCTCATGTAGGCTCTCGTTCTCTCAATTCGCAGGTCAGGTGCTATCATGGGATCTTGTGGGCAGTTAATGATGCTTTTCCATGTTCTCACGGATACTCGTTTTTGTGTAGGACCATAGGGATCTGTCCTGTTGACTCGTGCCTGGTGGAATTCATGCATGTCTCTACATCCTTAATTTTATCCACCCATTTGTGATATTCATTTGGAATGAAGATTCTCAAGTGTGATGTTACACATTTTATTGCTCTCTCACTTGGATTAGCTTGGGCATGTCGGATACTGCTTAAAACGTGTTTTATACCCATGTCCTCCATACCTTTCTTGAATACGGCGCTTGTAAAATGACTGCCATGATCTGACAATATAAATTCTGGTTTTCCAAGGATTGGAATAACTCTATTTCGAATACGACTGAGTACTTGTTTCGATGTAGTTTTCTGAATGGGGCATAATACGACAAACTTAGAAAATACATCAATGCACACTAGCAAGTGACGGCAACCTCGCCTTCCTTTCGGAATTGGACCGAAACAGTCTAGGGCCAGTAGTTCGCAGGGTTTCTGAGGTAGCAATGGTCTAGGATACTGCCTCATTAATAAGTTACTGGGCTTTGTCCTCTGACAAGGATCACAAGTCGTAATGACGTCACATATAGTTGTTCTCATACATGGCCATGTAAATGTCTCTCCTATTGTCGCTTCGCACTTGTCTAATCCGACGTGTCCGTAACTTTCGTGAGTATGCCATGTCAGTCCTCGCTGTAATGATGCAGGTACTAATATGCGTAACTTGGTGTGGTCATTATCTATCCATTTGTGCAGCAAATTGTTGACATAAACATATCTTCCTTCTTTGGCTTTCGCTTCTCGAAATGCAGGTGTTCCTGTAGGTAGTTGCTTTCTGAAGTATTGAATTAATAGCATCATCCATGGTTCCGCTTCCTGTTCTCGCTGTATCTCACGTAACTCCTCCAAGAATTCCCGGTCCTTCGGTGTTAACTCCAAGTGTTGTACCATCGCTGTTTCTTCGTTATCAGGCTCTGGGTTCCTGCTGAGTGCATCCGGAATCACGTTCATCTTCCCTGGGCAATGTTCAATCTCAATGCTAAACTGCTGAATATATATAGACCAACGTGTCACACGTTCGCTTGCCATCGATGTCTGAAACAAGAATGTTAATGCCTTGTGATCAGTCCTGACAACAATGGGGTAGCCATAAATTATTCGTTTCCATTGTTGTAGCGCATGAAGAATGGCCAACAGCTCTAGTTCAGTTACAGTATAATTGCGCTCGTGCTTACGCAATTTTCGGCTGACAAATGCCAAATATGTTTTATGTTGCAGGTTAGCTGGATCTTCTTGGTAGAGCATAGCACCTATACCAATTAATGAAGCATCCGCTTGGATTATAAATTTGTGCTTGAAATCTGGATATCCTAACTTAATGCAGATTTCCAATAGCTGTTTTGTTGCTTGGAACGCCTTCTCACACTCCGCATTCCATAACCATTTATTATTCTTCTTTAGCATTTCCTGCATTGGAGCTACAGTCTCCATGTAACCTGGACAGTTTTCCTTAAAGAATCCCGTTACGCCTAAGAAAGCCCGAATGTGCTTGACTCTCGTTGGTGTAGGGAAATTCTTTATCGCTTCGATCTTAGCTGGATTTGGCTTCACCCCATCCTTGTCAATGATGTGACCCAAATATAAGATCTCGCTCTAGAAGAAATGCGATTTCTTCAGGTTTACTTTGAAATTTGATGCATTCAAGTTGCCTAATACTTTATCTAAATTTTCCATGTGAGTTTCAATGTTGTCGGATGCCAGCAGAATGTCATCAATGTAGCGTACCGTCATCTCCGTAACTTCCTCGGTTAGATTCCGGTCCAGGGCTCGGATTAAAGCACAGCCCGCTGTTTTGACTCCAAAGGGCATTCGGACGTAGCAAAACGTTTGGTTATCGATTAAGAAGCCAGTTAGAAGCTGTGACTTCTCATCCAATTCAATATGGTGGAACGAGCTCGTCAGGTCAACTGATGAATAAATGCTTTTGTTTTTAAAGCCTTTTAATACGTCTCTGGTAATTGGCGCTCTGTCATACGCAGGAAAAATGAGTCTCATGTTAAGATTTCTGGCATCTAAACAAAGTCTAATAGATCCTATTGTTTTTGTGACTGCCAAAATCGCATTTAGATAAGGTGTAGGTGTCTTCCTTATCACTCCAGCTTGTAACATCTCATCTATAATGACCTTAACTTGACAACGATATTTTTCAGGAATTGGGTACAATCTACTTTTGATACAAAAACAAGAACCTTCCACTAATCATTATTGCGTGCTGTTTCCATGCAAAAGGTGTGTCAGACCAAAACTAAATATACTACGTTAATCACACAAGCAAATTATTTACAAAAATATGTCCCATACACCATAAGTTAATCTATCAGATAATAAGAATATTATTCAGTACTCATCCTCAGCTAGTCACCCGTCAAAGAACATCAGCAGCCATCTCCCAACTGGATGCTTCTTATCTCATCTCAACCATCTTGACGGAGTGTTGATAGTTCCAGGCTTCTTCAATGGTAAGCGATGTCATCTCTCGTGCTGATTCAAAAAGTTAAATTATTATACACTTGATATCTGACTACTAAATTCGCCGTTTCAGGTACTACTTTCCGCGGAACTGTTCGTTGGCGAATTATCGATGATACTGCCCCTACAAAATATAGTACTGTGACTATCTAACACTGATTTTAACACATATATTAATAATTTCTGTGTCCTTCATGACACGCAAAATATAAAAGCTTCCGTCCTCAGACGAACAAAAGTAATACGCCCTTACGTCCTCAGACGTACAAGAGTAAAAGCTTCCGTCCTCAGACGGACAAATGTAATAGCAATGTCTTGGCTCTTCACGCCACTTATAAATGAACCGGCCCTAGGTCTTGATAGAGGGGGAAATTATATAAAAATTTCTCAAAATAATAGTGGTACAGGAATGAAATAAATATCACTGAACTCGAAAAATAGCGCAGGTCAAGAATATGCCCATTAATCCTAGAATCGATCGTAGAGATGTTGTCTAGCCGATCTCCCGCGTTAATGCTAGCCATAGCGTGCCCAAGCTAGACTTGCCGCGCTGGTAAGCATTCTTCTCCCATTGGTTCGACATTTTCTGTAACTTGGCGGTTTTTATCAGACCTTGGCCTAGTAGGAGTGTCTAGTATTTTCATCAGCCACTCACGTTACTGCATCATATTTTTTTCTAGGCGCGAATATTACAATGAACATACCAGAAGCGTGTCTCACTGCGCGTCGCTTCTATTTTGAGGTGGCCACCACCTGTCCTTCTGAATCATTGCTATGTCTTTCTTTTCACAATCCTAAGTATTTAGTCTTCTGTCAAACTGCTGCAGGTATGTCCCCATTGTCTCCAACCAATGCTTGAAATTTCCTCATCTCCGTCTGGCTATTTTCATGATGCTGGTGGAAATATTTATTAATTGAAGAAATAAAATATCGAATCATTTATCCATCAGAGGTTAAAGGGTTCAATATATCTGCATATTCAACATCGAAGCATGGAAATCATATTACATATCGTTTTCAAGTTATACCACATTTTATGAAAGGAAATATGTCCCTTTCTACACTCAAATTTGAGAAAGATGTTTGTAGAAGCAGATAATGTATGATATATAATATATCATATGTTTTATATTGTCCTGGTCAGCAGCTCCTGCCGTTGGCCAAGTGTGGCGCTCCTCATAGAAATGTATATACTGCTCTAGGAAATACTTGACAAGTTTTGAGAGATCACTTATCTTGCTGGCCTTAGTAGGCACCTCAAAGAAATAATAATAATAATCATTACTAGAAAATACAACCCCCCTCCCTCAAAGAAAATGGTGCTACATAGTTACCTTCCCATCATTAGCCTTGCTTGAAGAAAGCATTATGTTGCTGGTTGTTTTGTGCTTGAAGGTTAGTTTACAACAAGGAGGTTGTCACGTCTCCACTCAGGTCACTTCGGCAACATACGTACTTATACTTGCTCAGAGCAACTGACAGTTTTCTGTCTTCAAGGCTTTTAGGGCACCTTTACAAAGTATTGGGGCCACGAGTTCTAAACGTACAGAACATTGTAATTTCTTAATTTATTGCTACGAACCACCGGACTGACCAGCGCTGACAGCTGGCGCAGCATATGGTTGAAAAGGGGACTTATTCCAGGAATGTGTCCCTGCTTCAACACAATGAAAGTTCTCGGTCACTGAAAACACCGTCCAATTTATTGGAATGTGTATCATTTTGCCATCAAGAACAAAATGGTTATCTAAGTTAAATTTCCGATTTTTAGCCTATTTTCATTTATGAACAAGTAGTTCAGTGAAGAAATATAAAGCCTATTTTCATATATCCTGCCCATGTTAATTATCTCTATCAACATACAAAATTTCAGTTTAATTGCTGTAACAGATTCGTAGATATTGAGAACCGTCTAAATATTTCAGATTGTTGCCAGGGTGGATTTTTATTTTTGTACTATTACATTAATATTATTGTGTACGTGTGGTATTCAAACTTCAATCGCATGATTAGAACACAAGAAGTAAAAACGAGATTTTAAAATAACGCACAGCAGCCATCTTGTTATTATGCAAACAATTGAAATAAATTAGATGCCAGTGGATCAACATTTGTATAAGCATTTAACGTGCAACGTTTCACTGCACTCGGATAGTTAATTCGCGAGAAACGTCCATTTAAATATTTATATTTCGCGTCGCCGCCATGTTGGATTTGTGCTCACCAGGTTACTGAAGTCCTATAGGTGAACATATGTTCATAGTCTCTATGAACATAAAAAAATTCAGTTTGGTTGCTGTAAAAGATTCATAGATATTGAGAACCGTCAAAATATTTTGGATGGTCGCCATGTTGGATTGTTAAATGTATAGGCCATAGTGTTATGTACCATTCAAGGACAATTATTGCCTAGGTTCATTATTCAAACTTTCACTTCGATCGCATGATTACGACACAAGAAATAAAAACTTAATTTTAAAATTTCGCATAACCGCCATCTTGAGGTTATGTAAACAATTGAATTAAATTAAATGGCAGTGCATTACAATCTGCAAAATCATTTACTGTACCACATTTCACTGCGCTCAGAGAGTTAAATCACGAGAAAAGTCTATTATAATATTTCAAATTCGCTTGGTCGCCATGTTCGTTTTGTATTTTACAGCTTTATGAAATATACATACTTGTATCAGTGCCCTTTATCACCGTACAAAATTGCAGGGTGATATCTGTAATAGTATCGGAGATATAGATTGTCAGTGAAATATTTCGCACAGCCGCCATTTTGAGGTTATGTAAACAATTGAACTAAATTATACTCCAGTGCATTACAATAAATATGAACATTTGCTGTACCAAGTTCCATTACGTTTGGATAGTTAAATCGCGAGAACAAAATATTTAAAAGTCTGAACTTCGCTTGACCGCCATGTTGGTTTTGTAGTCACCAGGTTATTGAAAGTCTCTTAGGTGAACTTCTAGTAGTGCCCTTTATCACCGTACGCAATTTCAGGGCGATATCGGTAATAGTTTCGGAGATATTGAATGCTAGTGGAATATTTCGCATAGCCGCCATGATGGATTGCTGAGACGTAACAAAATTTGAAGGGCACGATCGAGGTCGCCGGGAATAGTGCTATTAACTTACCGAGTTTCATTGAAATCGCTCCAGCCATTTAGATTTTATTAGACACACACACACACACACACACACGCGCGCGCGCGCACACACACACGGACAAAAGGTGATCTCATAAGCCTATTTTTTCAAAATTGAAAATAGGCTAAAAATAGGCTTATGAGATCACCTTTGGTCTGTCTGTGTGTGCGTGTGTGTGTGTGTCCCCTAATAACTTCTAAACGGCTGTATCGGTTTCAGTGAAACTCTGTAAGTTCATAGCACTATTCTGGGCGACGCTGACCGTGCCCTTCAAATTTCGTTACGTCTCACCAAACCAACATGACGGCTGTGCGAAAATTTTCACCAGCATTCAATAAGTCCGAAACTATTACCGATATCACCCCGGACTATTTTACAGTGATAAAGGGAACTACTAGAAGTTCACCTATGTGACTTTTGAAAACCTGGTAACTACAAAACCAACAAGGCGGCCAAGCGAAGTTGCGACTTTTAAATAGACGTTTCTCGGGATTTAACCAACCAAACACAATAAAACTTGGTACAGTATATGTTCATACACATTGTAATGCACCGACATCTAACTTCGTTCAATTTGTTACATAACTTTAAGATGGCGGCTGTGCGAAATATTTCACCGGCATTCTATATCTCTGAAACTATTAGCGGTACCACCCTGAAATTTTGTGCGGAGATAAGTGGCACTACTGGAAGTTTATCTATAAGACTTTCAAAAGCCGGTTAACTACAAAGCGAACATGGCGGCCAAGCGATTTTGAACATTTTAAATAGAACTTCTCGCGATTTAATAATCCGAACGCAATGAAACCTGGTACAGGAAATGTTTATACACATTGTAATGCACTGGAATCTAATTTAGTTCAATTGTTAACATAACCTCAAAATGGTGACTGTGAATTTTAAAATTAAGTTTTTATTTCGTGTGTCGTAATCATGCGATCGAAGTGAAAGTTTGAATAATGAACCTACGCAATAATTTTCCTTTAATGGTACATAACTCTATGGCCTATACATATAATAACCCAGGGGCGTGGTGGCTCAGCGGTCTAGCTGTATGCCTCTCACCAAGGCGGTCCGGGTTCGATTCCCGGTCAATGCATGTGAGATTTTCGAAGTGAAATGCCATGTCCTGTGTTTAGGATTCCACGTAAAAAGGAGGTCCCGTGGCTCATGATCTCAAGATTAACGGTCACGTTAAACTACAAGCTTCCTTCCTTTTATATAATAACCCAACATGGCGACCATCCGAAATATTTAGTCGGTTCTCAATATCTACGAATCTATTACAGTAATCAAACTGAAATTTTGTATGTTGATAGAGGCAATTAACATAAGTACGATATATGAAAATAGTTCTTCACGGAATTACTTGTTTGGAATATGTTCATTTTTTGCAATCACCAATTCAGTTGTGCTTAAACGACTTGGATGCCACCAGAATCAATGACGTTTATCTACCTTCAACAATGACTGAAGTCCCTAGACTCGACAATATTGCTGCTAACGGAAATCTCTGGCCGCGTGAGCAGTACGTGGGTTAAATATCGTTCTGTGCCCGGAGTACTCTGTGACAGGAAGATTCCAGACAGTCCCTGCCTTCAACAAGGGAGGTGGAACAACAACATCTTACCGTCCTGGAAGCAAAGATGCTATGATCAACATGTGGACACACACTGCACGACCATGTCACAAACGACAAGGAGAGAAAGAGTTGGCAACCTTTGCCCACTAATCCTCTTAAGGTACTCATCGACCCTTCAATTAGTCATTTTCAAAGAAAATTTTCGAATTTTTTGTATTGTCTTATTCGATAGTATGTCCTCTCTACTTTCCAGAAATATAGAGTTTATACCAGTTTTATTGTTGTTTAGCTCATTTATAATAACTTTAATGATCGGTGAGCACGCATTTCAGCAGCTGTCATTTTGACGCATAGTTGCAGCAGATAAAGCACACATTAATCTGGCTTTGAAACAGTCTACTCCAGAACTAAATCAATGTTGGAGATACTCTCGGGTCGGAGAATGCAGAGGATTGACCTAAAATCCAAAGAAAAGGCAGTTTTTAGGAGTTGAAAAGTATGACTCTTTAATCTAAATGTGTACCTCAACTTTAAGTTAAGATTTCTCTCACTTCATTTTTTTCAATATTTGTCTTGACTTGGGCAGTTAAAATGTCCACTTAGAATTAAGATATTAGTTTCATTTAAAAACTAAAATATAGACAAATAATGCAGCTATTTTGTAACGCAGAATGAAGCTGTTAAATTGAAATTAGGGGTCGCGCCCCCCACAATTAATTTATTTTTTCAATCAATATAACGTAAATTGTAAAACAAAGCTAATATATTTGCCTCAACCAATGATACAAAATCGATTCTGCTATACAATATTCTGAACATACAGCAGATCAATGTGCGACAACAATGACTCAATTAAGTTGAAAAGAGCTAAGATATCGCGTCCTAAATATACACGTTATTTTTGTGTTTAATCTTTGAAAAAGACCCCCCAAATTTATTTATTTTTTATTTTTTGGCAAATATCCGCTAATTTATATTCCTGGAATAAGTGATATCAATTTCAAGAAAATAAGATAACTTGTAATGATATGTCTTCAGTAGTGTCGCTGAGTACCTTAACATGTCCATACCAACACAATCTCTCTTTTTGATGTGTAACATCTTTCCACTCGGTATCTGGATATTTTTGTGGCACTGCGTAGCTGTGGGAGTGATTTCGGAAAAGAGACGGAAGTGGATGAGACGGAAGTGGATGGGACGGAAGTGCATGAGACGGAAACAATCACCGCGCGTGGTGGCGGAGATTGGTACAACGACGTACTGTAAGCCATGTTACTATGTAAAATGTAAGTCGCATACTGTTTACCTCAAGGTTTGGAGGCCCCATTAAAGACATTCCTACAATAAATCATCTTCAAGTTGTCGTTCTTTGGTGTGAAAATATTCATTATATCATATTTGCTGAAAACAATTACGATTTATTAAATCTTCATACTTTTGCTGTATTCTTATTTAATGTAAGCACTCGATACCTCGAGTGCTACATCGCATCAACAAACACTCCAAACAACGTAGGAATTCAGTATATTAACACCGACTACTAACAATGATTGAAACATCGTTGTTCCAAACGTATCACTGGGAGAAACGCATTTAATATACCTACTGCACACCTAATTTTTAATAGCGCCTATACTTGGCAGTGCGCTATATCGGCAATAAGAGGCCATTTTCAATAACACCGCTGGCATAGGTTCACTAACTGGCCGGTATAAAGCGCAGCTCGCTTCAAGTAGGCAATGGATTGCTCCCGCATACAGTTGCAGGTATATGTCACTACTGCAGATGCATTGGAGAATCCTCTCATGTTTGCTGGCACAAGGTAGCACTATGAGCTCATTCTTTAAAAAATGCGAGTAATTAATACGGAATTATTCGAATAACAGGTCAGATGTTACACATCATATGCGACTACTGTAAGGCTCGTAATTGTTTCTTTTTAGTTCTTTCATAATTAATAGGCCTAAATAAATAAACTCACAAAACAAAATGCGCTATTTGCAATTCAGTCCTAAGTAAATTATTTGCTCTGATTTTGTGCAGTAGTTATTACTTAAATAAGTGTCATTTACGCTACCTACCAGAAATTTAAGATCCCCCCTCAACACACTCACTGACCGTGCTGCATTACACACCAGGCCTCTTCTCAGTTCTCTTTCTAGTTTACACGGATCGCCTCCTCTAAATGTGGTTATTTGCTTTGCTCTGCGATTCACTTCCTAGTTGACACGAGCAAGCGAAAGCCTCCCCTCCTTGTCCTTCTAAACAAGGTTACCTGCACTGCCATATCAGTTAAGTGGGTGGCCTCCACATTAGATAAGAGCAGACTAGAGCTTACTCTTCTGAACTAGGCATCTTGTACTGCCTTATCAGTTCAGCGGGTGGCCTCCACATTAGATATGAGCAGACTAGACCTTTCTCTTCTCAACTAGGCAACCTGTACTGCCTTATTAGTTCAGCGAGTGGCCTCCACAATAGATACAGTATGAGCAGCCTAGATCTTTCTCTTCTCAACTAGGCAGGTGGCCTCTACATTAGATATGAGCAGACTAGACCTTTCTCTTCTGAGCTAGGCATCTTGTACTGCCTTATCAGTTAAGTTGGTGACCTCCACGCACGTGTTCCCTGAAGGCTGCACATCTACATAGTGTTTACTTAGTTCCCTAGACAACAATTCAGACAATAAAGTGTAGCATTGTTTTCTTGTTCCAGAATATACGGTTACCATGATTTAATATACTCATGCTCCTGTTGTGGAATACCAGTTTAATGAAAGAGACAAATAAACTTGTTACAATTGTATGTTCCACTGATTTATTCTGTGTGACGCAGCTTCGACTGTTAGGCAATTGTGAACACAAAGGATCGAAATAAAAAACAAAAACGCGTACACAGAGGTTTAAACACCAACAATAGGCCATCGAAATACAGGATTCTGATTAAATATTTAAATTAGACCATTTTTGCTCACAATTGATGGTAAGCCACACAAGTCCACTATGGACCATAAATTAGTTGAGGCTGGAATAGAGCCCTTTAGGCAAAACAACATAAGCTTCCTTGAGGAAGTCCTTACTAGACAGTATCCCCATTGAGTGTAAGTTATCGTATCAAGGGCTGGTAACAGTGATAATACAGAGAGTGGCAGTGATTACAAGTTCATAAATAAGCATATTTTTTATGTATTTTGCTCAGAATCATTGTTTTGTTATTTCAAGAGCTCATTATATTTCTTTATAGAGGATATTCGACTGCAAATGTCTCTTCCAAATACGAGAGCATTTGATAAAACGCTCCAAATATTACAAAACAAAATAAATGACATTTGGGATGACTTTTTCATTACGGATGCGGTGATGAAAGAGGAATGGATAAAGCCAACTATCAACTACGACACACCATCACCCACTTTGCAGTACATGGCTTTCACCATAAGATGTGTACCACCAAGAAATGTCATCATCCAAGCGAGGACTGTGTCTGTCAATTCTGCAATGATCAATGTAGTCGATATCATGCAAGTGATTGCAGGGTTAGACAATAATATCACTCACTAAACTGGCGAGCCCGTTAGAGGAGGCTATCTAGTCACCACCAACCGTGTGTGGCCTCCCAGATAACCCCATCTTTCAAACACATTGTCGAAGTGGAACGGAATTCACTTCTTGTGGGACTAGCCGGCACAAGACTCGAAATCTCAAAGGATCAGGTCCCCATCATTAGCAATGTCAAAGACACCCGAAGAAATGCACCCCCAAAACACAAACTAAGAAATGATAACATCCAGGCTTAAGTAAAATTCGTGCAATTATTTATTGAAGAAATCAAACCCCTATCCTACCATCGGAGGGTTTAAAATCGGCTAATCCGCTAGCTAATAAAAAAACAACAACAAAAAAATCTCCTAACTAAATGTCATTAACCCTCTCGACGAGTCCTAAATACTTCAGAAAAAGCAAAGCCAAGCTTTGGACGTGGTACGAATAATCATTCGCTTACAACATGTGCGGAAAAATTTAATATGGATTCATGACTTGGGAATCACCCTGTATCAAAACTATTTATAGCGGTTGCTACTTGACCTTCATAAAAATCTAGCATTCACAAGCTAGTCTTGGTTGGAAAATACCTTGCAAAATACGTATCAGAAATGTCTGTCATTTAGTCGTAGTCTCATTGGAAATCACCGTTGTCTTTCTGGGTAATATTCGCAACAGGATTCGTGGCCTTTAGAACATCTGCCATCTTTTCTGGCACAGTTCCTGCCACACTACATGTGAGTCCATTGCCTTGTAGCAAAATCTTTAAATGTTACAAAATACATGTAGGGTTCACATTCTAACTGTTCACTGGTAACCCTGGTACAGATCTGAGTAATGCTAATCAATAATAACACATAATGCGAAGTTGTCGACCTTCAAAAATGATTAACACTGATATAAATGCTTAGTAAAAGCAAGGAAAATAATACGGAAGATATTCCTCTCCTAAGAAAGTCTAAATAGATATTCTACGCCACAGTACAATCTCGTGCGTACTAGCACAGTAAATAATTATAAATGGTTTAAACACCTTATCCTTCTGGCGTTAAATATAAATTAAACGATTATCATGTAGTCGGGGTTAAAGTGTGCAAATACTGGATACACTCATTACATTGATATGAGATTCAACTCGAATTTCGTGGTTTACGTGACCACTTCAAAAATGTATTTAAAATAATCATAATTGAGATGAGTGATCTTCGTCATCTAAACGATACGGCCGCAAACAGTGGCGTGCTATACCTGTACAAAAAGGGAGCTTAAAAATGTTACACACAATTCAGCATCAGCTGTTACTAAAAGATTACTGCTACTCGTTTAAGTAATAATCTGGGTTTCCATGAATTGGAAATTCACATTTTACAATAATGCACCAGTGTGCGAACATACTAAAATGGTGTCTAACTCTGAGCGTTTGAAGACCACGGTGTGGAAGCTCAAGAAAACTGAAAATCACTAAAAATGGGGTCTACGAGAAAAGCAACCTACCTACATGACTGTATTCAAGTACGGTTGCTAAAAACTACTCCACCATGACCTGAACAGGAGAATTAAATACATGACTCACGGCGTTGGTTGATCACCTCGTCCATAATGAAATAATGAGGTGTACTTTCTTTCCTTGGAACTTGGTAAAAGTTCTCCATTCTCCACGTGTGTCCATGGCCAAGACCATTCTCTCACATTCTTCCATTTTGTAGTGTTGTCAGGTGGTCGATGTCCCCTTCATCGAGTGGTTTAGGCCATGTTAAACAACTTGTTCCAAATGGTGAAGATTCCTAGCACGTGGTGCGTTAACAGCATCTTGTAGATGGCGATAAATATGATTTACACAGAATTTAGCGTGGTTTTATAGATCAAAACTGAATCTACACATGTGCAGACTATTACAAAAATGACCATGTGTCTGCTCACTGATTTTAATGATACTTGGAGTGTCGTTCATCACAGATTATAATATCTGGTAAAAGATTATATTCGTGCAATATCACTGTAATCTTGGCACTAAAAATCACGGCCTTTGCACGGCTTGGATGTGCGTCGTAATATTGTAACTTCAATCGTATAATTAACAGTATCATTTGGATTATTTCCACACTTAGAAAATTTATTGTAACTGCAGTTATGCCATGTGGCATGCAAAATTGGCCATGTGCTTGGTGTGAAAATATTCCGTTTCACAATTCTTACAATTTTCGTCGAAAATATCGTAGTTAAGGTTGCCACTTGCAACTTATAACAATCACTAGAACACTTCGTGCTCAAATAATACTAGATGCACTCTGATATTTCAAAACTGGACTCAGTCCTACTATAATCCCTGGTCTTGTAGACCAATTCACGAATACGAGCGTACGTGTCTGCAGTTCCGGCGCCGATGCTTCGTAAGTCGTGGAGCGACTACTTACTTCCTATTCGCATCTCTGCGATGTTTTACCTTTACCAAAAGACAATTAAATAAATATTAGGCCATCACATCGTGGCAAATTATACAGAATTACTGCAGATGATACTTTCAAACTTGCACATTAAAGATAAAATCTTTAATCTTGTAGAAAATTATATGGAGCATCTGAGTCAAGTCAAACGTGCGTCTGAAGCTAGAGCATGCTTCCTGGGCGCGTTCTATGTTTCTCAGATATAAAAATGCACAGCTCTCATAAAAATCATCACCAGCATGAGTGAATACGGGCTCACTGTGTACTAAATGACTTAGGATTTTGTACTAACATAATTCATTTTATGGCTATTTGCTGCAATAAATATTCATTCATTAATTCATTCAATCATTCATTGTATTTCTAAATAAATAGAGAGAGTTGCAAAATGACCAATGTCCAAGTGCACAGTGCTCGAAGCTCGTGGAGGTGCATTACCGGTGCCTAAGGCTCCACATTCTTTCATTCTTACGTCATGACGTAGCCGCGCTCTTCACATCAAGCACCATGACGGCGTGGGCAGCTGAAGCAAATCAGGTGTTCCGTGATTTGAATTGCGGCGCTGACAGCGACTATGCTGTGTGGTTTATCCACGGTTTCTCCCAGGCAAATGCCGTGATAGTACCTTACTTCAAGTTCCGGGGCACCTTTCCCATCCCTGTTCCTAATACACACACAAATACAGTCATCGCATAAATACAGGTTATCAGACAAGTTCAACACACACCCAACTTCACGGGGTTGATGTCCAAGATGTTCTTAGCCCCTAAAATGAATTAACAATAGGACAAATATGTTTTAGTTTTCGTGTATCTTGTTAAGGATTTTAGAAACTGATGTGAGGGCTGGAATAGGGTGCACTCAGTCTCGTCAGGACAATAGAGTAGCTGTCTGACAGTTAGGCAGCGTCCTGGTCAGGAAGAACAACCGAGGGGACCCGATACGCTGACCACGGGTCAACCCACAATCTGTAGGTCAAATGGCTGGACATCGGTCGCTTGGTTGGTCAAGGCACTTCGTGGGCTTTGGTGCCACGAGTTCATCTTTTTATTTAGTTTGTTATGTGTTCTGGTCATTGGATTTGCCTTCGCTTCTGTTACTTTTATGTTCGTTTTTTACTCTGGTGTTATTTTTAAATTTTGATTTTGTGTTTGTTTTTAAATTATGTTTAATGATTTTTGTGTGTTATATTTTTGTCTTTTTGTGTGATTAAATATAGCTTTTAGTTTTTGAGATTGTTTGCTTTATGATTTTGTGTTTGTTTTTGATTTTTATAATTTTGATTTAGGTTTATCTTTTTGCATTTTTCGTTCATGTTTTTGACCTTTTGCGTTTGCTTTTGTTTCCGGTTGTAGCTTTAGGTTTCATTGTTTTCCTTTTGCGTCCTTTTGTCTTTGCTCTTGATTTTGTTTTCAATTTTGGTTTCGTATTTGTTTTTTGATCATGCTACTGTTTTTTGTTTTTTACTTTTGTATGGTTTTGTGTGCATTTTGCATTTGATTTTGTTTTTCCTTTTCTTTTTGTTATTCTCTTTTTTATTGCTTTTGTTTTTCTTTTACTTCTCTTTATGTTAGATCTTTCGATTTGCTTTTGTGGTAATTTCCGTTAGATTTTATTTCTAATTTCTGTTCTTGTTTCAATGTTTATTATTATTATTATTATTATTATTATTATTATTATTATTTAAGATATTTTTTGGTTAGGTTTTGCGATTGATTGTTCTTTCTTTGGCTTCGTATTTTAGTTTCGTATTTCTCTTGATTTTTGGTTTTCTTCTTGCTTTTGATTTTTCGTACTGTTTTGTTTTGATTTTGTATTTGCATGTTTTTAAAATATTTTTTAAGTATTTAAAAAAAATCTGTATTAAAATATCTTTTAATTTTGCTTTTTTTTGTTATTTTTAGCCTACTTTTCACATTTTGCAAAAATGAGGAAAAAGTAGACTTATGAGATCGGGCAAATGTGTGTCTATCTGTCTGTCTGTCTGTCCTTCTGTCTGTCTGTCTGCTGTCAGTCTGTCCTTCTGTCTGTCTGTCTAGCTGTGTGTGTCCCCCCCCCCTATCAACTCCTAAATGGCTGAAGCAATCGAAACAAAATTTGGTAGAAGTGAAGATCTATACCTGAATATCTCACGGCCATATTTGAAAATGATGTCAGTGCTACCAACTGCTGAAAAATCGCAATTGAAATTTGAGCTCCATGTTGGATATCATGGAAGGTATGAATGGGAGCTATTTCAAAATTGGCATACGTATAGATAATAATATTGCAGTTTAATTTCCAGTGGTCCATACATGGCAGTGTTGCCAAAATGATTATAAGCCTGCTGATATGTCCAATTTTTAAATGCATATAACTTCTACACTATCTATTGGAATTCAACCAAATTTCGTATGTTGTATGTATACATAACCAGATATGACTGAGCGTATTCTTAAGAACCACCAGGGCTGCCAACCGTTAATAAATGCTCTTATTTTTAAAAATCCAAATACCAATATATCAGAAAGTATGCAAGCCGACAGCTTTAAACTATGCACACATATAGTACCTGACATTCTATATTAATTTGGAGTAACTTACGTACGTCAGTGCTACCAACATGATTCTAAGCCTGCTGAGAGGTCCTAATTTAAATACATGTAGCTTCCATACTATCATTTGGATTTCAACCAAATTTCGTATGTGCTATGAGTGCCATAACAGTTATGACTATGCGTATTCTTAAGAGCAACCAGGGTTGCCAACTATTAATATGTGCTGTCTCTATTTTTATTACCCTAATATCAATATATCAGAAAGCATGCAAGCCAATAGCTCTGAACTTTGCACACGTATAGTACCTGGCATTCTAGATTAATTTGGAGTAACTGATATAGGCCTACGCCAGTGCTGCCAACATGATTCTAAGCCTGCTGATAGGTCCAATTTTAAAATGCATGTAACTTATATACTAACTAATGGATTTAATTCAAAATTGGCACACCAATAGATCATATTATTTCAGATTATTTCTGACCAATACATGCATGACATTGTTGCCAACATGATTTTACGCGCGCTGTTAGATCCACTGTTTAACTGCATGTAACGTCCATGCTATTCATTGGACTCCAACCAAATTTTGTATTCTGTACCTTAAGAGATGGAACTAAGAATATATTCAGTCACCAGGGCTGCCAACTGTAGTGGTCTATTAGGCTACATTATGCCAGGTATACAGTATTTCGAACTAATTAGAAATTTCGATATTACCAAGTTAATTTCGTCATTATTATACATAGATCCATATAGATTAATCATTGGCATGCATCCTAAATTTTAAGAAAAGTAGGCTCTTTAGTTCGTCATGGAACTTCTTGGTTTTTATTGACTTTGAGTTTTTGTTTTGGTTTTTGATATATTGTTGCTTTTGCTCTTTTTTGTTTTGGGGTTTCCTGTGGTATTTGTATTCTTATGTTTTAGCGATTTTGTTTGTTTGTTATTTTTTCACTAGATCATGGAGAAATAAGAGGAATTCTTGGTTTTCGGAAATATGAACTCTTTTACAAGGGAATAAGGCTGAGTGATTGACATCAGCACTAGAGATGATTAACTCGTACCATTCTGCAAAGTGTAGACTAGGTGTTGTTAGTAGCTACGTGCTTGCTCAGTGTTTTAAAGCCAGTCTCATATTTATATTACCGGCGTGCAGAATGGTGAGAGACTTAACGACACAATGTCCTCGTCACAGCTAAATTCACAGTCTTTGAACCATCCTGTTGTTGTGGTGACCAATCAACGCAGGTTGGTTATTGCTCACACCATCCGAAATATTTAGTCGGTTCTCAATATCTACGAATCTATTACAGTAATCAAACTGAAATTTTGTATGTTGATAGAGGCAATTAACATAAGTACGATATATGAAAATAGTTCTTCACGGAATTACTTGTTTGGAATATGTTCATTTTTTGCAATCACCAATTCAGTTGTGCTTAAACGACTTGGATGCCACCAGAATCAATGACGTTTATCTACCTTCAACAATGACTGAAGTTCCTAGACTAGACAATATTGCTGCTAACGGAAATCTCTGGCCGCGTGAGCAGTACGTGGGTTAAATATCGTTCTGTGCCCGGAGTACTCTGTGACAGGAAGATTCCAGACAGTCCCTGCCTTCAACAAGGGAGGTGGAACAACAACATCTTACCGTCCTGGAAGCAAAGATGCTATGATCAACATGTGGACACACACTGCACGACCATGTCACAAACGACAAGGAGAGAAAGAGTTGGCAACCTTTGCCCACTAATCCTCTTAAGGTACTCATCGACCCTTCAATTAGTCATTTTCAAAGAAAATTTTCGAATTTTTTGTATTGTCTTATTCGATAGTATGTCCTCTCTACTTTCCAGAAATATAGAGTTTATACCAGTTTTATTGTTGTTTAGCTCATTTATAATAACTTTAATGATCGGTGAGCACGCATTTCAGCAGCTGTCATTTTGACGCATAGTTGCAGCAGATAAAGCACACATTAATCTGGCTTTGAAACAGTCTACTCCAGAACTAAATCAATGTTGGAGATACTCTCGGGTCGGAGAATGCAGAGGATTGACCTAAAATCCAAAGAAAAGGCAGTTTTTAGGAGTTGAAAAGTATGACTCTTTAATCTAAATGTGTACCTCAACTTTAAGTTACGATTTCTCTCACTTCATTTTTTTCAATATTTGTCTTGACTTGGGCAGTTAAAATGTCCACTTAGAATTAAGATATTAGTTTCATTTAAAAACTAAAATATAGACAAATAATGCAGCTATGTTGTAACGCAGAATGAAGCTGTTAAATTGAAATTAGGGGTCGCGCCCCCCACAATTAAATTATTTTTTCAATCAATATAACGTAAATTGTAAAACAAAGCTAATATATTTGCCTCAACCAATGATACAAAATCGATTCTGCTATACAATATTCTGAACATACAGCAGATCAATGTGCGACAACAATGACTCAATTAAGTTGAAAAGAGCTAAGATATCGCGTCCTAAATATACACGTTATTTTTGTGTTTAATCTTTGAAAAAGACCCCCCAAATTTATTTATTTTTTATTTTTTGGCAAATATCCGCTAATTTATATTCCTGGAATAAGTGATATCAATTTCAAGAAAATAAGATAACTTGTAATGATATGTCTTCAGTAGTGTCGCTGAGTACCTTAACATGTCCATACCAACACAATCTCTCTTTTTGATGTGTAACATCTTTCCACTCGGTATCTGGATATTTTTGTGGCACTGCGTAGCTGTGGGAGTGATTTCGGAAAAGAGACGGAAGTGGATGAGACGGAAGTGGATGGGACGGAAGTGCATGAGACGGAAACAATCACCGCGCGTGGTGGCGGAGATTGGTACAACGACGTACTGTAAGCCATGTTACTATGTAAAATGTAAGTCGCATACTGTTTACCTCAAGGTTTGGAGGCCCCATTAAAGACATTCCTACAATAAATCATCTTCAAGTTGTCGTTCTTTGGTGTGAAAATATTCATTATATCATATTTGCTGAAAACAATTACGATTTATTAAATCTTCATACTTTTGCTGTATTCTTATTTAATGTAAGCACTCGATACCTAGAGTGCTACATCGCATCAACAAACACTCCAAACAACGTAGGAATTCAGTATATTAACACCGACTACTAACAATAATTGAAACATCGTTGTTCCAAACGTATCACTGGGAGAAACGCATTTAATATACCTACAGCACACCTAATTTTTAATAGCGCCTATACTTGGCAGTGCGCTATATCGGCAATAAGAGGCCATTTTCAATAACACCGCTGGCATAGGTTCACTAACTGGCCGGTATAAAGCGCAGCTCGCTTCAAGTAGGCAATGGATTGCTCCCGCATACAGTTGCAGGTATATGTCACTACTGCAGATGTATTGGAGAATCCTCTCATGTTTGCTGGCACAAGGTAGCACTATAAGCTCATTCTTTTAAAAATGCGAGTAATTAATACGGAATTATTCGAATAACATGTCAGATGTTACACATCATATGCGACTACTGTAAGGCTCGTAATTGTTTCTTTTTAGTTCTTTCATAATTAATAGGCCTAAATAAATAAACTCACAAAACAAAATGCGCTATTTGCAATTCAGTCCTAAGTAAATTATTTGCTCTGATTTTGTGCAGTAGTTATTACTTAAATAAGTGTCATTTACGCTACCTACCACAAATTTAAGATCCCCCCTCAACACACTCACTGACCGTGCTGCATTACACACCAGGCCTCTTCTCAGTTCTCTTTCTAGTTTACACGGATCGCCTCCTCTAAATGTGGTTATTTGCTTTGCTCTGCGATTCACTTCCTAGTTGACACGAGCAAGCGAAAGCCTCCCCTCCTTGTCCTTCTAAACAAGGCTACCTGCACTGCCATATCAGTTAAGTGGGTGGCCTCCACATTAGATAAGAGCAGACTAGAGCTTACTCTTCTGAACTAGGCATCTTGTACTGCCTTATCAGTTCAGCGGGTGGCCTCCACATTAGATATGAGCAGACTAGACCTTTCTCTTCTCAACTAGGCAACCTGTACTGCCTTATTAGTTCAGCGAGTGGCCTCCACAATAGATACAGTATGAGCAGCCTAGATCTTTCTCTTCTCAACTAGGCAACCTGTTCTGCCTTATCAGTTAAGTTGGTGACCTCCACGCACGTGTTCCCTGAAGGCTGCACATCTACATAGTGTTTACTTAGTTCCCTAGACAACAATTCAGACAATAAAGTGTAGCATTGTTTTCTTGTTCCAGAATATACGGTTACCATGATTTAATATACTCATGCTCCTGTTGTGGAATACCAGTTTAATGAAAGAGACAAATAAACTTGTTACAATTGTATGTTCCACTGATTTATTCTGTGTGACGCAGCTTCGACTGTTAGGCAATTGTGAACACAAAGGATCGAAATAAAAAACAAAAACGCGTACACAGAGGTTTAAACACCAACAATAGGCCATCGAAATTCAGGATTCTGATTTAATGTTTAAATTAGACCATTTTTGCTCACAATTGATGGTAAGCCACACAAGACCACTATGGACCATAAATTAGTTGAGGCTGGAATAGAGCTCTTTAGGCAGGTACGCATTATGTACAGTGCAAAACAACATAAGCTTCCTTGAGGAAGTCCTTACTAGACAGTATCCCCATTGAGTGTAAGTTATCGTATCAAGGGCTGGTAACAGTGATAATACAGAGAGTGGCAGTGATTACAAGTTCATAAATAAGCATATTTTTATGTATTTTGCTCAGAATCATTGTTTTGTTATTTCAAGAGCTCATTATATTTCTTTATAGAGGATATTCGACTGCAAATGTCTCTTCCAAATACGAGAGCATTTGATAAAACGCTCCAAATATTACAAAACAAAATAAATGACATTTGGGATGACTTTTTCATTACGGATGCGGTGATGAAAGAGGAATGGATAAAGCCAACTATCAACTACGACACACCATCACCCACTTTGCAGTACATGGCTTTCACCATAAGATGTGTACCACCAAGAAATGTCATCATCCAAGCGAGGACTGTGTCTGTCAATTCTGCAATGATCAATGTAGTTGATATCATGCAAGTGAATGCAGGGTTAGACAATAATATCACTCACTAAACTGGTGAGCCCGTTAGAGGAGGTTATCTAGTCACCACCAACCGTGTGTGGCCTCCCAGATAACCCCATCTTTCAAACACATTGTCGAAGTGGAACGGAATTCACTTCTTGTGGGACTAGCCGGCACAAGACTCGAAATCTCAAAGGATCAGGTCCCCATCATTAGCAATGTCAAAGACACCCGAAGAAATGCACCCCCAAAACACAAACTAAGAAATGATAACATCCAGGCTTAAGTAAAATTCGTGCAATTATTTATTGAAGAAATCAAACCCCTATCCTACCATCGGAGGGTTTAAAATCGGCTAATCCGCTAGCTAATAAAAAAACAACAACAAAAACATCTCCTAACTAAATGTCATTAACCCTCTCGACGAGTCCTAAATACTTCAGAAAAAGCAAAGCTAAGCTTTGGACGTGGTACGAATAATCATTCGCTTACAACATGTGCGGAAAAATTTAATATGGATTCATGACTTGGGAATCACCCTGTATCAAAACTATTTATAGCGGTTGCTACTTGACCTTCATAAAAATCTAGCATTCACAAGCTAGTCTTGGTTGGAAAATACCTTGCAAAATACGTATCAGAAATGTCTGTCATTTAGTCGTAGTCTCATTGGAAATCACCGTTGTCTTTCTGGGTAATATTCGCAACAGGATTCGTGGCCTTTAGAACATCTGCCATCTGTTCTGGCACAGTTCCTGCCACACTACATGTGAGTCCATTGCCTTGTAGCAAAATCTTTAAATGTTACAAAATACATGTAGGGTTCACATTCTAACTGTTCACTGGTAACCCTGGTACAGATCTGAGTAATGCTAATCAATAATAACTCATAATGCGAAGTTGTCGACCTTCAAAAATGATTAACACTGATATAAATGCTTAGTAAAAGCAAGGAAAATAATACGGAAGATATTCCTCTCCTAAGAAAGTCTAAATAGATATTCTACGCCACAGTACAATCTCGTGCGTACTAGCACAGTAAATAATTATAAATGGTTTAAACACCTTAACCTTCTGGCGTTAAATATAAATTAAACGATTATCATGTAGTCGGGGTTAAAGTGTGCAAATACTGGATACACTCATTACATTGATATGAGATTCAACTCGAATTTCGTGGTTTACGTGACCACTTCAAAAATGTATTTAAAATAATCATAATTGAGATGAGTGATCTTCGTCATCTAAACGATACGGCCGCAAACGGTGGCGTGCTATAACTGTACAAAAAGGGAGCTTAAAAAATGTTACACACAATTCAGCATCAGCTTTTACTAAAAGATTACTGCTACTCGTTTAAGTAATAATCTGGGTTTCCATGAATTGGAAATTCACATTTTACAATAATGCACCAGTGTGCGAACATACTAAAATGGTGTCTAACTCTGAGCGTTTGAAGACCACGGTGTGGAAGCTCAAGAAAACTGAAAATCACTAAAAATGGGGTCTACGAGAAAAGCAACCTACCTACATGACTGTATTCAAGTACGGTTGCTAAAAACTACTCCACCATGACCTGAACAGGAGAATTAAATTCATGACTCACGGCGTTGGTTGATCACCTCGTCCATAATGAAATAATGAGGTGTACTTTCTTTCCTTGGAACTTGGTAAAAGTTCTCCATTCTCCACGTGTGTCCATGGCCAAGACCATTCTCTCACATTCTTCCATTTTGTAGTGTTGTCAGGTGGTCGATGTCCCCTTCATCGAGTGGTTTAGGCCATGTTAAACAACTTGTTCCAAATGGTGAAGATTCCTAGCACGTGGTGCGTTAACAGCATCTTGTAGATGGCGATAAATATGATTTACACAGAATTTAGCGTGGTTTTATAGATCAAAACTGAATCTACACTTGTGCAGACTATTACAAAAATGACCATGTGTCTGCTCACTGATTTTAATGATACTTGGAGTGTCGTTCATCACAGATTATAATATCTGGTAAAAGATTATAATCGTGCAATATCACTGTAATCTTGGCACTAAAAATCACGGCCTTTGCACGGCTTGGATGTGCGTCGTAATATTGTAACTTCAATCGTATAATTAACAGTATCATTTGGATTATTTCCACACTTAGAAAATTTATTGTAACTGCAGTTATGCCATGTGGCATGCAAAATAGGCCATGTGCTTGGTGTGAAAATATTCCGTTTCACAATTCTTACAATTTTCGTCGAAAATATCGTAGTTAAGGTTGCCACTTGCAACTTATAACAATCACTAGAACACTTCGTGCTCAAATAATACTAGATGCACTCTGATATTTCAAAACTGGACTCAGTCCTACTATAATCCCTGGTCTTGTAGACCAATTCACGAATACGAGCGTACGTGTCTGCAGTTCCGGCGCCGATGCTTCGTAAGTCGTGGAGCGACTACTTACTTCCTATTCGCATCTCTGCGATGTTTTACCTTTACCAAAAGACAATTAAATAAATATTAGGCCATCACATCGTGGCAAATTATACAGAATTACTGCAGATGATACTTTCAAACTTGCACATTAAAGATAAAATCTTTAATCTTGTAGAAAATTATATGGAGCATCTGAGTCAAGTCAAAAGTGCGTCTGAAGCTAGAGCATGCTTCCTGGGCGCGTTCTATGTTTCTCAGATATAAGAATGCACAGCTCTCATAAAAATCATCACCAGCATGAGTGAATACGGGCTCACTGTGTACTAAATGGCTTAGGATTTTGTACTAACATAATTCATTTTATGGCTATTTGCTGCAATAAATATTCATTCATTAATTCATTCAATCATTCATTGTATTCCTAATAAATAAATAGAGAGAGTTGCAAAATGACCAATGTCCAAGTGCACAGTGCTCGAAGCTCGTGGAGGTGCATTACCGGTGCCTAAGGCTCCACATTCTTTCATTCTTACGTCATGACGTAGCCGCGCTCTTCACATCAAGCACCATGACGGCGTGGGCAGCTGAAGCAAATCAGGTGTTCCGTGATTTGAATTGCGGCGCTGACAGCGACTATGCTGTGTGGTTTATCCACGGTTTCTCCCAGGCAAATGCCGTGATAGTACCTTACTTCAAGTTCCGGGGCACCTTTCCCATCCCTGTTCCTAATACACACACAAATACAGTCATCGCATAAATACAGGTTATCAGACAAGTTCAACACACACCCAACTTCACGGGGTTGATGTCCAAGATGTTCTTAGCCCCTAAAATGAATTAACAATAGGACAAATATGTTTTAGTTTTCGTGTATCTTGTTAAGGATTTTAGAAACTGATGTGAGGGCTGGAATAGGGTGCACTCAGTCTCGTGAGGACAATAGAGTAGCTGTCTGACAGTTAGGCAGCGTCCTGGTCAGGATGAACAACCGAGGGGACCCGATACGCTGACCACGGGTCAACCCACAATCTGTAGGTCAAATGGCTGGACTTCGGTCACTTGGTTGGTCAAGGCACTTCGTGGGCTTTGGTGCCACGAGTTCATCTTTTTATTTAGTTTGTTATGTGTTCTGGTCATTGGATTTGCCTTCGCTTCTGTTACTTTTTTGTTCGTTTTTTACTCTGGTGTTATTTTTAAATTTTGATTTTGTGTTTGTTTTTAAATTATGTTTAATGATTTTTGTGTATTATATTTTTGTCTTTTTGTGTGATTAAATATAGCTTTTAGTTTTTGAGATTGTTTGCTTTATGATTTTGTGTTTGTTTTTGATTTTTATAATTTTGATTTAGGTTTATCTTTTTGCATTTTTCGTTCATGTTTTTGACCTTTTGCGTTTGCTTTTGTTTCCGGTTGTAGCTTTAGGTTTCATTGTTTTCCTTTTGCGTCCTTTTGTCTTTGCTCTTGATTTTGTTTTCAATTTTGGTTTCGTATTTGTTTTTTGATCATGCTACTGTTTTTTGTTTTTTACTTTTGTATGGTTTTGTGTTCATTTTGCATTTGATTTTGTTTTTCCTTTTCTTTTTGTTATTCTCTTTTTTATTGCTTTTGTTTTTCTTTTACTTCTCTTTATGTTAGATCTTTCGATTTGCTTTTGTGGTAATTTCCGTTAGATTTTATTTCTAATTTCTGTTCTTGTTTCAATGTTTATTATTATTATTATTATTATTATTATTATTATTATTTAAGATATTTTTTGGTTAGGTTTTGCGATTGATTGTTCTTTCTTTGGCTTCGTATTTTAGTTTCGTATTTCTCTTGATTTTTGGTTTTCTTCTTGCTTTTGATTTTTCGTACTGTTTTGTTTTGATTTTGTATTTGCATGTTTTTAAAATATTTTTTAAGTATTTAAAAAAAATCTGTATTAAAATATCTTTTAATTTTGCTTTTTTGTGTTATTTTTAGCCTACTTTTCACATTTTGCAAAAATTAGGAAAAAGTAGACTTATGAGATCGGGCAAATGTGTGTCTGTCTATCTGTCTGTCTGTCTGTCCTTCTGTCTGTCTGTCTGCTGTCAGTCTGTCCTTCTGTCTGTCTGTCTAGCTGTGTGTGTCCCCCCCCCCCCTATCAACTCCTAAATGGCTGAAGCAATCGAAACAAAATTTGGTAGAAGTGAAGATCTATACCTGAATATCTCACGGCCATATTTGAAAATGATGTCAGTGCTACCAACTGCTGAAAAATCGCAATTGAAATTTGAGCTCCATGTTGGATATCATGGAAGGTATGAATGGGAGCTATTTCAAAATTGGCATACGTATAGATAATAATATTGCAGTTTAATTTCCAGTGGGCCATACATGGCAGTGTTGCCAAAATGATTATAAGCCTGCTGATATGTCCAATTTTTAAATGCATATAACTTCTACACTATCTATTGGAATTCAACCAAATTTCGTATGTTGTATGTATACATAACCAGATATGACTGAGCGTATTCTTAAGAACCACCAGGGCTGCCAACCGTTAATAAATGCTCTTATTTTTAAAAATCCAAATACCAATATATCAGAAAGTATGCAAGCCGACAGCTTTAAACTATGCACACATATAGTACCTGACATTCTATATTAATTTGGAGTAACTTACGTACGTCAGTGCTACCAACATGATTCTAAGCCTGCTGAGAGGTCCTAATTTAAATACATGTAGCTTCCATACTATCATTTGGATTTCAACCAAATTTCGTATGTGCTATGAGTGCCATAACAGTTATGACTATGCGTATTCTTAAGAGCAACCAGGGTTGCCAACTATTAATATGTGCTGTCTCTATTTTTATTACCCTAATATCAATATATCAGAAAGCATGCAAGCCAATAGCTCTGAACTTTGCACACGTATAGTACCTGGCATTCTAGATTAATTTGGAGTAACTGATATAGGCCTACGCCAGTGCTGCCAACATGATTCTAAGCCTGCTGATAGGTCCAATTTTAAAATGCATGTAACTTATATACTAACTAATGGATTTAATTCAAAATTGGCACACCAATAGATCATATTATTTCAGATTATTTCTGACCAATACATGCATGACATTGTTGCCAACATGATTTTACGCGCGCTGTTAGATCCACTGTTTAACTGCATGTAACGTCCATGCTATTCATTGGACTCCAACCAAATTTTGTATTCTGTACCTTAAGAGATGGAACTAAGAATATATTCAGTCACCAGGGCTGCCAACTGTAGTGGTCTATTAGGCTACATTATGCCAGGTATACAGTATTTCGAACTAATTAGAAATTTCGATATTACCAAGTTAATTTCGTCATTATTATACATAGATCCATATAGATTAATCATTGGCATGCATCCTAAATTTTAAGAAAAGTAGGCTCTTTAGTTCGTCATGGAACTTCTTGGTTTTTATTGACTTTGAGTTTTTGTTTTGGTTTTTGATATATTGTTGCTTTTGCTCTTTTTTGTTTTGGGGTTTCCTGTGGTATTTGTATTCTTATGTTTTAGCGATTTTGTTTGTTTGTTATTTTTTCACTAGATCATGGAGAAATAAGAGGAATTCTTGGTTTTCGGAAATATGAACTCTTTTACAAGGGAATAAGGCTAAGTGATTGACATCAGCACTAGAGATGATTAACTCGTACCATTCTGCAAAGTGTAGACTAGGTGTTGTTAGTAGCTACGTGCTTGCTCAGTGTTTTAAAGCCAGTCTCATATTTATATTACCGGCGTGCAGAATGGTGAGAGACTTAACGACACATTGTCCTCGTCACAGCTAAATTCACAGTCTTTGAACCATCCTGTTGTTGTGGTGACCAATCAACGCAGGTTGGTTATTGCTCACACAAGGAAGGTGGTGCCTTTAACGCCTGCAGATCTCCTTTGAGCGGTCATGACTGTTGTTGCTGCATGGAATATTCTTCTTCTTATTATTATTATTATTCGATTCGGCCAACTAGGGACCAAGTCAGTTTAACCTTCTCTTCTTCCGAACTCTAACTACCGCCCAGTGTTCCCGCATTCGTCTCCGGTGTTGTTCTTTTCTCTCTTGGGACCACGCCTTCCCTGTCTTCAGCTTCGGCTTTTCCTGGAAACCTTCGTGCGTACGTAGTTTTTCCTTAAGTGGAACGCGCTCCTGGACATCTTTAGGGGAAATTTTCATTTCACGTAGATCTTTCTGAACTTCCTTGACCCATGCCCCTTTGGTTTTCTTATCTTGAAAGTACGTCAATATCCATTTTGATATCCTGACTGGGCTCATTCGTGTCACGTGACAATAAAAGGTAATCCTTCTTTTTCGAATCGTGTCACTGATCTTCTTCACGTGCATGTATAATTCGTTGTTGTGACGCCTTCTGTACTCGCTGTTTTCTTTGATGGGACCCAGGAACATTTCTATTATTATTATTATTATTATTATTCATTTAGTTACATGGCAACAAAGATGGGAAAATGAGCTTTGGGGAAAATGGACGATGAAGCTGATACAATCATTGGCTGATGGGGTCAATTGGAATCACGGTGAGGTGAACTATTACCTGACGCAGTTCTTGACAGGTCACGGATACTTTGAGTCATTTTGTTTTAAGGGGCGGAACTACGAGGTCATCTGCTCTATGGATACTTTCGCCAATTCCTTTACAGCGAGCGAGTAGTCCAGCGTGCATATACTGCAGTGAAATTGATGATGCACTCCATACTTTCTTTACATGTGACCATTGGCTGCCACAAAGAAGATGTTTGGAGGCAGACAACACAGTCAATGTCATGCTACAAAACCAGGAAACCTGGGATCAGATGGCAGTGTATGTGGAGAGTACTTTGAGCCTAAAGAAGCGGGATCTAGACGCTTATGGCCAAGAGTAATGAAGAACTGAAGGAAGAAGGAGCTTAAGATGCTTTATAAACGACGCCGCCCTGAAGTAATGCGAAAGTGGTTCCGGGCGGACGTGGGTGTGTGGGTTTTAGTGGGTAAGAGCCCCACACACTTGAAGAGTGTGGACCCTCTTCAAGCGTCTGGAAGCAGATTTCCCACATTCCTTCGTAAAAAATATATATATATTTACACAGTGACCTAAATACACTGTGAGTAGAAGCAAAGTTGAGCATACATGCCCTTAACTCAGCAGTGTCTCTGCCACCACATTAACAATTATACATTCACATAAACACACAGCTACAATGCAGTTACATTTTCATTTGGGACTGATTTGCCTTTCAGCGCCCAGTGTAGTCTGCAAGCATGTGTTTGCAAACATGTCAGCTCAATAGTCCCCTATTAGCAGTTAGCACTGCGGCCTTCCCTGGTTCTACAACTCTCACTTTGAAATCGTTCAATACTGAATCTAACAATCGCCTCCTAGGTCTACCTCTGCTTCTCTTACCCTCTAGTTTGATTCAATTTTAAGTAGTTCCAACTTTGGCTACCAGATGCTATCGTCACCTAACAGCGAACGTTGGAACATGATAGAGCGTTTCTAACCAAATACAGTATAACCAAAAAATTTGACTGCAAACTACCAATTGCTGTGGTAAGTTCCTTTTCATGCCAAAAAATCTATGACATGGGCCCGCCGGCTTTAATTCACCTCCGAAGGAAGGCATACTGAAGGATTTTAACACTCCTAAAAATCCGACGACTTCAGCCGGGTTCGAACCACAGATCTTGGGGATAGCAGTTCAGCATGCTACTGACTACGCCACCGAAGCTAATTTATTAGAATATATTCGAGTACATAAATTAACATAAATAATCCGTGTTATTATGGTATCTCTAGTCGTGTTATTATTTTTAATTCAGGGGGAAAGGAGGGGGGGGGGGGAACGAGGCGGCCGTAGTCTTAGGTAAGGATACATCCAGACATTCCATGAAGTAGAAGTGGGAAAACAGGAAAATCACCGAGGCTGAGCTGAGAATTGTTGTTGTTATTGTTGTTTAATTTAAGGGGCTTAGACATCGTAGTCATTTAATCCCGTGTAATTTTGTCAGATAACCTCTGTTCTTGTGATGGCTGTATTACTGTATGTGTTTGTGTCTTTCGTCATTTGACTGGTTTGATGCAGCACTCCATGCCTCCCTGTCTTGAGCTAATCGTTTCATTTCTACAAAGCTACCACACCTTACATCCGAGGCAATCTGTTGAGCATATTCTAACCTTGGTCTACCCCTACAGTTCTTGTCCTCAGCCCTTCCTTCCATAACTAAGCTTGCTATTCCTGGGTGTCTTAGTATGCGTCATACCAACCTATCTCTTCTCTTCATTAGTAGTCGCCACTCAACTTATTACCTCTCAATGTCTTACTCTATCTACCCATGTGATCTTCATCTTTCTCCTGTAATACCACATTTCGAACGCTTCTATTCTCTTTCTGCTGCGCCAACAGTCCAGGTTTCACTTCCATAGACCGCCACGCTCCAGGGAGAGACTTTCAAAAATTACATTCTAATAGGTAAATCTAAGTTCGATGACAACAGATTTCTTAATATGCGTAAACATTGACCATTATGGCAATGGTATTAATTAATAACCGTGTTGACTGATAGTATTATCTTATTGAAACCGCCCAGTTAAACACTGAAGTTGTTGTTTGAGCCTTCAGTCTTTTGACTGGTTTGATGCAGCTCTCCATGCCTCCCTGTCCTGAGCTAATCGTTTCATCTCTACATAACTACCACACCCCACATCCGAGGCAATTTGTTTAACATATTCTAACCTTGGTCTACCCCTACAGTTCTTGTCCTCGACCCTTCCTTCCATAACTAAGCTTGCTATTCCTGGGTGTCTTAGTATGTGTCCTACCAACCTATCTCTTCTCTTCATTAGCAGTCGCCAGAAACATCTCTCCTCTCCCACTCGGCTTAATACCTCTTTGTTTGTAACCCTATCTACCCATCTGATCTTCATCATTCTCCTGTAACACCACATTTCAAATGCTTCAATTCTCCTCTTTTCTGCTACACCAATAGTCCAAGTTTCACTTCCATAGAGCGCCACGCTCCAGACAAAGGCTTTCAAAAATGACTTCCTAATACCTAAATCTATATTCGATGTCAGCAGATTCCTTTTTTGTAGAAATGCTTTCTTTGCCTGAGCCAACCTACTTTTTATATCCTCTTTGCTTCGTCCATCACTGGTTATTCTGCTTCCTAAGTAACAGAAGTCTCCTGCTTCCTTCAGCTTTTCACCTGCCAATTTGATCTCCACAGAGGTTTCTGATTTATTTCGTTTAATTATATTATTAATCGTACATGTTTCGGTATTTCATTGATACCTTCCTCAGCGTGATTGATATTAAATCTTAAAACTAGTTAACAAAGCCAAAAAGAAATGGATATCCTTACAAAAATTGTTTTAAATCAAAAAATGGATAAGCTTGCGAATAATTAAATGCCATGTATTAAAAATGATATCAAAATAATGCTATTAAAATAAGAGATCTACCTTATAAACTGCCTACGTCAATACTCCAATAATTTTGATCAAAAACTGTAGTGACAGAAGATGTCGCTGTCAGAAGAATGAAGAAGCGCAAAGGATGCAGGTCGAATTGTCGCCTCAAACGGAACAAAAATGTTGTAATACAGTCCTCCAACTTAAAACTTCTGCCGATTCCCAACTTAATGGCCCACTCTGTTGTTTTAGTTGCTTAATGGGTAACGCAATGTGCAGGCTATTTACCAAACACAGCAATCAAGCATATTACACAGTGTCGTCTTCAGGTGGAATACTGTTACGAGAAACCTAATAGTTTACGGTATTACCTTCTCCTAAACTTCGATGACTCAATTGGTCCTTATTTGTTGGCTCTGTCTGTTATATTATATGTGTATTAGGCAACACAATGTGCAGATCATCTATTTAAAACTATGAAATAACATGTTCGTAGATAAAAGCCAAACTCACTACCTTTTCCAAAATTTACACAAGATATGATTTTTAAAGCACTATTCAGTATGTTGAGGTACAGAGATATACCACATGGAAAGATTCAACAAAATGTTGGCAAACCTGAGTTCAAGGAACTGCTGTTCAGAATAGGCTTTCGGTACAGGTTATGCGGCCCATGTTCGTAACATGTTTTCCTTTGGCAATGCATCTACACTATGTGCGAGGGCAACGCTTTTCAAAGATCTCTAAAAACACAATAATCAGGAAATATGAAAATAAATTAAAGTGTGAGCGAAGATTCAGGGAGAAATAATTTCATTTCTGAGATTTGCTGATGACATCGTCATCTTGCCCGATACGCCAGAGGATTTGAACGAGATTTCGAATGGTATGGATTCCGCCCTGGGGAAAGAATTCATGATGAAAATGAATAATTGTAAAACAAAAATTATTGGAATGCAGCCGAAATAAATCAGAAACCTCTATGGGTATCAAATTGGCAGGTGAAACGCTACGGGAAGTAGGAGACTTCTGTTACTTAGGAACCAAAATATCCAGTGATGGACGAAGCAAAGAGGATATAGAACGTAGGTTGGCTCAGATAAGGAAAGCATTCCTACAGAAAAGGAATTTGTTGACATCGAATATACATTTAGGTATTAGAAAGTCATTTTTGAAAGCTTTTGTTTGGAGCGTGACACTATAAGGAAGGGAAACTTGGACTAATGGTGCAGCAAAAAAGAGGAGAATTGAAGCGTTTGAATTGTGGTGTTAAAGTAGAATTATGAAGATCGGATGGGTAGATAGGGTAACAAATGAAGAGGTATTATGACGAGTGTGAGAGGAGAGATGTTTCTGGCGACTGCCAATGAAGAGAAGAGATAGGTTGGTACGACACGTATTAAGCCACCCAAGAATAGCAAGCTTACTTATGGATGGGAAGGTCGAGGACAAGAACTGTAGGGGTAGACCAGGGTTAAACAGATTGCCTCGGATGTAGGGTGTGGTGGCTATGTAGAGATGAAACGATTAGCTCAGGAGAGGGGGGAATGGTTAGCTGCATCAAACTAGTCAAAAAAGATACGAGCCTTTCAGTAGTCGTATATGATGTGTAACATCTGACATAAAAGAAACCTTACATGAAATTGTTTATACACTGGTATTGTATGTCTACCCCTTATTATTCCCGTTTTCCTACGGGGCCGGGGATGAGATGCGATGGAAGTATTTGTGGCGGATGCCCTTCCTGACACCAACCTCACGAGAGGAGTTAATGAGAGATGAAATGAATGATGGTGAATGAAACTGGGTAAGGATGTGGAAGGAAGCGGCCGTGACCTGTCTGAAGGTACCGTCCCAGCATTTGCCTGGAGTTGAAAATGGGGAAACCACGGAAAACCACTTCAAGGTCGGCAAATTTTTGATACACCGGTATTTTATAATATTTTTGGCACAAATATTAATCTATTGTGAAAGGGAGTTTTTACAGATATTGCAGTTTATAATACGGAACTCATTTTATTAGAGGTTTTGTAGCTTCCACCAGTTCAAGCCTAAATAAAGAATACGATATGGATCAACTAGATTAATAGACGCGACACCGCTCTTAACCTTAAATTCCCTATAAATAGGCCAACTTGCGAGTAAATGCAATGTGCACAGCAGTAGATCATGAAAGGCTTGTCCAGTTCCCGGACCTCTTGATTCACAGACCAACACGTAATTTCATATGGATTCTGTTAAAATGAGTCATATTGATAAGATATATATCGTTTAAAACGATAATCTGGCAGCAAAAAATCTAACCCGTCCGGGAATCGAACCCGAGATCTCTAGATTCACAGTCAATGATGTTAACCCCACGGTTATTTCGACCACACTAATGTAAGGTACAAGATGGTGACTTATATTGACGTACCAATAATACTGCTTCACGGAATTAAGTTTCATTTATATTTTGCTTGTTTCGATGCTGTTCCTGCGTGAAATCAAGTTTAAAATGCGTTATGAATAGGCCCTCTTTTGAGTAAAGAGACTGTGTTCAGCATTAGTTCATGAAGGCTTGCCTAGGTCCCGTATAAACAAGATGATATATATATATATATATATATATATATATATATATATATTATATTGATGACTGCATTACCGTTATGTGGGTTAATATATGAATAGCCATTGTGCAGAAACATAATACCGGAATTGCCGACTACTTACAATGTGTCATATTAAAGCATAATTTAAAAACTGATACGAAGTCTTCGACTATGTGCCATGTGCTTTGTGGTCAATCAGTTGACACCAGAGTTCGCATGAGCGTTTACCGTCAAAATTAAAGTGTTCAGCAATGCGATCCAGCTAGCAGTGCGTGTTACACTTCCGTTCGATCCACCACTGGCAGCTGGATCGCCCGATCCACTTCCGTCCCATTTTTCAAAATCACTCCCCCAAATATCCAGCAACCGAGTGGAAAGATGTTAAACATCAAAAACTGAAGACTCAAACAACATCAATCAGGAATTTTAATTACTTAGAGAGGCATGTGAGGCAAAAGGGTTGTTGGAGAATTTCAATCCCTGGGATGTAACTCTGGAAGAGGCTGCATAATGTACATCAGCGGCCAAGGTGAGAGATATTTTACTATAGGTCTATTAATAGCGATATGTTGACGTTCAAATCATCAATAAGTGTGGCAAAATTTCACCCAGAATAGCTTAAGGAAGAATACTTTTAATTCCCCATATTCCGATAGATTTGCCTTTCCAGTGTGCAAGAGTACTGTTCCCTCTTCAAACAATATTCGCAATTTCTATTAACAAAGCGCAATGACACACACTTAACAGCAGCAGGTGTACATTTAGACAAAACCATTTTTTCCCATGGGCAACGGTATGTGGCGTGCTCGCGAGTATCCGGACAACAAAATCGTTATATCTCAGCAGAAGATGGCAAAACCAAAAACGTAATTTTCAAATGTGTTCACATAATGTAACATCGTACCCTGTAGACTTTCACAACTCTATAAAATTCCCACTTTGCTGCTCATATCAATATAGACTGCTGTATGCATCAGAATTTTCAGAATTAGAATTGACCCACCTGTAGCCGTGATTGCTCTAATAGAATAGACCAATTATCAGCAATGATGCATCGTCCCCTTTGTCTTGATCGCGAGCGAAGCTGCGGGTACCTGCTTGTATACACATTAATATGTCCCGAAATCCTTAGTTTTCGATTTATTAATGTATGAACATTGTACAGTGACACATTAATTGACAGCCTGTTTGGAAGTGTTTAACACATGAAATCATATATAAAAAAAGGTTCCTGACACCGACAGATGGAAAAACTGTCAAATGCAGAGGTGTTCCAGGCAGGCTCGCCATCAGCACCAGTTTAGGATTAATGTAGGGCTGGCATTGTAGGTCCATACGTTCTACCAGCACGTCTTACAGGTGCTGTCTCCAGAGATTTTATCCAGAACACCCTTTCAGACTTACCGCATGACAATGTGCCCCTGCAAATACGACAACGTATGTGGTGGGTGCTTCTCCATGTGAGATTTGTGCTGTACGAAGCGGAGGCAGACAGGTTTTTCTCCGGGTACTCCAGTTTTTCCTGTCACAATTTCATCCCAGCAACACTCTCCACTATCATTTAATTTCATCTGCCATTCATTTAACCATTGCCCCAGGGGAGTGCGACAGGCTTCGGCAGCCGGCACAGTTCATATCCTCGCCGCTAGATGGGGCCTTCATTCATTCAAATCCCTGACCCGGTCGGTAGACTGGAAGCAGGCTGTGGATTTTTTCATGTGGTGGGTGCTTGATGGGGCTCCTGCACACTTTAGTCACCATGTTCGCACTGCACTGACGGAGAGCTTCCAGGACAGATGGTTGGGCAGAGGAGGACCCGTTCCATGGCTTCCACAGTCCGTTAGACTTTTATTTGTGGTGTCAGGAACCCATTTCGATATGAGTTCATGTGTTAAACACTTCCAAACAGGCTGTCAATTAATGTGTCACTGTACAATGTTCTTTCATTAATAAAGCGAAAACGAATGATTTTGGGACATATGTGTATATGAACTTTTTCTTGTTTTGGTGTATGGAACCAATCCTCAAAGTTTGTGAAAGTATTTCTGAAACACCCCGTATATAGGTTAAGAATGTAAACAATGTTCTTAGGTTCCTACGTTCGTTGCCAGGAGCCGACTGCGGTGGCGTCTAGTGGCTAAGTTCTGAACTAGTAGTCGTTGACGATGGCGTTTGGAAGCAAACGTAGGAACTATTTAAAAAAATCATAGTCTGCAGTGCTTACTTGATTAAAAACAGATAACACTTACTAATACAGTCCACCAATTAACACTGGTTATCAGACAGATTCTACACACACCCAAAGTACATGGGGCTACATGACGGCGTTGTCGCAGCCCCTAAACTGAGGAACCAACCAGCTTTTCACCTGGCAATTTGACGTCCATAGAGGTTTCTGATTAGTGTGTGTATCAGATGAGCGTTGGGAAGGAAGTGGCCGTGGCCTTAGCCTTCCTGCGGTCGCGCCCCTTCATGTAAAACACGCTGTGTTGTCACGCGACGGTAATCTATCGTTCTCCCGCTTTTTATCAATTGACAGTTTTTTAGCCTATTTTCAATTTTGAAAAAAAAAAAAAAAGGCTTATGAGATCACCTTTTGTCCGTGTGTGTGTGCATGTGTGTGTGTGTTTGTGTGTGTGTGTGTGTGTGTGAGGTGTGTGTGTGCCCCCCCTAATAAAATCTAAACGGCTGGAGCGATTTCAATGAAACTCGGTAAGTTCATAGCACTATTCCCGGCGACCTCGACCGTGGCCTTCAAATTTTGTTACGTCTCACCAATCCAACATGGCGGCTGTGCGAAATATTCCACTATCATTCAATATCTCCGAAACTATTACCGATATCGCCCTGAAATTGTGTACGGTGATAAAGGGCACTACTGGAAGTTCACCTATGAGACTTTCAAAATCCTGGTGACTACAAAACCAACATGGCGGTCAAGCGAAATTGAGACATTTAAATAGACATTTCTCGCGATTTAACTATCCAAATGTAATGAAACTTGGTTCAGCAGATGTTTATACACATTGTAATGCACTGGAGTCTGATTTAGTTCAATTGTTTACATAACCTCAAAATGGCGGCTGTGCAAAATATTTCACTGACATTCTATATCTCCGAAACTATTACAGATATCATCATGCAATTTTGTACGGTGATAAAGGGTACTGATACAAGTTTACCTATTGAACCCATGTACCATAGGCTCGAAAGGGGTCGAATCCATATATTGTGTGAAATGAATGAAAGAATCATACAGTTTCTAATGTAACGGAGAGAGATTTCAAGCCAGGATTCTAGCCTAACATTGCGCAAGCTGCAGGACCAGGTGTTCATAAGATGAGCTCATGCCTCTTGAAATTTATAAGGAGCCAGTCATGGATATTAATAGAACTAGTGAAAAGTTTGGACTGTAAGACGAAGAAGCTCGACTCGGAAATTGCTCTTACGTTGCAGGAAAACGGCAACCTCGCTGCTGAGTCAGAACAAGAATAATTAAATTTAACCCGTTTACGAGTATAAAAATAAGTAAACAAATACAGTACGGTGAATCATTTCGAATTAGAGATTTTTGTGTAAAGAAAACCCCTTTAATAATTGCACAAGAGAAAAGTGCAAATGCAGCAGACGTCATCGGGAATTCACCGGGACCCAAGGAGTGGGAGAATTAAAAATGAACAGCAACACCCACACAGTTGAAGACTAAAAATTAATTAATATCTCGGAAATGCACGATCGATTTCCATGCACAGGAAGATCATTTTACGTTTGGAAGACGAGCTTTCTGGAGATATAATTTTTATAATTGTACGACAATTAGTTCAAAAGATTGTCACGAAAAGGACTAGGATTTTATCTTTTATTGACTAAAAGGTATAAAACCCCTGGCCTCACCAAGCCAATCATGCAGTTTCAAACGGCCGGAAGGCACGTCACTGTGCTACAGCACACATCGTACATGCAGTTTTCGACAGCCCAGGGGGGCGTTACGCTGGATCAATGCAGTTACTAGTCCGTCCAGGGAACGTGACGCTGGAGCATCATAACCACGCAGTATTCAAGAGCCCAGGGGGGCGTCACTACGCAACATGCAGTCTACAAGCACTCCGTGAGCGGAGGTGCTGCATCACATCGTATACGCAGTATTAGTCCGTCCAGAGGGGCGTTAAGCTGTGTCAGACATCGATCCAGAACTCGGGGAGGTCACGCTACGTGGCAGAATCACAGTTCGACTTGAGACTCCTGAGGGAGGTTACTTTGATCACAGTTCGTCATAGCACGTCTTGATGTAGGCAGTTCGCGCTGCAATTTCAAGTAGTCAATTCAAAAACACAGTTCGACAAGAGATTCCTGTGGGAGGCTATGCTACAAGTTCGCCGAGTGTAGACTAGTTACGATATGAGTACGCTACGCTGATGGTTAGCAGTTCGAGACTCTGAAGAGTCATAAATTATAAAGAACACTAAATATATGGACTTTAAAGCAATATCGTCAAAGTAAGATACAGCGATCAGTAGGGGACTTCGAGTTCCAGAAGAACACTAGTTCGATACAGTTACGAAGTTATAAGAACTCCAACAAATAAACGGCGTTACGTCCAGTTAAGACATTGTTAAGGACACTAAGTCCTGTAAAGGACAAGAATAAACAGTAATTACGATCGCGAAAGATAGAAGTTCTAGCAAAAGGAACTTAGGAACTTAGGTTCGAAACCAGAGGGAAAACGTACTCTAGTGAGGAAACGTCAAATAATATATGATAGACAGTATACGGTCCTCGAAGGGAGGCCAAGATATAGAAACTATAGGGTACGATAGACAGTGTACGGTCCTCGAAAGGAGGCCAAGATATAGAAACTATAGGGAGCGATAGACCACCATATATAAATAGAGGTGACGGCAAAGTAAAGACATTTATCGCCTAGTTAAAGCAGATAAAGTGAAGCCGAGTAATAGACAATAGAAGCGGATTTGAGAGACTGAAACCAGTAGTTTCCATTGTAGGAGAGAGAAACTTTGAATGAGTAAAATCACACGTCCAATGCAGGTCGATGGGATTCACATCAGGGATCGTCAACAGCCGACAGAAATCGTCAAAATCGCTGAGATACGCCCGTGTGATAGAAGTGAAGTGTAAATATTGTAAAAAAAAAAAAGAGTATCATTTTAAGTGTTTTATGTAAAGTGAAAGCGTTTTATGCAAAGTGATATGTGTTATAATATGTACCAGAGTAATATTTTTTAGTGTTTTAATGTGTGTTCTAAACGGATACACCAGTGTATTAAAAATGTTGTCAGTGTTAAATGTATTGAATATGTGTCAAGAAATGTTTGTACATGAGATGAATTTGTACAATATGGAGTAAGTCAAGAAGGTGGGCCAAAATGACACATCGAACGAGAATAAAGGTCAGAAAACGGCCTTAGACATGTGAGTAAAGGCTTTCATTATGTTTTGGTGTCGGGGAAATTTTTGTGTACAATTCCACCGGAGTTTTGAGTAAAAGGGATGTTTTTAAATAAATAATAGCTAAATAAGAACGCGATCTGAACAAAAATAAAGTTTTGAGAAATAATAAATAATTATGTGAAAGAATAAATCCTGTAGAGGAAATGCATGGAATAAAATGTCAGTGTATTTGACGAATGTTATAAAGGCAAGCGTAATAATAATAATTATAACAAAGATATTTACATAAAGGTAAATTTGAATTATATGAAAGAAATAGCTTTTGAGCTTTTGTAAGGAATGAAGACATGATGTGAATAATAATAATAATAATCACAAGGTAAAGAAATCTAAATAAAGATTAAATTGAATGATATAAAAATATAGAGCGTTGGAGCCTTAACAAATGTATAAGACATGATGTGAATGCATGTTCTTAAAAATTGAGCGATTTATTGTCAACGGAAAAGATAAATATAAAAATTGGGATATGTATCAATTGTTACTAAGAAATTTATCAGTTCTTTGGAAGACATTAGGTCGTAAAGTAATGTGTAGCGCAATGGTACGCAATTAAATAAAAAGTCACGCTAGGAATGCGTAGAATTTAAATGTACTTGGTAAATTACTTATGAGGGGTAGTTGATTGTATTGAATTGAGATATGTTGTAAGTCCTCTAATTGTGACGTAGATCACGAGGCCATGTGTGTGTTATTATATAAAAGGGAGCAAATGTATGGTATTATTGAGCGTATGTCATGTAGGCCACGGCCGACTTTAAATCGCGTCTTGTATAAGTCCTCCAATATGGAAATGGTTCCCGAGGCATGTTAAGAGATTCGAACTTAGAATCCTCTTGTTGTTGAAGCCCCTTATTATTCGTCGTAGAATGTGTATTACTCTTCCCAATCAACGAGGACCCTTCATAATTAATAAATGCCAAGGTTACGAGAGTGGTTTATGAGCCAAGGAATATTGTTGAAAGTGAGAAGAGAAGTTAAATGCCAGGTCTCTCCATAGAACTGAAAATAAAAGGAAGGTTTGTTTTTAAAGCATTGAAGAGAGCTCCAACCGTAGGCTAGACAGGGAGCCGCCCTCCCTGTCATAAATCACGCTCAAGTAATTGACCAGACCCTAGCCGCATGAGGGTTGGGGAAAAGGCTATTTGTAAGAAGTGCTAAATACACCGTGAGTGTTTAAAGTTGTTAATGACCCGGGCGTTGAACCGAGGTCCTTGTAGATTGATATTATCGCTTGCCAGTTCAGATCGTAGTTTTCTTATGTGATAATGGTCTTATAAGACAAATGAATTAAATAAAAATCCCTATTGTAATGTTGTATGGAAATAAGGAATCCACGAGTTTTGTGAAGATAAATAGATTTCGGGAGTAATCATAGTTTTTGACTTTGTCAAGTAATCTTTATAACTCTGGAGTACACAAATAGTTTCCCGATCACCGTAGTGAATTTGCAAAACTTGAGAGAGGTGGTAAATACTGAGAACATGTGAAATGCCCAAATATTGAAGTAGATAATTAACATGTAATTTTAAATGAAATTATATATTGTTTTGATGTTAAGAAAAGATAAAAATAGTTCTTGAGGTGTACAAAGGGAATGACACCACTATTATGAGAAAGTATCGAGCCAAAGGAGCTCGTAGTTATATGGAACTTTAAGATAGGTACTGTATGGAAGTGAAAATAATCATGAATTGTTGGTTTTAAAGAAAACCATGTGTTTTAATCTAATATTTGTTTTATTCTTATGCTATTCCTTGTTCACTTTGAACAAGTAGAATGATATTGGTCAGTAGTTTATTTGTTTTATTGTTTGTAGCGCCATAATTTTGATTAATTAAATGTGTTAAAATAGGAGTTGATTTTGTTGTTATTTTTGCAAGTGTATCCTCTATTTAATCCAAAATATGTAGGTCACAGAGTGGGAGAACTTACCGCAGTCCCGAAAATCCCGAATTGAGCAATGCTGGCATACTGTGATTTGCATATTTCTTGCTGAAAGGGCACACTATGTATATTTCATAAACCTGTAAAGTACAAAACGAACATGGCGACCAAGCGAATTTGAAATATTTTAATAGACTTTTCTCGTGATTTAACTCTCTGAGCGCAGTGAAATGTGGTACAGTAAATGATTTTGCAGATTGTAATGCACTGCCATCTAATTTAATTCAATTGTTTACATAACCTCAAGATGGCGGCTATGCGAAATTTTAAAATTAAGTTTTTATTCTTGTGTCGTAATCATGCGATCGAAGTGAAAGTTTGAATAATGAAGCTAGGCAATAATTGTCCTTGAATGGAACATAACTCTATGGCCTATACATATAACAATCCTAAATGGCGAGCTTCCGAAATATTTAGACGGTTCTCAATATCTATGAATCTTTTACAGCAACTAAACTGATTTTTTTTTATGTTCATAGAGACTATGAACATATGTTCACCTATAAGACTTTCAATAACCTGGTGAGCACAAATCCAACATGGCGGCGACGCGAATTATAAATATTTAAATGGACGTTTCTCGCGAATTAACTATCCGAGTGCCGTGAAACGTTGCACGTTAAATGCTTATACAAATGTTGATCCACTGGCATGTAATTTATTTCAATTGTTTGCATAATCACAAGATGGCTGGTGTGCGTACTTTTAAAATCTCGTTTTTACTTCTTGTGTTCTAATCATGCGATTGAAGTTTGAATACCACACGTACACAATAATCTTAATGTAATAGTATAAAAATAAAAATCCATCCTGGCGAACATATGAAATATTTAGACGGTCCTTAATATCTACGAATCTGTTACAGCAATTAAACTGAAATTTTTTATGTTGATAGAGACAATTAACATGAGCAGGATATATGAAAATAGGCTGTATAGTTCTTCATGGAACGAATTGTTTTTCTTCAATTTCAATGGCAATATGACTGGCTTGGAGGTTGTTCGAACAAGTAATTGACATACAGAGGTGTAAATATAGTAACATGTATTCAATAAAAAGCCCAAATTTTGCCGACGAAGTATTCAAAAATTACTATTTTTAGGAAATAACGTACAATCTATATAAATAAAACTCTTAGGAACGTAGAACCAATATATTTTATACATGTCGAAGAGACATTGGAGTTCAGAGTTGATCATAAACTGTGATTATTAAGAGCGGCAACGGTGCTGGCAAAAATGAAAAAGCTCTATATGACAGCTTCAAAGATAGTGTTGTGTGCATGCGTGTTTGTGGATGTCGGGAGGAGAAAGAGCAACTGCGCTATCAATAGTGAATGAAATGTGTTAGAAATGAGGAAAAACTATGATAAATACTCACATTTTGTTTTGGGCAATGGGCAAAAAAGATGGTAGTCTACCGCTCGATTGCGCCCTTGGCACTTTGATGAACAACTGAGCGAAGACGTCGCCGTCAAGAACCGTTACTCCTCTGTCATCTAGCGAAAGATATCGTACCTTGAGAATACATGTGCCTTTTGCGCCCTTTGTAACGATCAGAGGAGCTCTACGCGCGTTTTTTTAATCATTTCAAATGATCTTATCGACTTCGTCGTTATGCTTGGGTCCAACGTTATGCGTTACGGAGACGGAGACGGAGAAGGAAGTGACGTCATCCAGCCGCGCGGGAAGTGACTTCATGCAGCCGCGCGGGAAGTGACGTCATGCAGCCGCGCGGGAACTGAGTTGCGTGACGTCATGCAGCCACGCGGGAAGCAGAAGCTAATGGTTATGGGAGTCTGTTGAAAGAGTCCTGCGGCGTCGAGCGACCTGGGGCTTTGAGCGAAGCGAACACAAGAATACAGGGTGACTTCTAAAGAGATATACAAGATGCCATATAAGAATACAGGGTGCCTCCTAAAGAGGTGTGCAGGATGTCAGAGCAAAATACAGTACAAGATGCCAGATAACAATACAGGGTGACTCCTAAAGAGATATACAACATGCCAGATAAGAATACAAGGTGACTCTTAAAGAGGTGTACAAAATGGCAGAGAAGAATACAGGGTGACTCCTAAAGAGGTGCACAAGATGTCAGACAAGAATACAGGGTGCCTCCTATAGAGGTGCGCAGGATGTCAGAGCAAAATACAGTACAAGATGCCAGATAAGAATACAGGGTGGCTCATAAAGAGATATACAAGATGTCAGACAAGAATACAAGGTGACTCCTAAAGAGGTGTACAAGATGTCACACAAGAATACAGGGTGACTTCTAAAGAGATATAAAAGATGTCAGATAAGAATACGGGGTGCCTCCTAATGAGGTGTGCAGGATGTCAGAGCAAATTACAGGGTGACACTTAACGAGGTGCCCGCGCGGGAAGCCTAAGTTAATGGGGAATGGAGCCTGTGGAAAGAGTCCTGGGGCTTTGTGCAGCATTTGTAGCATGCGTCATTTGAAATGTTATAACGTATAGTCTTTCAGACTGACTGTAATTTATTTTCAATAGGACGGTATTCTACCACGGGCGCGACCAGATAAAGGATACGTTAGGAACCGTCCTTGCATTCGCCTGGAGTGGAAGTGGGGAAACCACGGCAAACAACTTCCAAGGTGGAAATTAAGTCCATAGCCTCGATTGGAACCCAGATCTCCTGGCTGCACGGCGAGGCATGTATGGAAAGAAGGTGTGTCCGGTACACCACCCAAAGAGCTTACAGAGATGAATGTTAACAATGTATAGAGGGCGGTTCTCTACGAGCCATCTAAATCATATGCGCTGAAATATTAATCTCCAGGCATTCAATTAGCGTTGTGTGGGAGGCGAACCAAGGAACTAGCGAAAATAAAGAAATAAATAAGTCTTTTGTTTTGTGAGGGGCGGGCAATTACGTGGTTAATAGCAAGGAGATGAGTAACCGAGCCATGCAAAGTGAGTGTTGTGGGTGGAGATGAGATATGTCCTCCGTGAGGCCGCACACACAGACACTTGCAATCTTCCTATTAACGATCTAAGGGACATCTTCGGTATTAGAAGACTGTATACAAGTAATTACATAGGATAACCAAGGGGTTCTCAAACAATGGTTCGTGGACCTCAACATGTAAAGTTTTAAAGCCATTCTTTCTGTGTTGCCTATGCGAACTGTTATTTGTTACTTTTCAGTTGGTCAACAGGATTTTGTCCAATAACTGGGCGGGATACAAGGTAGAGGGTTAGCACAAATGATTTAAGCGATTTCATGTGCATGTATTTCCATGAGTCATATTGCTGTATCTTTTAATAGCTTTAGGTCCAGCAGCTAACAACTCACAGGAACGGGCTGAGACCCAACAGCATCTACCCTCCGAACTACATCACTTGCTCTAGTGTATCCAGTAGCAGAATATTGCAGCCCAGTATGGCTTAACAGTGTCCATGCAAAGAAGATAGACGTACAGCTGAACGACACAATGAGGACTGTATAAACAATAGTTCTAAACTGAGAGAGAGCGCACTGACATCTATAGGTGGCACTGCGCGCGGTGCATGCGCGGTGCGTGTGTTGCTCGACCAGAATTATTATTTAAACGAACCTCTCGCGATCCATAGGAAACTCACGAACATTCACTAGTCAGTTTGGAGTGTGGTAAATATAATCATGTCTCCGCCGCACGAGGAAAACCTCGCGATTGCAGTGATGAGTGGTGCTGCTGTTTTAATGGCACGTTGGTGCAAAAAGAAAAAGAAACGACGACGACGTTGGTGGCACACTGACCTGTTTAAAAAAAGGAATGGTGCGGAGCTAATGATGGACTTGAAGTCACAAGAAATAAGCGGCCAGTATAAGAATTTTACTCCAATGTCACCTTCTGACTTTGAGAATCTGCTGCAGAAGATTGGACCCCACATTTCCAAAGAAGATACGTATTTCCGCCCTGCGATTTATTTTACTTTCTCACGCCGGTAAAAAGACAGCATAGATATCACCTTCTTCTTGCATTGGTCCGCAGATATATCCATCTCAGCTCCTATTTCCCTCCAGGCATCTGCTTTTAGTCTATTGTTTTCTTAAAATGATCCTTATGTTGAGGATCCCACAGAAGAGGCTTTTTGCGATAAGCATCGAAAATTTTATCACAGATTCGACAGACCACTCCATTATCACCACTCAAAACGCACAAATATTGCAATCAGATGCACGCGAGAAACAACGAACTTATCACAATCCCGTCCAAATCTGAACTGCGAACACTCAAAGTGCGCGTGGAAAAAACCGACAGGAGATGGATCGTGGTGCGCCGCGCGCGCAGCTTCGAAACCCCGTACTAATCTAGCGAATTTGCTGCGCGCGAGCGGCGTGGCGCGCAAGTGTATACCCACCATTAATGCAATGTAAAATAAAATTTAACGCGCTAGTATTGTCCAATCTACACCTTTGGAATGGTTACCAGTGCTCTCCAACAACCCGCCTCCTCATCTTCGAAGACGAATGGCACTGAAGAGAGAATGGCTTAAATGTTGTGACAATCCTCTCCTGCCATTACACCTAGACTGCTCACCTAACGATCTCAGGCTAAAATCCCGGAATCCTTCTTGGAGACAAACTAGCAACCCGCTCCGACTTCGCCCAGTATAATTAAAGGTTTACATCAATTATTATCATCATCATCATTAAAGTTTTACCCAGCGTAAGATTAAAAGGCGCACATACGGCAGGTCCCAGACGCAATTCTGAAAAGCCGAGTTGAACAGCCATACTCCAAACACATATACTCATCTCGGAAGTCTTAACTCGACACGACACGACAGTTTGATACTGGCCGAATCTAATGCGACAGGCTCGTTCGCTAGCTAATAAACTTGCTCCAAAGATAGTAATTAAAATTTCCACTAAATGGAGATTGTTGGAAGAAATTAAAACGTAAAAACACTTATAGTGTGATGCTGTCACGGACCTTTTAATATAACTTTTCATCCTGAACAATTCCCACACGCATAGTATATTGATATTTTTAACGGTTTATCCAGCGTACGCTTAAAGGCACACGGACGTCTGGTTTTTCTTCGACTCGACTCAATGAAATCGTTACTGCTCGTCTTCCTTTGGTCATAAATGAATGTATTTCTACAGAAACCTTCCTCGAGAAATCCTTTACAGGATGGTGCAATCCGCATCAAAATCCATCGAGTGGTTCCTGAGATTACCCGTTACATCCAAGAATCGGGGACTTTGTTTTATACTACCTATAGTGATATGATAGTTCGATTGTTTATAACTAGGTTCAAGTCTTCTGGGCTTGTGTATTTGTTTGATCCATTGTTTATGCTCCTTAGTTTGCCAGTACGATTGTTTATATGTATGTTCGGATCGTATACTGTATACTAGCTGAAGTACCCGTGCTTCGCTACGGGTCAAAAATAAATTAAAATATGAAGGTGACGTTAAAACAGGGGATAGGCAAGGTGCTGCGTGGAGGGAGAGTTAGGATGGAATATTTTGTCCAACTACACCGCTCGGCGTTGACCGTGTTTTACTGTATAGCACAAATTTAGGTTTTACTCGCTAATCGTTGGACAGTAGTGGCTACGCTGGCTAAAGCGCAGCATTAGGTCATGGGGCCAAGCTCTCTGCTGACTCGGTAGACGCGTGGGTTCGAGCCCCACCGTCGGCCGTCCTTGAAATGGTTTTCCGTGGTTTCCCCATTTTCAACACCAGGCAAATGCTAGGACGGTACCTTCTGACAGGCCACGGCCGCTTCCTTCCACTTCCTTGCCCAGTTTCATTCACCATCATTCATTTCATCTCTCATTAACTCCTCTCATGAGGTTGGCGTCAGGAAGGGCATCCGGCCGTAAAAACCATCGCCACTACGACTTCCATCACATCTCATCCCCGACCCCGTTGGAAAAACGGGAATAATAAGGGGTAGACATACATACATACTCGCTAATCGTTGGAGATACGGTGGTCCGGGTTCGATTCCCGGTCAATGCATGTGAGATTTTCGAAGTGAAATGCCATGTCCTGTGGTTCGGATTCCACGTAAAACGGAGGTCCCGTGGCTCATAATCTCAAGATTAACGGTCACGTTAAACTACAAGCTTCCTTCCTTCGTTGGAGATACACAAAAAGTGATAAGAACCCTTCGGATAGAAAATTAAATTTTAAACGTCATATATATCAAAGGTTTGGTATTTCTTTGCGTTCTCTTTTTATTTGAAATGGAAATACGAAAATTTGAAACCAAAGAGTGTAGTGACGTCACTATAATGGTCGCCATCTTTAAATAGTGCAAAGTATTGAAATCAAAAGTAGCCTATATGTTAACCTTGTAAATCAGCTACTTCCCTGGGAAATTTCATGTAAATTGGATCAGTGGGTCTTGCGTGATTGAGTAACACACAGACACACACCATCTCATTTTGGTAGATTGTTTCACAGTATGCTCGCTTGCTCGATCTGTTGCTTATTTACACGTTCTGTAGCTTACGATTCTTGAATCTCGTAACTATTCAATAACCCATAGTTCTACACCGAGAGAGAGAGAGAGAGAGAGAGCGTTGATATTTAATACAATGTAAAATAATATTTAACGCGGTAGTAATGTCTCATTATATTGGCAGATGAGCAGGTTAGTACTAAGGGAAGTTTATGACTGACTGACACAAAAACAGAACATCGAATAATGTATAATTTGATACCATAAACATGCTGACGCTATATTGATATAAATGGCGATCCATCAATTCGGTTATTTGTCTTGATTAAAACGCCACGTGGTTATTATATTTATTAATCAAGGCCCCGCAGAAGTAACATGCATCATGATCAAGATCGTGCCTATAGAATTACAGTAATCAAATTTATCGTGACTCTGCTATCAACTATTGTGGGCACCGCCTGAGTCACTTTACAAGACTTAGGAATATAGGAAGCTTTTAAGCATTTTACAGTGTTGCCTTGTGGCCACACGACTACATGCCCATTCAAATTGGGCGGTAAATATGTGATTTCACCTGACAAAATCTGCTGTGGATGTGATTTACTATTATTTACGCAGGTAACAAAGGATGGGGATTAAAAGAATGATATATTTCGTTCGTCAAGCAAACATCCTCAGGTCAAAATAACTAAATTCACTAAATCAATAAAATATACAATATGAATTGCTCTATGACCCATGATGCGACTATTGCTGATTATAATGTGGGGTTTCTTTAATAGAGCAACTTTGTACTGTATATTTGTTCCATTTAGTAAATTGTCCTGATGATGTTAGCTTGCCAAACGAAACATATTATCATTGCAACTTCTCTTGTAATCTCTAATTTTTTCAGGAGTAATCGCTTATTTGTAAGCCAATTTAATTGGGTATATAGTCGTGTTAGCATAAGCAGTAGCTTGCCACGGTGGGTGAGTGGATAGCGTGTCGGTCTACTAACCCCAAGATTGCAGGTTCGCTCCTAGCAGTGGTAAGTGATTTTTGAAAGGCGGCAAAAATACGACATGCATGTCATACGATGTTGGCATGTCAAAGAACCCATTTGAATTCAGTAGGCCGTGTTCATAATGGCAAAATTAATCTCGGGAGTTTCCGCCAACACAAAGTTCCTCATTTCTCTACTAGAAAGCGCTATAGTGTTCAAGGAGCTTAGATATCTAACCTCCTTGACTTTCATAGTGATTCAAGAAACAACGAAATTCGACATGCAAGCTACCCTCTGGGTGGCAAATTACAAAGCTTGCACCCGGCACCCGTTGCCATACGATATTATTATTATTATTATTATTATTATTATTATTAGCATTAGCAATCAATTACAAGACTTGTTGTTGTTGTTGAGCCGGCCCCGTGGTGTTGGGGTAGCGCGCCTGCCTCTCACCCGGAGGCCCCGGGTTCGATCCCCGGCTCCGTCAGGGATTTTAAAACTGACGTGACGGTTGGAACGGGGTGCACTCAGCCTCGTGAGGACAATTAAGTAGCTGTCTGACAGTGAGACAGCGCCCCGATCACGAAAACCAAGATTAACGGCCGAGGGGACCCAACGCGCTGATCACGCGTCACCCCAATATCTGCAGGCTTAATGGCTGGGCAGCGGTCGGTCTTAGCCCGTCATGGGCTGTATAGTGCCAGGGGTTGACTTTTTTGTTGTTGTTGTTGTTGTTGTTGTTGTTGTTGTTGTTGCTGTTGTTTCGCTTAGAATGCTAGGGGCCGTGTACAGCTGGCAACAATCACATTATTATAGGCTGATGCAGGCCAGCGTCAGAGATGTATCATTGACACGCTGAGATTATAAATTCCCCTCTTCAATAGCTGAGGGTTCAGAACACCGGCATACAAAGGCGGAGGTCGCAGGTTAGCTTCTCAGCTTGGGTCAGACATTTTAATTCTCTAACTTCCATCCACAAGGCTTGCGCTATTTGTGCATTACACGACCTACTGTAATAGGATCATTGCGGTTATAAGAATTAAATCACTGGAATTATTATTATTATTATTATTATTATTATTATTATTATTACTATTATTGTAGCTTGTCACGGTGCGTGAGTGGTTATCGTGTCGGATTACTAACCCCCAAGCTTGCAGGTTCGCTCCTGGCCGTGGTAAGTGATTTTTGAAGGGTGACAAAAATCACGACACGCATCTCTTACACTCTTTGCATGTTAAATAACTCATTTGAATTCAGTAGGCAGTATTCATAATGGCAAAATTATTCTCGGGATTTTTCGCCAACACAAAGTTCCTCATTTCTCTATTAGAAAGCGCTATAGTGTCAACAAGGAGCTTAGATATCTAACCTCCTTGACTTTCATAGTGCTTCAAGGTACAACACAATTTGACATGCAAGCTGCCCTCCGTGTGTCAAATAACAAAGCTTGCACCCGGCACCCGAGACCATACGATATTATTATTACTGTTATTGTTTCGCTTCGGCCAACTAAGGACCACATCATTTCAACTGTTCCCTTTTAGCTTTAAAATTACTCCAGCATTCCTTCATTCGTGACTTACCATAAACAACAATCTCTTTATATCAAGAGGCATAAGGATCTCACTGAGAGCACCAGGTTCCCGCATTTCTAAGGCAATGCACTCATGCCTTCCAACTTGATCATCTCTCCTTCATTCGTAGTCGGTGTTGTCCTTTTCTCTCTTTTATCCACGCTTTTCCAGTTTTCAGCATCGGCTTGAGTTGGAAACTTCGATGTTCGAGGAGTTTTCTCTTAACCCGATCACGCTCCTGGATATTTTCTCATCAGATCCCAATATCATGCAGTCATTTTGTATCTCACTGAAGCAGGCTCCGTTTGTCTTTTTTTTATTGGGGAGAATAATAATAATAATAAAAATATCGTACGAACAACACCAGATATGCAAAAAAAATGCTTGATATAATTAATTCAAAGAAGGTCAAAATCAGTTGGTTAGAAGAAATCAAACGGGACTTAAAGGAAATAAACATTTCAGAAGATATCACCATGAATCGCAAGAATTTTGGAACTCTAGTTACAAATCACTCTTTCACCGAAAAAGTTAAAAAGACCACTGGGAAAAAATGGACGGAGGAAAGTAAGAAGGGGCATAGTGAGTTCATGAGGAGATTTAGGGAGGAGAAGAAGAGGAAATCACCATCAACCCGAGTCAACATGTTCAAACGGGCCCCCTAAGTGGGAAAAACGAGGAAAGAATAATATCATATGGCCTCAGGTATCGGAAGCAAGCTTTGTTATTTGCGCCCAGAAGGCAGCTTGCATGCCAAATTTTGTTGTTCCTTGGAGCGCTATGAAAGTCAACGAGGTTAGATATCTAAGCTCCTTAACACTATAGCGCTTTCTAGTAGAGAAAGGAGGAACTTTTTGTTTTGGCGAAAAATCCCGAGATTAATTTTACCATTATGAACACGGCCTACTGAATTCAAATGGGTTCTTTAACATGCCAACAACGTACGACATGCGAGTCGTGATTCTTGTCGCCTTTCAAAAATCATTTACAACGGCCAGAAGCGAACCTGCAAGCTTGGGGTTGGTAGTCCGACACGATAACCACTCACCCACCGTGGAGAGATGTGAAATTGCGATAGGTTAATTGTGTGGACGTCATTCGTAATCCGTCTTTTCCGCATCTTGTCAGTAATTTTCTAATTATTATTATTATTATTATTATTATTATCATTAAGCCTCCGTGGCTTAGGCGGCAGCACGCCGGCCTCTCACCGCTGGGTCCGTGGTTCAAATCCCGGTCACTCCATGTGAGATCTGTGCTGGACAAAACGGAGGCAGACAGGTTTTTCTCCGGGTACTCCGGTTTTCCCTGTCAAAATTTCATTCCAGCAACACTCTCCACTATCATTTCACTTCATCTGTCATTCATTTAATCATTGTCCCAGAGGAGTGCGTCAGGCCTCGGCAGCCGGCACAGTTCATATCCTCGCCGCTAGATGGGGGGCTTCATTCATTCCATTCCTGACCCGGTCGGAGTCTGGAAGCAGGCTGTGGATTTTCATTTTCATTATTATCATTCCAATAAAGACACTTCTCACCTCAAAACATGTCGAAATAACCATTTACAAGACAGATTATTAATGACTAGAAATTATAAATTATCATACAAGTGCATACAATAGGGAATGTATCATTGAATGTGATTAGGTAGTGGAATCCAAGTGAAGCTATTAGATAACGACGCACGTATTTTAAGCACACGAAACCTGAATCCTCCCACATTAATAGAGATTGTATCGCCATCATGTACAAGAAGACTTCTCTCCAGGTTCTTAATTCAACCATTGTTCTATAAACGTTGCCTGCACAATTCAATTCTTATGCAAATCTCTGTTGTAGCTGATTTGCATGCCATTTAATTACTTCATATCCAACTCCGCCAAAATAAAGCAATTAATATGAAGTTTCTATGGAGTGTCTTTACTACAAGGATATCTTCGTATTATAAATATTACATTATAACAAAAAGGTAATAGCATTAAAGTTTCTCAAAGCATGTTCCGTGCCTCGGGCAAAAAAGAGTAAATGGTGAGTTTAGAGTTATTGGCAAAAGTTATTCGCTCTTCAATACAAAGTCCGTCTTATTGCGTAGTGGCTAGCACTCTTGGCTAAATTAACCAACTAGCGTTCCTCTTTTTTTCTTCAAATAAAACAAGAAGCTGCTGCACAATTCAAAACCAATACACACAACAAAAAATCACACACGCAACTACCATGGCGGGCGAACGAGTCTTAATAACATCTCTGGCATCGATGGGGACATGACGGTCACCAGCTCTCAGCTGTGACCAATAGTTTTTTCTCCATCGAACTTATGCCAAAATATCAGTTTAATCTCAACCCTCCCTATGCAAGCACCTCTGTAATAAAATCAACCAATCAAAAATAAATTCCCAATCATAATAACAATTTAATCTCGACGCCTCAATGTCGTAATTAAATTAAATTTCTCTTAAATCCCCTAAACAAAAAAAGGAGCCAGATAAATGGCACTAGACTCTTTTACCCAAACTTCCAACAACGGTTGGAATTTCGCTCAAGCACGAGATTAGATAGTCACCGCGGAGGCTTGGGTTCGGTTTCCGGCTCTGCCAAGAACTTTAATTTTGGTCTGGGGGTTGGAACGCAGTACACTCAGCCTCGTATGACAAACCTGAGAAGAGGCGGGTTCGATCCCCACCTCAGCCATCCTGGAAATGATTTCTACTCAAGGCCAATATTGGGATGGTTCCTAACTTAAGGCCACGGCTGACTCCTTCCCAATGATATTCCCAATTTACAAATACGCACCCTAGTCCAGCCATCGAAATAACACATCAATAATATAAGAGAACGTTCATGGTATTTGTAGACTTAGAAAAAGGCTTTAAATAACGTTGATTGGAGTAAGTTGTTTGATATTTTTATACAAATTGCAATAAAGTATAGGGATAGGAGGGTGATCTACAATCTGTTCAAACATCAGACGGGATTTTTTGAGTCGAAGGTCATGAGAGAAAATCGGTTATTCAGAAAGGTGTAAGACAAGGCTGCAGCTTACGACCAATACTTTTAAATCTGTACATTGAACAAGCAATGGAGGAAATTAGCGAGATCTTCAAAGCAGGAGAAAAGTTTCATAATATCAACTCTGAGGTGTGCTGATGACATCGTCATCTTAGCCGACACATCAGAGGATTTAAATGAGTTTTTAAATGGTATGGACTTAGTTTTGAGGAAAGAATTCATGATGAAAATTAATAAATGTAAAACAAAAATATGGAAATGCAGACGAAATAAATCAGAAACCATAATGGACGTCAAATTATCAGATGAAGAGCTAAAAGTAGTAAGAGACTTCTGTTACTTAGGAAGCAAAATAACCAGTGATGGACGAAGCAAAAAGGATACAAAAAATAGGTTGGCTCAGGCAAGGTAATAATTTCTACAGAAAAGAACTCTGTTGACATCAAATATAGATTTAGGTATCAGGAAGTCATTTTTGAAAGCCTTTGTCTGGAGCGTGGCGCTCTATGGAAGTGAAACTTGGACTATTGGTGCAGCAGAAAAGAGTAGAATTGAAGCGTTTGAAATGTGGTGTTACAGGAGAATGTTGAGGATCAGATGGGAAGATAGAGTAACAAATTAAGAGGTATTAAGACGAGTGGAAGAGGAGGGATGTTTTTGGCGACTGCTAATGAAGAGAAGGGATAGGTTGGTGGGACACATACTAAGACACCGATGAATAGCAAACGTAGTTATGGAAGGAAGGGTCGAGGACGAGATCTGTAGGGGTAGACCAAGGTTAGAATATGATAAACAGATTGCCTCGGATGTAGGGTGTGATAGTTATTTAGAGACGAAACTATGAACTCGGGACAGGGAGGCATTAAGATCTGCATCAAACCAGCCAAAAGACTCAAACATGATCACATGAGACCAGATATGGCTGGCCTACCAGTTAATTATACAAATTACTCAACGCCAACTGGGAAAAAGAACTACTCTAAAACACACCGGAAATGAAGAGTATAAATAAATAACGCTCACGCGCACATTTTTGTGGTACATTAACATAACTCGGAAACAAAAGAGAACTAATTAAAAACGCTTTGTAGCTGTCATTAGTGCGTGAGTGGATTTAGGTATTTGCTGCTTCGTACAATGTCACAATTTGTAAGCTTCTACGCCACTTGTGTATTAAATGCTATTATGGGATGTATTCACTTTTGTCTCGTGGATGAAATAAATGTGTTGTTGTTGCATTTGAGGGTCTTGGACGACGTGGTCATGTAGGCCCGTGTAGTTGGGTGTGTGTGAAATTTGTCTGATAACCTGTGTTATTGTGGACATCTCAAATAGACTGGTTAATGTTGTAATGTATATTGAATTCATTTCTAATTGTGTTTGGTTGATTGAACAAACGTAATCCTTTGTTATTCTGTAAACCCTCGGGTCACTTTTTGTTCCTGTTTCTGAATGTATTATTTTTATCTTTTCATTTATGTGATTTAATGTTAACTTTGAAACCATTTTTCAGTGTTGCCATATTAACAATTGATATTTTAGCGTTGAGTCAGTCAACACTAAGTAATTCTAATTACTGGAATGTGTGAAAAAATAACCTGAAATATATGACATGTGTTTAAGGTATTTCTCCATTGTTATGGACTATTGTTTGTTTTCTCCTTCTCCAATAGTTCATAACAATATCAAAGCTGCTTCGGTGGCGTAGTCGGTAGTATGCTGAACTGCTATGCCCATCATCGCGGGTTCAAACCCGGCCGAAGTCGTCGGATATTTAAGAGCGTTAAAAATCCCTCAGTATGCTTTCTTTCGGAGGGGAAGTAAGGCCGGCAGTCCCATTTCATCGATTTATGGCACGTAAAAGAACCCACCGCTGCAATTGGTAGTGTATATAAAAATTTGAAATCTTAATATTTGGCTAGTTAGAAACACTCTAAATTCCAACGTTCGCCGCTAGGTGTCACTGACAGTAGCATCTGGTAGCCTCAATTGGAACTATTTGAAATTGAACTTGTTGGTAGCCCTCGGGCGTTCAATCAAATTGCCCAGCTATGGCCATTGGCTGCGATTCATATATCATCATAATTCTTTCTTTAATGTGTTCCTTTGTTCAATAATATCAGGCGTTTCTTTCTTTTTTTTTGTCATTTTTCAAAAAATGTTCACGCCGGAAGTAGTTATGAGGGCTCTGAAACTCTGCATTGATTCACACTAGCGCTCATGCTGGTAGAAAAGGCCAACTCGTAATCTATTGTGGTTGAGTTTCTGGTGAACAATCGTCAGTGTACCACGTGTTATTATGTCAGCACCCCGTAAGAAACGTTTAGTGTGTCCTTTACGTTTCGAAAAGTGGAGAAAAAACAACGAAAACAACGAAAATTAGTTACAAAATCACCAACAATAAGATTCAGTGTTGAACCGGATTCGTGTTGGCAATCGGACGAAAATGTAATAGGTCTTTATCGACATTGAATTGCTTGCCTATGGATACTTGTACACCCCTGTGAATCAGTTATTGTATTTAACATTCTGAGCTGTCAGATATTCTGCACACGCATTATAACCATTGTATCGATGACTCGTTATTTTACCAATTCTTTATGAGCACTCTTCATTTGTGTTTGTTCAAACGCGTATTTCTCTACTTCAAAACATTTTTTTAAAAGAGTTTTTTGTTTGTTTTAGAATTGCTGCTATATTCAAGTGTGTGACAGATTCCATTTTAATATAACTCACACTGGTGCTGACTGTACGTGCGTGTGGGGGGCGAGGGGGCAAAGTATAATCCTCATGTATGGAATACGTTATCATTACATCTGAACGCAACGCTGTGTGCCATCAAAAAAAGAGGTTTTTTGTTTATCATTAAAACAGCTTCACGCATACTTACATTTGATTGGCTTCTGAATTATATAAACAAAAATAGGGATTGAGTTAAATGGATGTGCAAATTATTACACTCGATGCCAGTCTTCCAACATTTATTTTTTACTTTTCATGACTTAATGCAGTAAAAATGCTTCAAGGTACTGACATTATTTCAAATGTTTAACGAATTGTCTCAACTCTTAACTATCTCATTGCTGTACAAGAAACCATCGGGACGAAGACCGAAAATCAAAGGTATGAGACTTATTCTGGAACGGCCACACGATAATTATGGTAGTGCAATATTCTGTAAGAGCGGATTAAATATCACGTCTGTTGATTTGTCTGAGGAAAACAACATCGAAATCCTCACTATCGAAACAGCACAGTTCTCTGTAACATCTGTTTACAAGTCACCCGAAGAGAGCTTTGTGTTTAAGGAACCTATCAATCTAATATATAAAAGTGAAAGTCTGTATGTATGTATGTATGTATGTATGTATATATGTTGGTTCCGTATACAAACCTACGCCGTTCCACCAATCTCAACCATATTTTGCATACACATAGTTTAGGACCCAGAAGGAACCGTTGGCTACATGAATTTTCGATAGTCCTTCTCATTCTTCTGATTTTGGCCCTTTTTCACTCAAAAACAGGCTAATCAAATCATAAAATATACTCATGAAGGAATGGCAAGGCAGATAGTTTCCATGGCAACATAGCTCAAGTCGAGACACGGCCGACTTGATGCCAATTGCGCTCAGCACTACCGGTATAGAAAATGAGGATCTTTACTTGAAATCCCGTTAGTTACTCAACTGCTCACACAGCACTGTCAACCGAGTTTAGCATAACAAAGACTTGACACTATCTTCTTTCTACTATATATTTTTCAAATACCCCTCACTCACTCACTCACTCACTCATTCATTTATTCATCACGAAATCTCAGAAACCACCGAACGGATTGGAATGAAATCTGGTATGCAGCTTCCTCAAAGGCCGCAAATGCCCACTAAGAGAGAAATTTTGGCTATTCAGGTTCTAAAGGGGTGTTAAGGGGGTAGACCTGCATTTAATTGAATATCAATATCTCCTGATTGGTTTCATGGGGGGATGTGATACTCGGCATATAAACTCATCATTAAAAATAAGAAGACATGTGTCTGAGGGTTTTTCGATGTGGTGTATGTTATGAGGTGAAAGGGGTGAAAAGTGGGGATTAAAAGATTCTTAACGGAGCGTGTGTCTCTTAAACGACATAGGCGAGGAGTTTGAAACACAGCGAAAAAAAATCAACATAAAAAGAAGTAAATATGTGTTTGACAGTTTTTTCATAAATCCAATTTAAGGGGCCCATGGGGAGAGATGAAATTCTGGGGGGGGGGGGGGGGAACAGGAAAGAAAGTGTCCTAACTGATTGACTGACTGGCTCACTCATCAAACTCAGGGGGAAAAACTGCTTTAAAGTAAGTAAATAGCTGTTCGACAGTTTTTTTTTTCATAAATCAAATTTAAGGGGTTCATGGGGAGGGGTGAAATTCTGAAAAAAGAAAATTGAAAGAAAATGTCCAGACTCACTCACTTACTCACTCACTCATCATCGCCTAGCCAAAATTATTGAAGTTGGAAACATGACAGTTTGGGGATATGTTCATTGTATGTCAAAACCGTCTACTAAGGGAGGATTTTCGGATATTCAGGTTCTAAAGGGGTCTTAAGGGGGTTAAACCTGCATTTCATTGAATAACTATATCTCCCGATTGGTTTCATTGGGGGATGTGATGCACGGCATATAAACTTATCATTAAAAAGTAACAATACACGTGTCTGAGGGTTTTTCGGTGTGTTTATGAGGTTAAAGTGGTGGAAAGTGGGGATTGAAAGATTCCTAACGGAGCGTTTATCTCTTAAACTCTTTGAAACTCAGCGGAAAAAAAATCAGCATAAAAATAAGTAAATATGTGTTTGACCGCTTTTCCATAAATCCAATTTAAGGGGCCCATGGGGAGGGGTGAAATTCGGGGGGAGGGACAGGAAAGAAAGTGTCCTAACTGATTGACTGACTGACTCACTCATCAAACTCACGGGAAAAAACTGCTTTAAAGTAAGTAAATAGCTTTTCGACAGTTTGTTTTTCAATCAAATTGAAGGGGTTCATCGGGAGGGGGGAAATTCTGAAGAAAAAAAAAATTGAAAGGAAATGTCCTGACTCATTCACTCACTCATCATCGCCCAGCCAAAAATATTGAAGTTGGAAACATGACATTTCGGGGATATGTTCGTTGTATGTCAAAACCGTACACTAAGGGAGGTTTTTTGGATATTCGGGTTCTAAAGGGGTCTTAAGGGGGTTAAACCTGCATTTCATTGAATATCAATATCTCACGAGTGGTTTCATTTGTGGATGTGATACTCGGCATATAAACTAATCATTAAAAATACGCAGACATGTGTCTAAGCGTTTTTCGATGTGGTGTATTATTATGAGGTGAAAGGGCTGAAAAGTGGGGGTTGAAGGATTCCTAATGGAGCGTGTAGGCCTATCTCTTAAACGACATAGGCGAGAAATTTGAAACTCAGCGAAAAAAAATCAGCTTAAAAAGTAAGTAAATCGGTTTTCGACTGTTTTTTCATAAATTAATTTAAGGGGCCAATGGGGTGGGGTGAAATTCTGGGGGAAAAAAAGGAGAGAAAGTCTCCTAACCGACTGACTCAGGGGAAAAAGACAGCTTAAGAAATAAGTTAATAGGTGTTCAAGCGTTTTTTAATCAATCCAATTTAAGGGGCCCATGGGGAGGGGTGAAATTCTGGTAAAATAAATGAAAGAAAATGTCCTGTCTGACTCACTCACTCATCACGCCCAGCGAAAACTATTAAAGTTGGAAACATGAAATTTTGGGAAGATGTTCGCTGTATGTCGAAAACGTTAACTAAGGAATGATTTTTGTTTATTCGGGTTTTAGAGACGTGTCAAGGGGGTAAACGTGCATTTCATTGAATAACGATATCTCATGAGTTGTTTGTTTGGGGTTGTGATATTCGGTATATAAACTAATCATTAAAAATAATCAGACATATGTCTAAGGGTTTATCGATGTGGTGTATATTATGAGGTGAAAGGGGTGAAAATTGGGGGTTGAGGGATTCTTGACGGAGCGTGTATCTCTGAAACGACATAGGCGTGAAGTTTGAAATTCGGTGGGAAAAAACAGCTTAAAATACAGGTAAATAGGTGTTCGAACGTTTTTTCATAAATCCAATTTAAGGGGCCCTTGGAGAGGGGTGAAATTCTGGGGAAAAAAAATACAGGAAAGAAAGTGTCCTAACTGATTGACTCACTTACTCACTCATCAAACTCAGGGGGAAAACAGCTTTAAATAAGTAAATAGGTGTTTGACCGTTTGTTTCATAAATCCAATTTAAGGGGTTCATGGGGAGGGGTGAAATTATCAAAAATAAATTAAAGAAAATGTCCTGACTGACTCACCCACTCATCATCGCCCAGCCAAAATTATTGAAGTTAGAAACATGAAATTTTGGGGATATGTTCGTTGTATGTCGAAAACGTCCACTAAGAAAAGAGTTTTGGATATTCAGGTTCTAAAGAGGTGTTAAGGGGGTAAACGTGCTTTCCATTGAATAACAATATCTCACGAGTGGTTTCATTTGGGGATGTGTTACTTGGCACATATACTAATCATTAAAAATAAGCTGACACATGTCTTATGGTTTTTCGATGTAGTGTATATTATGAGGTGAAAGGGATGAAAAGTGGGGGTTGAAAGATTCCTAACTGAGCGTGTATCTCTTAAACGACATAGGGAGGAGTCTGAAACTCGGAGGAAATCTATCAGCTTAAAAATAAATAAACAAATGAATAAATAAATAAAATAAATAGGTGTTCGACCGTGTTTTCATAAATGCAATTTAAGGGGCATATAGGGAGGGGTGAACTTCTGGAAGAAAAACGTCCACTAAGGAAGGATTTTTGGATGTTTGCTCTCATCGACCAACCAAAACTATTAAAGTTAGAAGAATGATATTTTGGGGATATGTTTGTTTGTTGTGTGTCGAAAACGTCTACTAAGGAGGGATTTTTGGGTATTCAGGATCTAAAGTGGTGTTAACGGGGTTAAACCTGCATTTCATTGAAAAACAATATGATACGACTATGACGCGAGCGATGCGAGGCTAAAATTGAGATGGTGTGTGTCTGTGTATTACTCAATCTCGCAAGAACCACTGGTCCGATTTACGTGAATTTTACATGGAAATAGCTGATTTACCTGGTTAACATATAGGTTACTTTTGATTTCAATACTTTGCACTATTTAAAATGGCGACCATTTTAGTGACGTCACTACACCCTTTGGTTTCAAACTTACATATTTCCATTTCAAATAAAAAGAGAACGCTAAGAAATAGCAAACTTTTGATGGCATATGCGAGGTTTAAAATTACATTTTCTATCCGAAAGGTATCTGCAACTGTTAGCGAGTAAAACCTAAATTTGTGCTATAAAACACGGTCAACGCCGAGCGGTGTAGTTGGACAAAATGTTCCATCCTTAATCTCCCTCTGCGCAGCACCTCGCCTATCCCCTGTTTTAACTGTCACCTTCACATTTTAATTTATTTATGACGCGTAGCGAAGCACGGGTACTTCAGCTAGTTTCAAATATAGTAACGTCAACTTAATACTAGGTGATTTCAACTGTCATGGAACTATATGGGGGTATACATCTACAGATGAAAATGGCGCAGAGCTAGAAAAGTGGTCTGAAAATAATGGACTCAGTCTAGTTCATGACCCAAAACAACCACCATCGTTTAACAGCGGCCGATGGAGAAGAGGATATAATCCTGATCTAATTTTTATTACCAACAAATTAGCTGAGCAGTTCATCAAAATTGTTGGTAAGGCTATTCCCCGGTCACAGCATCGACCCTTACTATGCAGAATCGAACCAATTGTTAAACCAGAAAATGCACCTTTCCAACGTAGGTTCAACTTCAAGAAGGCGAACTGGCCTAAGTTCATTTGTGAACTTGATGTAGCCATAGGGGAAGTGGAACCACAACCAGAAAACTATGACACCTTTATTTCCGTAGTGAAAAAAGCCTCGCGAAAGAACATACCAAGAGCATGCAGAACAGAATATATCCCAGGTATTTCTGATCAGAATATATCTCTTTTGGATAACTACCGCAACTTGTATGATATGGACCCCTTCTCCGAGGAAACAATGGAAGCTGGGCATGCACTGATGATTTCTCTCGGTCAGTCACGCGCAGACAGATGGAATAGCTTGGTTTCTAATATCGATATGAAACAGAATAGTAGACAAGCATGGCGTCTTCTTAAGAATCTCAGTGGAGATCCAACTAGCCCGCCTTTTAACTTAACTCAAATAACTGCTAATCAGATAGCACACCAGCTGATCTTAAATGGAAAGACTTCAAAATGTAAGTCAAACACAGAGAAACTTGAACGGTGTATTGAAGAAGGGACTGATTTCTTTAAGGACCTGTTTATGATGGAAGAACTTGTGAACGCAATCGACGGTCTGAAATCGAACAAGGCAGCAGGGTTGGATGATCTCAGAGCGGAGCAAATAAAACAATTTGGACCAGCAACACTGCAATGGTTACTTTCATTGATTAACAACTGTAAATCCAGGCTGAAGATTGCTAAGATATGGAGAAAAGCTCGCATAGCTGCGATCCTAAAATCTGGGAAGACTCCTGACAGCCCAAAGAACTTTCGGCCAGTTTCACTTCTGTGTCACATCTATAAGTTGCTGGAGAGAATGATTCTTAATTGAATATCTGAATCTATCGATAGCAAACTGATTTCTGAACAGGCAGGCTTTAGACAAGGCAGGTCATGCTGTGGACAAATTCTGAACCTTACCCAGCACATAGAGAATGGTTTTGAGGAAAAGTGCATTACTGGTGTTGCCTTCATAGATTTAACTGCTGCTTACAACACTGTTAATCATAACACACTACTTCGTAAGATTTATGAACTGACAAAGGACTACAGGCTGACCTCACTGCTAAGAACTTTCCTTGAGAACAGAAGATTTTACGTGTCTCTCCTTAGGAAAAATAGTCGTTGGCGCCTCCAGAAGAATGGACTATATCAAGGTAGCGTCTTAGCACCACAGCTTTACAATGTATACACCAATGACCAGCCCAGAACAGAAGGCACCAGGCGATTTATCTACGCAGATGACACTGCAGTAGCCGTGCAAGGTCGTAGCTTTGAAGAAGTAGAACATTCTGTGCTTGGTCGATACTATCACAGAAATAATTTGAAGCCAAATCCAGCCAAAACGCAAGTGTGTGCTTTCCACTTGCGAAATAAAGAAGCAAAGAGGACACTGAACATTAAGTGGCAAGGTGAAACAATCCTTTATTGTTTTGCACCAAAATATCATGGTGTCACCCTCGATCGAACATTGCTTCAACACCAAAAGTAAAGTATCTGCACGAAATAACGTACTAAGATGCCTAACAGGAAGGACATAGGGTGCTCACCCCACCAATCTCAGAACTTCAGCCCTTGGACTGAGCTTCTCAGATGCTGAATATGCAGCACCAGTTTGGCTTTCTTCTCCACATTCCAAAGAGGTGGATATAGCTCTGAATGAGACTTCCAGGATTGTATCTGGGTGTCTTAGACCAACACCATTTCAGAAGATCTACCCTCGTATAGGAATTTCTCCACCTCATGCCTGAAGAATGGTAGCTGCAGCATCTTAGAAGAAACGGCAAGAATCCGATTCAAGGCATCCACTTTTCGACCAACAACCAGCCCGACAGAGACTTAAGTCCAGAAACAGCTTTTTGAGGGGAGTAACAGCCCACGAAGGCTCACAAGAAGCTTCCCGTGTGAAGATATAGAAGACAGAGGTCACAGACACAACTATTCCTCTATCAGAAAAAATGGCACTTGGTCACAACTTGCCATATGGAATTTGGAAATCATTGAACAGGCTGAGAACGGGTGTTCCACGCCGCAAGAACAATCTCAAGAAATGGAACATGCTCGTCAACAATGACGAGTTCTGTGACTGCAGCATGCTACAAGGTCCAGAACACCTTCTGATCTGCCCCTTGATGGAGGACATATTGTTACGTGCCACCCCCCTAGTGGCACTTTTGTTAACTGGATTACGGTGGGTTGAAGCACAACACAGATTGTTCCTTTAAAGAAATAATTAACTTTATTGCGGCCAGAAAGATACACCACTCAACAGCAAATACAAGCAATTAGAACCTTAATCCAGTTTCCTCAAGTCTCCTCCTTATGGAGCGCTCTTGCCCCTTTCACTTAGTCATGCAGCTAATCCTCCACTAATGAGACCCGCGGAATACCTGCACCTCTTCCTTATGTACACACTACAGTTACTTACGATAACCTGCTACACGCTGCTTCGCTGACCACAAGCTGGGAAACAATGTCACTGGATTTCGTAACTCGCACGGCACTTCGCCACAATACCTCTGTCGCTCAGTGAAATCACACTCGCTCAAAACACAGGCAGTCCCCTGTATGCTTCTCACTCCCTCGCTGTCAAGAGAATCGGCTTCACTAGGGGTTTCGCAAGTCACCACACTTCTGTCGCTCAGGATAAACGCTCGCACTAGCTCGAAAAACACACACACACACTGCTTGACAGGTCGCTCTTATATAGCAGGCCGGTGACTCAATAAATGCTTCAAGACCCATCCAGGGTTCACGGCTTCTCGAGGTTTCCATCACTGGCTGAGTCACGAATATTCTGGACCATCCCTTTGTCCTAGTAGCCCTGTGGCATAAGGCGCACGCAATACACTGGGGCAGAGCACAGCCCAGCCCGGGGTCAGTTGTGACTCATGCGGCGAGCGAAGAAACAAACTCACATCCGTAACACCACCCCCTTCCTAAAAGGCTGATCGTCCCGATTAATCATTGGTCCGTCTGTGTCCCTCCGTAGGCTGCCAGGCGATCTCGATGCACGATCTTCATCTTCGCCCTCGGGCTCCGCTGGATCCTGTAGACGATATCGTTGATCCGTTTCACGACTCGGTACGAGCCCTCCCAGGACTTCTGCAGTTTGGGTGACAGGCCTTTCTTCCGTAATGGGTTGAAGAGCCAGACCAGGTCGTCCTCATGGAATCCACCCGCATCCGTCTGCTGGTCGTATCGAGTCTTCATTCGGTCGGTCTCGATCCGCAGTTTCCTCCTCGCGAACGCGTGCATGTCTTCCAGTTGGTCGACCAGTTCTTGACAATACTGGCCTACCGGGACTGGATCATTCCCAGGTCGGCCGAAGGCAAGATCGACAGGTAGACGGAGCTCCCTCCCAAACATGGCCCGGGCTGGTGTGCACCCGGTGGCTTCATGCACGGCGGCGCGGTAGGCCAGGAGAAATAGTGGAAGACGTTTGTCCCAATCTTTCTGGTGCTCGCTGACGACTATTCGTAGATGGTTCTCGATGGTGCAATTGAATCGCTCTACCATCCCGTCGGACTGAGGGTGTAGCGGCGTTGTCCTTGTCTTCCGGATTCCCTGCAGCTGGCATAGGTTCTGGAAGACCTGCGACTCGAAGTTCCTCCCTTGGTCGGAGTGCAGCTCCAGGGGTACTCCGTACCGACTGACGAATTCCTTCACCAGGGTCTCTGCAATCGTCGCGGCTTCATGGTGAGGGAGCGCATACGCCTCCGGCCATTTGGTGAAGTAGTCGCTGACGACCAATATGTAGCGGTTCCCTGCCTCGCTTAACGGAAATGGCCCAGCAATATCGATGGCCACTCTCACCATGGGACCGCCCACGGTGTAGGTCTTCAGTGGACCCCGTCGTCTTCGTCCTGGGCCCTTGCTGGCTGCGCAATCGTGGCACCTCGCGCAGTGGTTCTCCACGTCAGTTCGGCATCCGATCCAGTAGAACCGCTCTCTCAGCTTCTCCAGTGTCTTCTTTATCCCTAGGTGTCCACCAGATGATCCTCCATGGACTTCCTTCAAGACTTCCTCCGTCATAGCCTTTGGAACGACGACTTGTTCCCGAGATGTCTTCCCGTCGGTGCTCTCCCAGGTACGGCAGATGAGGCCATCCCTTACAATCAGCGAGTCCCACTGCGCCCAGTAGGACCTGAACTTTGGACTGCTGTAGCTCACAATGTTTGACCCGGGTCTGGGGACACAGGCCCTCTTCCATTCGGCTAGCAGTCCCAGATCATCATCTTCCGCTTGCGCCCGCGAGTGAGATTCGCGGCTCCGGCTCCCTTGAATTTCCACGGTAGTCCTTCGGCACTGTATCCCGGTGCTCTCCTCCCGTCGGGCACAGAAGGTGCAGTCTTCGGGGCACGGTCTTCGTGACAGGGCGTCGGCGTTAGAATGCAGTTGGCCTTTCCTGTGCTGGATCTCAAAGTTGTACTGTTGAAGCTTCTCTAACCACCGCGCGAGTTGACACTCGGGATGCTTAAAGTTCAGGAGCCACCGCAGGGATGCATTTTCGGTCCTGATAAGAAATTCTTGCCCATACAGGTATTTGTGGAAGTGTTCAATGGTCTTCACGATGGCGAGCAGCTCCTTCCTGGTGACGCAGTAGTTCCTCTCTGGCTTTGACAAGGCTTTGCTGAAGTAGGCCACTACTCTCTCCTCGCCGTCCACTATTTTCGACAGGATTCCCCCTATACCAAAGTCGCTGGCATCGGTATCGACGATGAACCTTGTTCCAGGTCTGGCGTGGGCCAGAATAGGTGCGGTGCACAGAGCCTGCTTGAGTTGTTCGAAGGCACTGTGGCATTCTGCTGTCCACGTGAAGAGTTGGTCCTTCTCAGTCAGTCGATGCAGTGGTTTGGCGATGTCGGTGAATCCCCTCATGAAGCGACGGTAATAAGTGCAGAGTCCCAGGAAGCTTCGTAGTTGGGACTTGTCCTTCGGAACTGGCCACTCCCTCACAGCTGCGGTCTTCTCTGGGTCGGTGCGCACCCCTTCCTTGGAGACGATATGCCCCAGGTACTGAACCTGTTTCTGTAAGAGCTTACACTTCTTGGGGCTCAACTTCAGCAGGGCAGCCCGTAGCTTCATCAAGATCTCCTTCAGGTTGCTGTAGTGCTCCTCGAAGCTTCTACTCAGAACGATGACGTCGTCTAGGTAGACCAGGCAGGTCTTCCAGTGTAGTCCCCTCAGAATGGACTCCATTAGCCTTTCGAAGGTCACAGAGGCGTTGCACAGACCAAATGGCATGACGGTGAACTGCCAGAGCCCGCTGCCCACAGAGAACGCAGTTTTCTCGCGGTCCTTAGGGTGGACCTCCACCTGCCAGTAGCCACTCTTCAAATCCAAGGAGGAGAACCATCTTGACCCTGATATGGTGTCCAGGGTGTCGTCGATCCGGGGTAGAGGGTAGCTGTCCTTTTTCGTGACGGCATTCACCCGCCTGTAATCCACGCAGATCCTGGCGGAACCGTCCTTCTTCCTCACTAGCACGACCGGAGAATTCCAAGGACTATGTGATGGCTCGATCACTCCTTGCTCCTTCATCTCTCCTACCATCCGGTCGACTTCAGCTTGCTTAGCGAGCGGGACACGTCGGAATGGGGCCCTAATAGGTGCGCTGCCCCCAACGTCGATTCTGTACTGTACCAAGCTTGTCCTGCTGAAGTCTTTGCGCCCCACGGAGAAGACATCGACTATCGAAGAAACGACTTAGCGCCTCCATCAATTCGTCGGCCAGGGGCTTGGTCTCGTTGGTTCTTCCTGGTTCGTCGACGTCCACTTGCGCACCCGCGCGTGCATTCTAGATGCCTGTTTTGCCATCTCGAACTCAAGTGCGTGGCTCAGCGCATCTGCCAGGGTCTTATTGCGCGCGAGTCGCAGCGCCTGTTGAGTGTCCGAGTCCCGTAGCCCGTCGGTGAAGGTCTGAGTCGCTATCTGTTCCACAAAGTCGGCCGGCGCTGTTGGGTAGGTGAGCCTTACGTGGCGTGCGATGTCCATCTCGAACTCCTGCAGGGTTTCCGGGTTCTTTTGTACCCGGGTCCGGAGCTGCACCTGATAGGCCTGCTGAAGATGGCTATCTCCATATCGGGACTCCATATGGGCGATTAGTGAAGCGTAGTCCTGGGATCCAGACGGGATGGCCTGAAGGACGTTAAGGGCGTCCCCCCTCAGCGCTACAATGAGAGCTGTAGCCTTTTCCGTGCTGTTCCATTTGTTTATGGAACAGGCTGCCTCGAACTGACGAAAATAGGTGCTCCACGGGACCTTTCCGTCAAAGGTTGGGGGCGTCACTCTGCTCTGTCCCGTTCCTGATATTCCCGGTGTACCTGTGGGCGGGCGTCGGCGAAGCTCGGCAACTTCCTCTTGAAGAGCGTTAAATCACGCTTCCACCCCCGTCGGTGGGCGTTGGCTCAGCTCAGCAATTTCCTTTTTTAAAGCGTTGAATTTCTCTTCTATCCCCGTCAGTGGGCGTTGGCGCAGTTCAGCAACTTCCTCTTGAAAGGCGTCGAACTTCTTTTCCACTGCTGCGACTTCCTCACGTAGGCCCTGTTCTAATTTCCTTTGGCTCTCCTCTAATTTCGTCAGCAGACCCTCTTCCAGATTTTTCTGGCCATCCAGAAATTTGGCGGTTAGGTCCTCTGCTAACTTATTCTAGCCGTCCTTCAGGTCCTCTGCTAACTTCTTCTGTCCGTCCTCCATCTTCTTCTGGCCGTCTTCCATTTTGGTTTCCATGCCGCTTAACTTTTCGAGCAATGCTGCCAATTGCGCTTCCATTTTAGATGCTTGTCTTGTAAAGGGCATGCACTCACAGGAAAATTTTAAAAAATGACCTGCTCGGGTTTTGAAACCAGGACCGTCAGGTGTTGTGCTTGTGTTTGAGTTCGTAATCCCGCTTCTGACACCAGTTGTTACGTGCCACCCCCCTAGTGGCACTTTTGTTAACTAGATTACGGTGGGTTGAAGCACAAATCAGATTGTTCCTTTAAAGAAATAATTAACTTTATTCCGGCCAGAAAGATACACCACTCAACAGCAAATACAAGCAATTAGAACCTTACTCCAGTTTCCTCAAGTTTCCTACTTATGGAGCGCTCTTGCCCCTTTCACTTAGTCATGCAGCTAATCCTCCACTAATGAGACCCGTGGAATACCTGCACCTCTTCCTTATGTACACAAACTACAGTTACTTACGATAACCTGCTACACGCTGCTTCGATGACCACAAGCTGGGAAACAATGTCACTGGATTTCGTAACTCGCACGGCACTTCGCCACAATACCTCTGTCGCTCAGTGAAATCACACTCGCTCAAAACACAGGCAGTCCCCCTGTATGCTTCTCACTCCCTCGCTGTCAAGAGAATCGGCTTCACTAGGGGTTTCGCAAGTCACCACACTTCTGTCGCTCAGGATAAACGCTCGCACTAGCTCGAAAAACACACACACACACACTGCTTGACAGGTCGCTCTTATATAGCAGGCCGGTGACTCAATAAATGCTTCTAGACTCATCCAGGGTTCACGGCTTCTCGAGGTTTCCATCACTGGCTGAGTCACGAATATTCTGGACCATCCCTTTGTCCTAGTAGCCCTGCTGCATAAGGCGCAGGCAATACACTGAGGCAGAGCACAGCCCAGCCCGGGGGCAGTTCTGACTCATGCGGCGAGCGATGAAACAAACTCACAGCCGTAACAATATGTTCAAAAGACGATATTTTGGCTGCAAATGCTAATGCTATAACTGTTGCTACTTACTGGCAAAATCTAATTTGATTCGGACACGGAAAATAAATAAATAACTCTTAACTATGGACGCACGTTTACTTTGGCATTAACATGGACTTGAGGTCTCAGAGACCGCTTCAAATTAATATTACTACGATAGAGAAGTAGGTTGGTTCAGGCGAGGAAAGCATTTCTAGAGAAAGGAAATTTGTTGACATCCAATATATACTTCAGTAATAGGAAGTCATTTTTGAAAGCCTTTGTCTGGAGCGTGAAACTTGGACTATTGGTGCAGCAGAAAAGAGGAGGATTGAAGCATTTGCAATGTAGTGTTACAGGAGAATGATGAACGTCAGATGGGTCGATAGGGTTACAAATGAAGAGGTATTAAGACGAGTTGGAGAGGAGAGATGTTTCTGGCGACTGCTATTGAAGAGAAGAGATAGGTTGGTAGCACACTTACTAAGACACCCAGGAATAGCAAGCTTAGTTATGGAAGGAAGGGATGGGACGAGAACTGAAGGGGTAGACCAAGGTTAGAATATGATAATCAGGTTGCCTCGGATGTAGGCTGTGATAGCTATTTAGAGATGAAACTATTAACTCAGGACAGGGAGACATGGAGGGCTGCATCAAACCAGTCAAAATACTGACCTCTCAAATAAACAACAGAGAAATAGACGAAGGTATTTTAATAAATGGAATGAGATAGTAATAATAATTGCCGGGTACAAGATATGTTATTTGACACCCAGAGGGCAGCTTTCATTACGAATTTCGTTGTTCCTTGAAGCACTATGCATGTCAAGGAGCTCCTTGAACACTATAGCGCTTTCTAGTAGATAAATGAGAAACGTTTTGTTGGCGGAAAATCCCGAGATTAATGTTGCCATTATGAACACGGCCTACTGAATTCAAATGGGTTCTTTGACGTGCCAACATCGTATGACATGCGTATCGTAATTTTTTCCGCCTTCCAAAAATCACTTACCATGGCCAGGGCGAACCTGCAAGCTTGAGGTTGGTAGTCCAACACGATAACCACTCACCTACCGTGGCAAGCAATGGAATGAGTTTAAACAACATTCGATATGCTGGTGATGCTATTCAATAGTGACAATTATTAATAGATAGAATTGAAAGAGTCAGCAGCCAGTATGGGCTTGAAATAATCGTCAAAATGACAACATGCATGGTCATAAGCAGGGACCGTTTTTTTTTTGGTAATAGCGATACGCGCGAAACTTTTTCATATCTCCTTTCTTGCCTATATATGACCTTCTAGGTACTTAAAGTATCGTATTTTAGCAAAATGATCTCACGAAATATCACGAATTCTGATTTATTGCGCAAATTGCGCAATTAATCATGAAATATACTCCACTTGGTACGAACAATGCTAAATATTTTCGAAAAGCTCTCCAATAAACGTTTAAATGTTTCTAATGAATTTACCGTCGTGGTTTCCTTCTCATTTGAATGATAGTGCAGCATATTCTTTACCCAAAACCCACAAAGCCGGAAGTAAGTGTATTCAGTTTCGCGATCTCTAAGCCTATCGATGAGAATCATTATCTGCCATTGATTACATGAAATGGCGTTGTGCTCGTAGATAGAGCAGCGCGAGTTCGCGACTGATAACTTTTTGTATATTTGGTAGTTCTATGATTTAATAACAAGTGTACATTAAAAGAGTGCTCTTTAAAACCCCTTATCACGTCATAATTTGTTAGATTTTCCCCATACTATTAGGAAGATTTCAAAAGAAACATCAATCATTATGACATTTTATTTCACGAAATACCCACCGAAATATTGTCAGTTTTAACAGCGAAATCAACAGTTTTATTTCACCAACTAATAAGGCCCTTAGTCATAAGTAAGGAGAATATCACCGGAGTAAATTCAGTCATTAATCATAGAACTATACAAAGAGTAAAAAAAACTGTGCATTCCTTGGAACTAAAATACATATACGTTAATCATTATGATGATGGTATTATATATTATCCGTGTTGAATGATATTATTCTCAAATTATAAAAGCCGCATTGTCAAACACTAGAAAGTAGATTAATAATTAAATTAACACTTACATGTTTCGTTATAACAATGATAACTTCGTCAGCTAGAAAAATCTTAGAAACTATCTTAACAAAAACAGAAAAAAAATGGATATCCTCACAAAAAGTCATGATGTTCTCGTCACCAAGAAAGAGGATGGATCTTTAGGACACAGCGTTTTTCGTAAGCCAATACACACCAATAGATATCTCCACGCAAGTTCTCACCATCACCCTGCCCAGAAACATGGTATCCTTACAACTCTAACTACCAGGGCTAGGAGGATTTGTGAAGTGTCTTCTTTACAAGAAGAAATTAACACCCTGCGAACCACCTTTGAGAGCAACGGTTATAGCAAGGCTTTGATTTCTACGGTTCTGAAACCAACAAATAATAATAGGACGTCAGTTGAGAAAAGAGATGTAAGACGAACTGCTTACCTACCTTACATACATAACACGACGGATCGTATTGCTAAAATCCTACGTCGGTACAACATACGGACTGTATTTGGAACTTCTGTTAAGATTAGGCAACTCCTGCGACCAACTAAGGACAGTTTGCCTAAATTGCAAAAACCGGGTATCTACAGAGTTCCCTGTACTTGTGGCAAGGTTTACATCGGGCAGACTTCGAGAACAATATGCACTCGCATTAAGGAACATAATAGATATATCAGGCTCATTCAACCTGATAAATCAGCTGTTGCCGATCATGCTTTAACACCTGGCCATGATGTCATGTTCCAAGGAGTGGATGTTCTTGCCCGTTTAAAGCAATATCGTCACAGAATCATCAGGGAGGCGGTTGAAATACGTAAACACCCAGATAATTTCAACCGCGATACCGGCTACAATCTCAGTGAATCCTGGCTACCTATTATCAGAACCCTGAGAAAGTAATTCACTGCTGCTTTCCGTTGTCCCTAACATGGGGCTATAATGGCGTCCATCTTTGGGCACCTTCTATATGTTCTTCGTTGCTTTCTCTTAGCAACATTGTCGTATTCCATATTATTCCTGACGAAGAAAGACATGGTTTCTATCGAAACGCGTCGAATATTAATATAATAAAACACGGCATAAGCCCAAAATTCAACATTATGAATAGTAACACGGGCCGTGAAAGTCTAAATGACAAGTAAATTCTTTTTTGTGACCTTTCATTTGTTTAAATTAATGACTTTTTTTTAAAGATATCCATTTTGTTTTTGTTTTTTGTGAAGATAGTTTCTAAGACTTTTGTCACGATGACGAAGTTAACATTGATATAACGAAACATGTACGTGTTAATTTAATTATTAAACTACTTTCTAGTGTTTGACAATGCGGCTTTTATAATTTGAGATTACTTAGCAATAATAATAAACAAAAGTTGGGCTATTTCACAAATATTCAAGATCCGAATTGGGAAGTCAAAAAGTGTGTTTCAGAAAATGTGTGCTGTCTTCAAAAGCCATAACATACAGTACCATTAGAGGACAAACATCAGACGTTTGTACTGTTATGTCGTATATTCTGTTCACTTATAAGGGGTAGAGACATGAACCTTAAATAGCAACAAGGAGAAGAGGCTGGCTTTATAAACAGATCCTAAGAAAACCTTGCCCACAAACAGTGACACATATAGAAGTAATGAGAAGAATGAACACAAGACCAAAATTCATCAAGATAGTGAAATGTCGAAAATTGCAATATCTAGGTCATATCATGCGTAATACAAATAGATACTGAGCCCGTGTGAGTTCATGCCCCGGTGATATTTTCTGTGAGAGAATGCGTGAGTGCTTTTCCACTGCACAGAACGCAGCCAGCAGGAGCTTTGGCATGATATTAAATGCTCTTTTGACTTAGGGAAATTGTCATGTAATTCTTCGAAATTTTTTTTCTGAGCATATTTTATTGCACATTTTGATTCCACAAGACTCAGGATTTAAAACTACGTAATTCTGTACGAATTGAACACTTCGTTGTTTGTTGTAGTATTTTTTGTAAATGTATTTCCATCGCAGAGATGCGAACTGGACATAATTAGTCGCTGAACGACTAGACTACTTCCGCGTACCCGGAGTGCTGATCCGGCGTTCGACACACCACGTTTGGAGACCGTCCAAGTTGGACGCGTTACTGATTAGGGTCCGTAGTACCCGTAGCAAAGAAGTCCGCTCTTTGAGCGAGGAAAACTTGTGTGTGCTGTCCACCAGTGAACCGCATAAATTGTGTGTGGAACATTTATCAGTGTATTTTATTTTGTAAAAATACGAATTGTAACATTTTTTTTGTACCAGCACGTGGAACACCACATTTCTGTTGTATGTTATATGTATAGGTCATAGAATTATGTACAATTCATGGACAATTATTGCCTAGGTTCATTATTCAAACGTTTCTGGTGGTTTTAATTTAATAATCATATTTTTCAAATCAATTTTGCAAACGTGACTTAATGCCTTTCAGCTCCGTGTTCAGTTTAGTGCAGCATAAAGTCATCTGGAATGAATATTTCACATTTTATTTTATTTAAAAATGAATTTGTAACATAAAAACAAAATAAAGCAATTTACAATAACACTGCAGCACGTGGGAATCTTGCAGTGTGGCCAACATTAAGTACGGAATACGTCGCTGATAGGCAGCAAATCATTGACTTAAGCTTTTATCCTCTGAAGCTTAAAGGTGTGGGTTCCCACTTTTAAGATAAAAGGGTTGGTTGGTTGGTTCTTAAATTTAGGGGCTGCGACAACGCGGTCATGTAGCCCCGTGTACTTTGGTTGTGTGTAGAATCTGTCTGATAACCGGTGCTAATTGTGATGACTGTGTGTATCTGTTTTTTAATTCACGTAAGGAATGCAGACTTTTGAATTTTTCAAATAGTTCCTACTTTTGCTGCCAAACGCCACCGTCAACGACTACTAGTTCAGAACTTAGCTACCAGACGCCACCGCAGTCGGCTCTTGGCAATGAACGTAGGAGCCTAAAAGCGTTGTTAACATTCTTAACCTATACAATTTAGCTTCACACAGGTGTAGGACTAATTAGTGGAAGGATCTTTAACATGCCATAAATCTATGACATGGGACCGCCGGCTTTACTTCCCCTCCGAAGGAAAGCATACTGAGGGATTTTTAACGCTCTTAAAAAATCTGACGACTTCGGTCGGATTCGAACCCGCGATCTTGGGCATAGAAGCTCAGCATGCTACCAACTACGCCACCGAACCTGGCTAATATAGAAAGATACTATAAACAAATACATTTGAAGAGCGATAAATGAGGGGCCCACTGCTATTATTCTACAGTGGTCACGTTGTCCACACGTTAAAGGTTAATTACATTTTCTTAGAAACTGACATTACAATTCTTCTTCTTCCATCGATTTTGGCCTACTGTGGACCACGGAAAACAACTGATTTGTTGGTTAGTCTTTTTTTCTTCTCCCAAAATTTCTTCATCCTTTCGCTGTGGTTCCTCCTCCTCTCATCTGACCAGGTGTTTTTGGCCCTTTTACATTGCTTTTCCTGGAACCCCTTGAATTTATCAATCTTAGCTCGAAACACATCTCTATTCCAAAAGTCTTCTGGATTTATCCCCACTTCCTCCATGTCTTTTCTCGTTTCCTCTATCCATAATGTAGTTGCCTTGATCTTGGAGATGTAGTTAAAGATTCTCTTCGTTAGTCGACTCTCGCTCATTCTCATGAGGTGTCCATAAAACTTCAATCTCCTCTTACGGATGGTGTCTGTGATTTTCTCTGCCTGTCTGTAGAGATCTTCATTTCTCCTCTTCCTCCATGTACCATCTTTTTGTTTTTCAGGTCCTAGGATCTTTCTCAAGATTTTCCTTTCCTTCTTCTCTAAATCCTTGATTTCCCCTTTCTTATTCAATATCAAGCATTCTGAGCTATAGAGTCCCTCTGGCTTGACAACCGTGGTATAGTGTCTTATCTTTGCCCTGTAGGATATAGTTCTCTTGTTGTATCTATTTTGTACTAATTTATAGGCTAGCTCCATCTTTCTAGCTCTTCCTCTATTTGCTTCTTTATCAAGTCCATTCGGCTGGATCAATTCTCCAAGATATTTAAATTTATCAGCTCTCTTGATTTTCCCATATCTCGTTTCCAGATGCTTTTCTTTATTGTGTTTGTACTCCATGTACTCTGTTTTTTCGTATGAGATCCTGAGTCCAGTCTTCTCAGCTATTTCATGTAATTTTTCAAGCATTATTCGAGCTTCGTCTTTTCCTTTGGCTAGCAATGCCATGTCATCAGCAAATGCTAAGCAATCCACCTTTACACCTTGCTTTTTTGTTCCTAAACAGATTCCTTCTATACCTTCTTCTTTTATTGCTTTCCTCCATACTCTCATTATTTTTTCCAGGACGATGTTAAACAAAATTGGTGATAGTCCGTCTCCTTGTCTGACTCCTGTCTTAATCTCAAAAGCCTCTGAGATTTCTCCTTGAAATTTTACTTTGGAGACGGTTTCTGTTAGTGTCTGTTTTATAATTGCTCGCGTTTTGCCATCTATTCCAAATTCCTCCAAAACATTGAAGAGTGTCTGCCGGTCGATGGAATCATATGCTTTTTTGAAATCAATGAACACAACTACGGTGTTTTTGCTTCGTAGAGCTCTTACTCTCAGAATACTTTTCAGACCAAAGATCTGTTCCACACAGGATCTTCCCTTTCTAAAGCCCCCTTGATATTCACCTATTTGATGATCCACCTGTTCTTCTACGATGTTTAGCAACGCCTTGGAAAGTACTTTGTAAGCAATAGATAGTAGCGAAACTCCCCGGTAGTTGTTTGGGTCAGTCCGATCTCCCTTCTTATGGAGCGGATGTATAAGTGCGCCTTTCCAGTCTTTGGGTATTTGTTCATTTTCCCAAATATCACAGATTAGACGGTGTAAGTTCTCCGCTAGCTTATCTCCTCCAATTTTCCACATTTCAGCTACTATACCATCTTCTCCTGGTGCTTTGTCGTTTTTGAGTTCTTTAATGATTTTCTGTATTTCTATGAGGCTTGGTGGTTTAGACTGTGTATTCATCTTAGGTGGCTTCTCGAACTTCAGTTTTTCCAGTGGTTCCTTGCAGTTTAACAGGCTTTCGAAATACTTGGCCAACAGGTGGCAATTTTCGTTGTTACTCAATGCGAGTGTACCATCCTTCCTTTTAAAACATAGACTTGGAGGTTGGTATTGTTGTAATTCTTCCTTAAAAGTTCTGTAGAACTTTCTGGTATTATTTTTCTTGAAGTCTTCTTCTATACTTTCTAACCGGTCTTTATCATATTGTCTCTTTTCTCCTCTGATGATCTTGGCAGTGGCTTTCCTTTGTTGACTGAAATCATTCCAATTTTCCTTCGTTGGGTTGGAATACCACCTCTTCCATGTCTTCAGCCTCTCGTCAACAGCGTTGTCACATCGTATGTTCCACCACCTGTGTTTCTTTTTTCTTTTTCGCTGCCCCACATTTTCGACCGCTTTAGTTAACGATTCTCTAATTTCTTCCCAGTTATTCATTTCCAACTTTGACAGGTTTTCTTGATAGATATTTTTGTTTTGTTTCAGAATTTCCGTGTCGATCCTTGGTTTCCTTTTACCTCTCTTTTGATGCCTATTCGGTTGAAATTTTACTTTAATTTCTGACAGAAAGTGGTCTGTGTCGATTTTCAAACTTTTTCTCACTTTTACGTTCATGATCTCGCATCTGTTTTTTGTTGTAATTGCAACGTGGTCAATTTGAAATTCGCCTAATATTGGATTGGGCGAAATCCATGTTTTCTTCTTCTTTGGGAGGGCTTTGAAGTTCGTAGACATAAGTTTTAGGTTGAACTGCTTACAAAAGTTGATTAATCTCTCGCCGTTTCGATTTGTTCTGTTATGTGCAGGATATTCTCCAACAATCCTTTTGTATTTTCTTTCTTTTCCTATCTGGGCATTGAAATCACCAACCAGGATTTTTACATTTCCAAGGGGAATTTTTGATGTCTCATCTTCGAGTGTTTCCCAAAAGTCTTCCACTTTCTCCTTGTTCCTTTTATTGTCTTGGTTAATGGGAGCGTGGGCATTGATGATTGTGTAGGATTTGTTCCCTGATCTGAATGATAGGAATGAGATTCTCTCCGACGGTGAGCTAAATTTTGTGAATGAATTCATTAGGCTTATCTTGACCACGAAAGCTGTTCCTAGAATTGGCAGTCTCCCATTTGAGATTGTATACCCGGGTTTGCCCTTGTATATTCTAAAGCCATCCGACTCCATTGTGTCTTCATCCAGAAATCTCGTTTCTTGCAACGCTAAAATGGATATGTTTCTTTCTTTCAACACTGTAGTCAATTGTCTCAGTTTTCCTGTTTGACGGAGTGTGTTAATGTTCAGTGTTCCAAGCAGATGTTTTTGTTTAGATCTTATTTTCTGTGATGGGGTTCCAGGAAGCTCCGACTCTTCCTTACATGACGATCCAAGCTCTCCAGAATCCAAAGGCCTGGTTGCACCACTCATGGTGGTGGGGGATTTCCGTTTCCGGCTGCCCCCTGGAGTAGTTATCATTGAAGACGTTTCCATCATGTCAATTGTTGAAGTCATTGAGAAAACAGGAAATCCTGTTTTCGGAAATAGAACTAAGGTTGTAAGCCCCAGAGCCCTTTTCTCTCGGGGTGGGTCCCCAAGCCTTTGAGAATCCCTTCTCTACCCACAAGGCAGTGGTTCCAACTGATCAACCCCACTTGGGAGGGATTGCCTCTTCCGCCAATTCCGCCGTACTGATGATCATCATCTCCGCTATCATTGCCGTTGAGGTCTTCACCGTAACCCTGGTAAGGGGCCCTCACAAGGTACTATCACCCGGAGCCAGGTGAACCAAGGTTTTTTTTGTGAGGTGTTACTCCTCAATCACTCCTCCTTTGTCCTGGCTTGTGACAGGCAGAGCCTGGCTTCCCCATGTGGAGCCCAGGTTGGCGGAGTTTGACATTACAATTATTATTTAGAATGTTCACGTTTTTTCTATTACTTCATTCTAGATTTTGTGTGAATGTAGAGCATAGGAACTCGATGTTTTCATTACTGATGGTTCACTCTTGAACTATTCAAAGGTTCGTAGACCATGGATTGAAATCACCTCATTTAGAGAGTGCATTCCAATGTCATTGAAATAAGGAAGAACGGACCAGGTTTGGTATCCCTCGCAATCTGAAACTGAAACGTGCGAATGTGTTTATCAGTTGCTGAGATAATGTTTTAACATGGGTGGTATAGGAATAGCTGACTCCCCTTAGTTAACCTCTGCACCAATCTCCCATTGCACACACCCGTTTACGATGAGTACCTAGCTCTGGTCTTCCTATATCACAAGGTAAAGTCTTAAAAAACAATGAGTGATTATACAATTTTAAGGTCAAATATAAATCTCTCCTTTTGCGAGACTTGACATGATAAGACAAGATTTATTCCCCTGTTTGTTGGTGTCCCCCAACACTTGTAATCTGTTCATTCCATTACAGGAGGTTTCTTGCGACTTTTATCGCTACGACGACACAACGTTCTGGATGGGTCAACGCCTCTTTCTCTCTCTATCTTTATCTATTGGAAAAATCAGTGGAAGACAAAAAAAAACTCGAGCAAATATATCGATAAGAAGTCCACTTTCGACTTAGGCTTTATAGAACGTTTACCCACACTTCAGAGAATGAGATGTGTGCTAGAAATAAGGTTTGGAGGAAAGAAGGGAGGAGATATAAGTAAACAGAACAGAGGAGAAAGACAGGAAATTGGCGATCGTTTTCACGAGATCATTTCAGTGAGGAAATGTTTGCGTCTTAAAACTTGTGTTGTAGGAGATGGGGTAAGTTGGTAATCAGCCCCAAGTGTTCAATATACCTGATTATCTGTGTGGTTGTAATTCGGGTGAGAATCAAGAAGGAGGTGGCCGTGGCCAACCCTTTATAGGTTGGTGGTCAATAGCCTATATTAACCACCTATCATCAGGAGAATTGATATTGTCAAACATGCTGATGCTGGAACATTTCACTCAATCCACGGATTTTCTTTTGGAAGAGTTTATATTTCTGGAAACGAAATATACAGTATGTTCTTTATCACGTTGACCTAAGTGTTTGATATTTTTAAATAAAGCAATTAAAATTAAAAAGTAATAGATAAATATGATGATAAACGTTAGAAATAAAATAAATATGCTTGTAAAATTAAATTATGTTAAATAATAAGGTGAAAATGAAAATCCACAGCCTGCTTCCAGTCTCCGACCGGGTCAGGAATAGAATGAATGAAACCCCCATCTAGCGGCGAGGATATAAACTGTGCCGGCTGCCGAGGCCTGACGCACTCCTCTGGAGCAATGAGTAAATGAATTACAGATGAAATGAAATGATAGTGGAGAGTGTTGCTGGAATGACATTTTTGACAGGGAAAACAGGTGTACCCGGAGAAAAACCTGTCTGCCTCCGTTTTGTCCAGCACAGATCTCACATGGAGTGACCGGGAATTGAACCACGGATCCAGCGGTGAGAGGCCGGCGTGCTGCCGCCTAAGCCACGGAGGCTTGTTAAATAATAAGATAAACATAATAATTTTATAATGTTAATTTAAGGATTATAAAAATACCAGTAATATGAAAATTAAAGTTAAATAAATATCAACATTAAAATGTTAAATAAAACAAAAATTAAAAAAGAGTGACAGTCAGTCTGAAAGACTAGACTTTATATCATTTTAAATGCTACAAATGCTGAGTGAGAGCCTCATGATCATGCAGAGAACTGCGTGAACTCAAAGTCCATTAGCAAGTGCAAACCAAGGTCAAAGGAGGTAGCTGGCTGGATGACGTCACGCTCACCGGAGCGCGCGGGGAAAGGAGGGAGCTCAAGCGGTACTATGACGTCACACACCTCAGTGGATTCTCGGTACATTTCGTCCCGTCGCCGTAACGTAACGCCAGACCTCAGCGTAACGATGAAGTCGACAAGATCATTTAAAATGATAAAATTAGCACAGTGCTCTCTCGATAATCCGGCAGATATCGGACCAGAGCACTGCCGGATTACCGAAAACACCGGATTACTGGAAAATATCGAGAAAAACGCAGATAAAATTTGAAGATCAGTTTTAATTACATTGTACTATACAAAATAAAAATGTACGAAAATACATCATACAACTCACGTTATACCTTGGAAGTAGACGGCTGGAGATATGCAGCGATTGTCTTTTGCTTTTTACGGTTGAGAGACACTTTGAGAACTTGTTCCTGTAACCTTCTTAAAACTAAGACATCGTTAGTAGAGACGCCATTTTCAAGCCGCTTTAGGATTTCAAGTTTATCTAACAAAGATAGAGTTTTATGTTTACGTTTTTTTTTCTGCACAGATGCCATCTTCAACACAACACTACTACAGTACACTAAGCACCTGAGGGGAGCGAGCGTGAGTCATCGCCCTTGGCGCCAATGCATTGTTTACTCAGACACTAGTGTTGTCGCTGCGTGGGAAACATTGTACAGTATTGGGGACGCATTATCAAATCAGGTGTTGAGTTCGTACTCGAATACAAAACGCCGGATTACTGGGAGTGCCAGAGAGCTGAGATGCCGGATTACAGAGGGAGTACTGTACTAAATAAAATTAGGCTAAACAAAGTAAAATAAAATTTAAATACATACTAATAAAACATATTTAATAATCTTGTACCCCATAAATAGTTAAGGGGAGACAGCCAACCCTACACCGTCAATGTCTAAACATGCCAAATTAACCCCCATTAGCCTAGCAACTAAGGGCACATTAAAATTGTTACAGGTGTTAGTAGAGCCTATATCTGTTCTATTCTTCCTCGTAAATTCGTTAATCTACAACTTATAGTAACACTGGTATAAATATTAAAGACTTTAGGTTAATGAAAGTCAACAAATGTAAATCAAAATATTGGAATGCAGCTGAAAGAAATCAGAAACCCCTATTGACGTCAAATTGGCAGGTGAAAACTAAGAAACGTATGAAGCAAAATAACCAGTGATGGACGAAGCGAAGGGGATATAAAAGTAGGTTGGCTCAGGCAAGGAAAGCATTTCTACTGAAAATAAATCTGTTGACATCGAATATACACACATCAAAAAAAGTTTTGCATCACCTCGGTTCCAAGAGTTCCGGAACCTTTAAATACAAAGGGAATAGAGATCAACACAAACAACATTTCAGCTCGTTTTATTGCTCATGAGACCCACACATTGCATGTTGTACCATCATACAGCTAGACTTTCAGCATTTGTGGTCCAGATTGCAGTACACACCACTACCTCTAATACCCAGTAGCACGTCCTCTTGCATTGATGCATGCCTGTATTCGTCGTGGCATACTATCCACAAGTTCATCAAGACACTGTTGGTCCAAATTGTCCCACTCCTCAACGACAATTCGGCGTAAATCTCTCAGAGTGGTTGGTGGGTCAAGACGTCCATAAACAGCCCTTTTCAACATATCCCAGGCATGTTCGATAGGGTTCATGTCTGGCGAACATGCTGGCCACTGTAGTCGAGCGATGTCGTTATCTTGAAGGAACGCATTCACAAGATGTGCACGATGAGGTCGAGAATTGTCGTCCATGAAGACAAATGCCTCTCCAATATTCTGCCGATATGGGTGCACTATGGGTCGGAGGATGTCATTCAGGTATCGTAAAGCCGTTTCGGAGCCTTCCATGACCACCAGTGGCGTACGTCGGCCCCACATAATGCCACCCCAAAACATCAGGGAACCACCACCTTGCTGCACTCGCTGGACAGTGTGTCTAAGACGTTCAGCCTGACCAGGGTGCCTCCAAACACGTCTCCGACGATTGTCTGGTTGAAGGCATATGCGACACTCATCGGTGAAGAGAACTTGATGCCAATTCTGTGGGGTTCATTCAGCATGTTGTTGGGCCCATCTGTACCGCGCTGCATGGTGTCGGGGTTGCAAAGCTGGACCTCGCCATGGACGTCGGGAGTGAAGTTGCGCATCATGCAGCCTATTGCGCACAGTTTGAGTTGAAACACGACGTCCTGTGGCTGAACGAAACGCATTATTCAACATGGTGGCATTGCTGTCAGGGTTCCTCCGAGCGGCAATCCGTAAGTAGCGGTCATCCACTACAGTAGTAGCCCTTGGGCGGCCTGAGCGAGGCCTGTCATCGACAGTTCCTGTATCTCTGTACCTCCTCCATGTCCGAACAACATCGCTTTGGTTCACTCTGAGACGCCTGGAAACTTCCCTTGTTGAGAGCCCTTCTTGACACAAAGTAACAATGCGGACGCGATCGAACTGCGGTATTGACCTTCTAGGCATGGTAGAACTACAGACAACATGAGCAGCGTACCTTCGTCCTGGTGGAATGACTGGAACTGATCGGCTGTCATACCCCCTCCGTCTAATAGGCCCTGCTCATGCATGGTTGTTTACATCTTTGAGCAGTTTTAGTGACATCTATGAACAGTCAAAGGGACTGTATCTTTGATACAATATACACAGTCAACGTCTATATGCCGGAGATCTGGGAACCGAGGTGATGCAAAACTTTTTTTGATGTGTGTACATAGATTTAGGTATTAGAAAGTCATTTTTGAAAGCCTTTGTCTGGAGCGTGGCGCTCTAAGGAAGTGAAACTTGGACTGTTGGCGCAGCTGAAAGGAGAAGACTAGAAGCACTTGAAATTTGGTGTTTCAGGAGAATTATGAAGAGCAGATGGGTAGATAGGGTTACAAATAAAGAGGTATTAAGTCGTGTGGGAGAGGGGAGATTTTTCAGGTGACTGTTAATGGAGAGGAGAGATAGGTTGGTAGTTCACGTACTGAGATACCCATGCATAGCAAACTCAGTTAAGGATGGAAGGATTGAGGTCAAAAACTGTAGGGGTAGACCAAAATTAGCATAGACTATGTTAGTTTGTCTCGGATGTAGGGTGTGGTAGCTAGTTATAGATGAAACTATTATCTCAGGACAGGGTGGCATGGAAAGCAGCATCATACCAATCAAAAGATGGAAGACTCAATCAACAACAGGTTAATTTTCGGGGGAAATATTCTGCACTTAAAGGATATTTTAAATGCTCTTTTGCTCCTGGCTGAATAATTTTATCATCAAGCAAAATAAATTTTAGGATAAACAAATAATATCTTCCTCAATTACTTTAGTTTATTAGAAACGTGGTCAAATGTGCAGAAACATTATGTTTTTCTATTTAACCATTGGAGAATCAAGACCCTGGCCTGGGCGGAAATATTCTGGTTATTACTGTATCTTAACAAACACTTGTATACTTTAAAAATCAGCAATGTTTCAAGGTTTATGCTGTGTCTTGTGTGGAGTTGCGCCAAGGAACACCAAGCTGGCTCATCAGCGGGCTCTTGGTGTTCCCACCTGGACTCCCACAAGAGTGGTGAGCTGTGCACTATCTCCCTTCTTAAGAAACTTCCTGAAAGATGGAATATTGGCTTTCACGGCCCGTGCGTGGACATCAAGAGCCCTCTGACGATCCAGCTTGGTGTTCCTTGGCGAAACTCCACATAAGACACGGCACAAACCTAGAAAAATTGCTGAGCTTTAATTCACAGGCCGTGAATGCCAATATACAGAGAGTTTATTTTGTATCTGATGGAGACCCGCGCTTGCCCGCTCGCCCACGCCGCGAGCCTGTCTCCCGCCACGCACATTGCTGTTATGTGGCGCCTGCATGGCACTGAGTCATTGACTATAGGAATTTGTACTTACCTAGTTCACAGCTGGTGCTGAAAATGTTCGTCATTCTCTGCTACACATCGCTGAGAACTTTTTATGAAACAGGCATTTACTTTCTGAAGTTCCTCAGCACCGATTGACTGTATTTCAGCTGTAATATAGTCTTTAAGCTCATTTATAGTGTACTTATGAATACATTCGCATTGGAACAGCACACTAAGCACTAAACACGTGAACAATTGACTAAACTGAACCTCACATTGTTAAAGCTCTCAGCAGACTGCAAAGGAGGGAAACTTGTGGCGCCAAGAAGCGGATTACGGCCAAGTGCCCGGCGGGAGACCGGCTCGCGCCGCGGCACAGTGGGTCAAATTAAAAATATAGGAGGACAAAATTATTATTTTCATAATTAAAAAATCAAAATTCATTACATGTACAGCATTCTCATTTAATTGCCACTCACTATTCTGGGATATAAACGCATCTTACTGTAAATCTGCCACCACTGTTCGAGCAGTCTGAATTGGAGGGTGAATGTAAGTGGCTGTGGTTTGGTTGTCTTTGTGGTTAGTGTGATGCTTTAAGATGGAACATGCAACAGAAGGTATGATCTTTGCAACGTGTTTCATTTATTAATGGGTGTAATTGTTACGTAATTTTAGCTATATTTGCATTATATAATATTTAACTACAATTTTTAAAATTATATTTTCACTTAGAATTTTAGTATGTTGCGTCACTCTGCGTCACTTTCAACTTAATATTAAAATGTAGATAAAGTCTTGAAGTTTACGCCTGTTATAAGATTGTTTGCATCTTTTTGCAACTTACTTAGTTATTTTACGTTTTAGAAGATGCCGCGCAACCAATTCTCACACGATTACACCTGCTTGAAGCACTGGGTTCGACGATTAAGTCAAAAGTGGAACTTTGCGACTTTGTTAAAAGTAAATTAGGGGAAGAAAATTGTTCTGAAGAGATAACTGAATGCTCTATCCAATTCCTAGAAATAGACAATTTCTTGCATGTGTAGACGTAGCTTAAAAATGGTCTTAACTGATGTTTATTATGAAGCAAACAAATTATATACGTTGCTTTCACCCTAAATTCATGATTAAAACGTAAAAATAATTTTGTCCCCCTAGATTTCGATTTTGACCCACTGTGCGCGGGCGAGCTGGCAAGGGAGGGTTTCCGTTAGATACAAAATAAACTCTCTGTACCATATTTTTGTACTGAGAACGTCGGTGGAGCTGTCAGGATAGCCAACGACCGAAATGACTTCCCTAACATCTCATCCGTCGGACATAATTGCCGTGAGGATCAGGTGAACTTCCAAATAGGCCAAAGCGGCACGAGAAACTGCAGTCCACAGGGATCGTGGTATATGGTGACGATGGTCATAGACTGCCTAAGGAAAGGTTCACCTTAAAAACTAGACTGAGAAAATAAACATCCAGACTTATGTAAATCACCGTGAAAATTTATTGTTAAATTTCACAAGCCCCTATCCTAGTTCGGAGGGTTTCAATCGGCTAATCCGCAAGCTAATAAACAAACAAAAATAAAGAGCAAGTCCCTACCTGAGAAGTTACGGAAAACCCTCGCGAAAGATCTATCTCACAATAATAAAGCAACAACAGCAACACTAGGAAAATGGTACGACGCAAGTCCCTAGGTCAAGTTACAAGATCAAGCTAATATCAGAATTTACATTTAACAGGGTAGCAAAACAAATCTAAGTTAGGATGATACCATCTCCACATTTACATTTAACGTTAATTCATCTAGCTAAGTCCTATGAATTAATAACAAAATTTACGGCGATGACGTCCGTGACAGAAAACAATTACATTGAAAGCTAAGTGAACAGCCATGTAAAAAAACATTTAATTATTCTTAGCAACTACGTGCTAACAGCACACAACAGGGTAACATGTAGGATTCATACACTTGTACATCATAAATAAGTAATGAAAGAGACACAGTTTTATTAAAATGCCTGCCTGCACCTTGGTTTACTCTTTGTAAGCCATAGTCATCTAAATGTGTGTAGTTACGGTGACGACTGCGTAGTAAAGACTACGTCTAACATCGCATGGCCTGCGCTCCACAAGCTACGAACTCAAGGTTCGAGCATGCTTCAGGTCGCTTCAATAGTGTCAGCTGTCTTAGTCATTTCCTCAAAAGGAAATACCTTCATAAGCACGGCTATGTCAGCGGGTTCCAAATGCAAAAGAACAAAGTTAGATAGGAAGAATTCGTTAGTTAGCTTTTGTTTGACCAAAATTATGCGTTTTATTATTAAGATGTCGGTTTAGGTTTAACGTTGGTTTATGGCGAATAATACTGACAATAGCCTGGGCACGGAGTGTCTCCACTGAGATCATTTTCCACCAAAAGCCTCGACTCAAAAGTCGGAATATAATCAACGAGCAATAACAACTCGGACACACAATAACACAAGTTACCAGCGGCGCACAGCTCTCGTTCAATAACTCTGGGATGGGGCTGCACACTCAGTAACCCTCCAATAACATCTGGTCAACGGGAACAATCCCGGACAAGGTACACACAAAATACCTTTATACAATAAATTCCTCCTATAACAGGGTAGCCTACAACATACTATAGAAAACCTGACATAACTGTACACGTCAAACGACGGTACACGCAACAGTGCGTTTAACTAACAAAAACAATCTATAAAAACATGTGATCAGATACAAGAATGGATACTGGTTTCCATGAGCTAAGTAGCAATGAAAGGAAAAGCGAATACAACAAGCATTCTGTCTCTTGTCAAAGTAATTCTGTCTCACAATAACAAGCGTGCTCTCAAGGGCACTGGGTCACAAACCAGTTTGTGTCGCTACAGGCTACAACATTCCTGCGCGGCTGACACAACACTCTAACTATCAAGGCCGGCGATTTAAACAAAAATAAAATCTGAACATCTGGCCTCATCAATAAAATCTTTACCATAGGTTATAAACCTCGAATAATACGTGTATAAAAACACGCTATAAATCTGAATACAATAATATAATTCCGTCTCTCAAACCAAAGACGTCTAAATGATAGTAATGTCACTATTGCTGGAGCTCTTTGCACTCAAAAATATAATTCAGTAGTTGCTTGTACAACATCAAATAAATACGTGTCTTCACATGACACTAACAAAATAATAATTGTGACGCAGATTCCACACTCTGGATCTGCTTAATGATTCGTTGGGAACTGGGTAGGATGCTAGACAACGAAACATCCCTTCTACTTATTAGGTCCACACTTGACCAAGAATGGCTTCTGAGCTCATTTCAAATGCAGTTACAAAACTGGTAATTACAGTCGATTACCTAACTGATACGACTGTTCTAACGAAGTCAGGGGTGTAACAAAGACTGGCTGCAAAGAATGCAGATAAAGTAATAACCATGGCATCTGATTGCCATAACTAAAGTCTGCAAAGACTTGAAAAATCACCCCAAATAGGGTTGAACAAAGTAGCCTCAAATGACTACGGTCACGTTTAGCAAAAGATAGGCATTGACGTTCTACGGACGTTCATCAAGCTGCACCAGGGTTGACCAAAATGCCTGACCCAAGGGTGTCTCACTCTAACTGAAATAAATGACATCTAATTAGACTAGTTACATTCCCCACCTATAAAAATGGCTGACACTGAGTTAGGTTGGTTCACAAACTACATTAAACCTACTATACCACCAGAAACTAGAACGGGAAAGGGTGTCCAAAAACTCACGAAATGGAGGAGCTCTCACTCAGCCCTCTGTTCAACGACAAGGGTTGTACAAATTCATCTCTGGCTCTCCGGAACGGTATCACCCTCATCAGGATTCCCATCTGGACTCCTCCAAAGACCAGGGTTCGATCTGTCCCTGTCGATAACCTCGTGGATGTACTGGATCTGCCTGGGAATGGCATCCTGGGTTCCTTCCTCCTCGTTCGCTGTTCTGGAAGTTCCACCATCATGCTGGTTCCAATAGAAACATCACCCTCATACCATGATGGTATTAGCCCATGATGTCGGTCTCAAACATGGTGTAGAATAGTTTGATCACGTGGGTGGTGAAATAAATCGTGTAGTAGTTCATTCTTTCACTTCAAAAATACAATGTTCGTAGTAAATGTCACAGGCTTTAATTGCAATAGATAACACAGCCTTTACTTCGCAGATATGAATTAATACGTGGGCAAGCACTGTTCTGTGGTTCTTCACGTGTGCTGACGCCACTTTTACATCACGTAGCATCCGTGAAATGTGCGTCGTTTTGGAATTAAAGAATTCACTATGGCAATTCAAATATGTTATCCTTTCATAATCACACTTATTCAAAGTAGTTATAACACGTTTACCTCTATATTTTTCACCAGGCACTCGGCCCTCCACAAACACGTGGGTACAAAAATGTGGTGTTACGGTAATGTTATAAATTTTCACTATACTTGCCAATCATTTCACAATATGCTTCTAATTGCTCACTGCGCATAAATAACAGTGATTTGTAGTATTCTCGAGCTCGATGGCACCTGATAATAACTTCCACGCTAAACAGCGGATATTTTCTACGTCTTATAGGACGGATGCAATTTCACGCCTACACGGGGCGGATTCTCCAGACGTAGTGCAAGGCACTGAGTTCCTCTAGGAAGTAGGTCGTCAAAACGAAGTCGTTGAGCGACTACTTACGTTCCTATTTGCGTATCTGCAAGGATATTACCTTACCTTAAGCGAAATAAACATTCTCCAAAATGTTTTAATAATGCAGCATGACGAAATGGAATATTCTGAGTCTCGTGGAAAGATAAAATTAATTAATAAGACCTCGGATAAATAATTAGCAGAGTTCACCAAAGTCAAAAGTGCGATTCTACGCTACTTCAAAGAGTATAGCGTGAGCTCTCAGCTCCACGTGGCTTTCTGGGTGTGTTCAAAGGTACTACATCCCATCATAAATGTGATGTTATAAAAAAAATATCACATGAACCTTAGCTCAGCGGGTTCAGTACACACTCTTTAGGCTTCTGGTGGCGCCATTAGTGTTATATCAAGAAAACCAACATTCAGCTTTATACCAGGTGGCTCATTTGCGACGTGCAATCTATTTTTAGGTGTCCAACATGTACTAATGATCATCGGGAGGTCTAATAACTGAATTCCTATGAGGTATCCTTTATTACAAGTAGGTTATGTCAGAACACTAAGAGATAACAACCAGACGGCCACTTGCTACATGTTTCTCAGTGCTCTCGTCTAATGCGCCCCATTGCGTTTTGAAACCTCGAGCTTCGACGGCATTGCGACCAGCTTCTCCATAGATTAGTATGTTGTCCGTGTACTCGTTGTTACTGAATACACCAGCCATTGTCCATATGCTGTCAGCATCTGCTGTGTTGTTGTGCCTCATATGAGTCAATAACGCTCTCAAATGCGTGGTTTTATAACGCAATGAGGCGTATTAGCGCTAATGATTATCGCGTGGTCTCCGGAGAGGCCTATTGCAGGTCTTTCTAGCTGACGTATGTGTGCGACCTGCGAGTCGTAATGAGGATGAAGTGATGATGAAGACGTCACATACACCCAGTCCCCAAGCCACGGGCATTAACCCCAGGAGATTTAAATCCCTGATGGCTCGGCTGGGAATCGAACCCGAGGCACTTCAGGTCAAAACCTAGCGCGCTAACCAATTAGCCACGGAGCTGGACGAGGGACTTGTAGTGAGCGGCCTTCCGGTTGTTATCACTTTCTTATTCTGTTGTAATCTGTCAGAATGCAGTGGAAATCAGTCATTAGAAATCCCATACACCAGTAGTGTATGCGGGACACTTATATGTAGATTGTACGGGGCGAGTGAGTCACCTGCTATAGGATATAGATATAGATAGCTATAATAATAATAATAATAATAATAATAATAATAATAATAATAATAATAATAATAATAATAATAATAATAATAATGTGTGTTATCCCCATTACTACTCAACATTTATACAAATGATCAGCCAGAATATTTAGAGACCAGGCGATTTATGCGGATGACACCGCTATTGCTGTACAGGGTAGGAACTTTGAGGAGGTGGAGGGAAAACTGTCCAATGCTCTTGAGAGATTAGACAAGTATTACACCCAGAATCACCTGAAACCTAACCCAGGAAAGACACAAGTATGTGCATTTCATCTTCGCAACAAAGAGGCCCGGAGAAAGTTGAATGTTCTCTGGAAAGGAGTGACACTCGAAAGCTGTGAAACGCCTCGATATTTGGGAATCAAGCTTGATATTACCCTGAGCTTCAGGAAACCTTGTAGAGAATTGAAGAGCAAGATTAGCTCAAGAAATAGCATAATGTGGAAGTTGATAGGTTCAACATGGGGAGCGAATCCTCATGTTCTACGGTCAACAGCATTGGGACTTTGCTTCGCAGCAGGAGAGTACGGATCATCAGTGTGGGGAGCATCTGCCCATACCAAGCAAGTGGACATAGCTCTTAACGAGTCCACACGTATTGTCACTGGATGTCTGAGACCTACTCCAGTGCAGAAGATCTACCCTCTCGCTGGCATTGCACCTCCAGTTATTCGACGCAGGGTGGCAGCAGAGAAAGAGAGACAAAAGCTTGAAACAGATCCCAGACATTCTATGTTCAACCACAAGTGACCACTCCTCGCCTAGGATCCAGGAAGAGTTTTATTAAGAGAACAGTACCCCTCCATACCAAGCCAGACGTCCGGCGTGTGTCACTCTGGAAACAAATAGTACCAGAGGGGTTTACCCCTAAAGAAGAACTGAGCAGTGGTAGTCATTTGCCTTATACTACCCGGAGGTCCTTAAACCGGATGAGAACAGGAGTGCCTAAGTGTCTTAGCAACCTTGTGAAGTGGGGTTATGCAGAAGATCCACGACGTACCTGTGGAGAAATCCAGACTCCACAACACCTGCTCACGTGCAAAGATCTTAATGACACCTGCAGTCAGGAAGACCTTATGTTGGCCTCAGACCGAGGGATAAGAGCTGCAGAGTTCTGGAAAGGAAGAATTTGGTGTGTCTCCCGGACACGGAAAGTAAAGTAAAGTGAGTATCGTATGGCCTCGGTGCCGGGTGCAAGCTTTGTTATTTGACACCCAGAGGGTAGCTTGCATGTCGAATTTCGTTGTTCCTAGAAGCACTATGAAAGTCAAGGAGGTTAGATATCTAAGCTCCTTGAACACTATAGCGCTTTCTAGTAGAGAAATGAGGATCTTTGTGTTGGAGGAAATTCCCGAGATTAATTTGGCCATTATGAACACGGCCTACAGAATTCAAATGGGTTCTTTGACATGCCAACATCGTATGGCATGAGTGTTGTATTTTGGCCGCCTTTCAAAAATCACTACTACGGCCAGGAGCAAACCTGCAATCTTGGGGACAGTAGACCGACACGATAAACGCTAATTATGCTAATATTTGTTATGAATATTTAATATGCTTTATTAAGAAACAAGGGCAAAACTGCAGAAATGACTTTCAAACCTCGTATAACTGTTACTAATACCAACGTTCCAAGGAACGCTTTACCCACCAGACTCTGATCATTATCGTCATCAAGAAATTCGTTCGAAAAAGCGGAGGCTTCAGTATGAGCAAATAAAATAAAACAAAACTCAGTGAAAGGACGGACAGAACATTTGCCGATTCTTTTCACGTGTGCACGTCGCTTGTCATTGGCTCGGAGCGGAAACGTGTACGAGAGAAAAGGAACTCACCCACCACAGACAAAGCCCCCTGACATATAGGTCAACACTCGTGAAGAACCCAGGAATGTTTACCGTACGTGTTTAGTCATCCCGTGCGCCTCTTTATCTTTCTATTGAGTGAAGAGTGGGGAAACGAAACTTGAGATATGTTATTTTTAGTGCGTGTTATTCACAGACAATATGCTGGTGACGTGGGATAAAAGACGAGAATGAATTCTACGGAGCTTGTTTTAAAGGATTTTATGTTTATTTTGAACAGTCACAATGTTGAGTGCTTGTCATTTTAGCGCAATAAAAGCAGACAGCGCTACAATTGACACTGTTACACGACATCAAGTCTGGAATGTGGGCCATAAATCATGCGCCTGACAATCGAGACGTAGCTTTTATCAAATAACACAGCGTTTAATAGCCATTGCTTTTACAGGTTCCACCAAAAGTTAAACAACACGTCCATGTTTAGATACTTGGTTCTTGTTATTGAGGTCTATTATTGGATTCGTTCAGCCCAACTATTGTCGTTTGAGTCTTCAGTCTTTTAACTGGTTTGATGCAGAGCACCATGACTCCCTGTCCTGTGCTAATCGTTTCATCTCTACATAGCTACCACACCCTGAATTCGAGGCAATCTGTTTAACATAGTCTATTCTAACCTTGGTCTACCCCTACAGTTCTTGTCGTCGACCCTTCCTCCCATAATAATAATAATATCGTATGACCTCGGGTGCCGGCTGCAAGCTTTGTTATTTGAGACCAAAGGGTAGCTTGCAGGTCGAATTTCGTTGTTTCTTGAAGCACTATGAAAGTCAAGGAGGTTAGATATCTAAGCTCCTTGAACACGATAGAGCTTTCTAGTAGAGAAATGAGGAACTTTGTGTTGGCGGAAATTCCCGAGATTAATTTTTCTGTTATGAACACGGCCTACTGAATTCGAATGGGTTCTTTTCACAAGCCAACATCGTATTACATGGGGTCGTAATTTTTGCCGTATTTCAAAAATCACTTACCATGGCCAGGAGCGAACCTGCAAGCATGGGGTTAGTAGACCAACACGTTAACCATTCAGCCCCCCATAAGTAAAGCCCTGCGCGGATGCGGATATCCGCAACATTTTTTTTTGCCCCGCGATATAGTTTGCATAGCTTTGCGGATAGCGGATAAGCTGCGTATAATGTTTGGAGTAGATTTTCGGATAGTTTAAGAATACAATCCGAACTTGTTTAATATCATGGGGAAAGTTGGGTAATTGTGCGCACCTTTGTTTTTTGAGCTAATAGTACAACTAGCAACTCAGTTCCCTGCTACCCTTAAGCTGTCATCGTACCTAACAGATAAGGACAGTTCGCATGATGCCAGTTGCTATGTGATAGTCGTGAGGCTTGGATAAAGAACCTTTACACGTTGTATGTTATTTTCTAGAGGCCCGCAAATAAGAAGGTAAGCCTACAGTTGTGATTCAATAATTTAAAATTAAATGTTTTAAATGCTAGTTTTTACAGTGTTTATGCATGTATTTATTTTTCAATATAATAGATTAGTTTACCGGGATTCATTGAGTTACGTTTTAAAAGCAGAGTGGGGTAATGGTGCGCAAGTACATATTTGCGAGATTTTGAATTATAGTCCACCAAATGTATTTTTAATTACATTTGTTTCTGCACATCCAATATAGGATTACTAAGGCTCCCTTATCCATAAAAGCAGCTGTGTTATCTATTCTGAGACCATTACAAGACCGATTCTTGCTTAAGTGCACACAATTCCCCCACTCTCCCTTACTAGGGCCCGGATGTTCATGACTTTTTTTTCGTTATGTTTTTTCATGACAAATGTAAGATGATTATTTACGCTAATTCCATTCGAATTATGTCATTAAGGATAATCAACACTCCGAACTGAATAGGTCTGGCTGTGTAACATTCATTTTATACATAGCACATGACATACATAGCCTAGGGGAACCCCTTTCTGCTCAAATGTCGAAAAGATAAAGTATACTGAAAAGCAACACATTGAAAATATTATTGTACTGCCAGTAGATTCGGATAACAAACGTGTGGATAACAGTCGTGTGGATGTGGGGCGGATGCGGGGCGGATGCGGATAATGTTTTGTTTATCCGCGCAGGGCTCTACCCATAAGTAAGCTTGCTATTCCAGGGTGTCTTAGTATGTGTCCTACCAACCTAACTAAGCCCAACTACGGAGCGCGTTTGAACTTATTAGCACTGTCTCTTCTACCCTTTCCAAAATCTCTTCATCCTCTCACTGTGTTCCCTTTTACGCAGTTCTGTCCATCCTGTAGGCTTTTTTGTCGGGTGGGATTCTCAGAAAATTTGTGTTTGTTTGAAATTATAGTAAAGGTTGTTATTAGAATATAAAATTGATTACTATAAAATTGTACATAGTTTCATTTAATTTCTCTAATTAAAGTTCTGAATGTTGTTGTGTCTTGAATGGTTTCTTCATGACAGCCAATTTCGTTTATGTCTTCACTGATTTCCATTAGCCAGTTGTTTTGATTTTTCATTCATAGGGTTAGGTTGAAAATTTTCTTTGTGAGCCTGTTATTATCCATTTTATATATTGTAGGTGTCCGTAAAACTGTAACTGCCGTTCCCTTATGCTATCTGTGATTTTTTCTCTAACTTGATAAATTTCATGTGATTTCTTTTTCATCTAAATTCTATTTTTAGCTTATGAGATCACAATTTGTCCGTGTGTGTGTGTGTGTGTATGTGTGTGCGTATGTGTGTGTGTCCCTCTAAAAACGTATAAACGGCTGGAGGGATTTCAATGAAACTCGGTAAGGTCATAGCACCATTTTGGTCAAACCCGACGGAGCCCTTCAAATTTTATGACGTCTCTCCAATCCAATATGGCCGCTGTGCGAAATATTACACCGGCATCCTATATCTCCGAAACTATTACCAATATCACCCTGAAATATTTTACGATAATAAAGAGCACATATGAGACTTTCAACAATCTGTTAACTACAAAATGAACATGGTGGCCAAGCGAAGTTGAAACTTTTAAATAGACTTTTCTCGCCATGTAACCATCCAAACGCAATACAACTTGGTACAGAAAATGTGTATACACATTATAATGCACAGGCATCTAATTTAGTTTAATTTTTTTACATAACCTCAAGATGGCGTCTGTGAAAATTATTTCACTGGCATTCCATACCTCCGAAACTATTACTGACATCACCTTGATTTTTTACGGTGATAAAGGGCACTACTTCAAGTTTATCTGTGTAACTTCAAAAATCTGTAAAGTACAAAACGAGCATGGCGACCCAGCGAAGTTGAAACATTGTAATAGACATTTCTCACGATTTATCCTTCTGAGAGCAGTCAAATATGCCACAGAAGGGCACTGGCATCAAATTTAGTTCATTTGTTTATATACCCTCAAGATGGCTGCTGTGCGAACTTTTAAAATTGAGTAGGCCTATTTATTTCTTATATCGTAATCATGCGATCGAAGTGAAAGTTTGAATAATGAACCTACGAAATAATTTTAATTTAATGTTACATAACTATATGGCCTATACATATAAAAATGCAACATGGCGACCATACGACATACTTAGACGGTTCTCAATATCTACGAATCTATTACAGCAATCAAATTGAAATTTTGTAGGTTGATAGAGACAATTAACATAAGTAGGATATATGAAATTAGGCTTTAGTTCTTCATGGAACTACTTGTTACACTTTTGTCCTATGATTTTCCTGAGGATTATCCTATCTTGTTTCTTGTAATTGAGGATTTAATGTTGAAAACATCTTTTAAAGGGGCACTAACTGAACAACAGGTCCGATTCGTCTTCTTTCATTAAAATACTCCTTCCATGAGAACCACTAATTGAGGGGTCTAGATGCAAAACTCACGTTCACCACTTTTTCTAATTTTACAGGAACTAAAAGAACTTCTTAAATGTATGTAACTACTGGAATCACAAAGAGACTTTGTTTTTCTTGCCGGCTATACTTAATTACACCTTCTTATATAAACTATGTTTCATTATTTATATTAATTTATCTGGAAAATATGTTTTAATATTGGAGAATGTGACTTTTGCATCCAAACATAGGAGACCGTGAGTTTAGTGTCTGATAATGTTACTTTTGACACTAAACAAAATTAATTACTTCACACAAAACAATAGACAAGTTGGCCAAGTTTGTGAAAAATGTACACAAATGAAACCAATTGCATTGTTGGAATACACTTATTTAATGTATTTAATTATTATGTAGAGGTTACGAGGTCAACAAACAATAATAATATTGGCTTGCCGCTGTAGGTCACATGACCAGAAGCTGTCTTGTGATTGGCCAACAGGGAGAATGTGCTCTTTGCAACTAAACAGTGTGGAGAATGTTAGTTTTGCATCTAAATTGAGGTCTTGGCATTTGTAAACCACTGGATATTGTGAGTTTGGCTTTTCAGCACTAAGATAGTCGTGTGCAGTTTGGAACGAAGAATAAGAATGCCTTGCTAACTCAATTGCGAATAAAAGTGGAGAATGTGAGTTTTGCATATAGATCCCTCAATTCAAAAGTAATGCAAATTTGCACACATAGATAAGTAAGCTTACTGTACGTGAAACGTAAGTTTAAATCATGAGATAAAACGTATTTCATTGCTACCAACATTATAAATAAATCGAATCATACCTCATAAACAATAAGTAGGTACATTTTATGAGCTAACTATTCAAATGTGATATTTAAAATTTGGCACATATAAATGGGTCATTAAGTAACAATGCAACGAAGAATTATGATCTTAGTGTTTCATACTTTCCTTATAGAACAATATCTCCTTGTTACTTCTTGTGTCCTAATCATGCGATTGAAGTTTGAATGCTACACGTACACAATAATCTTCATGTAACAGTACATAACTCTAGGACCTAAAAATATAAAATCCAACATGGCGACTATCCAAAATATTTAGTCGGTTCTCAATATCTACGAATCTATTACAGCAATCAAACTGACATTTTGTATGTAGATACAGGCAATTAACATAAATAGGATGTATAGTTCTTTACGGAACTACTTGTTTTTCTAAAGTTCTATAAACTGTACAATTAGTGTTCGACGAATTTTTGAAAATGAACATACCCTGAAAATTTCAAGTGCATTTATGGAGTCGTTTCTGAAATAAATGTAAGTTACCCGATTCTTTGAAAATTAAAGTTGTGGGAAATGGCCATTTAAAATGCCTCTCAGAGCTCACAGACTCTAGGGGTCTAGTTTAGCAATATCGTAAAGTTAATATATTTTGACATTTGTGCCAAAAGTTGTAAAGCTAGAAGACGCATATAAATTTCAAAATGCCTGTTTTAAAAAGCCCCATCATAAAATTTTGAACATTATTTCCTGCTTAAATTATTTTTTGAAGAAAGAAAAAAAGGAAAAAAAAGAAGAAAAAAAGAAAGCTAAAGAACGCTTGTTTTTAAGCTGAAATTTGTTCTAGAGATTAAAAAAAAAAGTTTGACTGTTTAATGTATTCTTAAATTCTTTATCTTTAATTTACGGGAAGAAGATTTAAGATTTCTTCAAAATGGAAGTAGATGTTTTGATTTTGATTTGGCCCTGCATGGGTCGACATTAAGCGCTCGTAGTGATAGATCTAGTGAACTACATTCGACAAAGGATGTGGTCTAATGCTTGAGGGACTTGGGCATCATGGCCATTAGTCCTTGTAGTATCATGTGTATTAACACTTAGAGCGCGGGCGCCGTAATATTACGTTCGAATGTAACTTTTTAAAACTGCGGCGAGCGTAATATTACGTTGATCGATTTCTCGCGCTTTGTGTTGGAGACGAACGTAATATTACAGCTCTAGCACTCGCGTGTGGTTGCCAGTAAGCATGAAGTTGCACATACTATCGCTAGATAGCACCACGTCACTGTTCAGCGGAAGAATATCGATCTCTCCGAAGGCAAGCGATGCAAGTTCAAGTAGGTGAAATCTGTTTTCCTTTTCTTTGTTTTTATTCTTTGTGGACAGATATTTCTCTCGCAAAAACGTAGAGTTTATTCTACGACTAGTATACAGTATATATTTGGGGTTATAATTTGCATTACAGATTCTGAATCTGACGCATCCGAAGAGACAGTTCTCCCTTCTACTTCTGCCAGCGCGCCCGCTCGTTCCAGGACGAAAGCTGTTTACGGCATACTTTTTTCTTTACATTATAGCTTTTTTCAATCGTGTCGGATTTTTATAAAATTTGTAGTGTAATGGTTCGGAAATCGAACGGACTTATCAATGTATTTGTAACTCAAACCACATTCAGTTTGTACCATTCTGAACATAGCCTTAAATTCTGGAAATCAGCCAGCACAGGGGTGAGGAGCAACATTTAAGGCATCAGCAGGGTAAGTGTTAAACCCGTTTCCCTGTGACGACTGTAGTAGTGTGTGTAACTGTATTAGGGCCAGGGATGAGGTAGGCGCCCACTTATAATGATTTAGAGGACATGATGGTCCTCCAAAAGGCTGTCTTCCATTTTCCTTTCTTTCAGTGAAAGGGAGATGACCTAGACGTTACCCTCATAAACCCCTCAACAACGGTAATGAAAGCCAGTAAAGTATATAGAATCAATTTCTTTATGATGTAACAACAGTTCTCACATACTGTAGGCCCGTTATATTTCGGTGCGACTCTTGAGGTTCCAAGATTTTTACATGATTCTCAAGTTTACATTCCGAGATGCGTGCGACAGAACAGCGAGGCGGGAAAGGAAATCTGCCTCATTTTTTACATATGTCTAGGTTTAGGACAGAATCTTAATGCTAAAATCATGCAAATGTATGACTGAAAGTTTATTCCAGCTTCTAACAGCCCGTGAAATAAATACTGTGCTTAAAATATATGTTATGTCCAGTGGGAATAATTTAGAACAGAAAATGTTATGTTCCTTCTTGGAAGTAAAAGAACTATCCGGAATATTATACGTGATTTATGTCAGAAGCCGCCTCGGAAGCTCGGTCTGTGTCTGTGTTGTGTCAGTGCTGTCGTATCTTGTGATGTTTTGAAAATAGATAGCTGAGATTTGCTGATGATATTGTCATCTTGGCCGACACATCAAAGGATATGAATGAGTTTTTAAATGGACTCCGTTTTGAGGAAAGAATTCATGATGAAAATCTATATATTTAGAACACAAATAATGGAATGCAGCCGAAGGAAATTAGAAAGCCCAACGGACGTCAAATTGACGTGTGGAAAGCTAAAAGAGGTAGAAGACATATTTGACTAAGGAGGCAAAATAACCAGTGATGGACGTAGCAAAGAGGATATAAACAGCAGGCGAGAACGTTACCGCTGCCCAGTTAAAGTGGCAATAAGTTAGGTTTCGGTTGAAACATTCAATTTTCTCTTTTTGATGTTTGTTTTTTTCAGCATATTAAAATATCATAGGAAGTTTGTTTACAGCAAAAATGTTAATCTGTTTCCAAGATGAGGGTTTGTGAAGTTTGTCAACATTGGTAAATATCTACATCCACCTTTGCAGACATTTCTTCCAACTTTTATTTGTGTGCAAATAGACGGTAAACTTGGATATCAGATCTGTTACAAAATCATTTAAGACTAATTTTCTGACAAAATTAAAAATACTGTGAGACAGGAAAAGCTGTTACTAATTAGAATATGTGAAGGTTCAATCGTGATGAAACAACCGTTACTGTCCTGCGAAGTAATCCCCGTGGATGGTTATGCACTTCTGAGATCGACTGAACAAGTCCTGGAAACTCCTGGCATAGTCTTCTTTAGGAATAGCCTTCAGTTTGGGTCGTCAAAACTCTAAATTGAAAGTAAGAGAGAAGCGTGAATTTATGCAACCTGCCTTGCACACCTGATAGACGGGCGGCAGTGAGAAGGGTGAATTTATGCAACCTACCGTGCACAACTGTTCGACGGCTGGCAGTGAGAAGGATGAATGGTCCTGAAAACCATCGTCACGAGTGACGAGACCTGGTGCCTGAGATACGACCTCGAGGGCAAGCGTCTAGGTATGGAGTATCGGGGTCCAGGGTCGCCGAAAAGCCCTGAAGGGTCAGAGTTTTTCGGACATATCGGACATCCAACGTAATGTGACGACCCAACTGAAGGCTATCCCACAGGAAGACTATGCCAGGACTTGTACAGCCGTTCTAAGGAGTGCATAACCATCCACGGGGATTACCTCGAAGGATAGTAATGGCTGTTTTAGGTAATCCACCAATCCGTTCGTAATATAGACCCATTCAGTGAAATTTTCAGACAGAGGGTTACATTATCTCAGAAATCACTGAACCGATCCACTTGACATTTTCAGAGTATCTTTATGTGTATATGTGCAATAACGTGCCTTGGAATATTGGCTGCAGTATTTAATTAACTTGAGAAAAATGCATTGCTTCATAACTTTTTTAAACTTATCAAATACAAATTTTCAAATTAAAACGTTGAAGCACTGGAATCATGAATCTAATTTGGATTTCAAGCCATGAAATCTTCTTTAATTGTATTAAGTTTCAAACAATTAACTTCAATTATAGTAAGGTTATTATATGTACCATTTACTTAATATACTGTTTTCAAATATTCGTTAATTGTAATGTTCGTAACAGCTGTTTCAGTAACTGAACTATTTTATCTTATGAAGGTTAGTGTTGATACATTTCCATTACATTGATTCAGTAGTTTCTTGTTGTTGTTGTTGTTTTAAGGGGCCTAACATCTAGGTTATCGGCCAATTCAGTAGTTTGTGTGGTAGAGCATATTATGAAACTGAACTGTTTTATTTTACTATCCAGTTAGCGTCACCTGAAATGACAACTCAAATGAATGAAGATCAATGGAATTAGACAAGGAGTTGGCTTGTTGAAAGGTAAAAGGTAAAAGGTCCACACTCTCTCCAGGCAAATAGAGTACTCACCTAGTGCCTTATTAAAAGTCATCTCTGTTCCTAATATAGTTCCACACTATAACAGCAGTCACCACATAAATACAAGTGATCAGACAAATTCAACATACATCCCCGACACACGGGGCTGATGACCAACATGTCCTCAGCCTTTTAAATGAATGAACAATAACAACAACAAAACATTGTAAAGATGACTTAATACGATTTTGAAAGTAACTACGAGGAGCATCCAGAAAATGAGCTTCACTATTTTATCATTTTAAATGATCTTGTCGACTTCATCGTTACGCTGAGGTCTGGCGTCACGTTACGGTGACGGGACGAAATGTACCCAGAATGCACTGAGGTGTGTGACGTCATATTACGATGTAGCAGCCTAGTACTGTCCCCAATAATCCGGATAGTAGGCTGTCAGATATCCGCCCCCTCAATCGGATTGCCAATAATCAATCGCACCGGCACAGCTACATCAATGAAAATGGCACTGACAGATACTACCGAGATTAGAGCACAGTAGTTAACAAGAAATTATTGTGGAACACACCAAAATATACGGGGGTTCATACTTACCTTTTACTTACCTATTCAAATTAATCTCGGGTCTGGGTTGCCAACTGGATCACTTAAAAGTATGCCCTCACAATAACCTCCACCATGATATTTAAAATGAACCAAAACGGAAACAAGAAACTTTAAACTGCACAATAATTTATTTCACATAAAGGAATGATATTAACAAAAATTTGACAACAAAATATACGTGGCGATCAGAAGCCATTGTCCATGTAACCATGTCCTCCTGTAGGACTTGTAGACTTTACATACAAAATTTCAGCTTTCTAGCTCAAAAGAACGTAATAATAATAATGCACTTGGAATGGATAAGGGAGTTGGGACGAGACATATAGCAATTGTTTTCCTTTTTCATAAACATCACATTTTATTTATAACCGCAAGGCTACTATGGAGGTGACCTTGGCCTCTATCATACAGTTGTCTGGCCAGCTGCGATACACCCTACATCATGTCGCATGCTTGCATCGTCAAATGGACCCACCTGTCCAGCCAACGTTAGCATATGCTAGTTACATCAGAGCCTAGCTCCTTTTCAAAACACTTTAAATGTCCACGTCTCAGCTCAAATATTATCACGCAAATCTTTTAAATGCTCCATTCAAATATCACTGGATTACTCTAATAATCCCAAAACTTGTTTAATTGTATAATCCAATTGTTTAATTAGCGTTGTTTAGAATATAATAACAAAACGTTTAATGGTATATTGGCTTTCACGGCCGGTGAATTAAAACTCAGCAATTCTTCTAGGTTTGTGCCGTGTCTTGTGTGGGGTTTCGCCTAGGACACCAAGCTAGGCTCATCGGCGGGCTCTTGGTCGGGGACACCAAGAGCCCGCCGATGAGCCTAGCTTGGTGTCCTAGGCGAAACCCCACACAAGACACGGCACAAACCTAGAAGAATTGCTGAGTTTTAAAACGTTTAATGTTTATAACAAAATGATCATTAATTATTTATAACATTTTTAAATTGTTTATAACATTGTCAAATGACAATTGAAAAATGTATACACGCCTCTATTAATCCCTTTCGTTTCAAATTATTATTAAAGATATTTACATAGTTATTTACAATATTTATATTATTTATTTTAGAAATACATTAAACCACACGTTTATCCGGTTGATAATTACTTAAATCGTGTTGATATAATCGACCAATGAAGGTTAGTTATATTTAAATTTTAGATTCAGGTTTAATAAGGTTTAACAATTATTATTATTTGTGACGGTAACCTCCATTCAAAATCGTTATCTCAAATTATTTAAACACTCTTGTTAATTTTAACAGTAACTTCACATGATTAATTTTCAAAGGACCTGGACAATACACTCAGCGGAAAAATACCTCGCTCAAAATGCACAAAATTGCACAAAAATAGGCCCAGAATTCATCATATATCTCAATATATATGGCATCAAAATCTTCCACAATACATACAAAAGCCTCCACTTACAAATTCATCAACATCATTACTATTACTGTGGGAACCTCCTTCACTTATTCAAGGGCATTATTCATCAGCGACTTTTACACGTCCACTGAACTAACGATTATACATCCATAGATCCTCTTTAAAAATTCTTATATTCATTAATTGTATCGAAAACTGTTATTATATTTAACCTTCGTGGGTTTCATTCATGAATCGATATGAAGTAAAAATTTGCCAATCACAAATAAATTTAATAGCAAATACGATTAGACACTCCTCCCTGGTCTATCAAAATTGAGATTAATATCTTCAAAGTATCGCAGTATAAAAATACTATCTTCAATCAAAGTTCATCTAAACTGCATAAATAATCGAATAGAATACAATTAGACTGTGGAATGCAAACATTATTGTTCCAATCTAGAATTGAGAAAAATTCCTATCAAATGTTCATTACTATAGTGTACTCAATAAATCGTAATCAAAGTTCATATTTCATAAAATTGTCTATAATGCAATGGTATTTCAGAACTGACGTTAAATGTCTATGTTGCAATCATGTTCATAAAACGACTAGTATTTCCAAGATCGTCGATACAGTAATAGATTTTAACGCTCTAAAATCTTTTAATCATTCTTCTTTCTTGAGGATGACAGAAAATTGGTCAAAGTAATTTACTGAATAGAATTACTTTAATAAAATGACACGCTGTCTGAATTCAAATTTGCCATAGAAAATCGTTAACTTTACAGTCAAATCGTGACTACAAAATATGCAAATTACTGAAAGAATATATAATATCAGTCTCAACTGATCCAAAATTATTTAAATATGCCAATGACATAACAATGTCTCAATAAATCGTAGAAAAAGGCATAAATCATCAAAGTGTACTGAGTACAGAAATATCAAGCAAGAATATGGGGCAAAATATATGGGACAGAAAATATGGGAAAAATGGTTGCTCAGATATCGCTAAATGGCTCAAATAAAACAAGAAACGTTCACGACTACCTTATCTGTTGATTGAAGTTCTAGAGGAAAATTTCCAAAGAAGACTGCTGATAGTTCCATTTCACCAACGTAAAGATGTGCTCCGACCTCGAACCTGGAACCAGCGCCCTCGGAGAATAGAACTGCTTCCTCCTCCGGAAATTGCACTGCTCCGTGTAGACGATAGGCATCCTTCTGGCAAAACTCTTCTTTGTGAGCCGGGTCCACCCTGGCCACTCTGAAGTTTATTGCAATTATTTCCGTAGAAATGTTCATAATTGTGGAGTATGAAAATATTTCCACTGCCATTTGATATAATTCAGCGTTGGACTACGATGCATGAGTGTAGTTGGATATTCACTACATGCTCGCTTTTGTAGAAAGACGATTAGCGAAGTTCCATGCTGCTATTTCACTCCATTGATATATGTCCCAATTGCATTAAAGTTTTTAGTCTTCCATCTCCACTTCCGTTATAATAATAGTCGAAAGTACTGCCAGATTATATTGTTGCATTGTAGAATGTAGCGTTGTATCACCAAATGCAATATGTAGTATCACGGTTGCAATACACGTGTCAGCCGTAGTGTAGAATGTGGTGTTATAAAAGTGCTTCTCAGTTGGCGAGAAAATCACTTTTGTCTGCAGTCTTAAAATGCAAATATCTTCCAAATTATAATCGCGAAAATGTTCAACTTTCCTACACACCTCAATACTTTAATGCACAATAGAATTAGCATAAAGGCAGTAGCTAACTCTTGATATATTATCTTGTAGACTCGTTTATGTGTGGGCTCCAACTTCGCCTAGTTTCAGAAACCGTAAAATGGTACTGCTGCACGCTCCGTGCTCGTTCGATGCGGTGGGCTCTACCACGCGTGATAATGACGACTTGCTTCACTAAATCACTCGAATTCTGACAATGTGAGAATCAGAAAAACGACTATATAACATCAGAAATTGAGATATGAGACATGAGATATGAGAGCTCCTCTCTGCTGTGCAAGACCTTTTATCAACTTCTTAAGGGGCGTATCCATCCCTTCCATAGCTTGTTCCTCCGTCATTGCTAGAATTTCTAACTTTGGCTATACTTGACGGATTTTCAAATTTCAAAAACTCAAAATTAATTTCTTCAAAATTCCAAATCAATACCATAACTGAAAATAGTTTTCCACAATTCTGCATTCCAAAAGTAATTAAATATGGTAGTTTCAGTAATCTCCGTCTCCCTCCAAACTATCATTCATTGGTTCGAGCCTCTCCTCCAATAGCGTAACTTCTTCCTCAGCACAATTCTTTGTTTCCCTGCGACTGCGTCGTAAATCTCAGATCTTTCTCGAACAAAATCATGACGTCTCCAAGAATCTCAGCTCAATCAGCCTACTTGCATGGAGTCTGCGTCATCAGTGCTTACGTCATGAATATACACGTCACAACTATGACAGCCATAACTTTATTCATATATGCCAATACAGCCATCGTGGTCTCAATATAATTCAATTTACGGGGGCATTCTCCCTTCACCACGTTTTAAAAACAGTTGCAAATTGTTTTTAAACTCTGTGTTATAAATATCTCAATTCACTTGAACACGAAATTGAATTATTATTGGCTTACTCTTGTATGATATTTCCTCTATGTTCCTTAATCATAAGTCTCTTCTACTCTGGGTTGTGTGTGGCTAATGCATTCTATCCTCTCTACTTTCTCTTCTGTCCTGAATTCCTGTTTTCCACATTCTGCTGACTTGTAGAAGGACCAGGATCGATCACTACATCCTGTCTTTTCTTTTGGTTTTCAGCTTCCTTCTCTCGTAATTCCTTCAAATACTGCTGACTTTCTTTCTCTCTCTCTCTTGATACTTGTCGGGTGTCATAACCTGACCTTGAGAATTCTGATTCCGATTCTGGTAATTTCTGCTGTAGTTCCTATTGTACCCCTGGTTATTGTAGTATCTACCTCTTCCGTTATTATAATTCCCTCTATTATTATTCCAGCCTCGTCTTTGCTGATATGGACGGTAACCTTGTGATCTGTTGTTGCGAAAATAATTGTTCCTGTGAGGACCTACATTTTCAGTTTTTTCTTCAGCAGGCTTATCAGTTTGCTGAACTTGATCCATGTAGACTGTATTGATGTCTTTGAATTCGTGTCTCTGACCTTTTTGAACCAAATTTGGCATCGGACTCGTGTAGTTAAGCCTTCTCAATAGTTCGTCCATACTGGTCAAATCCCTGATATTTGACGATATGATAAGTCCTCTTACCTCCACAGGCATCATACGAGAAATAGCATCTATCAACTGCTCTGTCGACAATGGGGTTGCAAAAATCTCAAGCGCGATAACTGGCTCGTGAAGTAATCAGCGTACCGTGTTGGAAGAGTACCTGAATACTTCCTCGAGTATACCTCAGCTCTTAATGAATTTTGTGCTTCTATTGACCAGAATCGTTTTATCAGTGCCTCTGCAAATTCATCGAAATTACTAAAAGTGTACCGAAATGCTCTGAACCATTCAAGGGGTCCTCCAGCTAGAAATCTTTCTACGATTCTCATCTCCCTTTCTCTAGGAATATGGGCTTCAATAAAATAGTCTTTCAGGTTCCTGATATATTCTATCGGTGTTAGACTATCAGTATTACTAAATTTTTGAGGTTTGTCCTCAAAGTTTCGGATGACTGTCACATTTCTTGGATATGAATCCATGTAATTCTTCCCACTATCACGATATTTCCATTGAGGTTCAATATTCCTATCCTCTTCTTCTTCCCGAAATCTGAATATACGTTCCTCAGGACTAATATCTCTCTCTTCAGTAGCGAGGTTACATCTTCTGACGTAATTTCTATCATCTTCACAAGTCAATCCTTCTGGATCCTTATCTGTGATTTCCGTGATGACTTTCCTAATCAACTCTTCTTTATAGGTTTCCATCATGCTAGCTTCTCCTAGTTTCAAATTCTGAAGTTTGCTCGTAGTTTCATTGACATCAGAGACAACCTTATGAATTTGTTCCTCTAACGCGGTTTTTAATGCTTGCACGTCCTGACCTATTTGAGTTCTATCCTCTACCTGCTTTTCGGATAGCGAATCCATCCTTATACTCAAATCCTTTCTAATTTGAACTACCTCATTATTTATATCTACTTGTGTACTGGCAAGTTTTCGTTCAATTCGTTCCTGAATCTGATTGACATGTTCCCCACTTGACCTGTTCCATTCATCTTTCCAAACCGTTACATTTGCAGTTAACATTTCCGCAATATCTACTTCAATGTCTTCCTTAAGTAAACGATTATGATCTAAGACTTCTCATGACCTCTACATCATATTTTAATCCAGCTAGAGAAGCTGTTGTCCTAACAGACTCGTCAACCAACCTAGTTGTTAAAGCACTAATGTTACGAGTACAAAGCGTTTTTGAAGTTTCAATTTCTTCTCTAACCTTATTAACATCAGTTTGAACTTTGTCAATGTCTACAAAAACTGTATTAACTTCTACTTGTATCTTATTGATGTCGCTTTGCATCTCATTTACATCAGAATGAATATTATTTATGTCTACTTGAACGTTTGACACATCGGTTCGAACATTTTTAATCTCTCTTTGAACTTCTTCTACTTTGTCTTGTACAGTAGCAACATCGTTCCTAACAACGATTACTTCTCATCTAGCACATGAAATATCACCCCGGACATTAGCAACATCAAGATTCAACATAGTAAGGTCTTTCTGTACCTTAGAAACATCAGTCTTAACATCTGAAACATCTTTATGCACATTGGACACGTCTGTGCGCATGTTACTTACAGCATTCTCGATTCCCTGGGTACTGGTCTGTAAACGCGACAGATTATTTTCTAAGTTTGCAGAACTGTTCTGAAGACCTTTCAAACTTTCAGTCATTCTAATAGACAAATTAGCAGACAAATTACTAGCATTCTCCTCCATTCGACTAGTATTCCTAGCTTCCATCTCCTTCATGCTTTCATCCAGCCTAACAGACAAATTAGCAGACAAATTACTAGAATTCTCCTCCATCATCTGCTTCATTCTGTTGGACATCTCCTCCTACATCATTCCCATACTCTCATCTGCCATTCCAATAATATTTCAATAATAGACTGCTTTAGGGACATACATCAAACAGAGCAAGATAAAAATATCTGAGCAACCTTTTTCACCATATATAAAGTTTGAGCAATTTTCTGTCTTAAATCTAACTTATAATTAGCTTATAATTAACTTTCGTAGACACTTCATGTTGAAATAAACTCAAGCACATGTTCAAATTTCTTTGGTTCATTTTAAAATATCCTAACACAAATAATTTACATTTACTATCCAAATCATTTAATTTTATCTTTAATATGACTAAACATGTCATAAGCCGGTCAAATAAAATAAGACTCCAGATCATAGGCGATTTTTCTAAGTTTCCAGCCTATTTAACCTCTCTCAGGTTGTATAAGATCTGATCTTTTCTGAGTGTAATTTTCCTAAGACAACACAACATTTAATCCCTATATAATCACACTCTCAAATTCTACAATTGGCCAAGACATCTAACAAAGAATCAACCTCTTTATTTAAGTCCTCACAATCCCATTGACATCGATAACTTGGTAATCCAATGTTATTCGAGCGTTCCACATGAAATTGCGGTGCCAATTCCACTGCAATAACTTGGTAATCCAATGTTATTCAAGCATTCCGAACTTCGATTGTGCCAATTCTACTGGCGTTCAACCTGGTAATCCAGTTTTGTCAATCGAGCCCCACCGAATTGCGGCGCCAATCCTACTGTCCCCGATAATCCGGATAGTAGGCTGTCAGATATCCGCCCCCTCAATCGGATTGCCAATAATCAATCGCACCGGCACAGCTACATCAATTAAAATGGCACTGACAGATACTACCGAGATTAAAGCACAGTAGTTAACAAGAAATTATTGTGGAACACACCAAAATATACGGGGGTTCATACTTACCTTTTACTTACCTATTCAAATTAATCTCGGGTCTGGGTTGCCAACTGGATCACTTAAAAGTATGCCCTCACAATAACCTCCACCATGATATTTAAAATGAACCAAAACGGAAACAAGAAACTTTAAACTGCACAATAATTTATTTCACATAAAGGAATGATATTAACAAAAATTTGACAACAAAATATACGTGGCGATCAGAAGCCATTGTCCATGTAACCATGTCCTCCTGTAGGACTTGTAGACTTTACATACAAAATTTCAGCTTTCTAGCTCAAAAGAACGTAATAATAATAATACACTTGGAATGGATAAGGGAGTTGGGACGAGACATATAGCAATTGTTTTCCTTTTTCATAAACATCACATTTTATTTATAACCGCAAGGCTACTATGTAGGTGACCTTGGCCTCTATCATACAGTTGTCTGGCCAGCTGCGATACACCCTACATCATGTCGCATGCTTGCATCGTCAAATGGACCCACCTGTCCAGCCAACGTTAGCATATGCTAGTTACATCAGAGCCTAGCTCCTTTTCAAAACACTTTAAATGTCCACGTCTCAGCTCAAATATTATCACGCAAATCTTTTAAATGCTCCATTCAAATATCACTGGATTACTCTAATAATCCCAAAACTTGTTTAATTGTATAATCCAATTGTTTAATTAGCGTTGTTTAGAATATAATAACAAAACGTTTAATGGTATATTGGCTTTCACATGACAATTGAAAAATGTATACACGCCTCTATTAATCCCTTTCGTTTCAAATTATTATTAAAGATATTTACATAGTTATTCACAATATTTATTTTAGAAATACATTAAACCACACGTTTATCCGGTTGAGAATTACTTAAATCGTGTTGATATAATCGACCAATGAAGGTTAGTTATATTTAAATTTTAGATTCAGGTTTAATAAGGTTTAACAATTATTATTATTTGTGACGGTAACCTCCATTCAAAATCGTTATCTCAAATTATTTAAACACTCTTGTTAATTTTAACAGTAACTTCACATGATTAATTTTCAAAGGACCTGGACAATACATTCAGCGGAAAAATACCTCGCTCAAAACGCACAATATTGCACAAAAATAGGCCCAGAATTCATCATATATCTCAATATATATGGCATCAAAATCTTCCACAATACATACAAAAGCCTCCACTTACAAATTCATCAACATCATTACTATTACTGTGGGAACCTCCTTCACTTATTCAAGGGCATTATTCATCAGCGACTTTTACACGTCCACTGAACTAACGATTATACATCCATAGTTCCTCTTTAAAAATTCTTATATTCATTAATTGTATCGAAAACTGTTATTATATTTAACCTTCGTGGGTTTCATTCATGAATCGATATGAAGTAAAAATTTGCCAATCACAAATAAATTTAATAGCAAATACGATTAGACACTCCTCCCTGGTCTATCAAAATTGAGATTAATATCTTCAAAGTATCGCAGTATAAAAATACTATCTTCAATCAAAGTTCATCTAAACTGCATAAATAATCGAATAGAATACAATTAGACTGTGGAATGCAAACATTATTGTTCCAATCTAGAATTGAGAAAAATTCCTATCAAATGTTCATTACTATAGTGTACTCAATAAATCGTAATCAAAGTTCATATTTCATAAAATTGTCTATAATGCAATGGTATTTCAGAACTGACGTTAAATGTCTATGTTGCAATCATGTTCATAAAACGACTAGTATTTCCAAGATCGTCGATACAGTAATAGATTTTAACGCTCTAAAATCTTTTAATCATTCTTCTTTCTTGAGGATGACAGAAAATTGGTCAAAGTAATTTACTGAATAGAATTACTTTAATAAAATGACACGCTGTCTGAATTCAAATTTGCCATAGAAAATCGTTAACTTTACAGTCAAATCGTGACTACAAAAATATGCAAATTACTGAAAGAATATATAATATCAGTCTCAACTGATCCAAAATTATTTAAATATGCCAATGACATAACAATGTCTCAATAAATCGTAGAAAAAGGCATAAATCATCAAAGTGTACTGAGTACAGAAATATCAAGCAAGAATATGGGGCAAAATATATGGGACAGAAAATATGGGAAAAATGGTTGCTCAGATATCGCTAAATGGCTCAAATAAAACAAGAAACGTTCACGACTACCTTATCTGTTGATTGAAGTTCTAGAGGAAAATTTCCAAAGAAGACTGCTGATAGTTCCATTTCACCAACGTAAAGATGTGCTCCGACCTCGAACCTGGAACCAGCGCCCTCGGAGAATAGAACTGCTTCCTCCTCCGGAAATTGCACTGCTCCGTGTAGACGATAGACATCCTTCTGGAAAAACTCTTCTTTTTGAGCCGGGTCCACCCTGGCCTCTCTTGATAGTTCCCTGAAGTTCTGGTAGAAATTCGCCATGAAGTTTATTGCAATTATTTCCGTAGAAATGTTCATAATTGTGGAGTATGAAAATATTTCCACTGCCATTTGATATAATTCAGCGTTGGACTACGATGCATGAGTGTAGTTGGATATTCACTACATGCTCGCTTTTGTAGAAAGACGATTAGCGAAGTTCCATGCTGCTATTTCACTCCATTGATATATGTCCCAATTGCATTAAAGTTTTTAGTCTTCCATCTCCACTTCCGTTATAATAATAGTCGAAAGTACTGCCAGATTATATTGTTGCATTGTAGAATGTAGCGTTGTATCACCAAATGCAATATGTAGTATCACGGTTGCAATACACGTGTCAGCCGTAGTGTAGAATGTGGTGTTATAAAAGTGCTTCTCAGTTGGCGAGAAAATCACTTTTGTCTGCAGTCTTAAAATGCAAATATCTTCCAAATTATAATCGCGAAAATGTTCAACTTTCCTACACACCTCAATACTTTAATGCACAATAGAATTAGCATAAAGGCAGTAGCTAACTCTTGATATATTATCTTGTAGACTCGTTTATGTGTGGGCTCCAACTTCGCCTAGTTTCAGAAACCGTAAAATGGTACTGCTGCACGCTCCGTGCTCGTTCGATGCGGTGGGCTCTACCACGCGTGATAATGACGACTTGCTTCACTAAATCACTCGAATTCTGACAATGTGAGAATCAGAAAAACGACTATATGACATCAGAAAATGAGATATGAGACATGAGATATGAGAGCTCCTCTCTGCTGTGCAAGACCTTTTATCAACTTCTTAAGGGGCGTATCCATCCCTTCCATAGCTTGTTCCTCCGTCATTGCTAGAATTTCTAACTTTGGCTATACTTGACGGATTTTCAAATTTCAAAAACTCAAAATTAATTTCTTCAAAATTCCAAATCAATGCCATAACTGAAAATAGTTTTCCACAATTCTGCATTCCAAAAGTAATTAAATATGGTAGTTTCAGTAATCTCCGTCTCCCTCCAAACTATCATTCATTGGTTCGAGCCTTTCCTCCAATAGCGTAACTTCTTCCTCAGCACAATTCTTTTTTTCCCTGCGACTGCGTCGTAAATCTCAGATCTTTCTCGAACAAAATCATGACGTCACCAAGAATCTCAGCTCAATCAGCCTACTTGCATGGAGTCTGCGTCATCAGTGCTTACGTCATGAATATACACGTCACAACTATGACAGCCATAACTTTATTCATATATGCCAATACAGCCATCGTGGTCTCAATATAATTCAATTTACGGGGGCAGTACCAAGAAGGCAGTGCGAGAACAGAGTTTCAAGATGGCAGTGCGAGAACAAACAAGTAGGCAGTGAAGAAACAAAATAGAATCATGAAACTCTGTTCTCGCACTGCCTTCTTGGTACTCGGCTGCTAGCATTTAAAATGATATAAAGTCCAGTCTTTCAGACTGACTATCCGTGTATTTCTTAAAGAAACAGAACACAGTTATATGCAAAACTTTATTGGCAACAGGTACAGCAGTGACCATTTACAGCCTGCTTCCAGTCGTCCGACCGGGTAAGGGGATGGAATGAATGAAGCCCCCATCTAGCGGCGAGGATATGAACTGTGTCAGCTGCCGAAGTCTGTCGCACTCCCCTGGGGCAATGATTAAATGAATGACAGAAGAAATGAAATGACAGTGGAGAGTGTAGCTGGAATGAAATTTGTGACAGGGAAAACCGGAGTACCTAGAGAAAAACCTGTCTGCCTCCGCTTTGTCCAGCACAAGCTTCACATGGAGTGACCTGGATTTGAACCACGGACCCAGCGGTGAAAGGCCAGCGTGCTGCCACCTAAATCACGGAGGCTCCCAACAGGTACACCAATGTGTTCACAGACACCAAACGAATTGAGACACTTGCCATAGTGTGGCATCAACTGTTGTAGTCCTGTGTTATAGAAGTATGCTGCCTGCGAATAGAACGAGCGTGTGACAGTCCACTTCAGTTCTTTGTCGATGTGTAAATGCTCCCCAAAGGACAGGAATTTCTTGAGGTACAGGAACAGATGGAAATCACTGGGAGCAAGATCAGGGATGTATAGTGGATGATCAAACACCACCCAGCCGAACTCCAGCAGAACAGTTGTTGTGTGCCGAGCCGTGTGTGGACAAGCATTTACATGGAGCAGCACAAAGCAATCCACGCCTTCTGTTCTCTGTATGATTGCGAAACCAGAACTGACCGGCCAAAAACCGTGGCGTGACCTGTACTCAACGTGTAATCTGTTCTGAGTTAACCTGTAGGCCAGTTCCAATTTCCTATCCCTTCCTTTGTTGGCCTCTTGATCCTTCCCATTGGGTTGTATCCATTCTCCCAAATATTTGAACTTTTCAATACGTTTATTTTACATGAAAGAATAAGTGAAACTTACTTTCTGTACGTGCCTCGTATTATGCTTTTAAACACTTACCGTAGAAAGGGGAAAGTTTCCAAAGTTGACAAGTCTTTATAGCAAGGAGAATTTCCAGGTGTCCTTTCAACTTTCGATAGGGTAAAAAGTAACATTTCTTTCTTTTGGATGCAGCAAAGATGACATTCAAAATTAACACTGAATTGAATCAAACAGCACAAAAGCAACATTCCCAGTTTTACTTTTAGAGGAACGCTTGATACTCCCAGAACGCCATATGACGAGCTAAGGTGGATACTAGTTCTAGGGCTCGTGACGAGTAGGTAGAGACCATGTTCCCACCCACCGGTCAGCGCGAGAACTTTCGTGTCGTCATTACACGGCCCACTGAACCATTCTATTACCGCCCTGTACGCTCAACTGAGCGGCGCGGGGGGAGGGGGGAGCAAGGAATGAATAAATAAGAAGAAAATCATATGGTGACGAGGGGAGAGATGTTCGTACAGGGTGATTTGTCAAAACATTCCCTTCCTACCTTCCTTCTTACAAGTGACAGCAGGCTAGAACAACATAACTCGCATCGGAGACAGCAACAACAACAACTCACCGTCGAGTGAAAGATTCTTTCCCCAACCCTTCCTCCACTCATTTAATGAAGACTGACAGTTCATTCCTTACATTTACCTTTCCACAAAATAACAAAATTTGGTGCTTTTCAGTCGGTCAACACGAAAGTGGCCAAATGAGATGGATTATACCCTCATTCTGAAAAGAATTTCATGAGATTAATAAATACAAATGGATGACCAGTTTCTATCGTCAAGCGATCATCATCATATAAATCTATAAAATCTATGTCTGAAGATTTTATAGCCTAATTGCAATGGATCCGATGATGATCGCTTGACGACCGAAACTGGTCATCCAAGTGTATTTATTAATCACATGTATCTTTTTTCTTTTCAGGATTAGGGTATAATCCATCTCATTTGAGTACATTCGTGTTGACCGACTGAAAAGCACCAAATTTTGTTTACTAAGGCAACACTGAAAAATGGCTTGAATCACCTTTCCTATTGACCTCGCTTGGTCTCATTCTTTTGCGTTGTTATGTGTTTCCTACTCCCTCTTACGGTGCTGAGACATGGACTCTGACAGAGTCTTCATGTAAACGGTTCGAGACCTTTGAAATGAGACTGTAGAGAAGGATATTGTGAATACCATGGAAAGACCATGCCACAAAAGTTGAGGTTCTCCAAAAAATGAGCAAAATCAAGGAAGTATTAACCACCGTGAAGACAAGGAAAATCCAATACCTAGGACACATCATGAGGAATACCGACACGTTTAGTACCATCTCCTGCAGTCTATTCTTCAAGGGAAAATATCAGGGAAGAGAAGTGTTAGACGGAGAAGAATATCCTGGTTCCTCCAAAACGTCCACTGAATTATTCCGAGCAGCAAGTGACAGGAACTGCACAGTCAAGATGGTTGCCAACATCCGGAACGGATAGGAACCAGAAGGAGAAGAAGAAGAAGGTCTCATTCTGAAAGTATCCCCAATGGTTTTTTGTAGCGATTACCTTGTCTTGAAAGGTCATCATGGACCCTGAAGTTTCCCCATGTAGGGTCACATTTTTTAAGTCATTGGTTTGATGAATCTTTATTAATTCCATCTTTATCTCACTGTATTATTATTATTTATTATTATTCTTGTTTCATATAGACCATCTAAAGACCACGGCATTCGACTATTACATTTTGTAACCTAAAATTTGTGGGTTACAGGGCTCCTCCTTGTTTCTTCAGTTAGTTTTTTTTTTTGGTTATTTTGTTTTTATCTTGTTGCCAGCCATGCCCACATATTGGCAGGCCACCACAGAGAATCTTATGAGTTGTGCCTTGGGATTCTTTGCTGGTGGGTAGCCAGTGGTTTGACCAGGTGGCTTTGAAGATACAGTATTTGAAAGATTCCTTGACTTGGAGGTTGCCATGGTGATGGGGGTGTTGTGTTGTGGATTTGAAGCAAGATGGAGGCCAGTTGGCGATAAAATAATTGTGTATGAAGGCTAGTTATTTTTGTTTTGAAAAATGAAGGATTGAATTACTCTTAGTGTGGAGTGTTGTTTTTGTGGGATGCCAGGCAAGGTAATGGAAGCTTGCCCTTCTTAATAAATGGTGGATTTTTGTGAAAGCAGTGTCCTGATCTTTGTATGATTCATTTTAAAGCAAGCATATTGTCCCTATACCCTGAGGTGGTAAGTCTTATAGTAATTACAATTTGAAGTGGGCTTTGATGTTTGCCCAGTAGTTACGCATCCTCTGGCTGTGTTGTTCCCTCCTCTCCTGAGTCCAGAGAGCACCTGTCTTCTTTCTTGGTGGTTTGTCCTGGAACCTCATTTGCTGAAGTATCTTCCTGAGAGATGTCCGGTCTTTGAAGTCACTTTCCGTCCCTCCAAGTTCTCGCAGATCTTTGCTCACTTCCCACAACCATGGAGACTTGGTCTTCCGCTTTTGCCAGTAACCGAGGAGCTGGTTGATCAACCTGGTAGGATGCATCCTGTAGACGTGTCCATAAAATGCTAGACGTCGTTTCCTAATATCATCCGTGATTCTTTCACAATACGTGTAGAGCTCTTGATTAGGTCGCCTTCTGTATTCATTCCCTTCCTTAACAGGCCCCAATATCTTCCTCACTATCTTTCTCTCCTGTACTTGGAGTTTGTCCGTGAGTCCCTTCCGGTTGAATACTAGACAGTCTGAAGCATATAAGGCTTCAGGACGTATAACTGTCTGGTAGTGTCTCATTTTAGTCTTTCGAGAGAGACACTTCTTATTGATGTGTAACATCTTTCCACTCGGTTGCTGGATATTTTTGGGGGAGTGATTTTGAAAATTGGGACGGAAGTGGATCGGAACGATCGAGGTGGCACCAGCTGGCACACTTCCGTTCGATTGGCACACTTCCATTCGATCGAACTGAAGTGTAAGACACACTGCCAACTCAATCGATCGATCCATCTGGCATTGGTAAGATCCAGCTGGCAGTGGTAAGAGAAACAATGAACGCGCGGTGTCGGAAATTGATACCATGACGTACTCTCGATCATGTGGAATGTATATGACATACTGAACGGTAAACGCTCATGCGAACTCTGGTGTCAAGTGATTGAAACAAAGCACATGGTACATGTTCGAAGTCTTCGTATCAGTATTTAAATGGTAAAATTCCTTAATATTAAACATTGTAAGTAGTCGGTATTGCCAGTATTATGTTTCTGCACAATGGCTATTCAAATATTAACCCCCATAACGGTAATGCAGTCATCAATATAATATAATCGTTGTGGTTATACGAGAATTGAGCAAGCCGTCATGAGCTATTGCAGAATACATTCTCTTTACTCACAAGAGGGCCTATTCATAAGGCATTTTAAACTCAATTTCACTCGGAACATTATCGAAACAAGCAAAATATAAATGAAATTTAATTCCGTAATGCAGTATTATTGGAACGTGGAAATAAGTCACCATCTTGAGCACAATATTTGCGTAGTCGAAATAGCCGTTGGGTTAGCGCCTATGAATGTGAATCTAGAGACCTCGGGTTCGAATCCCGGACGGGCTAGGTATTTTTGCTACCAGATTATCATTTTAAACGATATTTATCATATCAATATGACTCATTTAAACAGAATCCATATGAAATTACGTGTTGGTCTGTGAATCAAGAGCTCCTGTTTATAAGGAATTTAAGGTTATGAGCGATGTCGCGTCTATTAATCTAGTTGATCCATATCGTATTCTTTATTTAGGCTAGTGCTGGTGGAAGCTACAAATCATCTAATAAAATGAGTTCCGTATTATAAACTGCAATGTGTGTAAAACACTCCCTTTTACAATAGATTAATATTTGTGCCAATAATAGTATAAAATACCGCTGTATAAACAATTGCACGTGAGGTTTCTTCTATGTCAGATGTTACACATCATATGCGGCTACTGTAAGCCTCGTAACTTCCTTTTTTTTCTTTCATCAGCCCGCTTCTTGCCGGTTTTTAATTTTGAAGATTCTATTATAATACTGTGCATTGATGGGAAACGAATACAATACTTGGCCTAGGCGTACCGACGTTACTATAGATCGTGTTGTTTCCATACATGGCTCACAGATAACGCTGACAGCGTCCTCGGCTTTGAGTTTAACGGTTTCAAACTCTTCGCAAGTCCACTCGCAACCCATCACTATCACGAACACTACGCTGCATTCCAATACAGGGAGTTCCTTGGGTCAGTAATGTGTTTAGGTATTAAATGCCTGGGCCCAACTACCAAAAATTACGCGCCCGAAATACTCATATAAGAGTTAATCGCTAAGATCAATATAAGCTGAGCTCAATGCTCGAATCTCGCTCGGGGGAACTGCCTTATTAAGGGCCGCACCCGAACGCTAAGTGTGTTGCTTGAAAACATCCGAAAATCTTCAAATATTTCTATACCGGACGCCGGGCTCATACGGGAGTTCAAAAGCACGTACCGGCACTTTTTAATACCTCATACTCACTCTCTACCTTACCTTTTGCCGTCAATGCATGACCCTAGGAGCTTTCGACAAACCCCTCTGTATTTCGTAACGAGTAGCCCGATTTTACTACCCAATATCCACCGTTACATGGGCCATAGCTGCTAACTCTTGCTTGGCTTTAGTAGTTCTCAATAGACAGGATCAAACCGCTAGGAGTCATTTCAGGCCACCAATTAGTTCTATTTGCAACCATTAGATGGCAGCATAATCTTCGATTTTATTCTTATTATTATTATCACGATACAGATTCATTTTACAATGGTACAATGACTGAAGATACAGACTAATGTGAAGCACTTTGAGAGTTCATTCTTCATTTAAAAATCGAATGGCACTGTACGGCAAGCGTCCAAGATCACCAACTATTGAATCTGTCCCCGCTTGTGAGCCTGTAGTTAGTCCACCTGTCTTGAGGGTACGATTCCAGTAGCAGACAGAATGAGAGGCCGGATGTACAGCTGATTTAGCTTCCACATTTGTTTTATAGCGGCTTCGGTGTCATAGTCAGTAGCATGCTGAGTTTCTATGCCCAAGATCGCGGGTTCAAACCCAGCCGAAGTCGTCGGAATTTTTAAGAGCGTTAGAATCCTTCAGAATGCCTTCCTTCGGAGAGGAAGTAAAGTCGGCGGTCCCATGTCATAGATTTATGGCATGTAAAAGAACCTTCCACTAATTAAACTTGTGTGAAGCTAAATTTGCAGGTTAGATTTCGTTGAAACGCTCTATCAAAGTTGCAACTTTCACCACTAGGTGTTAGTGACATCTAGTAGCGAAAGTTGGTACTACTTGATATTGAACGGAACTTGTAGCTCACCCTTTGGGTGTCAGCATTGAAGCAGCTACAGACCCTGGCGAGTTGATGATGTTCTCGGACACAAGCCATACGATAAATAAATAAATTATAGATGTTTTATTTCAATGGCCAATTTGGTGTATTTGTTGACCTCTTGGGCATTGAGGGTTGTTGTTCTTTCTTCTGACGATCAAGGAATAGAATATCAGGTTGGTTGGCTTTGATGGTTTTATCAGTGCGGATTCCTCTGTTCCAGTAAAATATATGGGTTCCATTGACCAAAACATCATTTGGTTAGCACTTATAATACGGAAGCGAGGAGTCATCTAGTCCTATAGTTTTATCCATATAATAATAATAATAATAATAATAATAATAATAATAATAATAATAATATCGTATGGTCTCGGTTGCCGGGTGCAAGCTTCGTTATTTGACACCCAAATGGTAGCTTGCATGTCGAATTTCGTTGTTCCTTGAAGCACTATTAAAGTCAAGGAGGTTAGATAATCTAAGCTCCTTGAACACTATAGCCCTTTCTAGTAGAGAAATGAGGAAGTTTGTGTTGGCGGAAATTCCCGAGATTAATTTTGCCATTATGAACACGACCTACTGAATTCAAATGGGTTCATCGACATGCCAACATCTTATGACATGGTGTAGTAATTTTTGCCGCCATTCAAAAGTCACTTACCGAGGCCAGGAGCGAACCTGCAAGCTTGGGGGTTAGTAGGCCGACACGTTGACCACTCACCCACCCACCATATAATTGTGCACGATGTTAGGAACGTTATTGTGCCACTAGGCGTAGTCCATATTTACCAAGGTTGGACATCCACTGACAATATGATCTAAGGTTTCACCCTTCTTGCCACATTTTCGACACTTATTCTCAACGTCTGTCTGTTTTAAGATGAATATTCTGTAATTCCTTGTAGGAATGACTCTGCGTTGTATAGCCAACATGAAACCAGTGGTCTCGCCAAATAATTGCCCCTGTTGTTTGATACACACGGTCGGTCCAGCTGGTGTGCATTCCATTCCTCAACAGCTTGGTCGAGTTGTTTTTCAGGTAAGCTGAAATTCGTCCTGTTCAAATAGTCACAGTCAGTCTTACAAATGTCAGGAGGCGGCTTCGGTGGCGTAGTCTGTAGCATGCTGAGCTTCTATGCCCAAGATCGCGGGTTCAAATCCGGCCGTAGTCGTCGGATTTTTTAAGAGCGTTAAAAATCCCTCAGTATGCCTTCCTTCGGAGGGAAGTAAAGCCGGCGGTCCCATGTCATAGAGTTATGGCATGTTAAAGAACCTTCCACTAATTACACCTGTGTGAAGCTAAATTGTATAGGTTAAGAATGTAAACAACGCTCTTAGGTTCCTACGTTCGTTGCCAAGAGCCGACTGCGGTGACGTCTAGTGCTAAGTTCTGAACTAGTAGTCGTCGACGGTGGCGTTTGGCGGCAAAAGTAGGAAGTACTTGAAAATTGATCGTCTGCAGCGCTTACTTGAATTAAAACAGATACACACACTAATACAGTCATCACAATTAACGCCGGTTATCAGACAGATTCTACACACACCCAAAGTACACGGTGCTACATGACCGCGTTGTCGCAGCCCGTACACTTAAGAACCAACCAACCAAATGGTAGCATACATTTCATTATCTTCTGTTCTTCGATGGTAGTACTTCCTGAAGTTCAAGGTTTCCTTGTGGCACAGACGGACGAAACTAACAATTCCTAGTCCTCCTTTGTTTGGTGATAGAGTTATTCGTTGAACAGCAGACTTGGGATGATCAAGTCTGTGTTTGGCCATCAGCACACGGTTCTCTTAAGTTCTTGGAGGTGTGTTGCAGACCATTTCACCACTCCAAATGAATATGCTGTACAGACAACCAAAAAATATCATGTAGCCTGTGTAGTACTTCTTCTTCCTCCTCGCCTTTTCCCGTTACGTGAGGTCGGCTTTCTTAATCCTGAGGCGCCACTCATTTCTTTGGAAAGCATCATCAGCAGATAGACCCAATACTCTCATGTCCCTCTGGACATTTGTCATCCATGTTGTTTGAGGTCTGCCGTTCCCTCTCTTTTGCGTAGTCATGGAAAGGCACTTCTTCACTTCATGATTCTCCGGTCTTCCCATAACATGTCCTTACCACCTTAGCCTGGTTTCTAAGAGTTTCTCTGTTATAGGTGCTACTTTGAAATTGCCCCGCACTTGTTCATTACGGATTTTATTTTTGAGAGTAATTCCGCCTGCCCTACGTAACATACGCATTTCAGTGGTATGTAGATTTTGCTCATGTGCCTTTGTAGTAGCTCATGTTTCACTACCATAGAGTAGGATTGGTCTTACGGCAGTTTTATAAGCTTTCCCCTTCGTTCTTATGGGTATTTTCGGATCACATAAAACATAAAACTCCTGTTAGTTCCACCCAGACGTGGCCCTATGGATTATATCGGCGAAAATCGTGCCATCTTCAGCAATGACAGAACTTAGATATTTGAATTTTGTTACCCTTGGTAAGGTTTCACCATCTAGTTTAAGTTCAATATTTGTCATACTGGGTTTATTGTTGTGGAATATAGCCTATGCAGTACAAATATATTTATTCGTTACGGCCAACTATGGACCACGTTTAACAACTGTTACATTATTTGTTGTCTTCACTCTCAGCTAACATCACTTCATCCTCTCTCCATCCTTGATATTTGGGCCAAGGATTTTTCGGAGCATTTTCCTTTCCCTCTTTCGAATGTCTTCGATGCCTTGACTATCATCTGGAGTTTTTAGTCCTTCAAATGATAATAAATTTCAATATCCAAGTTTTCCAACCACGCAACTGCTTCGGGTAAGCGTAAGCTTAAGAAGCGCACGGACGCCATGTTTGTTTTCGACTTTTTTACTGAAATCGTTACAGCGTGGCTTCCTTTGATCGTACATAAATTATTTTCTACAGAGATATCCTCAAGATATCCTTTACAGAATGGTGAAAGCCGCATCAAAATCCATCCAGTGGTTCTCGAGATTACCCGTGACATCCAAGAATCGGGGGTTTTTGTCTTATCTAACGAAGTAGAGATTGTCGGAGAACACATGCACCAAGTGGTACTATGAAGTCACACACCTCAGTGCTTCTGGGTACATTTCGTCCCGTCACCGTAACGTAACGCCAGACCCCAGCGTAACGACGAAGTCGACAAGATCATTTAAAATGATAAAAACCCGCCGGTTTTGAGTTGGTTTGTCAATTATAGGTTAGAGTAGGTTATCTGTTAATGGCTTTGATTTTATTTCTAGTGCTCAGCAAGGTCTTAAGCACAGGTTTCAGCCGATCCACAAACTTTATTTTCAGCCTCTCTTTGATCTCAGTCTGGGTAATTCCTTGCAATTGCATAAAGCCTAAGTATTTGTAACTCTGTTCTTCGGTTAAGCATTCAAGTCCATCATCACCTAAGCTGATTCCATTGTTGTTGTTGTTGTTTGAGTCTTCAGTCTTCCTACTAGTTTGATGCAGCACTCCATGCTTCCATGTCCTGAGCTAATCGTTTCATCTCTACATAGCTACCACACACTACATCCGAGGCAATCTGTTTTAAACTTTCTAACCTTAATCTACCACTACTGTTCTCATCCTCGACCCTTCCTTCCATAACTAAGCTTGCTATTCCTGGGTGTCTTAGTATGTGTCCTACCAACCTTTCTCTTCTCTTCATTAGCAGTCGCCAGAAACATCTCTCCTCTATCCGTATCTACCCATCTGATCTTCATCATTCTCCTGTAACACCTCATTTCAAACGCTTCAATTCTCCTATTTTCTGTTTCACCAATAGTCCAAGTTTCACTTCCATAGAGCACCACGCTCCGGACCCTGGCTTTCAAATAGGACTTCCTATATTCGACGCCTGAGCCAACCTACTTTTTACTTCGTCAATCACTGGTTATTTTGCTTCCTAAGTAACAGAAGTCCCCTACTTCTTTTAGATTTTCACCTGCCAATTTTATGTCCATACAGGTTTCTGATTTATTTCCGCTGCTTCCCAATATTTTTGTTTTTCATTTATTGATTTTCATCATGAATTCTTTCCTCAAGACGGACTCCATAGCATTCAATAACTCATTCAAATCCTCAGGCGTGTCGGCCAAGATGACGGTGTCATCAGCAAATCTCAGAGTTGAAGTTATTTCTCCTTGAATCTTCACTCTCACTTTAATTTTTTCTCCAATTTCCTTCATTGCTTATTCAGTGTAAATATTAAAAAGTATGGGCAATAAGTTGCAGCCTTGCCTTACACCTTTCTGAATACCAGCTTCTCTCCCATGTCCTTCAGCTCGAATGACTTCTGCCTGGTTTCTGTATATATTGTAGATCACCCTCCTATCGCTGTTCTTTATTCCAATTGTTTTCAAAATGTCAAACAATTTATGACTTATCCAGGCCAAAATTCTTGCTTATTGATTATTAGAAACTGCGTGCTATGTTATTGTTAACATTATTATTGACAGGTATGTAGGGACATATGAAAATCGAATTACTGCTGCAGAAATCTGACAGCAACCAAAGAGTGACATCCCCTATTGCAGTTCGGCTTTTAGGAAACACCCGGTATGCGATATAAGGAAAAAAATCTGTTTCCTTCCAAGTTTGCAGTAACGATGTCGAGAAAGCAGCGTGTTTAATTCCGTGGAAATAATCCTGAGCAGGAGACATTGTAAAACATAGCGGCAGAGTAGAAAACGATGCTGACGAGCATTTTACTGAGAGGGGATGAGGGTCGATACTCACTGCCAGCGATCATCTTCTTTCTCTCTTACTCCTCCTTCTCCGCTATCGTATTAGATCAGGCATTCCCCGAGGATTATTCTACAAATCTGACTGAGAAGATGCAGATGTAAAGACTTCCAAACAGAACATGTTTCATTAAAGCTTACTGAGATATCACGGATTGGTTTGTACTCATTCAAAGAGTTTCATCTCGCAATAGAAAGTACTGTTCAGAATTTCTTACTTCAGTTGGCAGCATTGTAATGATTAGGGCTGGGATTTTTATGTAAATACATATTATTTCCCTTTCCTTATACCCCCCCCCCCAGGGGCTCACATCTAGTGGGACGTGGGTTGGCGACCACGGGGCCCCAGCTGAGTCCGGCATTGCTTCCACTTACTTGTGCCGGCTTTTCTCCATCTTCTTTCCTGTCGACCTCACTTGGTCAACTGTTGTTCTCTTCCGACCCCGACGGTATTAGGGTATCCGAGGCCTAGGGAGTCTCTTCCTTTCCCTCCTTAATTGGCCCTTGTCTCATCTTTTCTGATACCCTCCTTCTGCGAGGGGTCAGCCTTCTTTTTCTTTTCATGTTATCTCCTGCCTTCTGCTCAAGGCCCTCAAGGAGGCAGGGTGTATGTAGCCCCATCACTTCTGGTGCACCCTAGATAATGCTACACCCTCAGGGGCTCACGGCTGGTGAGTTCGGGGGTTTGCGACCCCGAGGGATTCCTGAGCTGGGTCCGGTTTCCCCCTTTTGTCCCTTACCTGCGGGGAGGACCCTCTCCTCTTTCACTTTCCTATCTGCCTTTCATGGCTCTCCTTCTTTCCAAGTCCGTCAATCTGCATTCTTCGAGGGTTGAGGGCATTTATTTTCCTCCTGTCCTTTATTTGCATTATTCTCCTTTTGTTTTCCATTTCTTCTTCTAGTATATAAGTTAGTAGTTAGTTTTAGTTATAAGTTTTCATTTCATTTTCATCATCACAGTCACCCAAACCATTAGGGGCCGATAACCTAGATGTTAGGCCCCTTAATACAACAATTATCATCATCATCAACCTTTTCTTTTATACAACCTCCGTCCGAAAAGTTCGGTGAATGGGTCCATATTACGAACGGATTGTTGGCTTACCTGATACAGCAGTTACTGTCTTTCGAAGTAATCCCCGTGGATGGTTATGCACTTCTGAGAACGGCTGTACAAGTCCTGGAAACTCTTGGCATAGCCTTCTTAAGGGATAGCCTTCACTTGTTTTGTCACATTACGTTGGATGTCCAAAATGTCCGAAAACATGTGGCCCTTCAGGGCTTTTCGGCGACCCTGGACCCTGCCACTTAATAATTTGACGCTTGCCTTCGGGGTCGTACCCCAAACACCAGGTCTCGTCGCCCGTGACAATGGTTTTCAGGACCATTCCATTCCACGGAACATTCACCCTTCTCACTGCCGCCTGTCGAACAGGTGTGCATGGCAGGTTGCAGTAATTCTGCTAAATTTTCGCTTTCAATTCAGAGTTTTGACGATCCAACTGAAGGCCATCCCTAAAGAAGACTATGCCAGGACTTTTACAGCGGTTCTCAGAAGTGCATAACCATCCACGGAGATTACTTCGAAGGACAGTAACTTCTGTTTCAGGTAAGTCAACAATCCGTTCATAATATAGACCCATTTCAACGAACTTATCGGACACAGGTTGTATAACTAACATGTAGTTCCGTGAAGAACTAAGGAGCCTACGTTTCTTAAAAATGTAAGGTTCATGCCAATGATTAATGTAGTATATTGACCTATCTAGAACGATGACGAAATTAAGTTGGGAACAGTAACATTTCTAATTATTTTGAAATATACCTAAAATAGTGTAGCCTACTAGAGCACTACAGTTGGCAGCTCTGGTGACTCTGAATATATTCTTACTTCCATCTCTTAAGGTACAGAATGCACATACAAAATTTAGTTGAAATCTAATGGATAGTATGGACGTTACATGCTGTTAGATATTGAATCTATCAGTGCACTCAAAATAGTTTTGGCTACAATGTCATGTACCTGTATGTGTTGCTCAGAATTAATCAGAAATATTACGATTCATTATTGCGCCAATTTTGGATGAAATCCATTTGTTAGTACAGAAGTTACATGTATTTAGAAATTGAACATATCGGCAGACTTAGAATCATGTTGGCAGCGCTGAGGTTACTCCTAATTAATCTAGAATGTCAGTTACTATACGTGTGCAAAGTTTAGAGCTGTTGGCTTACATACTTTCTGATATATTAATATTAGGATTAAACAAGTAGAGAGATCATTTATTAACAGTTGGTAGCCTTGCTGGCTATTTAGAATACGCATAGTTGTATCTGATATAGTATGCATAGCAAATATGAAATTTCGTTGAAATCCAATTATTATTATAGAAGTTACATGCATTTAAAAATTGGACTTATCAGCAGGTTTAGAATCATGTTGGTACCACTGTCATGTATGTGCTCATGTGTGTGCCAATTTTGGAACTGTTTGCATATATAACTTCTGAGATGTCTAACATAGAGCTCAAATTTCAATTTACTATTTACGTTTCAGGCGTTCTCACGCCCAAAATGCGAAATGAACAGCAATAATGCCATGTATTTTCAGACAGCAACAGTATTTGCAAATCGCACACTTCTTACAAAAAATTATATTTATGAAATTAGAATGCAATTCGTCACTGCTAATGTAAATTGTGTGCTGAGTCCATTGATTGACAGCTTAGCCGTATCACTCAGCGGTTATTCGATATTTATGAAATTATACGATTTGAGTAGACTAATCATTCCTTTAAATTACTGTTTCTGATATCCATGCAAAATGATACAGGAAAGCCTCAGAATGTTAAAATGATATGAAATAGGCGTCACAGCGGCTAAAATGTGAAGTGGACAGCAATTATGGAGCGTATCTTCCTGCAACAACAGTATCTGCAAATCATACACTTCGTACAGATTTTTTAAAATGATTTTTAATAGTACATTATGCAACGAGCCTATAATGGCTATAATTAAGACACGAGTATCTTTATAAAACGAGCGTATGCGAGTTTTATAATTTCCATACGAGTGTCTTAATTACCATTATAGGCGAGTTGCATACGAATGTTTATGTTCGACGATAATTATAACTTAATTTTATGTTTTAACATAAATATTCATAAATATCTGTTTGATTCAGTTAATTCAGTTATTGAACAAGGCTGACTGAACATAGAGCATGCGTGGTCAAGGCACTCCGGAAGCAGAGACCATTCACTTTGCTTGACAACACAGAAATATGTTGGATTTCAAGCGCATGCGCGAAGGTATCCTTATCTAATTGGCCACACAACTGTTTCTTGAGTTCTGATTGGTGGGAGAAACTGTTTCATAATGAAAAATAGTGTTATAATGAGCCTCATTATGATACAGTTTTCCGACATATAATATTTACATTTCGACATCGTCGAACATAAAGATATTTAAGTTTTATAGTAAAATTGACAACCTTGAAGTTTTGATCAGAAAACGGTGACTTCAGTTCAACGGACATATGGTCCGCATGGATTGCTCAAGGGTAAACAAACACATTTTTTTTATAAAATCTGGAACTATAAAGGGCAAGGAGGCTATGTTCAACAAATGAAAGAAGAACTTCAAAATTTCCAAATTACTGAAGAAGATTGTCTAAATCGAATCGAGTACAGAAAAAAATTGGCCTCAAAATTCTTGTCGGGGAGAAGAAGAATCACAACAGAGGAGAATGGACTGCTGAAAGAAGAGCTGCACAGTCGACCAGGATGAAAGACTCCTGGAAGAGAAAGAAGGAAACTAGACTTATAAAGAAGTGATATTTGCGTGGTCCTTGTTGGCCTGTACGTGGTGTATATATATAGATATTTTTGAAATTAGAGTGCAATGCGTCACTGGTAATGTATATTCTCTTTCATTTGAACGCTCATTTTTCACGATCGGTCGCTTGTGAGCGCCGCAGGAGGGAAATGTACTACTGAAATAATATATATGATATATAATAATTGTAATAATAATAATAATAATAATAATAATATAATAATAATAATAATAATAATAAAGATAATGATTATGATGATGACGAACAAGTACTACTGTAACTAACATCCATAGGGCTTCTAATCACAAACCCCTTGTATAAAGTGTTGTTAATTGACAGAGGTTGGCAACACTGAGTCTGAGCAATTATGCAAATTTCCAGCCCGGATTGGGTTTTATTATCCGATTACTGGTCTCCTTTCATAAACATACGCACTCACATTACCCGTATTATAACAGTCTTGTCTCAGTTACAGGCCAACACTGTACCTTTTTCCGCTGGAAATATCATTTGAATCATACGATGTGTCCACCCGCAGGACTGAATTGTGAGCACTGCAGCCCAGTCCATGAGAATGCACGCTTTCTATTTTATACATCAAAATGTAAAGAGATATATAAAAACGGGAAGAAAAGCCACAAAGAGAGCAGAATTCCCTTCAGTTGTGGAGACCCCAAGTAGCTGAGTGATTGAACAGAAGAATAGAACTACATATATATACTGTCGAGAGGAGGGGAATCGTTGTTATTATTGGAGGGCCTAGTAGCAGCCCGTGGGGAACCCCGCATTGCTTAACCCTTTCCACTTCACTAGTATCGCATGTAGTATACATAGAAAGCGTTCCTTGCTTATATACAGGGTTTATCAGTATCATTCTCCTCCCTACTTATGAATAGCGATCTAAAGTGAGTTTTGTTCCAAAGGGTTGATTCCAAGCCGAGTCACGGGTATCTATCTTCCTACTGTTCTCATTACGTTGGTTGGCCACAGGACTCTTCGGAGGCCACACGGAATAACTTATTTCAATGACATAGATTGGAGGGGTTGGCCTGTTTGCCAACTCCTGATGAATGCACTACATTTGCATTTGTCTGTTGGCACAGGCTAGAGTAAAATGTGGCTTTTCACCGATGTCTCAATCTCACTCATGTCTGTGATTATATGGAAGCTACTGAGGTATGGGTGGTGCTTAGTAATGACATTCAGGGCACAGTCGGTGCCTACGGATGCTGTGAAAGGTTCTACTCATAGGGTTAGTACTGCTGTTCTGGCTCAGTGAGGAAAGCAATGGGAAACTACCTCACTCCTCATCTTGCCTAGTACGCCTCAATATAGCGCTGCCTTGGGTTTTTGTGGGTATCTACCCGCATAACCTAACGGCGCTACTTGTTGGGGATCCAACCAGCCTTCGGGTTGACTACCTAACAGACAGATTGGCGGGGACTGTACTGTGTTTGTGCGTATGACATATGAACTTCCCCTCGCACAAAGCAGCCATATTCTTTGCGGAACTTATCATTGGCGAGTGCATGAAAGCGAGCTGATGTGGTGTGGACACGGAATTATTTAACATAAATACATTAACTAATCAGCGCCTGCCTGCCCTTTAGAAGCTACTTCAAAGGTTCAACACGCATTTCAGTTAATTAACTCCTGTTAAAGTGCCTGGTACTCTTGAGGCCAGCTACACTGCTTTAAGCTATCTATATACAGTACGTTTAGGAAGAAAATCAGCATCTGAGAACCGATTCCTCTGAAACGTTTACCAAATCACACATGAAACCCAACCATTATTTTTAGCCTATTTTTATTTATGAAAAAAAAAAAATAGGCTTATGAGATCACCTTTGTCAGTGTGTGTATGTGTGTGTGTGCGTATGTATGTGTGTCCTCCCCTATTAACTTCTAAATGACTGGAGCGACTTCAATGAAAATCGGTAAGGTCATTGTTCTATTACGGCCGACCCCGAACATGCCCTTCAAATTGAATTATGTCTCCTCAATCCAACATGGCGGCTGAGCGAAATATTTCACCGCCATTCTATATCTCCGAAACTATTACTGATATCACCTTGAAATTTTGTACGGTGATAAAGGGCACTTCTAGAAGTACACTTATGTGACTTTCAAGAACCTGTTAACAACAAAACGAAAATGGCGGCCAAACGAATTTGAAACATTTAAGTAGACTTTTCTCGTGATTTAACTATCCAAATGCAATGAAACTCGGTACAGCATATGGTTATGTACATTGTAATGCACTGGCATTTAATTTAGTTCAATTGTTAATAAAACCTCAAGATGGCGGCTGTGCGAAATATTTGACCGGTATTCTATATCTCCGAAACTATTACTGATATCACCCTGAAAGTTTGTACGGAGATAAAGAGTACTACTAAAAGTTCAGCTATGAGCCTTCGAAAAATCCGTAAAATACAAAACGAACATGGCGGCCAAGCGAAAGTGAAACACTTCAATAGACTTTTCTCGCGATTATCCATCTGAGCGCAGTGAAATATGGTACAGTAAATGTTTATACACACTGGAATGTTATTTAGTTCAATTGTTCGCATAACGTCAAGATGGCGGCTGAGCGCAATTTGAAAATTAAATTTTAATTTCTTGTGTATTAATCATGCGATCGAAGTGAACGTTTGAATAATGAACCTACGCAAAAATCGTCATCTAATAATACGTAACTCTATGGCCTACATATATCAAAATCCAACATGGTGACCATCTGAAATATTTAGACGGTTCTCAATATCTACGAATCTATTACAGCAATCAAACTGAAATTGCGTATGTTGATAGAGACAATTAACATAATTGTGATATATGAAAATAGGCTGTTTAGTTCTTCACAGAACTACTTGTCTTCGTATCAGAGACTTTGTTTTCTGTTTCATGTTCTCTGAATTTTTGAGAAAAGAATAAAGAATGACAACATTTCAAAATACCATAAAATTACTAAGTATTATTCAATCATCAAATTTATTTTACTTGAGTTCTTCTATTTAACACATAAAATGCTCTGAACTAGAACCGTGCAGTTATGTGCTACAGTTAGAGTTTTTTAATCATTTTTCAAAACAGAAATGCAATTTCATCATTGCTTGAAATGAACAAGGCGGCTAAGATTTCTAAGTATCCAAAAATTCCCTGTTCACAGTATTCCTACAATCATTAGCTTCAATTTCATGTATAAATAATATTCCTATGTGAAGTTTTGATGTTGATTTTGTTAATTTGAAAGACACAACATGTTAATGATTTTAATTCTGAGAATAACGTAAATGAAGTTACACTTTTGTGATATGATAAAATAAACTAACTTAGACATATTATAAAAGGTAAATCTTCGGGAGTGAAGAGCCTGGATCTTTCACTTGGACTTAGCTAATATACGACATTTTCACGATTTTCATACCTTATTTGATATTCCGGGATATTTAGAAGCAAGTAAGATGCTGTTGAGCCACGTCCCCTAGACATGTGCTCACGAGCCCCCTTAAATTAGTTCGATCATTTCAAATGATCTTGTCGACTTCGTCGTTATGATTGGGTCTAACGTTATGTGTTACGGTTACGGCGTGTATGACGTCATCATGTTGTTCAGTGCATATGCACCGAGTCTGAGTTTACTGCTGGAGTCTGCCGTTATGCGATACGGAGACGGCGAGTGCGTGACGTCAGACAAAAATACAAAGTGACACCTAAAGAGGTGTACACGATGTCAGACAGGAATATAGGGTGACTTCTAAAGCGATATACAAGATGCCAGATAAGAATACAGGGTGACTCCTAAAGAGGTTTACAAGATGTCAGACAGGAATATAGGGTGACTCCTAAGGAGATATACAAGACGTCAGATAAGAATTCAGGGTGACTCCTAAAGAGATATACAAGACGTCAGATAAGAATACAGGGTGACCCTTAACGAGGTGTACAAGATGTCAGACAAGAATACAGGGTGACTCCTAAAGAGATATACAAGACGTCAGATAAGAATACAGGGTGACCCTTAACGAGGTGTACAAGATGTCAGACAAGAATACAGGGTGACTCCTAAAGAGATATACAAGACGTCAGATAAGAATACAGGGTGACTCCTAAAGAGGTGTACACGATGTCAGACAGGAATATAGGGTGACTTCTAAAGCGATATACAAGATGCCAGATAAGAATACAGGGTGACTCCTAAAGAGGTTTACAAGATGTCAGACAGGAATATAGGGTGACTCCTAAGGAGATATACAAGACGTCAGATAAGAATTCAGGGTGACTCCTAAAGAGATATACAAGACGTCAGGTAAGAATACAGGGTGACCCTTAACGAGGTGTACAAGATGTCAGACAAGAATACAGGGTGACTCCTAAAGAGATATACAAGACGTCAGATAAGAATACAGGGTGACCCTTAACGAGGTGTACAAGATGTCAGACAAGAATACAGGGTGACTCCTAAAGAGATATACAAGACGTCAGATAAGAATACAGGGTGACTCCTAAAGAGATATACAAGACGTCAGATAAGAATACAGGGTGACCCTTAACGAGGTGTACAAGATGTCAGACAAGAATACAGGGTGACTCCTAAAGAGATATACAAGACGTCAGATAAGAATACAGGGTGACTCCTAAAGAGATATACAAGACGTCAGGTAAGAATACAGGGTGACCCTTAACGAGGTGTACAAAATCTCAGACAAGAATACAGGGTGGCTTCTAAAGAGATATACAAGACGTCAGATAAGAATACAGGGTGAATCCTAAAGAGGTGTACAAGACATCAGATAAGAACGCAGGGTGACTCCTAAAGAGGTGTACAAGATGTCAGACAAGAATACAGGGTGACTCCTAAAGAGATATACAAGACGTCAGATAAGAATACAGGGTGACCCTTAACGAGGTGTACAAGATGTCAGACAAATACAGGGTGACTCCTAAAGATATATACAAGACGTCAGATAAGAATACAGGGTGCCTCCTAAAGAGGTGTACAAGATGTCAGACAAGAATACAGGGTGACTCCTAAAGAGATATACAAAACGTCAAATAAGAATACAGGGTGACTCCTAAATAGATATACAAGACGTCAGATAAGAATACAGGGTGACCCTTAACGAGGTGTACAAGATGTCAGACAAGAATACAGGGTGACTCCTAAAGAGATATACAAGACGTCAGATAAGAATACAGGGTGACTTCTAAAGAGGTGTACACGATGTCAGACAGGAATACAGGGTGACTCCTAAAGAGGTGTACAAGATGCCACGCAAGAATACAGGGTGACTTCTAAAGAGATATACTAGATGCCAGATAAGAATACAGGGTGCCTCCTAAAGAGGTGTGCAGGATGTCAGAGCAAAATACAGAGTGACACTTAACGAGGTGTACAAGATGTCAGACAAGAATACAGGGTGACTCCTAAAGAGATATACAAGACGTCAGATAAGAATACAGGGTGACTCCTAAAGAGGTGTTCAAGATGTCAGATCAGAATACAGAGTGACTCCTAAAGAGATATACAAGATGACAGATAAGAATACAAGGTGACTCCTAAAGAGGTGTACAAGATGTCACACAAGAATACAGGGTGACTTCTAATGAGATATACAAGATGCCAGATAAGAATACAGGGTGCCTCCTAAAGCGGTGTGCAGGATGTCAGAGCAAAATACAGGATGACACTTAACGAGGTTTGCAAGATATCAGATTCAAATAATGGGTGACCCTTAAAGAGTTGTAAAAGATGTCAGACTCAAATACAGGGAGACCCTTGAAGAGGTGTCCGCGCGGGAAGCCTATGTTATTCAGTAATGGAATCTGTTGAATGAGTCCTGAGCCTTTCTAACATGTGTAGCATTTGTAGCATGCGTCATTTGAAATGATATAAAGTCTAGTCTCTTAGACTGACTGTATCTTTTTAACCCGGGAGGGGTCGCGTAAAAATAGTTTCGTGATGGGTCGCGCACGGTCATTATGACCGGGGTGTATAAAGTACAATTTTTAGTTGCAAAACACATATTATTATTATTATTATTATTATGGAAGAATATATCCATGAAACTAAATACCAGGTTTTTTTACTGTATTATTGAAGAAAAATGAATCAATGAAACCCACTTAATCTATTGATTTATTCATCCTCGGAATTATCCTGGGCAGCATCAGGATTAGTGCATTCCACCCAGGTAACGCATGTAAGTTCCTTACGAAACATATCCAGATCCACCAATCGGTTGAACTAGCCTTGAAAATACAGCGAGTCCAGGTTTATCAACGGAAAACGGTCCCTGAGGCTGCTTACCAGCGTACACTTCCATGTACATCGTGTGAAACAAAGTTCTCCACTAACCGACTGGGAATGAAAGTGGGAACAGCAAACGCAGACACGTGCAGTGGATGAGTCCATTGAAAGGTAGAGGAGGGGAGGAAGCTTTACGCCGTGACATTATTTCTGAGGAGTAAAACATGTAAGCGCCCGGTCTAAAAGACCGTGACGCGACCCATCACTTAACTACTACATGAAATATATGTTAATTTGAAGTAGACAAATAGGGGTTCCAGATAGACCACAGTGGAAAAACGAAAATTGAATTTTTGGTCAAAAATGCCATTTCAGACGAATATACAGTACGTACCTTAAAGAGTCGATTTTACTTTATCATTATTATTATTTTGATTCGTTATCCACAACTAAGATGCGCGTCAGCACAATGTTTCCTTTTTCCTTCCCAATAACTCTTCATCAGTCCATTGTGCTCTCTTCTGTCCATCCTGTAATCTTCCGAGTATCGGTGTATGTTTATTAGAGTTGTTCTGCACAGTGCCTACTGTATGTGCTGCTGCAAGAGGTAGCATGAGCAATTTAGTTGGCAGCACGGTGTCCTTGACAGCGTGAATCTCACACGTGTGGGCTGTAGGCTGTCGAAATCGTCAGTGTGTATTGTAGGAAGCGAACTTTCAGAATGATTATTGGAAGAGTGCAACAGTATACAGGCGTAATGTTTACTACTGAAGAGAGAGCGTTTTTGGTTTTTCGCGAAGGCGATCGGTTTATAGAAAGTGTAAAACTAAAATTTCAGGCACGGTTTCCTCATTCGAAGTGTCCAAACCGGAATACCGTTCAGGATTTGATAAGTACATTTCATGTAACCGGCTAAGTTCACGATGTACTAGGAACAGACAGGACTACGCTTTTAACAGACAAAAACCTTCATGAAATCTCCGATATTATGCTGCGTAGTCCAAGAAAATCAATACACAAATTAGCTCAAGAAACAGGAACCTCAAAGTTGACAGCACATAAAGCTGTAAGAGACAAGCTTCAGTTGTTCTCTTATAAAGTTACCAGTTGATACAAGTGGCAGCCGTGCTGCCAACGTAACTGCTGATGCTACCTCTCGCAGCAGCATGCACGCGCTGCGGAGAACAATCCCTGGCGAGTGTATTTGTTCGTTAATACAACATGGCTCACAATTTAACTAAGGGCGTCTATAACAATCAATATCCTTTAATGCAAAGCTGAGAAAGTACTGGAATGTCATCCGTCCGGAGGTCCTGTACACTTTCGAATGCCTCACGATGAACAAGTTTATTGTTCTTGGAAAAACTGGTGGCCAAAGAGAGGAAAATCTTTGGCCTCGACTAAGACGATGGGCAATATAGAAGACACCGTAACCACTAGCCCTAACTGTATACTTATGGACATGTGACGCGAATATATCCAGCGAGACAGACCAACCACCATCATCAGTGGCATAGCGTAACCACTAGCCCTAACTGTATACTTATGGACATGTGACGCGAATATATCCAGCGAGACAGACCAACCACCATCATCAGTGGCATAGAGTTCTACCCCCCCCGCAAAGTCATTTGTTTACATGACTCCTTATACTGTCTGATCATCTTCTTCCCTAGCATTGAACTACCTATTAGTGGGAGAGATACTTACCCTCAATTAGATGATGTACAGCATCGATCTTCTCGCAAAGCATAAGATGGAAAACGCAGTGGACGTTCCGTGCTAGACAGAGAAGATGACAACTGACACCTCCAGAGGCGCGGACGTTCGTATTTCGCAAGGAAATAAGCACTGCCGAAAACCCCAAGACAACTCACGCCATCACTCGGTCTATAACGTAACCGGGAGGGAAGACTACTACCATGACGAATAGAAGGAACTAGTGTGAGGACTCCGCCATTATAGCACGGTAGTTCGTGGTCCCGCCGCTACAAGCACTGCAAGCGATAATCTCCATCAACCTGTACCAGGGTTGTAGGCACTACAAGCACGCCATCAAAAAACAGCAGTTGAAAAACAAGCAACAACTCCATAAACCCATCCCCTCACTTCTCTCCCTCTCACGAACACTTCCCCCACGCAATCCTAGCACTCTACATCAAATCCTACAGCTTTTAATCACGCCAGCAGCACAATAAACTTAATAAATCCAGGCTACAAAACAGACCAAAAAAATACACTTTAAGCTAAACCAAATTCACTTCTCAGCTCGACATAACCCATAATACAAGTTAAAACCTATACAAAACATACTCTCCCTACTGTTTTACAACTATTAAACTAACTATTCGCACTCAAAACCTAAAATCTCTGAAACGGGAGCTAATTTAAAAACGCAATAGCCTAGCCCGATTACGTCTCCGGCAGTGCTACCGCATTTGCATTTCAGGGTGTATGTAGCCCACCACTTCTGGTGCACCCTAGATAATGCTACACCCTCAGGGGCTCCCGGCTGGTGAGTTCGGGAGTTGGCGACCCCGAGAGATTCCTGAGCTCGGTCCGTTTTCCCCTTTTGTCCCTTCCCTTTGGGGCGGACCCTCTCCCCTCCCTTCTCCTCATAATCCTCTCCTCTTTTCCTTATATTTCCTTTTCTCTTTCAGATTCCCGCACTGTTTTTGTTACTTGGTTCCCCGTGTATCTAAATTCCCTTTTAGGATTTTTTTTGGTAGGTATTTTTAACCTACGTTGCATTTTGTAAGTCTTTTCGATCTAGATTGCATTTTGTGTGTGTTTTTCAATCTCAATTGCATTTTGTAAGGATTGACAATCTAAATTGCTTTTTAGTATGTCTTTCAATATCCGGGCCGGGGCTTTTGTTAGTTTTTTGAATTTCAATTGCATTTTGTATTTTCAACCTACCCCGCTTTGTTCAAGTAGTTAAGTCTCATTTGCAATTTTGTGGGTATTTTGAATCTAAATTACATTTTGTAATTAATTTCAATCTAAATTGTATTTTGTAAGTATTGTCCATCCTAATGAGAAGTTTGAATCTACCATACATTTTGTAAGCAATTTCAATTGCATTTTGTAATTTCAACCTACCCCGCTTTGTTCAAGTAGTTAAGTCTCAATTGCAATTTTGTGGGTATTTTGAATCTCCATTACATTTTGTGCGTATTTTCAATCTCATTTGCATTTTGTAAGTATTTTGATTTCACTTGCATTTTGTAGGTATTCCGACTGTACGTTGCATTTTGTACGTATTTTGGACTTAACCTACATTTTGTGCGTATTTTTCAATCTATTCCTTTTCGAGTATTTTCGTTCAAAATTCCCTTATGTACGTATTACCGCTCTCCATTTGGTGAGTAGTTTCAATCTGAGTTCCTTTTTGTAAGTATTTTCCCTGCTACATAAGGCATAGTTGTTGGGGCTCACTGTCTTTTTTATCTAAACCATTTTCGTTTCATCCATAGCAGTGAGCTGTTTTTATCTTCATCCTTTCATTTCACGCCATTTCATTTCATCAGGGGCCGATAACCTTGATGTTAGGCCCCTTAAAACAACAATCATCATCATCATCATCGCATATGCATTCATAACTTCACAATAACTTCCAAATTACGACTAAGTGAGCTATCTGCCGGAGTAGTTACAGGTGTTATCGGCTTGCCTGGGACGATGGGTCACCAAACCGGTATTTAAACTCAATTATTAAGCTTTAATTAACCAAATTGAGAGGAAACAGATCAGACCAAAAAACGTACACTTTAAGCTATACCAAATTCACTTCTCAGCTCGACATAAACTTTAATTCAACTCAAAACCTACCCAAAACATACTCTCCTTACTGTTTTACAACTATTAAACGAACTATTCGCACTTAAAACCTAAAATCCCTGAAACGGGAGCTAATTTAAAAACGCAATAGCCTAGCCCGATTACGTCTCCGGCAGTGCTACCGCAAATGCATTCATAACTTCACAATAACTTTTGTATAATTTGGTGCAAAATGATGGGTTTTAAAGCTATCTGGATTCAGTTTTTCAACCAATTTATTGTGATGTTTTATGTACGGTATGGTTAATGTCAAACGCAACTAATACCATTTTATCCATAATGTAGAATCTTGGGCTTATGCCGTGTTTTATTTATTCAAACTCGACGCGTTTCGAAAGAAACCATGTCTTTCTTCATCAGGAATAAACGGAAATACGACTAAATTGTTGCTAAGAGAAAGCAACAAAGAAACTAAAAAAGGTGCCCTAAGATGAACAATGAAGTGTATATAACACGTCCTTCGAGAAGTGTATGTGGCATTCTTTTCCAGGCCGAGAAAGTAATTACCAGAAAATTAAACTCAAAATCGATGTGGAGCGAAATATTTATGATTGTATCAATTCCAAAGGAACAATTTCAGTTGATCATTCAGGAGCTGGCTGCTGTCTTCAGCGTGTCATGGATATTATCCCTATACTTGTTTATTTTGGGTGCCGATTCATCTTCAGAACGAAGGAAATCCGCCGAGATTTGCAATCTCGAACATCCGCCAAGTCTTCACGCAAGCTTTCGAAAGTTCAGTACCGTAGCCGACAAAATGAATTGGTAAGTAGAGAGTTACATTAAATAGTTTATGTGTGCTTGTTTTAATATGCTGGGGATTAGCCGTGGTTTTTATCTGTTTCTGTATACTCCAGGAATCTGTGCGTTCCGTAACATGCAATGAAGACCGTAGTTCTTATTTCCATGAATTATATTTTCCATTGTGCCCTGCCGTGCTATTTTAATTGTAACCGCTAATTACTTTTTAAAAGAGTACTAGTTACAAAGTAATTCGTTTCCCTTAGCACCATCCCTAAGACCAGCTGACCCCGCCAGCGTGGAACTTACCCACCCTAGCGCTGCCTGGCGGGGCGCGCTTGAACTTCAGGAGTCTTCTCACTTTCTCCTTCTATTCGTCATGCTACTACTATAAATGAAACTCGAAGTAAAAATGAAACAGGCCGAGAGGATGTATTCAGATAAAATATCCAAAATAAACATGATGCGAAGAGGAACGTGAACAAGCTAATGTGAAAAGGGCGTTAATAAACAACAGGCAGAATTAAACAGAATTACGAAATTAGTACCGAAGTACAGCAATAAATGTGCAGTGACATAAAGATCACAGATAAACTGAACGAAAGGATATGAGTATACTAGGCTCGACGTGCGATGTAAAGATACTTAAGGACAGACATGACGTTACAATGAATTAAGTGAAATACGTGTCGTTGTGGAGGGAGAGGTACGGTACATACCGTAATTAGGCAGAATAGCGAGCAGACAGCAAACAATAAAATACAGAAACTAAAGAAAGAATACTTCGGAACCATATCGCATCAAATGAACTACAGAAATAGGTTACGGAGAGACAAAGGAACAGGTCAAGAATCAAATCGCAACAAATACGAGATACACAAAAATAAACTTGAGGATGCTACGAGATGCAACAAGATCTCAATGTCACTTTGCTGGTCCCAAAGATGTGGATTTGCCGGTATTGGTTCCGACCCAGAACGAACGTGGCAAACACAGAATCGTCTGACATGGCCATAATGGAATACACAAAAACACGGCAAAAAACCCATCATCACATGGTCATACGAGCGTCAGGCATGCATGATGAAAGTGGAAGGAATCCAACAATTCAACCAGCCTTGACCTCAAGACATACATAAAAGAGACCCAGCTTAAAACGAAAGCCACCAGGCAAAGGTTAACACTCGCGTACCAAACTCAAGAGAAAAGGGAGGGAAGGAAGTTAATAAACAAATAAACATTTCTGCAACTCACCAAGATGCGACGTGATTTAGAAGCACTAAAAGAACGATGCACCAACAAAACCAAACACGAACACAATTAACATGAATTTACATTTAAAACACGGTATGTACTCACTCCAGAACGAACACGGAAGAAAAACAGAAGTTAACACAATGTGTGGATAGGCCGAATGCCTACCACATTAAAATAAGAACTTAACATAATACACGTCTAGCCTCTAACTCGAATGGCGGAGAAATGCCAAGATGGCTCGACAACAAAGAAGGAGTAACCAATCACAGAAAGATAGGCCTGAGCACCAAAGATAAAAGGAATAAACGAAAGTGAAGTTACGAGACGCTCCAACGAACATGTTGGGCGGTAAATTTAAATGTCAGATCGAGAAACATTAAATACAAATAATATAAATATAATAAATAAATAAATAGGTTACGATAAATGAACCAAGAAAGTGGTTCAGCATTTATCCCATTCACATGGTGTCTGCTTTTCTGCTACGTCTCTTCCACAAGGTTCTTCTGTGGACGTCTTCAGGATTGAGCTTCACATCCTTCATATCGTCTCTGATGTTGTCCATACACCTCTTTAGCGGTCTACCAGGATTGAGTAGGAGTGCTGATTTGGCCACCGAATCGTCGTCTTTCCGCATGACGTGACCATACCACCGGATTCGGCCTCCACAATTGGGGCTACACCAAGCCTTTGACGCACGATGTCATTTGGTACATGGGCGTAACGAGTTAAACCAAGACACCATCGCAGCATCCTCATCTCCATTGTCTGGAGAACCTGTCTCTCCTTTCTTGTCAAAGGTCGGAATTATATCCCGTAAAGGGCTACTGGGCGCACTGTAACCTGTTTTTCGAAGGGTATTTACGCCACTGACATTAGTTAGATGGAAGCTATATAATGATTGTTTAAATGCGGCAACTTATTCAGCCAAGCTAATATAATTTAATTTATAATTATTATTATTAATGTCATATTTTCTTTTGGAGCTTTATTTTCAATCTTATAACCATACAGATAGGTTTTCTATATATTAGAAAACACTATCAATCGGATTATTCCGATAGCGATTATCACAGTAAATTATTTGATTGCGGATATTTCGGATTTTATTCAGTTAGGGCGTGGAGAGAGAGATGAGCCATTGGAAATTACGGCTACAGGAATAATCTTGTCTAGAAGCGATGATGCATTCGAGGAACATTTACAACTGGCAGTTTCAAGAAAAGGCGAATTGAAACGAAACAGAAAATCTACATCTTCACACCGAGTGCAATGAACTTTATGACGGGAGCATCGCGTGGTGGCTCAGCCAATCAGAGGAGACCGAGCCACACCAAGCGGTGTCGTGTTGTTTGGTGACGCACGGTGATTGGTCTACAGGCCAGGCAGCAGCTGGGAGGTGGTACACTGGAAGGGGGAATGGCCGAAGGCATATAGTGTTCGCGCGCCGTGAAGAGTGAACTCTTACTTTGTAACTTTTGTCCGAAGAGGACGTACTAATTCTTTGGTTCCGTTATGGACGGACCGTTACTTTGAACATTATATTCTTCGCATTAGTCTACGGACATAGTTCTTGTGTTCAATGGCGAACTACATTATATGATATACTCCACCGACCAGTTAGTCATGGGTATTATACGAGCTGTTGTGAATAGGCAGACTGTGTAAGTGGCTTTCGGATTTTGATCCACCACTAACAGTAATTAACTTCTATATTCAATCGACTACGACAAGAGACGAAGAAGATGACGCCGGACAAGAGACTACATCAATCTCTCTTGAAACTTCAATTACGTGGGAGAAACAATCTCCGAGTGTGAGCGGTAATGTCGCATATCTACGTAATCTCTCTCTTTTCATTCTTTTATAATCGCAATTTCAGTAACTTCATAGCTTGGTAATAATCTTAAATTCAGTAATTCAACCGACTCCAATTTCAGGTAATTTTCTGGTGGTAATACTAAAATCTTTAAGCTCCTTTTGTTACTATTATTATTATTTTTTTTGTCGTGTAGCCTCCTGAGAGGCCGAGTGCAGGTCTTTCTAGTCGACGCCCATGGGCGACCTGCGCGTCGGGATGAGAGATGGAATGGATGAAGATGAATGAAACTGGGCAAGGATGTGGAAGGAAGCGGCCGTGGCCTGTCAGCATTTGCCTGGTGTTGAAAATGGGAAACCACGGAAAACCATTTCAAGGACAGCCGACGGTGGAGCTCGAACCCACGCATCTACCGAGTCAGCAGAGAGCTTGGCCCCTTGACCTAACGGAGCGCTTTTAGCCCGCGTAGCCACTACTGTCGGTACTATTATTATTAAAATTGCCACTAACTTGTTTTATACTATTAAATTCCTTTTTATAAAATGCAATCTTCGATTTCAGTAGGTAGCATTAGATATAAACCGAATTCCTTCTCCCAATGCAAATATTAGCTGCGTTAATGATCCCATCATACCACGGTCTGAGTGTGAAGAGTTATAAATGTGTTCTACCCAAGCTAGGTTTTGATAAATATAAATTCAGTTTTCAACTTGGTGTTGAGTCCTTGGCGCCCATTCAATTAATATATCTTAGCCAGAGTAATAGAGGGGATAGCGAAAACGTTACACTTGCCACTCAAACGTGGGACTTGTTGTGGTTTATCATCACTCACCCCAGTAAGAACATTACAGCACTACTGTGTTATAAAGTATTCCTTCAGGTGAACAGACATCCTTTTTTCACAAAAGACACCAGTAACTTGCCTCCACCTTAGCCATACTGCATTGACCCTCATCCGGGTGTCCAGGGTGGAATCATTCGAAGATGTAATTACAGATCCAAGGTATTGGAACTCTGTGGTTTTCTCCAAATTCTGGTCATCAATGCTGATGGTACCACTGGTTTGAGGACCACTTCCCAGATATGTTGTATTTTGAAGGTTTACACGCATGCCATTCTCCGTTAGCCTGTCTTTCCATGTTTGCGTCTGATTTTGAAGTTCTGGGCGGGTAACTGTCTCGTTTAACATCAGATCAATTGTAATGTACACTGCCGCCAGTGAGGCATATTTACTCAGAAGAAGACCACTTCGTTTGCGGCGTACATTTATTTAGACAATTGTAAGGATTGTCTGCAGATAAAACCATAAAGATAGACAAATTATGATTCCGTCAGTTTTATTCTTCAGGTCGCCGAGTGTTATTTGGAGTTCTATCGAGATCAAACATGAAAACGTTTAGGTTTGCGTTTATTGATTGTCTTATTCGTCCCCTCACTCAAAGCAAAAACAAACACATGACCTAAACACAAGCAAAAAGCAGAAAACAATCAAAAAACCAAAAACAAGAAACACAAAACAAAAAGAAAAATGTAAAACCAAAAGCAAAGGCTGAAAAGCACAAAAACCGAAACAAAAATAAACAAAGCAAAATTCAAAAGCAAAAGCAGAAAAGAAACAAAAAGCAAAAAGAGACTTTTAAATGCTACAAATGCTGAAAAATGCTAGAAAGGCTCTTGACATGTTAGAAAATTATCTGCATAATACTTATCTTGCTTATTTTGTTTCAAATTACTCGCGAACGGCAAGTGCAAACCAAGGGCAAAGCAAGGTGAAGCGCGCGGGATGCCGCACGCTCACCAGAGTGCGCGGGGACATGCCTCTTCCATCCAGTCTAAAAACACTTATAGTGGGCGATGTATTGAAGATAGAGATATGCTCTCGCGGACTTTTTTGTAGAAATTTTCATGCTGACCAATTCTTACGATCATAGTATATTGATATTTTTAACGGTTTGCCCAGCGTAAGCTTAAGAAGCGCACGGACGCCAAGTTTGTTTTCGACTTTTTCACTGAAATCGTTACTGCTTGGCTTCCTTTGATCATACATAAATTATTTTCTACAGAATCTTTCCTCGGGATATCCTTTACAGAATGGTGAAAACCGCATCAAAATCCATCCAGTGGTTCTCGAGATTACCCGTGACATCCAAGAATCGGAGATTTTTGTCTTATACTAACGAAGTAGAGATTGTCGGGGAACACATGCACCAAGCGGTACTATGACGTCACACACCACAGTGCAGCTGGGTACATTTCGTCCCGTCACCGTAACGTAACGCCAGACCCCAGCGTAACGACGAAGTCGACAAGATCATTTAAAATGAAAAAATAAAATAGTCGAAAACAACAAACACAAAATCCAAAACGCAAGTACAGTAGTCAGATTTGTGTGCGCTAATCCTAGTTACGCCACTTCCCCATCCCCGTACTGTCTGGCTATCGATTGTTTCGATTCGCCAGCCACAATCGCTTGGAATAGAGTCGAGTGTTGTTTGAGTCAGGATGTTAAATTTTAACGAGTAAAACATAAAAATATCGTCGTACAAAGTGCCTTGTTAAAAGCAAGGAATAGGCTACAAGTTGATATGGTGTATGTGGTTGTGCCTACCATTAAAAACACAAGCAGCCGCTCGGAATAATACCTCTGACACGGGGCGCATTAGGGCAGCTCAGGGGTGTACACGGTCTGCTGGGTGGTGCTGCCTTTACCCAGGTGTGAGGTGCACTTTGGTTGCCCTGGGTCTCAGCTAGGCTAACGGAGTGATTGCGCAAATGTCAATAGAGGTACGGCTCAACGCACTTGAGCCACACACCATAACCCTTCGCCCCTGCCTTGCTTTGCCTTGCAGCGGGCGACAAGACACTCCATTGTAACACTATCCTCCTAGAGTTATAATAATGGTTCTTGACCGCATTCACATCCTCTTCAAACCCAGGGTACTCATATCTAGGGCTCGGATCTTTAGGTGCTAAAAATTGGGAAAACATTTATTTTTTATTTATTAAAAGTACCTGAAATATGTGACAAAAAAGTAAAAATACTTAATTATAATTTAGTTTATTAATGTGAATATAAACAATATGCAGTATTCACGAATGCAATTTATGCTATGTCTCACTGACTGCTGAAGCATTACAATACACAACGAGATACATCTTTAGGTTGTCCATCACAAATGTCCGATGATTATCGCGAAACACTTCTTCAGAAGGCGCGAAACTGTGGCAGTATGTTTCTTGCCCTTGAGGTGTTGTGTAACTTGAGATCGCTGTTCAGCCTTGATTGCTTTCCCACATGGTTGACAGAACAGAACGCCCCCATCTGAAGTAAAATTATCTTTAAATTCTACAACTGGCGATAACTTGTAGTTGTTTTTACTTTGGGCATCGTAGCACTGCCTTACACTTCACAGTGCCAGAAATGAACTGCATGTGAGTGACTCTGGTTCCAGGTAGCTGGGGGAGGGGAGGTCTAGCACGTGGTGTAATATGTCTATGGACAAGGAAACCCCGGCTTCCACAGTGAGTGGCATGGGGCGACAAGTTAAAAATAACACAGTTGCAAGCTGACATACGCTCTCAACGAAGATTAGATAGCCCACAGGTTCTTCCGCGTTGAAGTAACACAGAACAAAAATGCAATAAACTCAAAAGATCTAGCATACTGATTTTAAAAAATTGTAAATATTATGTAATAAGTGAATAGCAGGAATTTTAATTATTTATAGAAAAAAATGCTAAAAATATGTATTTACATAAGAAAATATTGATTTACCTACAAATCCGAGCCCTACTCATATCTGCACCTTCACTCTTAAATATTTATTCTCAGCAACAATTGGCATTATGTGAATTCTTAACTAATTCTATTTCCTGAATATTCCCTTTCCTATTGGTTTGGTGGGTGAAGAGAGATGAGTCTTGTATTGGTGGTTGGATTTTACGGCCGGATACTCCTCCCGATACTTAGCCCATCAGGAGTGTTATCGAGAGATAAAACAAGTAGCTCCGTGTAGAACTAAAACCTAATTTAATGTATCCTACTCATGTTAATTGTCTCTATCAAGATACAAAATTTCAGTTTGATTGCTGTAATAGATTCGTAGATATTGAGAACCGTCTAAATATTTCGGATGACTGCCATGTTGCATTTTTATAAATGTACTTCTTAGAGTAATATACTATTACATTAACATTATTGTGCAGGTGTAGTATTTAAACTTCAATCGCAAGGTTAGGACACAAGAAATAAAATCGAGACTTTGAAATTTCGCACAGCCGCCATCTTGGTGTTGTGTAATCAATTGAACTTAATTAGATGCCAATGCGTTACAATGTGTTTAAACATTTACTGTACCATATTTCACAGCGCTCAAATGGTTAAAACGCGAGAAAAGTCTGTTAAAATGTTTCAAATTCGCTTGGCCGCCATGTTCGTTTTGTACTGTACAGGTTTTTGAAAGTGGCATAGGTAAACTTCTGGTAGTGCTCTTTATCACCGTACCAAATGTGAGGGTGATATCGGTAATATTTTCGGAGATATAGAAGCCGGTGAAATATTTCGCACAGCCGCCATGTTGAATTGGTGAGACGCAATAAAATTTGAAGGGTACAGTCGTGGTCGGCCAAAATAATGGTGCTATGACCTCAGCGAGTTTCATCGAAATTGGTCTAGCCGTTTAGAAGTTATTAGATAGACAGACAGACAGACAGACAGACAGCTCACACTCAAAGGCGCACACACACACACACACACACACACACGGACAAAAGGTGATCTGATAAGCCTATTTTTTTCGTAAATGAAAATAAGCTAAAAATGAGTGAAGATGAATTAAAGTCGGCAAGAAGTTGGAAGATGTCGCCTCCGTAGCGTAGCGGTCAGCATAGTTAACTGCCGTCCCGGAGGTCCTGGGTTCGATTCCCTGCTCTGCCGCGAAATTTGAAAAGTGGTACGAGGACTGGAACGGGGTCTACTCAGCCTCGGGTGTTCCAAATGAGTAGAGGGGGTTCGATTCCCACCTCAACCATCCTTGAAGTGGTTTTCCACTTCGTCTTCGGGCAAATGCCGGGATGGTATCTTCTTCAAGGCCACGGCCGCCTCCTTCCCTCTTCATTGCCTATCCATCCTGACCATCCATTACCTTCCCTCATGAGGCCCCTGTTCGCTTTGCAGGCGAGGCCGCCTGGGCGAGGTGCCAATCACACCTTACCCGTTGTATCCACTCCGATTACCTGTTCCCAGCTCTAGGACACTGCCCGTCGAGGCGGTGGTGGTGAGTTCCCTCGTTGAGTCCGTGGGTTCCACCAACCTGGAGGGTAAACGACTAAGAAAAGAAAAGAAGAAAGAAGTTGGAAGGAAGTGTTGACGGCCTGCAAGAAGGTACCGTCCTAGTTCGGCCTGAATTTGAAAACCAGAAACTATGTGAAACCCTTCCAAGAAGGTCCGATTCGGGATTCGAACCCATTCGTTTTTCCAGTCCCGAGATATTTCGACAATTGTGATGTAATTATAAATCCTGTATGTTCATTTTATTCAAATACAGACGAACCCCTCGGCGTGTCCGTCGCTCCGGTTGATTGTTGTTTACTGTATCACAGGTACTTGTTGTCATCGCTTGCCTGTTCTAGTGTTCCGTCGTCTCTCGTATCGTTACTGTCGTTGTCCGTGATTCTTACAGTACGTACTGCACTGTGAACATTTCAGTGCTTACTGGTCGTTGGTGTTTGTGGATCAAGAAATAGAGGGACAAGAATTTCGTCTTCTAAACAAAAATCTATAACTGACTTTCTTCGTAAGTAATGTTTTGTTTGGTTGGTTGGTACCTTAGTTTAAGGGCTGCGACAACCCGGTCATGTACCCCCGTGTACTTTGGGTATGTGTAGAATCTGTCTGATAACCGGTGTTAATGGTGATGACTGTATTAGTGTGTGATATCTGTTTTTTAATTCAAGTAAGGACTGCGGACGATAAATTCAAGTAATTCCTACTTTTCCTACCGCGACACCTAGCTTGCGGACTTGCCTACTAGAAGGCATCGCATTCAGTACCTGGCGGCGAACTTTGGAACTAATAGAGCGTTTTCAATTCTAACCTACAAATATTTGGCTTCACAGAAGTGTAGTTAGTGGAAGGTTTTTCTTTCATGCCATAAATCTATGACATGGGACCGCCGGTTTTACTTCCCCTCCGAAGGAAGGCATAGGGTAGAGCGGGGCTATTCCGCTCATTTCAAATTTTAAACATTATAAATCAAAAACTATTCATTTTTCTAAGATGGAACCAACAGCAAAGCACACCTTATATATTGTTTATTACATACCAATGTTGTCAAAATACAGTTATAACAATATACCGATTTGATAAAATAAAATATAAATCAAAGCAAAATTGACGAATCACAAATTTAATGGGGCTATTACGCCCATGCTTGGGGCTATTTCGGTCACTGTAATAATGTTCTTTCCTCAACACACATGTCATAATACTGTACCCGATACCTAGTTTAGGCTATCGGCTACGCCAGCAGACATTAAGCCGTAGTTGAGGTTTTGGGAAGAGTTAGGAAAAGATAGCGCACCGATCGAGTCAAAAAGAATGTCAAGATGACGTAGGAGGTCTAGGATCAAGGAGGCACTGACATCTGTAAGAAGATGGAATTATGGATAGAGATGTGAAGTTTTATTGAGATATGTATGGAATATGGTATTTAAACATCTTAGAAGAGAAGATATAACATGCATTATATGTGGAAATAGTTGTAAGGAAGTTAGATAACCCTTAAGTTATTTTATAACGGAATAGCCGAGATGATGTGGGTTCGAGACTATAATCGTGACGCGAGAGCACTGTGGTGGGGGACTACACCACGTGTCTGCGCCAGGCAGATAAGTGAGAAGACAGTGCCAGCACATTCAGTGGAGCTCTGTCAGTCGAGCAAGTAGGGTCGAGCTCTGTAGCGCAAGCAAGACGCACGGTGAAGGTCGCGTAGCATACCGAAACTGTCACGGCAGAGTGTAGGCGACAGTTTCAGCATCGCCGAGCAGCGAACGCCAAGCAGGTCATTGATCCAGGGGGACTTGCCGAGGAAGCAATCACAGACGGCCGGGATATGTTAGAACAGCACTGCAAGTAGTTGGAGACTTTATTACAAGCTACATTTCAACGCAGTTTGAACACAGCTTGTATGAATAACTTTATGACTATGCTTTTCTATAACGCATTCAAAGTTACTTTAACAATTTCAAGCAAACGGAATGTTGTTAGCATAGGCACTGATGAACATTAGATCGTGCATGAATGAAACTTATTTCTTATGCAGTTTCATGAATTACCAAATACAGACAACTACAGGGTGTTTAGTAAACTTGAACACTCTCATGTAAAATTTTATTTTACGAAAGTGAGACTTAGCAGTTGTTGGAGATTGATCTTTCAATGCTCAAACTGAACGTTTAATGGAACAGTGGCGTAACTTAGAAGAGGAATAGGGGGTGCGCTGTTTCCATGAACTATTTTCGAGAGGAGTTGGACAATATCCGCTATGGGTAATCCGAAGTTCAACATGTCAGAGTAGACGCAGATAGAGACAAGATGGCACCGCAGAGCGATGGATTCGATTCCTGACGAGAGGAGTCCACCAGCTGATTCACTTGGGATTTCGAATGCAATCGTCATTTCATGGATGGAATGATATTCACGCCGATCTTTCGAGAAATTCATTATGTAGGGAAAATCGACGATCTTGGAAATTTAATTACAGCTGATTATGAAAGGTACTGTAAGAGTTATATCTACCTGATACGATTATTTTCATGAATACTGGGCACACATGTATATTTTTCTAATAGGAGTGATACGATTATTAAGACATGGTTTGACTTTTATACTTCGAATTTGCTAGAATATGGAGTGACCATATGATATGGCAGGCATCATTATACGAAATTCACACCATTGGTTGGCTTTATTAAGCAGATGTTTGGTCTTTTAGACATTTTTCCAGCTAGGATATTTTTCATGAATAGTTTTTTTTGTGTAACGAGTATTTCGAATTCGTGATCTGCAATTGATTATCTAAAAGTACTTCGTCAGTTCATTGCATACTAGCGAGTGTGTATTATTCATCAGTAGGGATTTTTTCCATTGGATTGTTTGGAGATATTAAGAAGTTATTCACTTTAGTGAATGAACATCGCTTTTATATGACAACTAGAAACTTGTTGATTCCTATTTGGTACATTCACTCATATAGTCTACGAGATGGGGTCTTTCGTATTTATACGATTGTATGGTGGTACTCATCTTACCCATCGTTCAGGGCACTATCATCCAAGTCGACGGGGCGAGGTCTTTCGTATTTATACGACTGTACGGTGGTTACACATCTTACTCGCCATTGAGGGACTCATTTTTATCATCCGAGTGTACACGAGATTGTAAGTGAATCAAACAAGGAACTACTAGTCACATATCAGTCGAGAGTTTGTTAAATAAAGTAACGATAAATGTCAGCAGGATTACGTTTAGTAATTCTTGTTTGCCAATCCAATATTTTGTTGCTATACTATTTTGAGAGTAATTTCAGTTTAACAGCTGTTACAGCTGATGCTTAGATGATTTTTATAATTTAGTTTGATACATTTGAGAAGGATTTAAAGTAATTGAATCTTGTAAGATTAATCATTAATGGTCAGATTTATTTTAAGGCAGATCAGTATTGCAGATTTTGATATGAGAGATTATAGCACATTGGTGTTTTTCTGTGATGTGAGTTATGAAAATTGTAAGAGAATTTATGCTATTTGAAAGCAGATCTTAAATTACTGAGGTAATATATTTTTTCCAATTGTTTAAGAAGTTGTCTAGATGTGATCAGAGTAATTACAGTTATTGGAGATTGTGTGCGTTGATAATTTGAAGCCAGTTATATATTTTTTGTAGATCATGCAACATGGTTAAGTGGAGTTTGTGATAGGCATTTTGTGGAAGTTGCTATGTGATAGTTGCAACGTTGATAATGTATTTTGAAGCAGACATGAGGTCGTCGTACCCAGTCTAGCATATTTGTTGAGATTCATGCTGTATGTGCTGAATATTTATGGAGTTTTGTGGAGTAATTGTTGTATTCAAATGTGATATTTGAAGTATTGAGGAAATGAAATGTCGTTGTGGATAGTTAGATCCAACGTGATGTCGTGGAGGCAATAATATTTTTTGGCATGATAATTAAATACGAGATATAACTTGGAAGTAATAAAACTGTAAGACAACTATCTATAAACCATATTAAACAATTTGTTAGGAAATTAAACAAATAAATAAAGTTGATAATACAAGATTTTCTGAAAATAATAATTAACGAAATAATAATCTGAGATTTAAGCATATTAACGATCTGACCTAATGAAATAAAAATCAGAATGACTAGATGAAATAATAAAAATCTAAATAACCAGATGATTGAAATTTGAATAATTTGATAAATTAAATTTTGGAATAAATCAATGAATTAAATAAATGGATGAATTAAAGATTGGATAAATTAAACTGATTGAAATAAATTAATAGACGATTGTAATGATGATGAATAACTGAATTAGAAGGTGATAATTAATTAAAGAAGCTGATGATTAATGAATTTATATGGAATTAAATAAATTTAATTGAGATATAATTTGAAGGAATTGCAACTTGAGTTGAGGATTTAAATGATGTAATGGTGATGAATTAATGATTCTGACAGGAATATGTAGAATTTTGAAGTGAGAATTAATGTGAGAAATGTTTAATTTTGATGATGACGATAACGATGACCAATGAGCCATGAATTTTCTGTAATTCACAGATAAGAGATTGTTAATGACAATGTAAATAGTGTAAATTAATTATTCGATGTTTAGGAGCATTTGACTAACATGTTCAACATTCAAATTATGCCATGCAAGCCATAAATTACTTGATATTTAATATGTGTGATTATAATATGTGTATGTTTAGACAGATTAATAATTTTTTAAATCCACATTGATGATGTTAAATTAAAGAGAAATTAGGTCTCAGGTTTCACAAATGTCAGTGACGAAAGACATAGTGCTACAGTGATCCTGAGAACCCAAGAGAACTTAAGAGATTTTTCTTGTTATGTGGATGAAATAATTTTGGATTAGAAAAGAGATGGTTCGAGTTTGGACAATGACAATTTAACTTTGGCATTCGACCATACTCTCAGGTAGGAGTTATATTTAAAATGTCTGTCTGACTATCAAAGTAAAATAAATTTGTTTTTATCTTAGTTGTGATCTGATGATGGTGTGATGTTCTTTTTTCTTTCCTTGTCTTGAGTAAGGCTTATCCGGAAAGGAAGTGGTTTGCTAGGAATTCAGTTGATGGCGCCCATTTATATTTGCATTATTTCTATTAAACTTAAGCCCGTAACGACCCTAGAGATACTTTGTCTCGTGATACCCACTGCTTTTTCGATAACTCAGCTGAATTTCCGACACATTCCTTATTTGACTAGAGGTTCATTTAACTCCGCTCTGTCCTGGAACTCCAGGGATGCGATGTTATAGCAGATGGGTCATCGTATCCCCAGGACGAACGGGTACAGAGAGAGAGGGAGAATTGGCTTTATCCAACTAGCGGGGCTTCGATTTTGTTTATTCTATGGAATCACATCAGATTTAGATTACTGAGAGATTGATCTCAAGTTCATTTAAGTGTGTTACAAAATTTATTAAACTTAGTCAGACAATGTACTTGTGTGCCCATTCCAGTGTTCATGTTAATCGTATTAGTTATATCATGTTAGTTATAAGACATTTTTTCCTATACCCAAGTGAATGCAGGAATTGAGACATTGTGATGTGTTGTTGTCTAACGTCTCTATATAAAACGTATATTGAAAATATAATTATGTTGCCAGAAGATTTAGCTAAGGTGTTAGGAGAGTTACAGACGGGTATGTCTGGTATTGCAGAAACTATTTCTAAGATGGAAAATGAAGTTAAAGAACAAATTAATAATTCAGAAGCTAGATTAGAAGCTAGATGCAAAGAAAATGTGCAATCATTACAGCCTAGTAATGAAGATAATTTAAAGTCATTAGAGACTAGGCTACAGTCAAATAGTGAAGCTAACTTGAAGGACAATTTTAAGTCATTAGAAGAAAGGTTACAGTCAAATAGCAAAGATGAGTTGATGTTATTAGAGACTAGGCTACAGTCAAATAGTGAAGACAACTTCAAGTCATTGGAAGAAAAATTACAATCAAATAGTGAGGATAATTTTAAATCATTGGAAGAGAAATTACAAGCTCGTAGTGAAGAATCTAACAATGAATTAGAAAACAAGTTAACTAGATTAGAGAATAGTTTAACTTTAAAGAATAATGAAATGCTGAAGACTTTACAATTAGACATAATTGCAGTAAATATGAAAGGAGAGGAAAATGTTCAAATATTAAGAAAAAATATTATTGAATTAGAAAGTAGAGGAGAAGAAAATATTTTTACTTTAAGAACAGACGTCATGTCCATACAGAAAGACATTAAATCAGATGTATCGAAGTTGAGATTCGACATCGATGGTTTAGTAACAGATGTAGGCAAAATTCAAGAGTGGTCTACCGAAGTATCTTTCGAGACTAAAATTAAAGGTCTAGAAACGAATCTAGGTAATGAGATTAAAGATTTAAAGACAGTAATTGGGACCATTAAAGAGGAAGTCTTAGGAGAGGTTAATTCTAATTTAAAATCATTAGAAAATCAATTGCAGAAAGATATTAGGAAGATAGACGACGATATAGAGCAAAAGGTTAATGAAAACTTAGCTTTATTCAAAAATAGAGTCGGTGCAATTGTGGAAGAACGGTATAGTGAGGTCGATGCCGAAGCAAAAGAGAAACGTGAAGGGTTAGATGAAAAATTAATCGCAGGTATGGCAAACTTAGAAGCGAGGTTTACGGAGAACAAGGAAGCGATGAAGATAGATTCAACTCTATTTAGAACAGATGTTGATCTGTTAAAGGAACAAGTCGCGTCAGTAAGGAACACGTGCGAAGGCAAAATTGACAAGTTAAAAAACGATTTAGACGAGAGTAACAAAACGCAGAATGTTACGTCGCTAGATGAATTGAAAACGCAGGTCAAGACCGTGGAGAAATTAGCAGAAGACAGGATAACTAAACTAGAATCCATGTTTAACAGTTTCACCAGTCAGAATACAACATCAGGGGAAACATTGATAAATCAGACAGCGATAGACCGCAGTAAGACTAATCAAAAAGCGAGCATGGGAGAAGACCGTCAAATGCAACCGAATGTGACATTCGAAAGGGCCAGTTCAACCCCTCAGGATAATCCAAGTTCGAATAGGAGTACGTTGGGTCCAAGCGAACGATACTCAGGTCCAGTCACCATTATTAGAAATCTGGATGACAAGCCGAGAAAGTTTTCGGGAAATACAGGAGTCACACCAGTCGAATTTCTGCGAGATATTCGAGACTACATGGCGGAACATAGGGTAGCCAAAGAAAGAGAGCTAAGGATAGTCGAACGCGCCTTAGATGGGTCTGCGCTTACTTGGTTTAGAGCGTTCAGAAGCAATTTTGCGAACATGGAGCAATTTGCCATAGCTTTCTTGAGGAGATTTTGGAGTGCCGAGGATCAACTTAACGTAAGAGCGGAAATGTACTCAAAGCGCTATTCTACGTCACATCCGACGCATTATGCCAATTATTTCACGTCACAGCTGGCTAAATTACAGTTTCTGATTCCTCCATTGCCAGAAGAAGAGCTTTTGCAAGCTATAGCGAGACAGTTACCGATTGAGGTACAGCGATCACTAATAGCGTCGGGAGCCAACACACTTGAGCATTATGACGACATTTTACGGCGATTGGACTATACAAGCGCTCAAGTTACGCCTAGAAATACCAGAAACGACAATAGAAACACGCAAGAAGTGAATGCGGTAGTCGTAGACAATGCAACTCAAACGGACAGAAGAGATTCCTGGGAAAACCGACGGAACGAAGGGAATCGAGGAAACATCCGTAACGCTCGAGGAAATGATCGATATAGAGGACCATATGAGAGGCCATAGATCAAGAAGAAAGAGATAGCCGATATAGAAATTATAACCAGAATTCCAGATATCAAGACAGGAATCGATATAACAATAGATATCGGGGCAGAAATAACTGGAGCCAAGGTCAACAGTATAATGGGAACGACAGGCAGGATGGCCGAAGAAACGATCCTAACGACAGACAAGATAATCGTGGACATGAGAGGTTGAGGCAAGAAGATAGACAGCCTAGTGCACCACCCGAAGAGACAGTGAGAGATGTCAATCGAGCAAGCACGAGTGGCGAAGGAAGAAACAAACGTCAGAATAACACGGAATCAAGATGCTAATCATTGGAAGTCAATCATCATTATTGAGAGTCAGAAAGAACCATCATGCTGAGTAAGGGAATTGTAGAGCTATCGTGTACATGTATTATATATAGAATGCCTGAGAGTGTATTATTTTTCTCTATCCTGATAAAAAAAGGAGATGTACGGGAGAGATGTACCCGATACCTAGTTTAGGCTATCGGCTACGCCAGCAGACATTAAGCCGTAGTTGAGGTTTTGGGAAGAGTTAGGAAAAGATAGCGCACCGATCGAGTCAAGAAGAATGTCAAGATGACGTAGGAGTTCTAGGATCAAGGAGGCACTGACTGACATCTGTAAGAAGATGGAATTATGGATAGAGATGTGAAGTTTTATTGAGATATGTATGGAATATGGTATTTAAACATCTTAGAAGAGAAGATATAACATGCATTATATGTGGAAATAATTGTAAGGGAGTTAGATAACCCTTAAGTTATTTTATAACGGAATAGCCGAGATGATGAGGGTTCGAGACTATAATCGTGACGCGAGAGCACTGTGGTGGGGGACTACACCACGTGTCTGCGCCAGGCAGATAAGTGAGAAGACAGTGCCAGCACATTCAGTGGAGCTCTGTCAGTCGAGCAAGTAGGGTCGAGCTCTGTAGCGCAAGCAAGACGCACGGTGAAGGTCGCGTAGCATACCGAAACTGTCACGGCAGAGTGTAGGCGACAGTTTCAGCATCGCCGAGCAGCGAACGCCAAGCAGGTCATTGATCCAGGGGGACTTGCCGAGGAAGCAATCACAGACGGCCGGGATATGTTAGAACAGCACTGCAAGTAGTTGGAGACTTTATTACAAGCTACATTTCAACGCAGTTTGAACACAGCTTGTATGAATAACTTTATGACTATGCTTTTCTATAACGCATTCAAAGTTACTTTAACAATTTCAAGCAAACGGAATGTTGTTAGCATAGGCACTGATGAACATTAGATCGTGCATGAATGAAACTTATTTCTTATGCAGTTTCATGAATTACCAAATACAGACAACTACAGGGTGTTTAGTAAACTTGAACACTCTCATGTAAAATTTTATTTTACGAAAGTGAGACTTAGCAGTTGTTGGAGATTGATCTTTCAATGCTCAAACTGAACGTTTAATGGAACAGTGGCGTAACTTAGAAGAGGAATAGGGGGTGCGCTGTTTCCATGAACTATTTTCGAGAGGAGTTGGACAATATCAGCTATGGGTAATCCGAAGTTCAACATGTCAGAGTAGACGCAGATAGAGACAAGATGGCACTGCAGAGCGATGGATTCGATTCCTGACGAGAGGAGTCCACCAGCTGATTCACTTGGGATTTCGAATGCAATCGTCATTTCATGGATGGAATGATATTCACGCCGATCTTTCGAGAAATTCATTATGTAGGGAAAATCGACGATCTTGGAAATTTAATTACAGCTGATTATGAAAGGTACTGTAAGAGTTATATCTACCTGATACGATTATTTTCATGAATACTGGGCACACATGTATATTTTTCTAATAGGAGTGATACGATTATTAAGACATGGTTTGACTTTTATACTTCGAATTTGCTAGAATATGGAGTGACCATATGATATGGCAGGCATCATTATTCGAAATTCTCACCATTGGTTGGCTTTATTAAGCAGATGTTTGGTCTTTTAGACATTTTTCCAGCTAGGATATTTTTCATGAATAGTTTTTTTTTGTGTAACGAGTATTTCGAACTCGTGATCTGCAATTGATTATCTAAAAGTACTTCGTCAGTTCATTGCATACTAGCGAGTGTGTATTATTCATCAGTAGGGATTTTTTCCATTGGATTGTTTGGAGATATTAAGAAGTTATTCACTTTAGTGAATGAACATCGCTTTTATATGACAACTAGAAACTTGTTGATTCCTATCTGGTACATTCACTCATATAGTCTACGAGATGGGGTCTTTCGTATTTATACGATTGTATGGTGGTACTCATCTTACCCATCGTTCAGGGAATTATCATCCAAGTCGACGGGGCGAGGTCTTTCGTATTTATACGACTGTACGGTGGTTACACATCTTACTCGCCATTGAGGGACTCATTTTTATCATCCGAGTGTACACGAGATTGTAAGTGAATCTAACAAGGAACTACTAGTCACATATCAGTCGAGAGTTTGTTAAATAAAGTAACGATAAATGTCAGCAGGATTACGTTTAGTAATTCTTGTTTGCCAATCCAATATTTTGTTGCTATACTATTTTGAGAGTAATTTCAGTTTAACAGCTGTTACAGCTGATGCTTAGATGATTTTTATAATTGTGTTTGATACCTTTGAGAAGGATTTAAAGTAATTGAATCTTGTAAGATTAATCATTAATGGTCAGATTTATTTTAAGGCAGATCAGTATTGCAGATTTTGATATGAGAGATTATAGCACATTGGTGTTTTTCTGTGATGTGAGTTATGAAAATTGTAAGAGAATTTATGCTATTTGAAAGCAGATCTTAAATTACTGAGGTAATATATTTTTTTCCAATTGTTTAAGAAGTTGTCTAGATGTGATCAGAGTAATTACAGTTACTGGAGATTGTGTGCGTTGATAATTTGAAGCCAGTTATATATTTTTTGTAGATCATGCAACATGGTTAAGTGGAGTTTGTGATAGGCATTTTGTGGAAGTTGCCGTGTGATAGTTGCAACGTTGATAATGTATTTTGAAGCAGACATGAGGTCGTCGTACCCAGTCTAGCATATTTGTTGAGATTCATGCTGTATGTGCTGAATATTTATGGAGTTTTGTGGAGTAATTGTTGTATTCAAATGTGATATTTGAAGTATTGAGGAAATGTAATGTCGTTGTGGATAGTTAGATCCAACGTGATGTCGTGGAGGCAATAATATTTTTTGGCATGATAATTAAATACGAGATATAACTTGGAAGTAATAAAACTGTAAGACAACGTTCTATAAACCATATTAAACAATTTGTTAGGAAATTAAACAAATAAATAAAGTTGATAATACAAGATTTTCTGAAAATAATAATTTACGAAATAATAATCTGAGATTTAAGCATATTAACGATCTGACCTAATGAAATAAAAATCAGAATGACTAGATGAAATAATAAAAATCTAAATAACCAGATGATTGAAATTTAAATAATTTGATAAATTAAATTTTGGAATAAATCAATGAATTAAATAAATGGATGAATTAAAGATTGGATAAATTAAACTGATTGAAATAAATTAATAGACGATTGTAATGATGATGAATAACTGAATTAGAAGGTGATAATTAATTAAAGAAGCTGATGATTAATGAATTTATATGGAATTAAATAAATTTAATTGAGATATAATTTGAAGGAATTGCAACTTGAGTTGAGGATTTAAATGATGTAATGGTGATGAATTAATGATTCTGACAGGAATATGTAGAATTTTGAAGTGAGAATTAATGTGAGAAATGTTTAATTTTGATGATGACGATAACGATGACCAATGAGCCATGAATTTTCTGTAATTCACAGATAAGAGATTGTTAATGACAATGTAAATAGTGTAAATTAACTATTCGATGTTTAGGAGCATTTGACTAACATGTTCAACATTCAAATTATGCCATGCAAGCCATAAATTACTTGATATTTAATATGTGTGATTATAATATGTGTATGTTTAGACAGATTAATAATTTTTTAAATCCACATTGATGATGTTAAATTAAAGAGAAATTAGGTCTCAGGTTTCACAAATGTCAGTGACGAAAGACATAGTGCTACAGTGATCCTGAGAACCCAAGAGAACTTAAGAGATTTTTCTTGTTATGTGGATGAAATAATTTTGGATTAGAAAAGAGATGGTTCGAGTTTGGACAATGACAATTTAACTTTGGCATTCGACCATACTCTCAGGTAGGAGTTATATTTAAAATGTCTGTCTGACTATCAAAGTAAAATAAATTTGTTTTTATCTTAGTTGTGATCTGATGATGGTGTGATGTTCTTTTTTCTTTCCTTGTCTTGAGTAAGGCTTATCCGGAAAGGAAGTGGTTTGCTAGGAATTCAGTTGATGGCGCCCATTTATATTTGCATTATTTCTATTAAACTTAAGCCCGTAACGACCCTAGAGATACTTTGTCTCGTGATACCCACTGCTTTTTCGATAACTCAGCTGAATTTCCGACACATTCCTTATTTGACTAGAGGTTCATTTAACTCCGCTCTGTCCTGGAACTCCAGGGATGCGATGTTATAGCAGATGGGTCATCGCATCCTCAGGACGAACGGGTACAATACCAAGTTTCACAGTCTTTGCATTGAATCCAACCACACTTTAATGATGACTGAGCGGTATAAAAAGTAACGCCGCAAAATCCACATGGTGTTTCTTCCTTGTCAAAGTCTTTTGGTCGTACGGATTCGAGGTCCCGGACATTTGTCCAGATGTAACTTAGCCTAACCTTCAGACTGCCAGGCGCCACACTTCAGAAGAAAAAAAAGCCGCTACACTGGACAATAATACTTAAGTTAAGGGCACAAATTCTTAATGACGACAAATTCCACGACATGAACAATGTACCTTGCAGTATTCTTCCTTTGTTTTACTCAACACTCAAGCTGTCACTCTCAAACAAACGATAGATATAGTAACACAGAGACCGAGGGTCACACTGAACACAAAGGGCGATATCAGCTGAGCAGGGTGGCTGCTCAGTGCAACGTCAATCTTATTTTGAGCGGGAAAGCCCCGTGGGCGAATTAGCCCCACCGTACCCTACTGAGGGATTTTTAACGCTCTTAATAAATCGACGACTTCGGCCAGGTTTGAACCCGCGACCTTGGGCATAGAGTCTCAGCATGCTACCAACTACGCCACCGAAGCCGTCTAGGCAATGTTTTACCTTGAATTTTATCATTTTAAATGATCTTGTCGACTTCGTTACGCTGAGGTCTGGCGTTACGTTACGGCGACGGGACGAAATGTACCGAGAATGCACTGAGGTGTGTGACGTCATAGTACCGCTTAAGCTTCCTCCTTTCCCCGCACACTCCGATGAGCGTGACGTCATCCAGCCAGCTACCTCCTTTGACCTTGGTTTGCACTTGCTAATGGAGTTTGAGTTCACGCAGTTCGCTGCATGATCATGTGGCTCTCACTCAGCATTTGTAGCATTTGTAGCATTTAAAATGATATAAAGTCTAGTCTTTCAGACAGACTACGACTCTTTTAACAGTTCAGTATTGCTCTTTTTTTCAGTATGTAATAAAAGTTTTGTTGTCAAGTTTACTGTATTGCAATGTTTTTACTGCAGACAACAATGTAAACACTGCACTGAGTTCAGAGATTGTTTTTTTCAATGTAAATCCGTATTTTTCTGTACTTTCTGATAGTCTGACCTTTTTTCTGTTCCGACCAAACCCTCAGTCCCAAAGGGGACGGATTACACGGGTTATACTGTATGTAACATTTGTGGTTTTATTTGATCGGAAAAGCAGATACGACAGATCTCATCTACAAACTTTGTCTTGGGTCTGAACATATCTTGTGAAGACAGGTAGCTCCTTCGTAAATTCTGCACTTAAATTATACTACACCATACATTATGTTCTCCCTATCCTAGATTTCCTTTCACCAATTTGGTCTACTGCGGCCATAATCAGTATTAATTAATTGAACACTGTCTTGAATTTCTTCATATCAATAGTTAAAGCTCGTAATCCTTCTCTGCGGTATTTTCCCAAATCTGACATTCGATTAATCCTCACCTGAACACACACGCACTAATACAACCTTCACAATAATATTCGTTGCCAGGCAAAATTAGACACACACTTAAGTACACGGGGCTGAAAGACACGATGTCCAAACTCCTCAAATTAATCAATTCATCCCGGAGGTTGGCTGGATTCTCAAAATGTATCGCCATAGGTTATGTGAGTTGAAATCTACAAAATCCAAGGTAGTCTATAATTCTTGCACTTTTCTTGTTAACGTGCGGCTCGCCTCTGAAATCTAGCTTGGCGGAGATGTTAACATTCCATGGCTGCCTGGAGCCAAGGCTTTCCCAGCGCGAGGCACAGTGTTGTCAACATTCCACCGTAACCACTGAGAGCAAGAAACGAGACTGGATAGAACTACGTGCAGATGAGCAACACTGGACACCTGATACCTGCGTGAGACACGAGCTGTTCACCAGGGTGGGACTTTCGAGTCACGTGGAGTGAAAGCGGAAGATTTCTATTGGTCAACAACAGTCAGCTATTGGTCTGTTGCTATTCTCAGCGCGTGCTACTGTCTTATGTTTGAATCGCCGCTCGTTAACCAGGAAAGTAAGGGAACTATAGCACTATAATGAGGCGTACTAAGCAAGGCGAAGAGCGAGGTAGTTTGCCATTACTTTCCTCGCTGAGTCAGAACAAGAGCACCAGACCTTTAATTTGAATACTTCACATGATCCATAGGTATGCCATTATTCACTACCACTCATCTTCCTTATAACCACAGCCATGAGACTGACAAATCGGCGAAGACCTACATTTTACTCTAGCCTGTGTCAACACACAAATTCAAAAACACTGCATTCACCGAGAGATGCCACCACAATAACCAAATGATAATACAATATTAATTGAGCTCGTAAAAAGCAATGTTCGTTAATCGAAATTAATTGAAAACTATTAGAGGAAAGTGGCCAATCCCAGGCCCGGTTCTTTAAGCGAGTCCCTGGCTTAAAACTCTGTACGGTGCTGCCACCCATTGTAAATGCACTTAAGTAGTAGGTCAGACGACCAGAGCTCAGTCAAGCGCTAGTGTCGTCATTTCCACTTGTCGTTGATCAGTCAGCCATTAACGAAAACTGTGACTAGTTAAATTTTGGATCGTGCTCACTTTCAGCTGCCTGACTTCACGAATTAATCGGTAAGTTTCATAAAAACTACATTATTTTGAAGGGGACATTACAAGCTATCGATGTAGGGTAATATAATACATTTTCGTTTACTCGTTAAACATTTCTCGGTATTTGGAATATAATATGCCGGTGTCTAACCCGAGCCCCCCTAAGGTTCCTAATCCGGGATCCCTATTTTTCGTATGGTAAAACAAAAATGGATTTGATTTTAATAAATCTGGTAACAAATTGGGCCCTTTCTTACAGACTTCATGGCGAAAACCAAACCGTTAAGGTCGTGGTCCCCTGCAGACATGACAAAGCCAGTAAAGCCTAGAACGTTACTAGGGCAACACTCCGAATGCTAGCTAAAGAAAAATATGGGAACCCTTTAGAGGCATTTCAAACAAAAGTTGGTGGGCCACCCGTTCTTTGCAAACAACTTGAGGAGGAACTAGTGAGATATTGTTTTAGATCCCTTATTTAGGGGTGGTAGGATCTAAAACGGAAGAGTTACTGTATTGATTTTGAATGGAGTGTCTAAAAGGGGGTAGCTGCCTTTGGAGGGGCAAGCTGACCAGTGTAGTGTGTTGTGGTGTGCTAGGAACTAGGGGGCGCTCCTATAAAGACTGTAAATGTGGTTTAAGGGATGTAGCCTTAGCACGCGGGTCGATGTACTAGTCGCCCAGCCGGCTACTTATTATATAATCACCTTGCTAGTGTCAGCGGTTCGGCACGCGCTTCACTTGAGCACGCGAGCCGCTGTGAGGAATACAATGACGTCTGAGTTGGCGTTATTACTACGGTGTGTCACGTCTGACTGTGACGGGAGTAAGGAAGGACGTTGGGACGTGAAGAAGAGTGTAGATCAGTAATGCAAGTGTAAGAGACTGACCAAGTGTTTATTGGTCAGCAATGAGTAACTGTTAGTCCCTTTTAAGGGATCTTGTGATGTTATAATGTGAGTACAAACTGTGGGTGTTAGGTTACAAAAGTAGGATTCTGAACACTGACTGACTGACTCACCTCGGTTGACACTGTCGTTAGCCTCCGGCTGTCTCGTCGAAGCACTGATGATGGAGAGATCCTCGTGACCCACTTAAGGCACCTTTTATACCTTTAGCCTCTGTTCTGTCAGCGCGTTGTGGCATAGTTGAACCAGTTTGTAGTATGTCGCTGTGTGTCATAATTACGCAAGGGTTGAGCTGCTTTATGGAGTAGCCAGCTGCCCTTATAGTATTGATGGATATTGGGTAGGCTTTTAAAGGGTTGCCTTTTATGAGATTTAGACAGATGATGGGGGGGATGATCTCTAAGGGGTGCATACCCCTTGGGTATTGTACAAGCCTCTTCCTCCATTTGGTCGCGTCCTCGCGACCGGGAAGGGCACTTGGGGTTGGGATGTTGTCGTAGTAGTTTTTGAATCCCCCTCGTCTCTTCTGGTGGTGGCGTCGTAAGCGTCGTCGTATGGAACGGGTGTCGTCGTGCAGAAGTGTAGGTGTGCGGTCAGCCCGTGTTCAGAGGGGAGGGTTATGGGGTGTACATAGATATATATGTATATAAATTTTACATTGCATGGTGAAATGTGCATTAACATTGTTGAATAAAGAAAATAATTATTCATAATGTTGAATTTTGGGCTTATGCCGTGTTTTATTATATTGCAATTCGACGCGTTTCGAAAGAAACCATGTCTTTCATCGTCAGGAATAATCTGGAATACGACAATGTTGCTAAGAGAAAGCAACGAAGAACATATAGAAGGTGCCCAAAGATGGACGCCATTATAGCCCCATGTTAGGGACAACGGAAAGTAATTCACTGCTGCTTTCCGTTGTCCCTAACATGGGGCTATAATGGCGTCCATCTTTGGGCACCTTCTATATGTTCTTCGTTGCTTTCTCTTAGCAACATTGTCGTATTCCAGATTATTCCTGACGATGAAAGACATGGTTTCTTTCGAAACGCGTCGAATTGCAATATAATAAAACACGGCATAAGCCCAAAATTCAACATTATGAATAATTACACGGGCCGTGAAAGTCTAAATGACAATATAAGAAAATAATTGCTATTGAGGCACAATCGCCATTGCCGTTGTCGGCATAAAAAAGAAAAAAAACATGGTTATACATGGTTACATAGTTGTGCAGGGAGGAAAAACCCAGGGCCGAACGGATGATTGCGTCGTCCGCCCTATCTTGGGGAAAAAGTGCTCCCTGCAATAAAGAAGATAGGAGAGAATAGAAAAAAATGGGTGTTCCAGGGTATAATTTAAAGGAAATATTTAAAATGTATTTATTGGTGTGGGATAAAACGGAACACCCTGACAAATGGGGAAGTTAGAAGAGAGAAAAATGAAAGAAAACAATTCACAGACATTGGTTACGTGTTACCTTAGCAAACGAAACAAAACAAAACAAAAATATAGACATCGTGTACACGTGAACTTGATAAACAGACAAAAATATATATAGTGTTTAATGTATTATGTTGCGATGCTGACATTTAGGAATTTCCATTGGAATAATTGCCCGTGGGCGCATGAATATGTATGTAGTTTACTCTTTAAAATTATGAACTACAATGACCTTATGTCTACTTAAGCGCGCTAAACCCTTATAATTCTAGTTTTTGTTTGGATCCTCGCGTGCACGCTACCTGTTTGTACGTACGCTTGCCGTATCACGGCTGATCCTATACGGCCACCTCTTGGCACGGTTGAGTGGTCGTACCGCTTGCAGTGTATTCTTAATACCTAGTCTGTGAAGCATCCTCTGTGGGTGAATGCTTGCACACTTGGCCATGAGGGTCGCCGCCACATGCCGGTTGCGCCCTCATCGCCGTAAGCTGCGTCGCATTTTGACGCTTCAAGTGTTTTTGTTTTATGCAGATCTGCCAGCAAGCCTGATGCCCCACAGGCATCATTCCCGCTGTGCAGATTATTGACGTGTAGCTGTAAAAAAAAAATGTAGTGAGTGTGTAAGTGAGAATGAATGTTAAATGGAGGTTAGTATGCACAGGTATAATACTACAATAAGGGGGCATTAAATAGCATGTTGCTGCTGTCTGGCAGCAAAATCATAATTACACGTGTCATATTCTAGGTGACAATGCCTGCAAAAAAAAATGGAGAGGTTAACAAAACATTGAAATTCCCTATTCCATATGCCGCTTCCTGTGGCAGCGTTGCCACAGTCTGAAGCCCCTTTTTACCTGTGAAAAGAATGGCATGGTTATTATTACTCGATATATGGCCGGGCTTACCCTATATGGTGCCGTGACGTCATTTCCTAATGTGTTGTAGTATTGGGCTTACCCTGGCAACGAATTTGGGCCGCCAGGCGCCGAAATTTTACCTCAATATATGTATTAAAAAAAATTGTCTTAAATGTAAGACTATGCTACATTATAATAACTTATCATGAGTTATCGGACTTACCCTGATGACGGATTTGTGGGTCATCAGGCGCCGAACGGCGTTCTCTTATACTACTTATTCTACTTATGGTATATATAAAAAAAACTACATCTAAGCCGAGAGGGTTGCCTTAATCTATTGCCGAAAGATGCTGTGCTGAATTGCAACAGTGTTCATTAAATTTGCTTAATCCTAGGTAGTAGGGGGGTAAGGCGGTTTCCAACCAGTGTCATGGCCGCCACGTGAGTCCAAGCCAATATCTCGCAAACCGATGGTCGGATGTTGACAAATGAGGTGTCGTTGGACTCGGGCTGACGCCCTCTTTCCAATGGACCACTCATTTTAACCCCTAAATAAAACCTACCCCTACTAGGGGGTGAAATTGTATTTTTTTAGTGAAAGTCTCTTTTCAAATACGACATGTATAAGGTGCGCTGCTAAAATGAACTTATATGTTGTTGCTCATATCGCGCATGCGTTTTACGAGATGCCGCTATGGATGAACATTTTTGTTTTTGTTTTATACGCATGCGCACTTGGGATTTTTGTAAGAGGGCGAGCTCTTTGAAAAATATGATTGATAAGAAGGGGTTTTGGTGGTGAGGAGAGAGCCAGATAGTCGCCTACTTTCCTACGACGTTTGCCGATATCTCTCAAACGCAAGGTCGGATTTGGACGTGTGACGTGTCAAATCGCTTGTCTCAAAGCCCTATATATGTTATTAATAGGTTAAAGTTTTGAGAATGAGGGAAACAGGCGTTTTGGGGTAAAATTATGATTTTAGACTTTTTCTGATATTTCACGAATGCCTGGTCGGATTTGGTCCTATGACGTGTCAAATGGCTTGTCTCGAAACCCTCTTTATTTTGGTAATAGGTTAAAGTTTTTGAGAATGAGGGAAACAGAATTTTTTGTTGTAAAACCGTGATTTTAGACTTTTTGTTATATCTCACAAACCAATAACGCCAGAGACGTATACGAGGGGTCGTAGGACTCGGGGTGACGCCCCTCCCCTATCTCTCTTTCGAATATAGTATTTATGTTTAAAAAAATGTGAAAGAGCCTAACGACACTTATGTTGAAAACATTTCAGTTTTTAAAACTTTTCTTAAATTTGTCTAAAATGTTCATGACGAGTGGTTGTAGATAGAAAGAGACGATACCACTGGACACGTGTTTCAACGAAGCTATTACTGGCCACGGTGGTGATATACCAATACAGTATTCGCTATTTCGATGAGACGGCGGGTCGAGGGTTCGTTTTCTGATTTTTCCTATGATGGAATTCCTAATTCCTAAACCCCCTGAAGGGGGTCTTTAACGTGTAAACGATTATGAGTGACATGACAAATGATAATTCCTTGATTCGATGAAGCTGGCTTTAGATAGAACAAACAGAACGTGGTTATATGTTGCTTGAAGTGAGTATAGAAAACAAACTTGCTGGGGCAGACTGACAGGATGTGGATGTTATTTGAGCTTACTGGAATGCATTGACCTGACTGGATAACAGGGCAATGAAAAAAGCACAGAGATGCTGAGGACACTTGAAGGTCAAACGACATGGCAACCATGGTGGGAGGGGGAAGCGAGGATGATGTCGCCGATCATGTTCAAGGGATGAATTTATATTTTGCGAAGCATTGTTCGGAGAGGGTCATGGGACGACTTGTTTTAAGGGTATTTATTTTTTCGATGTTTCCTATGGTGGACTCATTGATTGAAATAATCCAAAACTGCTAGGGCATGGCCTTGAGATTTTATAAACCGATAATGGGATTTTGACATACAAGATCCACTCAGAACTTGACATGATGTCATTCTTTTTATGGCTTATGAATTTCCCCAAAAAAGACCCAAAACAACAAGATCATGGACTTTTGCTTTTCTTAATATATTGCAAACCCATAATGTAAGATGTTTACTGTGAGTGACGAAATCTAGCTAGGAAAAGAAAGAATTATTGTAGGCTACATGTATGGTGACTGACACGTCTTTGACCATTGGAACTTGTTTTCAGATCTGACTGTAGTACATAGGGAGTATAGGTTGTAGGCATGGATTGACAAACGGTGCACACAAAATTCAATTTATCGATTCAAGAATTAAGAGTAGACTATCATTAATTAATTGGTTAAAGAGTGTAGCTAAAAATAAAAAAATGGTGACTACATTAAACTAAACTGAACCAAGTCGAATCAAACCCAACCGAACCAAACCAAGCCTAAAGCAAACAAAAACCTAATCAAGAACAAGCCAAGGGCTTAAGTGTAAAACTTGTGGGGGAATGCAGTCATTGGCAATGTCAAAAGAAAGGGATAACGCTTCATCTTTAGAGGGTAAGGTAAAGCTAGCGCATGGTGCTAATGCATATTCCCAAGTACATGAATCACACACACACAACTATCCTATGCTGTTTTTATAAGTTGACTGTTAAAACTTACTCAGTGGTTACTGAGCAAGATGGTCGCTACACACAACAAGCTTTAAATACTTGAGGCTAATAATCTATAGACACACACACACACACACTCGCTTGTTCTAAATTAACTGTCTTGCTGGCAGTGCTCACACAGTAGGCAAATGACAGAAATGCTTGGCTAACAGAAATACAATCATTTTCGATTGTCTAATGTTACCAGCTAACCATTACGTGCTATAGTGGTGAGCACATGTGCCTCTTGCACTGGAGATCGTAACTCGATTTCTAGCTCTAAGGCCTAGAATGAATCAAACTAAGAAAGAAGGGTATGGTGACGCAGTGGTTAAACTGTTAGCCTTTCACTAAGGTAGACTAGGGTTTGATTTTAGGTTAATATACATGTCATAAACAAACAAACAAACAAACAAACAAAAAAAGCAGAGATAATGTTTAAAACTGATTACACTTGTCTCTTTTCGAATTATTACTTAGATTGCAAATACAAAGGTGGACCGGGTTTGATATTCAGTTAATGCTGCCTATCGCATACTAGCCTGTAAGAAAGCCAAACAAGCAAAAGGCGTAGGTAGAGCAGTGGTAAAATCGCTATGTGTAGAGAACTACCTAACGGTTTTATGAACTGGCAATGGTATGTCGCATAAACAGTGCAGGATACAATCCAGCAACCATAATTTGTATCTTGTGGAGCAGAGAAAACATATATATATAGAGAAAGATATAGAAAGCTAGTGTATGTATGGGTAGCATTGATAATTTGACCAGAGAAAATACGATGAGGTAGGGTGGGGAGAGGGAGAATTAACACTTATATATGAATGAATGGTAAATAGTATTTTAGTTTTTTTCCCCCAATAGTTTTGTTTTTTAAATGCAGTGGTAGATAGTCGTTATTTTGTAAAACATTCTTACTTGCAGTAGTAATAAGACTCTATGGTTTCGCAAACACATAGATAGACTGTATTATTGCCATGGTCAAGCACTCACATTAAGATCATTTACAAAATCATAAAATGAAAAATAAAAAATCTTGTTTTGGAAATATCGTTTTTCAACATACACAAAATAAATATATAAAAAATTTGTAAACAGCAAAATGGAAAATCCATGGTCAAGCACTCACATTAAGATCATTTACAAAATCATAAAATGAAAAATAAAAATCTTGTTTTGGAAATATCGATTTTTTTCAACATACACAAAATAAATATATAAAAAATTTGTAAACAGCAAAATGGAAAATCCATGTTTCCATATAGACAAAATTTAAAAACCTTAAACGGACATTTAAGAAAATATATATAAATGGGAATTTGACAAATGTGTAAATATGAAAATGGAAAAATCCATGTTTCCATATCATGAAATTGAAAAACATCAAACTGTCATTTTAAAAAATGCAAATGGAAAATTGACAAATTGCAATGTGTGAAATGTGAAATTGAACAAATGGCTATCATTATTTAAAAAAAAAAAGAACATGGTGCTCTATGGTTGAGGTGTGAATCAAACCCTTTCTACTTATTTGGACCACCCGAGACTGAGTAGACTAGTTTAAGTTGTCATACCACTTTTAAAAGTTTGTGTTAAATCTAGGAATTGAACCCAAGAGCTTGTAGGGGAGATCAAAGGTTATAATATGTTAAACAGATAGCCTTGAATGAAGGGTGTGGTAGCTATATAGAGATGAGACGTTTCGCTCGGGGCAGGGAGGCATGGAGATCTGCATCAAACCAGTCAAAGGACTAAAGACTCAAACAACAACATGTACGTTCACCAAAATAATGTTGTGTAACGGTAAATGTTAGTCAACGAACAGTAATGCATTACTAAAACCCATGACACGATACCTAAGAGCTTTTCTAAAATGATTTTAAAATGCCTTTAACCCTATATTGAACACCCAGTTCACAAGACTCATAACTGCAATGTTATGGTAAAACAAAACAAAATCTATATTTCAAAACAAACAAGTGGTTTAGTCAATGTATACTGGAAAAAGTTTTGTAAACACTCAAGTCCTCAAGACCAATTAAATTAGTAACTGTCAGGTTGGCCGAGTGGTTAAGGTGTTTGACTTAAGATCAAATTTCTGTATAAGGAAGCAAGGGTTCGAATCCCTTACCTGACATAACTATTGCCTTAACATGGCTTGGCCACACTGTATTATTATGATACTCAGTACACAAACCATAGATATAGTGTATTGTTTAAGGCCACTCTCTTTCTGAACATAGTCAGAGACTGTTGATGGTTAACAATTGTATTAATAGTGGGACATGGGGATAGCAATTAAGAAAAAACAGCCAATACCCATACAATATTTTTATTCATTTTAGTTTTTTTTTACAATAGTTACACACTGAATACAACTTTTTATCTCTTTACCATTGTTTGATATAGATTTTAAACACAACGCTTGTTGTAGATCCTTTTACAACTTTCTCTAGGTACTCTTGTTCTTAAAAACTGGGGAAGCCGCAATGGTTTTATAGACATTAAACCCTCATTCTCTTATTTTTCATTATTATCATTATCATTATTATAAATATTATCTTTATAATTATTATAGTCATTGTCACCATCATTATCATCATCATTATCATCCTCAACATCACTAGAACTATCCAATTCCATTTTTTCCTTTTCAAAAGGGATCTCTTGAAGAGTCTGTGTTGCTTTTGATAGTGTTACGGGTTTATTGAACGTTGACAACTGTCCTAACATGACTTTTTGAGGAGATAAATGTTTTTTCATAAGGAAGTCACTATGTTGAGTAACACTATGTTTTTGTCGGACTTGCTTTTTCTTGTTCTTTTGATCATGTTTTGTTAACACTAACGGTGTTCCATTTGGTATACCACATTGATGAGTACCCACACTTAAGACCTCACTATGTTTACTTTTTAGATGACCTAGACATTTTGTTGTTCTTTGTTTTGAGCACTGCCAAAATATGATGCCATTCGCATTTTCTCGCTTATAGTTATAAGAGTACCCATGATACAGGGCACGTGGTTTACCTTTATTGGTTATAGTATATTCCATAGTAGTCACTGACTTGTATAGTCGATCCGCCTACTACAAAGGTCTGAACACTTGTGGTGAAAGAATGATGTTGTGTTGACGTTTTATGCAGGATAATGTTGGTGGCATATGTGGGTGGCTTATGTTGATGACATGTGTTGTTGGCTGATTTTGGTGGCTTATGTTGATGGTTTATGGTGGTGGCTTATGTTGATGGCTTATGTTGGTGGCTTATGTTGATGACATATGTTGGTGACTTATGTTGATAGCTTATGTTGGTGGCTAATGTTGATGACATATGTTGTTGGCTTATGGTGGTGGCTTATGTTGATGGTATATGTTGCTGGCCTATGTTGATGGTTTATGTTAATGGCTTAGGTTAATATTTTAGGTTGATGGCATAAGTTGATGGCTTATGTTGGTGGCTTATGGTGGTGGCTTATGCTGGTGGCTTATGCTAGTGGCTTATGGTGGTGGTTTATGGTGGTGGCTTATGTTGATGACATATATTGGTGGCTTAAGTTGGTGGCTTATGTTGGTGGCTTATGGTGGTGGCTTATGGTGGTGGGTTATGGTGGTGGATTATGGTGGCTTATAGTGGTGGCTTATGGTGGTGGTTTATGGTGGTGGCTTATGTTGATGACATATGTTGGTGGCTTATGGTGGCTTATGGTGGTGATTTATAGTGGTGGCCTATGTTGGTGGCTTATTTTTGGTGGTTTACGTTAATACCTTATTTGTAATGGCTTATTTGACAAGTTATTGTTGTCAATGTATTTAGAGGATTTTTCTCTTGGTTTTGGAAAGTATCTCAACTCTTTTTTATGGTAGCATAATGCTTAGCGCCATGTTTGTAAGCAACAACAACACACTAAAATTCCAAGAATCCAAAGTACTCTAAGGTTAATGATTGTCTCTCAACTCCATTCAACGTCTAGTCAAAAAAACATTATATATTTTTCACATTTTACAAAAAAGGTAAATTGGGAAAGTAAGCTATATGTTTAAACTAAAAATCATATCAAATCATATGCTAACTCCAACACCTACGTCTATCCCAATCTCAGTCAAAAAAATATAATATTCTTCAAATTTTTCCAAAACAGTATTTGGAAAGTAGGCCATATTTTGAAAACTAATCATCCTATAAAGTCATATATATATATACTGAAACCAATGGCTTTTATATCCTTAATCTTAAGAACAAAATATGGAATTTTTGACATTTTTTCCAAAAATGTTCATTTTAAAACGGGGCTATATTTTGGAAACTAGGAATTTTACAAGAAAGTTTGTTTAACGTAAATGGCAGGTATTTACCCCCACTACCCGCAAACCAAGTCCCAGGTCTCTGGGGAAAAATCCAAAAAAAGTTCAATTTGGAAAGTAGGCAATATTTTGAAAACTAATCATCCTAAAAAGTCATATATAGACTCAAACCAATGGCTTTTATGTCCTTAATTGGTAGAACAAAACTTAACATTTTTTCAGTTTTTCCAAAAAAGTCCAATTTTCAAAAATTGTCTATATTTTGGGAACTAAGAATTTTACAAAAAAGTTTGTTTAACGAAAATGAAAGGTCTTTACCCCCCTCTACCCAAAACATAAATTTCAGGTCCCTAGGACAAAAACTGTGCAGTACATATATATATTTTTTTTTTGGGGAGGGGGTCTATATTCACTTTACCTCCCCACTTTACAAGATGGCGGCCATAGCTTAACTTAACCTAGCCTAACCTAACCTGACCTACGAGGTGTGATCAAAAAGTTCCAAAAATGTGGCTGCAACTTAACCAAACCTAGCCTAGCCTAACCTAACCTCCCTGTTGACTAGCCCCCTTTGGACGGGTCCTTTTTGAAGGGAGTCATTTTTTTACGTGTCCCGGAGGACGGGTCCCTGTGGCGGGTCCTTTGGACTGATCCCTATGGACTGGCCTTGCATTTTATCCAAATTATGTCAAAGGGGACCCGCCACTGGGACCCGTCAACAAGGACCCGTCCTCCGGGACACGTAAAAAAAATGACTCCCTTCAAAAAGGACCCGTCCAAAGGGGGCTAGTCAACAGGGAGGTTAGGTTAGGCTAGGCTAGGTTTGGTTAAGTTGCAGCCACATTTTTGGAACTTTTTGATCACACCTCATAGGTCAGGTTAGGTTAGGCTAGGTTAAGTTAAGCTATGGCCGCCATCTTGTAAAGTGGGGAGGTAAAGTGAATATAGACCCCCCCCCCCCCAAAAAAAAATATATATATGTACTGCACAGTTTTTGTCCTAGGGACCTGAAATTTATGTTTTGGGTAGAGGGGGGTAAAGACCTTTCATTTTCGTTAAACAAACTTTTTTGTAAAATTCTTAGTTCCCAAAATATAGACAATTTTTGAAAATTGGACTTTTTTGGAAAAACTGAAAAAATGTTAAGTTTTGTTCTACCAATTAAGGACATAAAAGCCATTGGTTTGAGTCTATATATGACTTTTTAGGATGATTAGTTTTCAAAATATTGCCTACTTTCCAAATTGAACTTTTTTTGGATTTTTCCCCAGAGACCTGGGACTTGGTTTGCGGGTAGTGGGGGTAAATACCTGCCATTTACGTTAAACAAACTTTCTTGTAAAATTCCTAGTTTCCAAAATATAGCCCCGTTTTAAAATGAACATTTTTGGAAAAAATGTCAAAAATTCCATATTTTGTTCTTAAGATTAAGGATATAAAAGCCATTGGTTTCAGTATATATATATATGACTTTATAGGATGATTAGTTTTCAAAATATGGCCTACTTTCCAAATACTGTTTTGGAAAAATTTGAAGAATATTATATTTTTTTGACTGAGATTGGGATAGACGTAGGTGTTGGAGTTAGCATATGATTTGATATGATTTTTAGTTTAAACATATAGCTTACTTTCCCAATTTACCTTTTTTGTAAAATGTGAAAAATATATAATGTTTTTTTGACTAGACGTTGAATGGAGTTGAGAGACAATCATTAACCTTAGAGTACTTTGGATTCTTGGAATTTTAGTGTGTTGTTGTTGCTTACAAACATGGCGCTAAGCATTATGCTACCATAAAAAAGAGTTGAGATACTTTCCAAAACCAAGAGAAAAATCCTCTAAATACATTGACAACAATAACTTGTCAAATAAGCCATTACAAATAAGGTATTAACGTAAACCACCAAAAATAAGCCACCAACATAGGCCACCACTATAAATCACCACCATAAGCCACCATAAGCCACCAACATATGTCATCAACATAAGCCACCACCATAAACCACCACCATAAGCCACCACTATAAGCCACCATAATCCACCACCATAACCCACCACCATAAGCCACCACCATAAGCCACCAACATAAGCCACCAACTTAAGCCACCAACATATGTCATCAACATAAGCCACCACCATAAACCACCACCATAAGCCACTAGCATAAGCCACCAGCATAAGCCACCACCATAAGCCACCAACATAAGCCATCAACTTATGCCATCAACCTAAAATATTAACCTAAGCCATTAACATAAACCATCAACATAGGCCAGCAACATATACCATCAACATAAGCCACCACCATAAGCCAACAACATATGTCATCAACATTAGCCACCAACATAAGCTATCAACATAAGTCAGCAACATATGTCATCAACATAAGCCACCAACATAAGCCATCAACATAAGCCACCACCATAAACCATCAACATAAGCCACCAAAATCAGCCAACAACACATGTCATCAACATAAGCCACCCACATATGCCACCAACATTATCCTGCATAAAACGTCAACACAACATCATTCTTTCACCACAAGTGTTCAGACCTTTGTAGTAGGCGGATCGACTATACAAGTCAGTGACTACTATGGAATATACTATAACCAATAAAGGTAAACCACGTGCCCTGTATCATGGGTACTCTTATAACTATAAGCGAGAAAATGCGAATGGCATCATATTTTGGCAGTGCTCAAAACAAAGAACAACAAAATGTCTAGGTCATCTAAAAAGTAAACATAGTGAGGTCTTAAGTGTGGGTACTCATCAATGTGGTATACCAAATGGAACACCGTTAGTGTTAACAAAACATGATCAAAAGAACAAGAAAAAGCAAGTCCGACAAAAACATAGTGTTACTCAACATAGTGACTTCCTTATGAAAAAACATTTATCTCCTCAAAAAGTCATGTTAGGACAGTTGTCAACGTTCAATAAACCCGTAACACTATCAAAAGCAACACAGACTCTTCAAGAGATCCCTTTTGAAAAGGAAAAAATGGAATTGGATAGTTCTAGTGATGTTGAGGATGATAATGATGATGATAATGATGGTGACAATGACTATAATAATTATAAAGATAATATTTATAATAATGATAATGATAATAATGAAAAATAAGAGAATGAGGGTTTAATGTCTATAAAACCATTGCGGCTTCCCCAGTTTTTAAGAACAAGAGTACCTAGAGAAAGTTGTAAAAGGATCTACAACAAGCGTTGTGTTTAAAATCTATATCAAACAATGGTAAAGAGATAAAAAGTTGTATTCAGTGTGTAACTATTGTAAAAAAAAACTAAAATGAATAAAAATATTGTATGGGTATTGGCTGTTTTTTCTTAATTGCTATCCCCATGTCCCACTATTAATACAATTGTTAACCATCAACAGTCTCTGACTATGTTCAGAAAGAGAGTGGCCTTAAACAATACACTATATCTATGGTTTGTGTACTGAGTATCATAATAATACAGTGTGGCCAAGCCATGTTAAGGCAATAGTTATGTCAGGTAAGGGATTCGAACCCTTGCTTCCTTATACAGAAATTTGATCTTAAGTCAAACACCTTAACCACTCGGCCAACCTGACAGTTACTAATTTAATTGGTCTTGAGGACTTGAGTGTTTACAAAACTTTTTCCAGTATACATTGACTAAACCACTTGTCTGTTTTGAAATATAGATTTTGTTTTGTTTTACCATAACATTGCAGTTATGAGTCTTGTGAACTGGGTGTTCAATATAGGGTTAAAGGCATTTTAAAATCATTTTAGAAAAGCTCTTAGGTATCGTGTCATGGGTTTTAGTAATGCATTACTGTTCGTTGACTAACATTTACCGTTACACAACATTATTTTGGTGAACGTACATGTTGTTGTTTGAGTCTTTAGTCCTTTGACTGGTTTGATGCAGATCTCCATGCCTCCCTGCCCCGAGCGAAACGTCTCATCTCTATATAGCTACCACACCCTTCATTCAAGGCTATCTGTTTAACATATTATAACCTTTGATCTCCCCTACAAGCTCTTGGGTTCAATTCCTAGATTTAACACAAACTTTTAAAAGTGGTATGACAACTTAAACTAGTCTACTCAGTCTCGGGTGGTCCAAATAAGTAGAAAGGGTTTGATTCACACCTCAACCATAGAGCACCATGTTCTTTTTTTTTTTAAATAATGATAGCCATTTGTTCAATTTCACATTTCACACATTGCAATTTGTCAATTTTCCATTTGCATTTTTTAAAATGACAGTTTGATGTTTTTCAATTTCATGATATGGAAACATGGATTTTTCCATTTTCATATTTACACATTTGTCAAATTCCCATTTATATATATTTTCTTAAATGTCCGTTTAAGGTTTTTAAATTTTGTCTATATGGAAACATGGATTTTCCATTTTGCTGTTTACAAATTTTTTATATATTTATTTTGTGTATGTTGAAAAAAATCGATATTTCCAAAACAAGATTTTTATTTTTCATTTTATGATTTTGTAAATGATCTTAATGTGAGTGCTTGACCATGGATTTTCCATTTTGCTGTTTACAAATTTTTTATATATTTATTTTGTGTATGTTGAAAAACGATATTTCCAAAACAAGATTTTTTATTTTTCATTTTATGATTTTGTAAATGATCTTAATGTGAGTGCTTGACCATGGCAATAATACAGTCTATCTATGTGTTTGCGAAACCATAGAGTCTTATTACTACTGCAAGTAAGAATGTTTTACAAAATAACGACTATCTACCACTGCATTTAAAAAACAAAACTATTGGGGGAAAAAAACTAAAATACTATTTACCATTCATTCATATATAAGTGTTAATTCTCCCTCTCCCCACCCTACCTCATCGTATTTTCTCTGGTCAAATTATCAATGCTACCCATACATACACTAGCTTTCTATATCTTTCTCTATATATATGTTTTCTCTGCTCCACAAGATACAAATTATGGTTGCTGGATTGTATCCTGCACTGTTTATGCGACATACCATTGCCAGTTCATAAAACCGTTAGGTAGTTCTCTACACATAGCGATATTACCACTGCTCTACCTACGCCTTTTGCTTGTTTGGCTTTCTTACAGGCTAGTATGCGATAGGCAGCATTAACTGAATATCAAACCCAGTCCACCTTTGTATTTGCAATCTAAGTAATAATTTGAAAAGAGACAAGTGTAATCAGTTTTAAACATTATCTCTGCTTTTTTTGTTTGTTTGTTTGTTTGTTTGTTTATGACATGTATATTAACCTAAAATCAAACCCTAGTCTACCTTAGTGAAAGGCTAACAGTTTAACCACTGCGTCACCATACCCTTCTTTCTTAGTTTGATTCATTCTAGGCCTTAGAGCTAGAAATCGAGTTACGATCTCCAGTGCAAGAGGCACATGTGCTCACCACTATAGCACGTAATGGTTAGCTGGTAACATTAGACAATCGAAAATGATTGTATTTCTGTTAGCCAAGCATTTCTGTCATTTGCCTACTGTGTGAGCACTGCCAGCAAGACAGTTAATTTAGAACAAGCGAGTGTGTGTGTGTGTGTGTCTATAGATTATTAGCCTCAAGTATTTAAAGCTTGTTGTGTGTAGCGACCATCTTGCTCAGTAACCACTGAGTAAGTTTTAACAGTCAACTTATAAAAACAGCATAGGATAGTTGTGTGTGTGTGATTCATGTACTTGGGAATATGCATTAGCACCATGCGCTAGCTTTACCTTACCCTCTAAAGATAAAGCGTTATCCCTTTCTTTTGACATTGCCAATGACTGCATTCCCCCACAAGTTTTACACTTAAGCCCTTGGCTTGTTCTTGATTAGGTTTTTGTTTGCTTTAGGCTTGGTTTGGTTCGGTTGGGTTTGATTCGACTTGGTTCAGTTTAGTTTAATGTAGTCACCATTTTTTTATTTTTAGCTACACTCTTTAACCAATTAATTAATGATAGTCTACTCTTAATTCTTGAATCGATAAATTGAATTTTGTGTGCACCGTTTGTCAATCCATGCCTACAACCTATACTCCCTATGTACTACAGTCAGATCTGAAAACAAGTTCCAATGGTCAAAGACGTGTCAGTCACCATACATGTAGCCTACAATAATTCTTTCTTTTCCTAGCTAGATTTCGTCACTCACAGTAAACATCTTACATTATGGGTTTGCAATATATTAAGAAAAGCAAAAGTCCATGATCTTGTTGTTTTGGGTCTTTTTTGGGGAAATTCATAAGCCATAAAAAGAATGACATCATGTCAAGTTCTGAGTGGATCTTGTATGTCAAAATCCCATTATCGGTTTATAAAATCTCAAGGCCATGCCCTAGCAGTTTTGGATTATTTCAATCAATGAGTCCACCATAGGAAACATCGAAAAAATAAATACCCTTAAAACAAGTCGTCCCATGACCCTCTCCGAACAATGCTTCGCAAAATATAAATTCATCCCTTGAACATGATCGGCGACATCATCCTCGCTTCCCCCTCCCACCATGGTTGCCATGTCGTTTGACCTTCAAGTGTCCTCAGCATCTCTGTGCTTTTTTCATTGCCCTGTTATCCAGTCAGGTCAATGCATTCCAGTAAGCTCAAATAACATCCACATCCTGTCAGTCTGCCCCAGCAAGTTTGTTTTCTATACTCACTTCAAGCAACATATAACCACGTTCTGTTTGTTCTATCTAAAGCCAGCTTCATCGAATCAAGGAATTATCATTTGTCATGTCACTCATAATCGTTTACACGTTAAAGACCCCCTTCAGGGGGTTTAGGAATTAGGAATTCCATCATAGGAAAAATCAGAAAACGAACCCTCGACCCGCCGTCTCATCGAAATAGCGAATACTGTATTGGTATATCACCACCGTGGCCAGTAATAGCTTCGTTGAAACACGTGTCCAGTGGTATCGTCTCTTTCTATCTACAACCACTCGTCATGAACATTTTAGACAAATTTAAGAAAAGTTTTAAAAACTGAAATGTTTTCAACATAAGTGTCGTTAGGCTCTTTCACATTTTTTTAAACATAAATACTATATTCGAAAGAGAGATAGGGGAGGGGCGTCACCCCGAGTCCTACGACCCCTCGTATACGTCTCTGGCGTTATTGGTTTGTGAGATATAACAAAAAGTCTAAAATCACGGTTTTACAACAAAAAATTCTGTTTCCCTCATTCTCAAAAACTTTAACCTATTACCAAAATAAAGAGGGTTTCGAGACAAGCCATTTGACACGTCATAGGACCAAATCCGACCAGGCATTCGTGAAATATCAGAAAAAGTCTAAAATCATAATTTTACCCCAAAACGCCTGTTTCCCTCATTCTCAAAACTTTAACCTATTAATAACATATATAGGGCTTTGAGACAAGCGATTTGACACGTCACACGTCCAAATCCGACCTTGCGTTTGAGAGATATCGGCAAACGTCGTAGGAAAGTAGGCGACTATCTGGCTCTCTCCTCACCACCAAAACCCCTTCTTATCAATCATATTTTTCAAAGAGCTCGCCCTCTTACAAAAATCCCAAGTGCGCATGCGTATAAAACAAAAACAAAAATGTTCATCCATAGCGGCATCTCGTAAAACGCATGCGCGATATGAGCAACAACATATAAGTTCATTTTAGCAGCGCACCTTATACATGTCGTATTTGAAAAGAGACTTTCACTAAAAAAATACAATTTCACCCCCTAGTAGGGGTAGGTTTTATTTAGGGGTTAAAATGAGTGGTCCATTGGAAAGAGGGCGTCAGCCCGAGTCCAACGACACCTCATTTGTCAACATCCGACCATCGGTTTGCGAGATATTGGCTTGGACTCACGTGGCGGCCATGACACTGGTTGGAAACCGCCTTACCCCCCTACTCTAGGTTGCGTGTCAAATGCAACCGTGTATAACTAAATTTGGCCTAGGACGATCGCCTGGGGCAATTAAATCCCCAGATCACCACCCGCACGAGCCCCAGAAACACCGGTTGTCTCTAGGGTAGCTAGATTCCGTCCCCTTAACTCTAGGTGTCGACGTCTATTACTAGGACTAATCTATGCGCAGGCGCTTACGGTGCCACTAAGCTAACCGTTTCGCCCGCTGTAACTTTCGTGTTCATAACCGGGTGCTGTTCCTATTCGACGTAGGTGAGCCGCCCACTTGGCTCCTGTGAGGGGCGCGCAATGCCCCATCTCTTAATGCCCTCTGACTGCCCGATGCGTCGTCATTTATGTGGGCATTGGACAGTGTGGTCCAATGGCATAATATCCTCCGGGAAAAAAGCGTCCGGGGAGTCCTCTTTGCCTGTGTCGGCCGCAATATTTGTATTCATATGTCCTCCGGGAAGTGAGCGTCCGGGGAGTCCTCTTCGCCTTAATCGGCATTGCTGGGTTGGCCCACTGAACCCTTTTGAGTGCCCGCTATGCTACTCATTTAAGAACTCTGGCGACCCGTTGTCGTCCATTTACGTGGGCGCAGGACCGAATGAGCGCGTACATTCCATATATATATATTCATATTTCATTCTGCATTATTGATTACCGTCGTGGTCTTCACCTTCACCTCGCGGGGTAAGGACTTGTCGGATCTAGGATTGGTCCTGCTGAACCCTTGGATCCTGCTTCACTCCTGACGAATAGGAGTCTGACTCCCCGCCATGGAAGTCCTACTTACGTAAATTTAACTAACAGTCTAGTCATAATATGGTCGTCTCTAGGGATAGCTCCCGAGGCCGACGCGGAGTGAGCTATTTCTCCCGCCATTCTCAGAAAGTCTCCCTGCAGGTCTTGGCTTCGACGACCGTGGCTCAAAGTGGGTTTAGCATCCCTTCCTCCCAGGGGCGGTTTATGCGCACCTAGGATTCCAGAGCTTGCCCGACCAGGCCGCGAATGCTTTGACCTTACGTGGTTCGTCTATTTGGTCTAGTCGTCAGTAATTTGATGAGCCAACTGGGGTAAGGGTCCACATCGCCTTCCCCAGCTCTGCTCCTAGTGTTGTGCTTTTGACCTTTGGCTAACGCCGGTATCATCAGCCAGGGTGTTTCAGGTTCCCTTTTTTTTTTTTTTTTTTTTTAAATATAGGTGTAACCTGTGTAAAAAGTGTCAAATGTAAAATACTTCCAGTGTGGTGGGCTGGTAAAACCTCTACATACGTAGACTACTTTAGGCTACCTGTGCTATATCAGCTTCTCCAGCGATAATGCTCTTTTTTAACCTTGATGGAGGTGTTAGTAGGGTCTGTGGCGTCAGGTACCCTGTTATTGTGATCTGGGGGTAGTTATCTGTAGAGTGGGTTAAAGCAGGGTAGGAGGAGGTTGCGCACTTCCGAATTCCGCGTTAGTGGCGGCCTGGAACCGGTTTTTGTGCTGGGATGCTCCTACAGTGAGTGGAACGGGGCAGGTAATTCCCGGGGTTGCAAAAAATAAAATAAAAATCCATGCCGGTCTGATATCAATATCCCCTGGTGAATGGATGGGATATACATGCATGCGTCTGGATATGAGGCGTTTGCACTCATGTATGGATAGGTGTAGGTTGAGGCATAATACTAATATATTTCCCTCTCATGCGGGATGATTTAAATTTAAAAAAAATGGTTAGTATTTATTACTTATGGCCTCATCTCTCATATGGAGATGTGCATTACGCTTAGTTGGTGTTGGCCGATGCACCCCTCTCATTCAGGTGATAGCGGTGGGGCTCAAGGCGTAGCATGCCCTTTCTGTAAACACATGAAGTTTACCAACCCTTATGTATACTTTGTAGTGTAGTGTAGCTGTGCTGGTCGTGTTCATGTGTCTGCGTTGTTTATGTTTGGACGTGAAAAGGTTATGGGAAGGGAGTAGAGTGGGACGCTGTTAGCATGTTCTCTTGTCATCCTCCCTTGGTCCATGTTGGTTTTCTATCCGCGCTTTGGGATAGCGAAGCTTCACGACCTACTCTGGTCCGTTATAGGGCTAAGTCCTAGTCGCCTGGAATGATTTGTTTCGGGACTAGGGTCGCAAAAAGAAGTTGTTAAGGGGAGGTCCCGTTTCCTCAAAGTCCCTATGTTCGCCCCTGATTGGTGAGCGCGTTTGTGTGTGTGTGTGTGACTACGCTCCGCTACACCACGCGGACGCCTGGTCTGCTGTAGGGCCAAGTCCTACTGTGTATATTGTGTATGGGTAGGAAGCGCCCGTGGCCTGCCAACGTCTTTACGAACGTGCTACTCTGGGCCTGCGACAAGTTTTGGTCTGTGACGTCTGCTTGTTGATAAATGCTTTCGCAGTGTTGAAAAATGTATAGTGTTATGATTGTTCTGCATTTGTTTATTCATGGTCACTGCCACTACACAATCGCGTTTTGTCATCGACAGTGTTGCAAAGTGGCTAAGTCTGCAAGTCATCAGTTTGTGTGTGTAACTTCAGGCCGGGATTTTATGTAGGTTAACCACTGTTGCGTGTTTTTCTGCACGTATGCCAGTGTGGTCATTGTGTTAAATTCCTGGCGGCCCGATGTGGTAATCCGCCCTGCTACTATTGCCGTTGTGTGGCCATTATTCCGTAAGACCGTTGTCTTACGAAATTTATATGTCTCTGTCTGGAAAGTCCATTTTCCCTGTCAAGTGTATTTCTGGAATTTTATGCCTGTCATTTGGCCGCAGGAATGTAGTATTATCTGTCTAAGCCGTTATATGGGCCAATTTTGGTGTGATTGGAAGGCCGTCTGCTTGTTTTTCCCTGGCGTGCAATTTTCTCTGGGGTTCGAACCCGTGTTCTATGTAATTCTCTGTGTTATATGTCTGCGTTGTTCATGTTCTGCGGGCATTCTGTCTGTATTTTGTTTGTGTTTCTCGTACCGAAAATACCGTTGTTTAGTTAGTTTTCGGTACGAGGTTTTTGTGTGTGGACATGGGTTCGAAGCCGGTTGTCTGTAAAGATTTGGTGGCCATTTCTGTGCCGCCTACACTATGGCAAATGGGCTGTGTGTTTTTCTATGCGCAACCCCTAGTATACCTTCCTGCGAGGAGTTTGCTTATTTTTGCCCTCTCCTCGTAGTGTAAATTTTGAAGATATAGGGTTCTTAGGTTGGCTATGAATGATTCCGTGCAGTGTGCTTTGGGAACTGTCGTCTGTAAGGCTCGCAGTTTATCACTGAGGTCTGCTTTACTGCTGAGTATGAGGGTGTCGGGTTGCAATGTCTTGCGCGCTCGCTTGTTTACTTGTTTCGATAACGCTGTGTATCCGAACATGTGTTCTTAATCAGCCTGCTTTCTGTTAGTGCTCTTCGCATTATAAAAAGGCAAGAGGGGAATTTTGTGGTTTAACGTGACCATTTCTGGAGATCATGTGCCACGGGATTTCCGTTTTACTTGGAATCCAAACCACAGGCCATGGCATTTCACTTCGGAAATCTCATATGCATTGGCCGTCTGCAAAAGAACCTTCCATTGACTACACTTGTGTCCCCGAGTGTTGTGTTATGTATACCTATGTATAAAATATATATATAGTTTATTTGGCCATTTTTCTTTCTTGGGCTAAATGTGTGAAACAAAAAAAAATTATTTATGCCCCGCTCTGCATTAAGAGAGCACATTGAAAGAAAATAATAGTAGGTGGCGTTAGTCTCTAAAAATTATGTCGTGAGCACTATGTTTTTGAAAAAAAATGGTGATTGGGACCTGAGTGTAGTATTTACCATTTTGGTAACGTGAGTACTACCGTAATCTGGTTACGTCTCAGGGGAATCTACCGACACTGTCTAGTACACCTTAGGAAGGCCATTGCCAGACGTAACTGATACCCTTGTATCCACGTCACGAGCAAAGCCAGTGCACTGTGGGAGTCAAACCTGCCTATCAAAGTAATTGTAACTCACCAAAATGACAGTGTCTCATCCCGGTGTGCAATTGGGCTTTTTAGTTGGTTAAAGCACACCTCCCAAAATTTTTTTTTTTTTTTTTTTTTTTTTTTTGAAACTAGTTTGAGATTCTTAATTCTTGCCATGCTTACGGTTTTTGCCCGCAACAAGAGAATCTGTCAAACTGTGGAACCATAACGTAGAACGTCTAGTCATTTCTACTTAGAAAGACTCCCTTAAGCTCTATGCTGTGATTTTATGCCTAAGTTGTGTTCAAAATATCTCTTTCCGGCCTTAAGCCTGATGGGCTTTCACTTGGCTTAGTGATGGCCTAATAGAAAGATGCCATGGTTCCCAAAAAAAAAACACAGAAGGATTTAAAATTACTCACTTCTAATTTGGCCATGTTGCCCTGTATATACATAAAATACGAGAAAGAAAAAAAAATGCGCAGTTTATGTTTACTATGTAATTGTCGGTCTATTTTCTGATATCTCCCGCGTGAAAGAACTTGTGTGGCCATTTATGATGGGGGAAGTGATGTTATTTTATTTCTTTGGCCTTGGTGGAAGTCGTTATCGTCTTTCGAGCTTCAGTGCTCAGAAAGGTGAAGGGTTTTGCCCTGTTACGATATTATAGGCCTCTGAAATCCATTGAGGTGTTTCTTTGCTGTTTTCCGGCGGAATTTCTAGCAAAGTAAACCTTGCCCTACTTCCACCGTAGCGCGTGTTTCTAGGTCTAAGTGTACCTGTATTTAAGGGCGTTATTGCGCTTGGCGCTATCTTAGCAGATTTTGCGGGAGTGTATGTATGTTTGACTGCGAGGTTTTGTGGGGTGGGTAATAATACCTTTCCTAATCCCCGTGTATTGTATGGTAATGCCTGTTTAATCTGTATGTGCGTGTACCGTGCATCCTGAGGGACTAATGCCGGTGTTCGCCTCCGTTCTGGCAAATTTGCCCTTTGAACTGGCGGTGAGGGCCGCTTAAGTGCCTGTTTTTGTCCTGCCAATGTGGTGTCGTGTAGCCTGTCCGCTTTCTGGCCCGTGGCCACGGCAGACTCCTGCCACTGTGTTAGCCTATCTGTGTGAGTGTATGTAGGCTTTATATGTGGTAGGTCAGGCTCTACGTCGTCAGCCCATGACGAGGTTACCTCCTGTTGTCCCTCTGTCGTATTATGTGTGATTGAAGGTCCTGGCTTCAACTCCCTCTCGTTCATCCGGTCCGAGGGGATTGTTCTAGGCTCTTCCCCTCGGCTTGGCAAAATTGCCTTCCGATCCGGAGCTGGAGGACGTGTGTCTGTGTAGGATGTATTCTTTAGTATGTTGGAGCCTAACCTGGCCGTCTCCTGGACTGTGGCCACGGCGAACTCCTGCCACTGCGTGGCAGTACTTGTCGAGAGGGACATCCTCGCAAATTGTCGAGTCAGCGTATCTACGCTTATGTCCTCTCTCGGGTGGGCTGATGGCCCTACCATGAACTCAAAAATGGCCTTATTGGCTTGGAGCTCACAGTATTCATCCCAAATTTGGGTGTACTGCCTATTGAGGCATATGGCCTGTTCAGCGACTTTGGTGTCCTGAGTCCCTATCCGTCTGTGTTCCGTGATGAGTGTTCCCCATTGTTGGAACATAAACTCGTGTCGACAGTGTAGTTGCCAGTGTGCTTTTATGATTTGTGTGCGGAGGGTGGGGATTTTCGCCCGAATCTTGCGATTTTTAGCACTGCGGAGTGGCCGGACAAGGGCTCTTATGATCCGCATGTACTGGGCGTGCAGGAGCTGCTGAAACCTTCTGAGGTAGTCCTGCCTAGTTTCAAAAACTCTGTGCCAGGCAATTAATTCCTGGTACTCCCCAATGCTCCTTAGCACAGCTAGGCGGTATAGGGGGGCCATGTTGAATGGAGTGTATGTGAAAAAATAATAAAAGAAAAATCTGTGCGTGTTTTGACAGTGTATTCTTATATTTCTCTGATTCTGTATGGGGCTGGGGGGTTGGTTTGTTAAGAATTTCCCCTTTGTAGCTAGTTTGGAGCACTCAAAAAAAATATGGTGCTTTCTGTCTGGGGGAAAAAATTTTTCACTATCTGCTTGGCTTTTTGCGGTTCAGAGGGGGTCGTTTTGACTACGAGGGCTCGTTGGTTGAGTCCTGTTACTGCGCGTAGTACCCCGCGCCTCCACCATCTGTTTTAGATCCCTTATTTAGGGGTGGTAGGATCTAAAACGGAAGAGTTACTGTATTGATTTTGAATGGAGTGTCTAAAAGGGGGTAGCTGCCTTTGGAGGGGCAAGCTGACCAGTGTAGTGTGTTGTGGTGTGCTAGGAACTAGGGGGCGCTCCTATAAAGACTGTAAATGTGGTTTAAGGGATGTAGCCTTAGCACGCGGGTCGATGTACTAGTCGCCCAGCCGGCTACTTATTATATAATCACCTTGCTAGTGTCAGCGGTTCGGCACGCGCTTCACTTGAGCACGCGAGCCGCTGTGAGGAATACAATGACGTCTGAGTTGGCGTTATTACTACGGTGTGTCACGTCTGACTGTGACGGGAGTAAGGAAGGACGTTGGGACGTGAAGAAGAGTGTAGATCAGTAATGCAAGTGTAAGAGACTGACCAAGTGTTTATTGGTCAGCAATGAGTAACTGTTAGTCCCTTTTAAGGGATCTTGTGATGTTATAATGTGAGTACAAACTGTGGGTGTTAGGTTACAAAAGTAGGATTCTGAACACTGACTGACTGACTCACCTCGGTTGACACTGTCGTTAGCCTCCGGCTGTCTCGTCGAAGCACTGATGATGGAGAGATCCTCGTGACCCACTTAAGGCACCTTTTATACCTTTAGCCTCTGTTCTGTCAGCGCGTTGTGGCATAGTTGAACCAGTTTGTAGTATGTCGCTGTGTGTCATAATTACGCAAGGGTTGAGCTGCTTTATGGAGTAGCCAGCTGCCCTTATAGTATTGATGGATATTGGGTAGGCTTTTAAAGGGTTGCCTTTTATGAGATTTAGACAGATGATGGGGGGGATGATCTCTAAGGGGTGCATACCCCTTGGGTATTGTACAATATTGTTTAGCCATGGAAGCATCATATTTTGGATTCACTCGCGTAGACCTGCGAAGGATGGCTGTACAATTAGCTGTAAAAACAACATAAAACACCCATTCAGAAACGAGATGGCTGGGAAAAAATGGGTAAGGGTTTTCCTGAAACGCCACAAGAAAAAAATATATGAACGAAAGCCTACCGGGGCGTCCTACACAAGAGAATTAGGATTTAGCAAAGAAAACACCGATAAATTTTATAACCTTCATGAAGATGTTTATGACAAAGAAAAATACAGTGCAGACCGAATTTTCAACATGGATGAAAGCGGAATTTCTATAGTCCAGTCGAAAGTAACTAAAGGGATTGGCTTGCGTGGAAAAAGACAGGCCGCTGCACTGACATCCGCTGAACGTGGAGCACTCATTACAATTGTTGTGTGCATGAATGTGGCAGGCACTTTAGTTCCACCTTTGGTCATTTTCCCGAGAAAAAATATGATCGATCAACTGAAAAAGGGGACTCCACCATATTTGCAGTTCATCTATCAGGATGGATACAAGCCAATCTTTTTGCAACGTGGTTCCAACACTTTGTAGCTTTCGTGAAGCCTACGAACGACAAACCAGTTCTTCTCATCTTAGATGGACACTTCAGCCACACTCACAACATGGACTTGATAGACTTGGCCAGACAAAACCTCGTTGCTATTGTGTCCCTGCCTCCTCACTCATCTCACCAAATTTAGCCGCTTGTCCGGACTTTCATAGGCCCTCTAAAAACCATGTCCAGTGAGGAAATCAGACAGTGGTTACTGCACAGTGGCCGACCTGTTGGTGCATACGATGTAATGGACATTTTTGGAAAAGCCTACATTAAATACCAAAAGGCTGAGATTGCAGTCAATGGCTTCCGAGTTACAGGGATCTACCCCATTGACAGGCACATATTTCCTGAGAGTGAATACATTGAGGAGGCTAATAAAACGCGAGTGCCTGCTCTGATTCCTAATAGTTCGAGATGCCAGGATGAATAATAATAAGAAGAAGAGAGATCAAGAGACATGTGAAGAAGTCGAAGATGTTGGAATGGACTTAAATAAACCATCAACATCCAGATCGTCTCAAGTCAGCTTGACACCTTGTAACGATTCGATCCCATAGCTATTATATTTATAGGGTTATTCATTTATAATTATCATATTTATTATTCTTATTAATTAGTACATCAATGAGATGATTTTTATATCAGATAATTGTAAGCGGTTTTTATTATTATATTCAATTAGATTTTTATTAACAATTACTTGTAAAGAGACGAAGTATTATATATTGCAACAAGACTGGCGATATGGACTAACCCTGTGCGTCACAAACTGAACGACGTAGTAATAATTACACCACGGCAAACTGCGTCATTTTCCTGAGATGTTAAGAAACCCACTATGGTGTAACCAACACGCCATTTTCTACGGTACGTACGCGTCTAAAGATTACAAATTGTGGTGCAATTAGCCCTCGTGAGAGAATGAACACTGAAGAAAGGGAAGCTTACTGGAGGGGGAGACCGTCGAAGACCACGTGACAACGAAGTCATTAGTACCTGCGACTCCGACAAAAGACGCATTGATCTATAGCTATCAATGAAGGAAGGAAGTTGTAACCTTGCTTTCTGGGTCCTAATGGACTGAGCACCGAGAGTCGACACTGAACGATGTCTTGCCGACATCTATATCAATACATAATGGGTTATATCCCTGATCAAGAGTCTTTCTACAGATGGCAACGTACTTAATGAGGATATTTCATAGTAAATGAGATATCACATCATTTTTTTAAACATAAGTGACGTAACATCGAGATCATCGATCATTTCTTAAATATGACGAATCTTCGACTGGGTGAGCCAACAATTCAATAAAACTATCGTCTCTATTATAATTTAACTTCATTTAACTTTCAATTCATTTTAATATTCATTTTCTTTTAAATAATTAATTGCCGCATTGAGTAATTTTAAATTCAATTGTGTGACTATCACTATTCTGTTTTATTAATATTTTGTTTTTGCATTTAATAAATTCATTCTCTTCAACGTAATGCCTATTTCTTTCATTGTAGTTGGTACTTTAGGGCAATCATACTCCTTGATTAAATACTGGATTGGTTAGATGACTTTGTCTCACTACGGCCCGGGTAAGTGGTTCTCGACTCTACTGCTGATAGCCGAGGTTAAATCAATAAATTTCGATTCACTATCTTAAATAGGAATCTGGCGCTCAACAACTTATTATATTACACTATCACAGGTAAGGTCACACCACAGTGTATATTATTTATTCATATCATGTTTGTTTTATTGAACCACAATAGTTAACACCACGTTCAACTTATATTAAAAATGTTACATTTGGCGCCCAACGTGGGGCACGAAAACCATTCGGTATTTAGTCAGAGGAGTGTATAATTTCAGTGCAAATTGTCAGTGCTTTTGGGGGACAGTGAAGTGAAGTGAAATTTTGGAAGGGCAATTGTTATACGGTGTACTTCGAGATGTCGGAGGAGGAACAGAGGCAGTTGAGAAGTAGGGATGCAGTCAAGAAAGTTAATTATAAGGAGGTTGATAGCGGTAGCGATGTTGAGAGCGTAGAGAATAATACCAAGATGTCGGAGGTAAATCTTGAGAATAATCCTGAGAGTAATCCTGAAAATAATCCTGAGGTTAACCCTGACATGAATTCAGAGGAAAATCTCGAGACGAATACAGAGGTACATCCTGAGACTAGTGGTAGTCAGGAGAAACAGAAGTCCTTAGAGGTCCATGAAATTTCATTAGCTGATATCTTGAGGGAGATGAATAAAAATAGTCAGGAGATGAATAAAAATAGTAGGGAGATGAAAGAAAATATTGGTAGGCTAAATCAAAATATGGAAGAGAATAAGAAAGATAATTTAGAAAGTAGGAAGGAATTCAATGATAAATTTGAGAAATTAGATAAAGATATGAATAAAAATAGTGAAGAGAATAAAAGAAATTATTTGGAATTCAATGGTAAATTTGAGAAATTAGATAAAGATATGAATAAAAATAGTAAGGAGATGAGAGAAGAGATGGGTAGGCTAAATCAAGATATGAGTAAAATAAATCAGAAGCTGGAAGAGAATAATGTAAAACTAGATATTGTGGAAACGATGAATAGAGAATTAAGTATGAAGTATGATATGCTACAGGAGAGTATTCAGGGGGTGAAACAGGAAATCAGAGGTGAAATTAAGGAGGAGGTAGAGATGAAGGCTAAAGATATTATTAAGACAGTAGATAAGAAATTAGAAGCAGCAGAAAGTAGGATTCAGGAAAGAATAGTAACTGTGATTGAAGAGAAAATAGCAACTCAAGGTGAAAGTTTTAGCAAATTGGTAGAAGTGGAAACTAGGCAGGTGGTAGAGACTTTAGGGGAAACTGCAGTAGAATCAGTAAAGACAGCCTGTAAGGAGACTATAATTGAAAGTAGAATGGAGTCAGACGAGATTTTAGGTGAAAGCAAATTGGAATTAGCGGAGATTTTAGGTGAAATCAGATTAGAGTCAGACGAGATTTTAGGTGAAAGCAAATTGGAATTAGTGGAGACTGTAATTGAAAGTAGATTAGAGTCATTGGAGATTGTAGGTGAAAGCAGATTGGAATCGGAGGAGATCTTAGGTGAGGAACGGCAAATAGCGGAGATTTTAGGTGAAATCAGATTAGAGTCAGACGAGATTTTAGGTGAAAATAGATTAGCGTCAGAGGAGATAGTAGGAGAAAGCATAGTAGAGTTGAAGGAGATTTTAGATGAACGCAGGATAGCTGTAGAAGAGACTATAGAATGTAGCGAAAAAGAAGTGAAGAAGATGAGAGAAAAGATAGGGATAGAAGTAGGTAAGATAAAGAAAGTACTAAGCACCCAAGAGATTAAGATGCAGACAATCATAGATAAATTAGATAGGCAAACTAGGGAAGAATTTAGTCCTGTGATAGAGGAAGTTAATATGAAATTATTAGTGGCAGAGAAGCGTGCGTTAAGTCATAGTCAGAAGAACATAATTAGTAAACAGGTTAAGAGGAGGAGAGAGATAGATAAGAGCAGAAGCAGTAGTCCACGGCTAAAGAGAGCATTAAGTGATAGTAACGGAGAAATGAAAATGAAACCTAAAGGTAGATATTTTAGAAGTAAAATGAAAGAAAAGAGAATTAAGTTGCTAGAGGAGAAAGAAATCAGGATGAGAGAGAGAAAGAAAGCATATGACGTGCAGTGGCGTACTGAATTAGCCAGACTTGGGGATGTGAGAGGGGGAAAGCCGAAGTACTGTGTTACTATGGATGAATGTAGTACAGAGGAAGTAGAAACTAATGTAACACGGAAGGAATTATGTGGAATTCTAGTTAAAGATAGAATTGAAGATGAATGTGGTAAGAACGGTGAAATGCCAGTGAACGTATTTATGTAAATTTATATTACCGATAGTTACTGTTCCGTATGACTTAAATATTAAGTAATGAAGTTTAATAGGATTTAACAGAGGTAGATAAGGAACCTGCTGTGTGTAATTTTAATTCAGTCGTGAAGTTAGGATGGTAAGGGGCGCGTAGTGCCTACGCTTATTGATTTAGATTGACTAAAATTATTTAATTTTGAAGACAGAGGTTGTCGTGCTATTGAGCAATGCAGGTAAGTTGAATGTAGGTCCTTAAACTGCAGGTAAGTTGGATGAAGTAAGAATTAAATTTTAAAAGTAGGAAGGTTATTACATAGGTAAGTAATCGAAAGAAAGTAATAATTATTATGGCAACCATAATTAAGAATATAATGGTAATAAAGATTTAATTCAAAAGTGAGTGAAGATCAGATGATACAGTGGTAATAAAACTAGTGAGTTGAAGAATTAAGTATTGATTTAATAAAGAAGTTTCAGTTGAGGACAGCGAGGTTATCAGCGGATATATGTTGAGAAATTTATAAGTGGTTTAGAATTGTTAATGGTAATGCGTTGTATGAATTAACCAACATCGGGTTGAAATGAGGAAGTAGTAACTAATTAGGACATCTGGTAACTTACTTGGTGACAGATATGTGTGTGTGTATGTGTGTATTTTCACGTAAATGGACGTGAGTTTGAAGAAGTAGGCCAACGAAGGTAATGCCGTTGAGCAAAGTGGTTTTAAGTTTTTGGTAAGATGCCAAATGAAGTAGGTTGGAGGAAGTTTTTGGAGGATGAAGTAGGTCAGCAAGGTATATTCCGTTGAGCAATGAGATTTTTTATGGTGTCTACGGGACTACGTGAAGTTAATGTTGGGAGTTTTTTTTAAGTATATATGGATGTATGCACACAAGGTAATAAGAGATTACAAAGGTAATATGGTCCAAGTTTGAGTTACAGTTACGCAGGTTTTAAAGATATTACAAGGCTTGTTATTGAGCTAAACCACTTTGTAGTAAAAAGTTACTGATGATTAATAACGAATTAATGATGTGGTAGATTGTTGTCCTACACACAGGTTAAAGTAAAGATAATAATTATAATTAAAAGGTTGACATAATATTTACTAATATTGAAAGGAATTTGTTATAATTCGACGTTTGAGGATTTAAAGATAAATCATTTTTTTTAGTAGACAGGAAATTAAAGTTTTATTTATGTCATACGGAGTTAGTAAAGATAAGTTAATATTTTGAAGGAAGAATAAGTTAGTAATGTAAGGTGAAGATACCTAAAGGATAATAATGAAGTTTCAATTAAAGGCAGGTGTAATTTACGCATTTAATTTGATAGAGAAGAAAGTATCTGAACTGTGTTAGAACTCAGAACTTGCTTTATGAAGTGATTATGGGAGAATATTTGCGAATTAGGAGTGTCGGTGTTATTAACTATCAACTGGAACACTGTCATTATTTTAGGAAGACAATAGTTAGGAAAGCTAAGTGTGATGTTATTATTCCAAGGAATTAGTCGAAGCATGTAAGATTTTTTAGCTGAAATTTAATGTGTTATTGGTCAGTAAGAGGTGACCTGTAACAGTAAGAAGAAGTGGGATTATACCACGAATAGGGGAGGTTTTTGTATGTGACGTGTGATGTCACGATGAGTTTTGAGAGATTCTGGTATAGCAAGAGTGAGCTATAGTCCAGGCGGTCAGAACAAGTAGGAAGTGGTGTTTGGAGGACACGGTACTTAATTAAGAGTTTTGAGAGAAAACTAAGGGGGGTTTATAGGCATTCAGCAAAAAGTCAAATCATGAATAGACTAAGTTCAAAGTATAAGAGCATTAATATTTTGTGGAACGAAATATTTATTCCGAGGAGTTTGTCATGTGTTTTTGTGAAATAGTTTAGTGATATACGTAATTCAGGTATTGAGTAGTATTTTGTCCAAGTCTTAATCATTTTGTTATGGTAAGTAAGGAATGACGTTACGGTAAAGTTATATCTTGACGCTAAGTTAAATTTTATAAAGTGAACGAGAAGTCAGATTTTATGTTTATTGGTGATTTTGAAAATTCAAGTTATTGTTTTCGAGAAGTAGTAAAGAGGAATTATGGTTTTATGAGAAGTTAAGAAGTCGTGGAGACTTAGGAAGTATTAATTTGGAAGGAGGCGGCCGTGGCCTAAGAAAGAATTAAGCCACGAAGGCAGGTGAGTAGTAACTTGGATATTTAAATGAACTGTTTAATAACTGCTTTGAGGTATTTCGATGTCATTATGTATTTGGGGAAATATTTACATGTATGACATATGCACTGAAATAGGAATTGCCTTAGGTATCTTGCTAAGTTATTTTTTTCTTCAATTATTGAAATTTTACTGCATTTGAGTAATCCCTTTATAAAGACGAAAGGAATATTGTATTGTTTGCATCCTATTATCGTGTGCTGTAATAGTTATTATGGGTTAATCAGCTGGTATTACAACAATGTACTTCTACGCCAGACTGATATACAAAAACTACGTTCAAAAGAGATGAAGCCAAAATTGTATGTCATGCATACGATCACCGAAATATAAACGAGTACAGCGTTGACATATATGTCAAAAATAAAAGTGAAGGGCATTTTATATGTATTTTTTTTACAGCATATAAAAAAATGAACATTATGAACATTTGGAAGAATGAGATGAATGAAAGTTAAAATATGATTTTTTTGTGAAGAATACATTTATGTATATTTTTTTTACAACATATATAAAGAAGAATGAACATTATGAACATTTGGAAGAATGAGAAATGATAGTACAAATATGTAAAGTGAAAAGAGTATGTTCTTGTATATTTTTATGTATTGTTGAAGGGTATTATTTGTATGTTGTCGTTATGGGGGTATTAATATTTACATTTGTATTCATTTGTGTAGGATGTGTAGTGATATAAATAATGTTACATTTTATTTTAAATTATTTATATCAGGGGCGATTGTAACGATTCGATCCCATAGCTATTATATTTATAGGGTTATTCATTTATAATTATCATATTTATTATTCTTATTAATTAGTACATCAATGAGATGATTTTTATATCAGATAATTGTAAGCGGTTTTTATTATTATATTCAATTAGATTTTTATTAACAATTACTTGTAAAGAGACGAAGTATTATATATTGCAACAAGACTGGCGATATGGACTAACCCTGTGCGTCACAAACTGAACGACGTAGTAATAATTACACCACGGCAAACTGCGTCATTTTCCTGAGATGTTAAGAAACCCACTATGGTGTAACCAACACGCCATTTTCTACGGTACGTACGCGTCTAAAGATTACAAATTGTGGTGCAATTAGCCCTCGTGAGAGAATGAACACTGAAGAAAGGGAAGCTTACTGGAGGGGGAGACCGTCGAAGACCACGTGACAACGAAGTCATTAGTACCTGCGACTCCGACAAAAGACGCATTGATCTATAGCTATCAATGAAGGAAGGAAGTTGTAACCTTGCTTTCTGGGTCCTAATGGACTGAGCACCGAGAGTCGACACTGAACGATGTCTTGCCGACATCTATATCAATACATAATGGGTTATATCCCTGATCAAGAGTCTTTCTACAGATGGCAACGTACTTAATGAGGATATTTCATAGTAAATGAGATATCACATCATTTTTTTAAACATAAGTGACGTAACATCGAGATCATCGATCATTTCTTAAATATGACGAATCTTCGACTGGGTGAGCCAACAATTCAATAAAACTATCGTCTCTATTATAATTTAACTTCATTTAACTTTCAATTCATTTTAATATTCATTTTCTTTTAAATAATTAATTGCCGCATTGAGTAATTTTAAATTCAATTGTGTGACTATCACTATTCTGTTTTATTAATATTTTGTTTTTGCATTTAATAAATTCATTCTCTTCAACGTAATGCCTATTTCTTTCATTGTAGTTGGTACTTTAGGGCAATCATACTCCTTGATTAAATACTGGATTGGTTAGATGACTTTGTCTCACTACGGCCCGGGTAAGTGGTTCTCGACTCTACTGCTGATAGCCGAGGTTAAATCAATAAATTTCGATTCACTATCTTAAATAGGAATCTGGCGCTCAACAACTTATTATATTACACTATCACAGGTAAGGTCACACCACAGTGTATATTATTTATTCATATCATGTTTGTTTTATTGAACCACAATAGTTAACACCACGTTCAACTTATATTAAAAATGTTACAACCTTTGAAGGTTAAACTCTCCAAGCCTTTCTTATTAGAAACATCACAGGGAAAGGCTTTCGAGACAAGTCCATTTCAAATCAACCCGATACCAAAACTTAAGAAGAGGGCTTCTACAAGAGGGCAGTTCCACCATCCTAACCTCCTCCCCGTACAAATCGGAATTGCAGCAAGCTAAAGAACATAGGCAGGCTAAAGAAACTATGGGAAGTAAACAACCTGCAGACTTAAAAACAACATGTGGTCGAGGTCGTCCGAAAAAGGAGGGATGTAAGAAACGTCTCGAGTTCAAGAAGAAACATCAGGAAGAATTGAGTTCTGGTTCTGATGAAGACTCGAACGACATGTTCTCAGGCTCTTCTGAATTACGAGTTCCACCAGGGGTATCATCCCTCTCTGGTGAAAAAGATGCAGAGTACATGTTTTGCAGTGTTAAGTTTTCAGGGGACTCCAAAGGTGAACTGTGGGCGATGTGTGTGATGTGTTTACTCTGAGCTCATGTAGAATGTACGGGGGCGGAGAATGATGTCTACGTATGTGACTTTTTCGCACTTGAATACATTGTGTGCATTTCTCATGAATAAGCTGTAAAATGTGTTTTCTTTGTAAAATTACACTAAGTTCCACTAATTTACCATTTGGTTACTTAATCTGTACCCATTTATGAATAATTTTTCAGGGGTCCACATTAGGAACCCATTTTAAAAAATCAACAAAACGCAATGTTTATGAAAAACATGTTTATACCTACAATAGTTGATCAATAATTTTAAGTAAAATATAACAGTTGGAGGACTAATTAAAGAATGTGTTGCAAATACTTTGATTTAATTTTCGGCAAAATTATATTTTAAAAACTCCTAAAACAAAACGGGGGCCCGAGTTTGGGTACTTTCCTCTAATCGATTAATCGACTAATCGAATAATACTGTAGCAAACCGAAGACACGATTAATTGATTATTAGACACGAGATAAGAAGTTTAAATGAGAGGTCATCCTTTAAGTTGAATTGTGCCTATTTTTGGAATGATGTATAGAAATTTATAAAAGTTACTTTTTGCCTAAATATACAACGTGTCCTTCCTTGTTTCTGTTAACAATAACCAAATAAGAGTCAGTGACATCAGTGATAGTTTCGGAGATATAAAATGCCGGTGAATACTTCGCACAGCCACCATGTTGGATTGGTGAGACGTTATAAAATTTGAGGGCACGGTCAGGGTCGGGAGAAATCGAACTATGACCTACCGAGGTTCATTGAAATCGCTCCAGCCATTTAGAAGTTATTAGGTGGGGACACACATATACACACACATACACACACGGAAATGAAAATAGGCTAAAATGAATATATATTTCTGCTTTGATTAATCGGTAACTGAAATGAATCAGTCCTAGTTACAAGTAGCGTTATTGAGGTGCAGCTAACGCATAACCGCGCATCATACCAGATGTGCGGTGAATCATATTACACAAAGGTTAATCTAGGATCACCGATACTGGCAGAGCGAAGCCCTGTGGCGCACATACAGTATTTTCTAATACCAACTCCGTCCCTTTGTTTGAGCTGGAGGCTGACATGATAAGATTATTAGGCCTTGATAATTGATCCTATCAGCCCTGGGGAATCATTCTCACAAAGCTGTGTTGGACACAGCTAGAGTAATGTGATAGTACTGTTTGTATATGCAAGTGTCGTAATGGACTTCATGTAATCCAGACGTGGGAATATTGGCTCACAGTATCGGTTCACTGTGCTTCTGTGATGGCACTGGTATATTCAGTTGCGAGGTACTGTTCTTCAGTGAGGTTATAATAATAATAATAATAATAATAATAATAATAATAATAATAATAATAATAATAATAATAATAATTACACACTAAGGGCGACTTGGAAAAATCCTCACAGAAGAAAGAAAAAAAAATAAGGAAAATAATTGGACCAAAGCACACAGATGAAGGATACAGGCTTCACTCCAGAGACACCACAGAGAAATTGTCCAACCTCGCAGCAGACATCAGAAAGAGGCGACTAAAATTTTACGGCCACATCAGCAGACTCCCACAAACCAGACTCACCAACAAAATTCTTAGATACATACAGCGGCTCAAGATTACTACACCCTGGATGATGCAAGTCAAAATTGATCTAGTAAAAGCACAGGTCGACCCAGAAGACGTCATAGACAAAAGCGTATTTAGACACAAAGTATACAAGTGGGAAGTGTTGTCAGAGAGAGCTGCACCTACAGCCCAAAGACCAAATTGGACCGAAGAAAGGAAGAAGGCCTTTAGTGCACGAATGAAAGAGTAATGGAAAGACAGGAAGAACAAAAAGTCATGATTGCTTCGCGTGGTCTAATAGGCCTGTAACGTGTAAAATAAAAACAAGAAGTTCCGTGAAGAACTATACAGCCTAATTTTCATGCCAATGATTATTCTACAGTATATGAATCTATCTAGAATAATGACGAAATTAAGTTGGTAATATCGAAATATCTAATTATTTCAAAATATACCTGGTATAATGTAGCCTAATAGAGCACTACAGTTGGCAGCCCTGGTGACTGAATATATTCTTAGTTCCATCTCTTAAGGTACAGAATACAAAATTTGGTTGAAGTCCATTGGACGTTACATGCAGTTAGACACTGGATCTATCAGCACGCCTATAAGCATGTTGGCAACAATGTCATGTGTGTGCTTGTCAGAAATAATCTGAAATATTATGATATCTTGTTGTGCCAATTTCGGATGAAATCCATTTGTTAGTATAGAAGTTACATGTATTTGAAAATTGGTCTTATCAGCAGGCATAGAATCATGTTGGCAGCACTGACTTATATTAATTACTCCAAATTAATCTAGAATGTCAGGTGCTATACGTGTGCAAAGTATAGAGCTGTTGGCTTGCAAACTTTCTGATATATTGATATTAAGGTAAAAATAATATAGACAGCATTTATTAACAGTTGGTAGCCCTGATTGCTCTTTACAATACTTATAGTCATATCTGTTATGTTACACATTGCACATACGAAATTTGGTTGAAATCAAACTGATAGTATAGAACTTACATATATTTAAAAATTGGTACTATCAGTAAGCTTATAATCATGTTGGTAGAACTGAAGTATATAAGTTACTCCAAATTAATCTAAAATGTCAGATTATGCTTGTGCATAGTTTAAATCTGTCGGCTTGCATACTTTCCGATATATTGGTATTTGGATTTAAAAAAATAGAGAGAGCAATTATTAACAGTTGGCAGCCCTGGTGGCTCTTAAGAATACACTCAGTCATTTCTGTTTATGTACACATTTTACATACAAAATTTGGTTGAAATCCAATTGATAGTGTAGGAGTTATAAGCATTTAAACATTGGACCTATCAGAAGGCTTAACATTATTTTGGCAACACTGTCATGTATGGCCTCCTGGAAATTATACTGAAATAGCATTATCTACATGTGTGCCAATTTTGGAATAGCTCCCAAGCATACCTTGCAAGATATCCAACATGGAGCTCAAATTTCTAGTGCGTTTTTTCAGCAGTTGGTAGCACTGACATCATTTTCAAATTTGGACGTGAGATATTCCGGTGCACATCTTTACACATACTAAATTTGGTTTTGATTGCTGCAGCCGTTTAGGAGTTGATAGGGGGGGGGGGGACACACACACAGCCAGCCCGACAGACAGACAGACACATTTTCCCGGATCCATCTCATAAGTCTACTTTTTCCTCATTTTTGCTAAATGTGAAAAGTAGGCTAAAAATAAATAATAATAATAATAAAATTTACTTAATTTTCTTAGAGGTAGACAAGGATTCGCATGAAGTAGAGATCACCCACGCAGACATTATGGAACGTGATCTTTTGAAGGAAAAGCTTGGAGCACACCACCAATTCCAAGAAAAAGCGAAATTAATAAACCGGCAAGAAGTGGTCTGAAGAAAGAAAGGAGTCTCACTGGCAGCGAATGCGTGAACACTGGGCTATGATTAAGGCCCAAAGACGGAAGCAGTTGAAATGACGTGGTCCATAGCTGGCATAAACGAAGAAATAATAATAATAATAATAATAATAATAATGATAATAATAATAATACCGATATCGTATGGCTTCGGGTGCCGGGTGAAATCATTGTCCTTTGACGCCCAGAGGGCAGCTTGCATGTCGAATTTTGTTGTTCCTTGGAACGCTATGAAAGTCAAGGCGGTTAGATATTTAAGCTCCTTGACACTATAGCGCTTTATAGAAGAGAAAGGAGAAACTTTTGTGTTGGCGGAAAATTCCAAGATTAATTTTGCCATTATGAACACGGCCTACTGAATACAAATGGCTTCTTTAACATGCCAACAACGTATGACATGCATGTCGTGATATTTTTAGCCTTTCAAAAATCACTTGCGAACCTGCAAGCTCGGGGTTGGTAGTCCGACACGAGGTTGAACAGCCCACATGTTACACCGCCCTGAATCAGACAATGAGCATCATCAGTGGTCCAGTATAATCAACTCCTCTTTTCTGGTTGCCGGTGCTGAACCGTATCGAACCACCAATACAAAATGGAGATAAAACCTTCTTATCCATGAGTTTATAATGACGATGATGATGATTATGATAATTGTTGCTTTAAGGGCATAACATCTAGGTTATCGGCCCCTAATGCTTTGGATGATCATGAAAAATGAAATGTATTTATTTATTTATTTTGCGAATGGCAACACATTGTAAAGCACAACAATATTCAGAATACATACCAGCAAAAATACTAGGACATTATTACAATAAAAGCAAAACAGAGAATATTAGTGTAACCTAGAATCACAATTGACACTTATAATGTAAAATTTAAATACGAAAAATGAAAATGAATCCATAATTAAAACTAACTAAAGCTTTCAAACTAGAAGGAGAAGAAGAAGAATAAGAAAACAAAGAGAAAAGAAGAGAAAGGGAAATAAATACCCTCAACCCTCGAAGAATGGAGATTGAGGGACTTGGAAGGAAGGGGAGCCAAGAAAGGCAGATAGGAAAGTGAAAGGAGAGGGTCCGCCCCAAAGGTAATGAATAAAAGGGGGGGAAACTGGACCAAGCTCAGGAATCCCTCGAGGTGGCCAACTCCCGAACTCACTAGCCGTGAGCCCTTGAGGGTGTAGCAATATCCAGGGTGCACCAGAAGTGGTGGGGCTACATACATCCGGTCTCCTTGAGGGCAATGTGTAGATGGCAGGAGATATAATGTGTTTCCAAAAGGGCACAATAATGAAAATAAAATGAAGGCTGATCCCTCGAAGAATGAGGGATCAGGAAAGATGAGACAAGGGCCAATTAAGGCGGGAAAGGAAAAGACTCCCTAAGCCTCGGATACCCTAATACCTTCGGGGTCGTAAGAGAACAAGGGTTGACCAAGAGAGGTCGACAGGAAAGAAGACGGAGAGGAATCCGACACAAGTAAGTGGAAGCAATGCCGGACTCAGCTGGGGTCCCGTGGTTGCCAACCCACGCCCCACTAGATGTGAGCCCCTTGGGGGGATCCGTGAGTTTACGAAATACCAGTGAACGTAGCCCTCCCAATTCCTGAAGACGTATTTTATAAATTTTGGTCGTTTTAAAAACCACGTTGTCCAGCTTTGTTAAAGCGGCTTCGGTGGCGTAGTCGGTAGCATGCTGAACTGCTGTGCCCAAGATAGCGGGTTCAAACCCGGCCGAAGTCGTCGGATTTTTTAAGTACGTTAAAAATCCTTCAGTATGCCTTCCTTCGGAGGGGAAGTAAAGCCGGCGGTCCCATGTCATAGATTTATGGCATGTAAAAGATCCTTTCGCAGACTAAACTTGTGTAAAGCAAAATTTGTTAGGTTAGATTTCGTCAGAACGCTCTATCAAAGTTCCAACGTTCACCACTAGGTATCATTGATATCTGGTGGCGAATGTTGGAACTACTTGAAATTGAACGGTACTTGTAGCTCACCCTTTAGGGTGTCCACTGGAAGCAGCTACAGACTCAGGCGAGCCGAACATGTCCTCGGACACTCCCGGCACTAAAAGCCATACGATAAATGAATAAATAATAATAATAAATAGCTTTGTTAAAATGATGATGATGATAATTGTTGTTTTAAGGGGCCTAATATCTAGGTTATCGGCCCCTAATGGTTTGAGTGATCGTCAAGATGATAATGAAATGTAAACTATAACTAACTACTAACTTATATACTAGAAGAAGAAATGGAAAACAAAAGGAGAATAAGGGAAATAAAGGACGGGAGAAAAAGAATTGCCCTCAACCCTCGAAGAATGCGGATTGAGGGACTTGGAAGGAAGGAGAGCCATGAAAGGCAGATAGGAAAGTGAAAGCAGAGGATCCGCCCCAAAGGTAATGAATAAAAGGGGGAAAAACTGGACCAAGCTCAGGAATCCCTCGAGGTCGCCAACACCCGAACTCACTAGCCGTGAGCCCCTGGTGGTGTAGCAATATCTAGGGTACACCAGAAGGGGTAGAGCTACATACACCCTGCCTCCTTGAAGGCCTTGAGCAGAACGCAGAAGATAAGAGGAAAAGGAAAAGAAGGCTGACCTCTCACAGAAGGAGGGTATCAAAAAAGATGAGACAAGGGCCAATTAAGGCGGGAAAGAAAGATACTCCCTAATCGCTTTGTTAAAAGGTCAGGAGTTGGTTATGAGAGGGTTTAACGTTGCAGCAGGATGGCAACAGAAGTGGAACAACGCAGGTGTTAAGAAATGGTAGTCACTACTTTTGCACCCAACACCCACAAGCAGGTTGTGTTCTGCCACGTAAAACGTTGGTCGTCTTTAACCCTAGATGGTAGCGCTCGTCTCCGTGACGAAAACGGGATACACTTCTGCTTCCCCCATTTCTCCCTACTGTCCGAGTGTTTAGTAGTCCTAAAATACAACGCAAATTAGTTAAAATCCATAAAACAAAACAAACAAACAAACAAAACAAAAAATTAGACAAAATGAAAAATGTAGACTACAAAAAAAAACTACAACAAACCAAAATTATTCAAAATCCAAAAAGAAAACAATCACAATTAGTCGCCATTTGTTAAAACCAGCTCAAAAATTCAAAACAAATAAATAAAAGATTAGTCAAAATCCATAACCCCCCCCCCCCCCACACACTCACAAAAAAACAATCAAAATCAGACTAAATAAAAAATGTAGACTGATAAAAATCTGAAGCGCACAAAAATCAAAAGTAGTCAAATTTCAAAAAGAAACAATTAGTGAAAACCAGCACAAAAATTCAACATAAATAAATGGAAGATTAAGGTAATTAAAATCCATAAGACCCCAAAAAACAATCGGAATCAGATAAAATGAAAAATGTAGGCTACTAAAATAATAAAAAGAAGAAAAATCATAATTAGTCAAAATTCCTAAAGGAAAACAGTCACAATTAGTCACTATTAATGAACACCAGCTCAAAAATTCAAAATAAATAAATTAAAAAAAAAATATATCCATAATCAAAAAAAGAATCAAACAAAATTACTCAAAAACAGTCTCTAACCATTGTGCAGGCCTAGGGAGTGAAATAAAAGTTGACTTAAGTGGTATTTATTATGAGTTTCTAGAATCGTAGTCTTCACCGATGCGAGGATACCGATAACAATGTTGTAATTAGCGCTACCGTTCCAGGGTTAACAGGGTACGAACCAAGCACGGCGGTGTGCCTCGGTGCTGTATAAGTGGGGCATAGAAACATCACCCACTGTGACTGTGGTGCTCCGAGACAGACATACCCACACACAAAGTAAATAAACCATATTTTCCCGCTAGATCACGGATGTTTTCCTGTACAATTTTCACGTCTTAAATGCTTCCTAACCTGGAGAATCATATGTTCCTGGTTGCATGGTTATATCCCGACCAACCCAATCTTTATCGCATTTTGATTTTCACAAACAGAGAAGGAAAGAGCTTCTCTTAAGAGACATTGGTTATGATATTTAGTTGAAATATCACACTTCTAGCTCTTCATGCTGGGAACTTAATGTAGTAAACATGACTTGGGAATTAAGATTTTCGAATAACCAAACAAAAAACAAAAAACTTTACATCAGAATAGGTATATCAAGAAAGCCATATCCTTCAGAGCAAAGTTACGACATTATGCCGCTGTGATTAAACCGGAAGCTCTTTATAGTTCTGAATGCCTTGTTTTATACAGAAAAGGAGAAACAGAGTCAGAAAAGAAAGAACGAAGAATACTTAGGATAATATTGGGGCCAGTACAGAGGGCAGATGGCTTATGGAGGAATAGTGATTTGTACAACCAGGCGGAGAAACTTACGGACACGATGCGTAAGAGAAGGATTACATTTTATGGCCACCTCACACGAATTAGCAACAATAGTTTAACCAAAAGGATATTCACTTACATTAGCAAATTAAAGTCCACCACAAAATGGGTTGAGGCAACACGAGCAGATCTCAAAGGAGTTGGCATCACTCAAGAAGATATTCTCCACAAATCACTGTTTCGAAGGGAGGTCGATAAATTTTGAGGGTTTCAGGAAAAAACTAGCTCAAAAACCAAGGTCATCTGGTCTGAAGCGAGGAGGAGGAGACTCAGCGAACGCATGAAGAAATTCTGGGAGGAGAAGAAGAGATTGGCAAGTCAGCCGATTGTTCAACACGGTCCACAGTAGGCCAAAACCGACAGAAGAAGAAGAAGAATCTTTATATCAATTTAGTGAACTACATACGACAAAGGATGTGGTCTAACGCTTGGTGTTCATGACTTGTCAGTGCAAACGGGAGTAGCGTAGATATTTCAATTTTGATTTGACTATAAAAGGGTCAACACTAGCGCTCGTAGTGATTGATTTAGTGATGTTCATACGCCAAAGGATGTGGTCTAACGCTCGATGTCCATCTATTGTTTGGACGAAACCATACGAGTATTGTCTGTCTTGTCTTCTGTTGGCGAGGTTTGCGTTTCTTTGAAGTAATTTCATTTGTTGTTGTTGATCGTTCAATGATTACAATGTGTTCATCTTGTTGCGGACTCCTTCCAGGTTCGTCGCTGAATCTCACTACTTTCTGATTTTTAGCCTATTTTCAATTTTGAAAAAATAGGCTTATGAGATCACCTTTTGCCCGTGTGTCTGTGTGTGTGCGTGTGTGTGTGCCCTCCCCTAATAACTTCTATACGGCTGGAGCGATTTCAATGAAACTCGGTAAGTTCTTAGCACTACTCCGGGCGACCCCGACCGTGCCCTTCAAATTTTCATACGTCTCACCAATCCACATGGCGGCTGTGCGAAATATTTCACCAGCATTCAATATCTCCGAAACTATTCCTGAAATCACCCTGGAATTTTTTACGGTAATAAAGGGAACTACTAGAAGTTCACCTATGTGACTATTGAAAAACTGGTAACTACAAAACCAACATGGCGGAAACGCGAATTTGCGACGTTTAAGTAGACGTTTCTCGCGATTTAACCAACCAAACGCAATAAAACTTGGCACAGTATATGTTTATATACATTGTAATGCACCGACATCAAACTTCGTTCAATTGTTTACATAACCACAAGATGTCGGATGTGCGAAATATTTCACCGGCATTCTATACCTCTGAAACTATTAGCGGTATCACCCTGAAATTTTGTACGGAGATAAAGGGTACTACTGCATGTTCATCTATAAGACTTTCAAAAACCGGTTAACTACAAAACGAACATGGCGGCCAAGCGAATTAAAATTTTTTTTAGACCTTTCTCGCGATGTAATGCTCCATACGCAATGAAATCTGGTACAGGAAATGTTTATACACATTGTAATGCACTGGTATCCAATTTAGTTCAATTGTTTACATAACCTCAAAATGGTAGCTGTGCGAATTTTAAAATTAAGTTTCTATTTATTGTGTCGTAATCATGCGATCGAAGTGAATGTTTGAATAATGAACCTACGCAATAATTTTCCTTTAATGGTACATGACTCTATGGCCTATAGGCAACATTTAACAATCCTACATGGCGACCATACGAAATATTTAGACGGCTCTGAATATCTACGAATCTATTATGGCAATCAAACTGAATTTCCTTATGATCATAGGGGCTATGAACATAAATTCACCTATAGGACTTAAAATAACCTAGTGATCACAAATCCAACATGGCGGCGACGCGAAGTATAAATATTCACATGGACGTTTCTCGCAATTTAACCATCCGAGTGCAGTGGAACTTGGTACAGTAAATCCTTATACGAATGTTAATACACTGGCATCTAATTTATTTCAATTGTTTCCATAACCACAAGATGGCAGCTGTGCGAAATTTTAAAATCTCCTTGTTACTTCTTGTGTCCTAATCATGCGATTGAAATTTGAATGCTACACGTACACAATAATCTTCATGCAACAGTACATAACAGTAGGACCTACATATATAAAATCCCACATGGCGACCATCCGAAATATTTAGTCGGTTCTCAATATCTACGAATCTATTACAGCAATCAAACTGACAATTTGTATGTTGATAGGGGAAATAACTATAAATTGGATATATGAAAATAGGCCGTATAGTTTTTCACGGAACTACTTGTTTAATTTTCCTATTCCTCTTTTGAATATTTTGTGTATTAACCAAACGCCTTTTACGTGTTGGCGGCCTGGTGACGCACACTAAACTGACAAGTCATGGACACCAAGGGTTAGACCACATCCATTGTGGTCTAAATCTCTCACTACAAGGTTAGTGAAGACCCATACATCGCCAAACCAAAATTTAAAAAAAATACTTCTGTTTTAAAAATATCAAAAAACTGCTTCCCACAAATTTATGATAAAGAATCAAAGTATTGATTACAACAATCAAACTTCAATTTCATTTAAATCTATAGTACAAGTTCTATTTTAAAAGCAAGCGTTTATAATTTTGCATGTTTCTTCAAAATATCATGAAATCCGGAATTACTTTCCAAAGTTTTATTTTGAAAGATGATACAGCTTTACAAAATACGCATTTTGATACTTTTCCGGGTCTTATAGCTTTTCAACTTTTACTTGTTTCAATGCCATCTACGTCGCTATACAGAGTTTTAAACGTTAATAAGAATCCCCCTGTAGAGGGACAAGGCATGCTTGACACTGGGTGGAAATATATGTGAATCTAAATACTGAGTAATGAAGATACATTTTCCGCCTCTCACGATGTAAATAAATTCTGCGACTAATATTTGTTTGGAGTGAGACCTAATGTGTATGTGTGTGTGTGCGCGCGCTCGCGAGTAGACCAGATTTATATTAACGTGGATTAGTGTAATAGCAAAGAAACAAGTACTGCACTATATGCCTGACCAGTAATTTTACGAACCCTCAAACCGTAACCTTTATAATAAACTAGCAGATGTACCCGTTCTTCGAACGGTGTTCGGTGTTAACACCAGACATAATAATAATAATAATAATAATAATAATGTTATTGGTGTTACGTCCCTTTTAAGTACTGTTGCTTTTAGAGACGCACCAGACAATATCAATTGAGCTACTATTGAAATGGTTAGCGGCTTGTAATTCCTTCATAAGTTTATCAGAACGAAGTTAGTTTTCTGGGAATATCACACACACTGTTAATTTAAGGGCCTTAAAATGTGGTTTTCGGAGACCCCTTATAGACTCGCGAATTTTGTGTTTCACATTGAGAAGCGCAACATATGCTTTGGTCGTCCTTCTAGGATAATTTTTATATTTCGCCTCTTTTAGCATGTATTTTGAGAAGTTTTTCCCTATATCCACCCTTCTACTGTATGAAAAGTACGGGGAGGAGTTTTATAAATGATTGGCGTATTGACTCATGTTTACCGTACCTAATTTTACGATGCACCAAGCATCCGAACACGATTTATAGGCGTACATAAAGATACACAGAAAGACAGACAGGCAATTCTATTGTCTACAACAAATCACCCAGATATCCAAATATGGGTATATCTACCTTACAGTATCAAACAAAATCATCCTTACGATGAATCCGTATGTCGACAAAAAAAAAAAAAACATTAGTTGAAATGTGCTCTCAAACTAAATTCACCTAACGTGTACTTCCTGACATGAAATAGAATTGAAAGCCTTGTAGATGAAACGCAATACACGTCACATAAAAACTGACCCTCTACTGTACGTTTTGGTGGGTCCCCATACACAGGAAGACCTCTATCATAAATTATAAAAGCTTGTGGTGCATGAACATTCAGGTTCTTTAGTCTCAAATGGCTCAAATTCCTAAAAGCCGCAAAAAATGCTGATTCAATTCAGGAATTTTTGAAAATAATGTTGTTGTTTGGAGATATAATAGACCTTCTGTACTATATGTCGCACGTGAAAATTGCATGAAAAAATCCTAGGTTACCCCTAAACCCCCTTAATTGCATTGATGAATTATACAGTCTACGTTGGTTCCGTGATAACCTTATATTTGCAAACTTTCACAGAAATGTAATAAATGTAATAAATTACTTCTTACTGAAATAGATGGAAAGTTGAATGCCACCCCTTGAGATAATGTTGTCATGGTTACCGATTTGCATTCCTTCATTAGTTTGTTAAATTAAATTAAATTAGTTTTCTGGGAATGTTTTAGAAATTGTTGGTTTTAGAGCCTTATAATGTAGTTTTCGAGGACCCTCGAGTTTTATTTCCGGCACCGAGGGGCTTTGTCTCGTCGTTGTACGCCATAATATAATACTAATAATAATAATATAATATAGGGATAGGAATATAATAGACCTGCCATACCACACCCGCAGGTGACAATCGCGTGAAAAAATTCTAGACTACCCCTTGACCCCCTTAAGCGCATTTTGCGTATTGATGAAATTTACAGCTTAATTTTGTTCCATAATAACCATCTAGCCGTTTGCAAACTTTCACACTACCGTAATGTAATTAATGGAATTGCATTGCGTCTTACAGCAATAGATGGACCTCTGAGAATCTGTTCCCATGGGTATCGGCTTGCATTCGTTCATTAGTTTATTAAATTAAATTAGTTTTCTGGGAATATCTCAAAAACGGTTGGACGTAGGACCTTAAAATGTGTTTTTAGGGCCCCGAGTTTTGTCTCTCACATTGAGGGGCTGAAAATGAGCTTTGTCTCGTCCTTCTACTCCTATTTCAGCATGTATTTTAAGGGGGTATGCCCCCTTTTATGATATGTACAGTGAAGAGTTACATCAATGATTAGTGTCGTGCCTCTGATGGATATCTGTACCAAATTTTACGTTTATACACCCAGCCGTTCTCGATTTATAAGGGAACAAAGTTGTCCACAGACAAACAAACAGACAGACAGACAAAAATATTTTCGCGCGCATCCGTCATAAAACAGTATGAAACGCGTAAATAACTCAAATTTCCGTAGAAATTCAGAAAAAAACAGACAAACTTTCATTTTTAGCCTATTTTCAATTTTGAAAAAAAAATAGGCTTATGAGATCACCTTTGACGGTGTGTGTGCGTGTGTGTGTGTGTGTGTGTGAGGTGTGTGTGTGTGTCCCCCTAATAAAATCTAAACTGCTGGAGCGATATCAATGAAACTCGGTAAGTTCATAGCACTATTCCCGGCGACCTCGACCGTGCCCTTCAAATTTTGTTACGTCACACCAATCCAACATGGCGGCTGTGCGAAATATTTCACTAGCATTCAATATCTCCGAAACTATTACCAATATCGCCCTGAAATTGTGTACGGTGATAAAGGGCACTACTAGAAGTTTATTTATGAGACTTTCAAAAACCGGGAGACTACAAAACCAACATGGCGGCCAAGCGAAGTTGAGACTTTTAAATAGACTTTTCTCGCGATTTAACTATCCAAACGTGATGAAACTTGGTACAGCAAATGTTTATAGACATTGTAATGCACTGAAGTCTAAATTAGTACAATTGTGTTCATAACCTCAAAATGGCGGCTGTGCGAAATATTTCACTGACATTCTATATCTCCGAAACAATTACAGATATCACCCTGCAATTCTGTACGGTGATAAAAGGTACTGATACAAGTTACCTATGTATATTTCATAAACCTGTAAAGTATAAAACGAACATGGCAACCAAGCGAATTTGAAATATTTTAATAGAATTTTCTCGTGATTTTTTTCTCTGAGCGCCGTGAAATGTGGTACAGTAAATGATTTTGCAGTTTGTAATGCACTGCCATCTAATTTAATTCAATTGTTTACATAACCTCATGATGGCGGCTGTGCGAAATTTTAAAATTAATTTTTTATTTCTTGTGTCGTGATCATGCGATCGAAGTGAAAGTTTGAATAATGAACCTAGTCAATAATTGTCCTTGAATGATACATAACTCTATGGCCTATACATATAACAATCCTAAATGGCGAGCTTCCGAAATATTTAGACGGTTCTCAATATCTATGAATCTTTTACAGCAACCAAACTGATTTTTTTAAATGTTCATAGAGACTATGAACATATGTTCACCTATAGGACTTTCAGTAACCTGGTGAGCACAAATCCAACATGGCGGCGACGCGAAGTATAAATATTTTAATGGACGTTTCTCGCGAATTAACTATCCGGGTGTCATGAAACGTTGCACGTTAAATGCTTATACAAATGTTGATCCACTGGCATCTAATTTATTTCAATTGTTTGCATAATCACAAGATGGCTGCTGTGCGTAATTTTTGAATCTCGTTTTTACTTCTTGTGTTCTAATCATGCGATTGCAGTTTGAATACCACACGTGCACAATAATCTTAATGTAATAGTACAAAAATAAAAATCCAACCTGGCGACCATCTGAAATATTTAGACGGTTCTCAATATCTACGAATCTATTACAGCAATTAAACTGAAATATTGTATGTTGATAGGGGCAATTAATATGAGCAGGATATATGAAAATAGGCAGTATAGTTCTTCACGGAACTACTTGTTATATATGTAGAGATATACTGCACCGCCCGGTGTTGACCGTGTTTTATTGCACAAATTTAGGTTTTACTCGCTAACCGTTGGAGATACACGAAAAGTGATAAGGACCTTTTGAATAGAAAAATGAATGTTAAAGCTCATGTATGCCATCAAAAGGTTGCTATTTCTTAGCGTTCTCTTTTTATTTGAAATGGAAATATCAAATTTGGAACCAAAGGGTGTAGTGACGTCATAAATGTGGGTTTTACTCGCTAACCATTGGAGATAAACGAAAAGTGAAGCTCGTATGTACCGTCAAAAGTTTGCTATTTCTTAGCGTTCTCTTTTTATTTGATAAGGAAATATGAAGTTTTGATTAAAGTGTGTAGTGACGTCACTTAAATGGTTGCCATTTTTTAATAGTGCAAAATATCGAAATAAAATGTATCCTATATGTAAACCTGGTAAATGAGCTACATCCATGCAAAATTTCATTTAAATCGGACCAGTGGTTCTTGCGTTATTGAGTAGCACACAGTCAGACAGAAAGACAGACACACACCATCTCATTTTTATATATTAGTATAGCAGAAGTACCCGTCCTTCGAACGGTGTGATATATTAACACCAGACATTATCAATTGAGCTACTGTTGCAATGGTTAGCGGTTTTTCATTCCTTCAAAAGTTTATCAGGGACGAAGTTAGTTTTCTGGGAATATCACACACACTGTTAATTTAAGGGCCTTAAAATGTGGTTTTCGGAGACCCCTTATAGACTCGCGTATTTTGTGTCTCACATTGAGAAGCGCAACATATGCTTTGATCGTCCTTCTAGGATAATTTTTATATTTCGCCTATTTTAGCATGTATTTTGAGAAGTTTTTCCCTATATCCACCCTTCTACTGTATGAAAAGTACGGTGAGGAGTTTTATATTATTACATACAATGCGCACAAATGTGCATACTTAAAGACTTATATCCTATGTACAATGTTTGATACATTTAGCTCTAGTCTTTGCTATAGTCAATGATTGACTTTGTCCTCTTACGACATTTAGTTAGGTGGTATTTTTCACAATGTTCGTTGCATAGTACGCATACACATGCATTGTTTGGTTCGTGAAATTTGTCATTTCTACATATCTTGTGGTGATTGCCGTGCACTGAAAGTCTGGTTAGTACAGATCGCAGTTCTTGGTTCGCTTTTGCCCATCTCCTGTCAATCATGGCGTCTGTAGCGTAAAAGATTGGTGTATTGACTCATGTTTACCGTACCTAATTTTACGATGCACCACGCATCCGAACACGATTTATAGGCGTACATAAAGATACACAGAAAGACAGACAGACAATTCTATTGTCGACAACATATCACCCAGATATACAAATATGGGTATATCTACCATACAGTATCAAATAAAATCATCCTTACGATGAACCCGTATGTCGACAAAAAAAATAAAAAAGATTAGTTAAAATTTGCTCTCAAACTAAATTCACCTAACGTGTACTTCTTGACGTGAAATAGAATTGAAAGCCTTGTAGACGAAACGCAATACACCTCACATAAAAAATGACCATCTACGTTGTGTTAGGTCCCCATACGCAGGAAGACCTCTTTCATAAATTATAAAGGCTTGTGGTGCATGAAAATTCAGGTTCTTTAGTCTCAAATGGCCCAAATTCCTAAAAGCCGCAAAAATGCTGATTCAATTCAGGAATTTTTAAAAATAATGTTGCTGTTTGGAGATATAAAGGAAGATTGTAGTTTTACGTGACCATTAATCGCGAAATCATAAGCCACGGGACCTCCATTTTACGTGGAATCTGAACCACAGGGCATGGCATTTCACTTTGAAAATGTTTGGAGATATAATAGACCTTCTGTACTATATGTCGCACGTGAAAATTGCATGAAAAAATCTAGGTTACCCCTTGACCCCCTTAATTGCATAGATGAATTATACAGTCTACGTTGGTTCCGTGATAACCGTATAGCCATTTGCAAACTTTCACAGAAATGTAATAAATGGAGTGACATTACTTCTTACAGAAATAGATGGAAAGTTGGATGCCACCCCTTGAGATAATGTTGTCATGGTTACCGATTTCCATTCCTTCATTAGTTTGTTAAATTAAATTAAATTAGTTTTCTGGGAATATTTCAGATACTTTTGGTTTTAGGGCCTTATAATGTAGTTTTAGATGACCCTTTAGGGCACCCATGTTTTGTTTCTGGCACCGAGGGGCTTTGTCTCCTCGTTGTAAGCCATAATATAACAAGTAGTTCCGTGAAGAAAAATACAGCCTATTTTCATATATCCTGCTCATGTTAATTGCCTCTATCAACATACAAAATTTCACTTTAATTGCTGTAACAGATTCGGAGATACACACATCAAAAAAAGTTTTCCATCACCTCGGTTCCAAGAGTTCCGGAACCTTTAAATACAAAGGGAATAGAGATCAACACAAACAACATTTCAGCTCGTTTTATTGCTCATGAGACCCACACATTGCATGTTGTACCATCATACAGCTAGACTTTCAGCATTTGTGGTCCAGATTGCAGTACACACCACTACCTCTAATACCCAGTAGCACGTCCTCTTGCATTGATGCATGCCTGTATTCGTCGTGGCATACTATCCACAAGTTCATCAAGACACTGTTGGTCCAAATTGTCCCACTCCTCAACGACAATTCGGCGTAAATCTCTCAGAGTGGTTGGTGGGTCAAGACGTCCATAAACAGCCCTTTTCAACATATCCCAGGCATGTTCGATAGGGTTCATGTCTGGCGAACATGCTGGCCACTGTAGTCAAGCGATGTCGTTATCTTGAAGGAACGCATTCACAAGATGTGCACGATGAGGTCGAGAATTGTCGTCCATGAAGACAAATGCCTCTCCAATATTCTGCCGATATGGGTGCACTATGGGTCGGAGGATGTCATTCAGGTATCGTAAAGCCGTTTCGGAGCCTTCCATGACCACCAGTGGCGTACGTCGGCCCCACATAATGCCACCCCAAAACATCAGGGAACCACCACCTTGCTGCACTCGCTGGACAGTGTGTCTAAGACGTTCAGCCTGACCAGGGTGCCTCCAAACACGTCTCCGACGATTGTCTGGTTGAAGGCATATGCGACACTCATCGGTGAAGAGAACGTGATGCCAATTCTGTGGGGTCCATTCAGCATGTTGTTGGGCCCATCTGTACCGCGCTGCATGGTGTCGGGGTTGCAAAGCTGGACCTCGCCATGGACGTCGGGAGTGAAGTTGCGCATCATGCAGCCTATTGCGCACAGTTTGAGTTGAAACACGACGTCCTGTGGCTGAACGAAACGCATTATTCAACATGGTGGCATTGCTGTCAAGGTTCCTCCGAGCGGCAATCCGTAAGTAGCGGTCATCCACTACAGTAGTAGCCCTTGGGCGGCCTGAGCGAGGCCTGTCATCGACAGTTCCTGTATCTCTGTACCTCCTCCATGTCCGAACAACATCGCTTTGGTTCACTCTGAGACGCCTGGAAACTTCCCTTGTTGAGAGCCCTTCTTGACACAAAGTAACAATGCGGACGCGATCGAACTGCGGTATTGACCTTCTAGGCATGGTAGAACTACAGACAACATGAGCAGCGTACCTTCGTCCTGGTGGAATGACTGGAACTGATCGGCTGTCGTACCCCCTCCGTCTAATAGGCCCTGCTCATGCATGGTTGTTTACATCTTTGAGCAGTTTTAGTGACATCTATGAACAGTCAAAGGGACTGTATCTTTGATACAATATACACAGTCAACGTCTATATGCCGGAGATCTGGGAACCGAGGTGATGCAAAACTTTTTTTGATGTGTGTATTAAGAACCGTCTAAATATTTCAGATGGTCACCAGGTTGGATTTTTATTTTTGTACTATTACATTAAGATTATTGTGCGTGTCGTATTCAAACTTCAATCGCATGATTAGAACACAAGAAGTAAAAACGAGATTTTAAAATTACACACAGCAGCCATCTTGTGATTATGCAAACATTTGAAATAAATTAGATGCCAGTGGATCAACATTTGTATAAGCATTTAACGTGCAACGTTTCACGGCACACGGATAGTTAATTTGCGAGAAACGTCCATTTAAATATTTATACTTCGCGTCGCCGCCATGTTGGATTTGTGCTCACCAGGTTACTGAAAGTCATATAGGTGAACTTATGTTCATAGTCTCTATGAACATAAAAAAATCAGTTTGGTTGCTGTAAAAGATTCATAGATATTGAGAACCGTCTAAATATTTCGGAAGCTCACCATTTGGGATTGTTATATGTATAGGCCATAGAGTTATGTACCATTCAAGGACAATTATTGCCTAGGTTTATTATTCAAACTTTCACTTCGATCGCATGATAACGACACAAGAAATAAAAACTTAATTTTAAAATTTCGCACAGCCGCCATCTTGAGGTTATGTAAACAATTGAATTAAATTAGATGCAAGTGCATTACAATCTACAAAATCATTTACTGTACCACATTTCACTGCGCTCAGAGAGTTAAATCACGAGAAAAGTCTATTAAAACATTTCAAATTCGCTTGGTCGCCATGTTCGTTGTGTACTTTACAGGTTTATGAAATATACATAGGTAAACGTGTATCAGTACCCTTTATCACCGTACAAAATTGCATGATGATATCTGTAATAGTTTCGGTGATATAGAATGTCAGTAAAATATTTCGCACAGCCGCCATTTTGAGGTTATGTAAACAATTGAACTAAATTAGACTCCAGTGCATTACAATGTGTATAAACATTTGCTGTACCAAGTTTCATTACGTTTGGATAGTTAAATCGCTAGAAAAGTCTACTTAAAAGTCTCAAATTCGCTTGACCGCCATGTTGGTTTTGTAGTCACCAGAATTTTGAAAGTCTCATAAGTGATCTTCTAGTAGTGCCCTTTATCACCGTACACAATTTCAGGGCGATATTGGTAATAGTTTCGGAGATATTGAATGCTAGTGAAATATTTCGCACAGCCGCCATGTTGGATTGGTGAGACGTAACAAAATTTGAAGGACACGGTCGAGGTCGCCGGGAATAGTGCTATGAACTTACCGAGTTTCATTGAAATCTCTCCAGCCGTTTAGATTTTATTAGGGACACACACACACACACCTCACACACACACACACACACACACACACACACACACGCACACACACACGGACAAAAGGTGATCTCATAAGCCTATTTTCTCAAAATTGAAAATAGGCTAATAATCATACTAATATATAAAAATGAGATGGTGTGTGTCTGTCTGTCTGTCTGTCTGTTACTCAATAACGCAAGAACCACTGGTCCGATTTAAATGAAATTTTGCATGGATGTAGCTGATTTACCAGGTTTACATATAGGATACTTTTAATTTCGAAATTTTGCACTATTAAAAAATGGCGATCATTTTAGTGACGTCACAAGACCCTTTGGTTTCAAAATTTCATATTTCCATATCAAATAAAAAGAGAACGCTAAGAAATAGCAAACTGTTGAAGGTATACATGAGCTTTAACATTTAATTTTCTATCCGAAAGGTCCTTATCACTTTTCGTATATCTCCAACGGTTAGCGAGCAAAACCAAAATCTGTGCAATAAAACACGGTCAACACCGAGCGGTGCAGTAGATCTCTCTATATAGAAAAATGAAAATGTGTGTGTTTTTCTCTGAATTTCTACGGAAATTTGAGTTGTTTACGCGTTTCAGACTGTTTTATGATAGATGCGCGCGAATTTTTTTTTTGTCTGTCTGTCTGTCTGTTTGTTTGTCTGTGGACAAATTTGTTCCCTTATAACTCGAGAACGGCTGGGTGTATCAACGTAAAATTTGGTACAGATATCCATCAGAGGCACGACACTAATCATTGATGTAACTCTTCTCCGTACCTCTCATAAAAGGGGGCCTACCCCCTTAAAATACATGCTGAAATAGGCGTAGAAGGACGAGACAAAACTCATTTTCAGCCCCTCAATGTGAGAGACAAAACTCGGGTCCCCGAAAACCACATTTTAAGGACCGAAGACCAACCGTTTTTGAGATATTCCCAGAAAACTAATTTAATTTAATAAACTAATGAACGAATGCTAGCCAGTAACCATGCCAACGGATCCACATTGCTGTAAGACGCAATGCAATTCCATTAATTACATTAGTGTGAAAGTTTGCAAACGGCTAGAAGGTTATCACGGAACCAAATTAAGCCGTAAAATTCATCAATACGTATAATGCGCTTAAGGGGATCAAGGGGTAATCTAGAATTTTTTCACGCGATTTACACCTGCGGGTGTGGTACGGCAGGTCTATTATATTCCTATCCCCATATTATTCATTCATTCATTCATTCATTTCTTATAGGCCATCTATGGACCGCGTCATTCCAACCGTCTCCTACTGGCTTTGATGTTTGCCCTGTACGCCCGCATTCGTTCTCGGTGGATTTCCTTCCGTTCCTGGGTCCAAATCTTTCCCGTTTTCAGCTTCGGTTTTTCTTGTAAACCTTTACAAGCTTGAAGTTTCCTATTGAGTGGGGCGCGCTCCTGAATGTCTGTTGGTGTAATCCCCACTTCTTTCAGATCTTTATCCAGTTCAATGAACCAGGCCCATTTTGTTTTCCTCTCCTGAAAGTAAGTTATGTTGCGGTTGGTCAGTCTCGCTGGGCTCATTCGTTTCACATGCCCAAAAAATGGTAACCTTCTCTTCCGGATGACGTTGCTTATCTTCTCCACATGAGTATATAGGTCATGGTTATGCCGTCTTCTGTATTCCCCATTGTCTTTGTTGTAACCCAATATCTTTCTCAAAATGTTCCTTTCTTTGGCCTCCAGTTTCTCGTCCAAGCCCTTTTTGTTCATCGTGAGGCATTCAGAAGCATGCAAGACCTCCGGACGGATGACACTGCAGTAATGTTTTAGTTTTGCGTTGAAGTATATTGACCTTTTCTTATAGATGTCCTTAGTTAAATGGTAGGCCATTTCCATTTTTCTCATGCGTGATGTGAATGCTTCTTTCTCTGATAATATCCCTTCCCTGACCCGTCCTGAGAAGGAAAGTACATGGCAATTGGCTGAATTAAAAATATAAACAAGTAGTTCCGTGAAGAACTATACAGCCTATATTCATATATCCTACTTATGTTAATTGCCACTATCAACATACACAATTTCAGTTTGATTGCTCTAATAGATTCGTAGATATTGAGAACCGACTAAATATTTCGGATGGTCGCCATGTTGGATTTTATATATGTAGGTCCTAGAGTTATGTACTGTTACATGCAGATTATTATGAACGTGTAGTATTCAAACTTCAATCGCATAATTAGGACACAAGAAAAAACAAGGAGATTTTAAAATTTTTCACACCTGCCATCTTGAGGTTATGGAAACAATTGAAATAAATTAGATGCCAGTGGATTAACATTCGTATAAGGATTTACTGTACCAAGTTTCACTGCACGCGGATGGTTAAATTGCGAGAAACGTCCATGTGAATATTTATAATTCGCGTCACCGCCATGTTGGATTTGTGATCACCAGGTTATTTAAAGTCCTATAGGTGAACTTAAGTTCATAGCCCCTATGAACATTAAAAATGCAGTTTGATTGCTAAAATAGATTCGTAGATATTCAGTATCGTCTAAATATTTCGGATGGTCGCCATGTTGGATTGTTAAATGTATAGGCCATAGAGTCATGTACCATTAAAGGAAAATTATTGCGTAGGTTCATTATTCAAACTTTCACTTCGATCGCATGACTACATCACAATAAATAAAATCTTAATTTTAAAATTTGCACTGCCGCCATCTTGAGGTTACGTAAACAATTGAACTAAATTAGATACCAGTGGATTGCAATGTGTATAAATATTTCCTGTGCCAGGTTTCAGTGCGCTTGGAACATTAAATCGCGAGAAAGGTCTATTTAAAATTTTCAAATTCGCTTGGCCGCCATGCTCGTTTTGTAGTTAACCGGTTTTTGAAAGTCTTATAGATGGACTTCAAGTAGTGCCCTTTATCTCCGTACAAAATTTCAGGGTTTTACCGCTAATAGTTTCAGAGATATAGAATGCCGGTGAAATATTTCGCACATCCGCCATCTTGTGATTATGTAAACAATTGAACGAAGTTAGATGTCGGTGCATTGCAATGTATATAAACATATACTGTACCAAGTTTCATTGCGTTTGGTTGGTCAAATTGCGAGTAACGTCTATTTAAAAGTCGCAAATTCGCTTGGCCGCCATGTTGGTTTTGTAGTTACCAGGTTTTCAAAATTCACATAAGTGAACTTATAGTAGTTCCCTCTATCACTATAGAAAATGTCAGGGTAATATCGGTAATAGTTTCGGAGATATTGAATGCTGGTGAAATATTTCGCACAGCCGCCATGTTGGATTGGTGAGTCGTAACAAAATTTGAAGGGCACGGTCGAGGTCGCCGGGAATAGTGCTATGAACTTTCCGAGTTTCATTGAAATCGCTCCAGCCGTTAAGATTTTATTAGGGGGGGGGGACACACACACGAATCACACACACACGCACACACACACGGACAAAAGGTGATCTCATAAGCCTATTTTTTCAAAATTGAAAATAGGCTAAAAATAGGTGTTATAATTTCTTCCTATATTATATTATTATTAGTATTATATTATGGCGTACAACGACGAGATAAATCCCATCGGTGCCAGCAACAAAACTCGGGGGCCCAAAAGGGTCCTCGAAAACTACATTATAAGGCTCTAAATCCAACAGTTTCTGAAATATTCCCAGAAAACTAATTTAATTTAATTTAACAAACTAATGAAGGAATGCAAATCGGTAACCATGAGAACATTATCTCAAGGGGTGGCATACAACTTTCCTTCTATTTCTGTAAGAAGCAATGTCACTCCATTTATTACATTTCTGTGAGAGTTTGCAAATGGCTATACGGAACTAACGTAGACCGTATAATTCAGCAATGCAATTAAGGGGGTGAAGGGGTAACCTAGAATTTTTTCATGCAATTTTCACGTTCGACATATAGTACAGAAGGTCTATTATATCTCCAAACAGCAACATTATTTTCAAAAATTCCTGAATTGAACCAGCATTTTTTGCGGCTTTTAGGAATTTGGGCAATTTGAGGCTAAAGAACCTGAATTTTCATGCACCACAAGCCTTTATAATTTATGAAAGGGGTCTTCCTATGTATGGGCACCTAGCACAACGTAGAGGGTCAGTTTTTATGTGACGTGTATTGCGTTTCGTCTACAAGGCTTTCAAATGTATTTCACGTCAGGAAGTACACGTTAGGTGAATTTAGTCTGAGAGCACATTTTAACTTTTTTTTTGTCGTCATACGCGTTCATCGTAAGGATGATTTTATTTGATACTGTGTGGTAGATATACCCATATTTGGATATCTGGGTAATATGTTGTAGACAATAGAATTGTCTGTCTGTCTTTCTGTGTATCTTTACCTCGTGTTCGGATGCTTGGTGCATCGTAAAATTAGGTATCAGAGTCAATACACCAAACATTTATAAAACTCTTCACCGTACTTTTCATACATTAGAAGGGTGGATATAGAGAAAAACTTCTCAAAATACATGCTAAAATAGGCGAAATATAAAAATTATCCTAGAAGGACGACCAAAGCATATGTTGCGCTTCTCAATGTGAGACCCAAAATTTGGGAATCTATAAAGGGTCTCCTAAAACTACATTTTAAGGGCCTTAAATAAACAGTGTGTACCGGGTGAGTTAGCCGTGGTGGTTACGGCATGACTGATGGCAGTCGCTCACATCCGGGAGGCGACGAGGTTCGAATCCCCCCGCCGGCAACCTTGGAGATGGTCTTCTGTGGTTTCCCATCTTCCTTCCAGGCAAATGCCGGGGTTGGTCCCTAACTATAGGCCACAGCCGCTACCTTCCAACTCCCCGTCCTTACATTCCAACTTCCCTCCTTCCCTCCCCAACGGTACTTGTAGCTCACCCATTGGGTGTCCGTCTCGAAGCAGCTACAAAACTGGCGAGCCGAACATGTCCTCGGACACTCCCGGCACTAAAAGCCATACGCTAAAAAAAACCAATGTGTGTGTGATATTCCCAGTAAACTAACTTCGTTCTAATAAACTTAAAGGAATGACAAACTGCTAACCATTGAAACAGTAGCTCAATTGATAATGTCTGGTGTTAACAACGAACACCGTTCAAAGAACGGGTTCTTCTGCTAGTAATAATATAATATAGTGTACCCGATAGGGCAATCCCTTAGGCCTGGATAAAATAAATTGATCTCGGGGGTGGTGCGTTCGTTAATAGTAACTGACTTAAAGGCCTAAAGTGAAGGAAACAGGTGACTAACAATTACAGAAATGGCGTACACTCACATCTTACTGAGTCCGTAATTTATTTCCAACAAAAAAAACTTGCAGAAAGAAATTACAGAACAAAAACAACAAATAAAACCCAACTGACATCAACAAAGAAAAACCAACACCTTCAAAATTAAATAAAAAAACAAAGAATATGTGATATCCCAGTGCGCCCCTCTTAAAAAGAACTAGAACAAACCTCATCCCATAGGATGAAACCTTAATAACAGCTGAGTTCAACCATAGGATTTACATTAAATCATTACATCACGTTACTCAGCTGTGCGAGGTGGTCAAAAACTACTTTAAATGGACTGTCAACTACCTCTAACACGAATTTGGGTCAAAAACAAACTGCAGTTGCACTTACTGATTTTATTATAAACAGTGTTATTCTGATTTTTATGTCACACAAATATACACTCTAGCAGGAAACAAGGACAATTCTTACACAGATAATGACGAGTACCTTTTATAGACGGGCTTCGGACCAAAAGGGGCCCAACCTACGTCGGGCTAATATAACTACGATATTTAGGGCGGGCGGATCATATCCAAGTATACGGGGCTAGGCACAAGACAAAATTACTGCAAAATAAACACGGGCTGAACCCGGATGAACAAAAGTTACTACTATTCACGTACAGTAGTACAAGCAAAGAAATACGAATCAGCATGGCAAAACGACATGCACCCCTTAAATTAATTAGCTAACAACGGTATGTGGTAATTACAGCTTTGACCAAGACGAGACAGAAGGACTCGCCCTGCATACACAATGGCTCGCGCGGGCCGGCCGTAACTATAAATAGCTCCCTACCTGACCAGCTGTCAAAGCAAAACAAACCTCTACTGTGCCTACATTATGCGAATATACAAATGGTAAATTTATAATATGCAGGTGTACCTCGGCGGGGGGATTGAACCAGTGTTTCTTCATGGTGTTCCTGAAAAACACATATATATTTTCCCATGCGTGTGTGACTGAACTTTCTCTGTTATGAGGTATGGACCCCCTCATACAGAAACAACAACAACAACAAATGTACCATCACGTGCATCACGACGCCTCTCGTATCAACATACGTCTACCGCACGTGGTACGAACCTCGGCTAACTTCGCCGGCCACCTAAATCCCCATCACACATAAATATCACACACGCTCCTGTGGGAACAACTCACCATAACTCACTCGTAACCTCTCGCCGGACACTGGTTCGACCCCGCCGGTCTCACGGAAATAAAAATGGCAAAGGGTCACTCAATATACCTCATTATGTGGCGAAAAACTATCCTCACTGGAATTTATTAATCTCACGATAAACAAATATAAACCAACATATGGTCAAAGTCACTAACATCATTACATTAAATGCCACACGAACAAACATCAAAACTTCACGTGAATTTAATATACGTGCCCTGGCTCACAAATCATTCTTACTTACATGGACAATACTCGTACCATCTGAGCCCAAAGACATGCATTAAACTAATAATGGCGAGTACACACACAACTCCTAACTAGAACATGCTGACCGTTAAATAACTTGCCTCCCGCATCTATAATGACTGTGACTAACATCGTCACGCAAGCTACTGAATCTACATTACTGTCCGCCCCCCTTTCGTAAGTTATATACCCATAATTTGAAAGTCAATACTCATCATTTCTGCTGTCCAGGTGAGGTGGTCTGCATGGTGTCCTGGGTTCGCTCAGACCCACTAAGGCCACCTTAGCCCATGGTGCAGAGTCACCAATGGGACTCCATAATCCTGCCCATTGTTACGCTCTGGGATTCACACACACAGATATCTGCCTCCAACACAGGCAGCACTGGTATTTTCCACATACACTGGAATTACACTGAAATTGCACTGAAATTACACTGAATTTGATAACATATTTTTACTCCTCGGATGTCACTAGTAAAAATGTTCTTCCGTATCACTTCCTGCTGGTGGGACTTGTCCTATCGGGTTCCGAACCTCGTTCACTTGGTCTCGCGTTGGTGGACCCGTACCGTTTTGTTCCACATTCCCTCAGGATTTGAAACAAGATTAACCTGGACCGAACCACAGTTTCGTAGGCGTTAACTAAGAGAGTCCGTCTGGCAACACTAGTGACGTCACGCTTCGAACGCTCAGTCCCGTACTTCAGCAATCAGCGGGGATCCTCCAGTCCCCCGTGAACTTGTCGCTATCGCGACAGCAAGTTTAGCACCGGGTGAGAAATCCAACACCCTATTTCCCTATCGGCGTAAAGGCTCCAACCAGTATCACTTAATGCATGATATCTCAAACACAAGTACTTCGCGGCTCCAGCTGACAGCTGGTACACATGACCGTCCCGACCTCAACAGTCCGTCGCATGAAGTCTATACAAGAAAACTGAACCCCCGCTCCTCGTGCTTTGGGCTTAAAAATGGCAGGCCGTTGGTACACAATGGACATATTACCGCCAAAGAATCCGCTCCTCAGGAAATGGTCGCAGATTCACGAGCGATATCTCATATTGTCACTTTAAATGGGCAGGTACCGAATATCCAGTTCTGATTATGATTCGATCGTGGGGAGACTCTACATATGCCATTGCATCATGACGCTAGCAAATAGTCCCAAGTAGCGTCATCTACACCCCCACCAGGCTGAGTTTCGCGCCGATTCGGAGATCACTGCGCCTGCGAACTTAAAAATCCACCAATCTCGAGTGCTATCTCCGGTGTCTTACCAAAGTTAAGGATATTTCTTGCACCAAAGAAAACAGTTTCTTTTTCTGAACACAGCTCTTCTTTCCTTATAAATTTTCATCATCTAGTTTTCCAATTACATTTATTCGCGTAGCTTTCTATTGTCCTGGTTCACGTACCTTGGTTTTACAACCCACACTGGCCCATCCTGCAGCACTGGTGTCATAATTTTTCAGTGACTAACGTACAATAAGTCTCCAACACAAACAATGAGATGAAGCTGGCCAAGTCTTCTCGGAAAAGGGGCTTGTCTATTGTCCTGGGGTGGGTGTGCCTTCCCATCTCTACACTGTGCTCTGAGCTGGCAATATCCTACCAGTAGCGAAATAATATATTCATAACTTTCTGTCATAAATGCTTCAAAATTACATTCAAATTTAGCCCTTTGGTTACATTTTCCCCTCAGTCACTTTTGAAAAATTGCGCGAGTGTAATAAGTGCGATTTTTCAAAACCATAAAATTTGGATGTCCAAAAGAAAACTGTGTGCTGCCTTGCTTGGTTGCTTTACAGGTCGCTACGGATTTTGTTTCTCATCCCAATAGTCTCAGCTGTTCGTTGTGAAGTTTACGATATTCCTGCAGTGCTGTCAACTCTCAGTCATGTTGCTGCTCTCCGTCCCTGATGTCTTCCCTTCGTCGCTGCTGCTCGTCCGTCCTGGGTTCGGATCGGACCTCTTCATTGAAGTTCACAAGGTGTAGTGGTGGACTTCTTCTTCCTCTTCTTCTTAGTTTTGGGTCCTGCCCTTCCGGATCGCGCCAGTGTATTGCGGTCCAGGATCGTCTCTTCCCTGCTGTGAATCTTGGTTCGGCACTTCTCCGTACTCTTGGTCCGGATTTCCTCTGCGTCTAATGGCTGCCTCCCATTTGTCAGCCTCAGTACGCCCCTGCTCGTCTCTATTCTTCTCGTGGAGCTCACGTAAGTATTGCTGCGACTCGATGTACCGATCGTCCAAATCTCGCCTTGCCTGTCCCCCTGGCTCGACACTTCCTTGTTGGGCCGGCCGTGGCCTATACTGCCCTCGCCTTGCTTGTCTCGGCTGGTACGGTCCCCCTGCTCGCCTGTCTTGCTCCCAGCGTCCGTGTCGGCCGCGCTGCTGCATTGGGTAACCTCGGTCTTCCTCTCGCCTGCCGTAGTACCTGGGTTCGAATTCACGCGGTGGTTGGTACTCTTGCCTCCTCCAAGCTTCTCTTGGCGCAATTCCCGTGCTCGTCCCTTGCTCGCGTGTTCGTGGCGCCCGTTCTATCTCAGTGGCATGAACCTGTTCTACTGGCCTCATCCGCTGGATATGCGTAGTGGTGTGGTCTAACTGTCTCAAGATTCCTTCGGTCTGCACGGCAGTTCTTGCATTCGCCGCAATCAGTGTCTCCTGCACCTTAATTGGCAATTGTTTTCCAATTGCAGACACTAAAGCTAGCTCCAAAGGTGCCTGGTCCAGTTCACGCATTTTCGTGAACTGCGAAATGAAATATTCTGCATACTTCGTTGGGCCTTGAGTTTGGAACTTCCTGGAATACAGTTCCAACCTCAGGTTCTGCTGCTGTTCCAAGCTCCAATACGTCTTCAGGAAGGCTTCCCTGAATTCTTCCATGTTTTGGAAGGTGTACCGGAAACTCTGGAGCCATTCCAGTGGTGCCTCGACAAGTAGCTTCTCTACTGCTCTGAGCAGGCGATCTGGGGCCACGCGGTGCTCGATAAAGAACTCCCCCACCTCACGGAGAAATTGTTTAGGGGTCATATTTCCCCGGCCATTGTACTTTCGAGGGCGGTCATCCCCTGTCCGTATCACGTGGATTATGGGTTGTGGCGTCGCGGCGTCTTGCGTCGTAGAGGCTCTCCGCGTAAGGGGTTCAAATGTGCGGCTAATCGGCTCATCCTTATATTCCCCGAAGGTTTGCTCTGGAGCGGCCTGCATCTGGTACGCCACCTTTGAACACCCCTTCGGCTCGTCCACTGTTCGGATAGCTTCCCGTTGCAATTCCAATATTGCCTCGTCTTGGATCTGTCCTCTGAGGTCCATTTTAATGAGTTTGGCTTCCTGTCTCTCCATGCGTCCCGCCATTTCTTGCTCCATCCTTCTGAGCCTGTTAAGGTTTTCTGCCATCTCGACCTTAATTTCCTCTTTATTATTAAGTATTTCCTCCCTTATTTTCGCGTGGGCGGTCTCGATTACGCTCTTTACCTCCTTGTGCTCCGCCACTCTTTGGTCCCGCATGCTACTCCGGTGTGTGGCAACCTCGCTCTTGACCTCTGCTATGCTAGCCCCTATATGCTCGTGAACCATGGTAGCATTCTCCTTCACCTCATGGATCTGCTGTGCCAACCTATCGCTTCGTTCTTCTAGAGCGGTGACTTGGCTAGCTGCGGCGCTGACCTCTCCTCTCACGTCATCTATACGCGTGGTGAGCCTAATGTCCATAGCTCCCATTCTGTTAGTCATTTCCTCTAAGCTTTCATTCATATCCTTGACAGTATCCTTAACCGTGCCTATTTCCTGCATTAACATCTGCATTTTCGTCTCGCATTTCGTTTCTACCTCTTCAAAACCCTTGCTCGTTTTCTGTGCGAGTTCTTCTATTTTCCCGTTTATCTCCCTAGCGTGCTGTTCGAGCGCGACTCTCATAGCTTCCCCTTGCGAAATACAAGTTTGACCTAACTGTTCGGTCCTGGCATTTGTTTCCCCAAGTTTTTTATTTAGGGTCTCTGAACTCTCCTCCAATTTCCTACTCAAAGTATCTGCATTTTCCTCCAGCTTCCTACTCAAAGTTTCAAACATCGCCTGCATTTCCTCGGCGCTCGCCATCACGACAAATACAAAGATATAAAAAACACAAATGAGCAAACGGGGTCTGAGCTCCCCCACAGTCATGCCATGCAGTGTCCCCTACTGACGATAAAAATCAGAATAAATAAAATAAACCAGACACAATAATTACGCTACCAAAACACAAAGAAAATGGCCTCAGAAACACAGCCTCAAATTATGCAGATTTTCAAAAATGCAAATCTCTACCAACTGGGATACCATTCCTACTATAAGGTGCTTAACCCGTTCATATACGTTAAATCCGCATGCCACTGGCAGAGGACCAATGACTGCTAAGGTAGCTCTCACAAGCGTGGGCTACCTATACACTTCTTTCCCTTTGACTCTCTTCTAACGACACAATAAGGAAATGTTTGCCTGGGCTTCCCGATATTAATTTTAATATTGCCTACACGGGATTTTACGTTATTAAGCCCAGGGTCAAGTCAATTTTAAGTCCTTGGTTGGCATTCTCGTCTAATATATAACTCCACTATTTATTCAAATATCACACATCTCTCACACTCCTAGATCATAGATCTATCGCCTCCCACGTTGTGCGCCATGGTGGGTGTTTCCGCCTATCCTAGGATAGCTACATGTATTTGTTACTATTTTATATACATCGGGCACCCTTCCCGGTGCGAGGATGTGTGTATTGCGCAAAGTGTGCGTGCATCACCACCGGGTATACGAGAGGTCTTCCTTGTAATCGACTCTCCCGGCATGCGTTCACTAGGCACATAAAAATTAATGGAGGGGAATGGGGGGGCTTTAGCTTACGATTACGTTACTGAGCCAATGCCAGACTCTCGTCCCACAATAACCAACAACGAGTGTACGCCAGAATAACTACTGTTTCCTTAGATAAGAGAAAGTGGTACAAGCATCCTTTATGTACCCGATAGGGCAATCCCTTAGGCCTGGATAAAATAAATTGATCTCGGGGGTGGTGCGTTCGTTAATAGTAACTGACTTAAAGGCCTAAAGTGAAGGAAACAGGTGACTAACAATTACAGAAATGGCGTACACTCACATCTTACTGAGTCCGTAATTTATTTCCAACAAAAAAAACTTGCAGAAAGAAATTACAGAACAAAAACAACAAATAAAACCCAACTGACATCAACAAAGAAAAACCAACACCTTCAAAATTAAATTAAAAAAACAAAGAATATGTGATATCCCAGTGCGCCCCTCTTAAAAAGAACTAGAACAAACCTCATCCCATAGGATGAAACCTTAATAACAGCTGAGTTCAACCATAGGATTTACATTAAATCATTACATCACGTTACTCAGCTGTGCGAGGTGGTCAAAAACTACTTTAAATGGACTGTCAACTACCTCTAACACGAATTTGGGTCAAAAACAAACTGCAGTTGCACTTACTGATTTTATTATAAACAGTGTTATTCTGATTTTTATGTCACACAAATATACACTCTAGCAGGAAACAAGGACAATTCTTACACAGATAATGACGAGTACCTTTCATAGACGGGCTTCGGACCAAAAGGGGCCCAACCTACGTCGGGCTAATATAACTACGATATTTAGGGCGGGCGGATCATATCCAAGTATACGGGGCTAGGCACAAGACAAAATTACTGCAAAATAAACACGGGCTGAACCCGGATGAACAAAAGTTACTACTATTCACGTACAGTAGTACAAGCAAAGAAATACGAATCAGCATGGCAAAACGACATGCACCCCTTAAATTAATTAGCTAACAACGGTATGTGGTAATTACAGCTTTGACCAAGACGAGACAGAAGGACTCGCCCTGCATACACAATGGCTCGCGCGGGCCGGCCGTAACTATAAATAGCTCCCTACCTGACCAGCTGTCAAAGCAAAACAAACCTCTACTGTGCCTACATTATGCGAATATACAAATGGTAAATTTATAATATGCAGGTGTACCTCGGCGGGGGGATTGAACCAGTGTTTCTTCATGGTGTTCCTGAAAAACACATATATATTTTCCCATGCGTGTGTGACTGAACTTTCTCTGTTATGAGGTATGGACCCCCTCATACAGAAACAACAACAACAACAACAAATGTACCATCACGTGCATCACGACGCCTCTCGTATCAACATACGTCTACCGCACGTGGTACGAACCTCGGCTAACTTCGCCGGCCACCTAAATCCCCATCACACATAAATATCACACACGCTCCTGTGGGAACAACTCACCATAACTCACTCGTAACCTCTCGCCGGACACTGGTTCGACCCCGCCGGTCTCACGGAAATAAAAAGGGCAAAGGGTCACTCAATATACCTCATTATGTGGCGAAAAACTATCCTCACTGGAATTTATTAATCTCACGATAAACAAATATAAACCAACATATGGTCAAAGTCACTAACATCATTACATTAAATGCCACACGAACAAACATCAAAACTTCACGTGAATTTAATATACGTGCCCTGGCTCACAAATCATTCTTACTTACATGGACAATACTCGTACCATCTGAGCCCAAAGACATGCATTAAACTAATAATGGCGAGTACACACACAACTCCTAACTAGAACATGCTGACCGTTAAATAACTTGCCTCCCGCATCTATAATGACTGTGACTAACATCGTCACGCAAGCTACTGAATCTACATTACTGTCCGCCCCCCTTTCGTAAGTTATATACCCATAATTTGAAAGTCAATACTCATCATTTCTGCTGTCCAGGTGAGGTGGTCTGCATGGTGTCCTGGGTTCGCTCAGACCCACTAAGGCCACCTTAGCCCATGGTGCAGAGTCACCAATGGGACTCCATAATCCTGCCCATTGTTAAGCTCTGGGATTCACACACACAGATATCTGCCTCCAACACAGGCAGCACTGGTATTTTCCACATACACTGGAATTACACTGAAATTGCACTGAAATTACACTGAATTTGATAACATATTTTTACTCCTCGGATGTCACTAGTAAAAATGTTCTTCCGTATCACTTCCTGCTGGTGGGACTTGTCCTATCGGGTTCCGAACCTCGTTCACTTGGTCTCGCGTTGGTGGACCCGTACCGTTTTGTTCCGCATTCCCTCAGGATTTGAAACAAGATTAACCTGGACCGAACCACAGTTTCGTAGGCGTTAACTAAGAGAGTCCGTCTGGCAACACTAGTGACGTCACGCTTCGAACGCTCAGTCCCGTACTTCAGCAATCAGCGGGGATCCTCCAGTCCCCCGTGAACTTGTCGCTATCGCGACAGCAAGTTTAGCACCGGGTGAGAAATCCAACACCCTATTTCCCTATCGGCGTAAAGGCTCCAACCAGTATCACTTAATGCATGATATCTCAAACACAAGTACTTCGCGGCTCCAGCTGACAGCTGGTACACATGACCGTCCCGACCTCAACAGTCCGTCGCATGAAGTCTATACAAGAAAACTGAACCCCCGCTCCTCGTGCTTTGGGCTTAAAAATGGCAGGCCGTTGGTACACAATGGACATATTACCGCCAAAGAATCCGCTCCTCAGGAAATGGTCGCAGATTCACGAGCGATATCTCATATTGTCACTTTAAATGGGCAGGTACCGAATATCCAGTTCTGATTATGATTCGATCGTGGGGAGACTCTACATATGCCATTGCATCATGACGCTAGCAAATAGTCCCAAGTAGCGTCATCTACACCCCCACCAGGCTGAGTTTCGCGCCGATTCGGAGATCACTGCGCCTGCGAACTTAAAAATCCACCAATCTCGAGTGCTATCTCCGGTGAGTAGGTGCAATAGGCCGGAGCTGGCACAGGGGCTAATGGGCAAGATGGCCGCTATACATGGTCTCTTATGGAACTAACTCTTGGGAGCTGGCACATGGGCTAGTGGGCAAGATGGCCACTGCGCGCAACTCTAGAGGACTTGAGATGACTGGTACAGAGGCTATTGCGCAAGATGGCTGCCAGGTGAAACTCCCTTATGTTGGAGAACTTGACGAGGCTGGCTGGATGCCCTTCACTACCTATGTTCTTTCCAATCGCCTACTTTCATGAAACTGGGGCAGTGTTTTATAGACAACTCCCTTATGTTAGAGGACTTGAGCAGGCTGGCCGGATGCCCTTAACCTCCTATGCTCTCCCCAATTTCCTACTTTAATAGGCAAATCCTCCTACCATTATGCTAGCGGTTATGTTGGTTAACACTGTACGTGAGAGTACATACTTCAAGCCGACCAGGACGTTAGAAGGTAGAAACCGCCATTAACATCACAGCAAGGGTTGGAGCCTTGTCTTATGGAGATGTAGCCAGTACTCTACTACCCTCTGTGAGGGCTCTGACATCAAACCAGTCAAAGCTTGATGTCAAACTCCTGTAAAGTTAACTACAAATGCTATACGTAAACTCTTATCACAGGTGTATCAACAAGCTTTGCAAACTTGGATGACGAATACACCTCAAAGGTCTACTCTCCCTTCGTAAAGGGCACCGCGCATTATAGTTAAGTATACAGAAGCTAAATCTTTACAAAAAAAAACACGAAAACTCCAGTAAGTTAACTAAAAATGCTATACGTAAACTCTCATCATTGACATATCAACGAGGTTTGCAAGCTCGAATGATGAATATGTCTCAGAGGTCTACTCTCCCTTCGTGAAGGGCACCGCGCATTATAGTTCAGCTTAAGGAGCAAGTTCTGGATGTAGATGTCTCTCCTCTTTTCTCCGGGCTTGAGACCGGCTCTAGGGGACACACTTCCTCCTCCCCTAGAGGCAGAGTTAACACCTATCAACCCTATATTTACTTAACATAAGATAATTTTTTGCCATTGTATTCCATTAGCCTTAAGCACCAAAGCCCTTCAGCACACACACACCTGTAGGCTTATGAAGAAATTAATCTCACGCTAGAGACCTTACCAGACATACACAGGTTTACGGAGAAATTAATCTCACGCCAGAGGCCATATCAGTCATATATATATAAATATATATATATATATATACATAGGCTTACGAAGAAATTAATCTCACGCCAGAGGCCATATCAGTCATATATTTATATATATATAGGCTTACGAAGAAATTAATCTCACGCCAGAGGCTGTTTTACATACAACAAACACATGTTATAGGCTCTGCTGCTAAGACTTATGGAGAACATTCCATACTTGTAAACTTCAAAAAAAAAAAAAAAAAACGATTTTATTTGAAAAAATTGTTGATAGATGTTTCCTATTGCTAGGATTCTTTTAGTCGTAGATAAATTAAACAGATTCAGTGATTGCGTAATGCCCATGTGCATGTGTAGCTATTCCATCAGCGGCAATCACTCTCTTGTCATCATCTGGACACAAGGCGATCTTGTTTAGTTGTACTGACGATATTTCATGATGCTTCGACATGATAACATTCATTGGTATTCTCTTTACCATTTTTGTCATAAGGCAGTCCTTATAATCTTGAAAACTGATACATTTCCTAACAACACCCCTGCTAATACCTCTAATCTTCTTTACTTCTAATCCATCGATGTCTAGGGCATACATCTTAGCTCTGAGACCGACAAATTTTCTAATAATGTGCGCACAAGCTTCATCTTTAAATTTTCCCAACGCCTTTTTGTTCTTTACAGAATAACATATATGATTATTGGGGTAGTCAGACGTATCCAAATGCTCTAGGAAACACAACTTGTCTTGGTATACATCTTCGGTCTTTACTAAATATATGAAGGAATCCGTGTCCATGTATGCGAGTTTAATATTTTCAACCCCATAATAAGGAAGCAGTACATTATAGTGGTGGGAATACATCAAAGTTTTTGAAATATCCAACACGCACATACCAATATATATAGGCTTATCGAACACAATGCTACGTTTAGCCATATGAAAAGCAGCTAGATCAGGGCCGTAAATTGTTCTGTCTATAAATGTTGGTTTAGCTATCAGCTTTTCTGCCATCTTACTGTCAGTAACAAGGCGTATGTCTAATCTATTACGAATATTTTCCATAGTTTTCCCAAACATTGCATTATTGAACAATTTATACAAATCCTTCTCGAAATCATTTTTAGCCTGTTTCCGTAGATTATTATTAAATTCAACGTATGACTTTAACCAAGGTAGCTGTTTAAAGCTTAACGCGCGGTGAATCTTAATTAATTTTAATCCATGATCCAGAGCTTGTTTAAGAGCCATATAGTGAACTACGTAACGCCTTCGATTTCCAAGATGGGGGATTAGTTTCTTTAAAGATGTTTCCTTTGGCTGTTTACACTCTGGTAGAAAGGGTAAATCATCGTGTAGATCATGAAGTTCAGAAGGATAATCAACGTCTACTTCTAAGATGTAACCGAGAGAATCATCTTCCTTTAGTGTATCCAGATCAATGCTGTGTGGAGAGACCCACTTAAATCCTCCGTAAGGGAGGCGATGACACATTGCCCAGCCGTATTGGTTGTTTGCATCATCGTAGGTAATAAATTGAGACGGCTTCTCTGAATCGAAATTCTCCATGTATTTATTATTAGCTTCAGCATATCGATGAGAAACCTGGCATAATCCTCCACGTATTCCTGATTCTATCATTAGAATCTGATCGTAATCCTGTAGTAACTCGAGCTGAGTACCTGTATATAAGAGCATGGCATCCCACGTAAGACCTGGAGAAGTAAAATAGTGTGCAGGATCGACTTTATGAGTTTCAAGTGTTTTATTTCTGAATGTTTCAAACACGTCTGCGAGAAGGAGTACATCAGATGTTAGGTAAAGGTCGCTATATTCACCTAAACTTTTAATTTGGAATTGTTTCCACACATGTAATGCATGTTCATAGTCTTCTACACTGATGTCTTCCTGATTTAATCTGTTAAAGAACTCCTCCTTAGGTGGTAAGCTTTCTTTGTTTAATTTTTCCCAAGAGTCCACGTAATCATAAGGATATACACCTTTTCGGGTCATTAGTGCTGAATTTTCCACCCCAAAGTACTTACTCGTCTCAGGGTATGATGTTAGATTGCCCACTAATTTTGATAAACTGCTTGGCATGAAGCGAAACGTATCCAGAAATCTAAGCTTCACATTACCAACATGTTTGGTAAATGAGAGGTAGTTTTCTTCTGAGTTGGGAATAACTTCTACTCTCTCCGCAGTACACCCCAACTGTTTCACAATGAAATGAGAACCAAAGCCGCTAAGGTTATGTAAGAATACAGGGATAGGGTTCCGTGTTTTGCATCTCAAATTACAGGTATTATGAGAGCTTCCACGGTATACACCTGTAAGATGGCAATGATCTCGAACCTTCCAGTCATTCTCAGGGAACTCCTTATGACACAAATAGCAGGTTACAGATGACTGAAACTCTGCTTCTTGATCATCAGTTAAAGCCTTCGGAACATTTAAGCTGTAGAGGCGATTGATTTCGCTAGCTATGGATATTAAATATTCCATAAACTTCTCTGCAGCGTCAGGACCACGATAAATATAAGGTTCCCTTGGAAGGTTAGTCTCTAAGTGAGCTACAGCTGCCGAAGGTTTTACATATACACCAAAGCTCATAGGTACATGGCTCTGGTATGTGGCTGTGTAGCTAATCTCTGGATTAGGTAGACATGTTTGATGAGGTATGAGTATACTCTCAAAGTCAGCATAGATTACGTAAGACATTCTAAGCATTTTCTCTACATTGATAAATTGTAGAATGGGCTTTTTAGTAGGCATTTTAACCCTTGCAATGTCATGCAGAAAACACAGTTCTCTATGTTCTTCTAATTTATCTAGACCACTTTTTCCATACCGGTTATCAAAATGCGTAAAGCAACGTTTACAAGTATATATCCTATGTTGATGATGAGTTAGTTGATATCCCATCAATTTATCAAAATCTTTGATAAATACGTAGTGATGTCGACCAGTATCATCACTAATTAGGAGTAGATCGCGATGATCTACTAGTTCTGTGTCAACAACCTTGAGAGGAAACAGGTTACAATCATCATCAAGCCCAAACACATTCACTGACATATCATTAGATTTCTCAAATTTTGAGATATCAGCCAGCGATGTAGGGAATGAGACACATGAAAAATTATATTTTGATTCTAAATCCTTATATTTGCTAACACGTTGAGCATTTGTTTTAATGAACTTCGCTAAGATAGCATACATAAAACACCTCTCATCTTTTAAGTTTCGAGGGTTGATGCAGGCTTTTTTCGCTTCCAAACCAGGGGGTAGAGGAATGTATGTACTGCCACGCAAGGGATTATACTTGTTTATCCTTAAACGGACCCCCTCAACAGCTAGCAAAGCCCAGTTACTACCCTTCAGCTGAGATTCCTCCATTTCCCTAGCTAATTTTTTAAAGTGTGTTTCTAAGAGCATAGTTAAGTCTGTTTCAAGAAATACTGCCTGATTACGAGTTTTGAAGGAGCGGTCTGCAATATCACCACTAGTTAAATGAATAAATCTACACTCGGCCAACATATTAACCTTTAAAGACTTGTGTACACATAGTTCCCTTTGTATAGCATGAATGATTCGCTCTTTTGACTCTTTCAAATAAGAGTTTAAATCACCGCACGATTCACATCTAATAAAATATGACTTTAATCGACCCTTGAAAGAGGATTCATACTCACAAAGGTCTTTACTATCAGGAACCATAGCGAGCAATTCATGCTTAGTCGGTTCAGTATTAACCTTCTTAGCAGGTGACGCTACACTACAAACCTCTTCATGACGACGTCCGTTATAGGCATTGCCGAATCCGGCCCCACATGTGTTGCACTGATGGAATAGCCCACAAGACACTTCATGACGCTTCCTATGATAGTCACGGAGGAAAGTTTTTCCACACTCCTTACAAGCATAGCTCTGAATAGTTTCCTCCATGTTAGACATTGTCTTCTGATAACAGCTGCTTCTTCTTTAATAACAGATCTACCTGAGGAAGAGAGAAAGATACATTTTAACTTAAATTTTAGGTACATCTAGGAAGTGGTATTTAATTTAAGACCGCGGTTGTCTCAATTCTAGTATCAATTACAGAATACAGACACCACAATAACACAGGTTATCAGGCAAACATTCCATACATCTCTAAGACATTAGCTGATGACCACGCTTTCAGAGTTTGGAAAGGTCTACCTCCCGCTTTTCCCCAATAATTACAGCTACCATAGACAAATCCCACATACAGACCCAAATTACGCATGAGAGCAGATGACCTCGAAGTTCAGTCCTTTAAACATAACTACCTTACTCCTCACCTTGCCTAGTATGCTTCATTATAGTTCTGCCAAGTTATTTTTCTTCTCACATAACCTGGATCCAACCAACCTCTGGGCTGAAGAACCAACAGACGCCCAAGTGGTAAGATTAAAAAATATGTCACCTCAAATAAACCACATACCGATTTTGCACTGGGTTCCTCCTTTATATATAGCCACGAGGAGAGTTCGATCCCTATCTCAGTCATCCTGGAAGTGGCTTTTCCGTGTTTTCCAACTTATACACCAGGCAAACTCTGGGTAGGGGTAGAGGTTGTTCCGGTCTTAAGGCTACAACCACCTCCCCCAATCTGAACCCCAATTACTAATACAGACACCATAATAAAACAGGTTATTACACACACAAAAATCCACATACACCCAAGTACACGGGGTAACATACCACGATGTCGCAAAGCCCCTAAATTAATCAACAACGATAACACTAACCTCATCCTCCCTAGTCATAAACAGCATAGCAGAAGGTCTAAAAGGAGTATGGGAATTAAGCATTTGTTCTAGAGAGAGCGGTCAGTATCCCCTCTATCATTGTATGTTCTCCTGATACATGCACACGTTCACTGTGATGAATAAACCCATTGAAATATATATAAGACCAGCTCGTGGTGTAATGAATGATCAGTCCCGGGTTTGATTCCTGGTTCTACCAAGAAATTATATTCTGACTGAGGGCTGAAACGGAAGAGGGGCCCACTCAGCCTCGTGAGGATAACTGGGTAGCGCATGAGTTCGATTCCCTCCTCAGGCATCCTTGAAGTGCATTTCTGTTACACAGTTTTAGCCCTCAATTACAAATTACATAAACTGATAAAATCATCACATTGATACAGGTTATTAGACAGCTTTCACACACACACACACACACACTGGCTGCATGAGTACGCTGTCGCAAAGACTGTAATAAATCAACACATCAACAACAAATCAAAACATGAATGAAGATGAATAAAACTAGCTAGGCATGGATGTGGAAGGAAGCGGCTGTGGCCTATTAGAAGATACCGTCCTAGCATTTACTCGGAGTTGAAAATGATAGGAGTTGATTATTTAATCTTGTTAGTTGTTTCCAAACTGGAGGTCAGTTACTACCCTCCATGTTATGTTAACCAGAATCAGCTACTTACTGCGTGTAAATCAAGGCAGTAGAATGGTACTTAGGGCAAGAGTCCTTAACACGATGTGATATGCTTGAGAGTTTACAGTAAACTAATATTAAATTCAACCCAGGTCTTTCTTTATATACTAAATCCCCTTGGCTTTATCCCCTCCCAGGTCAGGTACCCTTAGTTGGAGATCCGATACTACCCCATGTATCATGTTAGCCGGAATCAGATACTGTATAGCCTAATATTGGGTAGTACAATGGAGCCTAGAATGCTTAACATGAAGTGACCTGCTTGACAGTTAACAGTAAACTGTTGATTGACGCCTCATTCTACCCCAGAATTTTGCTTTTCTACAACTTCACGTTCATACTAATATTACTAAGACAGACTGGTTTCGATTACTGTTTAATCCATGAGAGATTTTGTAGGTGGAATGCTATGTCAAGGAGGTCCTATGGTTCATGATCACGAGATTAACAGCTGTGTAAACCACAAACTTTGTTTATTTTTTCATAAACTGGTGCGCGCCTCTTACAAGTGCGGTATTCTTCCTGCACGCGATTGCCTTCAACTGAACACTCTTAAATACTTCTGCGACCCTAATACAAACAAGCAACGATTTGCTCCTAACAGTATGTTGCTATTAATTAATTTTAAAAAAATTGTCAACAGCTCTGTTTAGTAAACTATACAATGGCCTAGATAATAACAATAATAATAATAATAATAATAATAAATACATATCTTTATTGCATCGTATTGAAAATGAAAATCCACAGCCTGCTTCCAGTTTCCGACCGGGTCAGGAATGGAATGAATGAAGCCCCCATCTAGCGGCGAGGATATGAAGTGTGCCGGCTGCCGAAGCCTGTCGCACTCCTCTGGGGCAATGATTAAATGAATGACAGATGAAATGAAATGATAGTGAAGAGTGTTGCTGGAATGAAATTGTGACAGGGAAAACCGGAGTACCCGGAGAAAAACCTGTCTGCCTCCGTTATGTCCAGCACAGATCTCACATGGAGTGACCGGGATTTGAACCACGGACCCAGCGGTGAGAGGCCGGCGTGCTGCCGCCTAAGCCACGGAGGCTCTTATTGCATCGTATTAATTATACAAAAAAATGAATAATAATATGATGTTTAAGGTGAATACTATTCAAAACCCCACTTCTCCGAGTAAAACACCCACCCCCTTTCAAGCCCTCACCCGAAGATAATATCTGAGAAAACTTCTTGTTAGCAGAAACAACACACAAAAAACTTTTGACTGCCAAAATGAGACTACAGTATTGTGATTGAATCTGAACATGTATTATTTTAGAGTACTGAATCAGCTACTTACAATGCCAGCCTAGAATGGTTATCACGATGTGATCAACTTGGTAGTTCACAACAAACTAACAGTACTCAAGCAAGGTCATCCCTTATATCCTAATATACCCTGGGCTTGAACTCCTGCTAGAAGAAATGCATTAATCTGATAATTATTTTATACGGTGCAGCGTTTCAATACAACATAGAAATTACACTTCACAAACTGGAGACGCTCTTCTTACTTGGATACCCAATGACCGTTGGTGTCGGAAAATAACAAGAGGTGACCAAGGGAGGTCGACAGGAAGGAGCCCGGCACAAGTAAGTGGAGGTATGCCAAACTCAGCTTGGGTCCTCAACCCATGTCCTACAAGTTGTGAGCCCTGGTGGAAGTTTGTAGTTTTACGTGACCGTTAATCTTACGATTGTAAGACACAGGGCCTTCTTTTACGTGGAATCAGAACCACAGGACACGGCATTTTACTTTGAAAGTCTGACATGTGCTGATCGGGAATTGAACCCCGTCCGCCGAGGTGAGAGGCTAACAGCTTGACCGCTGCGCCCTTTAAGTTATATATTAACAAGAGTAAACTACTTATTATGTAATGTTGCGCAGCGTTTATAGTATAAGATACTTACCAGCACAGCAACTATCTCCAGATGGTCCTTTGACAAGGTCACTTCACTACCTCACACTAGAGTTGAATTTGCTAAATTATCGCTGTTTATAAATTTCGCTGAATGCTTACCTGCGTATGAGTGATACACCGTTTATATTACATTAACTAGTAATATAGTTAATTTTCAGTTATCAAAGACACTTGATATCATCTCGCATAATGTTTCACACCAATGGATTGCTGTATTATTGTTAAATTGCTTGAAAGGCAAAGATTAGAAGAATTATTTACATTATCCGAAAAGATTCTAGGTTGTAAGCCATGAACATGATCTCTGGGTCGACCTAGGGCCACTGGCAGTGCACTGCTCTCTCCCTGCTGACTGGTTACATCTTGTTTGTTGTTACGTAACACGGAAGAGAGCAGTGCACTGCCAGTGGCCCAAGGTCGACCCAGAGATCATGTTCATGGCTTACAACCTAGAATCTTTTCGGATAATGTAAATAATTCTTCTAATCTTTGCCTTTCAAGCAATTTAACAATAATACAGCAATCCATTGGTGTGAAACATTATGCGAGATGATATCAAGTGTCTTTGATAACTGAAAATTAACTATATTACTAGTTAATGTAATATAAACGGTGTATCACTCATACGCAGGTAAGCATTCAGCGAAATTTATAAACAGCGATAATTTAGCAAATTCAACTCTAGTGTGAGGTAGTGAAGTGACCTTGTCAAAGGACCATCTGGAGATAGTTGCTGTGCTGGTAAGTATCTTATACTATAAACGCTGCGCAACATTACATAATAAGTAGTTTACTCTTGTTAATATATAACTTAAAGGGCGCAGCGGTCAAGCTGTTAGCCTCTCACCTCGGCGGACGGGGTTCAATTCCCGATCAGCACATGTCAGACTTTCAAAGTAAAATGCCGTGTCCTGTGGTTCTGATTCCACGTAAAAGAAGGCCCTGTGTCTTACAATCGTAAGATTAACGGTCACGTAAAACTACAAACTTCCCCCAGGGCTCACAACTTGTAGGACATGGGTTGAGGACCCAAGCTGAGTTTGGCATACCTCCACTTACTTGTGCCGGGCTCCTTCCTGTCGACCTCCCTTGGTCACCTCTTGTTATTTTCCGACACCAACGGTCATTGGGTATCCAAGTAAGAAGAGCGTCTCCAGTTTGTGAAGTGTAATTTCTATGTTGTATTGAAACGCTGCACCGTATAAAATAATTATCAGATTAATGCATTTCTTCTAGCAGGAGTTCAAGCCCAGGGTATATTAGGATATAAGGGATGACCTTGCTTGAGTACTGTTAGTTTGTTGTGAACTACCAAGTTGATCACATCGTGATAACCATTCTAGGCTGGCATTGTAAGTAGCTGATTCAGTACTCTAAAATAATACATGTTCAGATTCAATCACAATACTGTAGTCTCATTTTGGCAGTCAAAAGTTTTTTGTGTGTTGTTTCTGCTAACAAGAAGTTTTCTCAGATATTATCTTCGGGTGAGGGCTTGAAAGGGGGTGGGTGTTTTACTCGGAGAAGTGGGGTTTTGAATAGTATTCACCTTAAACATCATATTATTATTCATTTTTTTGTATAATTAATACGATGCAATAAGAGCCTCCGTGGCTTAGGCGGCAGCACGCCGGCCTCTCACCGCTGGGTCCGTGGTTCAAATCCCGGTCACTCCATGTGAGATCTGTGCTGGACATAACGGAGGCAGACAGGTTTTTCTCCGGGTACTCCGGTTTTCCCTGTCACAATTTCATTCCAGCAACACTCTTCACTATCATTTCATTTCATCTGTCATTCATTTAATCATTGCCCCAGAGGAGTGCGACAGGCTTCGGCAGCCGGCACACTTCATATCCTCGCCGCTAGATGGGGGCTTCATTCATTCCATTCCTGACCCGGTCGGAAACTGGAAGCAGGCTGTGGATTTTCATTTTCAATACGATGCAATAAAGATATGTATTTATTATTATTATTATTATTATTATTATTGTTATTATCTAGGCCATTGTATAGTTTACTAAACAGAGCTGTTGACAATTTTTTTTAAATTAATTAATAGCAACATACTGTTAGGAGCAAATCGTTGCTTGTTTGTATTAGGGTCGCAGAAGTATTTAAGAGTGTTCAGTTGAAGGCAATCGCGTGCAGGAAGAATACCGCACTTGTAAGAGGCGCGCACCAGTTTATGAAAAAATAAACAAAGTTTGTGGTTTACACAGCTGTTAATCTCGTGATCATGAACCATAGGACCTCCTTGACATAGCATTCCACCTACAAAATCTCTCATGGATTAAACAGTAATCGAAACCAGTCTGTCTTAGTAATATTAGTATGAACGTGAAGTTGTAGAAAAGCAAAATTCTGGGGTAGAATGAGGCGTCAATCAACAGTTTACTGTTAACTGTCAAGCAGGTCACTTCATGTTAAGCATTCTAGGCTCCATTGTACTACCCAATATTAGGCTATACAGTATCTGATTCCGGCTAACATGATACATGGGGTAGTATCGGATCTCCAACTAAGGGTACCTGACCTGGGAGGGGATAAAGCCAAGGGGATTTAGTATATAAAGAAAGACCTGGGTTGAATTTAATATTAGTTTACTGTAAACTCTCAAGCATATCACATCGTGTTAAGGACTCTTGCCCTAAGTACCATTCTACTGCCTTGATTTACACGCAGTAAGTAGCTGATTCTGGTTAACATAACATGGAGGGTAGTAACTGACCTCCAGTTTGGAAACAACTAACAAGATTAAATAATCAACTCCTATCATTTTCAACTCCGAGTAAATGCTAGGACGGTATCTTCTAATAGGCCACAGCCGCTTCCTTCCACATCCATGCCTAGCTAGTTTTATTCATCTTCATTCATGTTTTGATTTGTTGTTGATGTGTTGATTTATTACAGTCTTTGCGACAGCGTACTCATGCAGCCAGTGTGTGTGTGTGTGTGTGTGAAAGCTGTCTAATAACCTGTATCAATGTGATGATTTTATCAGTTTATGTAATTTGTAATTGAGGGCTAAAACTGTGTAACAGAAATGCACTTCAAGGATGCCTGAGGAGGGAATCGAACTCATGCGCTACCCAGTTATCCTCACGAGGCTGAGTGGGCCCCTCTTCCGTTTCAGCCCTCAGTCAGAATATAATTTCTTGGTAGAACCAGGAATCAAACCCGGGACTGATCATTCATTACACCACGAGCTGGTCTTATATATATTTCAATGGGTTTATTCATCACAGTGAACGTGTGCATGTATCAGGAGAACATACAATGATAGAGGGGATACTGACCGCTCTCTCTAGAACAAATGCTTAATTCCCATACTCCTTTTAGACCTTCTGCTATGCTGTTTATGACTAGGGAGGATGAGGTTAGTGTTATCGTTGTTGATTAATTTAGGGGCTTTGCGACATCGTGGTATGTTACCCCGTGTACTTGGGTGTATGTGGATTTTTGTGTGTGTAATAACCTGTTTTATTATGGTGTCTGTATTAGTAATTGGGGTTCAGATTGGGGGAGGTGGTTGTAGCCTTAAGACCGGAACAACCTCTATCCCTACCCAGAGTTTGCCTGGTGTATAAGTTGGAAAACACGGAAAAGCCACTTCCAGGATGACTGAGATAGGGATCGAACTCTCCTCGTGGCTATATATAAAGGAGGAACCCAGTGCAAAATCGGTATGTGGTTTATTTGAGGTGACATATTTTTTAATCTTACCACTTGGGCGTCTGTTGGTTCTTCAGCCCAGAGGTTGGTTGGATCCAGGTTATGTGAGAAGAAAAATAACTTGGCAGAACTATAATGAAGCATACTAGGCAAGGTGAGGAGTAAGGTAGTTATGTTTAAAAGACTGAACTTCGAGGTCATCTGCTCTCATGCGTAATTTGGGTCTGTATGTGGGATTTGTCTATGGTAGCTGTAATTATTGGGGAAAAGCGGGAGGTAGACCTTTCCAAACTCTGAAAGCGTGGTCATCAGCTAATGTCTTAGAGATGTATGGAATTTTTGCCTGATAACCTGTGTTATTGTGGTGTCTGTATTCTGTAATTGATACTAGAATTGAGACAACCGCGGTCTTAAATTAAATACCACTTCCTAGATGTACCTAAAATTTAAGTTAAAATGTATCTTTCTCTCTTCCTCAGGTAGATCTGTTATTAAAGAAGAAGCAGCTGTTATCAGAAGACAATGTCTAACATGGAGGAAACTATTCAGAGCTATGCTTGTAAGGAGTGTGGAAAAACTTTCCTCCGTGACTATCATAGGAAGCGTCATGAAGTGTCTTGTGGGCTATTCCATCAGTGCAACACATGTGGGGCCGGATTCGGCAATGCCTATAACGGACGTCGTCATGAAGGGGTTTGTAGTGTAGCGTCACCTGCTAAGAAGGTTAATACTGAACCGACTAAGCATGAATTGCTCGCTATGGTTCCTGATAGTAAAGACCTTTGTGAGTATGAATCCTCTTTCAAGGGTCGATTAAAGTCATATTTTATTAGATGTGAATCGTGCGGTGATTTAAACTCTTATTTGAAAGAGTCAAAAGAGCGAATCATTCATGCTATACAAAGGGAACTATGTGTACACAAGTCTTTAAAGGTTAATATGTTGGCCGAGTGTAGATTTATTCATTTAACTAGTGGTGATATTGCAGACCGCTCCTTCAAAACTCGTAATCAGGCAGTATTTCTTGAAACAGACTTAACTATGCTCTTAGAAACACACTTTAAAAAATTAGCTAGGGAAATGGAGGAATCTCAGCTGAAGGGTAGTAACTGGGCTTTGCTAGCTGTTGAGGGGGTCCGTTTAAGGATAAACAAGTATAATCCCTTGCGTGGCAGTACATACATTCCTCTACCCCCTGGTTTGGAAGCGAAAAAAGCCTGCATCAACCCTCGAAACTTAAAAGATGAGAGGTGTTTTATGTATGCTATCTTAGCGAAGTTCATTAAAACAAATGCTCAACGTGTTAGCAAATATAAGGATTTAGAATCAAAATATAATTTTTCATGTGTCTCATTCCCTACATCGCTGGCTGATATCTCAAAATTTGAGAAATCTAATGATATGTCAGTGAATGTGTTTGGGCTTGATGATGATTGTAACCTGTTTCCTCTCAAGGTTGTTGACACAGAACTAGTAGATCATCGCGATCTACTCCTAATTAGTGATGATACTGGTCGACATCACTACGTATTTATCAAAGATTTTGATAAATTGATGGGATATCAACTAACTCATCATCAACATAGGATATATACTTGTAAACGTTGCTTTACGCATTTTGATAACCGGTATGGAAAAAGTGGTCTAGATAAATTAGAAGAACATAGAGAACTGTGTTTTCTGCATGACATTGCAAGGGTTAAAATGCCTACTAAAAAGCCCATTCTACAATTTATCAATGTAGAGAAAATGCTTAGAATGTCTTACGTAATCTATGCTGACTTTGAGAGTATACTCATACCTCATCAAACATGTCTACCTAATCCAGAGATTAGCTACACAGCCACATACCAGAGCCATGTACCTATGAGCTTTGGTGTATATGTAAAACCTTCGGCAGCTGTAGCTCACTTAGAGACTAACCTTCCAAGGGAACCTTATATTTATCGTGGTCCTGACGCTGCAGAGAAGTTTATGGAATATTTAATATCCATAGCTAGCGAAATCAATCGCCTCTACAGCTTAAATGTTCCGAAGGCTTTAACTGATGATCAAGAAGCAGAGTTTCAGTCATCTGTAACCTGCTATTTGTGTCATAAGGAGTTCCCTGAGAATGACTGGAAGGTTCGAGATCATTGCCATCTTACAGGTGTATACCGTGGAAGCGCTCATAATACCTGTAATTTGAGATGCAAAACACGGAACCCTATCCCTGTATTCTTACATAACCTTAGCGGCTTTGATTCTCATTTCATTGTGAAACAGTTGGGGTGTACTGCGGAGAGAGTAGAAGTTATTCCCAACTCAGAAGAAAACTACCTCTCATTTACCAAACATGTTGGTAATGTGAAGCTTAGATTTCTGGATACGTTTCGCTTCATGCCAAGCAGTTTATCAAAATTAGTGGGCAATCTAACATCATACCCTGAGACGAGTAAGTACTTTGGGGTGGAAAATTCAGCACTAATGACCCGAAAAGGTGTATATCCTTATGATTACGTGGACTCTTGGGAAAAATTAAACAAAGAAAGCTTACCACCTAAGGAGGAGTTCTTTAACAGATTAAATCAGGAAGACATCAGTGTAGAAGACTATGAACATGCATTACATGTGTGGAAACAATTCCAAATTAAAAGTTTAGGTGAATATAGCGACCTTTACCTAACATCTGATGTACTCCTTCTCGCAGACGTGTTTGAAACATTCAGAAATAAAACACTTGAAACTCATAAAGTCGATCCTGCACACTATTTTACTTCTCCAGGTCTTACGTGGGATGCCATGCTCTTATATACAGGTACTCAGCTCGAGTTACTACAGGATTACGATCAGATTCTAATGATAGAATCAGGAATACGTGGAGGATTATGCCAGGTTTCTCATCGATATGCTGAAGCTAATAATAAATACATGGAGAATTTCGATTCAGAGAAGCCGTCTCAATTTATTACCTACGATGATGCAAACAACCAATACGGCTGGGCAATGTGTCATCGCCTCCCTTACGGAGGATTTAAGTGGGTCTCTCCACACAGCATTGATCTGGATACACTAAAGGAAGATGATTCTCTCGGTTACATCTTAGAAGTAGACGTTGATTATCCTTCTGAACTTCATGATCTACACGATGATTTACCCTTTCTACCAGAGTGTAAACAGCCAAAGGAAACATCTTTAAAGAAACTAATCCCCCATCTTGGAAATCGAAGGCGTTACGTAGTTCACTATATGGCTCTTAAACAAGCTCTGGATCATGGATTAAAATTAATTAAGATTCACCGCACGTTAAGCTTTAAACAGCTACCTTGGTTAAAGTCATACGTTGAATTTAATAATAATCTACGGAAACAGGCTAAAAATGATTTCGAGAAGGATTTGTATAAATTGTTCAATAATGCAATGTTTGGGAAAACTATGGAAAATATTCGTAATAGATTAGACATACGCCTTGTTACTGACAGTAAGATGGCAGAAAAGCTGATAGCTAAACCAACATTTATAGACAGAACAATTTACGGCCCTGATCTAGCTGCTTTTCATATGGCTAAACGTAGCATTGTGTTCGATAAGCCTATATATATTGGTATGTGCGTGTTGGATATTTCAAAAACTTTGATGTATTCCCACCACTATAATGTACTGCTTCCTTATTATGGGGTTGAAAATATTAAACTCGCATACATGGACACGGATTCCTTCATATATTTAGTAAAGACCGAAGATGTATACCAAGACAAGTTGTGTTTCCTAGAGCATTTGGATACGTCTGACTACCCCAATAATCATATATGTTATTCTGTAAAGAACAAAAAGGCGTTGGGAAAATTTAAAGATGAAGCTTGTGCGCACATTATTAGAAAATTTGTCGGTCTCAGAGCTAAGATGTATGCCCTAGACATCGATGGAGTAGAAGTAAAGAAGATTAGAGGTATTAGCAGGGGTGTTGTTAGGAAATGTATCAGTTTTCAAGATTATAAGGACTGCCTTATGACAAAAATGGTAAAGAGAATACCAATGAATGTTATCATGTCGAAGCATCATGAAATATCGTCAGTACAACTAAACAAGATCGCCTTGTGTCCAGATGATGACAAGAGAGTGATTGCCGCTGATGGAATAGCTACACATGCACATGGGCATTACGCAATCACTGAATCTGTTTAATTTATCTACGACTAAAAGAATCCTAGCAATAGGAAACATCTATCAACAATTTTTTCAAATAAAATCGTTTTTTTTTTTTTTTTGAAGTTTACAAGTATGGAATGTTCTCCATAAGTCTTAGCAGCAGAGCCTATAACATGTGTTTGTTGTATGTAAAACAGCCTCTGGCGTGAGATTAATTTCTTCGTAAGCCTATATATATATAAATATATGACTGATATGGCCTCTGGCGTGAGATTAATTTCTTCGTAAGCCTATGTATATATATATATATATATTTATATATATATGACTGATATGGCCTCTGGCGTGAGATTAATTTCTCCGTAAACCTGTGTATGTCTGGTAAGGTCTCTAGCGTGAGATTAATTTCTTCATAAGCCTACAGGTGTGTGTGTGCTGAAGGGCTTTGGTGCTTAAGGCTAATGGAATACAATGGCAAAAAATTATCTTATGTTAAGTAAATATAGGGTTGATAGGTGTTAACTCTGCCTCTAGGGGAGGAGGAAGTGTGTCCCCTAGAGCCGGTCTCAAGCCCGGAGAAAAGAGGAGAGACATCTACATCCAGAACTTGCTCCTTAAGCTGAACTATAATGCGCGGTGCCCTTCACGAAGGGAGAGTAGACCTCTGAGACATATTCATCATTCGAGCTTGCAAACCTCGTTGATATGTCAATGATGAGAGTTTACGTATAGCATTTTTAGTTAACTTACTGGAGTTTTCGTGTTTTTTTTGTAAAGATTTAGCTTCTGTATACTTAACTATAATGCGCGGTGCCCTTTACGAAGGGAGAGTAGACCTTTGAGGTGTATTCGTCATCCAAGTTTGCAAAGCTTGTTGATACACCTGTGATAAGAGTTTACGTATAGCATTTGTAGTTAACTTTACAGGAGTTTGACATCAAGCTTTGACTGGTTTGATGTTAGAGCCCTCACAGAGGGTAGTAGAGTACTGGCTACATCTCCATAAGACAAGGCTCCAACCCTTGCTGTGATGTTAATGGCGGTTTCTACCTTCTAACGTCCTGGTCGGCTTGAAGTATGTACTCTCACGTACAGTGTTAACCAACATAACCGCTAGCATAATGGTAGGAGGATTTGCCTATTAAAGTAGGAAATTGGGGAGAGCATAGGAGGTTAAGGGCATCCGGCCAGCCTGCTCAAGTCCTCTAACATAAGGGAGTTGTCTATAAAACACTGCCCCAGTTTCATGAAAGTAGGCGATTGGAAAGAACATAGGTAGTGAAGGGCATCCAGCCAGCCTCGTCAAGTTCTCCAACATAAGGGAGTTTCACCTGGCAGCCATCTTGCGCAATAGCCTCTGTACCAGTCATCTCAAGTCCTCTAGAGTTGCGCGCAGTGGCCATCTTGCCCACTAGCCCATGTGCCAGCTCCCAAGAGTTAGTTCCATAAGAGACCATGTATAGCGGCCATCTTGCCCATTAGCCCCTGTGCCAGCTCCGGCCTATTGCACCTACTCCGGTGTCTTACCAAAGTTAAGGATATTTCTTGCACCAAAGAAAACAGTTTCTTTTTCTGAACACAGCTCTTCTTTCCTTATAAATTTTCATCATCTAGTTTTCCAATTACATTTATTCGCGTAGCTTCCTATTGTCCTGGTTCACGTACCTTGGTTTTACAACCCACACTGGCCCATCCTGCAGCACTGGTGTCATAATTTTTCAGTGACTAACGTACAATAAGTCTCCAACACAAACAATGAGATGAAGCTGGCCAAGTCTTCTCGGAAAAGGGGCTTGTCTATTGTCCTGGGGTGGGTGTGCCTTCCCATCTCTACACTGTGCTCTGAGCTGGCAATATCCTACCAGTAGCGAAATAATATATTCATAACTTTCTGTCATAAATGCTTCAAAATTACATTCAAATTTAGCCCTTTGGTTACAATAGGGATAGGAATATAATAGACCTGCCGTACCACACCCGGAGGTGTAAATCGCGTAAATAAATTCTAGTGTACCCCTTGACCCCCTTCAGCGCATTATAGGTATTGATGAATTTTACAGCCTTATTTGGTTCCGTGATAACTTTCTAGCCGTTTGCAAACTTTCACGCCAATGTAATTAATGGAATTGCATTGCGTCTTATAGCAATAGATGGACCTCTGAGAATCTGTTGCCATGGATACCGGCTTGTATTCGTTCATTAGTTTATTAAATGAAATTAGTTTTCTGGGAATATCTCAAAAACGGTTGGTTTTAGGGCCTTAAAATGTGGATTTTGGGGACCCTTTGGGGCCCCCAAGTTTTGTCTCTCACATCGAGGGGATGAAAATGATCTTTGTCTCGTCCTTCTACTCCTATTTCAGCATGCATTTTAAGGGGGTAGGCCCCCTTTTATGAGAGGTACGGAGAAGGGTTACATTAATGATTAGTGTCGTGCCTCTGATGGATAACAGTACCAAATTTTACGTTGATACACCCAGCCGTTCTCGAGTTATAAGGGAACAAAGTTGTCCACAGACAATCAAACCAACATACAGACAGACAAAAACATTATTTTCGCGCGCATCTATAATAAAACAGTCTGCAACGTGTAAATAACTCAAATTTCCGTAGAAATTCAGAAAAAAAAACAGACAAATTTTCTTTTTTAGCCGATTTTCAATTTTGAAAAAATAGGCTTATGAGATCACCTTTTGTCCGTGTGTGTGCGCGTGTGTGTGTGTGTGTGTGAGTATGTGTCCCTAATAAAATCTAAACGGCTGGAGCGATTTCAATGAAACTCGGTAAGTTCATAGCACTATTCCCGGCCACCTCAACCGTGCCCTTCAAATTTTGTTACGTCTCGCCAATCCAACATGGCGGCTGTGCGAAATATTTCACTAGCATGCAATATCTCCGAAACTATTACAGATATCGCCCTGAAATTGTGTACGGTGATAAAAGGCACTACTAGAAGTTCACCTATGAGACTTTCAAAAACCTGGTGACTACAAAACCAACATGGCGGTCAAGCGAATTTGAGACTTTTAGAAAGACTTTTCTCGCGATTTAACTATCCAAACGAAATGAAATTTGGTACAGCAAATGTGTATACACATTGTAATGCACTGGAGTCTAATTTAGTTCAATTGTTTACATAACCTCAAAATGGCGGCTGTGCGAAATATTTCACTGACATTCTATATCTCCGAAACAATTACAGATATCACCCTGCAATTCTGTACGGTGATAAAAGGTACTGATACAAGTTTACCTATGTATATTTCATAAACCTGTAGTGTACAAAACGAACATGGCGACCAAGCGAATTTGAAATATTTTAATAGACTTTTCTCGTGATTTAACTCTCTGAGCTTAGTGAAATGTGGTGCAGTAAATGATTTTGCAGATTGTAATGCACTGCCATCTAATTTAATTCAATTGTTTACATAACCTCAAGATGGCGGCTGTGCAAAATTTTAAAATTTAGCTTTTTATTTATTGTGTCGTTATCATGCGATCGAAGTGAAAGTTTGAATAATGAAGCTAGGCAATAATTGTCCTTGAATGGTACATAACTCTATGGCCTATACATATAACAATCCTAAGTGGCGACCTTCCGAAATATTTAGACGGTTCTCAATATCTATGAATCTTTTACAGCAACCAAACTGAATTTTTATGTTCATAGAGACTATGAACATATGTTCACCTATATTACTTTCAGTAACCTGGTGAGCACAAATCCAACATGGCGGCAACGCGAAGTATAAATATTTAAATGGACGTTTATCGCGAATTAACTATCCGAGTGCCGTGAAACGTTGCACGTTAAATGCTTGTACAAATGTTGATCCACTGGCATGTAATTTATTTCAATTGTTTGCATAATCACAATATGGCTGCTGTGCTTAATTTTAAAATCTCGTTTTTACTTCTTGTGTTCTAATCATGCGATTGAAATTTGAATACTACACGTACACAAGATTCTTAATGTAATAGTACAAAAATAAAAATCCAACCTGGCGACCATCTGAAATATTTAGACGGTTCTCAATATCTACGAATCTGTTACATCAATTAAACTGACATTTTGTATGTTGATAGTGGCAATTAACATGAGTAGGATAAATGAAAATAGGCTGTATAGTTCTTCACGGAACTACTTGTTATATATGTAGAGATATACTGCACCGCTCGGTGTTGACCGTATTTTATTGCACAAATTTAGGTTTTACTCGCTAACCGTCGGAGATACACGAAAAGTGATAAGGACCTTTTGGATAGAAAATTGATTGATAAAGCTCGTATATACCATCAAAAATTTGCTATTTCTTAGCGTTCTCTTTTTATTTGAGATGGAAATATGAAATCTTGAAACCAAAGGGTGTAGTGACGTCACAAAAGTAGGATTTACTCGCTAACCGTTGGAGATACACGAAATGTGATAAGGACCATTCGGATAGGCAATTAAATTTCAAATCTCATATGTGCCATCTAAAGTTTGCTATTTCCTACCGTTCTCTTTTTATTTGATATGGAAATATGAAATTTTGAAACCAAAGGGTGTAGTGACGTCACAAAAATGGTCGCCATTTCTTAATAGTGCAAAATATCGAAATTAAAAGTATCCTATATGTAAACCTGGTATTTCAGCTACATCCATTCAAAATTTCATTTTAATCGGACCAGTGGTTCTTGCGTTAATAGGTAACACACAGACTGACAGACAGACAGAAAGACAGACACACACAATCTCATTTTTATATATTAGTATGATAACTCTTCAAAATAATGCGCCTATGAATACAATTCATGAAACTTACGTAAAATATCTTACAGTACCAATCATGCTAAAAGTTATTTCTTTTGAATACATATTATTGTTTATGTTCGACCCTGACTATTATATGTCTGATAACTGTATCATAATGATGGTCATTATATCCCTATTTTTCATTATGAAACAGTTTCTCCCACAAATCACAGCTCAAGAAACAGTTGTTTGACCAATTAGATAAGGATACCTTCGCGCATTCGCTCAAAATCCAACATGTCTATATAAATTACCGAAAGTGCACCGTCCATATGTTCGCGTAAATAAACTGGTGAATATGAGACAAGAGATAGCACTGTACCTTAATATCCCCAAATCCAATTTCTACACAGCGCGTTGTTTTCAAACGACTTCGGTGACAGTTTTACTGAATACTGGTGCAAAATCTGCACATATGGCATTGAAGCACAGAGAGCGCATGCGTCGGTCGGCCATAGAGCTTGGAGAACAGAGATATCCTACCCAGCGCAGCACCCGATCACACAATTCTAGTGACTGGACAGATATTTATGAATATTTATGTTAAAACATATAATAAAGTTTTAATTATCGTCGAACATAAACAGCCGTATGCAACTCGCCTATAATGGTAATTAAGACACTCGTATGGAAATGATAAAATTCCCTTACGCTCGTTTTATAAACATACTCGTGTCTTAATTTTAGCCAATATAGGCTCGTTGCATAATGTACTATTCCTAAAAGGTAGGCTACTCTTACTGTACAAATTTTAAATATCCCATATGAATCACATTTTGTCTAAATTTAAAGATTATTTTTTCAGGAAATGACCATGAAAAGACAGGGGGGGGGATCAGGTTTTATTGTTCAGAGGCAAAAATTAAAAGTGTTTTTTAGCAAAAATAATTGCAAAACTTAAATATCGTTATTGTTCTTGTAATCACATTCATTTCACCACTTAAGTGGGACACATCAACATATCGTCGGCTTGTTTGCAAGACGGTATGACAACTACTTCTAGGGTGCTACATTGGGAAACGAGCGAACAATGGAACAGGTCTCTCCAAGTTGACGGCCTTCTACATGGAGATATGTAGACCAGGATGTATTTTTCCAATATTTCAAGATTGCGAGCCAATGATTTAGGGATATGATTATTATAATAGCGATTTCGGTGGCGTAGTTGGTAGCATGCTGAACTGCTGTGCCCAAGATAGCGGGTTCAAACCCGGCCGAAGTCGTCGGATTTTTATGAGCGTTAAACATCCTTCAGTATGCCTTCCTTCGGAGGGGAAGTAAAGCCGGCGGTCCCATGTCTTAGATTTATGGCATGTAAAATATCCTTCCACAGACTAAACTTGTGTGAAGTTAAATTGTTAGGTAATATTTCGTCAAAACGCTCTATCAAAAGTTCCAACGTTCACCACTAGGTATCCCGGATATCTGGTAGCGAAAGTTGGAACTACTTGAAATTGAACGGATCTTGTAGCTCAACCTAAGAGTGTCCGCTGGAAGCAGCTACAGACTCAGGCGAGCCGAACGTGTCCTCGGACACTCCCGGCACTAAAAGCCATACGATAGATAGATTATTATTATTATTATCATTATGATTATTATTATTATGGTATATTGGTTTTCACGGCCAGTGAATTAAACTCAGGTATTTTTCTAGGTTTGTGCCGTATCTTGTGTGGGGTTTCGCGTAGGAACACCACCACAGGAGTAGCGAACTGCGTGCTTAAACACGTAACTAAGAGCTTGTGTTCATATAGCAACGTATAGATGACGCTACTGACCTAGTATACATAGATGAACAAACAGCACGTAACTAAGAGCTTGTGTTCTTATAGCAACGTATAGACGACACTACTGACCTAGTAAACATAGATGAACAAACAACACGTAACTAAGAGCTTGTGTTCTTATATCAACGTATAGACGACACTACTGACCTAGTAAACATAGATGAACAAACAACACGTAACTAAGAGCTTGTGTTCTTATAGCAACGTATAGACGACACTACTGACCTAGTAAACATAGATGAACAAACAACACGTAACTAAGAGCTTGTGTTCTTATAGAAACGTATAGATGACGCTAGTGACCTAGTATACATAGATGAACAAACAACACGTAACTAAGAGCTTGTGTTCATATAGCAACGTATAGATGACGCTACTGACCTAGTATACATAGATGAACAAACAACACGTAACTAAGAGCTTGTGTTCATATAGCAACGTATAGATGACGCTACTGACCTAGTATACTGTACATAGATGAATGAACAACACGTAACCAAGAGCTTGTGTTCATATAGCAACGTATAGATGACGCTACTGACCTAGTATACATAGATGAACAAACAACACGTAACTAAGAGCTTGTGTTCTTATAGCAACGTATAGACGACACTACTGACCTAGTAAACATAAATGAACAAACAACACGTAACTAAGAGCTTGTGTTCTTATAGAAACGTATAGATGACGCTAGTGACCTAGTATACATAGATGAACAAACAACACGTAACTAAGAGCTTGTGTTCATATAGCAACGTATAGATGACGCTACTGACCTAGTATACATAGATGAACAAACAATACGTAACTAAGAGCTTGTGTTCATATAGCCACATATAGATGACGCTACTGACCTAGTATACATAGATGAACAAACAATACGTAACTAAGAGGTTGTGTTCTTATAGCAACGTATAGATGACGCTACTGACCTAGTATACATAGATGAACAAACAACACGTAACTAAGAGCTTGTGTTCATATAGCAACGTATAGATGACGCTACTGACCTAGTATACATAGATGAACAAACAATACGTAACTAAGAGCTTGTGTTCTTATAGAAACGTATAGATGACGCTAGTGACCTAGTATACATAGATGAACAAACAACACGTAACTAAGAGTTTGTGTTCATATAGCAACGTATAGATGACGCTACTGACCTAGTATACATAGATGAACAAACAATACGTAACTAAGAGCTTGTGTTCATATAGCCACATATAGATGACGCTACTGACCTAGTATACATAGATGAACAAACAATACGTAACTAAGAGCTTGAGTTCTTATAGCAACGTATAGATGACGCTACTGATATAGTATACATAGATGAACAAACAACACGTAACTAAGAGCTTGTGTTCTTATAGCAACGTATAGACGACACTACTGACCTAGTAAACATAGATGAACAAACAACACGTAACTAAGAGCTTGTGTTCTTATAGCAACGTATAGACGACACTACTGACCTAGTAAACATAGATGAACAAACAACACGTAACTAAGAGCTTGTGTTCTTATAGAAACGTATAGATGACGCTAGTGACCTAGTATACATAGATGAACAAACAACACGTAACTAAGAGCTTGTGTTCATATAGCAACGTATAGATGACGCTACTGACCTAGTATACATAGATGAACAAACAATACGTAACTAAGAGCTTGTGTTCATATAGCCACATATAGATGACGCTACTGACCTAGTATACATAGATGAACAAACAATACGTAACTAAGAGCTTGTGTTCTTATAGCAACGTATAGATGACGCTACTGACCTAGTATACATAGATGAACAAACAACACGTAACTAAGAGCTTGTGTTCATATAGCAACGTATAGATGACGCTACTGACCTAGTATACATAGATGAGCAAACAATACGTAACTAAGAGCTTGTGTTCATATAGCAACGTATAGATGACGCTACTGACCTAGTGTACATAGATGAACAAACAATACGTAACTAAGAATTTGTGTTCTTATAGCAACGTATAGATGACGCTACTGACCTAGTATACATAGATGAGCAAACAATACGTAACTAAGAGCCTGTGTTCTTATAGCAACGTATAGATGACGCTACTGACCTAGTATACTGTACATAGATGAATGAACAACACGTAACCAAGAGCTTGTGTTTTATATCGACGTAGAGATGCCACTACTGACTTAGTATACATACTGTAGATGACGAACACTGGTTGCTATGGTGTTCGGAAATTAATGATGCATATCTTAGATGTTCCTGACGCTGAAATGCAGTAACTGACCTTACAGAATAACAGTTAATTAATTAACAACACATATTCCTTTAAGGTAACTGATTCAGCGCGTTAGAGCATAATCCTTTGTTAAATCTGTGCTTGCCATTTTTAGATATTAAGCAACCGTTTGTTGATTCCTGTGAAGGGACACAATTGGCGCATAGTGTTTGATGGTTTGCAATCACTATTCACAGTTTAGCACATCAAAGGCGCTAGCAGACACGCGCTGCTGCTCATTGGTCATTAGCAACGCACTAAACTCAGGCAGCAGCTCTCAGCTGAATCAGATTAGCCTTTCCTGTAGTGGAACCTCACTCATGAATAGCTATAGAATAGCCCTCATTCAGTATTATCACTATACTGTACATACCTTATTTATGTTGCGGGATGTACTTATAGCGCAAAGGATATACAGCTAGATTTACGACATGAGAGAGAAGCTGGTATTCAGAAAGGTGTATGGAAAGAAAGACCGCAACTTTTCACCCATTGGCCTACCATTCAATCTGTACATTGAACAAGCAATGAAGGAAATTACAGAAACAATTAAATTGGAGTAAAGATTCAAAGAGAAATAATTTCGACACTGAGATTTCCTGATGCCATCATCATCTTCGCCGACACACCAGAGGATTTAAATGATTTTTTGATGTGTAACATCTTTCCGCTCGGTTGCTGGATAGTTTTGTGGGAGTGATTTTGAAAATTGGGGACGGAAGTGGATCGGAACGATCGAGCTGGCAGTGGTGGATCAAACGGAAGTATGCACTGCCCGCTCGATCGATTGAATGGAAGTGTACTAGCTGGCAGTGGTGGATCGAACGGAAGTATAAGACGCACTGCCAACTCGATCGATCGATCCAGCTGGCACTGGTAAGAGAAACAATCAGCGCGCGGTGTCGAAAATTGATACCATGACGCACTCTCGGCCTTGTGGAATGTATATGACATACTGAAAGGAAAACGCTCATGCGAACTCTGGTGTCAAGTGATTTAAACAAATGACATGGTACATGTTCGAATTCTTCGTATCAGTATTTAAATGGTAAAATGCCTTAATATCAAACATTGTAAGTAGTAGGCATTGCATTGGCATAAGACATTTTAAACTCAATGTCACTCAGGAACATTATCGAAACTAGCAAAATATAAATGAAACTTAATTCCGTAATGCAGTATTATTGGAACGTAGAAATAAATCACCATCTTGTGCACAATATTTGCGTAGTCGAAATAGCCGTGGGGTTATTGCGTATGACTGTGAATCTAGAGATCATGGTTCGAATCCTGGGCGGGGAAGATATTTTTGCAACCTGATTATCATTTTAAACGATATTTATCATATCAATATGACTCATTTTAACAGAATCCATATGAAATTACGTGTTGGTCTGTGAATCAAGAGGACTTGTTTATAAGGAATTTAAGGTTATGAGCGGTGTCACGTCTATTAGTCTTGTTGATCCATATCGTATTCTTTATTTAGGCTAGTGCTGGTGGAAGCGACAAATCATCTAATAAAATGAGTTCCGTATTATAAACTACAATATCTGTAACACACTCCCTTTTACAATAGATTAATATTTGTGCCAATAATACTATAAAATACCGGTGTATCAAAAATTTCACATGAGGTTTCTTCTATGTCAGATGTTACACATCATATGCGACTACTGTAGGGCTCGTAATTTTTTAAATTTGGTATGGACTCTGTTTTCAAAAGAATTCATGATGAAAATCAGTAAATGTAAAACAACAGTATGGAATGCAGCAGAAATAAATCTTGACGTCAAATTGGTAGGTGAAAATCTAACGGAAGTAAGAGATTTCTTCCAATTATGAAGCAAAATAACCAGTGATGGACGAAGCAAAGAGGATATCAAAAGTAGGTTGACTCAGGCAAGGAAAGCATTTCTTCAGAAAAGAAATCTGATATCGAATATAGATTGCCTTTGTCTGGAGCGTCGCGCTCTATGGAAGTGAAAATGGATTGTTGGCGCATCAGAAAATAGAAGAATAAAAGCGACGAGGAACAGATGGGTAGCCATTAGTTGGTCCGTGAACCCCTGGGGGTCTGGTGTATTCTTTGGAATACACGGTAAGATAGAGTATACTTTTACTGCTCTTTGCTTGTTCATTCCTTCCTTTTTCTCAAACACCAACAGTGATCTTCTAATTTCTCCTTGCTGTTTAGGGTTCTCATGTTACTTGTGAGTCTGTTCTAGATATATATCTTACATGACCCACCTAGCGTCATCTAGCAGCGAATCTCTGAAGTTCCTCAATTCTTCCCTGTGCAAGAGGACTTCCTTCTCAATCTGGCCACCAGATCTCGTCACCATCGCCAGCTTTCATCTCCGGTATCAAGAGATCTTCGTCTACTTTTTCACCCACCAGGCTGCGATAGTGTCGCCTACTATCAACTCTTTGAAGACCATTTCATCAAGAATTTTTTTTTGTCATGTTGGTTTCGCTTCCCTGTTCCCTCTGTGCTTCGCCGAGCATGTCTCACTTGTACGTCGGCAGTCGACTTAGTCAGTTGAAGCTCAACTAGAGCTAGCCTCCTCAACTAAAGAGGCATTCTTTTAATTCCACGCCATGTTGGAACTTTAATCTCAACCGGCAAAGGGAACTTCACCTTCGCCATGAAGCAAAGATAAGTACCGACTTCAGGTTTTAACCTCATTCTCATCGTCTTTTAATAACTACATGCTCTTAACGATCATTTTATAGGCAGTGTGAGATTACTATATTTGGGGCAAAAATCATCCTACGCGGGATTTTCCATGTTGAGCTTTTGTCTGTCTAAGCCAATCTTAATAGAAAGCAGCATTTCTTATGAGAAATCTTCTCACAACGTGGGATACCATTGAATTACCCACTGTCTATAAAATACTTAGCTCGTTCCACCGCTGGAATAACTTTGGCCCTATTCTTCAGTCAGGATTGCTCTGGAACCTTCCAGAATCTGCACTCTATCTACCAGTCATACCGTCATGTATTTTCCACTCACATGTGTGAATACTTTTTCAAGCTAAGGAATCTTCCTTATGAATTATTGCTCAATGGCTAATTTGTCTTCCTCCGTTGGAATTTTCTCTGTAATCTACAACTTTCTCAAGCAATAGACTCTCGCCTATCTAGTGTAACTAGTTATTTTTCATAATTGCAATAACTTTCTTTGCCATAAACTTTTGTGCTACTACAGTGAACTTTTCATCTATTCCAACAGACTGTAGTGAAAAATAGTGTTTGTTCAATATTTCTTCCGCGTCGCGCTCATCCGATTATTATAAATACGGTCATGAACATTTATCCTCAATCCCATTTGATCTTTCCCAAACCTCTTACTAACAAATCATAATACTAAAATTGTTACTTTAGGTCTTTTTCAATGAGGTGTCACTCTTAAGACGTGCCCTCCCTCTTTTGCTTATATATCATTAATTAATGTCTGTAAAACTTCGTGTCTAGTACACGCTTTAAATTATATTGTTTCTCCCTTCTAATCAGGGAATACAATTCTTTCAGCTCATAAGTGAGTTAATTCTAGGTTTCACGAAAGGGAAACTTGCCCCATTTGTCTCGTGATTCCTACTTAAACATAGGAGGTCTAGAAGCTTCCTTTCGATTTTTCTCTTCAGGTTTCACAATAAGTGACCTGCCCTATTTGCATAATCCAACCAAGTAATTCAGCTTTAATATAAGAAGTTACAGGAACTTCTCTTTTATTCTTCCTGCTTTTTGTTGTTGTTACTTTCGAAGTTGTTACTCATTCTAAGATATTTACCAAGAATTTCTTAAATGTACACAACATGTACTTGATTTATTGTGTAACTTTAATCACTTTAATTGTCTTTAATTTTTTTATTTTATCTTTGCCATTTCAAAATCTTGCGAAGATTTTAAAACATATAAAGGTTTGAAACCAAAAGAATTGTTAATTGCCTGGCGCAAGCTTTAGCTGTTTTTCGGAGGTCTGTGACCCCATTTGTTACAAAAGTCTAAATTATATATTTGTTAAAACTACTACCCAACATTGTTAAATTCATTACACTCTTTTGCATTGTTAAATAAATGAAAGAGTTCTTTTTCGCTTTATCGTTTCTCTAACATAACGGTTAGGCAAGATCCTGTCTTTCTTGACTCTTCCCACTTAATGCAAATAAATCTATTGATAGGGTTTTCACCACTTGTTGCATTTGAGCAAGAACTCTTAGTTGGTAACTTGGTAAAGTCTCTCTTAGCTTTAATAGCTAATTCTAACTGGCCAGTAAGGCAAGCATAGCTCGCTACGCCAGCTTCCTGCTTGTGGAGATTCTCTCCAAAACTTATGGTTGGTTTTTCAAAATATAAGTGTTTCTCCTTGCCTAAACTTTTAGTTGGCTCCTTGCTGGGTAAAAGCTTAGCCATTTCCAAATGCAACTATTGGCTTACTTACCAAAATTATTCCTAAAGGTATAATTGTTTTATCTCCATCCTTCTTGGAAGGACTTGGTCGCTTTTTAGGAACTCTACAATTTCGAAAACTAGAAATATCGAAACCGATTCAAATTATTGGCATTCTTCGGATTACTTGTTCAAAAACAAATTCCTTTGAACAGATATACAATAAATTTGTTACTCTTTGTCTTGCCAGACCATCACCCTTCCCCATAGTAGGCAGATGTATGCTTGAGAGGGAATACTCTAAAGCCACTCTCTTGCAAACCGCCCAAGTTCTAGCTGCGTTTCCCGTTAGCTTTGCCCAGGTCCCTACCCACTTTAGGTATCGGAGAGAGGATTTGCAATGGCAAACGCCTTTGAGTACATTTAAAGTTAAACTTATAACTTTGGTGGGACTCTCCTCCTATTTCTCCATCCTTTTTCTCCAGTCCGAAACCCACTTCCTTTTCTTTATCATCTTCCCTTGGTGGTTAGGTTATTCCTCAGCCAATAATCTACCCAGGGTCCGCGACAGAGAAAGTACCAGGAGTTCCTTAAAATAAAAACTATGCGCTGCCATTCACTGCATAAATACCGGGTGAGTTAGCCGTGGTCGTTACGGCATGACTGCTGGCAGTCGCTCACATCCGGGAGGCGAGGAGGTTCGAATCCCCCCGCCGGCAACCTTGAAGATGGTCTTCTGTGGTTTCCCATCATCTTTCTAGGCAAATGCCGGGGTTAGTCCCTAACTATAGGCCACAGCCGCTACCTTCCAACTCCTTGTCCTTACATTCACACGTTCTTCCTCAGACAACACTCCACACGCGACGGTACGTTTAGCTCACCCATTGGGTGTCCGCCTCGAAGCAGCTACAAAACTGGCGAGCCGAAGATGTCCTCGGATACTCCCGGCACTAAACGCCATACGCTAAAAAAAACTGCAGAAGTGACCCAGCGTAATTCAGTTTCTTCTTTCCCGCTAGAGAGCGTTCTGCTCCTGTATCTCTGTTCTGCTCCGCAGCCAATTTGCATTTAACCTTATAAGTACAGTGAGTCCGGGAATGTTCTCCGCAGCGCCTACTTGCGTCTTTCACGAAATGATTGCCGATGGTCGAGATGGGAACTATTCTTTGTTTACTTATGTCACACGTCAGCCTGCTTCGTTGACAGGTACTGTTGCGCGAGTAGGATATGACTCAGCTCAAGTAGCCTCTGTCATCGTTTAACAGTCCGTGGAGACATGAGCTCCTATGACGCGCAATACTGCTTGACTTATGTGCGGAATGCATTCTGTCATCGCTGTGTTCCCTAATAACAAGCAAACAGTATACTTTGTACTCACCACAGCCATTCATAACAGATGCAGGAAGTGCTGATGACACATATACTCGCTAATTGCAATACACACTGACTGGCTACAGTCCACACGTGTGGGATTCACCCTGTCAAAGACACCGTGCTACCAACTAAACCGATGAGGTAACCACTCACAGCTGCAAATAACCACTGAGGAGAACATTCTCGGGCGCCCTGTACCATCCCGCTGTCTAACAAAACTGCGCAAAGGCGAATTACAGATATATCAAGCAATATTGAAGGGCAAATCTTCACATGTGTGACATGTTTGCTCTACAGTTGGATGAGAGTACCGACATATTTAAAAGGCGATAATGTTGGTTCTTGTACGCTACGTTTTTTTTTTTTTCATGACGAAATATATGACGATTTTCTTCTTTCCTGTGAACTAGTTACAGAAGTTCCCATTAGGAATTCAAATATTTTAAGTCTTGACTTAAAATATTTTGGAGCAGGGGGTCCATGGTTGCATAACGATCGCTTTAGGGGGTCCGAGAAAAATTCCAAATGGGAACCTCTGAGCTAGAGTATTATGATGGGTGGGAGAGGTGAGATGTTTCTGGCGACTGTTAATGAAAGGCAGCATCGGTGGCGTGGTTGGTAGAATGCTGAGCTTTTATGTTAAAGGCGTCGGATTTTTTAAGAGCGTTAAACATTCCTCAGTATGACTTCCTTCGGAGAGGAAGTACTGTAAAGACGGTGGGCCCGTGTAACAGATTTATGGCATGTAAATGAACTTTCCACTATCTACAATTGTGTGAAGATAAATTTCTAGGTTAGATTTGATTAACGTTCTATGAGTTCCAACGTTTGTCGCCAGATGCCGGTTGCGATGGCATCTAGTAACCTAGTTCGCCGCTAGGTGTCGTTGACGGTAGCATTTGGTAGTAAAAGTACGAACCACTTGAAATTGATCGTCTGCAGTCCTTACCTGAATTACTAATACAGCCATCACAATTAACACCGGTTATCAGACAGATTCTACACAGACCCAAAGTACACGGATCTACATGACCGCGTTGTCGCAGCCCCTAAACTCAGGAACAGGGGCAGATGACCTGGTAATTCCGCCCCTCAAAGCAACAATAACTAACTAACTAAACTCAGGACCCAACAAATCAAAGAAGAGAAGATATACTGTAGGTTGCTAGGACACGAACTAAGACACCCTCGATTAGAAAAACATAGGGTCGAGGACAAGAACTATAGGGGAAGACCAAGGTTAGAATACAGTATCTTAAACAAATTACCTCGGATGTAGGATGTGGTAACTATGTAGAGATGAAACGATTAGGGAGGTTTGGAGAGAGCATGAAACCAGTCAAATGACTGAAGACTCAAACAACACCAACAACAACAAAGTGGACTTGGTAACATTTTGCGGGCGAGTGATGTTGGGTTAATCTATTCTACAATGTGATGATGGCTAGGGCTCGGATGTTTAGGAAAAATCGTATGTGTGTCTCTATTTTCATGCCCGATTGGTTCCTGATGCAAAACAAGTGATTATCGTAAGAATGCAGTGGTTTTTATTTGTCATATAAATGAATATTCCGAACATTTTTTTTTACCATTAGGACATATTTTGAGCATTTTTTGGTAAGAACGTCATATTCTGGTAGTTTGACGGCAGCTGTAGGTGTGTAATCATCCTCAACTTACCGAACGGGAACTAGTGTTTACTGAATACACTGAAAATAACCACTTAAACATGTATATTTAGAAAATTATTATGAAAATAGGATTAATGAATTATGTTAACAATTTAATCTCGAAGGAATTGTCACTGTGAATTTCAGGTCATATTTTGACATTTTCAGGTCATATTTCGTCATTTTAGGTTACTTTTTTTTAACAAAAATGAGGAACAAATAGACTTATGAGATCGATCCGGGCAAATGTGTGTCTCTCCTTCTGTCTGTATGTCTGTCTGTCTGTGCGCGTGTGTGTGTGTGTGTGTGTGTGTGTGTATGTCCCTATCAATTTATAAACGGATGCAGCAATCAAAACCAAATCTGGTATGAGTAAAGATCTATACCAGAATACCTCAAGGCCATATTTGAAAATTATGTCAGTGCTACCAACTGCTCAGAAATCGCAATTGAAATTTCAGCTCTATGTTTGATATCCTGGAAGGTATCCATGGGAGCGATTCCAAAATTGGCACACATACAGATAAAATATTTCTGTTTACTATCCAGTACGCCATACATGACAGTGTTGCCAACATGATTATAAGCCCGCTGATATGACCAATTTTAAATGCATATAACTTCTAAACTATCAATTGGATTTCAACCAAATTTCGCATGTACTATGTATACATACACAGATATGACTGAACGTATTCTTAAGAGCCACAAGGGCTGCCAACTGTTAATAAATGCTCTCTCAATATTTAAGTTCATATTATTTGCTTGCATATTCGGGCTATTTTATGTCTTAAACACCGAGCCCTAGTGATGACCTGTTAGCTCCTTGTGAATATTCATAAAAATGTTTTGCAAGTTACGAGAATCCTCTGGGAAGCCATCTGTTACTCGTAAGAATTCAGTATTCTGTGCAGAGAGCGTCCCGAGAGTGCACCTCTAATTAAGTTAGTAGGTAAGGAATTTAGGATCCCCCAGGAGGTTGAGAAAAATCTTGTAGCGAGGCATTGGAGAAGTGATGTTTACGCCCTCAGCACCGAATGAACCTGCACAAAGATACATCCTAAATTAAAACACATAGACTAGGTAGTATTCGTACAGGAGCTAGTAGACTAATAAGCCATGTTCGCTTCATCGAGTAATCGAATAATTTGAAATTAATCGAAAACGATTAGAAGACAGAATATCTTGAATATGGCCCGCAAACTGATGGCACTGTCCAAATTAGCGATCAAGATCTGCCCAAGGCAAATTACTAAGGGGTCTCATACACCGCCAGTGGGAATTTTCGCATACAGTTACGAGTCATATCATAGCTTCACTAGTATATAATAGAGAGTTATGAAAACTGACATATGTATAGTAAATACATAGAGGTTTCATTTAATTTATAGACAGGAGCAGTATATAAAGTATTTCGTGATATATTGAAAGGATAATATTCGTGATATTTTAAACTCCGTGAATCACAAAAAACACGATTTAAGAAGAATTACCAGTCTGAATGGAATGAATTTTTTTCATGTAAAATAAACGCATAAATAGCGAGGATGAACCACTATGAATGTTATATTGTAAATAGTATATTTAAAAAAAGAAATTTGAATTTCAAAAAATGAACAGTTTTTTGTTTAATTTTCCAAGTATATCTCAATTATTTTTTAAGATAACTTCATAAATTAGGTTCATCCTCGAGGGATCATAAGTTGGAATGTATCTACCGAGTTTCATCCAGTTTCATCACATAGTTCACGAGATATTGTGTTTTTCCTACCAAAAAAGCAACCTTTCGGGTAAACAGCTTTGAATATTAAACACTCCATAGACAGATAAGCGCATGGTCTCACGTAAAGCGCTGTATCTCTGCCAAAACTCTGAATTTACGTATACAACTTAACAGATATATTGAGAAAGGTATTGTCTCTCATTTAAACGCAAAAAAATGACAACCGACTGTGTATGAGCCCATATTAAACACTCCATTGACAGATAGGCGTATGGTCTCACGTAATACGCTATATCTCTGCCAAAACGCTGGATTTACTTATAAAACGTAACAGATATATTGAGAAAGGTATTGTCTTTCATTTAAACGTAAAAAAACTTAAATTTTGACAAGCGGCGGTGTATGAGCTTCCTTATATCTAAAGAGCATCCAGCGTTGAGTAAAGACTATGAGTGTCACGGGCTTTTACTTTTAATGGGAACTGGTTTTGTTACCTCACCTTTTGTCATGAAGGAACTCTGAACATATATATTTTTCGTCATAATAGCTTCCTAAAATTATATGCTAATTGATTACCTTTGTTATTGCATACAAGTATCGTTTAAATTATATCTTAGTAATTTAAAAATTTTCGAGGTTAGCACGCTGGAAAGAAGGGCCTCGCCCTGTGCTGCATGCTCGCCCGGAATGCAGCATGTGCTCAGTTCCGCCGGCAACGTAAGTTCCGAAGCACTATCAGTCATTGGTGTTACTGTTGTGTGTCAACAGAATTGCTGACGGTATTCAGGTAGCTGCTGGGGTTGTGTTGTGTCGATAACTTATGAAAGCGCAGTTCTCAAAGTGGGTGAAGTTAACGTATGACGTCAGCGCTACCTCTGCCTAGAGTTAGCTACCCTGTCGCCATAAAGCTCCACAGTCTATTCTCAACGCTGGATGCTCTATAGGGTCGGTTATCACGTCAAATTGTGATGTCACTTTAGATACACGGGCGAGGGTAAATGCGGCCTGGCTCAAATGGAAACAGGTCACTGGTGTCCTCTGCGACAAAAATATGCCTCAATACCTAAAGGCAAAAGTTTATAAGACAGTTGTACGTCCGGCAGCAATTTATGGGTCAGAATCCCGCCCAATGACAGGAAAATATGTACAGGCTCTGCACACGATGGAAAAGAAGGAGCTGCGTTGGACACTTGGACTGACTAGATATGACCATGTCAGAAATACGGATGTTCGACAACAATTAGGTGCCACACCAATTACGGAGAAAGTGAGGGAAGCTCGTCTCCATTGGTATGGTCAGGTCGCCAAAATAGCTTTCGAACTGGACCCAGGTGGACTGCGACCACGCGGACGACCTGCGAAGCGTTGGATCGACAACATTAAGACAGACTAGTGGACCCGTGCGAGAAATCTCGCACGTTCTTAAACCACATTTTCCCAATAGACTTGAGGAGAAAGGTTGTTATGTTTTTATTTTAACCAAATAATTATAGAACACTATTTACAGCATGTTGCAGCATGTTACAGCAACTGTATTTGCAAATCGCACGCTTCATACAAAAATCGATATTTATGAAATTAGAATGCAGAAGAAAACCCTTTAAAGAATTAACGTTTAAGGGTTTTAAGATTTTAGACGACAACTCATAATTGCAGCATGTTAGAGCATAAGTATTTGCAAATTCAGCTTAGCTGTAACACTCACCTATTATTCGATATTTATGAAACTATACGATTTGAATTTAATTACTCTTTTTGAAATCCATGCAAAATGATGAAGGAAAGACTTGAAACAGGCGTCATAGCAGCCAAAATGTGAAGTGGACAGCAATTATGGAGCGTAATTCATTACAGCAACAGTATCTGCGAATCGCACACCTCGTACATTTTTTAAAGTAATTATTTAAAGAAATTATAGATATTTACTAAATTAGAGTGCAATTCGTCACTGCTAATGTCTATTCTCTTTCATTTGAATGCTCGTTTGTCACGATCGGTCGCTTGTGAGCGCCGCAGGAGGGATCTATACTACTGAAATAATACAGTATGTATGATATGGACTCTGTTAGCTTACAACCTGCAGATGTCAACGACAGGAAGAAGTGGAGAAGATGTACTAGAGCAGCGGACCTCGTACTGGGATAAACGCTAGGAAGGAAGAATCGAAAACGATTAATCGATTGGTTGGTTGGTTCTTAAGTTTAGGGACTGCGACAACGCAGTCATGTAGCCCCGTGTACTTTGGGTGTGTGTAGAATCTGTCTGATAACCGGTGTTAATTGTGATGGCTGTATTAGTGTGTGTTATCTGTTTTTTAATTTTAAGTACTGCAACTTAGAATTTTTCAAATAGTTCCTACTTTTGCCGCCAAGCACCACTGTCAACGACTACTAGGCCAAGTTGAGAACTTATCTACTAGACGCCACCGCAGTCGACTCTTGGCAACGAACGCAGAAACCTAAGAGCGTTGTTTACATTCTTAACCTATTCAATTTAGCTTCACACAGGTGCAATTAGTGGAAGGTTCTTTAACATGCCATAAATCTATGACATGGGACCGCCGGCTTTACTTCCCCTCCGAAGGAAGGCATACTGAGGGATTTTAACGCTCTTAAAAAATCCGACGGCTTCGGCCGGGTTTGAACTCGGCTTAGAGAAGAATCGATTAATTGATTAGTAGACACGAGATAAGAAAAGTAGTTTAAATGAGAGGACATCGCATAAGTTGAGTTACGCTTATTTTCGGAATGTTGTATGGAAATATATATAAGTTACTTTTTGTCTAAATATACAAAGTGATCTTCCTTGTTTATGTTAACAATAACCAAATGAGATTCAGTGACAGTGGAAGGACAAACAGCAATCAAATTGGGAAGGGTTTTGAAAAAAGAAAAACAAGAGAGTTTTCAGCAAAGACTTTGAATTCTTGTTCTTTGTTTACAATTTAGGACAGGAACATTTTATCATTTCATATGATCTTGTCGACTTCATCGTTATGCTTAGGTCTACCGTTATGCGTTACGGTTATGGCGTGTATGACGTCATCATGTTATTCAGTGCATATGCACCGAGTCTGAGTTTACTCCTGGGGTCTGGCGTTATGCGATACGGAGACGGCGAGTGCGTGACGTCATGCAGCAGAGTGCACCTCCCGCTCTCCGTTCCCCGCGCGGGAAGCCTAAGTTAAAGGGTAATGGAGTCTGTTGAGTCTGCGTTTACTCCTGAGGTCTGGCGTTATGCGAACGGAAACGGCGAGTGCGTGACGTCATGCAACCCCCGAGCGGGAAGCCTAAGTTAAAGGACAGTGGAGTCTGTTGAGTCTGAGTTTACTCCTGGGGTCTGGCGTTATGCGATACGGAGGCGGCGAGTGCGTGACGTCATGCAGACCCCTCGCGGGAAGCCTAAGTTAAAAAGTAATGGAGTCTGTTGAGTCTGAATTTACTCCTGGGGTCTGGCGTTATGCAATACGGAGACAGCGAGTGCGTGACGTCATGCAGCAGAGTGCACCTCCCGCTCTCCGTTCCCCGCGCGGGAAGCCTAAGTTAAAGGGTAATGGAGTCTGTTGAGTCTGCGTTTACTCCTGAGGTCTGGCGTTATGCGAACGGAAACGGCGAGTGCGTGACGTCACGCTTCCCCCGCGCGGGAAGCCTAAGTTAAAGGGTAATGGAATCTGTTGAGTCTGAGTTTACTCCTGGGGTCTGGCGTTATGCGATACGGAGATGGCGAGTGCGTGACGTCATGCAGCAGAGTGCAAAGAGCCCTCCTGACCCTTTCTAACATGTGTAGCATTTGTAGCATGCGTCATTTGAAATGATATAAAGACTAGTCTCTCAGACTGACTGTATCTTTTATCATTTTAAATGATCTTGTCGACTTCGTCGTTATGCTTGGGTCTAACGTTATGCGTTACGGTCACGGCGAGTGCGTGACGTCAGACAGGAATACAGGGTGATTCCTAAAGAAGTGTGCAAGATGTCAGACAGGAATACAGAGTGATTCCTAAAGAAGTGTGCAAGATGTCAGACAGGAATACAGGGTGACTTCTAAAGAGGTGTACAAGATGTCAGACAAGAATACAGGGTGACAAGAATACAGGGTGACTCCTAAAGAGGTGTACAAGATGTCACACAAGAATACAGGGTGACACTTAACGAGATGTACAGTATGTTAGATTCAATTCAAATACAGGGTGCCCCTTAAAGTGGTTTGCAAGATATCAGATTCAAATAATGGGTGACCCTTAAAGAGTTGTAAAAGATGTCAGACTCAAATACAGGGTGACCCTTAAAGAGGAGGGCAATATGTCGGATTTAAACCTTTAACCCCTTATTGGATGGAACTAATTGTTGAAATATTTTGTTCTAAGTTCGTAATGGAGTCTGTTGAAAGAGTCCTGGGGCTTCGAGCGAAGCGAGAAGCTCTCCTGAGCCTTTCTAACATGTGTAGCTTTTGTAGCATGCGTCATTTGAAATGATATAACGTCCAGTCTCTCAGACTGACTGTATCTTTTTTTAGCCTACTTTTCACATTTTGCAAAAATGAGGAAGAAGTAGATATGAGATCGGGCAAATGTGTGTGTGTCTGTCTGTCTGTCTGTATGTCTGTCTGTCTGTCTGTCCTTCTGTCTGTCTGTCTGTCTGCCTGTCTGTCTGTCTGGCTGTGTGTGTGTCCTCCCTATCAACTCCTAAACGGCTGGAGCAATCGAAACAAAATTTGGTAAGAGTAAATATCTATAGCTGAATATCTCACGGCCATATTTGAAAATGATGTAAGTGCTACCAACTGCTAAAAAATCGCAATTGAAATTTGAGCTCCATGTTGGATATCTTGGAAGGTATGAATAGAAGCTATTTCATAATTAGCACACGTATAGATAATAATATTGCAGTTTAATTTCCAGGAGGCCATACATGGCAGTGTTGCCAAAATGATTATAAGCCTGCTGATAGGTCCAATTTTAATTGCATATAACTTCTAAACTATCAATTGGAATTCAACCAAATTTCGTATGTTGTATGTGTACATAACCAGATATGACTGAGCGTATTCTTAAGACCCACCAGGTCTGCCAACTCTTAATAAAAGCTCCTAATTTATTTTATCCAAATACCAATATATCAGAAAGTATGCAAGCCGACAGCTTTAAACTATGCACACGTATAGTACCTGACATTCTACATTAATTTGGAGTAACTTATATACGTCAGTGCCACCAACATGATTCTAAGCCTGCTGACAGGTCCAAATTTAAATACATGTAACTTCCATACTATCATTTGGATTTCAACCAAATTTCGTATGTGCTATGTGTACCATAACAGATATGACTATGCGTATTCTTAGGAGCAACCAGGGCTGCCAACTGTTAATATGTGCTGTCCCTATTTTTGTTACCCTAATATCAATATACAGTATCAGAAGATATGCAAGCCAATAGCTCTAAACTTTGCACACGTATAGTACCTGGCATTCTAGATGAATTTGGAGTAACTAATATACGTCAGTGCTGCCAACATGATTCTAAGCCTGTTGATAGGTCCAATTTTAAAATGCATGTAACTTCTACACTAACTAATGGATTCCATTCAAAATTGGCACAACAATAGATCATATTATTTCAGATTATTTCTGACCAATATATGAATGACATTGTTGCCAACATGATTTTACGCGCGCTGTTAGATCCAATGTTTAACTGCATGTAACGTCCATGCTATTCATTGGACTTAAACAAAATTTTGTATTCTGTACCTTAAGAGATGGAACTAAGAATATATTCAGTCATCAGGGCTGCCAACTGTAGTGCTCTATTAGGCTACATTATGCCAGGTATACAGTATTTCGAACTAATTAGAAATTTCGATATTAGCAACTTAATTTCGTCATTATTCTAGATAGGTTCATATACTGTAGAATAATCATTGGCATGAAAAGTAGCCGCTTTAGTTCGTCACGGAACTTCTTGTTTACTTTGTTTTAGGCTAGTTTTCACTAAGTATTGACATTGTAGCGCTTGTGGGAAGTCATTTGCACGGCGAACAGAGCTCATGGAACATTTTGTCGATCACTCAGGGGAGAGACCGTATGTGTGTTTGTTGTGCCCAAAGCAATTCAGCACGCGTTCTAATTTGAGGAAATATCATCAGGTTCACTTGGGGAAGAAATACCGGTAACCTTACTTCATCACCGGTTACAAGGAATTCAAAAGTTTCGACTATCTTGCGAAACACATGTTAATTCGTTCCGGGACCACATGTGCACAACATAGTGAAGGATTTGTGGGATGTTAAAGAAAGTGTATTAGTATCTGCATCCAAACTAGATGACAAAACTCCTCCAGTAATGTCCTGTGTTGCATTTAAAAAAACTTCTATTTGAAACGGTTCAATATAGATTTTACTGAAGTGTGAAGACTTGGCAGTTTCTGTCATTGTTCAAGTGCTTTGACAGGGTAAGCTGTGTGTTTAGTGGCAATGGGAAGCTCCCAGACATTGGTTGATGGCTATTATGATTTTCTTAATACTAATGAATATTTGAGGCCTTGATATCGCCAGACTCAATGAACTACATAACAGATTGTTGTAGCGGATGTTATACCTGCGCAATATAATTTACTTAATCTTTAATCAGCTACACATTTATATAGATAGCCTAATCAGAAAGAATGACCCCGAATGCTCCTCAGGACTTGCTCACCTGATGAGTTAAAACTGAGCAATTCCCTGCAAAGCAGTAGGCCCTTATGGGATTTATAAGGCTATTTATTATTAGACTATGTTTCGACCCATACAGGATCACATAAATCAAGTTATGACCTGTTGATGTTATTTTTCTTGTGGAGAGGGTGGATGAGTGCGCGTTTCCATTAGTCCGGTAGTTTTTCACTTCACCAAATGTCCTGAATGATCTGTGTGATTTCCTGTAGTGATCGTGATCCTAGATTTTTCAATAGTTCTGTGATGATTCCGTCTTCTCCTGATGTCTTTCCGTTCTTGAGTTTTTTGATGTGGTGATGGATTTCTTCTTGCGTTGGTGGTTTGGCTTCGGGTCGTATGTGTTCTGGGACTGTGTGTATAAATCGCTCAGGCGGTTCAGGACAATTGAGGAGGTCAGAAAAATAACGTGCTAGTTCTTCACAGTTTTCTTGGTTAGTGAGTGCGAGACTTCCGTCTTGTTTCTTGAAAGTCAAATTTTGCGGTGTGTAACCTTTAATTCTGTTCCCGAAGGTTTTATAAAAATCTCGACTGTTGTGATTCCGGAAGTCATCCTCGATTGACTGAAGTTGCTTGGTTATAAAATTACGTTTAGTTATCCTGATAACTTTGGTTGCCTGTTTGCGGACGCCCCAGAAAGTGTTGTAAAGTTTCTGGAGATTTGTGGCTATTGTAATTTTGGAAAGCGATTCGGCGATCAATAATGACTTGATCACAGTTGGAATCCCACCAGGGATGTTTTGCTTTCTTTTTTAGTGGAATCAGTTCTTTGGCTTTTCTGATAATTTTGCTGCAGAAGTCCGTCCAATTGTTCACTGGTTCTTTATCCCATTCTTCTGCGATTTTTGTTTCTTGAATTTTGGATGTGTCAAATTTTGGGATGTAATATATATTTTATGAATCCTCTTAGGTGAAAATTTCATTTTGATTCTTGTGAGATAATGGTCTGAATCAATGTTTGCCCCTCGTCGGACTTGAATGTCATGGATGGTTCAATAGTGTGCATGGGAGATGGCAACATGATCAATTTGGTATTCACCGAGATGTTGAATGGGAGATCGCCAAGTTTTCTGTTTGTGTGCAGGTTTCCTGAAATGCGTAGACATAACTTTGAGATTGAATTGATGACAAATGCCTACCAATCGTGTGCCATTGCTGTTTGTATTTTGGTGTGCAGAATTTTTGCGAATGATTTTTCGATAGATTTTTTCTTTGCCAAGTTGGCCATTGAAATCTCCCATCAGGATTTTCACGTCATCTTGATGAATGTTACTCATAATTTTTTCCAGTTTTTTCCAAAAATTTTCAACATTTTCAGGATTTTTCTTGTTGTCGATGTTAGTAGGTGCATGAGCATTGACAAGAGCGTTTTTCTTGTTGGCGGTCGGGATGCGCATGGTCATAATTCGATCATTAACGGGTGTGACTTCTTTGACAGAATTAATGATGGATTTGTGGACAAGGAAAGCCATTCCGAAGATTGGAGCACCTTTCGCGACTCTCTGTAATGTTATGCTCTTGAAAATGCGGTAATTTCCATAGTCCATAGTTTCGTTGTCAGTCATTCTAGTTTCTTGAAGAGCAAGAATGAGAATTTTTTGTCTGTCGATTTCTTGCATGAGATTGTATAATTTTCCAATTTGAATTAGGGTATTAATGTTTGTGTTCCAATGATTGTTTTCTGTTTGTAGGGAAGGTGACCAGAGATCTCCGACTCTCTTTACTGCGCTTGCCTGGACTCCCCAGAATCCGAAAGTCCAGTTGCCGATTGTGGACGGGTGGATTGGGTCCCACCTGGGGTAGAGTTGTGTTTGCTTGCACAGTTCATGTTTGCTTGTAATTGATTTGTTTGGCCTGGTGAGTGCCAGGACCATATAGGACTAGAGGTTGTTGAGGCCTTTAGAAAATCGATTATTATTATTATCTGTATTTTAATTAAAGTTCAACCAGCGTGGTTTACACAGACTTTAAAATATCTTAAAGAAGCCGACATTGACATTACAGATACATGTAATAGGAAATTATTTCGGGACAAACTTCAAAAGGTGATCTTCAGGGAGGAACAAGAAAGACAACGAAAGCAGCCACGAAACATTGAACAGCTCCGAAAGCAGAGATCAGAGAGGATTAAGCGAATGTGGGCAGAGAGAAGAAGGACATGTGGCAAGATTTGAAGTATTGATTTTACGTGCTCTGTGATAGTGCTAATAGAGTAAATAAATAAAATAATATTAGTATTGTCTTACAATATGTTATGATCTACTGCATCATCTCCGAGGCGACAAATATGCTAGCCGCTACACCACGATGTGGTTATACCGGGTGATTCAGCAGCCCCTTCAAATATCGTCTGCTGCAGCCCAACTAACGCGTGTTGGCAGGAAGGTCGATATTTCTCAGCTTGTATCCCGTATGGTGCAAATGGAGTGCAAGCTTATCCCGAGAACTATAATGAACAATATTACTTTCCCCTCGTATTAGTCTGTAGCCACATTGAGTAATACAAAAGTAATAATAGTGGTTTTTGGGGGGTTCTAGGCCCTCCTACGACTTTCCTCCTACAAGATGGTGGTGGCGCGATATCTCGCTAACCCATTGTTGGATTTTAACAAATGAGGTGTCGTAGGACTCGCGCTGACGCCCCCTTTCCTATGGACAACTTATTTCCACCCCAATATAAAACCTACCCCTACTAGGGGGTGAAATTTTATTTTTTTAGAAAATCTCTCATTCCATGTAATACATGTATGTGGTTAAATGCAATGATGAATATAAAACGTTGTTCCACACAAGAGACATGTGTACGGTGGAAAGCCACTATGAATTAACATGCTTGTTTTTGTTTTGTTTTTACGCATGCCCACTCATAGCTTTTTGTAAGAGGGTGGGCTTTTTAAAGATGGCGGCTGTAGTGTAACCTAACCTAACCCAACCCACGAGGGGTGATCAAAAAGTATTCCAAGCAGCGCTTGTCGATAGGCAAACCAATAAACAAAGAGGGGCGTGTCAGGCCTTGAGGCGATAACCCCTTTTGATTGATCCCTGTTGATTTGCCCCTTTGGACTGGGCCCTGTTGACGGGTCATTAATGACGGGTCATTGTTGACGAGTCCCTGTGGACGGGTCCCTGTTGACAGATCATTGTTGAAAGGTTATTTTTGACGGGTCATTGTTGACGGGTCCTTGTTGACGGGTCCTTGTTGACAAGTCCCTGTTGATGGGTCCCTGTTGACAGGTCCTTTTTGACTAATCCCTTTAGACCGGCCCCTTTGGACTGGTCCCTATGGACTGGCCCATGAATTTATTCAAATTATGTCAAAGAGCCTAACTACATTTGTGTGTAGAGCAGTGTGTTAAGGCTGTGCGATCACCACCGCCGTCAATCGCATGGCAAGAGATGGCAGCACTATCACCGTTGGACAGCCGCTGCATTTGTGTTCGTGATCTGTCTACTCGTCACTTACCACCTACTTCCTCCCCTACCTCTCCTCGTCACTCAATGTCTTCTCTCTCTCACTGATAGCGTTAGAATGTAAGTGGATGTGGATGTGTTGTACGGAGAGTGATGTTTTAAAAGAAATTACAATTTTAGGCTAGTTAAAACTCATTTTATTACATTTCTAGTTTCTAAACAAACCTCAACAAATAGGATAGGCCTAAGCATAAAATTGGATACAGGAAGCACCTGATCAGATAAAAGCAACAAGCTATATCAATGGAAACCTCATATAATGAGCCAACACAGGTGATTTTTTTTGGCATAAATATTATATTATGGAAAACGAAGCATGTGCTTGATGTAATTTCTTACTCAAACGCACATCATTAATAATAATACGCAATCACGTTTACATATTTCAACATTTCTTCGGCTATACAGTTATTCATAAACTAAACTACTAAAAGTGCTATAAGTCTACTTCTACCGATAAATATCAGCTGAACGGCCCCTTTGTTCGAGAAATAACATGGTTTACAAGGCAGGCTTTTATTTTTTATTTAAAAAAATCTGTTTTATGTTTAGTATTTAGAGCTTTTTATTTATGTAAAAGGCGCTTTGCGGGCCTTTGCTAGGGTAAAAGTGCTCATTAAATCGTTCATTTCTAATTTTTTGGCCGTTTCACATTCAATTGACAGAGTAGCCAAACCGTTCAGACGCTCCTGCGCCATCATTGATCGCAAATAGTTTCTTAGCCTATTTTCATTTATGGAAAAATAGGCTTATGAGATCAGCTTTTGTCCGTGTGTCTGTCTGTGTGTGCGTGTGTGTGTGTGGTTCGTGTGTGTGTGTGTCCCTAATATAATCTTAACGGCTGGAGCGATTTCAAAGAAACTCGGTAAGTTCATAGCACTATTCTGGACGACCCCGACCGTGCCCTTCAAATTTTGTTACGTCTCACCAATCCAACATGGCGGCTGTCCAAAATATTTCATCAGCAATCAATATCTCCGAAACTATTACCGAGAATACCCTGGAATTTTGTACGGTGATAAAGGGAACTACTAGAAGTTCACCTATATGACTTTTGTAAACCTGGCAACTACAAAACCAACATGGTGGCCAAGCGAAATTGCGACTTTTAAATAGACGTTTCTCGCGATTTAACCAACTAAACGCAATGAAACTTGGTACAGTCTATGTTTATACACATTGTAATGCACTGACATCTAACTTCGTTCAATTTTTTACATAATCGCAATATGGCGGCTGTGCGAAATATTTTACCGGCATTCTATATCTCTGAAACTATTACCGTTATCACCCTAAAATTTTGTACGGAGATAAAGAGCACTACGGTACTGGAAGTTCATTTATGAGACTTTCAAAAATCGGTTAACTACAAACGAACATGACGGCCACGCGAAGTTGAAAGTTTTAAATAGACTTTTCTCGCGATGTAATGATCCGAACGCAATGAAACTTGGCACAGCAAATGTTTATACACATTGTAATTTACTGGTATTTAATTCAGTTCAATTGTTTACATAACCTCAAGATGGCGGCTGTGCTAATTTTAAAATTAAGTTTTTATTTTTTATGTCGTAATCATGCGATCGAAGTGAAAGTTCGAATAATGAACCTACACAATAGTTTTCCTTTAATGGTACATGACTCTATGGCCTATACATATAACAATCCAACATGGCGACCTTCCGAAATATTTAGACGAATCTATTATAAAAATCAAACTGATTTTTTAATGTTCATAGGGGCTATGAACATAAGTTCACCTAAAGGATTTTCAATAACCTGGCGATCACAAATCCAACATGGCGGTGACGCGAAGTAAAAATATTCACAAGGACATTTCTCACAATATAACCATCCGAGTGCAGTAAAACTTGGTATAGTAAATCCTTATACAAATGTTTCCATAACTACAAGATGGCAGCTGTGTGAAATTTTAAAATCTCGTTTTTACTTCTTGTGTCCTAATCATGCAATTGATGTTTGAATGCTACACGTACACGATAATCTTCCTGTAACAGTACATAACTCTATGACCTACATATATAAAAATCCAACATGGCGACCATCCGAAATATTTAGTCGGTTCTCAATATCTACGAATCTATTACAGCAATCAAACTGAAATTGTGTATGTTGATAGTGGCAATTAACATAAGTAGGATATATGAAAATAGGCTTTAGTTCTTCAGGGAACTACTCCTTTCCCCCGACGCAACCGTTATAGGAATTGTAAGCATAATTCGATATGCTGTCGTTAAATTAGGATAGGACTCCTTTATCGGGGCTAAGTACTCTAGTGCACCGCAAGCACTTTTTACAGATTGCGGAACAGCGTACCTAAATAATTGTTGCTCCAGAAAAAGATCCTCTGCATCCAAATCTTCAAGCGCCCCGTCTTTTAGAAAATTAGAGAGTGTTTGACAATGGTATTTCAATTGACTTTCCTCCAAATTGGAAAGCTTGGAAGGATCGAAGAGAAATCCAAAGTATTCCGAAAAAAAAAAAAAAAAATCGTTAAATCTATTTTCTAGCCTCCGTGGCTTAGGCGGCAGCACGCCGGCCTCTCACCGCTGGGTCCGTGGTTCAAATCCCGGTCACTCCATGTGAGATCTGTGCTGGACGAAACGGAGGCAGACAGGTTTTTCCCCGGGTACTCCGGTTTTCCCTGTCAAAATTTCATTCCAGCAACACTCTCCACTATCATTTCATTTCATCTGTCATTCATTTAATCATTGCCCCAGAGGAGTGCGTCAGGCCTCGGCAGCCGGCCCAGTTCATATCCTCGCCGCTAGATGGGGGCTTCATTCATTCCATTCCTGACCCGGTCGGAGACTGGAAGCAGGCTGTGGATTTTCATTTTCAAATCTATTTTCTACGCAGCTCAGTGCAGTATCTACGACAGACACAAAGTAATTTACCCGAAATTTATTTTCAGCTTCTTTTTAAAGTTCATCTTCAGATTTTTACACTTACCGATCATTTTGCGGTTTTATTTCATCAAGGAAGCTTTTGCGATTGCCTTGACGGCGAATAGAAAATTTATTTTCATAGCCCAAATTTTCCATTATTTCTCTACCGGTGGACATTGCACTGTCAAAGCCAGTGTTGCGATGATTTTGAAAAAATGACTTTAGGTCCTGAAGTTCGGTTAAAGCCGTATCTAACGAAGTCTTCTCAGATTGGAGAGTTTTACTTGTTGAGTTTACAGAAAATTAAATATCGTACCAGATAACGAGGCTTAAAACAAATTCATACGAACTTGTATGAAACAACAAAGATTGGGCCTCTGACCGGGTAACAGGATCTTTGGTAGTTTCTGCCAATTCTTCTAGAGCTTCGTTTACTTTGCCTAACTGGTACCTGATGGGCTTGGCACTGCCAATTCAACATTCCCATCTCGTGCTAGCTAAAGATTTTAGTGTGAGGAGGCCAGGACATAGTTCGCACAAAATGTCCCACCTTTCCGTGGAAGCTACAAACAAAGTCTTCAGGCGCTGAACTATACCAAAAAATGCCAAAGCGTTCTTATTGCATTAACCATGTCACCCAGAAGTAAGTTAAGATTATGTGCAGCACATGCCATGAACATTGTTCGTTTATTAGTATTTTTACTCGCATCTGCACTCCCTTAATCTTAGCCTTCATATTAGCACCCTTGTCATACCCTTGTCCGCAACAGTCCATGATATCAAGATCATTATCCTCCAATACTCCTTCTAAAACCTCAGCTAACCCCATTCCCGTAGTGTCGTGTACCTCCAAAAACTCGATGAACGATTCGACGATCCTTGGAGTTTCTGCTATCATATCAACATAGTGGAGGACAAATTTTAATTTGGGCTGGACTGAATCAAACACACTATCTTTATTTATTTATTTATTTATTTATTTATTTATTTATTTACATTTATGAAAAAAAATAGCCTGAAGCGCGGGGCCTGGCGAGACCGCACGTCTCGCGACGGCCCTGCGTATTACCAATTTGAGGACTAGGCACTCTCCCTCGGTCCAGCCCAATAAAAATGATTATATTATGATATAGTATGATATGATTGACGGAGAGAGCTGGCCGTGCGGTTAGGGTTGTGGAGCTGTGAGCTTTCATTCCGGAAATAGTGGGTCCGAACCCCCCCCCCTGTCGGTAGCCCTGGAGATGGTTTTCCCTGCTTTCTCATTTTCACACCAGGCAAATGGGCGCTGTACCTTAATTAAGGCCACAGCCGCTTCCTTCCCACGTAAGGCAAATTGTAATATATATATTTATAAACTAGTAGCAGTGCCTGGCTTCGCCCGGTGGATTTATTTGTTTTATGGATGATAATGAATACTTTTACAGAACTGGCATATGATACTTAAGCTACCCGAAAGAAAAAAATACAACTTTTTGTGGTGGAGGGGGTGGTGTTGGTGGTGGTGGATGTAGTGAGGGTGATAAGAAGTACAGTATAATGGACGTAACATTTAGATCATTTTCCCCTAATGATAATAATGATACTAATGAATAGGGAAACGGCTATTTACTAACTACAGCACTGACACATGTAATTTACAAACACATTTCTAACAAGTAGTTCCGTGTAGAACTATACACCCTATTTTCATATATCCTGCTCATATTAATTGTCTCTATCAACATACAAAATTTCAGTTTAATTGCTGTAACAGATTAGTAGATATTGAGAACGGTCTAAATATTTCATATGGTCGCCAGGATGGATTTTTATTTTTGTACTATTACATTAAGATTATTGTGTACGTGTGGTATTCAAACTTCAATCGCATGATTAGAACACCAGAAGTAAAAACGAGATTTTAAAAGTACGCACACCAGCCATCTTGTGATTATGCAAACAATTGAAATAAATTACATGCCAGTGGATCAACATTTGTATAAGAATTTAACATGCAACGTTTCACGGCACTCGGATAGTTAATTCGCGAGAAACGTCCATTTAAATATCTATACTTCGCGTCGCCGCCATGTTGGATTTGTGCTCACCAGGTTACTGAAGGTCCTATAGGTGAACATATGTTCATAGTCTCTATGAACATAAAAAATTTCAGTTTGGTTGCTGTAAAAGATTCATAGATATTGAGAACCGTCTAAATATTTCGGAAGCTCGCCATTTAGAATTGTTATATGTATAGGCCATAGAGTTATGTACCATTCATGGACAATTATTGCCTAGCTTCATTGTTCAAACTTTCACTTCGACCGCATGATTACGACACAAGAAATAAAAACTTAATTTTAAAATTTCGCACAGCCGCCATCTTGAGGTTATGTAAACAATTGAATTAAATTAGACGGCAGTGCATTAAAATATGCAAAATCATTTATTGTACCACATTTCACTACCCTCTGAGAGTTAAATCACGAGAAAAGTCTATTAAAATATTTCAAATTCGCTTGGTCGCCATGTTCGTTTTGTACTTTACAGGTTTATGAAATATACATAGGTAAACTTGTATCAGTACCCTTTATCACCGTACAAAATTGCATGATGATATCTGTAATAGTTTCGGAGATATAGAATGTCAGTGAAATATTTCGCACAGCCGCCATTTTGAGTTTATGTAAACAATTGATCTAAATTAGACTCCAGTGCATTACAATGTGTACAAACATTTGATGTACCAAGTTTCATTACATTTGGATAGTTAAATCGCGTGAAATGTCTATTTAAAGTATTAATTTCGCTTGACCGCTATGTTGGTTTTGTAGTCACCAGGTTTTTGAAAGTCTCATAGGTGAACTTCTAGTAGTGCCCTTTATCACCGTACAAAATTTCAGGGCGATATCGGTAATAGTTTCGGAGATATTGAATGCTAGTGAAATATTTCGCCCAGCCGCCATGTTGGATTGGTGAGACGAGACAAAATTTGAAGGGCACGGTCGAGGTCGCCGGGAATAGTGCTATGAACTTACCGAGTTTCATTAAAATCGCTCCAGCCGTTTAGATTTTATTAGGGGGGGGACACACACACACCTCACACACACACACGGACAAAAGGTGATCTCATAAGCCTATTTTTTCAAAATTGAAAATAGGCTAAAAATGATTAGAAAGAGTGATAAGCGAAATAAAAGACACTGCCTAGGGCCTATATCTCATTGTCTGTTAGAGATGTAGAGACCAATAGTGTCGTCTTTAGTCACATAGCGCCGTAGGAAAAGAATCAGAACACTTTGGAAAACTTCAGCTGTCCCGAGCTCCTGAGGTAGCAATAGTATCATTTATGGCCACATAGCGCTCAACGATAATTTTCGGAATAAATTACGGTAAATTTGAAAGCACCAACGCTTATTGCAGCTGATAACCTCAATGTATTGCACCAACACCATTGCACTTATACAGATGGAAGCTAAAGGAAGGAAGCTTGTAGTTTAACGTGACCGTTAATCTGTAGATCATAAGCCACGGGACCTCCTTTTTACGTGGAATCCGAACCACAGGACATGTCATTTCACTTCGAAAATCTCACATGCATTGACCGGGAATCGAACCCGGACCGCCTTGGTGAGAGGCATACAGCTACACCGCTGAGCCACCACGCCCCTATACAGATGCATAATATGTTCATGATGATAACTGTTTTAAGGGGCAAAAGAAGTATTTTTGCACTAATTTTGACTGCAATTTAAAAGCAGCGCAAGATTCAACTATTTTCGCAATTCTGCACCAGAACACTGGTAGGGGCGACGTGATGCAGCCCTAATTGCCAGTCAACAATAGACTTATTAAAATACTCTTACATTTACATTACTACGGACATGAATGATTCTAGGGCCTTAATACATGGTTTTCAAGTTAAGTTTGTTTGTTATTCTAAATGTAGGGAATGGAGAGCGTTGTCCAAAATATCAAGTGGACAGTGTTACCAGCAGGGTTTCAAAGTGTATGTATAATTTCGTGCAATTAGGAAGAACGGTGTGGATATGTGATAAAGGGCCTAAGTGCAGGAAATGGAGTGGTCTGTCCGAAATTTAAAGTGGACAGTGTCACCCGCAGGGTTCCAAAGGGTAAGTGTACAAAATGTGATTCAGATCGGTGAAACGGTGTAGATTTATGCCAATGGACCTAATGCAGGGAATGGAGTGGTCTGTCCGAAATTTCAAGCAGACGGTGTTACTCGTCGGATTCCAAAGTGTAGACTAAGTATGTGACATTTGGTTCAGATCGGTGAAACGGTGTAGATTTGTGCCAAATGGCCTAAATGCAGGGAATGGAGTGGTCTGTCCGAAATTTCATGCTGACAGTGTTCCTCGTAGGGTTCCAAAGGGTAAGTATACACATTTTGGTTCAGCTTGGTGAAACGGTGTAGATTTTTGCCGAAGGGCATAAGTGCAGGGAATGGAGTGGTCTGTCCGGAAATTCATGTAAACAGTGTTACTCGCAGGATTCCAAAGGTTAAGTATACACATTTTGGTTCAGATCGGTGAAACGGTGTAGATTTGTGTCAAAGGGCCTAAATGCAGGGAAATAATTGGTCTGTCCGAAATTTAAAGTGGACATTGTTACCCGCAGTGTTCCAAAGGGTGTGTATACAAATGTTGGTTCGGATCGGTGAAACGTTGTAGATTTGTGCCAAAGGGCCTAAATTTAGGGAATGGATGGTCTGTCCGAAATTTCATGTACACTACGTCACTCGCAGGGTTCCAAAGGGTAATATTCAAATTTTGGTTCAGATCGGTGAAACGGTGTAGATTTGTGCCAAAGGGCATAAATGCAGGGAATGGAGTGGTCTGTCTGAAATTTCATGTAAACAGTGTTACTCGTTGGGTTCCAAAGGCTATGTATACACATTTTGGTTCAGATCGGTGAAAAGGTGTAGATTTGTGCCAAAGGGCCTACATGCAGGGAATAGACCGGTCTGTCATAAATTTCATGCAGACAGTGTTACTCGCAGGGTTCCAAAGGATATATATATACAAATTTTGGTTCTGATCGGTGAAACGGTGTAGATTTGTGCCAAAGGGCCTAAATGCAGGGAACGGAGTGGTCTGTCCGCAATTTAACATAGCCTAAACTATTCCTCTTGAATCTAGCTATCATATAAAAAAAAAGAATTTTTCGAATCCGACTGGTAGTTCCAGAGATTAGCGCGTTTAAACACACAAACAAACACACAAACTCTTCAGCTTTATTATATTAGTATATATATTATTTTGATATATTTTGAAGATTGGTTGGTTGGTTCTTAAGTTTAGGGGCTGCGACAACGCGGTCATGTAGCCCCGTAATTTTGAAGATTACAACTCACATAAAGTTCTATTGATCATAAACATGTTTTATTCTGCTAATATAACTTACAGAATTTTATAAAGTAACTGATAAATAATTTTTAACATTCTGTATAGAGTAATGGGTGAGATAATAACACTTCTACGATTTCCTCTAGACTGTGGTCGTGTAGCCTGGCAGGATGAGTCAGGGTGGGAGGGGGGCGGAAGCTGCGATAGCAAAGGTGTTGATGGAGAGGGGAAGGCAGGTGTCCGAGCGCGCTCTTGCCCAAGACCTTGTCTTACCGCTGTGTGTGTGCGGGCTTGTGTGTATGTGTGTGTGACTGATTCAGGCAGCGTTTTTTAGAGTCTGAAAGGAGCATGCACCACGGGTATACCGCTGAACCAATTTTCTTTATCAAACTTTTCTACTGCTCAGAATAACATCCACTTCAAATTAATATAACTTAGAAGTTAATATAGCATTTTTTCCTCACTAAAAATGGTATTCAAATCTGAAGAGGTTAATACAAAATTTGAATTTCGAAATAAGAATTGTTCCTATTGCAGGTACTACTACAGGGGTTGTTGTAGAGAAATGTCGGTGTCTTCCGATTATTAGTTTCGTCGTGGTGATCGTACTTTAAACGCTCAAAATAGCCACTTTGAAGCCATGTCCTCAGCAAACGAGCCGTCGTTATTTTCTGCAAAACGCATATAATGTCTCACAAAGACCTGCAATAGAGATTAAGAATAAAAATAAAAATAAAAACAACATTTTAATTTTTGACCGCACAGCCTTAAACAGACGTTGTTCGCCAGTCCTCACTACTACAATCTAATAACGATATGAAAGGAATTGATTAACCAGACATGAGTTAACTACCAACGAAACACTTTGGCGACTCTGCTTGTTATTGACCAGTGAGTAGGGTTTTAGAAAAACTGTTTGCTATTTTGGGTTATATACAAAAAATGCTTAGACCTACTGAGCGACTATGTTTGCTAAACAAGGCATTACACCAGAGACGATTAGGATTCTTATGTAGCTCAGACAAGGAAAGCATTTCTACCGAATCTGTTGACATTGAATATAGATTTAGGTATTTGGAAGTCATTTTTAAGGCCTTTGTCTGGAGCGTGGCACTCTATGAAAGTAAAACTTAGACAAATGGTGTAGCAGAAAAGTGGAGAATTGAAGTGCTAGAAATGTGGTGTTACAGGAGAATGATGAAGATTAGATGGGTAATTAGGGTTACAAACAAAGAGGTATTAAGACGAGTGGGGGAGAAGAGATGTTTCTGGCGACTGCTAATGAAGTAAAGAGATAGGTTGGTAGGACACATACTAAGACACCCAAGAATAGCAAACTTAGTTATGGAAGAAAGGTTCGAGGACAAGAACTGTAGGGGTAGAACAAGTTTAGAATATGTTAAACAGATAGCCTTGAATGTAGGGTGTGGTAGCTATATAGAGATGAAACGATTAGCTCGGGACAGATAGGCGTTGAGATCTGCATCAAACCAGTCAAAAGACTAAAGACTCAAACAACAACATGTAGGTTCACCAAAATAATGTTGTGTAACGGTAAATGTTAGTCAACGAACAGTAATGCATTACTAAAACCCATGACACGATACCTAAGAGTTTTCTAAAATTATATTAAAATGCCTTTAACCCTATATTAAACACCCAGTTCACAAGACTCATAACTGCAATGTTATGGTAAAACAAAACAAAATCTATATTTCAAAACAAGCAAGTGGTTTAGTCAATGTATACTGGAAAATGTTTTGTAAACACTCAAGTCCGCAAGACTAATTAAATTTGTAACTGTCAGGTTGGTCGAGTGGTTAAGGTGTTCGACTTAAGATCAAATTTCCTGTATAAGGAAGCAAGGGTTCGAATCCCTTACCTGACATAACTATTGCCTTAACATGTCTTGGCCACACTGTATTGTTATGATACTCGGCACACAATCCATAGATATTGTGTATTGTTTAAGGCCACTCTCTTTCTGAACATAGTCTGAGACTGTTGATGGTTAACAATTGCATAAATAGTGGGACATGGGGATAGTAATTAAGAAGAACAGACAATACCCATACAATATTTTTATTAACTTCATTTTATAATAGTTACACACTGAATTCAACTCTCTATCTCTACCATTGTTCGATATAGATTTTTAAACACAACGCTTGTTGTAGATCCTTTTATAACTTTCTCCAGGTACTCTTGTTCTTAAAAACTGGGGAAGCCGCAATGGTTTTATAGACATAAAACCCTCATCCTCTTCTTTTTCATAATTATCAACATCATCATCATTATGAATATTATCATCAAAATTATTATAGTCACTGTCACCATCATTATCATCATCATCATCATCATTCTCAACATCACTAGAACTATCCAATTCCTCTTGTTTGTTTTCCACAGGGACCTCTTGTAGAGTCTGCGTTGCTTTTGATAGTGTTAAGGGTTTTTTGAACGTTGACATCTGTCCTAACATGACTTTTTGAGGTGATGATAAATGCTTTTTAACAAACAATGCACTATCTTGAGCAGCAATATATTTTTCTTGGACTTGCTTTTTTAACCATGGTTAGAGTATTTTGCGTATTTAAATGTGTATTAATTTGATATTCACAATGATGTTATTTTGAAGTAAGTACGTTGGAATCTTTTGTTTTAATCATTCCTCGACACTTTTTGGATCGTTGTTTTGAACATCACCAAATAACAGTTCCATCTTTATTGGTTGTTTTTACAATATATGTATATCCTTTATAGAAGACACATGGCTTGCCATGATAGGTTGTTGAGACTTCCATATCAACTAATACATATGAATTAAATTTTAGTAAAGTCACATGAACAATCTTTAGATTACAACCGATTTACACACACACACACACACACACATACACACTTTCCTAAATGTCAAGATTTATGGATGTTGTTTTCCGCCAACAGCTGCTTACTGCGTATGACAAGGCTGGAGACTGGTAAGTGAGACGGTCTTTCACGATGTGAACACAGTAACAGGCAGTAGTCAACTGACAATATTCCTATACCCTAGTCAAGGTTAACAGGTACTTACTGCATATGACAAGGCCGTACACTCGTAGGTTAGACAGTTTTTTTGTTGCTAAGGATCCCATATATACCCTAGACATGTTAGTTCTAAACACTTATTGGTTAATTGTATATATTGAATTTAAATACACAGCTTATACAAGCACGTTTTGCGGATGGAAGGGGTGAGAGGCTTGAAAAAAGGAAATGTTTTAGTTTAATGAAACGTCATGTCCTAGTAGGCGTGATTTATTGATAGTATGCGTAATTGATAGTAAGCGTAATTGATAGTAGACGTGATTAATAGTAGACGCAATTGATACTAGGCGTAATTGATAGTAGGCGCAATTGATAGTAGGCGTGATTTGTAGTAAGCGCAATTCATAGTAGGCGCAATTGATAGTAGATGCAATTGATAGTAGGCGTGATTGATAGTAGGCGCGATTGATAGTAGGTGCAATTTGACATGGGCGCGACTCAGATCATCTTTGATATCACAAAGTTACAGTGTCAATGTTTACACCAAGAGTACACGGCAGAGAGGGGATATTTCAAGACTTAACCTCGGCTCACCTAACATAACCTAACTTTACCTAATCTAACTTTGTCACGTGACATGTTCTACAAGTTTAGACTTGATTTAAGACTGATTATGACGTCATAGATAGATGGGAGGGGTGGGAGGCTGACAAAGAAGGAAATGTTTTGGTTTATTGAAAAGTCATGTCCTAGTAGGCGCGATTGGTAGTAGACGCAATTGATAGTAGGCGCGATTAATAGTAGACGCAATTGATAGTAGGCGTGATTGATAGTAGGCGCAATTTGACATGGGCGCGATTTATAGTAGACGCAAATGATAGTAGGCGCGATTGATAGTAGGCGTAATTAGACATGGGCACGATTTATAGTAGACGCAATTGATAGTAGGCGTGATTGATAGTAGGCGCGGTTGATAGTAGGCGCACAATTGATAGTAGACGTGATTGATAGTAGGCGTGATTTATAGTAGGCGCATTTGATAGTAGGTGTAATTGATAGTAGACGCGATTCATAGTAGGCGCAATTTATAGTAGATGCAATTGGTAGTAGGCGCAATTGATAGTAGGCGTGATTGATATGGGCGCGACTCAGATCACCATTGATATCACAAAGTTACAGTGTCAATGTTTACACAAAGTACAAGGCAGAGAGGGGATATTTTAAGACCTAACCTCAGCTCACCTAACATAACCTAACTTTACCTAACCTAACTTTGTCACGTGACATGTTCTACAAGTTTAGACTTGCTTTAAGACTGACTCTGACTATGACGTCATAGATTGATGGGAGAAGTGAGAGGCTGACAAAAAAGGAAATGTTTTTGTTTAATGAAAAGTCATGTCCTAGTAGGCGCGATTGGTAGTAGGCGCAATTGATAGTAGGCGCGATTAATGGTAGGCGTGATTGATAGTAGACGTGATTGATACTAAGTGCAATTTGACATGGGCGTGATTTATAATAGACACAATTGATAGTAGGCGCAATTTTACATGGGCGCGATTTATAGTAAGCGCAAATGACAGTAGGCGTGATTGATAGTAGACGTAATTGATAGTAGGCGCGATTGATACTAGGCGCAATTGATAGTTGGCGCGATTCATAGTAAGTGTGATTTATAGTAGGCGCAATTGATAGTAGGCGTGACTATCCCAAAATGACAAAAGCATGTAAAACTTGTTATACCAATAAAATAATCTAATAAAAATAGATTGTTGTTGTTATTTCCCATGCCTATTGTCATACCCTAACCTATACAAGGAGTACATTTTTATTTTTATTTTTACTAGAATGGAATGTAAGTCAATGTCATAGGTGTATGTTAGTCACTGATAGTCAGTCTGTGTTCAGTTGGACTTGGTCCAGACAAGTGTGAACAAGTTGCGCACACTGATTGTGGATTGCCGAGGATTTAAAATTGGAGATAACATTTTTATATTTAAAGAAGTGGCCATAATCGATTGTTCCACTTTTTGGATATCACAAGCTACCCATTTGGTGTTTAAACCACCCTATGCTTTTGATTTGTTGTGTGAAAAAGACCGTAAACACACCCAGTGGATTGAAAATCATATGCAACTAGAGTGGAACCTAGGAATCATTTCATATAAGCACGTGGACATGGTTATGAAAGCCCACTTGTCCTCTGTCCATGTGGTATTTGTGAAAGGTAGTGTAAAACGTCAATGGCTACAACCATTTTTGACGTCTTACTGTCAATGTATCGATTTAATGGACTTGGGCTGTCCCTCGCTGCAAACACTCATGGACCACTGCCCCTGTGACAACATTACCCATAAAGCCTTGGCACAGGTGTGGCAATTGTTTCATTGGCTAACCACCAATGCCTGCTGTGAGTTGTTAAATAAAATTAAAACTCTAGGTCTACATTATACCATGGAGAGAGGGGGGATGCTACCGATAAAGCGATTGGAAAGTTCTTTGTGTGTTAAAGGAAACTAGAACGTTTTACCAAAGAAGAATTATTGGCTCTTCCAAAATCGTTCATTTATTATGTGGCAGCAAATGAAGTGAAATAAATCTGGCAACATGTACCAAAATCATGGACTCAAGACCCCGTGTTAAGTGAATTGTAACCATGTACGGATTATGATCACCATAAGCAAGTGGCCATGGCAAAAATACCCTCTAGGCGACAGTGTGCTACTTGTCAGTTGGTCAAACTATATCACGGTCATAAAAGTCAGTGTAAAGACTTTGTTTCCTCATTCCACGGGTGTGATGGCGAGAAAAAAGCAACAACATCAACATCGTCTACAGGGGAAGAGGAAAATCAAACCTTTTCTCCACGTATGGAAAAGGATATGTCAAACTTGTACTGGTCATGGCGTCAATGACGAAGTCATTCAATACTTACCTTTTGAAATCCATATTCCCGGTTATCGTTTTTGTGGTCCTGGAACGAAGCTGATTCAACGTTTACAACGTGGTGATGTACCTATTAATCCTTTGGATCAAGCATGCAATGAACATGACCTTTCTTATCGTCATAGGCATCCTGAATTAAGACGTGTGGCGGATAAAGTATTGTTAATAAAAGCTAAACAACGTTTGACATCCTGTGATGCCTCAGTGGGAGAAAGGTTGGCAGCCCTCATTGTGATTAGTGCTATAAAAGGAAAGTTAATGATGAGTGGACATGAACATTGAAAGAATTGAGGAATTGGTATTTCTTTGTATTCTATTTTGTAAAGCCCTACTTGTTGTGAAATAAAAACAAGGTTCACTTGAGCACAATGTCTTTTAATTTTTTAAATGGAGTAGCCATTTCTTTATTTTCATTTTTTCACACATGGACATTTACAATATCCACTTAACATATTTTTACATTACCCTTGTTTAGTTCACACATTCTGTACATTTTTTGTTGTAAAATAAAAATAAGGTTTACCAGATCACTACATCTTCTAATTTTAAAATGGTGATAGTCATTTCATTTTTTTTTCACACATGGATATTTACAATTTCCACTTTTCATTTTTCTTACATTCCCCTTGTTTAGTTTGCTCATTCTGTACATTTTTGTTGTTGTTGTGAAATAAAAACAAGGTTTACCAGATCACAATATCTTTTAATATTAAAATTGTGATAGCTATTTCACTTTTTCACACATGGATATTTTCAATTTCCACTTTACATTTTTTATATTCCCCTTGTTTAGTTCACACATTCTGTACATTTGTTAAAATCTTTTTCTTAATATACAACAGCAAACATTTTACACTAAAATGTAAGTTATTACTCATCTTATTTTTACTAAACTACAGTAACCTAACATTATACATTCTACTTACAGTTTTTACAAAAAATATTACAATATAAAACACACACTACAAATATTACAATATAGTGATCATTAGACTTAAGTAAAGTAATAGTCGCCAATGCGACTGTTTCCCCAAGCAAGAGTATCAAATGTGTTGGGTATAATGAATCGTTTGTTGTCTTCATTACTTAAAGCAACTTTGTTCAACAAATTAGTATACAGCTGATGATCTTTACTTCTAAATACACACATGTTCTTATATAATATACGTGGGTTACTGACTATACAGTTCTTATAATCACTTATATCTAACTCTTTACTAACAACATTCTTCTTTACGCCTTTTATTTTTTATTACTACATCATCAATTGTCATATAGCTATATGATTTAGATTTTGTGCCTACAAATGTGTCTATAACAACACCAGCACATTCATCCTTAAATTTCCCAAGAACCTTTTTGTTTACTAGAGATAAATGGTAAATATTATCCTTGGGATAGTCACTTGTATCAAACCTATTTAGCTCAGTTTTGATATCCTCATAAAAATCATCAGTTTTAAACTCATAAATAAAAGAATCTGTGTCTATATAGAGTAATTTAGCATTATCATGATAGTGTTTCTTAACATAATCATAGTAAAATTCATACATAAGTGTTTTTGACAATTCCAGAATGGCATAACCCACATATATGGGTTTGTTGTAAGTTACTGTAAGGCGATTCATTTGTATTACAACTAAATCCTCATGAATAATTGAACAGCTATGAAAGTTAGGCTTGCTTATTAAGTTGCTAGCACAATACCTTTTACCATCATTCTCCCACTTTGTTATCAGCTTTACATCAACTCGCTTATCAACATTCTCCATAGTCTTTCCAAAAACACTATTATTCATGAGTTTATAAAAATCTTTTTCAAAAGTATTTGTTGATAGTGTTCTTAAATTATTGTTCAGATCAATATATGGTTTGAGCCATGCTGACTGATGAAATTGTAATACGCGATGAATTTTAGTTAATTTCAATCCATGCTGTAGACACTGTTTCAAGTTTTGATAATGTATTACATATTTGCATTTATCATTTACATCAGCAATTAACATTTTTGTTCGTGATGTGATGATGTGATGTACGGGGATTTCATATTCTCAGGACAAAATGGTAAATCATAATGATCATCATGTAACTCTTTAGGTTACTCAAGATTTACCTCTAAAATATATCCTTTATCATCGGTATCATTAAGAGTGTCAACATGTAAGTCATCAATTTCAAGTTGTGTCAGCCAGCGAAAATCTTTCAGTGGTAGATATTGACTCATAGCCCAACCGTATTGGTTATTTGCATCAAGGTAGACAATATACCTTGACTCTTCACAAGGGTTGTAGCTAGGCTTGTATTTATTATTTGCTTTTGAATACCGTCCACTACATTGTCTTAATCCACCTCGAATTGATGACTTTATAAAATTAATCATGTCTATATCAGTCATCAATTCTAAATTTACGTTCGATTTCTTCAACATTGAACTGAAACTTAACCCAGGAGCAGTAAAATACTGACAAGGATCATGGTCGTAAGTTTTCATACAAAACATTCCGGAAATTTTCAAACACACCTGCTAATAACAACACATCTGTCTTCAAATATATGTCTGAAAATTCACCTAAAGTATGAATGTCAAACTGTGCCCATACACGTTGTGCATGTAAATATTCCTGATCACTGATATGGCTTGTTTTTAAGGAACTGTAAAATGCATGTTTGGGGGTAAAGAACACTCCTCAAGACGTTCGACACAGTTAATATATTCATAGAGGACGAATCAAATTAAAATCATCTTCTTTAGGAAAGACACGTTGAATTTCATGAAACTGATCTGATTTTAATTTACTAGCAAGCTTATCAAGACTAGTTGGCATAAAGCGGAATAAATCTAAAAATCGCAGTTTTATGTTTTTTTAGTGTCAGTTTTGATGTATTTTGTGAACAATATGTATTGTTCCTTATTATTTGCAATCACATCAATTTTCACATCTAAAGCTCCAAATTCTTTAACAATAAAGTGGTTATCGTATTTGCTACCATTATGTAGAATGATTGGAATGAATTTTGTTACTCTATACTTTAAATTACATTCTTGGTGAGCAGCACCTCGATATTTTCCTCTTAAATGGTCATGATCGCGAACCCTATCTGTATATAAACATTCACCACATATAAAACAATTAGTTTCAGTTTCAAAAATTCATTTTCTCTGATGAAGGAAGTGGCTCCATTGGAATTATAGTATTTAAAATAGAGGATATACGGATTTCATCTTTCTCAAGTCTTTCTATAAAAACTTTAGGTGCATCACGTCCTCTATAGAGCTCAAACTTATTTAACGAGTCATCATAACTACATTTAATATAATATGCAAAGCTAAAAGGATCATGAATGTGAGTAGTGTTGGTAAAAGGTTTGGTTGGATTCGATGAACATGTATTAAAAGTTTTAAGCAAAGCCTCAAAGTCAGCATATATAACAAATGGTACTCGAAGCTGCTTCTCAAAGTCCTTAAATTTTAAAATGTTATTTTTAGGAGTAGGTAATACCGTACAAACATGATTACAACCCCATTTCAGATGTTGAGTTAGTTGATCCTCTTTTCTGAAATATAGCAAACAACCATCACACAACCACTTCTTAGATTTATGTTTTGATACTTGACTACCAACAAGTCTACTTAAATGTTTTATCCAACAATAGTGAGCATTTTCACCTTTGGTTATGTATAGTAAATTTACATGAGCTTCCTTTTTTCCTGAGTATAATATAGAGGACCAACTATACTCTTGTTTTCAATTCCATACACATTAATACTTACATTGTTCAGCTCTTCAAAACGTTTAATGTCTTTTATCTCCATAGGAAATTGAATTTCTTTTAAACCGAAAACTGAAGAATAGTGAGGATAAGATGATGTTCTACACAGATGCTCCACTGCTGGATAGAGAGCTGAGGTTACAGCCCACGCAAAACATGCTTGATCACTATTCATAACGTTTACACAAGCTTTCTTACGTTTGATCCATCCTGGCAAATCAATATATGATGATGCTTGAAGGGGGTCATATTTATTCATGTTGGTTTCTAAATAAAGTACTTCAACCAACGCCCAGCCTGACTCCCTTTCCTGGAACTCTTCACTCTTCACAATGATAGCACTTGAAATATCTTGGTACATATCACTGATATTAGTTGATTCTCTAACAATTACAATTTTTGTAATAAAGGATTTGATATCTGTAATTTCACCTTCACTCCCAGTTCTTACATATAACCCAAAGAGTTCAAAATTCATTTTGAATATTTTATGCTCCACTAAAACATGATCTATCAAGCCAAACACACTAGGTTGATTTTTTTTAAATGTTTCAATACTTTGAGTTTTTTCTTCACTGTGAAGTCTGTAACTAGCAATTCGACTTTTAAACGCACTACCAATTTGTTGAATATTCGCAGAATTTCTTTCATGGCAAGTGTCATTTTTATGAATAATACTGCGTAAATGTCCCTGAATCATTGAAGAAGGTATATCAATATTGCATACATCGCAATGTGTTATCAAAGGTTCACCATTCTTCATTCTTTTTGTTATACAACTATTTTCACAATCTTTAGAACGTTTACGCTTTTGAGCATTACATTTGTTTAAAGGTTCCGTGCTAGTTGATGGTTTTGCAGTTTTTAATTCCTGTTGTTCTCCATGCATTTCAACCATGTGGGATTGATATCGCTTTACAGCAGAAAAACCAAGATCACAAACTGAACACGAAAATGGTTCTGAACTGATATGTTTTAAACGTAAATGCTGTGTAAGATTATCCTGTCTGTTAAATGTTGTAGTACAATGACTACACGCAAACATTTTAAGATTATGTTTTGTACTTGCATGACGTTGAAGGTTGTCAGGTCTTGAAAACTGCTTTTTACAATCAGTTCACTTGAATATGATGGTCACTTTCCAAATTACCTATAAAAGAAAGAAATCATAAATATTAATAAAAGATAAAACAGAGTAAAAGAAAAATATGTTAATTAAATTACAGTCAATGGTCCTAGTAGAGTATTTTAATTAAATCGTTTGTGAACTCTTACCAAATCTAATTTCAAGTAGTTCCAACTTTGGTTAACAGATACCATTGTCACTGACACCTAGTAGTGTATGTTGGAACTTGATATAGCGTTAATCAAATCTAACCTAGAAATTTAGCTTCACACAATTGTTGAGTAGTTCCATGTTTGGTTATCAAATATACCATTGTCACTGACATCTAGCATTAAACGTTCGAACTTAATAGAGCGATAATCAAATCTAACCTACACATTTAGCTTCACACCATTGTCGAGTAGTTCCAAATTTAGTTACCAGGTACCATTGTCACTGACGCCTAGTAGTGAACGTTGGAACTTGATACAGTGTTAATCAAATCTAACCCACAAATTTAGCTTCACACCATTGTCGGGTAGTTCCAACTTTAGTTAGTAAATATGGGACTGTCACTGGCTCTTAACAGTGAACATTGAAACTTGATAGAGCATTAATCAAATCTAACCTACAAATTTAGCTTCACACCATTGTTGAGTAGTTCCAACTTTAGTTACCAGGTACCATTGTCACTGACACCTAGTAGTGAACATTGGAACTTGATAAAGCGTTAATCAATTCTAACCTACAAATTTAGCTTCACACACCATGGCCAAGTAGTTCCAACTTTAGTTATCAGGTACAATTGTCACTGATGCCTAGTAGTGAACGTTGGAACTTGATAAAGCATTAATCAAATCTAACCTACAAAATCAGCTTCACATAATTGTCGAGTAGTTCCAACATTGGTAAACAAACATTATTGTCACTGACACCTAGCAGCGAACGTTGGAACTTAATAGAGTGTTAATCAAATCTAACCTACAAATTTAGCTTCACACATCATAGTCAAGTAGTTCCAACTTTGACTATCAAATACACCATTGCCATTGACATCTAGTCGTGAACATTGGAAAATATCGCTCTAGCTGTTTAAAAGTTATTTGAGAGGGTACTTACCTCTAATAATTTATCAACTGCTGCTACTGACTGAACTTGGTACTGGAATCTGCTAACCCACAGGTACGCCAATTATATGTAAACAAATAAATCAATCAATCAATAAATATATTCAAATCAATAACTTCAACATCAATTAGTAATAATAAAATACTACAATCCATTAATAATAAGTACTTACCTTGCAAAAATAATTTAATGGTTTTCCACCAAAAAGTCTTTTTGCAACTGTTGAGAAATAACTGTTCACTCGTAGCGAGTCATAAAGACAGACAGTAGGGAATTATATGACACCTCCCTTATATAGGCTGAGATTGCTCATGTCAGCAGTTTTGCAGATCATTGCAATTCCTTTCCTATACACCTGTCAGTCCAAAGTGCACTAGGAACATCTGTGCGGTATCAGATTACTGCTGACTTTGCATGATAATCACCCATTGTCTTGATGAACACCTGCGGTTTTAAATTACTGCAGCGTTAGTCATAGCAACAGAACTGTATGCTCTCTGCCATGTCAGCAACATGACACCGGAAGGAACACCTGTGTAATATCAAATGACTGCTAACTTTGCATGATCATCACCCATTGTCTTGATGAACACCTGCGGTTTCAAATTACTGCAGCGTTAGTCGTAGCAACTGAACTGTGCGCTCTCTGCCAATTCAGCAACATGACACCGGAAATAACAATACGTCTTACTGCACGTACAATCTCTTCAGTTTTAACATCTTAAGAACATGTATTATTCTTTTTCAACTACAAATGACTCGTTAGAACACATCCATCCACCAAGTTAGATCCCTTGACCTGTCCTCAAATTGTATGTGCCTCGTATACTAGGCTGTGTGCATTAGCCCTAACGCTACGTACAAACCGAACAGAATGTGACTTGTTAGCTCTTATTGTGCACGTGCACAGGTGAACACCTGTGTGTTAGGTTATATTACACATGAACTTGCATTTTCTCACGTACGAACCAAAACAGGATGTGACTTAATTCACAAGGGGTCGGTAATAATGTCATCTCGTACGTGTTCACATGTATTTCGTCACTTTCCTTTCATATCGTTATTAGAATGTAGTAGGGAGGGCTGGCGAACAACGTCAGTTCAACACACTGCTTTACACACAAATGTAGTTAGGCTCCCTGACATAATTTGAATAAATTCATGGGCCAGCCCATAGGGACCAGTCCAAAGGGGCCGGTCTAAAGGGACTAATCAAAAAGGACCTGTCAACAGGGACCCATCAACAGGGACTTGTCAACAAGGACCCGTCAACAAGGACCCGTCAACAATGACCCGTCAAAAATGACCTGCCAACAATGACCTGTCAACAGGGACCCGTCCACAGGGACTCGTCAACAATGACCCGTCATTAATGACCCGTAAACAGGGACCAGTCCAAAGGGGCAAATCAACAGGGATCAATCAAAAGGGGTTATCACCTCAAGGCCTGACATGCCCCTCTTTGTTTATTGGTTTGCCTATCGACAAGCGCTGCTTGGAATACTTTTTAATCACCCCTCGTGGTTACACTACAGCCGCCATCTTTGAAAAGCCCACTCTCTTACAAAAAGCTATGAGTGGGCATGCGTAAAAACAAAAAACAAGCATGTTAATTCATAGTGGCTTTCCACCGTACACATGTCTCTTGTGTGGAACAACGTTTTATATTCATCATTGCATTTAACCGCATACATGTATTACATGAAAAACGAGATTTTCTAAAAAGTTACAATTTCACTCCCTAGTAGGGGTAGGTTTTATATTGGGGTGGAAATAAGTTTTCCATAGGAAAAGCGGCGTCAGCGCGAGTCCTACGACACCTCATTTGTTAAAATCCAACCATGGGTTAGCGAGATAAAGCGCCGCCACCATCTTGTAGGAGGAAAGTCGTAGGAGGGCCTAGAACCCCCCAAACACCACTACTGTAATACCATATGGGGCATCTTCGGTGACGTAGTTGGTAGCATGCTGAACTTCTTTGCCAAAGATCGTGGGTTCAAACTCGGCCTAAGTCGTCGGATTTTTTATGAGTGTTAAAATCCTTCAGTATGCCTTCCTTCGGAGGGGAAGTAAAGCCGGCGCGGTGGGCCCATGCCATAGATTTATGGCACGTAAAAGAACCTACCACTGCAGTTGGTGCTGTGTAGAAAAATTTGTAGGTTATACAAGGTGCGTTCAAAAAGTTACGAATTGGAGGCTGGAATGCGCAAACCAGTGACGACATCGGCTAATCGTGGCGTGTGTAACGAGGTGTGGTTTCGACCAGAGCGTGGAAGGTCACAGCCCGTTACTAGAGGGCACGCGTGCACGTCACGTGACGATACAAAGCGAGCAGCAGCATGTATCAATCGTCCAACGCTGCCAGTCGCATTGCAAACAGTGACATGGAGGCGTCAACCTAACAGCAAAGAGGTGTTGTTCGGTTTCTGAGAGCGGAAGGAGTAGGGGGAACGGACATTCAGCGCCGAATGTCACAAGTGTACGGCGAACACTGCATGTCCCTTGCAAGGGTCAAGGCGTGGCACAAGCGCTTCAGGGAAGGACGGGTATCGTTAGCCGAAAATGCCCGGTCTAGGGCACCCCCCTGCATTACCGATGATAACGTCCAGCTGTTTGATACACTCATTACCCAGGACCGCCGAGTGACAGTGAATGCCATAGCCGCCGTGGTCGCTCCACGACAATGCACGACCTCATACGGCCAACACAGTCGCGGCACTCCTGCAGAAATTCAAATGGGTGGTTCTCGGCCACCCTCCATACAGTCCAGACCTCTCTCCCTGTGATTACGCCATGTTTGGTCCCATGAAAAGGGCTCTGTGGGGCCAACGAGTCACCTCGGACGCCGACGTCCAGCTGTACGTGCGGAACTGGTTCACATCGTTGCCCAGGGAATTTTATGAGACAGCCATTCACCGCCTCGTGTCACAGTGGGACAAGTGCCTCAACAGCCAGGGCCAATACTTCCAACATACAGGTACTGGTTTCTGTAATTATGCCTCCGTCTCGTTACTTTTTGAACGCACCTTATATTTGGCTGGTTAGGAAAAGCTCAATTAAGTTCCAACGTTCGCCACCAGTGTTAGCGACAGTAGCATTTGCTAGTCAATGTCGGAACTACTGGAAATTGAACTTGTTGGGAGCCCTCGGGTGGTCAATCAAATATGCCCAGCTACGGCCATTGGCTGCGATTCATATGTATCATCATCATTATAATTCCGAAAACATTTTGCACATCCCTTGGCGTAAGGTGGATCATATAAATAGATGCAGTCAGTCTGAGAGACTAGACTCTATATCATTTCAAATGACGCATGCTACTGTTACGAGAACGGGGTTGCTTCATTCCCTCTCGCGTGACTCACAGCCGCCTGAGGCTACCTCTGGTCTCTGTCGGCCAGCTACTTGCACAGCGGGAACAAAGGCATTGTCTGGAATGTTCCTGGCGTATCTGGTGATGGAACTCTCGGGAGGAGCCATGAACTCTGGAAACGTCCATTGAGTCACCACCCTCCCTATATAAAGCGGCCTCACCTGCGAGGCAGGGACTGTATTTATGAGCTAGTGTGTGTTTTTACCTGTGCGACAGTAGTGTGGCGACAGGACGTGCGAAGTTACGAAACCCAAGTGAGGCTGATTCTCCAGACAGCGAGGCAGTGTGAATCATACGGAGGGACTGAGTTTTGAAGAGTGTGTACTTACCTAGTGCGACAGAGATATTGTGGTGAATTGAGAAACGCAGTGGGCTGTTCCCTAGTCAGCGGACAGCGAAGCAGTGTGTAGTGGTGAGTGACTGGCTATCGTAAATAACTGTAGTTTGTGTACAAGGCAGAGTTGCAGGTATAAATAGCGAAGACAGAAGTGTGAAAGCTATAGTGACTAGTAGTGTCTTATGAAGTGAGATTCAGTGCTTATTGTGTGGTGTATTTTCCTGGCTTGCAATAAAGCTAATATTTCGTTAAAGGAAAAATTGGGCTGTGCTTTCACCCACCGTAATCCAGTTAACGAACTTGCCACTAAGTGCAACACGTGTCACTACAAATGCTACAAATGACAGAAAGGCTCAGGAGGGCTCTTCGCTTCGCTAGAAGCCCCAGGACCCTTTCAACAGACTACATTACCCATTAACTTAGACTTCCCGCGCGGGGGCTGCATGACGTCACGCACTCGCCGTCTCCGTTCGCATAACGCCAGACCCAAGGAGTAAACTCAGACTGAACAGTCTCCATTACCCTTTAACTTAGGCTTCCCGCGCTGGGGCTGCTTGACGTCACGCACTCGCCGTCTCCGTTCGCATAACGCCAGACCCAGGAGTAAACTCAGACTCGGTGCATATGCACTGAACAACATGATGTCATACAGGCCGTAACCGTGACGCATAATGGTGGACCTAAACATATCGATGAAGTCGACAAGATCATTTGAAATGATAAAATTATTTCAAATAACTATTGTCCTATTTAACCAGTTTTGATATGTTTGATATATTTCAAAACTCTATTTTTCCCACCCCTTTGGTCAATAGTTGGTGCTATCAAAAACTTGACGGTGATACGTTTTTGGCCCTCAACCGGAGAATAGTACAAACTGTTGAATGGATTTGATTTTACACAAGCTAAGGTAATGGAAATAATAGTGATTTTGTATTTTTTCGAAAAAGCCCCCTCCCCTGACCCAATTCCACCCTCTTTGTCTGATTTTGCCTATTGACGAACTTCATCAAGATTTTAATAGTACATTATGCAACGAGCCTATTGTTGTATCCGTAGGATACCACCCCCACCCCCTATTATTCACACCCCTTACAACTTCATCCAAATACATGCCTCCAGGCCCATTTATACAAAATTACAGCTACATCTAAAATCATGTCACTTCAATAAACTCAAGTAACCTCACGACTGAACTCAAACGACCCCGGTAGGGGCCTCGACACTAAAGGAATGTGCAACTCTGCGCACATCGCACCTCCGAAACTATAAGACCTTATGGAGTTCACGACTCGGGGTCATACCTGAACAGACCTTGTAGTGTAGTGCCGAACCTCTGCCGAGCTTCGTCACGACTGGTGCCGCCTGGGTAAGTGTATACCGAGTAACATTCTAAACAGACACACTTACATTTCCAACCTCTATTGCTTGTATTGTACTTGCATCTGAGTAATTAGCACAATAGCTGCTCTGCAAACTTTATTAATATTTCTCCTTAAAAGTACTCATTAAAAACTAGACGTCTTAAGCTAACTGGTCATTTAGTTTATTTCATTAGCTAATAAGTGCCTACCCTCTAAACCTCATCCAGGTAGGATCCTCTAGTAATATTTGTTTAGTTGTTCCGTGGCGTCAGCAGACAGCTACTTGCTACACCGTCACATTGCTTGTATCCGCGTATTCAGCTTACTGCTAGCCAGCTCACGTTAGCATTAATCCGAATAACGGCACAGCAGTTTAAATCCATATTTGCTAAACCACCCTTAGCACCGCTATCACACCCTCGAGTTACCCAACCAGACTGAAAAATTGGGAGTCCTCCTTCCGAGCTACGTCCACGCCCCCGGACAACTCAATCGCCTACAAACCCTACACTCGAATCCCAGACATCCCCCAGATTCAAACATCTCATCCCCATCAACAGAACATTGTAGCCCAGGAAAATAAGGTTTTTAGGTAAAAAAAAAATGTTATAAAGCTAATTTTTTCAGAACCCATTAATTCGACCCTAGGGAACAACATATCAAAATACTTGGGCGTACATGTGCCAGCTTCCTTAATTTCCAGGCCTGGAAACCTGGTATTCCAGGAATTCTTCATCGCCGTCCTGGAACGCCCGTAAAAACCGTACGACTCGGCCTAGGTAGACAAAAGTAGTAACAAATGAACGAAAAAAGCATGCAGATTCCTTATTTAAGACTTTAGGTAATGTTTTTCTCCTTACGGGGTAGATTGTAAAAAGAACGCGCGAAATTCAAATTTTTTTGAGATTTCATTTTTGCTGCTGGAACAGCAATGACTGAAAATGAAGTACCTAGGTATATACCAAAAAATCATGCGTAATATACAAAGACCTCATTTTTCAGACCATCTGTCATGTTTGCTTTATGTTTATTACTGAAAATTTATAGCGAAAATTAAACGTTTAGTAGCTGTCAGTTGACAGTACAGGATTGCGTTGTGTCGTCGGGGGTTTAGACTATTCGGTTAGCACCTGGAAAGTAAAGGTTGAGATAATGATTTTTTTTCTACGGAAGCAACACATGATGAATTTTTTATTTACACACATAATAATTAAGTATGAGTTAAGCCTTCGAAATCATAGGAAAAAAGCATTGGATGAAAAGGTGTAATACAGGAAACTGGTAGATTAAGTGACATAGCGTGTATCTAGACCTGATCTGTTTCATAACGATGTACTGTGTTATCACAATTTTGTCCGTGACATTAAGAGCACATTTCTGAGCACTCTTGGCCGGATCGTCTCCATCCACAACGCACTCCGCAGTCCGTCTTGCAATCGCGGGCAATTAAGAGGAGAAGAGAGGCAGGAGCTGGTGGCATGGTTGTGGGAACGGGTAAAAGATAGTTGTCAACGGCTTGCCAGCCCCACTCTGTTGGATTGAGGTTTCTTCCCAGCCATTCTTGAACCTAAAATCAAACTCAACATATTTAACTCTCCTGAGAAATACTAGAAAAATATTGTATACGTGTAGTGTAAAGTTACCTGCAAGTAAGTCCGCATTGAGTGCTGCCGTAGAGCTTCCCTTGTTGGGGGAAGAGTCGCAAGTTCTAACTGAGAAGTCAGAGCTTGGCGCGCAATGGTCATCTGGTACAGACGATGTCGAATATAATCGATATTCTCCATTTCATTTCCTCCAGGATACAGTGCCCTTATGAACTTTTCTCCAACAGCGCAAACTTCTACGCGACTCGCAGATGGATTTGTGTATGTATTGGCAATTTCTCCTGAAGATCCACACTTTTTTGAAGCAATTTGTAAGCCTTCTGCCCGTAGATTGCAGATGTTTTATCACCACCTGAGACAGCATGGGAGTACAGCACGAGGTTCTTCATGTCACCTATTTCATCTTGAATAGCACACATATCGTAAAGCTTTCCGGGGCACTTGGAAGTCCCTGGGTTCAGCATGAAGACATCTCCCGTCTGACGCCAATCAATCGGCATTGGCAGAAGATCGATATCGTTGCCGACTACAACTACAGATTTCTCCAAGCTATCTATCTCCAAAGCAGTGTACACGATGAGAGGATCGTGCTGGTATACACGAACTTTTACTGCTTCAAATATTGAAACAAGTACAGTACATCAATAAGTCGAGATTTGTTTCTCCTGTTTGTCAGAAGTCCTACTGTGATGCTGTCGATGTCAAATGTTCGGTTAAGTCGATATCAAAACAGGTCCTTCTTGCAGCGGGTCGCCTTTGCTCCGCTTCTTTTGTAGTTGGCTGGCCACTGTAACCGTCGAAAACAACTGCAGATGGGTATCGAGTCATAACTTGTCTGACGTAATGGTCGCAAATTTCTCCGTATGTTGCCAGCGTACATGAGATGACCTCCGTCAATGACATACGTGGTCTCTGGACAAAATTGATCACCAATTTGTGAGTGCTTAAAGAGAGGCGCAAACGCAAACGCTGACTTGTCCGTTTTGCGCATTGAACATCCGTCAAAAAGAGAGAATGGAGTTGGCGCCAGCTCATATTGAAAGTAATCCGCTTTTCAGTTTCGTTTTTTAAAACACACACTATTCTCATAAATAGCTGACTCGAGTTTACAGGCGTTACTTCATTTCTGATCGTCACAGTGCCGTTCATAGCTGATAGAGGGACAACCTTTGACTTTCTTGAAATTTGTTTCGTCTGTAACTTATGAACTATAAGACCCAGAACAAAAACAAGAGCACCTCTATAAAGCTTGAAGTTTGCTATTTCTTATGTGAGGTATATTGCTTTGCGTAAGTAGCCGTCTTAGTCTGCTAAACGAGCAAACAAATTATAACCTAAAATTTAAATTTTCCATTTGTTTTTTCTTACAATGTACCCCGAAAGCAGAGAAAGTATTGCTTATAGTACTATTTATGGAATATGCATGCTTTCATCATCATCATGTTTACCTACGCATAGTTGTTTGGTGTTTACTCCCGTCCTGTAATACCAACTTATCTTCGGGTTAAATTTGTTTCGTCTGTAACTGTTGAATTATTAGACGTAAAACAAAAATAAAACCACATCTGTTAAGCTAGAACGATGCTCTTTCTTATTTCAGGTGCATTTTTTGCATGAGCTGCCGTCTTAGTCTCTAATAAACGTGCACATGAATTCAAACTTACAATAATTTTGAATTTCGCACGTTTGTTTGGTTACAATCTACTCCGAAATGAGAAAAATATTGCCTAAAGCTTTATATATGGAGTCTGCATGCTTCTCGTTTTCCTTTGACACCACTTATGTCTACCTAGGCCGAGTCGTTCGGTTTTTATGGGCGTTCCAGGACAGCGATGAGAAATTCCTGGAATTCCAGGTTTCCAGGGCTGGAAATCAAGGAAGCCGGCACATGTACGGCCGAGTATTTTGATATGTTGTTCCCTAGGGTCAATTTAATGGATTCTGAAAAAATTAGCATTATAACTTTTTTTTGGAGGTTCACACTTAGGAATCCTACACTACAATGGCTATAATTAAGACACGAGCATGTTTATAAAACGAGCGTATGCGAGTTTTATAATTTCCATACGAGTGTCTTAATTACCATTACAGGCGAGTTGCATACGACTGTTTATGTTCGACGATAATTATTATAACTATTTTATGTTCGAACATAAATATTTATAAATATCTGTCGAGATTTCGCCAGTTTTATGTACTGAAGAGAGCGCATGAGACGCAGGGAATGCCTTGTATTTGACCATGGCCACCTCGATTACCCTACTATGACATTAGGCCAGGCAGTGAAATTTAAATTAGAAGGCTGTAAACTCAGCGCATCTAATTATTTAATTGGTCAAACAACTGTTTCTTGAGCTCTGATTGGCGGGAGAAATTGTTTCATAATGAAAAATAATGTTATAATGGGCCACATTATAGTACAGTTTTCTGACATATAATAGTCAAGGTCGAACATAATAGTACATTATGCAACGAGCCTATAATGGCAATAATTAAGACACAAGTATGTTTATAAAACGAGCGTATTCGAGTTTTATAATTTCCATACGAGTGACTTAATTACCATTATAGGCGAGTTGCATACGACTGTTTATGTTCGACGATAATTATTATAACTATTTCATGTTCGAACAAAAATATTCATAAATATCTGTCGAGATTTCGCCAGTTTTATGTACTGAAGAGAGCGCATGAGACGCAGGGAATGCCTTGTATTTGACCATGGCCACCTCGATTACTCTACTATGACACTAGGCCAGGCAGTGTGATTTACATTAGAAGGCCGTGGAACTCAGCGCATCTAATTATCTAATTGGTCAAACAACTGTTTCTTGAGCTCTGATTGGTGGGAGAAACTGTTTCATAATGAAAAATAGTGTTATAATGAGCCTCATTATAGTACCGTTTTCTGACATATAACAGTCAAGGTCGAGCATAAACAGTTATATTTGAAAGTGAGTAGTGCAGAATGTCGGTAGTTATCGTGCCCACAGGAAAGTGATCTACTCATAAATTATACGCCAGTAGGTCTATATTAACTCTTGAACTGGCGGCGGATTTGGGGTTTGAGGATGTGAAACGCAAAGATATGTCGAAATTTTCCGGAAGTCGGAAGATGGTAGGTAGGCCCCCAGGGACTCACATCTAGTGGGACGTGGATTGGCGAACACGGGACCCCAGCTGAGTCCGGCATTAATTCCACTTACTTGTGCCGGGCTCCTCTCCGTCTTCTTTCCTGTCGACTTCTCCTGGTCAACTCTTGTTCTCTTCCTACCCCGACGGTATTATGGTATCCGAGGCCTAGAGGGTCACTTCTTTTCCCGCCTTAATTGGCCCTTGTCTCATCTTTTCTGATACCCTCATTCTGCGAGGGGTCAGACTTCTTTTTTTTTTTCTTCTTGTAATCTCCTGCCTTCTGCTCAAGGCCCTCAAGGAGGCAGGGTGTGTGTAGCCCCACCACTTCTGGTGCACCCTGGATAGTGCTTCACCCTCAGGGGCTCACGGCTGGTAACTTCGGGATTTGGCGATCCCGAGGGATTCCTGAGCTGGGTCCGCTTTTCCCCAGTTTTTACACAGACTTTGGGGCGGGCCCTCTTCTTTTTTATATCTGTCGTTCCTTCCAAGTCTCTCCATCCTCAATCTTAGAGGGTTGAGGGCATTTCTTTTCTTCCTGTCCTTTATTTGCCTTATCCTTTGTTTACCATTTCTTCTTCTAGTATGTAGGTTTGTAGTTAGTATTAGTTATAGTTTACATTCTCATCTCATCTTTCACTATCACCGAAACCATTAGGGGCCGGTGACCTAGATATTACCATCATCATCATTATCATGTAATGAGATCTAACTTAAGAGTGAATGTAGCCCCTTAAAGAATTTGATGATGATGATGATGATGATGATGATAATTGTTGTTTTAAGGGGCCAAACATCTAGGTTATCGGCCCCTAATGGTTTGGGTGATCGTGAAGATGATAACGAAATGGGAACTATAACTAAAACTAACTACTAATTTATATACTAGAAGAAGAAATGGGAAACAAAAGGAGAATAACGCAAATAAAAGACAGGAGGAAAAGAAATTCCCTCAACCCTCGAAGAATGCGGATTGAGGGACTTGGAAGGAAGGAGAGTCATAAAAGGCAGATGGGAAAGTGAAAGAGGAGAGGGTCCGCCCTACAGGTAATGGATAAAAGGGGGAAAACCAGACCCAGCTCAGGAATCCCTCGGGGTCGCCAACTCCCGGACTCACCAGGCGTGAGCCCCTGAGGGTGTAGCAATATCTAGGGTGCACCAGAAGTGGTGGGGCTACATACACCCTGCCTCCTTGAGGGCCTTGAGCAGAAGGCAGAAGATAACATGAAAAGAAAAGAAGGCTGACTCCTCACAGAAAGAGGGAATCAGAAAAGATGAGACAAGGGCCAATTAAGGCGGGAAAGGAAGAGACTCCCTAGGCCTCGGATACCCTAATACTGTCCAGGTCGGAAAAGAACAAGAGTTGACCCAGGGAGGTCGACAGGAAAGGAGATGGAGAGGAGCCCGGCACAAGTAAGTGGAAGCAATGCTGGACTCAGATGGGGTCCCGTGGTCGCCAAACCACGTCCCACTAGATGTGAGCCCCTGGGGGATCTGAGAGAAGGGTGAGTGGGAGACGCGCCCCCTTTGCGCCCCTCTGCTGGATACGCCACTGACAGAGGAAGCAGAGATAACTGAAATGAGTGTCTACATCCCCCCACTTTAGCCAACAACGTGACACCATTTGAAGCGACTGATAAATGTTTCAGAGATATGGAAATTCACAGAATTATATAGTCCATTCTTGTTTGTCCCTGAGGGGACAGGATAGAGTGATCCGCAAACTCGCGCATGTTTTATGCATCAGCTGACGAGCTCATAAGGCTCATAATTCTTTGTGACAGAGAGATCCCCTGCTTTTAACACGATTGCTCTGTCCCGCAGTACACCGCAGTGGAGCGGCCACCCTCTCGCTACCTTGCTAGGGGCAGTGGCTGCTTTGTTGTGGTGGTACATTTTAATACTGTGCTACGAGCAAAAATTATTTTACGCTGTATGTTTTAGTTTATCAAGAACCGACCGGGATGGCTACGCACGTTAACGCTCAAGGCCAAGCTATCACTGGAGACGATCCCGTGGTGTTTGCCGATTACTACGATCCTTGAGGATCGCTGGTTCAAATCCAAATGATGACAGCAAACTTTCTTAGTGTGGTTCTTGCCAGTGTTCTTCCACAATCTCCCCAAGATAATAGTTACCTTATTATAAATCCCGGAACACCTTACTCATTCTGTTGTTCTAGTTGCTGTTGATGTTGTTGTTGTTGTTTGAGTCTTCAGTCTCTTTACTAGTTTGATGCATCCCTGTCAGAGCTACCACACCTTATATCCAAGGATATCTGTTTTTCTGTTTAATATATTCTAACCTTGGTCTACCCCTACAGTTCATGTCCTCAACCATTCCTTCCTGAACTTAAATTTGCTATTCCTGGATATTTTAATTGTGTCCTACCAACCTATCTCTTCTCTTCATTAGCAGTCGCCAGAAGCAATTCTCTTCCCCCAGTTGCCTCTTCATTTGTTACTATTTCTACCCATCAAGTCTCTTCATTCTCCTGTAACACCACATTTCAAAGGCTTCTAGTCTCCTCTTTTCTGCTCCGCCAACATTCCAAGTTTCACTTCCATAGAGCGCCACGCTCCAAACAAAGGTTTTCAAAAATGACTTCCTAATACCAAATCTATATTCAATATCAACATATTCCTTTTCTGTAGAAATATTTTAACCTACTTCTTATATCCTCTTTGCTTCGTCCATTACTGGTTAGCTTTTAACCGCCAATTTGGCGTCCAAAGTGGTTTCTAATTTCTTTCAGCTGCATTCCATTACTTTTCTTATACATTTTTGTTTTGTTTCCGACTTTGGCCAACTGTGGACCGCATGGAACCTAAGGCTTTCTGGTCATTTTTTTCTTCCTTTCTTCCCAGAACCTCTTCATTCTTTCACTTCTAATCTTTCTCTGCTCCTCTGTTATTACCAAATTTGGCCTGTGTTGTGGTGGTATTTCTTCGAACGTCTTGACATTGTCAACTCGGCTTCGAAACGTTTTCCTATCGTGAATGACAAGTTCAGTTAGTCCAACTTCAATGGCGTCTCTATTGACCTCTTCTACCCATTCTGTAGTAGCATTCAACCCTGTGATGTATTTAAAAATTATGTTTGTCAGCCGGTTCCCGTCTGGATAGGGGTGGTTGGAGTAGCACCCCAACTGGGAATTAGCAGAGGATTAGCTTTCGGGCACACAGTGGAATGTAAATAGAGCGGCAAGGAAGAGACCAAACATTGATAACTAGAGTTAATACATTTATTTGATTTTTTGAATTAATAACAAATATTTTCATTAGAATGATAGTTAAAAGAAGGCAATTCAAAATGTATTGTTTCTCCAGGAAACTCAGAATAAACGTTGACTAGAAAATATGAATTACAATACAATGCATAAAAAAGCCTAATAACAGGCGATTAAAAAAGTCTTTTCAAGAAAAGATCCAAAAAAAGCAAGAAGCAAAAAAGAAGGCTTGGCCTTGAAAAAAATGTATTAAACAAGCTTAATTAAAGTTGGCGTTACCAATGGTTGGATACTTGATACAGAGTATCTTCCCATAAAATCGTCCTGCAGGAGACTCGCTCAGACAGTAGCAGGAAGTAGGCCTAGTATTGTTTTGCCCGGACAGAGCAGAATCGAAGAGTTGGTTCAGCAAGATCCAAAGTTTCAAGTGCAGTGCTGGAACTCGGCCATGGGTTAGCTGGCCCGCAGGGAGCGGGTCGTAAAATAAAAATAATAAAAAAGGCTTCCTCCAGGAAGTCTCGGCATGGCTTCCGAAAAAAAAAAATAGATTGTAGTTCCTTCGACGAAATGTAACCAGCAGTAACAGATCTCTTGGTAGTGACCTGGCTGGCGGGTTACGAGCAGTTACAATTTCACATTGCAGAGTTGATGAGTCGTTAATTCGGAACTTGCCTAGCACGACAAAGTCCAAACAATGAGGCATGCCGCTTACAGTGGTTCCAGCTACACGATGTTTACCAACAGTGCTGACCCAATAAGGGCCTTGTTGTGGTCAGGCAGGCAGCCGTGGTCGGATGTAGACAGACGTATACAGGCACAGTAGAACGGTGATGAAGGCAATATATAGTAGAAATGACGTCATAGTGCGCCGAACATTCCCGATTGGAGGAGGGGTGTCAACAGCCAATCAGCGCATCTCTCCAAACACATTGCGAGGTTTACGGCTGATGCGAGCACAGTATTTGTGAGAAAGTGTGACAGTGCGGTGCGTCTAGATAAACACACTTCAGAAAACGGTGAGTAGGCAAGAAATAATAAAGACAACAATTCAATTGAAACATATGTTAACTAAACAATAAATAAACAGAACACCGCGTTCATACTGCAATTATAGCGAAGGAAAATAATGGGGCAGAAAGATTGAACAAATGTTTCAAACCGTACGGGAAACAAAACCTACAAAACCATTCGCAAAAGCGAACATGCTGGGAGGGGCGAGAGAAAAAATTGCAGGAAGAAAGCGCAAGAGTTAGGCTTCGCGTGGTAAAGGAGCAAGCATGGTGATAGGCCTGAGAAAATGACCAACAAAAGTTTTTTGTTTTACCACGTGGACCGTACCATCTCTGCCAGGAAAGCACTCAACAACCCTACCAAAATTCCACACAAGAGGGGGACTGGGATCATTCATAAGCACCAAGTCCCCTACCTGATGGTTAGAGCAAGACATTCGCCATTTGTTTCGCTGCTGAAGCAAACCGAGGTATTCCAACCTCCAGCGACGCCAAAAATTATTGCGCAAGCTTTCCACTTTGCGCCAAGAAATGGCTAAAGAAGATTCAGAATTAGAATATAACAAAGGGAGAGAGGCACTCAATGGACCACCAATAAGAAAATGACCCGGTGTTAGCGGCAGAAGATCTGAGGGGTCATTAGATAAGGGAGATAAAGGGCGAGAATTAATTATGCCCTCAATAAAAATAATTAAGGAATTAAATTATTCATGAGAAAGGGGGGTGCGACCACAAACTCATCTAAGGTGCTTCTTGGTGAGTTTAACACAAGACTCCCAACGCCCATCTTGATGAGGTGCATAAGGGGGGATTAAATGCCACATGAAATTTCTCTGGTGAGCATAATCAGTAATCTTTTCTAACGCCGAATTATGAGTAAGAGCAGTCTTAATTTGCTCAGAGGCTCCTACAAAATGTTAAGCATTATCCGTGAACACTTCTGAAGGAAGACCTCGGCGGGCAGAAAATCTGGCAAAAGCCGCCAAAAAGTAGGCAGTAGAGGCATTGGTAACCAGTTCTAAGTGAACTGATCCGGTAACCATGCATACAAAAAGAGAAATATATAGTTTTCCAGAAATACATTTTTTTGCCTCAGGAGAATTATTCTTATATACAAAGGGACCGGAATAATCCACCCCCGTATAGGTAAAAGGTCTGACAGGCGCAGATCGAAACGTGGGAAGATCACCCATGAGCTGAGCGGTAATCTTACGGTTGGATTTAAAACATGGAATACACTTCCGGATAACAGAGGTGACTTCATGCACCCCGTTTATGGGCCAATACCTTTCACGAATGACAGAAAGTAATGTGCGAGTGCCAGCATGAAGATGCTGGTAATAATACTGGCGAATAATTAAGGAGGTGACATGAGGTTTTGAGCGAAGATTAATTGGATGTTTCTTATCCTCAGAAAGTTCAGACAAAGATAAAGATACTCTCAGCAAGCCATCAGCATCCAAAAAAGTGGCGAAAGAGGAAAGCCTACTCGACTTCTTAAGGGATTGACTTTGAGACAAGGTCTGACATTCTTCAGAGAATATTTCCCGTTGAGTAAGCCATAAGACTTTTATAGTGGCTAAACCTAATTCTGAAAGGGTTACATATGGTTTAGGAACAAGGGGTTGATCTACAACAAAATATTTCCATCGAAGGAGATAAGCCTTACCAATTTATGGAAAGAGGAATATCGCTGCAAAGGAAGGGGAGAATCGGAAACGAGAAGAGAGGATCCAGTGATCTTCCCAGCATCCGGCAAATCTGATAATTCTGGAAGTGGAAAATTTGGCCAAGTGGAAGGCTCTTGCAGAAGCCGGGGGGGGGGGGGGGGGGGGGGGGGCGAGCCAGTATAATTTCAGGTTAGCCAACATGCGAGGGGAACACCCCCCGAGAAATGACATCTGCAGGATTCTCTTTGCCAGAAACATGATGCCATTATCCAAAACTAGATAACTGTTGAATTTTTGACACTCTATTACCTACAAACACATGCCAGTGAGATGGAGGTTTGGCAATCCATGCTAAGGTGATGGCTGTCACTCCAAAAGTAAGTTTTGACAAATCGAACTTTTAAAGATTGACGGATTTTGACCGATAATTCAACAGCCAGAAGGGCAACACAAAGTTCCAGGCGTGGCAAAACAAAGTTTTAAGAGGGGCCACTTTAGACTTGGTGCATATTAAATTTGAAAAGAAATATGATTGAACAAAATTACGGCAAACGATATATGCACAACATCCATAAGCTTTCAATGAGCTATCAGCAAAAACATGAAGTTCATATCCTCCGCAGGAGGGAAAGGGAATAATCACTCGCGGGATAATAACATTAGAAAGATCTTCCAAACTATTTCTATAAGAAATCCAATTATTTTGCAATTCTGAAGGGACTGGATCATCCCAACCAGTTTTCAAGGACCAAAGATCCAGCATGAAAAGCTTTGCCGTGACGATGACTGGTGCCAAGAATTGAAGAGGATCAAATATCTTCGCAATCTCAGACAAAATTTGCCGCTTAGTTTGCGGTTGAATGTCACTGAGATTAATTTTGAAAAAGGAAAAATCCTTTTGAGGACTCCAATAGATGCCTAGAATTTTGAGAGAATTACTTTCTTGAAGATGTTCTACTGAGTCATTATAAACTGAAGTTAACGGAAATTTAGAAAGGAATTCCTCCGAATTAGAGTTACATTTGCGCAGGGAAAATCCGCCTCCCAAAAGCAAAGCTGTCAAATCTTTAGAGACTTGAAGTGCTTCGGATACTGACTCAAAATAATGAAGAAAATCATCAACGTTAAATGATGATTTTTACACTTTAGAAGCTTTAGGAGAATACAACGGACCGTCCTGGTCAGCAAGTAATTTCAACGTACGTATGGCTAAAAAATCTGAAGGCTTTAGTCCATATGTTAGTGTATTTAATCGAAAAATCTTGACAGGCTTAGTAGGCTCATCGCACCAAAGAATTCTCTGAAGATCGCGCTGTTGTTGTTCAATCAAAATTTGTCTATACATCTGTTTGATATCGGATATCACTGCGATAGGGAACAAGCGAATATTTATTAAGGCGGAAGAAATGTCCGATTGAATTGAGGGGCCTGATAATAATGTGTCATTCAGAGAAGTTCCGTTGGCACCCAAGGCAGAGCCATTAAAGAACACTCTTATTTTTTCCTTTAAAATTTCATACTTCCAAATAGGATGGTGATTAAGATAAATGACTTCAGATGGGGTATATGAAGCATCATCTCTCCTGGTAACAACCTCCATGTGATCGAGCGCCTCATATTCTTCCATAAATGCAGAATATTGAGTTTTGACAACAGGGTCACGTTTAAATTTGCTTTCCACAGCATAGAATGCTCTAAGAGCCATAGGGTGTGTTTCAAGTAGAAGAGGAAGATTATCCACGCGGGGCATGGTTACAACAAATCTACCCTCTGAAGTGCGAATAGTTGTTTCGCAAAACAGTTTTTCACACATTTCGTTTCCAACTGAGGAAGGTGAAACTGATTCTATAGTTTCAATTTTCCAAAATCTTTCTAAGTTTCGATCAAGACTTGTATTAACAAAATGACATTGTGAGAAATTTTGAAATGACTAACGAGGGACTTGACCCGTTACTAACCAGCCTAGTTTGGTTTGATGAGCGAACACTCCTGGTGATATTTTGACCTTGGAGCTAAGGAGACATTGCCAAAATACATGGGCACAGAGAAGTATGTCTACTGGAGCGCTTGTAATAAATGTCGGATCTGCCAACTGAATGTCATGAGGAAATTGCCAATTTCTGATTTCAAAAGAAGTGTTAGGGGTATTACTGCCAATAGTATCAATGGCAAGACAATTCAACTGTGATGTTGTATTACAATTAACAGCATCTTTAAGATGAATTTTAACACAATGGAAAGATTTAACATTGCTATTGTTGATACCGGAAACCTGAATTAATGTGGGTTGCTTAGGACGACCAAGTGTTTTAATAAGGCGTTCACTTATAAAGTCGTGAGTGGCAGCATTGTCTAGTAAGGCACGTGCTTCAAGCCATCTACCCGAAGAATCTTGAACTTTCAATAACACGGTTGACAGCAGCACCTGGGAACTGCGAATCGAGCTAGAGCTCTGGGTATAAGATTGCGCATTGGCTCCTGGGGATGTATCTTTGGAACTTCCAGGGGAAGGAGCCTGACGTGTCTTTTCAAACCTGTGAAGCAAGGTATGATGTTGAGCCTTGCAATGGGAACAGGTATTTTTGGATAAACAATCAGACAACATATGCCTAGCTGACAGACAGTTAAAGCAATATCTGCTTTGGGCTATTAATTTGCGTCTTTCGTCGGTAGAACGAGCTTTAAAGGCAACGCAGGAGGTGCTTTGCAGAGAATACAATCTGTTGCGTTAGGTTGAACAGTAAAGACAGCAGATTTGTTTACTTAGGTACTGACTGGTTTGACAACATTAGACTTGTAATCTGTACCACCTGACGTATGACAGGCTACGGCCGAGAGAACTTGACATCTGTTGTTTATGAATGCAAGCAAAGAATCATAGGTATATGACGAAGTATTTGCTATTTCAATCTCCCATGCTTTTAAGCTTGCGGGATCGAACTTGGTCGTAATTAAATGAATTAAGAATAAATCTCAGTGCACGACTAGCTGGTTCAGTCTTGCCAACGCTCTAACATGTAGTTGAGCAGTACCCCCTAAGGCACGTGATGTCGGCAGATTGTCAGCACGTAAGGAAGGTAGGTTAAATAAAGCCTGTATGTGTCTTTGAATGCATGATCTTTCATTGCTATAACGACTTTTAAGTAAATCTATGGCTATGTCATAATTTTCTGCTGTTAAGGGAAGTTCTTTAATAAGTTGAAGGGGAGGGACTTCTAACACAGATTTTAAATAATGGAATTTTTGAATTTCTGGAATTGCCGTGTTTTCATGCACTAGTGAACAGAATAATTCAAAAAATGATTGCCACCTGCCTTATTTCCCAAAGAAGCGTGGAATTTCAATTTTAGGTAATAATGGTTTTATATTGTTCCAATTTTTAATTCTCCCTAGAGTTTCTTCTGCCCTTAACTCCATGGTTAACGCGCGAACTAGAGCTACGGCCTGAGCGTGTGTTTCAAAATAATTATTTTCACCATTTTTTCTATCTGATTGCTGCTCTGGACTTTTAATTTCAATTTCAAGCTGTACGAGATCATACTTCTCGTAAGCTTGCTCGTAAGCTTTCAAGCGCTGAGAAATGATGTCAAGATTTTGATCGTCCTAAGGTAAAGAAGCTAGATATTTTTGGAAACGGGTAAGTTGGCCTTTATAAGCCGCCCGTGAATTTAACAACTTGTCGTCAATTGTTACTGGCATCGCTGGAAGTATAAAATAACTCACCACACTCCTTGAAACGCCAGGCAGAGAGCCCCTCTCCAGGAATCAAGCTGGTTATGGTGTGATGGGACTGTTCGTGTTCCCCGGCAGAGCTCCCGCGTTTGGCCACGGTAAACTGAAATATTTAGTAAATATTAGATTACACAGTTTTTTTTATTATAAATATGTGGACTCAGGGTAAAGGTAACGGATTGGATTCCGGGTTTCAGGTACCATGGAAAGGGGTGGTTGGAGTAGCACCCCAACTGGGAATTAGCAGAGGATTAGGTTTCAGGCACACAGTGGAATGTAAATAGAGCGACAAGGAAGAGACCAAACATTGATAACTAGAGTTAATACATTTATTTGATTTTTGAATTAATAACAAATATTTTCATTAGAATGATAGTTAAAAGAAGGCAATTCAAAATGTATTGTTTCTCCAGGAAACTCAGAATAAACGTTGCCTAGAAAATATGAATTACAATACGAATGCATAAAAAAGCCTAATAACAGGCGATTAAAAAAGTCTTTTCAAGAAAAGATCCAAAAAAAAAGCAAGAAGCAAAAAAGAAGGCTTGGCCTTGAAAAAAATGTATTAAACAAGCTTAATTAAAGTTGGCGTTACCAATGGTTGGATACTTGATATAGAGTATCTTCCCATAAAATCGTCCTGCAGGAGACTCGCTCAGACAGTAGCAGGAAGTAGGCCTAGTATTGTTTTGCCCGGACAGAGCAGAATCGAAGAGTTGGTTCAGCAAGATCCAAAGTTTCAAGTGCAGTGCTGGAACTCGGCCATGGGTTAGCTGGCCCGCAGGGAGCGGGTCGTAAAATGAAAAAATAAAAAAGGCTTCCTCCAGGAAGTCTCGGCATGGCTTCCAAAAAAAATAGATTGTAGTTCCTTCGACGAAATGTAACCAGCAGTAACAGATCTCTTGGTAGTGACCTGGCTGGCGGGTTAAGAGCAGTTACAATTTCACATTGCAGAGTTGATGAGATGAAGGTCGTTGACTCAGAACTTGCCCAGCACGACAAAGTCCAAACAATGAGGCTTGCCGCTTAGAGTGGTTCCAGCTACACGATGTTTACCAACAGTGCTGACCCAATAAGGGCCTTGTTGTGGTCAGGCAGGCAGCCGTGTTCGGATGTAGACAGACGTATACAGGCACAGTAGAACGGTGATGAAGGCAATATATAGTGGAAATGACGTCATAGTGCGCCGAACATTCCAGATGGGAGGAGGGGTGTCAACAGCCAATCAGCGCATATCTCCATACACTGTGCGAGGTTTACGGCTGATGCGAGCACAGTATTTGTGAGAAAGTGTGACAGTGCGGTGCGTCTAGATAAACACACTTCAGAAAAAGGTGAGTAGGCAAGAAATAATAAAGACAACAATTCAATTGAAACATATGTTAACTAAACAATAAATAAACAGAACACCGCGTTCATACTGCAATTATAGCGAAGGAAAATAATGGAGCAGAAAGATTGAACAAATGTTTCAAACCGTACGGAAACAAAAACCTACAAAACCATTGGCAAAAGCGAACACCGTCCATTCTCATCAAATGCCTGTAAAACTTTAGACTTATTTTACGCATTGTGACCACAATGGTTTCGGTCTGCATATACAGATCTTCATTTTTCCTCTTTTTCCATGTTCCGTCATCATCTTTCCGTGGTCCAAGAATTTTCCTCAGGATCCTCCTTTCCTTTATCTCAAGTTCCTTCAGCTCCCCTTTTTTGTTCAGGGTTGGACACTCGGAGGCATACAGACCCTCTGGCTTTACCACTGTACTGTAATGTCTGAGTTTTGCTTTGTATGATAACGCTCGTTTGTTATACCTGTTCTGAGTTAATCTATAGGTCAGGTCCAATTTTCGTGCTCTTGCCTTGTTTGCCTCTTTATCCAGTCCATTGGGTTGTATCCATTCCCCAAGATATTTGAACTTATCAGTTCTTTTGACTGTTCCATGATCCACCAACATACGTCTCTCTTCCCGGTGTCTGTATTTCATGTACTCAGTCTTTTCATATGATACCTTAAGACCTGTTTTCTCAGCTTTTTCGTGCATAGTGTCCTGCATCTTTCGTGCACCATCTTTCTTTTACATATCATGTTGATTTTCATCATGACTTCTTTCCTCAAGACAGAGTTCATGCCATTTAAAAACTCATTCAAATTCTCAGGTGTGCCGTCAAAGATGACGATGTCATCTGCAAATCTCAGAATTGAAATTATTTCCCCTTGAATGTTTACTCTTACAGTTTTCTTTATTTTTTTATTGCTTGATCAGTGAATACATGGAAAAGTATGGGTGATAAGTTGCAGCCTTGCCTCAACCTTACCTGAAAAAGTCATCAGGAAAGAAGGTATGAGCCTTACAGTAGTCGCATATGATGTGTAGCAACTGATATGTTATCCTACTATGAAATTGAGATGAAATGAATGTGAAGTGATCTGACATGTTATCCTACTCGTATACTACACAGCTAGGACATTCTTAAAATGTTATTTTACGCTCCGTTTTCATACTGGTCCTACGATGAATGTATATATTGAATTGGAGATATGCTACTGTCACGCTTGTTTAAACAAACATCACATATTATATTGTAAATTAAGAGGAGGAATGAAACCATAGTCTTTAGCCTATATATAGACTACTAGAAATAATGTTCAATACAATCAAATACCCCGACTCCTGCTTGGTGCAAACAATTGTAATTAAAATTAGATAAATCGTAATATCATGTAGATTCTGATAAAATGACGCATAATGTTATGATAGATATCGTTTAAATCGATAATCCGGTAGCAAAAATAATTGCCGGGACTGGGGTTCGAACATGAGACCTCATGAAACGCAGACCAAGATGCTATCCATGCAGCCATTACAACCACAGAAATTTAGAGTACAAGACAGTTACTTATTTTCATGTGCCGGTAATAATATGGAAACATTATGTTATGCTCCATTAATATTTTGCTTCTTTTTCGATAATGTTCCTACGTGGAATTGAGTTTGAAAATTAGTTATGAATACGCCTACTTGAAATAAAGGGAATTCCTACAGTGGTCCATGAAAGTCTAGCTCAGTTCCCGTATAAAAACATCGGTAAATATTACATTGATCACTGCATCACCGCAATGTGGGTTAATATCTGAATAGCCATTGTGCAGAAACATAATACCGGCTTTGCCGACTAGTTACAATATTTCATATTAAAGAATATCATCATTTAAACACTGATACGAAGACTATTAACACGTGGTTTGTGTTTCAATCAGTTGACACCAAATTTCACATGAGCGTTTACCGTTCAGTATGAAAGTTGGATAGGATCTGTCAATGCGAGACCTCCACTTTCGGGAAGGACTAGAAGTGAAGCTTCTAGTCTAATAAGCAAATGAACTTTACTAAGTAGGAACAGATTGAACATTGATGAGTAAATAGCAATGGAAACAGTTTGCCAATAACAGTGGTATTTTATTCAAAAAACATCTTTCAAAAGATTAACAATAAATATATAAACATGTAATGGAAATGTGACCTTTGACAGGCCGACAACAAGCGAGCAAGATTTCATAAGCTATGAATGCCAACAAACCTGAGAATAAGTAACCACTTTGTGGCCAGTTAGTCTAAAGAAAAACTATGCAGGGTAAATTAGTGAGTAACTATAGTGCTCAATAATGGCTTAAAATCTAGCCTAGGACTGCACACTGAGAGTAGGCTAGTTTATTTACAGAAAAATCAACATTAACATGCCAGTAGGGATAACATCCCGCTAGTCGCCTGATAGTTACAAGGCGAGGTTGTTTACAATTGAAATGGGAGCATTCCCGAAAAAACCTTGATAGATTAAAATAGAGAACAGGCCATTCACTTCGTCAGAGAGGTGAACTGGTGTAAAGCCCAATAGTTTATACAAAAACTAGAGAAAGGGATGATTTGTTTTGAAGGATAGTTAACATGCGAAAGAGAGAGAACAGTTGTTTTCTCATAGCCCACAATTTAAAGGCATAATACATGCTTAAACCTCTTAATAGAAGGAAATAAGTTTAGTTTGGCATGGTTTGACAAGTTATTTAAGCCATATAACATAACCCAAGAATAGGACAAGCATGGAAGAGCTTTTGGTCCCTAAAGTTTATACTGGCTGACAAGACCCAAAAACACACTTTAAAGGCTGAAGTTCTGGAAAAATGCGTTATACCGGTGTTACTATATGGTTGCCAAACTTGGGCATTAACATCGAAACAAAGACAAATGATCCAGAGATGTCAACGGAAAATGGAAAGGAAGATACTTCATGTCTCATTGAGAGATAGAATACGGAACGAAGATTTAAGAAGGAGAACCGGCATGAAAGACGCTATGGCATCAGCAGACCAGCTCAAATGGAGATGGGGTGGACATGTAGCGAGATTAGATCCTAACCGATGGACATACAAAATGACGATGTGGAACCCAAGAACAGGAAGACCAAACGTTGGGAGACAAAGAATCAGATGGGCAGACTGGTTCGTAAAATTGGGAGGAAAACAATGGACAAGAACAGCGAAGATGAGGCAGGAGTGGAAAGACCTAGGGAGACTCGCATGCAGTGACCAATAAAACAATGCATCAACTAGAAAGACACCGTTCAGTGGGCATGCAGCAAAGCGGTACATATCTCTGGTGTGCAATAAAGGCTTCTCACAGAGCGGTGACCTCAAGAAGCACACTGTTGTTCATACTGGAGTGAAGTAATACACTTGTAGCACATGTGAGAATTTATTTGCATGGCGGACAGAACTAATGGAACATTGTCTCGCGCTCTAATTTGAGGAAACATCATCGTGTTCACTAGGGAAAACAACCTTACTGCATCACAAGGAATTCAAAAGGTTCAACTATCTTGCGAAACACTTGTTAATTCGTTCCGGGACCACATGTGCACAACATAGTGAATGATTTGTGGGATGTTAAAGAACGTGTAAAGGTATCTGCATCCAAACTAGATGTTAAAACTCCACCGGTAAGGTTTTGTATTGCATTTTAAAAAGACCTAATTTAAACGGTTCAATATACGTAGATTTTACTGAAGAGTGAAGACTTGGCAGTTTCTGTCATTGTTCAAGTGCTTAGACAGGGTAAGCTTTGTGCTTAGTGGCAATGGGAAGCTCCCAGATATTGGTTGATGGCTATTATGATTTCCGTAATACTAATGGATATTTGAGGCCTTGATATCGACAGACTCAGAAAAGAAGATTGTTGTAGCGAATGTTATGCCATCGTAATATAATTTACTTAATCTTTAATCAGCTGCACATCTATATAGAAGGCCCAATCAGACAGAATAACCCCGAATGCTCCTCAGGACTTGCTCACCTGATGAGTTAAAACTGAGCAATTCCCTGCATAGCAGGAGGCCATAGCCCTTATGGGATTTGTAAGGCTATTTATTTATTTATTTATTTAACATAACCCTAAATAAGAAAGATACATTTTTAAGTTTAGAAATGTTTTAGGTTATGATAAACACTTAGCTTGTTGGCGTTGGTGTAGAGGAATTTCCACATAATAGAAATGGAGGAAGAACGTGTTGATCACTTTTTTCCGTCTTAGAAATGTTGAAGACTTCGTGCCCAGCACAAAACTGACGTAGGCCAAGTATCGATGTAAACTTATATAGATTTCGTAGAACTCGGTTTTGATCACTTTTTTCCGTCTTGGAAATATTGAAGACTTCGTGCCCAGCACAGAAGAAAATTTGTTTATCGTTTTTTCTCACGACAAAGTGACGTAGGCCAAGTATCGATGTTACCTTATATAGATTTCGTAGATTTTAGAATGCACTGCTGGTTTGACTAGAAGCATTTTGCGATGCATTAGCACACAGCGTTGAGACACTTTCAATGGTTGTGCAAACAGCGTGAAGACGGCTGAAGATGAGTGACTGGCATTGTGACTTGCTGGAGACAGACTGTTGATGTAGGCCAGGGCAGGCTATATACCGGCCAACGTGCTGGATGCGTGATGAGGACAGATAACGTCGGCCAATACGAGAGCGTGGAGCTTTCTCGAAGCCGCTGAAGGCCAATCAGAGAAAGGGGCCAACTGAAAATGAACCTCGTGACCAGCATTACTTCCGGAAAAGTTCAGTATCGCGGAACACGTGCAAGCTGGTACAAATTGAGAAAAAAAAGAGAGAATGACACTGACAGGTAAGAGGTTATCTCTTATATGAAAACAAGTGTCCTGACTGACTGACTGACTGACTGACTGACTGACTGACTCATCATCGGCCAGCCAAAACTATTAAAGTTAGAAACATGAAATTTTGGGAATATGTTCGTTGTAAGTCGAAAACGCCCACTAACGAAGGGTTTTTGGATATTCAGTTTCTAAAGGGGTGTTGAGGGGGTACACCTGCATTTCATTGAATAACAATATCTCCAGATTGCTTTCATTGGGGGATTTGATACTCGGCATATAAACTCATCATTAAAAATAAGAAGATACGTGTCTGAGTGTTTTTCGATGTGGTGTATATTTTGAGGTGAAAGGGGTGAAAAGTGGGGGTTGAAGGTTTCCTAACCGAGCGTGTATCTCTTAAACGACATAGGCGAGGAGTTTGGACCTCAGCGGAAAAAAAACAGCATAAAAAATAACAAAATAGGTGTTTGACCGTTTTTTCATAAATCCAATATAAGGGGCCCATGGGGAGGGGTGAAAATATGGGGAGGGGGGAGGAAACGTAATATGTCTGAGTGTAAAGTTATACATGGCCTATGTTGTAGACAATAACACATTACATCTTTTTTGTCTCTTGCTATTTCATCATACGACGAATACTTAGGGAGTTATTAATGATTTTGTACTTTTTGGCCGGAATTTTCTAAGTCCCAGGAATGACATAAAAATTGATTCGAATGAAATTTCGAAAAATAGTTTTTTTAATACTTTTATTATATTTTTCACGTCTTTTAGGGTCCGGAACCAACATGATATTTTGATGTTTTTTTTCGTCCCATGCATTTTTGGTTTCAGGTGATTGAATTATTTTCCACTAGGACCGTTGCTTATCTCTTATATAAAAACAAGATGTTCAGTAAAGAACATATAGCCTACTTTCTCCTAAATGTATGAGTATAGTTATAACTCGTTGTTATTATCAAAGAGTATAATAGAACTATTCTTTGTTGAAGACCTTAGAAACGATTTACCTCTACCAAACGCCACGACCTAGATAAAAACTGCTACCATCATTGAAGAAAGAAAGAAAGAAAGATAAGAAGTATATCAAGAATGTTATGGATCTGGAGACATAATCGACCGGACTGGCGGCGTGGCTCAGCGGTAACGTTCTCGCTTGCTGGGCCCTAGGTTGCAGGTTCGTATCCTGGCGCAGTCAGCTGGCATTTGAGGGTGCACAAATGCGAGGGAGCCGTGTCAGTACATTTACTGGCACGTTAAAGATCCCCTTCGGGCCAAAATTCCGGCACCCCGGTGTCTCTAAAAGCAGCAGTAGTTAAAAGGGATGTAAAACCAATAACATTATTATTATTATTATTACGACCTGCCGTGGGCAACATCCAACTTTGAGTTGAGGCATGTCTTTACACGTCTGGTTGTGCATGGCTTTCACAACCCTAATTGAATTAACAAATCTTTCCATGACCCTACAGAGACGTGTGTATACAAACTATGTGGATATTTTCGATAATATAATCCTAACAGAGCGAGTGCATTCTAGCGGCCAGAATAAGAAACTTTTCAATAAAATCTGGAAGTTACCTTTTTGGCATCTAGATGTCTCGAGTAAATCTGCTGGCGAATTATGTTTTAATTAAATATATATTTTACACCATAATGTGGACAATATAACGCTTAATAACATTTTCAAGTAACGCAAAATAGGCTGTTACAAACCCTTTAAAATAAAAAGTTAAAATGTATCGTAGTATCAACTTGTCATTCTTCAAATTCGATGCGCATAGAATGATAATGGTATAGTAATCAATGGATCCCCACGTAGACTAGTCGGGACATCTAGTGGTGAAATATCGAACAATATAATCCTAACAGAGCGAGTGCATTCTAGCGGCCAGAAGAAGAAACTTTTCAATAAAATCTGGAAGTTACCTTTTTGGCAGCTAGATGTCTCGAGTAAATCTGCTGGCGAATTATGTTTTAATTAAATATATATTTTACACCATAATTTGCACAATATAACGCTTAATTTTACAACATCTGAGTCATTACAAAACAATAAACATATAACATTTCAAGCAAAAAACCTAGCTCTGATCGGGTTTGAACCATAGGCATCTGAGCGACAGGCTATCGCTCTACCACTGAGCTAATTGTGTCAACGAATATTGTTCTATTTAAAATGACTTACATAGAACTTGTTAGCAAATAATGATTTATACTAAACGATTTCATCACTGGATTATATTATTTATATATAAAGCATTTCATACAAAGTTTATTTATTTTTTATCAGTACGCTATATTGCATTCAATACTCAAATTAGTGAAATATAAGTCAGGCACAAGATATCCGCTGCCATCTTGTCTTATTACTGAATCAGTTCAGCTTTTTAAAATCACGTCTGCACTATAGTATTACAAAATAAACTTTTAATTTCGAACGTGCCTCTTCCTTTAGAACAGTTAAAACGATTCTCGGCTCGATAATCGGAACTGGTGGGTCCCATGATATGGATTATAAAGTTTGCATAATTCGCACGGCCGCCATCCTGAAATGGTATGGCGGACGACCTTGTAGTTTGGTCACAAGACGCATCCTATACGAAGGTATGTTGTTACCAAATTTGGTAGAGATCGGATGATTTGGTTAGTCGTTATTTGATTTTACGTTTTGAACGTTTGAGTGGCCGCCATTCAGTTTTAGTAAAGATGGCGGCGATATAAAACATGACATTGAGGTGTTCTTTGCTAGTGCTACCTTTGTACCAAATTTCGTTCAATTCGCATTCACCGTGTTCGAATTGATAGGGGGGGACAGACATTCAGAGTACACACACTCACAGACTCACACACACACATACACACTCACAGACTCACACACACACACACACACACACAGACAGACACACTTTTTTCGCCCTGTGTTGATCTCATAAGTCTACTTTCATTTTTTGCAAAAATCGAAAGTAGGCTAACAAGTGTCCTGACTGACTGACTGACTGACTGACTCATCAACGGCCAGCCAAAACTATTAAAGTTAGAAACATGAAATTTTGGGAATATGTTCGTTGTAAGTCGAAAACGCCCACTAACGAAGGGTTTTTGGATATTCAGTTTCTAAAGGGGTGTTAAGGGGGTACACCTGCATTTCATTGAATAACAATATCTCCAGATTGCTTTCATTGGGGGATTTGATACTCGGCATATAAACTCATCATTAAAAATAAGAAGATACGTGTCTGAGGGTTTTTCGATGTGGTGTATATTTTGAGGTGAAAGGGGTGAAAAGTGGGGGTTGAAGGTTTCCTAACCGAGCGTGTATCTCTTAAACGACATAGGCGAGGAGTTTGGACCTCAGCGGAAAAAAATCAGCATAAAAAATAACAAAATAGGTGTTTGACCGTTTTTTCATAAATCCAATATAAGGGGCCCATGGGGAGGGGTGAAAATATGGGGAGGGGGGAGGAAACGTAATATGTCTGAGTGTAAAGTTATACATGGCCTATGTTGTAGCCAATAACACATTACATCTTTTTTGTCTCTTGCTATTTCATCATACGACGAATACTTAGGGAGTTATTAATGATTTTGTACTTTTTGGCCGGAATTTTCTAAGTCCCAGGAATGACATAAAAATTGATTCGAATGAAATATCGAAAAATAGTTTTTTTAATACTTTTATTATATTTTTCACGTCTTTTAGGGTCCGGAACCAACATGATATTTTGATGTTTTTTTTCGTCCCATGCATTTTTGGTTTCAGGTGATTGAATTATTTTCCACTAGGACCGTTGCTTATCTCTTATATAAAAACAAGTGTCCTGACTGACTGACTGACTGACTGACTGACTGACTCATCATCGGCCAGCCAAAACTATTAAAGTTAGAAACATGAAATTTTGGGAATATGTTCGTTGTAAGTCGAAAACGCCCACTAAGGAAGGGTTTTTGGTTATTCAGTTTCTAAAGGGGTGTTAAGGGGGTACACCTGCATTTCATTGAATAACAATATGACACGACTATGACGCGAGCGAAGCCGCGGGTACCTGCTAGTGTTATAATAAAAACAAGATGTTCAGTAAAGAACATATAGCCTACTTTCTCCTAAATGAATGGGTATTGTTATAACTCTTCGTCCTTTTCAAAGAGTATGATTGAATGTTGATTGTAGTAGCTTGTTGAAATACAACGTGCTATACGGATATTAAACATCAATATGAGGTGGCCTTTGCTAGTGCTACCTCTGTACCAAATTTCGTTTAATTCAGTTTCACCGTGTTTGAATTGATAGGGGGACGATTTGCACACATACTTGGCCACCATCTGCAAACTATTGGGCTGATGTTCTTGCAGTTTGGTCAGAATATGTTTCCCACATAAAGATATGGTGTTGCAAAATTTGGTAGAGACTAGATTATTAGGTTGGTCGTAATTACATTGTAGCTTTTAACATTTGGGTGGCCGCGATTACGTTTCCGTCAAGATAGCGGTGATATAAAACATGACACTGACGTGCCCTTTGCTAGTCCTACCTCTGTACCAAATTTCGTTCATTCGGTTCCACCGTGTTCGAATTAATAGGGGGAATCAATTTTGACACAAAGATGGCCGCCATCCGTAAACTATTAGGCGAATGACCTATTAGATTGGTCAAAGGATGCTCCCTCCATAAAGGTATGTAGTTGCAAAATTTGGTAGAGATCGGATGATTAGGTTAATCGTAATTTGATTTAAGCTTTGAACATTCGTGTGGCCGCCATTACGTTTCAGTCAAGATGGCGGCGATATAAAACATGACACTGAGGTGCCCTTTGCTAGTGCTACCTCTGTACCAAATTTCGTTCCATTCGGTTCCACCGTGTTTGAATTAATAGGGGGAATCAATTTTGACATAAAGATGGCCGCCACCCGCAAACTTATAGGCTAATAACCTATTAGATTGGTCAAAGGATGCTCCCTCCATAAAGGAATGTTGTTGCAAAGTTTGGTAGAGATCGGATGGTTATGTTAGTCGTAATTTAACTTAAGCTTTGAACATTTGTGTGGCCGCCATTACGTTTCTGTCAAGATGGCGGCGATATAAAACATGACACTGAGGTGCCCTTTGCTAGTGCTACCTCTGTACCAAATTTCGTTCATTCGGTTCCACCGTGTTCGAATTAATAGGGGGAATCAATTTTGACATAAAGATGGCCGCCATCCGCAAACTATTAGGCTAATAACCTATTAGATTGGTCAAAAGATGCTCCCTCCATAAAGGAATGTTTTTGCAAAGTTTGGTAGAGATCGGATGGTTATGTTAGTCGTAATTTAACTTAAGCTTTGAACATTTGTGTGGCCGCCATTACGTTTCTGGCAATATGGCGGCGATATAAAACATGACACTGAGATGCCCTTTGCTAGTGCTACCTCTGTACCAAATTTCGTTCCATTCGGTTTCACCGTGTTTGAATTAATAGGGGGAATTGATTTTCACACAATGATGGCCGCCATCCGCAAACTATTAGGCTAATGACCTAACAAGAGTTTAGTGCTTTTCAGTCGGTCAACACGAATGTACCCAAAAGAGATGGGTTATGCCCTAATCCTGAAATAAATTACATGAGATTAATAAAACACTAGGATGACCAGTTTCGATCGTCAAGCGATCATCATCAGATCCAATACACTTAGGCTATAAAATCTATGTTTGAAATACAGGTGAAAATATTTACAATATGTACAATTGTATTAATAAAACACTAGGATGACCAGTCTCGATCGTCAAGCGATCATCATCAGATCCAATACACTTAGGCTATAAAATCTATGTTTGAAATGCAGGTGAAAATATTTACAATATGTACAATTGTACAATTGAAAATATTTACAATATGTACAATTGTACAATTGTACATATTGTAAATATTTTCACCTGTATTTCAAACATAGATTTTATAGCCTAAGTGTATTGGATCTGATGATGATCGCTTGACGATCGAAACTGGTCATCCTAGTGTTTTATGAATCTCATGTAATTTATTTCAGGATTAGGGCATAACCCATCTCTTTTGGGTACATTCGTGTTGACCGACTGAAAAGCACTAAACTCTTGTTTACTAAGGCAACACTGAAAATATGGCTTCAAACACCATAATGCTAATGACCTAGTCATTTGGTCAAAGGATGCTTCCTCTATAAAGGTATGTTGTTGCAAAATTTGGTAGAGATCGGATGATTAGGTTAATCGTAATTTGATTTAAGCTTTGAACATTTGTGTGCCCGCCATTACGTTTCCGTCAAGATGGCGGCGATATAAAACATGACACTGAGGTGCCTTTTGTTCGTACTACCTCTGTACCAAATTTCGTTCCATTCGGTTGCACCGTGTTCGAATTAATAGGGGGAATCGATTTTCACACAAAGATGGCCGCCATCCGCAAACTATTACGCTGATGACCTATTAGTTTTGTCAAAGGATGCTCCCCCCCATAAAGGTATGTTGTTGCAAAATTTGGTAGAGATCGGATGATTAGGTTAGTGGTAATTTGATTTAAGCTTTGAACATTTGTGTGGCCGCCATTACTTTTCCGTCAAGATGGCGGCGATATAAAACATGACACTGAAGTTCCTATTGTTAGTACTACCTCTGTACCAAATTTCGTTCCATTCGGTTGCACCGTGTTCGAATTAAAAGGGGGAATCGATTTTCACACAAAGATGGCCGCCATCCGCAAACTATTACGCTGATGGCCTATTGGTTTGGTCAAAGGATGCTCCCCCCATAATGGTATGTTGTTGCAAAATTTGGTAGAGATCGGATGATTAGGTTAGTCGTAATTTGATTTAATCTTTGAACATTTGTGTGGCCGCCATTACGTTTCCGTCAAGATGGCGGTGATATAAAACATGACACTGAGGTGTCCTTTGCTAGTGCTACCTTTGTACCAAATTTCGTTCAATTCGCATTCACCGTATTCGAATTGATAGGGGGGGACAGACATTCAGAGTTCACACACTCACACACACACAGACACACACACAGACTCACACACACACATATACACACACACAGACAGACACGCTTTTTTCGCCCTGTGTTGATCTCATAAGTCTACTTTCATTTTTTGCAAAAATCGAAAGTAGGCTAATAAGTGAACTTTGTAAATTTCACTGAAAAGTGAACATACTGCCAGAGGGGCAACAGAGAAGGGAAAAAAAACATGAGAGAGAAGAGCTAGATTGGCAGAGGGCAAATGACTGAAATAGGACGAACACAGTGTCCTGATGAAGTTTTAAGTTTGACCACTCGAACTCTAGCATCTCTGCCATAATAGCATTTTATAACACGACCAGTTTTCCATACAAGAGGAGGACTTGGGTCTTTGAGAAGAACCAAATCACCCTCCTGAAGGTTAGGCCGAGAGAGCTGCCACTTGTTCCTCCTTTGGAGCGAGTGAAAATACTCAAGTCTCCATCTCTTCCAAAATTGAGCTTTAAGGGATTCTATTTTTCTCCACAAGATAGGCAAAGACTGATCAAGTTTACGATCAAGCAACGGAGGAGACGCAGCTAAGGAACTGCCCACCAGAAAATGACCTGGAGTCAAAGTAAGGAATTCACAAGGATCGTTGGAAAGAGGAGAAAGAGGTCGTGAGTTGACAATTCCATCAATGAGAATAATTAAAGAATTGAATTCTTCGTAAGTTACAATACTAGAGCCAAGAGTTTTCTTTAAATGATTTTTTGTGAGTTTCACACAAGATTCCCATCGTCCGCCATGATGGGGAGCATAAGGAGGGATGAAATGCCATTTGAATTGGTTTAAGTGCGAGTAATTGGAGATTTGTTCTTTCGCACGAGGGGAACAAAGGGCTTTATACCATTGCTGCGAAGCTCCAACAAAGGTTTTGGCATTATCAGAGAAGACTTCTGAAGGAATGCCCCTTCGTGAAATGAATCTAGAGAAAGCGGAAAGAAAATATGAGGTGGAGGCACTAGTTACGAGCTCAAGATGAATAGAGCCAGTGACCATACAGACAAATAGAGAAACGTATAGTTTTCCAAGGATTTTCCTTTTATCACTAGGGTGATTTTGTTGATACACAAACGGACCGGCGTAATCAATGCCGGTGAAGGAAAAAGGTCTGCAAGGAGCTGAACGAAATGGGGGAAGGTCAGCCATGAGTTGCTGATTAGGTTTAGGCTGAGCTTTGAAACAAGTAATACATTTATGTATAACAGAAGTGACTTCGTGTAAACCATAAATAGGCCAGTATTTTTCCCGTATCAAGCATAGAAGGGTTCTAGAACCCACATGTAAGTTTTGATAATGAAACTGACGAATTATTATCCGAGTAACATGATGTTTAGACGGAAGGATAATAGGGTGCTTTTTTTCATCAGAGAAGTCAGAAAGAGAAAGTCTGCCGCCCACTCTTAACAAACCATCGTCATCTAGAAAAAAGCATAAGGCAAAAAGTCTGCTGTGTTTCTTGAGAGTTTTACCTTGAGCCAATATGTTTATTTCGACTAAGAACGCCTCTCTCTGGGTGAGCCAAAGAACTTTGATTGTGGCAATTTGCAGTTCAACAGCCGAAAGAAAAGGCTGAGGGAATAGAGGTTGATCTAGTACTAAAAATTTCCATCTGAGCACATAAGCAGTGATGCGCACTAGTTTTTGAAAAGAAGAGTAACGTTCCAACAAGGAAGGAGTGTTGGCAGTTACAAAGGCAGAAGCTTTTTTGCTGATTTCAGGAATATCCTCTAACGGGAAATTAGAGTTGGACGGTCGGTTTTGAATTCTTTCAGAAAGCCATGAAGGGCCGTGCCAGTACAAACAGGATTGCGATAGTGACTTAGGTGAACAACAAAGAGAACTGAGGTCGGCGGGGTTGTCTTTGCTAGAAACATGGTTCCATTGTTCTGGTTTAGAAACAGTTTGAATTTCCTCAACTCTGTTAGCTACAAAGGCTTGCCAATTAGAAGGAGGTTTAGAAATCCATGCCAAAGCAATAGAGGAATCTGTCCAAAAATATGTGTGCGAGAACTTACAGTTGAGTGTTTGTTTGAGTTTGTTAGCTAATTCGGCAGCAAGTAGTGCGGCACAGAGTTCAAGACGAGGTAATGAAACGGGTTTCAAAGGCGCAACCTTAGATTTAGCACTTATCAAATTGGAGAAAAAAGGGGAGCGGCATACAATGTAAGCACAACATCCGTATGCTTTGGTCGAACTGTCAGCAAAAAGGTGCAAATCCAGGACAAGAGAGCAAGAGACCGGAACTAGCACTCTAGGAATGTCTATTAATGAGAGATCACAAAGATTGTGCCGAAAGGCAAGCCACTTTTGTAAAAGCGAAGGAGGAATGGGATCATCCCAATCCGAGTTCAATGACCATAGCTCTTGCATAAAGATTTTAGCTAGAACAATTACGGGTGCAATGAACTGAAGCGGGTCATATATCTTAGCTATTTCTGATAGCACTTGTCTTTTGGTTTGTGGAGGTGAGGAAGACAAATTTACTTCGTAAAAGAATGAGTCAGCTTTAGGATACCAGTGTATTCCCAAAACTTTAGTAGCATCCTCCAATTGACAAAGCTCTACTGGAGTATTAACAGGATAATGTGGCAAGAGATTGGATAGAAGTTCCTCAGAATTTGAGTTCCAACGATGAAGTAAGAATCCTCCTCTGCTAAGTAAAGTTTTTAAACTTTGAGAGAGTTCGATAGCCTCAGATACATTCTTAACAAGATGTTCAGTAAAGAACATATAGCCTACTTTCTCCTAAATGCATGGGTATTGTTATAACTCTTTGTCCTTTTCAAGGAGTATGATTGAATGTTGGTTGTAGTAGCTTGTTGAAATACAACGTGCTATAGGGATATTAAACATGAATATGAGGTGCCCTTTGCTAGTGCTACCTCTGTACCAAATTTCGTTCAATTCGGTTTCGCCGTGTTTGAATTGATAGGGGGAATCGATTTGCACACATACTTGGCCACCATCTGCAAACTATTGGGCTGATGTTCTTGCAGTTTGGTCAGAATATGTTTCCCACATAAAGATATGGTGTTGCAAAATTTGGTAGAGACTAGATTATTAGGTTGGTCGTAATTACATTTTAGCTTTTAACATTTGGGTGGCCGCGATTACGTTTCCGTCAAGATAGCGGTGATATAAAACATGACACTGAGGTGCCTTTTGTTAGTACTACCTCTGTACCAAATTTCGTTCCATTCGGATCCACCGTGTTCGAATTAATAGGGGGAATCGATTTTCACACAAAGATGGCCGCCATCCGCAAACTATTACGCTGATGACCTATTAGTTTTGTCAAAGGATGATCCCCCCATAAAGGTATGTTGTTGCAAAATTTGGTAGAGATCGGATGATTAGGTTAGTGGTAATTTGATTTAAGCTTTGAACATTTGTGTGGCCGCCATTACTTTTCCGTCAAGATGGCGGCGATATAAAACATGACACTGAAGTGCCTATTGTTAGTACTACCTCTGTACCAAATTTCGTTCCATTCGGTTGCACCGTGTTCGAATTAATAGGGGGAATCGATTTTCACACAAAGATGGCCGCCATCCGCAAACTATTACGCTGATGGCCTATTGGTTTGGTCAAAGGATGCTCCCCCCATAATGGTATGTTGTTGCAAAATTTGGTAGAGATCGGATGATTAGGTTAGTCGTAATTTGATTTAATCTTTGAACATTTGTGTGGCCGCCATTACGTTTCCGTCAAGATGGCGGTGATATAAAACATGACACTGAGGTGTCCTTTGCTAGTGCTACCTTTGTACCAAATTTCGTTCAATTCGCATTCACCGTATTCGAATTGATAGGGGGGACAGACATTCAGAGTTCACACACTCACACACACACACACAGACACACACACAGACTCACACACACACATATACACACACACAGACAGACACGCTTTTTTCGCCCTGTGTTGATCTCATAATTCTACTTTCATTTTTTGCAAAAATCGAAAGTAGGCTAATAAGTGAACTTTGTAAATTTCACTGAAAAGTGAACATACTGCCAGAGGGGCAACAGAGAAGGGAAAAAAACATGAGAGAGAAGAGCTAGATTGGCAGAGGGCAAATGACTGAAATAGGACGAACACAGTGTCCTGATGAAGTTTTAAGTTTGACCACTCGAACTCTAGCATCTCTGCCATAATAGCATTTTATAACACGACCAGTTTTCCATACAAGAGGAGGACTTGGGTCTTTGAGAAGAACCAAATCACCCTCCTGAAGGTTAGGCCGAGAGAGCTGCCACTTGTTCCTCCTTTGGAGCGAGTGAAAATACTCAAGTCTCCATCTCTTCCAAAATTGAGCTTTAAGGGATTCTATTTTTCTCCACAAGATAGGCAAAGACTGATCAAGTTTACGATCAAGCAACGGAGGAGACGCAGCTAAGGAACTGCCCACCAGAAAATGACCTGGAGTCAAAGTAAGGAATTCACAAGGATCGTTGGAAAGAGGAGAAAGAGGTCGTGAGTTGACAATTCCATCAATGAGTATAATTAAAGAATTGAATTCTTCGTAAGTTACAATACTAGAGCCAAGAGTTTTCTTTAAATGATTTTTTGTGAGTTTCACACAAGATTCCCATCGTCCGCCATGATGGGGAGCATAAGGAGGGATGAAATGCCATTTGAATTGGTTTAAGTGCGAGTAATTGGAGATTTGTTCTTTCGCACGAGGGGAACAAAGGGCTTTATACCATTGCTGCGAAGCTCCAACAAAGGTTTTGGCATTATCAGAGAAGACTTCTGAAGGAATGCCCCTTCGTGAAATGAATCTAGAGAAAGCGGAAAGAAAATATGAGGTGGAGGCACTAGTTACGATCTCAAGATGAATAGAGCCAGTGACCATACAGACAAATAGAGAAACGTATAGTTTTCCATGGATTTTCCTTTTATCACTAGGGTGATTTTGTTGATACACAAACGGACCGGCGTAATCAATGCCGGTGAAGGAAAAAGGTCTGCAAGGAGCTGAACGAAATGGGGGAAGGTCAGCCATGAGTTGCTGATTAGGTTTAGGCTGAGCTTTGAAACAAGTAATACATTTATGTATAACAGAAGTGACTTCGTGTAAACCATAAATAGGCCAGTATTTTTCCCGTATCAAGCATAGAAGGGTTCTAGAACCAACATGTAAGTTTTGATAATGAAACTGACGAATTATTATCCGAGTAACATGATGTTTAGACGGAAGGATAATAGGGTGCTTTTTTTCATCAGAGAAGTCAGAAAGAGAAAGTCTGCCGCCCACTCTTAACAAACCATCGTCATCTAGAAAAAAGCATAAGGCAAAAAGTCTGCTGTGTTTCTTGAGAGTTTTACCTTGAGCCAATATGTTTATTTCGACTAAGAACGCCTCTCTCTGGGTGAGCCAAAGAACTTTGATTGTGGCAATTTGCAGTTCAACAGCCGAAAGAAAAGGCTGAGGGAATAGAGGTTGATCTAGTACTAAAAATTTCCATCTGAGCACATAAGCAGTGATGCGCACTAGTTTTTGAAAAGAAGAGTAACGTTCCAACAAGGAAGGAGTGTTGGCAGTTACAAAGGCAGAAGCTTTTTTGCTGATTTCAGGAATATCCTCTAACGGGAAATTTAGAGTTGGACGGTCGGTTTTGAATTCTTTCAGAAAGCCATGAAGGGCCGTGCCAGTACAAACAGGATTGCGATAGTGACTTAGGTGAGCAACAAAGAGAACTGAGGTCGGCGGGGTTGTCTTTGCTAGAAACATGGTTCCATTGTTCTGGTTTAGAAACAGTTTGAATTTCCTCAACTCTGTTAGCTACAAAGGCTTGCCAATTAGAAGGAGGTTTAGAAATCCATGCCAAAGCAATAGAGGAATCTGTCCAAAAATATGTGTGCGAGAACTTACAGTTGAGTGTTTGTTTGAGTTTGTTAGCTAATTCGGCAGCAAGTAGTGCGGCACAGAGTTCAAGACGAGGTAATGAAACGGGTTTCAAAGGCGCAACCTTAGATTTAGCACTTATCAAATTGGAGAAAAAAGGGGAGCGGCATACAATGTAAGCACAACATCCGTATGCTTTGGTCGAACTGTCAGCAAAAAGGTGCAAATCCAGGACAAGAGAGCAAGAGACCGGAACTAGCACTCTAGGAATGTCTATTAATGAGAGATCACAAAGATTGTGCCGAAAGGCAAGCCACTTTTGTAAAAGCGAAGGAGGAATGGGATCATCCCAATCCGAGTTCAATGACCATAGCTCTTGCATAAAGATTTTAGCTAGAACAATTACGGGTGCAATGAACTGAAGCGGGTCATATATCTTAGCTATTTCTGATAGCACTTGTCTTTTGGTTTGTGGAGGTGAGGAAGACAAATTTACTTCGTAAAAGAATGAGTCAGCTTTAGGATACCAGTGTATTCCCAAAACTTTAGTAGCATCCTCCAATTGACAAAGCTCTACTGGAGTATTAACAGGATAATGTGGCAAGAGATTGGATAGAAGTTCCTCAGAATTTGAGTTCCAACGATGAAGTAAGAATCCTCCTCTGCTAAGTAAAGTTTTTAAACTTTGAGAGAGTTCGATAGCCTCAGATACATTCTTAACAAGATGTTCAGTAAAGAACATATAGCCTACTTTCTCCTAAATGCATGGGTATTGTTATAACTCTTTGTCCTTTTCAAGGAGTATGATTGAATGTTGGTTGTAGTAGCTTGTTGAAATACAACGTGCTATAGGGATATTAAACATGAATATGAGGTGCCCTTTGCTAGTGCTACCTCTGTACCAAATTTCGTTCAATTCGGTTTCGCCGTGTTTGAATTGATAGGGGGAATCGATTTGCACACATACTTGGCCACCATCTGCAAACTATTGGGCTGATGTTCTTGCAGTTTGGTCAGAATATGTTTCCCACATAAAGATATGGTGTTGCAAAATTTGGTAGAGACTAGATTATTAGGTTGGTCGTAATTACATTTTAGCTTTTAACATTTGGGTGGCCGCGATTACGTTTCCGTCAAGATAGCGGTGATATAAAACATGACACTGAGGTGCCTCTTGCTAGTGCTACCTCTGTACCAAATTTCGTTCATTCGGTTCCACCGAGTTCGAATTAATAGGGGGAATCAATTTTGACATAAAGATGGCCGCCATCCGCAAACTATTAGGCTAATGACCTATTAGATTGGTCAAAGGATGCTCCCTCCATAAAGGTATGTTGTTGCAAATTTTGGTAGAGATCGAATGGTTATGTTAGTCGTAATTTGATTTAAGCTTTAAACATTTGTGTGGCCGCTATTACGTTTCTGTCAATATGGCGGCGATATTAATCATGACACTGAGATGCCCTTTGCTAGTGCTATCTCTGTACCAAATTTCGTTCCATTCTGTTTCACCGTGTTTGAATTAATAGTGGGAATCGATTCTGACACAAAGATGGCCGCCATCCGCAAACTATTAGGCGAATGACCTATTAGATTGGTCAAAGGATGCTCCCTCCATAAAGGTATGTAGTTGCAAAATTTGGTTGAGATCGGATGATTAGGTTAATCGTAATTTGATTTAAGCTTTGAACATTCGTGTGGCCGCCATTACGTTTCAGTCAAGACGGCGGCGATATAAAACATGACACTGAGGTGCCCTTTGCTAGTGCTACCTCTGTACCAAATTTCGTTCCATTAGGTTCCTCCGTGTTCGAATTAATAGGGGGAATCAATTTTGACACAAAGATGGCCGCCATCCGCAAACTATTAGGCGAATGACCTATTAGATTGGTCAAAGGATGCTCCCTCCATAAAGGTATGTAGTTGCAAAATTTGGTAGAGATCGGATGATTAGGTTAGTCGTAATTTGATTTAAGCTTTGAACATTTGTGTGGCCGCCATTACGTTTCCGTCAAGATGGCGGCGATATAAAACGTGACACTGAGGTGCCTTTCGTTAGTACTACTTCCGTACCAAATTTCGTTCCATTCGGTTGCACCGTGTTCGAATTAATAGGGGGAATCGATTTTCACTCAAAGATGGCCGCCATCCGTAAACTATTACGCTGATGACCTATTGGTTTGGTCAAAGTATGCTCCCCCCATAAAGGTATGTTGTTGCAAAATTTGGTAGAGATCGGATGATTAGGTTAGTCGTAATTTGATTTAAGCTTTGAACATTTGTGAGGCCGCCATTACGTTTCCGTCAAGATGGCGGCGATATAAAACATGACACTGAGGTGTCCTTTGCTAGTGCTACCTTTGTACCAAATTTCGTTCAATTCGCATTCACCGTGTTCGAATTGATAGGGGGGGACAGACATTCAGAGTACACACACTCACACACACACACAGACACACACACACACACACAGACACACACACACACATACACACACACAGACAGACACACTTTTTTCGCCCTGTGTTGATCTCATAAGTCTACTTTCATTTTTTGCAAAAAACGAAAGTAGGCTAAAAAATGGCATTGATAGGAACCTTGAACAGTTTGAAGAGGAATATAACCTGTGATAAGCCAGCCAAATTTAGTATGGTGGGCGTAGATACCAGATGAGATATTAACCCTTGACGGAAGAAGATTTTGCCAAAATGTGTTAGCGCCAAATAGAATGTCAACGTGAGAGCTTTTATAGAATTGAGGGTCAGCCAGTTTTAGATCAGAGGGAAATTTCCATTCGTCAACGGAAAAAGAGCGACTGGGAGTAGGACTGCCAATACTCGGAATGGACAGACAGTTTAGATGAAAGTTAGTGCCATATTGGACTGAATCTTTCACCTGCAGCTTGACATAATTTAAGGAAGTAGACTTGCTGTTGTTGATACCAGATATTTCAATATTGGTGGAGAGTGGTTTGAGACCTAACCTTTCAACTAATGATGAGGTTATGAAGTCATGAGTTGCCGCATTGTCGAGCAAGGCTCGTACTAAGTGCCAATTGCCGGAAGAATCTTTAACTTGGACCTGGATCGTAGATAACAAAACTTGAGCACTACGCCATGAGGGAGTATTTTGATTGTAGGATTGGGCAACGGTATTTACAGTAGAAACAGAAGAGCTAGGTGGAGAAGCATCACTAGTGAGGCTCAGCGCAGGTTGGGCACTAGGATTTGAAACTGTTGCAGGAATAGTCCGTGGCTTTTCGAAGCGGTGTAAGGTAGAATGATGTCATAGCTTGCAATGCATGCAAACTCCTTTCGAAGGGCAGTCCGCTAAGATATGCCTTGAAGAGAGGCAGTTAAAACAACATTTGTTTTGCGACACAGCTTTTCTACGATCGTCAACTGAAAGGCCTTTGAAGGTATTGCAGAAATATAAAGGGTGAGGATTATTGCAAAGAATACACGAGGTGTTATTACCTTGTATAGAGAAAACATGAGAATGTGAAGACTTTTCCGAGAAATGCTTGGTGGATTTACTTTTGCTGACATCGGTGGAACCTTCAGCTTTATTGATTAAAGCAGAAAGAATTTGACAACTTTTCTTTATGAAAGAGATCAAAACTTTAAATGTGGGTTCAGGTTTGTCCACTAAATCGGATTCCCATGCTTTACGAGTATTAAGGTCAAATTTGGACCTAGTGAGATGTATAAGAAAAAGATCCCAATGTTCAACAGGTTGTTTAAGATGTTCTAGGGTTCTTACAAGAAGTTCAACGGTGTCTCCCAGATTTCTAAGGGATGATAAATTATCAGGGCGTGAAGCTGGTAAATTAAACAAGGCGTTCATATGGCGTTGAATCCTAAGTTTGGCATTGCCATATCGCTGTTGGATGAGGTCAATAGCTACCGAGTAATTTTCGGTTGTGAGAGGTAAAGCTTCAATTAACTTTAAAGGAGGTCCCTGAAGAACAGACTTTAAATAATAAAATTTTTGAATCTCAGGGAATGATCTATTATCATGTATTAGAGAAGAAAAAAGTTCAAAAAAGGAATCCCACTGTTTTTCCTCCCCTGAAAAGGTAGGAAGTTGGATTTTAGGAAGAAACGGTTTGCTAACTTCGGTGTTTTGACGGGTTGCCAATTGATTAATTAAATCCTTAGCTTCGCCATACATGTTGTAATACAGTTCTTCAACAGGACTGCGATCCTGTTCTTGATCAGGTTCGATTGTTTCAATTTCGGTTTGCAACACATCATACTCTTGAAAATGTTGCTGATAAACGTTAAAACGTTGAACTAGAACGTCATAATTGTGATCATCAAAAGATTTGGAACCCAAAAACTGCTGAAAACGAGTAAGTTTGTTTTTACAGGCGGTTCTTTTGGCTACAAGCTCCTTAGGAAGAGACATGGCGGAACTTTGAGTACTTTCACTCACCGATCTGCAAGACTGCCGAGCGTCTGAAGTGGTAGTAGTAGTATTTGTACTGGTAGAGGTGGTAACAAGGGACATCTCCGCTCACCCAAATACAGCTTTCATAGCGATAGCTGAAAAATACAATTAGCATTAATAACAGAAGTGGAAAGCTGCAATAGCTTATCGAATGGCTTGGCAACCTGTTTCATACAATAAACAATTATAAAGGTTATTTCAAGGTCCCGGGTTTCGGCACCAACATGGATAAGACCTGTCAATGCGAGACCTCCTCTTTCGGGAAGGACTACAAGTGAAGCTTCTAGTCTAATAAGCAAATGAACTTTACTAAGTAGGAACAGATTGAACATTGATGAGTAAATAGCAATGGAAACAGTTTGCCAATAACAGTGGTTCTTTATTCAAAAAACATCTTTCAAAAGATTAACAATAAATAAATAAATAAATAAACATGTAATGGAAATGTGACCTTTGACAGGCCGACAACAAGCGAACAAGATTTCATAAGCTTTCAAAAGATTAACAATAAATATATAAACATGTAATGGGCATGTGACCTTTGACAGGCCGACAACAAGCGAGCAAGATTTCATAAGCTATGAATGCCAACAAACCTGAGAATAAGTAACCACTTTGTGGCCAGTTAGTCTAAAGTAGAACTATGCAGGGTAAATTAGTGAGTAACTATAGTGCTCAATAATGGCTTAAAATCTAGCCTAGGACTGCACACTGAGAGTAGGCTAGTTTATTTACAGAAAAATCAACATTAACATGCCAGTAGGGATAACATCCCGCTAGTCGCCTGATAGTTACAAGGCGAGGTTGTTTACAATTGAAATGGGAGCATTCCCGAAAAAACCTTGATAGATTAAAATAGAGAACAAGCCATTCACTTCGTCAGAGAGGTGAACTGGTGTAAAGCCCAATAGTTTATACAAAAACTAGAGAAAGGGATGATTTGTTTTGAAGGATAGTTAACATGCGAAAGAGAGAGAACAGTTGTGTTCTCATAGCCCACAATTTAAAGGCATAATACATGCTTAAACCACTTAATAGAAGGAAATAAGTTTAGTTTGGCATGGTTTGACAAGTTATTTAAGCCATGTAACATAACCCTAAAAAAGAAAGATACATTTTTAAGTTTAGAAATGTTTTAGGTTATGATAAACACTTAGCTTATTGGCGTTGGTGTAGAGGAATTTCCACATAATAGAAATGGAGGAAGAACGTGTTGATCACTTTTTTCCGTCTTAGAAATGTTGAAGACTTCGTGCCCAGCACAAAACTGATGTAGGCCAAGTATCGATGTAAACTTATATAGATTTCGTAGAACTCGGTTTTGATCACTTTGTTCCGTCTTGGAAATGTTGAAGACTTCGTGCCCAGCACAGAAGAAAATTTGTTTATCGTTTTTGCTCACGACAAACTGGCGTAGGCCAAGTATTGATGTTAACTGATATAGATTTCGTAGATTTTAGAATGCACTGCTGGTTTGACTAGAAGCATTTTGCGATGCATTAGCACACAGCGTTGAGACACTTTCAAGAGTTGTGCAAACAGCGTGAAGACGACTGAAGATGAGTGACTGGCATTGTGACTTGCTGGAGACAGACTGTTGATGTAGGCCAGGGCAGGCTATATACCGGCCAACGTGCTGGATTCGTGATGTGGACAGATGACATCGGCCAATACGAGAGCGTGGAGCTTTTTCGAAGCCGCTGAAGGCCAATCAGAGAAAGGGGCCAACTGAAAATGAACCTCGTGACCAGCATTACTTCCGAAAAAGTTCAGTATCGCGGAACACGTGCAAGCTGGTACAAATTGAGGAAAAGGAGAAAATGACACTGACAGGTAAGAGGTTATGTTATAATAAAAATAAGTGAACTTTGTAAATTTCACTGAAAATCGAACAAAAGTGTTGAGCAAAGTTACTCGGGGAGTGGATTTCCATCACTATTATCTAGGGATTGAAGAAAAGACTCTTAATAAATCATAATTGTTTTCCGCAAATATGATATAATGAATATTTTTACTCCAAAGAACGACAACTTGAAAATGATTTGTAGAAATATTCTTACCACTGCCAGCTGGATCGCATCCCTCCTGGTTGCTTTTGCAAGTTACGCAATCGATCTGTCAGTGCGTCTTACACACTTCCGTCCGATCTACTTCCGTCCGATCCACTTCCGTCCCATTTTTCAAAATCACTCCCACAAAAATATCCAGCAACCGAGTGGAAAGATGTTACACATCAACAAATAGTTCCATTTAGAACTAAACAGTTTATTGTCATATATTCTACTTATGTTAATTCCCTCTATTAACATATAAAATTTCAGTTTAATTGCTGTAATAGATTCGTAGATATTGATAACCGTCTAAATATTTCGCATGGTCGTGATGTTGGATTTGTATGTACTGTATGTAGGCCTTAGAGTTATACACTATTGCTTGAGGATTATTCCGTAGGTGTATTATTAAAACTTCAATCGCATGATTAGGACACAATAAATAAAAAATACAGATTTTGAAATTTAGCACAGCCGCCATCTTGTGGATATGAAAACAATTGAAATAAATTATATTTCAGTGTGATAAAGTTTGTATATGCATATACCGTACCAAGCTTCACTGGGCTCGGATGGTTAAATCGCGAGAATCGTCCATTTCGATACTTAAATTTCGCGTGCCCGGGATGTTGGATTTGTGCTCACCAGGTTATAGAAAGTCCCATAGGTAAAATTATGTCATTAGTCTTTATCAATATACAAAATGTCAATTTGATTACTGTCATATATAAGTAGATAATGAGAACCGTCTAAATATTTCGGATGGTCGCCATGTTGGATTTTTTATAAGTAGGCCATAGAGGTTATGCACTATTAGATGACGATTATTGCTTAGGTTTATTATTTAAATGTTGATTTCGATCGCATGATTAAGAGACACACACACGGACAAAAGGTGATCTCATAATCCTACTTTTTCATAAATGAAAACACCCTAATAAAGCTCAACAATATCCCTGAATTCGGAAGATGAATGAGTTTGATCACTACCGTCGTATTGGGTCTCCTTAAAATGGGTTCTTCCTGGTTAACCACGAAAGTTATTCTTACATAATCTGAAAACTTTTCGAGAGATAACTGCTTTTATAAATGCTACATAAATGCACAGAATTACTCTTCAAAGTATTAGTTTGAACACATTTTATTTAAATTAAAAATGTGGTTGTCTGAGCAGACTCTGGAGATTCCACAATTTCAGATAAATCTCCACACATTAACAGTGAACCCACTCTATTTCGCATGAAGTTAGCTTTGAAGCCATTTTTCAGTTTTGCTTTATTAACAATTGATATTGTAGCATTCAGTCGGTCGTTGTTGTTGTTGTTGTTGTTGTTGTTGTTGTTGTTGTTTGAGTCTTAAGTTTTTTCACTGGTTTGATATAGCTCTCCATGCCTCCCCGTCCTGAGCTAATCGTTTCATCTCTACATAACTACCATGTCCTCCATCCGAGGCAATCTGTTTAACATATTCTAACCTTGGTCTACCCCTAAAATTCTTGTCCTCAACCCTTCCTTCCATAACTATGCTTGCTGTTCCTGGGTGTCTTAGTATGTGTCCTAATAACATATCTCTTCTCTTCATTAACTCTCGCCAGAAACATCTCTCCTCTCCCACTAGTCTTAATACCTCTTCGTTTGTAACCCTATCTACCCATCTGATCTTCATCATTCTCCTGTAACACCACATTTCAAATGCTTCAATTCTCCTCTTTTCTGCTGCACCAATAGGCCAGGTTTCACTTCCATAGAGCTCCACGCTCCAGAGAAAGGCTTTTAAAAATGACTTCCTAATACCTAAATCTATATTCGATGTCAACAGATTCCCTTTTTGTAGAAATGCTTTCCTTTCCTGAGCTAACCTACTTTTTATATCCTCTTTGCTTTGTCCATCACTGGTTATTTTGCCTCCTAAGTAACATAAGTCTCCTACTTCCTTCAGATTTTCAACTGCCAATTTGATGTCCATAGAGGTTTCTGATTTATTTGGGCTGCATTCCAGTATCTTTGTTTTACATTTATTAATTTTCACCATGTATTCTTTCCTCAAGACGGAGTCTATACCATTCAAAAACTCATTCAAATCCTCAGGCGTGTCGGCCAAGATGACTATGTCATCAGCAAATCTCAGAGTTGAAATTATTTCTCCTTGAATCTTCACTCCCACTTAAATTTTTTCTCCAATTTTCTTCATTGCTTGTTCAATGTAAAGATTGAAAAGTATGGGTGATAAGTTGCAGCCTTGCCTTACACCTTTATGAATACCAGCTTCTCTCTCATGTCCATCAGCTCGAATGACTACTGTCTGGTTTCTGTACAGATTGTAGATCACCCTCCTATCCCTGTACTGCATTCCAATCGTTTTCAAAATGCCAAACGATTTAGTCCAATCAACGTTATCAAAAGCATTTTCTAAGTCTACAAATGCCTTGAACGTTCTCTTATCTTTCCTTATTCTACCTTCCACAACCAGCCTAAGACTCAGTACAGCTTCTCTTGTTCAGTCGGTCAACACTACATAATTCCATTTATTGGAAAATAAGCCGAAGGTTCCAGTGCAAAAACGGGGTAGTTCCACTGTTTGGTCAAATTCGTGTGTTAATGGTTTCATAAACATCCCCGGATCTTTTGGTGCAAAACAGGTGTCGCTAAATTCCTTAGTCTACGTGGGAACTATGTGCCTTAGAAATGAAAAAAACGTTCAGTCAATATTTGGACTGTTGGGGAGGTTTTATGTACTTTTCCGCAACTTTATAAAACTGGAGCCTCGGGACCCTTATTACAGTTCTAGTCCTTTAGGCTGGGAACCTAATGTTTTATTGTATTTAATCATATGGTGAGAACAACAAGGAATTCATAAGTCCATGTCCAAGTTCTTCAACCACACAGCAGCACTTTCTGATAGATGAAACAGGTCGCTGGGGCTTCCGGAGTAGGCATGAAGAAGGCAACGCTGGATGACATGGTCCATGGTCTGCTCCTCTTCATGGCATTCACACATTGGAGATTCCATCCATCCCCACTTATGGAGCAAGAAATTACAGCGCCCATGCCCAGTTCTCAGTCTCTTGAGGCGACACCATAGTTTTCTTTGGAGGTTGGATTTATCTCATGAGCATTAGTACCAGATGTTGAATTTGACCACTCATCCTGCCAGCTCCGGTTTAGGTTAAAATTGTCCCTCAAGAGTCGGCCAGCCAATACACTTGCTGGTCTCCTAGATCGAAGTCATTGTGGCGATGGGTAACAAAATTCCTGCTGAACTGGTAATGAAGGAGATGACCGGATCTTCTTTGCTTCTCTAAGCAGAGCTTCCTTTCTCCTCAGGTGGGGTGGTGGGATATGGCTAAGAACGGGTAACCAGTGGCGAGGTGTAGACTTGACAGTACCAGTTATGCAGCGCATGGATTCATTGAACTTAGTATCTACTTTATGCACATGTGCACCTTCAAGCCATACAGGAGCACAGTATTCCGCTGAAGAGTAGACAAGACTAATACCCGTTAAGGGGAGTCGTAAAGGTCCAAATCGGTTAATTTTGACATTTTCACTTTTTTACACATTAATACTATACTTAATGATTCATTCTGATTAATTTGGTATGTGTTTTATTATAATAGTCTAATATTTACTATTTTTAATTCCTTTTGATATATATTACTGTAATCGTTTTTTTTTTTAATCTTGCAAGGTTTTATAAACAGCATATCTCAGGAACTATTTGGTCTAGAAGGCTGTGGTTTGGCTTAAATTTGAAGGGAAATTCTGATACATCAGTTGGTTATTCTGTTAATTCAATATGGCGTCGGCTTTGAGCAGTTAGCTTGTGTTTGAATGTAAACAAGTGGTAATATCTTTGATTTATTTCTATTTTTGTATATTGTGCTCCTCATTTTGTGGTTTTTTTCACAATGACAAAGCCTAAAGGTGTGTTTAAAAAGTGAAAGAACAAAGGCAATCAGCATTACAGAACATATCCATGGATACAGCATTATGTAGATGCTGAACAAGGTGAAAATGTTATGTTGAACAATCCTAGTGAAAATGTTCAATCTCCACCCAGTGCTTCTCAAAGGAAACTGCAAAACATAGGAGAAAAGTATATTGACATCAATGAAGATGAAATAAATATTAACGTATTTGAATTCAGTTTTGAGTGACACTGTTGGTTGTAATATTTGTGGGGGGAAAGTGAAACTCTGTGAAAATGCTTCAAAACGAAATGGACTGGTAACTAACCTTACAATAAACTGCACCAACTGTAAATGCATGAAGAGTTTTTATACATCAGAGAAAACAGACAAAACCCAGCTGTTTGAAAATAATTTGAGGCTATTTTATGCACTCAGATGTATCGGAAAGGGTTTCTCAGCTGGCAAAGTGTTGTGTGGTATGCTAAATCTTCCCAACCCACCATCTAATGTTATTTGTTACACATCAGTGGTAGGAAAAGTGTAATGAAGATTGCTGAAGACTCAATGAAGGTTGCTACAAGTGAATCTGAAGTAGAAAATGATAACAGTACTTACGATGGGTCTTGGCAAAGGAGGGGTTTTCAGTCGAAAAATTTCTGTGCTTCTGCTATTGGGTTTGACAATGGTAAAGTTCTAGATGTAGTGCCTATCACCAAATACTGTCAGGGTTGTGTTCAAGCTGGCAAAGACAATACAAAGATATTGAAACACAAGGAATCATGCACCAAGAACTACGAAAGAACAAGTGGGGGCATGGAATTTGCTTCTGCACTAAAAATATTTCAGCGAACTGAAGAAGAGCGGGGTGTTCGCTATGTGCAATTACTTGGAGATGGTGACTCCAAAACTTATAAGACAGTGTCAGAGAGCATGCCTTATGGTGATTTGACAATTACAAAATTAGAATGTATCAATCACGTTCAAAAGAGGTTGGACAGACGCTTGAGGAACTTGCGACAACAGCTTGGCAAAACCATTCTATCCGATGGTTTGACTATCAAGCGTCGACTGACAGACAAAACCATTGATGAGATCACAAGCTATTATGGCATGGCTATCAGGAGCAAGTCAAATAATTTGGATGGCATGAAGAAATCAGTTTGGGCTATTTATTTTCATAAGGTCTCCACAGATTCTGAGCCGATTCACAACTTTTGTTCCCAGAACTCGTGTAAATACTTGAAGGCCAAAGAGCTGGTACATAGGGTACATTTACAAACAAAAATGCAATAGTAAAAGCTGTTATGCTTGCCATCAAGCCTGTGTTTAAGGATCTAGCCCACCCACAATTACTAAAGTAGTGTTTGAAGGGAAAAACTCAAAACACAAATGAGTCTTTCAATGGTCTAGAATCCCCCAAAATGTATTTGTGGGTATGCCAACACGGCAGTTGGGTGTGTATGATGCAGTTCTTACATTTAATGATGGACATACTGCAAGACTACAAGTATTGGAAGATCTTGGTTTGCCAGCAGGTTTCAATACTATAAACAGTGTCAGGCCGTTGGACAGAGAGCGAATTATGCAGGCAGAAATTGCTGCCACAAACATGACCAAACAGGCCAGATCCAAAAGAAGGAGAGAAGCAGTTGGTGATAAAGATGGAGATGATGATGATTACCAACCAGAAGGATTTTAAAGTGAATAATTTATGATGTCTGCTAGATTATATGGAACTCTTACTTTAAAATAAATTTTCTCAAAATTACATTTTTCCAAATAAATGCCCCGTTTTATCAGGAACTACTGGTGGTATCTCCATAATTATTTTTCTATATAATGTATATTGCACACTGATACTGTGGATCCTCGAAGATTCAAATTGCTCAAGTAGATAGGTTGAAATGAAAATCTCCAAATATTTAATGAAAAATTTTGAGGTTCACTGAAAAAAATATTAAAATATTCTATTAAAGTTTTCCATAAGAATGAGGATCAGTGCACCGAAGAAGAACCAATAAACAGTCTGTAAAAAGTATACATTGATATATCTAATAGATGCTGAGAAAACGGGGCATTTATATTGTCATTTTAACATTGACAATATAGGGCTTTACGACTCCCCTAATCGTAAGCAGTCAGTTGAGGCTCCCCATGAACTACCACAAAGCTTGTGTAGGATGTTATTCCTTGTAGTGATTGGTGAGATGTTCTTTGTAGCTTAAAGTTCTGTCCAGGGTGAAAACATGACTTGGAAATTAGGATTTTGGGATAACAAGAAAGAAAAGAAATAATAAACTTTACACCAATTTAGTGAACTACAGAAAACAAAGACCATGGTCTAACGCTTGGTGTCCATGACTTGTCTGAACTAAACCGTACGACCATCGTCTGACTTCGTCTTTTGTCGGCGAAATTTTGCGTTTCTTTGTTTACAATGTGTTCATCTTGTTGCGGACTCGTTCCAGGTTCGCCGCTGAATCTTACTAATTTCTGTTTTTTAATTTTACTATTCCACTTTTGAATATTTTGTGTGTTAACCAAACGCCTCTTACAGTACGTGTTAGCAGCCTCGTGACACACACTAAACTGACAAGTCATTTTATTTTGTAATATGATAGATCTTTTCAAAACACGCATCTTGACACTTTACCGGGTCTTTTCAGTTTTAGGCACAATTGTACCGGGTGAATCAACTGCTCCTGATTATATTGTTTTATGCAGACCAACTAACGCGTGTTGACAGCAAAGTCGACATTATTTTCTCTGCGTGCATCCTGTATGGTATTAATGAACTGAAAGCATATCCCGCAAGCGATACTGAACACTATCATTGTTTTTCCTCGCATTAGTCTGTAGTCTTATCGAGGGAAAACTTATAGTGTTCAGTATCGTTTGCGGGATATGCTTGCTGTACCATCGCGTGCATAAATAACGGGACGCCTTGCCTTGCGGGAGTTGAGTTTTCGAGCTATTAGGTTGCCATCCCTTCGTGTGTTCTCGGGAGGGGAATGCTCAGGGTCGTGGTTGGGCAGCTGTCCTTGTTAGCAAGGGGGTGAGGAGGGGGGAGTGTGGTATCACCTGTTGGTGTTAATCACAAGAGGCTGATAGAGGCTCAGTAACACGACAGCGAACTCTATTTTGAGGTCCGTGACCTTTAATATAAACGACCGTTTGGTGAGGAGGGGGCATATGGTTGGGCTCTATGAAGCTGGCGTCGGAATAACAGAAATATAATTAGTTTAGGAGGTTTGAGATTTCTTCTTTTTCTCCTCATTAAACTGCGTTTAGTCCCTAACTGTGAAAACTCGATTCTCAAAACAATTCTCACACAGTAAAACTCAACAGTGCATTTCTAAAAAGATTTAACAATTAATGGGTTACTTGGCGTTTCAATTTAGATTTATTAAAACCGTCTCGTTATCTGTAACAATCTTCCAAGCGCGAAACTAAAGAAAATCAAAGTTGGCGCTGCGTTCCTCGATCTGTCCTCCCCCCTCCCCCCCCCTCCCCCCTACCTACAAGGACAGGTGTCCAATCACGGCTTTGAGCATTCCCCTCCCGAGAACACCCCAAGTGATGGCAACCTGATAGCTCGAAAACTCAACTCCCGCTCTGCAAGGCGGCCCGTTATTTATGCACCCGATAGTACATCGTTTGCAGTGCATTAGTACCATTCGGAATGCAAGCAGAGAAATATCGACCTTCCTGATAACAACGCTAGCTGGCTGCATAAAACAATGTTATTAGGAGCAGCGGATTCACCTGGTATATATTTTATCACATGAAATTTTCTTCAGTTTTTTGTTCGCATATACCATATGAATATAGAGGTAAGAAAATCCTTCGCAAGATCATTTGTATGGAGTACACTGCTCTATGGAAGTAAAAGTTGGACTCTGGGTAAATTGGAAAAGAATCGCCTTGAATATGCTGAAATGTGGATATGACGGAAAATGACAAGAACGAGCCGGATGGAAAGAAAAACCAACCTGGAAGTCTTAAGGGAAGTCAAAGAAGAGAGAAGATTAATGAAGGAAATGGGAAAGAGAAAAATAAAATGTATTGGACATGTCATCAGACTCAACACTTTCATCGTTAACATTCTTGAAGGGAAAATACTGGGAAAGAAAGGAAGAGGACGGCCTAGGACGAAGTATTTGGAAGACATCAAGAATAGAATGGGATGTGACAATTACATGGAACTGAAACGAACCGCCAACGATAGATAAGTGTGGTTGCATCGACAAGGTATTAGCCTTTATAATATGAATGAATTTCCCAGTAGTTTGGATTAAATTGTTTGTGTTGACCGGCTAAAAAGATGGGAATCGAACCCGCAACCTTGGTAGACACCGTATCACAAGATGTCATGGAAATACCATGCGACATTACATTCACTTACTCTGTGTGTATGTGGAAGAATATGATACACGGCAACATGGCTTGAGGGTTAACATTGTGTCACCTGCATTGTGTGAGGCTGATCGCCATATATCACACGATACTGCTCTTCATGTGACACGAGTCCACTCGAGCGGTCTCTAGTGGACACACACGCAACGACACTGTTCGCTGCGATAAAGTCTACACAGTAGCGCCTTTGTGTAGGCAACTCACATCACTCATCGGTACCACTAACTTCTTTATGTTTGACCCTCACTATTATGTGTCAGAAAACTGTATCATAATGATGGTCATTATAACACTGTTTTTCATTATGATACAGTTTCTCCAGCAAATTAGAGCTCGTTCATTGACAAATTAGGTAACGATACCTTCACGCATGCGCTCAAAATCCAACATGTCGGACATAAACACAACATCGAACTATAATAAATTACCGACATGGATTACGCACCGTTCATATGTTCACGTAAATAAACTGGTGAATATGAGACAAGAAATAGCACTGTACCTTAATATCACCAACACTAATTTCTACACAACGCATCGCCTTCAAACGACTCCGGTGACAATATTACTGAGGGACGGCAGATGTAAACATACGGCCTGCATATGGCATTGCAAGCACACAGAGCGCATGCGTCGGTCGTTCAGAGATCTTGAAAGACAGAGATATACCCAGCGCTCGCACTGCGATTACAAAATTCAAGTGGCTGACTCTCAACAGATATTTATGAATATTTATGTTAAAACAAATAATAAAGTTATAATTATCGTCGAACATAAACAGTCGTATGCAACTCGCCTATAATGGTAATTAAGACACTCGTATGGAAATTATAAAACTCGCATACGCTCGTTTTATAAACATACTCGTGTCTTAATTATAGCCATTATAGGCTCGTTGCATAATGTACTATTATGTTCTACAATGTCGAAATGTAAACATTATGTGACAGAAAACTGTATCATAATGATGGTCATTATAACACTATTTTTCATTATGAAACAGCTTCTCCCACCAAACAGAGCTCAAGAAACAGTTTTTTGACCAATTAGGTAAGGATACCTTCGCGCATGCGCTCAAAATTCAACATGTCTATATAAATTACCGAAAGTGCATCGTGCATATGTTCGCGTAAATTAACTGGCGAATATGAGACTAAAAATAGGACTGTATATACGCATACCTTAATATCCCTAACTCCAATTTCAACACAGCGCATTGCTTTCAAACGACTTCAATGACAGTTTGACTGAATGCAGATGCACATCGGCAGGCTGTGAAAAATGCCAAGCACACAGAGCGCATGCGTCGGTCGGTCAGAGCACTTGAAAAACAGAGATATCCTACCCAGTGCTTGCACTCTGATCACAAAATTCTAGTGACTGAATCTCAACAGATATTTATGAATATTTGTGTTAAAACATATAATAAATTTATAATTATCGTCGAACATAAACAGTTGTATGCAACTCGCCTATATTGGTAATTAAGACACTCGTATGGAAATTATAAAATTCGCTTACGCTCGTTTTATAAACATAGTCGTGTCTTAATTATTGCCATTATAGGCTCGTTGCATATTGTACCCTTTTCTCAACGGGGTCGGGGATGAGATGCGATGAAAGTCTATGTGGCGGATTATTTTTACGGCCGGAGGCCCTTACTGACGCCAACATCCTAAGAGGAGTTAATGAGAGATGAAATGAACGATACTGGGAAAGGATGTGGAAGGAAGCGGCCGTGGCCTGTCAGAAGGTACCGTCCCAGCATTTGCCTGGAGTTGAAAATGGGGAATATACGGAAAACCATTTCAAGGATGGACGACGGTTGGGCTTGAACTCACGCCTATCGAGTCCACAGCTGGCTCCGTGATGTTGGGGTAGGGCACGTGCCTCTCATCCGGAAGCCCCAGGTTCGATTCCCGGCTCCGTCAGGGAGTTTAGAATCTGACGTGAGGGCTAGAACAGGGTGCACTTAGGCTCGTGAGGACAATTGAGTAGCTGTCTGACAGTGAGGGAGCGCCGCGGTCAGGAAACCGAGATTTACGGCCGAAGGGACTCGATGCGCTGACCATGCCAAATGGCTGGGCAGCGGTCGCTAGGTAGACCTAGGTCCTTCATGGGCTGTAGTGCCAAAGGGTTATTATTGTTAGAGAACCCACAGAGAGCTTGGCCCCATGGCCTAGCTTTGCGCTTTAGCGAGCGTAGCTAACGCTGTCGGTTACCAGTAAGTTCTTTCACAGGTTAATACATTTGTTCTTGTTGTTATTGATTCATTAAGGGGTTTTGCGACATCGTAGTCATGTAGTTCCCATGCTTGTGGAATTTGTATTATAACCTGTGTAATTATGATGACAGTATTAGTGTATGTAGTCGTAATTTAGATGAGGATTGGGAAGGAGGCGGCCGTGGTCTTAAGTTAGGAACCATCCCGGCATTCGCCTGGAGTAGACGTGGGGGGAAACCACAGAAAACCACTTCAAGGATGGCTGAGGTGGGAATCGAAGCCACCTCTTTTCAGTTCTGCCTCACGAGGCTGAGTGTACCCGTTCCGGTCCTCAGACTAGTATTAAATTCCTTGGCTGAGTCAGCAATTGAACCCGAACCTCCGGGGCGACATTCAATAATGATAACCGCTACACCACAGGTTTGTGTAGAATTGACGACCTGTATCAAAAACATAATTGTAATGTCAACTGAATGTTTAGGTTAAGTTTTTTTATTTTATTAATTGTATTTAGTTTGTTAGTTATTAAGGTTTTAAGGGGTCGCGTGGCTCATGATCGCATGATTAGCGGTCACGTAAATATAAAAGCTTCCTCCCTTCCTTCTGATACAAAGATCCCGCCTGATCCCAAATTTGTTCCACAAGTTGTTTTTTACATGAGGGGCATGCTGAGTCTTGGTAGAAACCACACAGTTTCAGCAGTAACTAACTAACTAACTAACTAACTAACTAACTAAATAACTAAATAAATAAGGAAATAAAGAAATAAAGAAAGGAATAAAGAAAGAAAGAAAGAAAGAAAGAAAGAAAGACAGAAAGAATGAATGAATGAATGAATGAATGAATGAATGAATGAATGAATGAAAGAAAGAAAGAAAGAAAGAAAGAAAGAAAGAAAGAAAGAAAGAAAGAAAGACCGAAAGAAAGAAAGAAAGAAAGAAAGAATGAATGAATGAATGAATGAATGAATGAATGAATGAATGAATGAATGAATGAATGAATGAATGAATGAAAGAACGACAGAAAGAATGAATGAATGAAAGAAAAAAAGAAAGAAAGACAGAAAGAAAGAAAGAAAGAAAGAAATAAAGAAAGAAATAAAGAAAGAAAGGACTAAAGAAAGGAATAAAGAAAGGAATAAAGAAAGGAAGAAAGAAAGAAAGAAAGAAAGAAAGAAAGAAAGAAAGAAAGGAATAAAGAAAGAAAGAAAGAAAGAAAGACAGAAAGAAAGAATGAAATAAAGAAAGTAATAAAGAAAGAAAGAAAGAAAGAAAGAAAGAAAGAAGGAAAGAAATAAAGAAAGAAAGAAAGAAAGAAAGAAAGAAAGAAAGAAAGAATGAAAGAAAGAGAGAAAGAAAGAAAGCAAAGAAAGAAAAGAAAGAAAGAAAGAAAGAAAGAAAGATTAATATATAAATTAGTCATTAATCAATTAATATAATATAAATAAATGAATAAAATAACAAAATATATAAAAAATTCAAAAAATTAAAAATAAATAAAAAAACAAAATAAATAACCTTAATCTCTACTTACTGTAGTATAAAACAAAGTCCCCGATTCATGGATGTTACGGGTAAACTCAAGAACCACTGGATGGATTTGATGCGGTTTTCACCATTCTGTAATGGATTTCTCGAGGATGATTTCTGTAGACAATAATTTATTTATGATCAAAGGAAGCCGAGCAATAACGATTTCAGTGGAAAAGTCGAAAAAAATCTGGCGTCCGGGCGCTTTGAAAGCTTACGTTGGGCAAACCGTTAAAAATATCTAAATACTATGAGTGTAAGAATTGTTCAGCATGAAAGGTTCTACAAAAAAGTCCCAGAGAGCATATGTCTATCTTCAATACATCGCCCACTATGAGTGTTTTTACGTCTTAATTTCTTCCATCCATGCCCATTCAACTACTGAGGCGACAGTTTACGAGCTAGCTAAGGGCGAGTCTATCATCCCTGTTACAGCCTAGCTAGCGGGCGTACCTATTGCCCCAGATACATCCAGCAGCAAACCGTTGAGTCGTGTTGAGTTAAGACTTCTGAGAAGGGTGGTTTTATTTGGAGTTTCCCCGGAAGTGCAACTCGGGTTTTCTTCATTTCGCCTGTGAAACACAGTCAAGTTAAGATTGGATGGAACGGGGGTATGAGTTTCATTCACCTCGCCATTCCCTGGAAGTGAAACTCTCATTTCACCTGTGAACTTTTCGTTCCGCAAAATTTACAGTCAATTTAATATTTGACGGAAGGGGGATTATATTATATTAAATTATACTGATTGGCGTATAATCTCTACTTAGTATAAAACAAAGTCCCCGATTCTTGGATGTCACGGGTAATCTCTAGAACCACAGGATGGATTTTTATGTGTTTTTCACCATTCTGTGAAGGATATCTCGAGGAAGGTTTCTGTAGAAAATAATTTATTTGTGATCAAAGGAAGCCAAGCAGTAACGATTTCAGTGAAAAGGTAAAAAAAGACAAAAAACAACCGTCCGTGCACTTTTTAAGCTTACGCTTGGCAGACCGTTATAAATATCTATATACTATGAGTATAAGAATTGTTCAGCATGAAAAGTTCTAAAAAAAGCCCGGGAGAGCATATCTCTATCTTCAATATATCGCCTACTATAAATGTTTTTACGTTTTCGTTTCTTCCAACAATCTCTATTCAGTTACTGAGGCGACAGTTTATGAGCTAGCTAGGGGCGAGTCTATCACCCCAGTTACAGCATCGCTAGCAGACGAGCATATTGCCACAGATACAGCCAGCAGCAAACTGTCGAGTCGTGTTGAGTTAAAAACTTTAGAGAAGAGTGGTTGTGTTTGGAGTTTCCGTGGAAGTGCAACTCGGCTTTTCTTCATTTCGCCTGTGAAGTTTTCGTTGCGCAAAATTCACATTCAAATTAAGATTGGACGGAAGGGGGATTTGTGTTTCATGCACCTCGCCATTCTTAAATTGGGTCTGACAAGAATTTGTTGCACATGCATCTCCATGACAATATAATTAATAGTCCAGTCAGTGATTTTAACCCTTCATGCCGAGACGTAATACGGATATTGGTCGTTGTTCATTGACATTGAAAAAAAAAACACTTACCACGTAATGCAATCATAACTGTTCCCGGTCGAAGCCGGGTCGGGTTGCTAGTACATTAATAAAGAAAAGTGAAAGAAAGGAATAATTTTGAAATCGAAAATTAGAAAAATATACTCAAGAATTTGAGAGGTAGATCAAGGAACCGAGTAAATATTTCGATTTTTTAATTATTTTGAATTTAAAATGTTCGCATTTATTAAGTAAGATTTAAGATATTTAAATCTTTCGGCCTATAATATACGGTAACTCTCGCCATCATGGGCCAAGGAATCTCATTCTTAACGTGGAATCAGAACCACAGATCGTGACTTCTGTTCCAAAATCTCATATACACTAACCTGGTCCGCGTTGATCAAGAGGCAAGCAGCTGTGCCATCATTCGTCATAATATAATGAACTTAAAGTACGAAGGGTGCAACCATGAGTGATGTCCTACACAGAACCTGCTTCCTTAGTCGTCCCCTACAGTAGACAGGGGATGGGTCGCAAAAGCGATAAAGGAAGATGTTTCATCTTTCAGAAGATGAGTGGAAAGGAATGAAAAGACAAGAGAAAAATTAAGGCAGGAAAACGAGCGATAAGGGCCAAGTAAGGCAGGAAAATGGGAGAAAAGGACAAATTAAGGTGCAAAATGAGGGCAAGGACAAATTAAGGTAGGAAAATAAAGTGGGAAACGCGAGACAAGGACAAATTAATGCGAGTAATTAAAAGCCTCGATTATTTTGATAATTTCATCGTGAAGTAACTCCATTACAGTTACTTAATTTCACGTCGTTACAGTTATAGTAACGGTTGTTAGTTATGGCGGTTGGTTGGTTCCTTAGTTTAGGGGCTGCGACAACGCGGTCATGTAGCCCCGTGTACTTTGGGTGTGTGTAGAATCTGTCTGATAACCGGTGTTAATTGTGATGACTGTATTAGTGTGTGTATCTGTTTTTTTAAATTGAAGTCGGGACTGCAACTTTGAATTTTCAAATAGTTCCTAGTTATGGCGTTACAAGTAACCCGTTACGCCAGTGGGACGTGAAGAACACACAGAAACCTGCTAAGAAACGAGTTTAGAAGTTGCGTAATAATGTACAATACTGTACTTAACGTCCAATGAATGTCGCTCGTATATACTCGTATTATTTATCATTGGAGTGTATTTTTTATTGGCGCACAGGTCAGGTCAAACTGGAATTGAAGAGGATCTGCCATGTTTATTATAGGCCCAGTCATGTAACATTAAACACAGAAAAAACAATTATTTATCCTGTTGAGCAAATATATCCGCCACCACAATGTTTATCTTCGCGACTGCTGAAAATTCACGCTGCAGTGATATACAAGGTTGGTTGGTTGGTTCCCCAGTTCAGGGACTGCGACAACGTGGTCGTGTAGCCCCGTGTACTTCGGGTGTGTGTAGAATTTGTCTAATAACCGGTGTTAATTGTGATGGCTCTATTAGTGTGTGTTATCTGTTTTTAATTCAAGTATGAACTGCTGATATTGAATTTTCAAGTAGTTCCTACTTTTGCCACCAAACGCCACCGTCAACGACTACTATTTCAGACCTTGGTCACTAGATGCCACCGCAGTCGGCTCCTGGCGACGATCGTTGGAACCTAGGAGAGTTATTCAAATGTGTAACCTATAATTTAGCTTCACACAGCTGTAATTAGTGGAAGGTTCTTTAACATGCCTTAAATCTATGACATGGGACCGCCAATTTACTTCCCCTCCGAAGGAAGGCATACTGAGGGATTTTTAAGGCTCTTAAAAATCCGTCGACATCAAGGTTATAACTAGGGCTAAGGTTCTTATGAAAATACATATTCTTTCCCTTCGCTTATACATAACTAACAAGTAGTTCCGTGAAGAAATAAATAGCCTATTTTCATATGTCCTTTTTTTTTTTTTTTTTTTTTTTTTTTTAGCGTATGGCTTTTAGTGTCGGGAGTGTCCGAGGACATGTTCGGCTCACCAGTTTTTGTAGCTGCTTCGAGACGGACACCCAATGGGTGAGCTACAAGTACCGTTGTGGAGGGAAGGAGGGAAGTTGGAATGTAAGGACGAGGAGTTGGAAGGTAGCGGCTGTGGCCTATAGTTAGGGACCAACCCCGGCATTTGCCTGGAAGGAAGATGGGAAACCACAGAAGACCATCTTCAAGGTTGCCGGCGGGGGGATTCGAACCTCCTCGCCTCCCGGATGTGAGCGACTGCCATCAGTCATGCCGTAACCACCACGGCTAACTCACCCGGTATATGTCCTATTGGTCTCTATTAACAATTCGCTCGCCTATGAAAAGGATCGCCATGTTGGATTGTTATGCATGTAGGCCATAAGTTATGCACCTATAGATGAAGATTATTGCGTAGGTTGATTATTCAAGCGTTCACTTCGATGGTATGATTAGGACATAATATATATGAAACCAATTGAACTAAATTAGATGGAAGTGCATTAAAATGCGAATATAGATTTACTGTACCAAGTTTTACTGAGGATGGTTATATCACGTGAAAAATCCATTAAAACGTGTCAACTTCGTTTGGCTGCCATGCTCGTTTTGTACTGAACAGATTTTTAGCCTATTTTCATTTATGAAAATAAAGTAGGCTTATGAGTAGAGACCGGATTTTAAAGGGAAAAATATTCATTAAAAAAGGACCAAAAAGGGGGAAAATATTCAATAAAATAGGACTAAAAAAAAGGGAAAATATTCATTAAAAAGGGATTATTTAAGAAAAGGGAACTGGTCAATAGAATAAAGGAAATAAAAAGGTATGCACAATCAGTTAATCACTTCTATTTAACTTTACTGCATGAAAGAATGGTATCAATTACATGTCCAACATTTGAGGATGTTAAGGATATAGGCCTATTCTCTTTTATGTAGTGTCCTTGTGTTACATTGTTTATTGCATTAAGAACGAATTGAACCTGATGGCATTTAACATTTCAATGTGTTTGAAGGTCAAATTTTGTCTCTTTGAATTTAAAATATCTTTATACAAAGAAAATGAGCGCTCAGCATCAACGGAAACCAGTGGGGAATACTTGGTTTTTACTCTAAACTCTAAATCAGTGCACTTCACTAGTTTTTCAATGTCTGGATTCTTTGCTAAGCTTGCCTTAAGTTTTTCTTTTGCGAATCCCTCAAGCATGTTGTGTTCTTTCAACTACACTCCACTGCGCCTCCTTGGATAAGCACTGTTCTTCCAGTTGCAAGATGGCGGCAGGATGAAACTTGAACGTATGCACTGCGTACAGCTCTGTCTCCAAAGTCGGATCACTCAGCAGGTCCTTCGCTCGACCCACAGCTGCAGATTCAACACCGTCCAAAGACAGTATAAATTCCTTTATCTTAGTGAAATGTTCACAAAGGAAAACAGCACATGAAATCCATGTCCCCCATCTAGTTATGATGGAAACTTAGGTAGTGGTAGGCCTGTAACTCCCTTGTAAAGCTGTATTCTACTTGGAGCTTTAATCAATGTCTTCTTATTGCTTCACATACCCTATGCAAAGCATGAGCAATACAAGTTGTATGGTGAAGATTAGAATACATAGGCTTCAACTGTGGAAATGCTGAGACCACGTATGATGCTTGGTCCGTAACAACTTGCAACACTTTGTTGTACGGTATTCCTGATGGCCAGAGTTTAAAACAACAGTCATTGAAACGCTGCATTATAGATGTCGAGTTTCCTTTTTCCAATTCGTACATGGCAGCCAACATTGGTTATGATGAGTCTCCTGTCAATGGCATCACAAGAATGTTTAGAACAGCTCTTGAAAGTGAATCGGTTGCTTCATCCAAAATGAAGCAAACTGGATGGTCTCCAACAACCTCCTTAACTTTTTGTACATTAGCTTCATAAATTGGTAGTAGTTAACTCTTTCTAAGTGTACTTTCATCAGGGACAGTGCGTTGTGTGTATTTTTCCAAGAAACTCTTCATTGATGGGTTATTTACCTTATTTAAAGGAATTCCACACTGAACAAGGATAACTGTGAGGTCACTGAAAAAAAAAAAACGTTTCGTTCCCTGCTTTTTTGTTCGGCCTTCTGAAAAGATTCCTGTAAAAATGACTGCTTGGAAACTTTCGCACGAATAGCTTTGTTTTTCTCACGTTTGGCATACTTGAGATGCTGAATTATTCTGTCCTTTATATGTTTTCCATCTACTTTAATATCAATATCACATAGAGAACATCGAATAACGGTACCTTCCGTTTCGATTAAATCGTCCTTGAAACTGCTTACCGCTCTTCGCATTTTATTGCTAAAAGACGACTTCGCCATCACTATTACAAGCTACTGCTGCCACTTACCGGTGCGTGCTATTCCCTATGACTCTCTTTCTGCTACTGAGGAGAGCAAGCTACGGTAACCAAAGAGAATAGGCTGTAACTGCTTCACACATTCTGGAGGGGATGCGACGAGTCTAACAACACCTGCGGGTGGGGTGAGGCGGTGCAGTGGGCGAGTTCACTCTGGGGTAGGTTCGGTATAGAACCCGTGTTAATTCTTTCTTCCCTTACGCAACATCGGTATTTTTTGCTGGTATTTTCCCTCAAAGTGAAATAAATTCTTGAGGTTTTGCCGTATATTCTTAAAAAAAAAGGGAAAATAAGGGCAGATGTAGGAGAAAACGGAACAAGGGCTAAAAAAAAAGGGAAAAAAGGGAAGTTAAAACACGGCAATCTTGAGTTTTAAATACAGTTTTAACCCATAGTATCGATTATTCCTTGTTTTCAAAAAAAAAATTAAAAAAAGGTATTCCCTTTAAAATCCGGTCTCTACTTATGAGATGACCTTTTGTGTGTGTGTCTGTCTGTATGTGTGACGGTGTGTGTGATGGTGTGTGTCTCCCCCCCTAATAGCTTCTAAACGGATCGAGCAATTTCAATGAAACGTGGTACGTTCATAGCACTATTCCGGACGACCCCGACCGTGTCATTCAAATTTTGTTACGTCTCACCAATCCAACATGGCGGCTGTGCGAATTATTTCACCAGCATTCAATATCTCCGAAACTATTACAGATCACCCTGGAATATTTTACGGTGATAAAAGGAACTACTAGAAGTTCACGTATGTGACTTTTGAAAACCTGGTAACTACAAAATCAACATGGCAGCCAAGCGAATTTGTGATATTTAAATAGACGTTTCTCGGGATTTAATCAACCAAACGCAAGAAAACTTGGTACATTATATGTTTATACACATTGTAATGCACCGAAATCTAACTTCGTTCAATTGTTTACATAACCACAAGATGGCGGATGTGTGAAATATTTCTTCAGCATTCTACAGTATATATCGGTAACTATTAGCGGTATCACCCTAAAATTTTGTACGGAGACAAAGGGCACTATTGGAAGTTCATCTATAAGACTTTAAAAAACCGGTTAACTACTAAACGTATATGGCGGCCAAGCGAATTTGAAAATTTTAAATAGATTTTCTCGCGATTTGATGATCCAAACGCAATGAAACTTGGTACAGGAATTGGTTATACACATTGTAATACACTGGTATCTAATTTGGTTCAATTGTTTACATAACTTCAAGATGGCGGCTGTGCGAATTTTAAAATTAAATTTATATTTCTTGTGTCGTAATCATGCGATTGAAGTGAAAGTTTGAATAATGAACCTACGCAATAATTGTCCTTTAATGGTACATGACTCTATGGCCTATACATATAACAATCCAACATGACGACCATCCGAAATATTTAGATGGATCTCAACATCTTCGAATCCATTACAGCAATCAATCTGATTTTTTAATGTTCATAGGGGCTATAAACATAAGTTCACCTATAGGACTTTCAATAACCTGGTGATCACAAATCCAACATGGTGGTGACGCGAAGTATAAATATTCACATGGTCGTTTCTCCCAATTTAAGCATCCGAGTGTGGTGACACTTGGTACAGTAAATCCTTATACAAATGTTAATCCACTGGCATCTAATTTTTTCAATTGTTTCCATAACCACAAGATGGCAGCTGTGCGGATTTTTAAAATCTCGTTTTTACTTCTTTTTTCCTAATCATGCGATTGAAATTTGAATACTACACGTAAACAATAATATTCATGTAACAGTACATAACTCTAAGACCTACATACAGTATATAAAAAGTCCTCTCGGCACGCCGGAAGGCGGAGGTAGATTTCACCGGACAAAATAGGAGATAGGCGAAAATAGGCAGAATATGCAGGTTTTCGTAGAAGGATCAGACCTCATTTATCGCGTGAAAGTATTTTATAATTGGAGACTAATTAACTTTGTTTTTCTTCATTTTAAACATATTTTAAACATTTTATTGTCTTATGGGGACGGTAACCTTCTTGTCATTTGGAGTCCATGTTTAGCCTATTTTCAATTTTGAAAAAAATAGGCTTATGAGATCACCTTTTGTCCGTGTGTGTGTGCGTGTGTGTGTGTGTGTGTGTGAGAGGTGTGTGTGTGTCCCCCCTAATAAAATCTAAACGGCTGGAGCGATTTCAGTGAAACTCGGTAAGTTCATAGCACTATTTCCGGCGACCTCGACCATGCCCATCGAATTTTGTTACGTCTCACCAATCCAACATGGCGGCTGTGCGAAATATTTCACTAGCATTCAGTATCTCCGAAACTATGACGGATATCGCCCTGAAATTGTGTACGGTGATAAAGGGTACTACTAGAAGTTCACCTATGAGACTTTCAAAAACCTGGTTACTACATAACCAACATGGCGGCCAAGCGAAGTGGAGACTTTTAAATAGACTTTTCTCGCGATTTAACTATCCAAACGTAATGAAACTTGGTACAGCAAATATTTATACGCATTGCAATGCACTGGAGTCTAATTTAGTTCAATTGTTTACATAACCTCAAAATGGCGGCTGTGCGAAATATTTCACTGACATTCTATATCCCCGAAACTATTACAGATATCACCCTGCAATTTTGTACGGTGATAAAGGGTACTGATACAAGTTTACCTATGTATAATTCATACACCTGTAAAGTACAAAACGAACATGGCGACCAAGCGAATTTGAAATATTTTAATAGACTTTTCTCGTGAGTTAACTCTCTGAGCGCAGTGAAATGTGGTACAGTAAATGATTTTGCAGATTGTAATGTACTGCCATCTAATTTAATTCAATTGTTTACATAACCTCAAGATGGCGGCTGTACGAAATTTTAAAATTAAGTTTTAATTTCTTGTGTCGTAATCATGCGATCGAAGTGAAAGTTTGAATAATGAACCTAGGCAATAAGTGTCCTTGAATGGTACATTACTCTATGGCCTATACATATAACAATCCTAAATGGCAAGCTTCCGTAATATTTAGACGGTTCTCAATATCTATGAATCTTTTACAGCAACCAAACTGAAATTTTTATGTTCATAGAGACTATGAACATATGTTCACCAATAGGACTTTCAGTAACCTGGTGAGCACGAATCCAACATGGCGGCGATGCGAAGTATAAATATTTAAATGGACGTTTCTCGCGAATTAACTATCCGAGTGCCGTGAAACGTTGCACGTTAAATGCTTACACAAATGTTGATCCACTGGCATCTAATTTATTTCAATTCTTTGCATAATCACAAGATGGCTGCTGTGCGTAATTTTAAAATCTCGTTTTTACTTCTTGTGTTCTAATCATGCGATTGAAGTTTGAATACCACACGTACACAATAATCTTAATATAAGAGTACAAAAATAAAAATCCAACCTGGCGACCATCTGAAATATTTAGACGGTTCTCAATATCTACGAATCTGTTACAGCAATTAAACTGAAATTTTGTATGTTGATAGAGGCAATTAACATGAGCAGGATATATGAAACTAGGCTGTACAGTTCTTCACGGAACTACTTGTTATACTTGTGGTCACACTGTCCTTATGCAAGGTTTCGACACTGATGTGTAACTATGTAACGGTCTGTTACTTCTTCGCGCAAAATTATATCTCCCGCAGAGATATTGGTTCCTCAGTTTAGGGGCTGCGACAACGCGGTCATATAACCCCGTGTACTTTGGGTGAGTGTAGAATCTGTCTGATAAACGGTGTGAATTGTGATGGCTGTATTAGTCTGTAATTCAGGTAAGGAATGCAGACGCTAAATTTCAAGCAGTAGTTCCTAATGTTGCTACCAGATACTAACGTCAACGCCACCTAGCTGTGAACTTGGCTACTAGATGCCACCTCAATCAGCAACTCGCAACGAACGTTGGAACTTCCCCTCCAAAGGAAAGCTTACTGAGGGATTTTTAGCGCTCTTGGAAAATCCGACGACTTTGGCCGGCTTTGAACGCGTGACCTTGGGCATAGAAGTTCAGCATGCTACCAGTTACGTCACCGAAGCCGCTTCACACTTAGTCAGATGGAAATCTGAATCTGATCTCGCGCAAGTGCGTTGTCATGGCAACGTCTGATGGCTCATCCCTCATCAATTTAGTAGTGTTGCCATGTCAACCACTGATAGCTCTTGGCATTTTCTTATAATTCCGAAATCATTTTTCTCATCCCTTGGCGCAATGGTGGCTCATATCAAAAATTCTTTCAGACAAACGTTTTAGTTAATTATTAGGGGAATATTGTCCATTTCGTACGGTTTTGATATTGTGCCTATTAGGAGAGATATGATTAATGTTTCCCGAAAACCCCACTTTTTCCCTCCCCTTTGGTCAATGGTTGGTGCTATCAAAAAACGTTTCAAACATAAATTTCTGAGCTTTATCCGACACATAGTATGAACTTTGAACGGATTCGATATTTCACATATTAAGCGAGTTATAGCAATATTTCATTTTTTCGAAAAAAAAAGTCCCCCATTTTCATCCCCTTCGACCGATTTAGCCCAGTAACGAACTCATCCGAGATTTTATGGGTATACATATTCGGTAAAAAATTCAAAGTGATTGGTGCAAAATTACGGCAGTTATCGTGTCCACAAGAAACTGATATACATATATACATATATTACATAAATTATATATAAACTTTTGAACTGACGGTGGTTTTGGGGTCTGGGGGATGTGAAAGGCGAAGATATGTCGAAATTTTCCGGAAATCGAAACATGGTACCCATTGCAATAGTTAGCTCTCTAATGAAATCTACCTAAAATACTACCGTCAACGACACCTAGCTGTGAACTTGGCTACTAGATGCCACCTCAATCAGCAACTCGCAACGAACGTTGGAACTTCCCCTCCGAAGGAAAGCAAACTCAGGTTTTTTAGCGCTCTTAGTAAATCCGACGACTTCAGCCGGGTTTGAACCCGCGACCTTGGGCATAGAAGTTCAGCATGCTACCAGTTCCGATACTGAAGTCGCTTCCCACAAACATATGAAAACTGAATATGATCTCGTGCAGTGGCGTTGTCATAGCAACTGCTGATGGCTCATCCCTTATCAATTAAAAGTAAAGTTGTCATGGCAACCTCTCTTGGCACTTGGCATTTTCTTATAATTTAAATCATTTTGTTCACCCCGTGGCGTAATGGTGGGTCATATCAAAAATTCTTTCAGACAAAAGTTTTAGGTAATTATTGGAGGAATATTGTCCATTTTGTGCTGTTTTGATATTGTGCCTATTAACAGAGATATGATTAATGTTTCCCGAAAAACCCACTTTTTCCCACCCCTTTGGTCAATGGTTGGTGCTATCAAAAAACTTATTTGACATAAATTTTTGGCCCTTATCCGACACATATTATGAACTTTGAAGGGATTCGATATTTCATGTATTAAGAGAGTTATAGCGATATTTCACTTTTTCGAAAAAAGCCCCCCATTTTCACCCCCTTTGACCGATTTTTCCCATTAACGAACTCGACCGAGATTTTATAGGGATACATATTATGTAAAAAATTCAAAGTGATTGGTGCAAAATGACGGCAGTTATCGTGTCCACAAGAAACTGATATATATATATATATATATATATATATAGATAGATACATATATACATAAATTATATATAAACTTTTGAACTGACGGTGGTTTTGGGGTCTGGGGGATGTGAAACGCGAAGATATGTTGAAATTTTCCGGAAGTCGAAACATGGGACCCATTGCAATAGTTAGCTTTCTAATGAAATCTACCTAAAATCCAACATGGTGACCATCCGCAATATTTAGTCGGTTCTCAATATCTACGAATCTATTGCAGCAATCAAACTGAAATTTTGTAATTTGATAGAGGCAATTAACATAAGTGGGATATATGAAAATAGGCTGTATAGTTCTTCACGGAACTACTTGTTGAATGTCACATAGATGAACTTATAGTATAGTAGTATCCTTTATCACGGTACAAAATATCGGGGTGATATCTGTTACCGTTGCGGAGATATAGAATGCCAGTGAAATATTTCGCGTGGCCGCCATGTTCAATTGGTGAAACGTATCAAAATTTGAAAGGCATGGTCCACGTCGAACGGCGTAGTACTATGCAGTTACCGAGTTTCATTGAAATCCCTTTGGCTGTTCATATTTTATTAGAGAGACACACACACGCATACGCGGACAAAAGGTGATCATATAAGCCTATATTCTTCAGAAATGAAATTAGACTAAGAAAGATAATTGTCCATGCATCAGAACCTGAGCTATCATATAATTACATTTTATTGTTACATATTTGACCATAATCACATTTTTACATACATTTGCTTTTTAGGTAAACTTACATATTCTGTCTCTTACTGTAAAAAATATACAGTATATTTTTTTGCAAGTGAAACATACAGTAAATCAAAACAGACTGTATGAATATTTGTTCACTAGAAACTCAGGTAGCCTACATGAAACGGATTTTCCAAGCAATTCATAAGCTGCTGAGAAAAGGCCAGGGAAGAATTCCATGAAATATATTAGTAAAGATAAGGGAATGGACACCCTGCCGGAGACTCACCCCAGTTGTCCAGTGAATGCCTGAGACTCAGCTTTTCAACCTGTTGTTTTCAACCTGTTGTTCAGAAAGGATACTTACTATATCTCGTTGCACACCACAAACGAAACGTGCCTGTCACAAAACTTATTCTTGTGTTCGTACGCATTTTCTCAGACACTAATGGCATTTATTTAAATTAGCTATACAGTAATATGGGCATGCTTAATTATTTAATTAATTAAGTAATTATTGTACCATACTTTATTTTGCAAAAGGTGCAATGAATAAATGAGGAAACTTCAAGTAATATCATATGTAATGTACCATTTATATAAAAATTAATTCTTCTTCTTCTTCATTTTCTTCTTCCTGGCGTTGTTCCCAATTATTATTGGGGGTCCGCCACTCTGCACCTCGCTCTCCATTTGTTGCGGTTTTGCTGCATCTATAGGACGAAGATCTTCGATGCGCATATCGTCGTGTAGGGAATCCATCCAACGCCTTTTTGGTCGACCTGGAGGTCTTTGTCCATCAGGCTCGAGAGCAAGTGACTTGCTTACGATGGACTCTGTATTTGCTCGGGCTACATGCCCGTACCAACGCAACCGAGTCTCCCTCATTTTGGCTGGAATAGGGGCAATTCCAAGAGTATGGCGGACGTCTTCGTTCTTAATATGATCCAGCCGTGTAATTCCCAAGGACCATCGTAGCATCCGCATCTCCATTGGGCGCAAGGCTTATTCATGTTTCTTTGTATTAGGCTAGCATTCAGCTCCATACAAAGCAACAGGGCGGACGACTGATTGATAGATCTTAGTTTTGAGGCGCAAAGGGATCTTGCGGTCATAGATAAAACCTGTGACCTGGCGCCACTTCATCAATGCAGCATTCACTCTTGCACGGGCATCCGATACTGTGTCACCATCAGGTCTCACAACGGAGCCAAGGTATCGGAGATGTGAAGCCTTTGGTAGTGGGGTGCCATCTACTATGATGGTCCCATCTGTCTGGGAACCACATTCAAGGTACTCAGTCTTAGTGAGGTTGAGCCGTAGTCCAAAGTCACAGAGTCTCGCATTCCTGAGGTTGACCAAGTGCTCTAGATCATTGCGGGTCTCGCTTGCAAGCATGACATAATCGGCGTACAGTAATGTCCATGGTGGTTGCCTCTGCAAATTGGCAGTCACTGTATCCATGCTTAGGATAAACAAGAGTGGAGATAGTGCAGATCCCTGGTGAACGCCAACTCGAATATCGAACTGTTTGGTGAGGCCAGCAGCACTGCGTACAGAGCTAGTTGTATTGTTGTAGAGGAGTTAGACCCAACGCACATAAGCTTCTGGTACTATGCCCAAATCCAGTTGCCTAGATTTGAGGGTACAGGCCACAATGCTAAGTCCAGAATTGAAAGTTTGAATAGCGCGCGCCAAACCTTCTTAGAAGGAATTGGAAGCTTTCGACAGCCAAGAAATGGTTAAGTGACGTAGGCTGAGAGCGTCATAGTCGAGGCTAAATGTCATTAAATATTTCTCTATGGGGTAGAATCTTGAGACTAACATCAGATTACTGGCACGGACAAGGGAGGAAGAATGTGCTTTATTTCGAGGGAATTGATTGAGCGAAAGCTGAGATATGAGATGTTTTAGAGATCCAGCATTTTTTCGCGCAGTGACCTCGTGTAGCCCGCTGAGGAGTATATAAGGCACGCCTGCCCGAGCTAAGTATGTTCACTTCTCCATAGGCACTCCTTTGTTATGGATGTTCTCTTCTCCATAAGCACTCCGTTGCTATGGATGTGTAGTACTTCGTAAGCGCTCTAGCCGCTAAACACTCCACGACTCCCAACACTGTTATAATCTTCGTGCACATGGTTGCAAATTCTTCGTTATTAACAGCACAGTTGCTGGGACTTAGTGTTTCGACAGTACATGGTTACTGGTATTAGGAAAGTGTTAAACATTTGAGTGATCTTCGAACTTTTCAAATGTTATCACCGAAGTGATAAACATTTGTGGCACTGGTAATTATTTACTGCTACAACTGGACATATGGTAGACTTTGTATACATTTCTTTCTTCTGTCCATAATTATTCACAGCTGGATTATTTAATCCAACAGTCAGAGGACAAGCTTTTGTCCTGTTAGTGGACCAGCCAAGATAAATCTGTACTTTTATTACCATTCTTGCACAGTACAATTCTTTAGCCGATATTGGGAATACAGTTTTGCCGTGCGCAATCTGGAGAGTGAGAAACTCTGCCCAGCAAACTCGACAGAATTTGTACTAGTGGTGAACAAGATTATACGCGTATTAGGAGTACTGAACACATCACAGTTGGGTCATGTTAATAATTTTCATCATGGATCATTTTTATCAGACCCACGTCAACTTCACTTCAGCTTTTGAAGCTGGTAACATTTTTCTTCAAGATATTCGGGCTTCAAGTATGAATACCGCTATGTCTGTGTAAGACCATTGCGGATATAAAATGGAGGCCGATACAAGATTATAAATACGTGTCCTAATGGGGACAAGAAGACTTAATAATCTGGTTCAGACCAGATTACAAGCATCAAGATCTACAAGAATGTAAGCTACAATTTGCATTATTTTTTATGCGTAGTTAGCTGGATTTCTCATATTTTTCTACAGTCTTACCAACACATATTTTCTCTTCATCGATATGCTTTTGCTGTTGCAAATATTTTTCTTTTGCAATAGAAGCTTTGATCTGAGAAGTTTTTACTCTCAGAAGTCAATGATTCGAAATTTATGGACGAGCAGAACGAACATTTATTTAATTTTGATATTTTTCTAATCACGGTCATCAGCCGTCGTAGCTGAAGATTTAATAATAAATTTAAGTTGAGGAATGGATATTTATCCATTACTTAGAAGTCGAGGATGATATTCCCCGAACAGTTTAACAACTTTAAATCCTTTTGTTGAGGAAATAATAATAATGTTGATTTAATAATAATTATTATTTTTCTATTTACTGAGATAATAATAATATTTGTGATTTCTAATAATCATTATCATGTAGTGTGATTTATACATTTGACATTTAAAACAATATTCTAAGTTCGGGTACTTGTTGATTCCGAAGGTTAGTGGTTAACGCATGCCCACAAATAAATAACATATTAATTCAGTGGAATTATTTCACACTCGCATTATGCTATAAATCTTTGAGAAGACACGGAAAGTAATGATACGGGAAGCTAAAAGCATGTATAAAACAGGGTTTTTGCTAGAGTTTGTATAAAAATAAAATCATTATTGAGCAACATCTTTCAAAACGTTTGGCTAAGAATAGACACGGTGTGGAGTTATTCATGTTTTAAACTGATGGTAAAAATTATTATTGTAAACTCATTGGTGGAGTTTACTAATTCATAAATCTTCCAGTTGTCGTAACAAGCAAATGCTTGATTATTCTGTATAATTTGGGAAGAAATAATTGTTGTGTGTGCAGAGAGTTAAATATGCCATTCTGAGTGAGCAATTAAGTCGCAGGAATGAGGTTGTGTGAAATGAAGCACCAATCATATTGTAGGTTGGATGTCTTTGAATTTAGTAGAGGAGTCGATTTTAGCCACACTTTCGTCGAGATATAACCAAAGGTTATTTTGTTGAGCCATCATTTTCAATTCACAGTTTACCCACGTGTTCCAGAAGTATTCCTAGCAGGGGCGGCTGGCTCTAACGGGCCAGTGGGCCAGGGCCCTCCTTGCCATTAACCTACATTAGTAATTCATTTTTAATCCTTAACGCTCGAAATACTGGCCGAGTTGTGCGCTCCTCACTATGAAAATGTACCAGTATGTTTGAATAACGCGCCACATATCTTGTCACGTAATTCGCCTTGCTGCTGGCTGCTTGGGGCCCAGGCCTTACTGGGCCCAAGACTCCATTCAACTACGAACAAGGACAGGTCTATTGCGCGTGCGCGCAAACGCTGTTCTAACGTCGGCTATGGGCCCAGATATTGCGAGCCCACGGTTACAAGAAAGAATAACAAATGGAGAAGTTGTATGGGCTCTGGAGAGAACGTTGGAATGCCGAACTGCTACGTCTGCTTCGAACTTACATCATCTATGGCCATACCCTGCCCCTTACCACCCCTTTCTCGCAGATTACCTACCGATGCTTTTTGAAATGATTCGCAAGACGACCGCTAGATAGCAGCAGGTATCGGAGGCAAACAGGACACTACCCTGTTGTCATTAGTTCCAAGGTTACGTAAAGAGGTCTCTTTAGGAATTCAGTGACGAGCGTTACCAATTAAATAATTTTGTTTTTCACCTAGGCCTAGAGTTTTTGACAAATGTCTTAGTGATAGGCTATTATACATTTGGAATTAAATAGCGATTTAGAGGGATATTTAAATTATATTAAATGTAGAACATAACATTTTCCCTAATGAGACAAAATTTAATGGTTATTGACAAACACCTAGCGTGCTAGCGAGTAGCGATGCTGTGCATGTTGAATTTGGTAACATTGTCCACAAACATTTGTGACGATAAGCGTTGAAATAGGTGTACATTAAGCAATGAATACGGTGGATTATTTAATAAAAGTGCCCTTTTCTTCTCATTCACTCGAAGATAAAATAAAGATTAAGGAATTAGGGAGACCGACGCCAGTTCTGAAAGTAGAACAATTGTGCAAAGATAAACGGCGGGAGAGAGTGAGGAAGTTCAGTCCTGAATCGTACAACAAAAATGATTGGCTATGTGGTTGTGAAGTTAGAGATTCGTTCTTTTGCTTTCCATGTTTGTTATTTGGAGGGGAATCCTCTTGGACTAAAAATGGTGTGACAGATTTGAAACATTTAGTGGACAAATTACGAAAACACGAGTGTTCTGCCGACCATAAGGACAACGTAATGAATCTTGCTGTGCTAGGGAAAGCAAACATTTTAAATCAACTGAGCACTGCTTACAGGCTTCAAGTTCAGCTTCACAATGAAAAGGTAAGAGAGAACAGATATGTGCTATCTCTTCTTATTAACTGTGTCCGATTCTGTGGGGCTTATGAACTTGCCCTCCGTGGGCATGATGAATCAGTGACGTCATCTAACCCTGGAATTTTTCGTGGACTTGTGGATTTTAGTGCAGAGCTTAATGAATCATTGAAGACTCACTTAGAAAAAGCAAGTGCTTTTAAGGGAACTTCCAAAACTGTCCAGAATGAATTACTAGATTGCATGCTTCAAGTATGCCATGACCACATATCTGAAGAGATAAGAAATGCCGATTATGTAGCTATTATAGCAGATGAGACAAGTGACGTTTCCAACACATTTCAAATGGTGCTCCTTTATCGGTACCTGATAAGTGGCAAGATCGTAGAGAGATTTTGGCGTTTTTTGAATCCTCCTGAACATAATGCAGAGTCGCTCACCTCTTGTATTTTGAAGGAAATTGACATTCATTTAAAGGACTCTCCACATAAGCTAATATCTCAGAGCTATGATGGAGCCTCTGTGATGAGTGGTAACGACCGAGGTGTACAAGCCCGAGTTAGAGAACAATATCCTCTTGCATTTTATATTCATTGCCATGCACATAAACTTAACTTAGTAATGTCCAACGCAGCCTCCATCAACCGCAGTGTCCGTATATTTTTTTCGAATCTGTCAGGAATATGCACTTTTTTTTCCCATTCACCACAAAGAACAAAGATATTGGATGAAGTCGTAGGCCAGCGTCTTCCAAGAGTAGCTCCAACCAGGTGGAATTTTAATTCAAGGGCAGTGAATACAGTTTTCGAACACCGGGTTGATCTAATAGCTTGCATGGAGGAAATTGAAAATCGGAATGAGATCAGGCAACCATCAACTATTTCTCAGGCGAGTGGGCTTAAGTACATCTTGTCTGATGGTACGTTTGTGTTCTGGCTGTCATTTTTCCATAAGATCATGCCACATGTCGATATTTTGTATTGTCAACTCCAGAAGCGATCTATCGACCCAGTGCAAGTACAGGAAGATCTGAAACGTTTCAAAAGACAGATCCAAATGGTCCGAGAAAATGTAGAAGAGGTGCATGTGAACGAAAGCGATGGAGTGACCAGAAAGAGGAAGCATGAAGACCGTTCACCCAATCGAGTTCGTGAAGCAAAGGAAGTTTGCGATGTCATCATCAGCCAAGCCATGGAACGATTCTCCTTCACTGGGCATCTTAGCGCATCTAACCTGTTCATCGTAGAAAAGTTCCGAGATTACAATGCCATTTTCCCTTCAAAAGACTTAAGAATCGCAGTTGAATCCTTCCCGTTTCTGAACGAGAAGCAGCTCAAAACTGAACTTGAACTCATTTATAGGAGAGAGGAATTTAGAGCTGTGTCCGGAGCTATTTCATTCCTGGGGTTCATAATGAACGCGAATCTCGCTAGATTATTTGAAGAAACAGTTAAACTTCTTAAAATACTTGTAACCATGCCAATGTCAACATCGGAAGCAGAGAGATGTTTCTCGACTCTGAAACGCATAAAAACGTTTTTGCGGAACACAATGCTCCAGGATAGATTGTCTGCTTTAGCCATGCTTTCAATTGAACGGAATCTCATCATGGACATTCCTGATTTTAACAACAAAGTTATAGACAAGTTTGTTCAACTGAAAGACAGAAGAATGGATTTTTCTTTCCGGGTAGTTTAAGCTTTCAAGCAACAGTTCAACATTAGATTGAACAAGATGTACTGTATGTAGATTATTTTTGTGAATAATGAAAACCTGTACAGGAACCACGAAGTGAGCCCGTGTTCGTATTTAGGACTAACTATGTTACTACTCGACATCAACTTAAGTGAGATTTTTTAAATTTGTAAATAACTAGTGCGGTAATATATGAATAATAATTTGCAGAAGTCTGTTTTCTTGCAGACAAGCGTATTCGTACTATCCTTTAATTGACTTCATTTTGAATATGTGTAAGTGTAATGCAGTCATGAACTACACAGCACAACAGTGATCATTTTCCATGAACAGTCTCACCTGATTTGCGGTACATGACATCAGTAGTACAACTGCAGCAACGTCTGTCAGGAGATAAAAAGGTACAGACATAACCCTTTTCGCAATTTTTACTGTGCATGATAATTTATTTTGTGTGCCCTCCCAAGCTCTAAGACCACCAGCCGCCGCTGATTCCTAGTAATTGCTTACCCGAGAATTGTTATTGTTAAACTTGTACCTTTCATTACGAAAAGACTTTACCATTGTCTGGATGCTAATTATGATCATGTGATTTTTGTCGCATTTAAATCGAATGGGCCGATGCTGTTAATTATTTAAAACTGTTACTTCTTAACAACCACTACCAACTGAGAGGATTTTGCAATTTTAAAAAATATATAAACATTTTGCAAATAAGTTTGATGATTAACATATTTGACATTTTGTCAAATTATTGTAATTTTGATAATATTAAATCAAATTGTTTTATGGTAAATTTTCTGAATAATATTTCCAATTTTCTAAATAATATTTCCAAGTGATAATTAATTTATTAAATGGTTGAATCCATATGGAATTGAATTTATATTTTGTTGATAATAATATTTTGACAATTATATTTATGATTGAGTCTAAAGCTCTGAATAGACTTTGGATCGAGAACAGTTGATTCAATAAATATTTTCTGTTTATCGAAGTTCGTCGAATCCAAATGCTCGAAAGACCATGTAAATGATATTGTGTTGTATTTCTTGTTAATAACTTTGTATTTGAACAAATCTTGAGATAACTGAATCCTGAAGTGTTAGTTAATTTGCTACGATTTTTTGTAAAAGTGAACTGTGATATATTTTCAACGAGTGATAAAAAAAAAATCATTTCAATATGTGAATACTCAAACAATATAGGGATCAGTAAAGACAATTAAATTTGCACTGACAAACCCCTACTACTGTAAATAATTCTTTTGAGCGAAGTCAACAGGACTATTAATTTGACCTTCGTCTCAATTGTTAAGTGTTCATGTGTTGGTGAAATTGTATATTTTGTACATAACATATGATTCGTCATTCTTTTTTTATGCCATTTTGGCAGACTCTCAGTCAATTTTAAAGTTTTAAATAAAATGAGATTAATTTTATCGGATGCATTCATTTCAGAAAATCTCCTTCTATCGTTATTGTTGCATCGAGTCGAAAATCAGTAAAGCATTTTTTTATTGAGTTATTGCAGTCACTTTAACCCATCTGGCGCACCGGGATATTTTGATTCTCGTGCTGACTGATTTTTGGTGAAATGCATATATGGTCGTCCGGACTTCGGTCTGAACGGGCACAGTTCGCCATGAGATCGAAGAGAATACCATATAAGCTGATGGGGAACCCGGTCGTATGGTTTCTCCAGATCCAGAAAAGCGATGTGAATTGTCCTTCTTTTCTCCATCTACTTTTCTATCAGAAGCCGCATTTCATGGAAAGCATCAGTTGTTCCGCGACCTTTCATGAATCCACACTGGTTAGGCGAGATGGTAACAATGCTACGTAAGCGAGTGTTAATCACTCGTTATAGAATCTTCATTATGTGGCATAGGAGCACAGATAGTTACATCGCCCTTGCCTTTCCATATTGGTACTGTGACGCTAGTTTGCCAAGCTGACGGGATCTGGTGGCTCGCAAGGCATTTGTTTAAGAACTCTGCTAGGAACTCTGCAGTGGCATGACTCAACTGCTTCCATAGCTCTGCAGGAATATCATCAGGGCTGGTTGCCTTGCCATTCCTCAAGGCGTGGATCGCAGTATTGACCTCGGCAGGTGTGATAGGTGGAACTGCACCTTGTACAGGTTCGGCTAATGGAATCGGTGAGTGTGGGAATTCCTCATTATAGATAGAATTGAAGTGTTCATGCCATCGTTGAAGGATCTCTGTTGGTTTTGTTAGAAGATGTCCGTGCTTATCCTTGATATGCATGACATGTCCTATGTCAACTGTGGCACGATGACGAGATCTGGCTAGCTTGTAAATATTATTGACCCCAGTAGATTCCTCTAATTGTACTTAGTTGCTTGGATTTAGCAACTGCAACAACGTGTTTTGCATCGGATTTGAGCTGACGATATTGAGTTAGAACAGCATCGGTTATTGTTCTAAGCCACTTTTTGAGAGCAGTTTTCTTAGATTTCACAGCTCGACCACGATATTTAGTTTTTCAGGCAAATACAAAACAGATACATTTTCAACATAACTGCGCCACACATTCCAATGTTTTTCTATACTATACCTAGCTAATACTCATCAAGAATTTTTATAACCTAACTGTTTCAACAAACAGAAGACTATGTACATATTTTCACATACACATTCCTCATTTCTACGCTGTTTTCCAACACGTTTTTATGTTTAATTTACAAAATGTGTTGTAACAGATGTGTTTTTAGGAACATTTTACTATGTGAACTTAAGATACAGTACTACCCATAATATAAAAGCTATAATAAATAAGATCGTGTGGCCTCGATGCCGGGTGAAAGCCTTTTTATTTGACACCAGAACGGTAGCTTGCATGTCGAATTTCGTTGTTCCTTGAATCAACATGAAAGTCAAGGAGGTTAGATATCTAAGCTCCTTGAACACTATAGCGCTTTCTAGTAGAGAAATGAGGAACTTTGTGTTGGCGGAAACTCCCGAGATTACTTTTGCCATTATGAACACGGCCTACTGAATTCAAATGAGTTATTTGACATGCCAACATCGTATGACATGAATGAAGTATTTTTGCCACCTTTCAAAAATCACTTACCACGGCCAGGAGCAAACCTGAAAGCTTGGGGTTAGTAGACCGACACGTTGACCACTCACCCACCGTGGCAAGCTAATACTCATCAAGAATTTTTATAACTTAACTGTTTCAACAAACAGTAGACTAATATTTTCATATGCACATTCCTCATTTCTACGCTGTTTTTCAAGACAACATTTGTAGGCTTAATTTTCAAAATTTATTTTAACAGATCTGTTTTTTTTTTTATATTTTACTATGTGAACTACTCATCAGATACCAGCTCAAGAAGGTTACAATATGACCGAAACCGGTACGGTTTTCAACGAAATAAGTATTGACTTTGGGTGAAAATTAATAGTTTATTATAACTATCTCGTCAATAAGGTATCGGGCTATCAAGGTCATTTTTATGTCATTCTATGAAAACTATTAATTTATTTTTCATAATCTTCACTGAATAACATGAGGGAACTTGCGGGGCACTCTGTGGTGTTTTCAACTGTAGTTTTACCCTCAAACCTGATCACGTTGTCGGGCCTGGTAACTGGAGAGCCCTGTCTGCCCGAGGCGATCCGGGAGGGTGCTTTGTAATGTGGACCCCGTCCCTCCGCTCACACGACCTAGGCTATCACATAGTCTACCACAAGTTACACTCCATGGATATGATTCTGGGTAGCGGGAGTCTACAGAGATGTGCAAAGTATTAAACTCGACATCAGGTTTTAAAAAAATTGTATTTTTACTTTTCACGGCTTAATGCACTAAATATGTCTGTAAGGCGTTGAAATTACTTCAAATGTATAGCCAAGAGTCTTAATTATATTTTCATTAACCCTGCGTTACTCGGGCACGGTCTCACGGTCCGGGCGAAGGTTGTTTTTGTTATTAAATAGCTATAAGTTGGCAAGAAGTGCGGCGAGCCCGTATAGCTTCAGTTTCCGACCCCCCAACCCCACCCTACTGTTTCGTTCAGTCTGCGGTGTGCCTTTAGTTGTAACAGTGCTGTTTTCTCCAAGCCCGGTTTGTCATTCCGTGCGTGAGTGTTTGTGCTTTTTCAACTTTTTAGAATGGACTGTTATGTCTAAATCCTAAACAAAATGAATCATAATGAGGAGAATAGGGTTCTTCGTCTACTAATTGGAGTGTCAAGTGAACCTGATATATTTGACGTTCTTCTGGAAGAAACGGATTCACACGGAAAAGTGCCAGTGTGTATGTGTAAAAGTATCAGATGTTTACAGGGTTGACAATATGCTAATCAAACGTTTTCTAAGTCATTTTCAAAAGTAATGTTGTTTGATAAGTTATTTCCAGTAAAAAGGCTTTTCATATATTATAATAGTTCTATAATTATAAGTTTTTGGTTTATAATCACACATATTATTGTAGGTTTGTACTTACGTAAAACAGGTCATTACCACTAGCATACTTCTATACTTCTTATGTAAATTAGAGTTTGCCAAAAATATCAAAATTTGTTCATTATAACCTAATTTTATCAATGAAGAGAAAACACGGACTCGGAGACCGTGCGCGGGCCTTGGTGTAACTGTGTTACCGTGGGTAACGCAGGGTTAAAGAAACTAGGGGCTTTGGTGGCGTAGTTGGTAGCATGCTGAACTGCTGTGCCCAAGATAGCGGGTTCAAACCCGGCCGAAGTCGTCGGATTTTTTTAGAGCGTTAAAATCCTTCAGTATGCCTTCCTTCGGAGGGGAAATAAAGATGGCAGTCCCATTTCATAGGTTTATGGCATGTAAGAGTTCCTTCCACAGACTAAACTTGTGTGAAGCTAAATTTCTAGGTTGGAACGCTCTATCAAAGTACCAAAGTTCACCACTAGGTATCATTGACATCTGGTAGCGAAAGTTGGAACTACTTGAAATTGAATGGAACTTGTAGCTCACCCTATGGGTGTACGCTACAAGCAGCGAGCCAACATGTCCTCAGACATGTCCTCAGACACTCCCGGCACTAAAAGCCATACGATAAATAAATAAGAAAATGAGGAAACTCAAAGTAAAACGAAGTTTTAGAATATCCACTAACAGAGTACCGTTAGCTTTGCTAATGCAAAATGGCAAACGTTTTCTTTTGATTACTCCACTCTACTATTCGTTTGAAATTAGAGCCGAGAGATTTGGAGTCTTTTAACTGATGATCCGTTTTTAAACTATTCAAAATTTCATGAACCGTGGAATGAAATCACCCGACTTATAGGGTACATTCTAAAGTCAATAATTATAATAATAATAATAATAATACTAATAATAATAATAATAATAATAATAATAATAATAGCGTAGGGATGTGGCGACCCCATCGTCCAGTGGGTGGCCACTGCAATCAGCCACCCGAGTATTGGTGGGATAACCATACCTTTTTCGAGTAGGAGGAAATGCCTGCTCTTAGCCGGAAGACATCATGAGGCCCTCCAAGGCTCACAACCTTGGTAGTATTTTGGTCAGTGCGAAATATCACTGACCCCAATCTACAGTTTTTCAACTGTTCAAAGCATGGAGAAAAATTCAGCAGAAGCTACTACCCCAGGTGGTAACCAATCCACCTTCACCTTGAGTGAAGCATGCCGGCCTTCGGATTCTGGGGAGCCTGCGCAGACATGCGTGGAGGAATCGGAGACTCCAGGAAAGATCAGATTCAAACGCCGGATTTTTTTTGCTACTTTCAACGCAAACTCACTTCTTAAGACCGGCAAACTCAAACAGGTTACTGATGTCTTGTCCCGATATCAGATATTGATCGCTGCAATTCAGGAAACCAGATTCACGGATGAACAGTGCTTCGAGTCACAAGGTTATAGAATCTTCAAAGGCAAGACCGGTAAACGTGTGGTAAAAACCATCCCACACTTAGGCACAGCATTTATTGTCAACAGGAAGATTTTGGGTTCGATTGTGGACTTCACATCCCCTAACAGCCGTGTCTCTACGCTTTCTTTTCGGTGTACAAATAGAGTTTACACAATGGTGAACGTACATGCGCCAATCAATCAGGCGAATAAGAAGGACCCGGAAGGAACAGACGCATTCTGGGAGGAGATAGAATATATCCTCTCAAAGATACCTGACAAACATACCATCATTCTGCTAGCGGATTTCAATGCCCAGCTTGGCAAAGAACGAAAATATCAGAAGATTATTAAGACGAGTGGGAGAGGAGAGATGTTTCTGGCGACTGTTAATGAAGAGAAGAGATAGGTTGGTAGGACACATACTAAGACACCCAGGAATAGCAAGCTTAGTTATGGAAGGAAGGGTCGAGGACAAAAACTGTAGGGGTAGACCAAGGTTAGAATATGTTAAACAGATTTCCTCGGATGTAGGGTGTCGGAGCTATGTAGAGATGAAACGATTAGCTCAGGACAGGGAGGCACGGAGAGCTGCATCAAACCAGTCAAAAGACTGAAGACTCAAACAACAACAACATTGGAAACTACCCAGCTCACAAGAGAACTAATCGTAATGGAGAGAGGCTTGTGGAGTTATGCAGAGCATTCAATCTGGTCCTAAAGTCAACGGCGTTCAAACACCTACCCAGAAAACAGAAGACCTGGATTTCTCCAAACTCCAACCTTGATGAATTCCAAATTGATCATGTCGCCATTGCACGGAAAGCACAACGAGAGATCCAGAACGTAAAGTTTCTGAGAAGTGGCAACTTAGACTCGGATCACTACCTATCGCAGATCAAAGTTAGGCTAATTCCAAGAAATAACAAGAAGATTACTCCAAGAAAAGCTGATAAGTTTGACAGAGACAAGCTAAGGAGCAACCAAGAATTCACCCACAAGTTGGAAACTTTAAATCCAGAGAATTGGGAACAATTACAAGAGGCTATAGTCAGAACAGCAAAGGAGACTGTCCCACTCACAAAATCAAGAAAGCAACTTTGGTGGGATCATGAATGTGATACAGCAGTTCAGCTAAGACAGGTTGCGTGGCAGAAATGGAATTGTCACAAAAATGAAGAGAACAGGGTCAACTTCCTAAACGCGAGAAAATCTGCATCAAAAACCATCCGTGGCGTGACAGATTGAGCAAGACTTCCAGAAAAATAACACACGTAACTTCTATAAAACCTTCAAGCACAGTCTGAACAAATACAACCCCCCAAGTCTACAGTTTAAAGATTCCAACGGGAAATTAGCTCACAATGATAAAGATAATTGTCAGATTCTAGCAAGTTATTTTGAAAAACTCCTCAACTGTGAGGCTCCTGAGACCCCTTTCGTTTATGAAATAAATCCAAACATCCACCCTGATTCGTCCCCTCCTACTAAGGCTGAAATCACGAAGATCATCCAAGAGCTGAAGGCACCGGGTGAAGATTTGATAATTGCTGAACTGTGGAAACATGCAGGGGAAAAAGCAGTCGACAAGCTTGTTCCAATTATTCAAGAGATCTGGGAGAGCGATAAACTCCCAAGTGGATGGACCTCTGCCGTAATTCATCCACTACATAAAAAAGGGGAGAAAACCGATGTGAACAATTACCGTGGCATCTCTCTTCTACCAATAACTTACATGATCCTCTCAAAAGCTCTGCAGAATAGGGCGGAACAACAAATCGATCCACAACTGGGGGAATACCAAGGGGGTTTCAGAGAGGGACGATCATGTGCTGAGCAGATTATGAATCTGAAGTCCATCCTTTCATATCTGAAACTCAGGAACAGGGAATTCGTGATGATCTTTGTTGATTTTAGGAAAGCGTACGACTCAATTGATCGAACCACCCTATTGCAAATCCTTGAAGAGTTTGGCTTAGATAACAAGACACAATCAATTATTCAGCAAACCCTGACCAACACCACCTCCAAAGTGAAGTCCAGAGGAGAGATGTCTGATGCCTTTGAAATCAGGACAGGAGTGAGGCAAGGAGACGGGCTATCACCACTTCTCTTCAATTGTGTTTTGGAAAAGGTCATCCGAGAAAGGCGGAAGGAAATGAAAAATTCAAGGGTAGAAAATGGCGTAAGGCTAGGGTACAAGTATATGAATCTTACAATCGACTGTCTAGCCTTTGTAGATGATCTAGTGATCTTTTCAAATTCCATTGATATGGCAGAAGAACAACTTAACCAGCTGAAAAATCAAGCACTGATGGCTGGGCTTCAAAACTCCTTTGAGAAGACACAATTCATGACAAATATAAAGTCAGCGCCCAGGGAACTGGAGGTCGGACTAGAAGTTCAGAAGGCAGAAAAGTTTAAATACCTCGGTGAATGGATAGAGCCTAACCTATCAGAGAAGAAAGCCTTCATGTCACGCATTAATAAAATGGAAATGGCATACAACCTGACTAAAGACATCCACAATAAGAGATCGATATCCTTAAACGCCAAAATTAGACATTACTGCACTGTTATTCGACCAGAGGCTCTGTATGCGGCTGAGACTCTAATAATGAACAAGAAAGGTCTGATGGAAAAACTAGAGGCTAAAGAAAGGAAGATTTTGAGGAAAATCCTGGGTCCCATCAAAGAAAACAGCGAGTACAGAAGGCGTCACAACCACGAATTGTACAAGCACGTGGAGAAGATCAGTGACATGATTCGAAAAAGAAGGATTGCCTTTTATAGCCACGTGACACGAATGAGCCCAGGCAGGATATCAAAACGGATATTGACGTACTTCCAAGATAAGAAAACCAAATGGGCATGGTTTACGGAAGTTAAGAAAGATCTACGTGAAATGGAAATTTCCCCTAAAGAAATCCAGGAGCGTGTTCCACTTCAGGAAAAACTACGTACGCACAAAGGTTTCCAGGAAAAGCCGAAGCTGAAGACAGGGAAGGCTTGGTCCCAAGAGAGAAAAGAACAACACCGAAGACGAATGCGGGAACACTGGGCGGTAGTTAGAGCTCGGAAGAAGAGACAGTTGAACTGACGTGGTCCCTAGTTGGCCGAATCGAAGAAAGAATAATAATAATAATTATAATAATAATAATAATAATAATAATTATAATAATAATAATAATAAAATAAATAATAATAATAATATCGTATGGCCTCGGGATATTTGTTATTTGCACCCAGAGGTCAGCTTGCATGTCGAATTTTTTGTTGTGCCTTGAAGCACTTTGAAAGTAAAGGAGGTAAGATATCTAAGCTCGTTGACACTATAGCGCTTTCTAGTAGAGAAATGAGGAACTTTTGTGTTGGCGGAAAATCCCGAGATTAATTTTGCCATTATGAACACGGCCTACTGAATTAAAATGGGTTCTTTAACATGCCAAATACGTATGACATGCATGCCGTGATTTTTTCCGCCTTTCAAAAATCACTTACCATGGCCAGGAGCGTACCTGCAATCTCGGGGTTAGTAATCCGACACGATAACCACTCACCCATCGTGGCAAGCATTACAAAGTCAATGAAACAATTAAAAACGGACCCAGTATTTTGGAAGTTTCCAGACGCAATTTCTAATTGAAAAAGATGTAAGTCCACGGGAGATGAAACATTACTAAGTAGGGTAACAAAAGATGGTCAATAAAAAGATTTTGAATAAAATACTCCGTCTGATTTAAATTCTTTTATTTTATTCTAATAACGTGTACACCTCTGTACATGGAATTAGCACGGACGAATTTCTCATGCCTAGGTCTAGTTACCTGGGCAACGAGTGCTAACTCACTTAGTTCCCAATCGTTGAAGCGTGGCGATATTTATAATAGGAATCTCTGTACATAAATATGAATGTTTCTTAATTCCGTGTTTAACCCGTATACGTTCATATGCCATTCATCCGATAACGATTAAACATTGGTGAGTTGTTGTGCACACTCATACGAAGGTTTCTCAATAAGTAAATCCATTTTACAATAAATGGCGCGCGAGTAGTTTCAAGAAATCAGTGTTGGCGCGTGTATCGTTTCAACAAGGTTCTGTATGCGTTCAAATATCATTTATTCGATTGCTATGAAATTTGGCAAGGTTTCTGTATTAGAGAATCTATTTTACAATAGGTGGTGCACGAGTAGTTTCAACTAATGAGTGATGGTGAGCGAATCATTTCAACAAAGTCCCATATTTGCTTTCATGTACCATTCATGTGTTTGCGATTAAACTTTGGTGAGATGTAGTGCACAATCCCCCGAAAGTTTATGAATTATTAAAGTCTATTTTACAATAGGTGGCGCACGAGTAAATTCAACAAATGAGTGAAGACGCGCGCATCGTTTTAACGAAGTCCAGTATGCGTTCTCATACCATTCATGCGAGTGCGATGAATCATTGCTGAGTTGCGCGCACTCCCACAAAAGTATCTGAATTAGTATATCAATTTTAAAATAGGTGGCGTGTGAGTCGTTTCAACAAATGATCTTTGGTTAGTTGTCGTGTGCAGGCACGTGAAAGTTTCTCAATTAGTAAATCCATTTCACAATACTATAGGTAGCACGTGAGTTGTTTCGGTTTGAGTCGCATTTGCGATGACCATCAACAAAGCACAGGGCCAATTCTTACAAGTGTGTGGACTAAAGTGGGAAAATCCGTGCTTCTCACACGGCCTGCTCACGTGTCGAAAAGCCTTCTCATTTACTCATGTGCGCACTAGACGGAGAAACAAAAAATATTGAGTATCCGATTGCGATGAAACTTTTTTGCGTTTTTGTGCGCGCTGCAGTAAAGGTTCCTGAATTAGTAAATCCATTTTACAGTAGGTGTCGCGCGAATTGTATCGGTGCGACTCGTATTTGCGCACCAGACGGAAAAACAAAAACATAGAGTACCAGATTGGGATGAAATTTTGTTACGTTGTTTTGCACACTTCCGCAAAGGACTCTGAACTAGTAAAATCATTTTACAATAGGTGGCATGCGAGTAATTTCAACACTTGATTATTGGCACACTATTCGTTTTAAGAATTGAAGTTTGGCTAGTTGCTGGGTGCATGCCGACGAAAGTCTCTGAATTTGTAAAATTATTTCACAATAGGTGGCGCGTGAATCGTTTCGGTGCGACTCGTATTTGCGATGACCATCAACAAAGCATAGGGGACTAAATTTGGAAAATCCTTGATTTTCCCATGAACAACTGTTTGTGGCGTGCTCACGTGTCGGAGAGCCTCCTGAATTATTCATGTACGCACCAGAAATAAAACAAAATGGTGTATCCAAAAGCACTTCAATAAACAGAATTAAAACACAAACACTTCCTTTGTGTCTTTCTTTCCTTCTTTCTTTCTTTCTTTCATTCTTTCTTGCTTTGAATGCCATTGCAATGCATGCCGGGTACACCGAGTACAGAGGTGTGCAAATTATTAGACGCGATGGCACTTTTCCAACATGTAATTTGTATGTATTGTGACAGTAGAAATGTTTTGCAAGGCGCTGACATTATTTCAAATGTTTAATCAATAGTCTCAATAACATTAGATTAATGAATCTGACAGTAAACTAATTGTTTACAGTTTCCACTAAAAGAGGGGCCTTGTTAATGATTACTTTATTCTAGTTTTCGTGTGAATTTAGACCAGAGAGATTTGAAGTCTTTATTACTGATTGGCCACTCGTGAACTATTCAAAGATTTGTAGACCCTGGATTGAAATCATCTGATTTAAAGGATATATTCCAGGTCAACAAAAAAGAGAAAAGACGGACCCGGCTCAGATGTCCCTCAGAATCTCTAATTTCGAAAATTTCCATTTGCAATTCCTTATGGGAATCGTTGTAGGTCCACATGAGAGAAAACATTACGAAGTAGGGTAATAAAAATAAAAACAAGTAGTTCCTTGAAGAACTATACAGCCTAATTTCATACATCCTACTCAAGTTAATTGCCTCTATCAACATACAAAAAATCAGTTTGATTGCTGCAATAGATTCGTAGTTGTTAAGAACCGACTAAATATTGCGGATGGTCGCCATGTTGGATTTTTATATATGTAGGTCTTAGAGTTATGTACTGTTACATGAAGATTATTGTGTACGTGTAGTATTCAAATTTCTATCGCATGATTAGGACACAAGAAGTAAAACGACATTTTAAAATTTCGCACTGCTGCCATCTTGTGGTTTTGGAAACAATTGAAAAAAATTAGATCCCAGTGTGCAGTGACACACGGATGGTTAATTTGCGAGGAACGACCTTGTGAATATTTATAATTCGCGTCGCCGCCATGTTGGATTTGTGATCACCAGGTTATTGAAAGTCCTATAGGTGAACTTATGTTCTTAGCCCCTATGAACATTTTAAAAAATCAGTTTGATTGCTGTAATAGATACGTAGATATTGAGATCCATCTAAATATTTCGGATGGTCGCCATGTTGGATTGTTATATGTATAGGCCATAGAGTCATGTACCATTAAAGGAAAATTATTGCGTACATTCATTATGCAAATGTTGATTTCGATCGCATGATTAGAACACAAGAAATAAAAACTTAATTTTCAAAATTCGTACAGCCGCCATCTTGAGGTTACGTAAACAATTGAACTAAATTAGATACCAGTACATAACAATGTGTATAAATATTTCCTGTACCATGTTTCATTGTGTTTGGATCATTAAATCGCGAGAAACGTCAATTTAAATGTCGCAAATTCGCTTGGTCGCCATGTTGGTTTTGTAGTTACCAGGGTTTCAAAACTTACATAGGTGAACTTCTAGTAGTTCCCTTTATCACCGTGGAATATTCCAGGGTGATATCGGTAATAGTTTCGGAGATATTGAATGCTGGTGAAATATTTCGCACAGCCGCCATGTTGGATTGGTGAGACGTAACAAAATTTGAAGGGCACGGTCGGGGTCATCCAGAACAGTGCTATGAACTTACCGAGTTTCATTGGAATCGCTCCAGCCGTTTAGAAGTTATTAGGGGGAGACACACACCATCACACACACCATCACACACACACGCACACACAGACAGACACACGGACAAAAGGTGATCTCATAAGCCTATTTAAAAACATTAAAATAGGCTAAAATGGTTTTGAATAGTATAATATTGTGACTGGATCAAATTCTTTATTTGAATCTAATAATTAGCACACCTTTGTAGATAATAAATTGAGAAAAACAACTTTCTTCGACTTTTCTCAATTAACTATTGTCGTCGGAGCCAACCATGCTAATTTTGGTCTTGGCCGGGGATTTAAGGCCGGACGCCCTTCCTGACGCCACGTGATTTTTCAGGTGAAAATTCCACTCCGCTGCCACCAGGATTCGAACCCCGGTCGTCCGGTTGAAAGACGAGCAGCTAAGCCTTAAATGAGTTTGCCAAACATGCACGTTTGCTCTTGGCCGGTGGTAAGTGACTTTTGAAAGGCGGCAAAAATTACGATACGCATGTCATACGATGTTGGCGTGTTAAAGAACGCATTTGAATTCAGTAGGCCGTGTTCATAATGTAAAATTAACCTCGGAATTTTCCGCCAAAGCAAAGTTCCTCATGTCTCTACTAGAAAGCGCTAAAGTGTCTAGGGGCTTAGATATCTAACCTCCTTGACTTTCATAGTGTGTCAACGAACAACAAAATTCGACATGCAAGCTACCCTCTGGGTGTCCAATAACAAAACTTGCACCCGACTCCCGAGGCCTTACGATATTATTATTATTAGCTCAAATGAAGGGTGACGCCCAACAATGGCTTTGTTCCTCGCTCCAATTGGGCAGAATCTAATGATTTACATAGGAACATCAACCACGTTTTCATGTAGCACAACAAAACGCTATTGTTTTCTCTTTGATGAAACATTTGCGAACATGCATACAGTATACACAATAATTCAGTCCATATGGGCCATAGTTAGCTACGCTTTTATTCGCTTGATTTAAAGCTACCTTTGTCCACTTTACTTCCGGTTTCCATAAAACCCCCATAAACTGCTTGTTTATACCGCTAACACTTGTTTGTACAGTGGGTAAGGAAGTCATTTTGTTGCTTGATGAGGCAACGTCCGGCCTTTTCAAAAGTACAGCCTTCATTTGTAGGGAATTAAAAATAGTTATCATCACTAAAGGGTGTCACTTCAAACAACACTGACATAATTGAGAATTAATGTGCAAGAAAGAGCTGCTGCTGCAATAATAGCACCGTATAACATTAAAAATCTTGTTCTAGAAATGATTACCAAGTATGGGACCGTTTTTAGGAGATATAGATTCAAGTATTTGGGAGAAATGTTGACTCCAAATTGTAACGAGAAAGCAGTCATTGAAACAAGGGCTAGGAAAATGGATACGGCATTCAGACTTTGCATCAACACATATAAGTCCAAATCCCTCTCACATCAGGCCAAGTACAGGCGTTATTGCACAGTAGTGAAGACCCACGCTTTCAGCCGAAGAACGATTGAGAAGGAGCCAGAGGCTGATAGATCATTGGCAGGAAGCTAAACAAAATTCTCAACATTCAGGAGAAATGGAAGGTGCAACCTCCATGACCTCAGGAAGTACATCAGGACATAAAAAGGGCAGAAAACTTATCAAGCATGAAAACTTGAAATCGGCAAAAAGGAAAGGAAGATATTTCGGAAAATTCTAGGTCCCAAGAAGCTACCTGGAGATGGATACAAATTTCAACTGAGGTCAAGCCAAGACCTCTATGACAAGTTTGAAGGGATTTCCGTCAGCATGAGAAATAATAATAATGTTATTGGTTTTACGTCCCTTTTAACTACACTGGCTTTTAGAGACGCCGGGGTGCCGGAATTTTGCCCCGAAGGGGATCTTTAACGTGCCAGTAAATCTACTGACACGGCTCCCTCGCATTTGCGCACCCTCAAATGCCAGCTGACTGCGCCAGGTTTCGAACCTGCAACCTTGAGCTCAGCAAGCGAGAACGTTACCCCTGAGCCACGCAGCCAGACAGCATGAGAAAGAGGAGGTTGATGTTCTATGGACATATTAAACGATTGGCGACCGAGAGATTGGCTAACAAAATTCTCAACCTTCAGGAGAAATGGAAGATGCAACCTCTATGGCTTCAGGAAGTACATCAGGACTTAAAAAGTGCAAACATTGGAGCGGCCGAAGTCTGTGACAGGACAGGTTTCAGAACCAAAATTGTAGGTGTGAAGGATCCCCCCGAAGAAAGACCCACGCTTTCAGCCGAAGAAAGATTGAGAAGGAGCCAGAGGCTGAAAGATCTTTGGCCAGAAGCTAAACGGCAAAGAAGAAACACCTTCAAGAAGAAAACCTGACCGGCTGTCGTTTATTTTTAGTCCATAGGTGGCTGTATCAAATACTACTACTACTACTACTACTACTACTACTACTACTACTACTACTACTACTACTAATAATAATAATAATAATAATAATAATAATAATAATAATAATACAAATCTCCAACTAGTCTCAACCAAACTAGAATGTTCCTTTTTCAAACAGTAATAATGCCAATAACTACCTATGGTCTCACTATGGACTTACTGTCCTATTAACTCTAGAAAGAATTAAGGCCAGATATATGCAAAGAGTACTGGGAACAGGGATAGTAGCACCGTCTCGACCTACCTACATTATGATTAAAAGCTTCTTTATGGAAGATATGAGGTTACAGCTGCACCTACTCTCAATAAAAACGGCTATGACATTATTTAAAACGGCCATAGCACCAATAGCGTCTTATGAAATCCACATAATTTGGGACAAACTAAAAGAAAACGACCTATTAACATTAGAGAAGTCAAAGCCCACTGTACGAGATACGAGTATGAAAAGAGTCTTGGGTATCGGGAAGACAACGCTGTCAAGACTGACTTATTTCTTCACTAAAGAAATTTTCTTCATTGAAGACAATAGACTGCAGATGGCACTGCCGCGCAACGAGGCCTATGAGAGTGCCCTTCAAATACTCAATGAAAAGCAAAACGCGCTCTGGGATGATTTCTACTCAACTGACGCCATAATGAATGACGAATGGCAACAGACAAACTATGAACACCGACACATAATGACACGATACGCTACACATGGCATTCACTACAAGTTCTGCCAAAACGAAAGATTCCATCAACTGAAGAATGTGTGTGTGATCTATGCAGTGAATGCTGTTTTCGATATCATGCAAAATATTGCAGACAAATACAGATATCAAAAACCCAATTGGGATTGGAATAATGTACAGTAGGTTACTCAGTTTTGTATTTTGCTCATTGAGCGCTTTTTCAATAATAATAATAATAATAATAACTGCACCTACCGAATAGAAAGGCATATGGAAAGACCTGTGCAATTTTGCTTGGGAAAAGGAACGACATCTGGAATGAGTCCTATGCAACAGACTCAATATTAACAAAGGACTGGAAACAGGCCAATTATAAACTGAGGCACGCCATCTCGCGATTGGCTGTGCATACCTTCAACCACAAGTTATGCATCACCAAAAGATTTCATTACCCCAATGAGGAATGTATATGCGAACTGTGCAAGGAACATTGTCCCCGATTGTCCCAGATATCTAGGTGTCATCTTGGACCGTACACTCACATGCAAGGATCAGTGCTTTAAGCTAAAACAGAAGATCTCTTCGAGGAACAGCCTCTTCCGTAGACTGGCATGGACTAACTGGGGCACCCATCCCCAAACGTTAAGGACAACAGCATTGGCCATATGCTATTCAGCAGGAGAATATGCCAGTCCTGTGTGGCACAAGTCAGCCCATGCAAAGCAGGTGGATGTAGCATTAAATGAGAGCTGCAGGATTATTACAGGTTGCTTGCGGCCAACTCTCATCAGTAAAGTGCACTATCTTGCAGGGATTGCTCCACCTGACATCAGAAGAGAAGTGGCTGCAAACCACGAAGGAAGTAAACCATCTGCTATGACCTCACACCCACTCTTCGGATATCAACCTGCTGAGAGGAGATTAAAATCGAGAAAGAGCTTCCTAACAACTACTCAACCATTACAAGGAACAGCAGCAACAGTTCGAGATGCCATGTGAAAGGAGAGGGCCGGCAATCTGTCTGAATGGATGGAACCAAAGGAATCTCTACCACCTGGTCACACAGAGAACTGGCTAATCTGGAAGTCCCTGAACAGACTGCGGGTGGAAGTTGCAAGATCCAGGGACAACTTATATAAGTGGCATTTTCCGACCAAGACAGTCCTGTGTGATTGTGGCGCAATCCAGACAACACAACACCTCTTCTCCTGTCCATTGTGCCCGTACAGCTGCACAATGAATGACTTGACTGAAGCTAATTCAAGTGCTATCGAAGTGGCTAAGTTCTGGGCAGAAACTGTTTGAAGTCGTCTGTTCAACACATACTTTGTATTCTGACACGAATAAAAAAAATAGCATGCCAATATGAGTAAAATAGTACCTAATTATGCAACGAGCCTATAATGGCAATAATTAAGACACGAGTATGTATAATTTCCATACGAGTGTCTTAATTACCATTATAGGCGAGTTACATACGACTGTTTATGTTCGACGATAATTATTACTATGTTATGTTCGAACATAAATATTCATAAATATCTGCCGGGATTTCGCCAGTTTTATGTACTGAACAGAGCGCATGGGACGCAGAGAATACCTTGTGTTTGACCATGGCCTCCTCAAATACCCCACCATGACACTAGCCACACAGTGAAATTCAAAATTCAGCGCAGGTGCGATGCTATCCTTACCTAATTGGTCACACAAATGTTTCTTGAGCTCTGATTGGTGGGAGAAACTGTTTCATAATGAAAAACAAGATGTTCAATAAAGAACATATAGCCTACTTTCTCCTAAATGCATGGGTATTGTTATAACTCCTTGTCTTTATCAAGGAGTGTAATTGAATATCGGTTGTAGTAGCTTGTTGAAATAACGTGCTATAGGGATATTAGACATGAACATGAGGTGCCCTTTGCTAGTGCTATCTCTGTCAAAAAAATCTTTCAATTCGATTTCACCGTGTTTGAATTGATATGGGGAATGGATTTGCACACAAAGATGGCCGCTATTTGTAAACTAATGGGCTGATGACCTTGTAGTCAGTTATAAGAGGCTCTGCACAAAAAGGCATGTTGTTGAAAAATCTGGTAGAGATCAAATTATTAGGATGGTCGTAATTTGATTTAAGCTTTTAACATTTGGGTGGCCGTCATTCCGTTTCCGTCAAGATGGCGGCGATATAAAACATGACACTGAGGTGCCTTTTGCTAGTGCTACCTCTGTACCAAATTTCGTTCAATTCGGTTTCACCGTGTTTGAATTGATAGGGGGAATCGATTTGCACACATACTTGGCCACCATCTGTAAACTGTTGGGCTGATGATCTTGCAGATTGGACAGAATATGCTTCCCACATGAAGATATGTTGTTGCAAAATTTGGTAGAGAGTAGATTATTAGGTTGGTCGTAATTACATTTTAGCTTTTAACATTTGGGTGGCCGCAATTACGTTTCCGTCAAGATGGCGGTGATATAAAACATGACACTGAGGTGCCCTCTGCTACTGCAGCCTCTGTACCGAATTTCGTTCCATTCGGTTTCACCGTGTTTGAATTAATAGGGGGAATCGATTTTGACACAAAGGTGGCCACCATCCGCAAACTATTAGGTAAATGACCAATTAATTTGGTCAAAGGATGCTTCCTCCATAAAGGTATAATGTTGCAAAATTTGGTAGAGATCGGATGATTAGGTTAGTCGTAATTTGATTTCAGCCTTGAACATTCGTGTGGCCACTATTACGTTTCCGTCAAGATGGCGGCGATATAAAACATGACACTGAGGTGCCCTTTGCTAGTGCTAACTCTGTACCAAATTTCGTTCAATTCGCGTTCACCGTGTTCGAATTGATAGGGGGGACACATATTCAGAGTACACACACTCACACACACACACACAGACTAACACACACACACACATACACACACACAGACAGACACACTTTTTTCGCCCTGTGTTGATCTCATAAGTCTACTTTCATTTTTTGCAAAAATCGAAAGTAGGCTAATAGTGCTATAATGACCCTCATTATGATACAGTTTTCTGACACATAATGTTTGCATTTCGACGTCGTCGTACATAAAGAGTAAAACATCATTAATGAAACTGTGTAGTGAATACCTTTAATGTATTTCCTGCTTATATTGTACAGATGCAATAAGTATTTGTACATTCATTCGTCACTGAAGTGTGTCAGGGAAGGTGAGAGCTGTAGTCGATTCTCTATATCTCGAATTTCAATATCTCGAACTACCATTACTCGAATTTTTGATAACTCGTAGTAAGTATTATTTATGTTCGACCCTCACTATTATGTGTTTGAAAACTGTATCATAATGATGGTCATTATAACACCGTTTTTCATTACGATACAGTTTCTCCAGCCAATCAGAGCTCGTTCATTGACCAATTAGGTAACGATAATTTCGCGCATGCGCTCAAAATCCATCATGTCGGACATAAACACAACATCGAACTATAATAAATTACCGACATGGAATACCCACCGTCCATATGTTCGCGTAAATAAACTGGCGAATATGAGACAAGAAATAGCACAGTACCTTAAAATCACTAACACTAATTTCTACACAGCGCATTGTCTTCAAATGACTGCGGTGACAATATTACTGAGGGACGGCTGATGTAAACATATGGCTCCATATGGCATTGCAAGCCCACAGAGCGCATGCGTCGGCCGTTCAAAGCTCTTGAAAGACGAAGGTATAACACCCAACGCTCGCTCTGCGATCACAAAATTCCAGTAGCTGACTCTCAACAGATATTTATGAATATTTATGTTAAAACATATAATAAAGTTATAATTATCGTCGAACATAAACAGTCGTATGCAACTCGCCTATAATGGTAATTAAGACACTCGTATGGAAATTATAAAACTCGCATACGCTCGTTTTATAAACAAATACTCGTGTCTTAATTATAGCCATTATAGGCTCGTTGCATAATGTACTATTATGTTCGACCCTGACTATTATATGTCTGAAAACTGTATCATAATGATGGTCATTATAACACTATTTTTCATTATGAAACAGTTTCTCCCACCAATCACAGCTCAAGCAACAGTTGTTTGACCAATTAGATAAGGATACCTTCGCGCATGCGCTCAAAATCCAACATGTCTATATAAATTACCGAAAGTGCACCGTCCATATGTTCGCGTAAATAAACTGGTGAATATGAGACAAGAAATAGCACTGTACCTTAATATCCCCAAATCCAATTTCTACACAGCGCGTTGTTTTCAAACGACTTCGGTGACAGTTTTACTGAATACTGGTGCACAATATGCACATATGGCACTGAAGCACACAGAGCGCATGCGTCGGTCGGCCAGAGAGCTTGAAGAACAGAGATATCCTACCCAGCGCAGCACCCGATCACAAAATTCTGGTGACTGAACAGATATTTATGAATATTTATGTTAAAACATATAATAAAGTTATAATTATCGTCGTACATAAACAGTCGTATGCAACTCGTCTATAATGGTAATTAAGACACTCGTATGGACCATTATAAAACTCGTTTACGCTCCTTTTATAAACATACTCGTGTCTTAATTATAGCCACTATAGGCTCGTTGCATAATGTACTATTCCCGAACAAACAAATTACATGCATTTAAGCCTATTTTAGCCTATTTTCATTTATGAAAAAATAGGCTTATGAGATCACCTTTTGTACGTTTGTGTGTCCCCCCTAATATAATCTAAACATCTGGAGCGATTTCAATTAAACTCGGTAAGGTCATAGTACCATTTTGACCGAACCCGACCGTACCCTTCAAATTTTGTTAAGGTTCACTAATGCAAAATCGGCTGTGCGAAATATTTCACCAGCATTTTGTGCAATGATAAAGAAGGCCATCTATGAGACTTTCAAAAACCTTTTAACTACACAACGAACATGGCGGTCAAGCAAATTTGAAACATTTAAATAGACTTTTCCCGCGATTTAACATTTCCAATGCAGTGAAACTTGGTACAGCAAAATTTTATGCAGATTGTAATGCACTGGCATCTAGTTTAGTTCAATTGTTTACATATTCTCAAGATGGCGGCTGCGCGAAATTTTAAAATTAAATTTTTATTTCTTATGACCTAATCATGCGATCGAAGTCAATGTTTCAATAATGAACCTATGCAGTAATCATCATTTAATAGTACATAACTCTATAGCCTACATACACACATCAAAAAAAGTTTTGCATCACCTCGGTTCCAAGAGTTCCGGAACCGTTAAATACAAAGGGAATAGAGATCAACACAAACAACATTTCAGCTCGTTTTATTGCTCATGAGACCCACACATTGCATGTTGTACCATCATACAGCTAGACTTTCAGCATTTGTGGTCCAGATTGCAGTACACACCACTACCTCTAATACCCAGTAGCACGTCCTCTTGCATTGATGCATGCCTGTATTCGCCGTGGCATACTATCCACAAGTTCATCAAGACACTGTTGGTCCAAATTGTACCACTCCTCAACGAAAATTCGGCGTAAATCTCTCAGAGTGGTTGGTGGGTCAAGACGTCCATAAACAGCCCTTTTCAACATATCCCAGGCATGTTCGATAGGGTTCATGTCTGGCGAACATGCTGGCCACTGTAGTCGAGCGATGTCGTTATCTTGAAGGAACGCATTCACAAGATGTGCACGATGAGGTCTTGAATTGTCGTCCATGAAGACAAATGCCTCTCCAATATTCTGCCGATATGGTTGCACTATGGGTCGGAGGATGTCATTCAGGTATCGTAAAGCCGTTTCGGAGCCTTCCATGACCACCAGTGGCGTACGTCGGCCCCACATAATGCCACCCCAAAACATCAGGGAACCACCACCTTGCTGCACTCGCTGGACAGTGTGTCTAAGACGTTCAGCCTGACCAGGGTGCCTCCAAACACGTCTCCGACGATTGTCTGGTTGAAGGCATATGCGACACTCATCGGTGAAGAGAACGTGATGCCAATTCCGTGGGGTCCATTCAGCATGTTGTTGGGCCCATCTGTACCGCGCTGCATGGTGTCGGGGTTGCAAAGCTGGACCTCGCCATGGACGTCGGGAGTGAAGTTGCGCATCATGCAGCCTATTGCGCACAGTTTGAGTTGAAACACGACGTCCTGTGGCTGAACGAAACACATTATTCAACATGGTGGCATTGCTGTCAGGGTTCCTCCGAGCGGCAATCCGTAAGTAGCGGTCATCCACTACAGTAGTAGCCCTTGGGCGGCCTGAGCGAGGCCTGTCATCGACAGTTCCTGTATCTCTGTACCTCCTCCATGTCCGAACAACATCGCTTTGGTTCACTCTGAGACGCCTGGAAACTTCCCTTGTTGAGAGCCCTTCTTGACACAAAGTAACAATGCGGACGCGATCGAACTGCGGTATTGACCTTCTAGGCATGGTAGAACTACAGACAACATGAGCAGCGTACCTTCGTCCTGGTGGAATGACTCGAACTGATCGGCTGTCGTACCCCCTCCGTCTAATAGGCCCTGCTCATGCATGGTTGTTTACATCTTTGAGCAGTTTTAGTGACATCTATGAACAGTCAAAGGGACTGTATCTTGGATACAATATACACAGTCAACGTCTATATGCCGGAGATCTGGGAACCGAGGTGATGCAAAACTTTTTTTGATGTGTGTATATTAAAATCCAACAGGACCATCTAAAATATTTAGACGGTTCTCAATATCTATTAATCTATGAGAGCAATCAAACTGGAATTCTGTATGTTGTTAGAAGATATTAACTTACTTCACCTATGGGACTTTGAATAACCTGATGAGCAGAAATCCTACATGGCGGCGACGCAAAATATAATAATTTAAATGGACCTTTCTCGCGATTTATCCATCTGAGCGCAGTAAAACTTAGTACGGCAAATACGTTTACAAAGTTTTAAACCAGTTACATCTAACTTATTTCAATTTTTTTCATAACCGCAAGATGGTGGCTGTGCGAAATTTTAAAATCTCGTTTTTATTATTTCTGTTGTCCTAATCATGCGATTGTAGTTTGAATAAAAATCGTACGCAATAATCTTCATTTAATAGTAGCCTACGTAACTCTATGGCTTTTATACATAAAATTCCAACATGGCGACCATCCGAAATATTTACATGGTTCTCAATATCTAGGAATCTATTACAGCAATCAAACTGATATTGTATGTTGATAGTGGCAATCAACATAAGTAGGATATATGAAAACAGGTTTTAGTTCTTCACGGAACTACTTGTTTCGTTATCTATTAAACTTTGGTTGGTTGGTTGGTTGGTTCCTCAGTTTAGGGGCTGCGACAACGCGGTCATGTAGGCCCGTGTACTTTGGGTGTGTGTAGAATCTGTCTGATAACCGGTGTCAATTGTGATGGCTGTATTAGTGTGTGTATATGTTTTTTAATTCAAGTAAGGACTGGAACTTTGAATTTTTCAAATAGTTCCTACTTTTGCCGCCAAACGCCACCGTCAACGACTACTAGACCTAGTTCAGAACTTAGCTGCTAGACGCCACCGCAGTCGGCTCTTGGCAACGGACGTAGAAACCTAAGAGCGTTGTTTACATTCCTAACCTATACAATTTAGCTTCACAAAGATGTAATTAGTTTAAGGTTCTTTAACATGCCATAAATCTATGACATGGGACCGCCGACTCTACTTCCCCTCCGAAGGAAGGCATACTGAGGGATTTTTAACGCTCTTAAAATCCGACTGCTTCGGCTGGGTTTGAACCCGCTATCTTGGGCATAGCACTATTAAACATTGTCAATATAGATCACTTTGGGTAGATTTCATTCAAAAAACAAGTAACTTAGTTCCGTCAAGAACTAAATAGCTTATTTTCATATTTCCCACTGGCTTTACTTAGGACACGAGAAATGAAAACGAGATATATAAAATATCGCACAGTGGCCATTTTCTCATAAAATTCCATTAAAGTAGACATCAGTATATTAAGGCTTGAAAAAAGATATACCGTGCCAAGTGTCACAGCGCTTGGATGAAAAGTCGCGAGATAATTACATTTAAATAAATAAATTTCGCGTCACCGCCATGTTGGATTGTTGAGACATTATACAATTTGAAGGGCACGTTTAGGATCAGACAAAATAGTATTATGACTTTACCGAGTTTCATTGAAATCGCTCCAGCCGTTCAATTTTGTATTACGGGGACACACATGCACACACACAAACCCACAGACAAAAGGTGATCTCATAAGCCTATGTTGTTAATAGATGAAAAAAGGCTAATAAAGGCATGTTTTGGCTCCCCTAACCTTCCCAGAACAACCCAAACGGGGTCCTTAAATATTGTGTATATTTTTGAACTGTATGGTAATATTTGGTCACTGCGTATGCACTGGATCACGTTCCAATTCAGTGATATTCATCACAATGACTCCGAGTGCCTTAATGAGGGACGGCTACGAGACACACCTGCATATCATTACCATTAAGAGAACTCGTATCGCACCACGTTACTCACTTGTTAATCAGGCCCCGCTGTGCCACCTTCCTCTATACATCACACATACCAGGGTTGTCCAGTTCCTGCTCGCAAAATACTTGTCAAAACAAGACAAGTTTCCTTGTCAAATACAGAGCGACGACAGCAATAAGTCTCCCCAAGCATTATTGGTATTGCTAGACATTTCGGCTATTCATTCTGAAAACGGCCACGAGCTTGGTTGGTTGGTCGGTTCCTCAGTTTAGGGGCTGCGACAACGCGGCCATGTAGCCCCGTGTACTTTGGGTGTGTGTAGAATCTGCCTTATAACCGGTGTTAATTGTGATGGCTGTATTAGTGTGTGTTATCTGTAATTCAGGTTATTTAATTATTTATCGTGTGGCTTTTAGTGCCGGGAGTGTCCGAGGACATATTCGGCTCGCCTGAGTCTGTAGCTACTTCCAGCGGACACCCTTAGGGTGAGCTACAAGTTCCGTTCAATTTCAAGTAGTTCCAACTTTCGCTACCAGATATCAATGATACCTAGTGGTGAAGATTAGAGCTTTGATAGAGCGTTCCGACGTAATCTAACCTAACAATTTAGTTTCGCACATGTTAAGTCAGTGGAAGGTTCTTTAACATGCCCTAAATCTATGACATGGGACCGCCTGCTTTACTTCCCCTCCGAAGGAAGGCATACTGAGGGATTTTTAACGTTCTTAAAAATCTGACTGCTTCGGCCGGGTTTGAACCCGCTATCTTGGGAACAGCAGTTCAGTATGCTACCAACTGCAGACGATCTATTTCAAATTGTTCCTAATTTTGCTACCAAATGCAACCGTCAACGACATCTAGCTGTGAACTTGCCTACTAGATACCACGGCAACACGCACCTGGTGGCGAACGTTGGAACTTAATAGATCGTTAATAAAAATCTAACCTACAAATTTAGCTTCAGACAATTGTATTTAGTCGAAGGTTCTTTTACTATCAATGAGATGGGCCTGCCGGTTTTACTTTCCTTCCGAAGGAAGGCATACTGAGGGATTTTAACGCTCTTAAAAATCCGACGACTTCGGCGGGGTTTGAACCCACGATCTTGGGCCTAGAAGCTCAGCCTGCTACCAACTACGCCACCGAAGCCGCCGCGCGTGGTGAAGGGAGCGAATTAAATCGATTAATCAACAAAACATTTTAAAAATTATTCAACCAACCGACTTTTCGATTAAACGATCAATCGACTAATCGAATAAATGCTCAATAGAGTAGGCTAATCATTATTTGTAGCAAGTATTCGATTTTTCTGCTTCAACTAATCGATTATTCGTTAACTGAAATTAATCCATTAGAATTACTAGTCCTAGTTGTAAATACTAATATCGTATGGCCTCGGAGCCGAGTGCAAGCTTTGTTATTTGACGCCCAGAGGGCAGCTTGCATGCAGAAATTTGTCGTTCGTTGGAGAGCTATGGGTGTCAAGGTTAGGTATCTAAGCTCCTTGAAAATATAGCGCTTTCTAGTAGAGAAAGGTAGAACTTTGAGTTCACGGAAAATCCCGACATTAATTTTGCCATTATGAACACGGCCTACTGAATTCAAATGGGTTCTTTAACTTGCAACAACGTATGACATGCGTGCCGTGATTTTTCGCCTTTCAAAAATCACTTACCACGGCCAGGAGCAAACCTGCAAGCTTGGGGTTGGTAGTCCGACACGATATCCACTCACCTACCGAGGCAAGCAGTTGTAAATAAAGTAGTGGCATCATAAACAGAAAGAAAGATGAAGGGTTTCCAGCCCAAATAGGCGGTCCTCAGTTGGAGTTTACTTTCGGTAGGGTGGCCCGATCATTTCCGCTCCTCCTCATCTTCCCCTGTCAACAGATCGTGGTCCCTCAGAACTGATCGCCTATCCAAGATCTGGTCTCGTCCAATAATGCTTAACTGCAGTCATCTCACTGGATCCGGTATTTTAACATGGCCAAGCTGTTGAGTTCATAGAAAGGAACAAGATATTATTAAATTACATATTTATCCCTTCAATCCTTCAATCTTCGATCTTTCGCCAAAACCGTGGCAAACGTTCAATGCCGTTTGCGGGGTTGTTTCTGTTGATCTGTCTGATTGACTGCACTACAGTGATGTAATATCGGGAAACCTTTTGCTCAAAGTGGTTCTTTTAGCCGTGGAAACAAGTCTTAGTCACAAGGACCCATATCAGGAGAATACGGAGGGTATTGCAAGACTTCAAAATACTTGTCAAAACATCACAAGTTTCCTTGTCTAATATAGATTGATGGCAGGAATAAGTCTGCTCAAGCACTATTGGTAATGCTGGAGATGGATAAACATCCGACTACTCAGTATAGGAATGGCCATGAGATCATTCAAAGCAAACATCAAGCCAATTCTAACTCAAAGGATAGAGGTTATATGGGACTCTCTTACGGACAATAGAAAAGGTGAAATCAGCATATCTCAAAATGGCATTAGGACTGTCAAAAACAACCACATAGCCTAGTTTATCAGCGTTGTCTAGATGTATTAACCCTTCATAGGCTACTGGTGTCTATAGTAACCACCTGCTATAATGTCAAAGATGCTGCTGGTAGAATCTTTCAGTCATTAGTCAACGAATTTTCTTTTGGAAGTGATAATATTTCAGAAAACTATATAATATGCTTCTATCTTCTTGACTAAGATGATTGATGAAATGTAATTATTTTAACAAAAACAATTAAGATTAAAACGTAAACAAGTAGTTCCGTGAAGAACTATACAGCCTATTTTCATATATCCTACTTATGTTAATTGCCTCTATCAACATACACAATTTCAGTTTGATTGCTATAATAGATTCGTAGATATTGAGAACCGACTAAATATTTCGGATGGTCGCCATGTTGGATTTTATATATGTAGGTCCTAGAGTTATGTACTGTTACATGCAGATTATTGTGTACGTGTAGCATTCAGACTTCAATCGCATAATTAGGACACAAGAAGAAACAAGGAGATTTAAAAATTTTTACAGCTGCCATCTTGAGGTTATGGAAACAATTGAAATAAATTAGATGCCAATGGATTAACATTCGGATAAGGATTAACTGTACCAAGTTTCACTGCACGCGGATGGTTAAATTGCGAGAAACGTCCATGTGAATATTTATAATTCGCGTCACCGCCATGTTGGATTTGTGATCACCAGGTTATTTAAAGACCTATAGGTGAACTTAAGTTCATAGCCTCTATGAACATTAAAAATGCAGTTTGATTGTTAAATAGATTCGTAGATATTCAGTATCGTCTAAATATTTCGGATGGTCGCCATGTTGGATTGTTAAATGTATAGGCCATAGAGTCATGTACCATTAAAGGAAAATTATTGCGTAGGTTCATTATTCAAACTTTCACTTCGATCGTATGACTACATCACAAGAAATAAAAACTTAATTTTAAAATTCGCACTGCCGCCATCTTGAGGTTATGTAAACAATTGAACTAAATTAGATACCAGTGGATTACAATGTGTATAAATATTTCCTGTACCAGGTTTCAGTGCGCTTGGATCATTAAATTGCGAGAAAGGTCTATTTAAAATGTTCAAATTCGCTTAGCCGCCATGTTCGTTTTGTAGTTAACCGGTTTTTGAAAATCTTATAGATGGACTTCCAGTAGTGCCCTTTATCTCCGTACAAAATTTTAGGGAGATACCGCTAATAGTTTCAGAGATATAGAATGCCGGTGAAATATTTCGCACATCCGCCATCTTCTGATTATGTAAACAATTGAACGAAGCTAGATGTCGGTGCATTACAATGTATATAAACATATACTGTACCAAGTTTCATTGCGTTTGGTTGGTCAAATCGCGAGAAACGTCTATTTAAAAGTCGCAAATTCGCTTGGCCGCCATGTTGGTTTTGTAATTACCAGGTTTTCAAAAGTCACATAAGTGAACTTATAGTAGTTCCCTCTATCGCCATAGAAAATGTCAGGGTAATATCGGTAATAGTTTCGGAGATATTGAATGCTGGTGAAATATTTCGCACAGCCGCCATGTTGGATTGGTGAGTCGTAACAAAATTAGAAGGGCACGGTCGAGGTCGCCGGAAATAGTGCTATGAACTTTCCGAGTTCCATTGAAATCGCTCCTGCCGTTTAGATTTTATTAGGGCGGGGCACACACACACCTCACACACACACACACACACACACACACACACACACACACACACACACACGGACAAAAGGTGATCTGATAAGCCTATTTTTTCAAAATTGAAAATAGGCTAAAAATAAAATATGATGAAAACATTATAATTAAAAAAAAGTATGCTTGTAAAAATTAAAAATTAATCTTATATATAACATTACAATTAAAATTAAATAAAATTATAAAATTATAAATGTAAAAAAATTAAGATCATAAAAATTATTGAATCTAAAATGATTTAAGTATATAAACGCAAATATAAAAAGTTAATACAAGATAAAATTAGTAAATTATAATTAAGATACAATAATAAAATAAATACAAATAAAATATATTAATAACAATAGTTCTGCCCTATAAAGGGTTAAAGGAAGCTTTTCAGTCGGTCGAGACTAATTTTGCCCAAGTACATTAGGCGGGAAAACAAGTTGACTACGAGGGCTGTTTTTTAAGTGAGGGCCGTTTTTCTTTTAACCCCTTAGTTAGTCCTCACGCCGCAACAAGCGTGCGCGCTACCTCCCAGCATCCATTGCGAACAAGCAGGCGTCAGTTGCAGCTGTGTAGCTAACCTGTACGCTGAACTGTGCATCTGTACAATGTTCAAGATTATGGATTCGCCACCGCGTGTGAGGTACGATCTGTGATACATTTTTTGAGTGCAAGAAACATGTCGGCAGCAGACATTCATCGTCAGCTTTGTGAGGTGTATGGTGACAATGCAATGACGGAAGGTAAAGTGCGAAAATGGGTACGCAAGTTCAAAAGTTGCCGTGAAAATGTTCATGACGATGAACGCTCAGGTCTGTAATCACAGATGACTTGGTGATTGCAATTGATACGAAAATTCACGAGGATCGAAGATTCATGATAACCACTCTATCAATGGATTTTCCTCAGGTGTGAAATCGTGGTTGTCAGAGCAGGCTGCAAACGTTTATGCAGAGGGATTTCAGAACTTAGTTGTAAGGTTTGACAAGTGCCTAAATAAACAAGGCAACTATGAAAAAAATAGAGGAAGGTATGTAAAACCCAAAAATAAAATAATGTGGTTTCAAAATAAAATGTTCGGTTAATTAAAAAAACGGCCCTTACTTAAAAATCAGCCCTCGTATTTATATACCCTAACCTGAAGGAAATATCACATAAGATATTTATCACAAAATAACACGCTGTTATGAACGAAAATGGAAGGAGCGGTACCATAATTCGATGTTATATTTCGATCGTCAAGAGATCGTCATCTGATGCTCCTCATTTAGGCATAGTTAATGTGCGATGTTTATGAATAACACTTTTGCACATATATAGGCCTACAAAGTTTAGATTACATAAGTTAGTAAAAACTTGTGGACCGTGTCAATAGATAAATCCAATATATATCCGGTTTATGTAACGAAACACTAGGTCTTTTGGATACCTATAGATGAACATGGAGGATAAACGAGCAAAAGTCTACGGCAGCGAACTACGAGCTGATCCATGTCGTGACTAGACTGTCTACTCACGGTCTCCATCATCTAGTATGCAAAAACAACATGCACACGCTGGAGTTGGGTCATGATAGAGAAGCTAGAAGAGCTAGAATAATCGCCACCATATACGGTACCAGTACAAAAACTTGACAATCTCAGTAGGCATCTTTGGCTGATCTTGAATTCTGCTTGCTCTCTCAGTTTTTGAACACTGCACCCTTTATTGCGATGACTAGTGACAATTTATGGCTCACCCTACCGTTCTCGATACTGTATCCGGAAGAGAGAGCCCATATGTATGACCTGTCGGGATTATTTCCGTGGTATATCGGTTTTTATATAATAGCATTAGATACTTTCCATCACAAATAAAAAAACATATAATCTGACAGATTCCTATTTTAATTAACTTTTTATAAAGAGCTTTCACAAATCCTATTAAAAGAGATCATTAACTATTAATCTGCTACGAAATACAGTACATTCACCTTGGCTAGAGAACAATAGTTTGCATTCTCCTTGGCTTGAGAGCAACAGCATACATTCGTTGGCCTCTCACCGAGGTGGGCAGTGTTCGATTCCCGGTCAATGCTTGTGAGATTTTCGAAGTGAAACACCATGTCCTGAGGTTCAGATCCCACGTAAAAAGGAGATCCCTTGGCTCATGTCCGCATGATTAACGGTCACGTAAAAATAAAAGCTTCCTTCCTTCCAATAGTACACATTCTCCTTGGCTAGAGAGCAACAGTATACATTCTCCTTGGCTATAGAGCAAAGATATGTACAGAGAGTTTAGTTTGTATGTAACGGACACCCTCTCTTGCCCGCTCGCCCGAGGCGCGAGCCTGTCTCCCGCCAGGCACTTCGCCGTTATGCGGCGCTCGCGTGGCACTGAGTCATTGAGTATAGGAATTTGTACTTAAATTTGTACTTCAATGTGATCCTTGACCAATTTTTTTGACGAACTGACTTACGGAGAGCGATTGTCAAATTACTTTCAACAAGACTTGCCACTGCTCACACTGCCGAAGCATCCATGACAGAATTGCTTCGCATTTTCGGTACTAGGATTAAAAGTCGGAACGTGTGGTCCCCGCGAAGCCCAGACTTATCACCATGTGACTTTTATGTGTGGGGGACGCTTAAAAATAGAGTGTATGCGAGAAACCCTCACACTATAAATGAGCTTAAAGACTATATTACAGCTGAAATACAGTCAATTGGTGCTGAGGACCTTCAGAGAGTAAATGCCAGTTTCATAAAAAGGTGCCAGCGATGTGTAGCAGTGAATGGCGAACATTGTTCAGCACCAGCTGTGAACTAGGTAAGTACAAATTCCTATACTCAATGACTCAGTGCCGTGAGGCGCCGCATAACAGCAAAGTGCGTGGCGGGAGACAGGCTCGCGCCACGAGCGAGCGGGCAAGCGAGGGTCTCCGTTACATACAAACTAAACTCTCTGTATTTTCCTTGGCTAGGGCAATAAATGTAAAACAAAACGAAATAGCAAAGAGGTTCTAAATGTGTAGCTACAGCAAACGATGACCAAAATTTTGGTATTGACTAGTTAATACTAAAACTATTCAAACCGTGTGCCCAGGAACAAAATGGGTAGCTGCAGCAAGTTAGATTCTCGTTGCTTACGTTGGGTATCTTTATTTTACTCCCTCTAGGCACCTGCCCAATCCCCGACGTTAATAATGACAGTAAAACACAACTAGTCTCCACAGGTTCTCAGACAAATTGTATACTCACCCAAATACACGGGGCTGATGAGCCAAGCCCCTCAAATGAATCACGAAAGGAAAACGCAAACACATAGAATTGCGTCGCTCTCACATGAAATCCAATGCAATGCACTCTATGGTTGAAGAGTTGAATCATCCATGATATTATTCTATTAATGATGTATCCTCGTATCTCCATCCCACTTTACCGCACAGCTTTGTATAAATCAGTCAGTTTGGAGGGCTTTGCATTAAAGCACGACAGATTAGCAGTAGTAGCAGTGGGCCATGGTTGTACATACACACACTCTAGCGGAGCCCCGCGACAACAACGTAATCCCTCATACAACAATCCCACAATTAAGCGTCGGTATTGTTGGAACATTATACCAAATAACCACACTCCACCCACCCCCTCCTCTAACCATCTCATGTTTTCAACTCCCCCACTCATTCAAACAAACTTTGTGTTATGTTTCAAAGGAGTCTTTGGTTCAAAGCCATCAATTTCCAATGGCAATTCAGAAAGACAATATTGATATTATGAATCTCTATGCGAGAACGTATATTCAAACAAATATCACATATCGCTGGGTTTATTCGAGCTACGGTACCATTTCATTCATCTCTGAATTACATGCCTAATCAACAAACACAATGAGTCAAATTAAAAATATAGGCCTACGTAAATTGTCGCAAATGGATGTTCATTTTGTAGCTTAGGGTTTACGCATAATGTACTGTATTTAACTAATATTTAGCTGTTAAGGTGCAAGGGGTATTCTTTAATTCGTAATTTTTATGACGAATCATTTAGTGCGGTGCATTCGTGTCCTCGTTAATAACAAATCCATCATCTGTGGCGGTTTCCAATGTAGCAATTGGGTACAATACCTTTATTAATTCTTACTTTTTGCCATCGTCTTACTGACAAACGGTTAGCAATGGGGCACATAAACTAAGTTCTCTTTTATCCTTCCATCCATCCCTCTTGAAATCAATCCATCGTTTCATCGATGCATCCATGTATTTATTTATATACTTATTTACTTGTTTATTTATTTATTTATTCGCTTATTTGTGTATTTATTTACTTGCTAATTTATGTTTTTAATTATTTATGTAGCCTATGTATTTATTTATTTTCTTATTTTTGTACCTATTTATGTACTTATTTACTTATTTTAGTATTTATTTATGTATGTGTGTATTTATTTATTTATGTATTTATTTACTTATTCACTTATTTACTTATGTATGTGGTCATTTGTGTATATATTTATTTATTTATGTATTTATTTACTTATTTATTTACTTTTTTGTATTTATTTACTTATTTATATGACATAAATGACATTCCATTTCCCTATTGTATATACTGTAATTATTAGTGAGCTACTGTGCATAGTGCCAATAGTTAATCCTGTACAGCACCTGTAAGTTACACAGCAGTGTATACAGAAGGCTTCTAAAAGGGCTGTGGACAATCTAAAGCCCAGTCTTTAGTTATTCATATGAAGGGAACTAGCTGTTAAGTGTAATGTTTGTGGTTATGTTAATTCTTCTATTTACAGTTCTTCAAGGCACGAAGAATCAAATTCACAAAGACCTCTGTTAATGTAAATAGATGTAAGGTGTCTGTCTGATCATTAATTTCGTGTTGTTTTTTTTACATGAAAAATGCTCCTTGCAGCACAGTTGTTATCCGATTCAACTGAAACTCTCTGTAAATCTTCCAGTGTATGTAAGGATTAAACGTTACTCTAAATTTTAATGTCGGCTGAATAATACTACCTTTTTTCCATTGAAATAGCAATGAACTGATTTCTTTTTCAAATTCAGTTTCCCGAAAGCATCATATTTTGAGTCAACCTGTGTCACTGTAGCATTTTGCCATCAGGACGCAGGTGTTCCTCTTTAACGCGCTGTGCTGTATCTTTAGCCCTGGCTCGGTCAAGTGGGTAATTCACTGGACACACCAGAGCTTTGAGCAATGATGGAATTTCTCTCCTTGTTCATACACCTATTGAATACCTGCTGCAGTGGCGTGCAATTGGGCTAAGAGAGAGGAAACAATTGATATTCTAACGTTCATCATCATTCCAATTAAAACTCAGCAATTCTTCTAGGTTTGTGGCGTGTCTTGCGCCCACCCCGTCCTGTGGGGGGGTCCGGGCGGGGACACCAAGAGCCCGCTAATGAGCCTACTTGGTGTCCTAGGTGAAACCCCACACAAGACACGGCACAAACCCAAAGGAATTGCTGAGTTTTAATTCACTGGCCGTGAAAGCCAATATACCATAATTCCAATAACTGGAATTTGTGAAAAACTAATTACTCTTAATGTTTTGAAAGATCTGATGTGAGAATGTCTGTAGCTTTTATGAAAGCTTATCAAATTCAAAACATTCAAAGTTAAATAGTAATAGTTTACTATACTAAAAGTGGAGTCGGAGCATTAGGGTAGGAAAGGGGATACAAGGGAGAGGTCGCCTCAAAGTCAGTGGAAAGAGGGGAAAAACTGGACCCAGCTCAGGAATCTCTTGGGATCACCGAAAAAATAAAAATAAAAAATGAAAATGAAAACTTAAAAAATTAAAATTTTAAATCAAACATTAAACTTGAAAAATTAAAAATGAAAATCAAAATTAAACATTAAACTTTTTTAAAAAAATATGGAATTTACCCTCCAGGTTGGTGGCTCCCACGGACTCGGCATGGGTCCCATGGTCGCCAACGCACGTCCCACGAGTCGTAACCCCCTGAGGGGTTAATGGAAAGAAACCAACCACCTGTTTTGATTGACTTTTATTTGCACGAGTTGTCGACTTATAAGATCGATAGTCGATTGTGTTGACTGGTGTGGAGGATAATTGATGGTGGTGCACGGCGGGGAAGATCGTTAACAGGTGTCTGGCTTGGGGGATGAGCAGGACAGGTGAGGGGTTGAGCCTTTTATTGACAAGGTTATATATTATTGTAGTAATGGCCTTTTATCTCCAAGTGATCGATCAGAGAAGCGATTTATTAAATGTTAATGTGAGAAAAGGAAACTCTTCGCCCTAGGCCCTTAGTTCTGTGTGATCACACTATAGCATCCACTGTTACCAACCCTATTATCTTAGATAATCATGATTATTATTAGTATTAGTAGTAGTAGCAGTATTGTACAGATTCATAAATTTCTCATTTTACAAACACTAAAAATACAGAGTAATGTTGGTGGCTTCGGTGGCGTAGTTGGTAGCATGCTGAACTTCTATGCCCGAGGTCGCGGGTTCAAACGTCGTTGGATTTTTAAGAGCTTTAAAAATCGCTCTTATGCCTTCCTTCGGAGGGGAAGTAAAGCCGGCGGTCCCATGTCATAGATTTATAGCATGTTAAAGAACCTTCCACTAATTACACCTGTGTGAAGCTAAATTGTATAGGTTAAGAATGTAAACAACGCTCTTAGGTTTCTACGTTCGTTGCCAAGAGTCAACTGCGGTGGCGTCTAGTAGCCTAGTAGTAGTGGCCTAGTAGTCGTTGACGGTAGTGCTTGGCGGCAAAAGTAGGATCTATTTGAAAAATTCTAAGTTGCAGTCTGTACTTAAATTAAAAAACAGATAACACACACTAATACAGTCATCACAATTAACACCGGTTATCAGACAGATTCTACACCCATCCAAATTACACGGGGCTACATGACCGCGTTGTCGCAGCCTCTAAACTTAAGAACCAACCAAACTGAGGATCAACCAACCACTTAACTAATATCAAGCACTTTGAGAGTTCATTCTTCATTTAAGAATCGTCTCACTGTATGGCAAGCGTCCAAGATCACCTACTATTGGATTTGTCCCCGCTTGTGAGCCTGTAGTTAGTCCACCTGTCTTGTAGGTACAATTCCAGCTGCAGACAGAATGAGAGGCCGGATGTACAGCTGCTTATTAGGCTTCCACGTTTGATTTACTTCAGTGGTCAATTTGGTATATTTATTGACCTTTTGGGCATAGGCTGTTTGAAGGTTGTGCTTGAGTGGTACCGATATATCGATTATCACAGGTGTTTTCTTCTGCCGATCAATGCAGAGAATATCAGGTCGCTTGGCTTTGATGGTTTTATCAGTGCGGATTTCTTTGTCCCAGTATAATATATAGGTTCCATTGACCAAAACATATTTTGGTTGGTACTATTTATTTATTTATCGTATGGCTTTTAGTAGTCGCCTCCATAGCGTAGTGGTCAGCATGATTAGCTGCCACCCCGGAGGTCCTGGGTTCGATTCCCGGCTCTGCCACGAAATTTGAAAAGTGGTATGAGGACTGGAACGGGGTCTACTCAGCCTCGGGTGTTCCAAATGAGTAGAGGGGGTTCGATTCCCACCTCAGCCATCCTCGAAGTGGTTTTCCGTGGTTTCCCACTTCGTCTTCGGGAAAATGCCGGGATGGTACTGTCCCCGTTTACCTGGATAGTAGGCTGTCAGATATCCGCCCCCTCAATCGGATTGCCAATTATCAATCGCACCGGCACAGTTACATCAATGAAAATGGCACTGACAGATACTATCGAGATAAGAGCACAGAAGTTCACAGGAAATCATTGTGGAACACACCAAAATAGACGGGGGTTCATACTTACCGTTACTTACCTCTTAATTATCTCGGGGTTTGAGTTGACAACAGGATCACTAAAGTCTGTTCACACAATAACCTCCACCATGACATTTAAAAATGAACCATAACGAAGACGAGAACTTTGAACTGTACAAAAGTTTTATTTCTAATAAAGGGTATGATTTTACCAACACAACAAAAACAACGTGGCTATCAGTAGCCCAAGTCAATTTGACTACGTCCTCCAGTAGGACTTGCAAAAATTATCATACAACATGATATAAAACATTTTAGCTCCCAAGAGCTCCAAATAACGTAATATTCATGACACTATTGGATTGGAAAAGGACGTCAGGGTGTGACATATATAGAGCATTTGGTTTCCTTTTAATAAACATGAGAATGGTATTTATAGTCGCAAGGCCAAAGTGTGGACGACCTCACTCTCTGAGAACCAGATGTTGGCACAGCTGCGGGCTACCCTCCAGCCTGTTGCATACTGGTCAAATGCACTCCCTTCTCACGTGCTAAGTTACGTAAGAGTACAGCTTGTTCTCTCAAGCTTTTAAATGTCTACAAGACAACTCACATTATATTTACGCAAATCTTTCAAGTACTTTGCTCACATCCTATTGGATCATTATGTTAATTTCTTAAACTTGTTAAGTTCAATCCAAATGTTTAATTAGCTCTTAAATGTTTATAACAAAATCACATAAATTATTTATAACAATTAGAAATTGTTTATAATATTTGTCAAAGACAATAAAATATTATAAGCACGCCTTTAACATCACTCTCGTTCCATATTATTTTCAAAAATATTTACAGCAATTATTTACAATATTAACATTTAAATTGTTTAAAATATTAATTTAATAAATACATTAGCCACATGTTCATTCGGTTGGTAATTTTCATAATCGTGTTTAATATAATCGACCAATGAAGGTTAGTTATACATATTAGTGTCACAATCTGGTTTAATAAAGGTTTTAATAATGATTTATGACGGCAACCTTCATTCAAAATCTTATCTCAAATTCTTTCAAAACTCGTGTTAATTATAACAGTAATTCACTTGATTAATTTTCAACGAACTATGACAATCTTACTCCAGCGGAAAATCCTTCGCTAACAAGTTAATGCATAAACTGCATTAAAAATATGCCCAAAATCATCATATATTAATCTATATGGCATTAAAAACTTCCACATAACTTACAAAAACTTCCACAAATAATTCTTTAACATTAATTCCTGTGGGAACCTCCTTCATATTCAAGGGCATTATACCTCAGCGACTTTCAACACGCGCTGCACTAGCGATTATACATTCATAGTTCCACTTAAAATTTTTATAATCATTAATTGTTTCAAAACTGTTTTTTATTTAACCTTCGTGGATTTCATTCATGAACCGAAATGAAGTCAAAACTTGCCAATCACAAACAAATTTAATAGTGAATACGCTTATATACGCCTGTCTGGTCTATCAAAATTTAAGATTAACATCTTAAAAGAAATTGCAGTATAAAAATACTATCATCAAATAAAGTGCGACTAAAATGCAAAGTAGTCGAATAGAATCCAATTAGACTGGGGAATGCAAACATCGTTATATAAATCTCTAATTGAGAAAAACTCCTAACAAAAGTTCTCGACTTTAATGCATTCAATAATTCATTATTAAAGTTACTCTTTCACAAAAGTGTCTATGATGCAATGTTCATTCATAACTGACGATAAATGTCTGTGTTGCAATCAATTCAAATAACGACTAGTATTTCCAAGATCGTCGACAACGTAATTGATTTTAACGCTCTAAAATCATTTAAATGTTCTTCCTTCTTGATGATGACAGAAAATTGGTCAAAGTAATTAAACTGGGGTTGAATTACTTTAATAAAATGACACGCTGTCTGAATTTAAATCTGCCATTAAAAATCATTAACTTACAGTCAAATCGTGACTACCAAAATATTAATTACTGAAAAATCTAACTATCAGTCTCAACTGATTCAAAATCATTAACTATGCCCATGACATAACAATGTCTTAATAAATCGTCGAAAAAGGCATAACTCAACAAGGTGTACTGAGAATAAGAATCTCAACAAGAAAATAGGGCAAAATACATGAGGATAAAAATATGGGAAAAATGGTTGCTCAAACATCATTAGTAAACTCAAATACAATAAACGTTCACGACTACCTTATCTGCCGATTGACGTTCCAGAGGAAAATTCCCCAAAGAAGACTGCTGATGGATCCATTTCACCACGTTAAAGCTGAGCTCCATCCTCGAAATAGGAAATAGCACCCTCGGAGAATCGAACTGCTTCCTTCTCCGTGAATCGCTCTGCTCCTTGAAGACGAATAGACATCCTTCCGGCAATAATCTTCTTTGTGAGTCGGGATATCCCTGACCTCTCTTGAAAAATTCCCTGAAGTTCCAGTAGACAATCGCCATGAAGTTTTGTAGAAATTTCCGAAGAAATTATTTATATTCAGAGTATGAAATTGTTTCTATGGCTGTTCGATGGTATTCAGCCTTTAATTACGAAACATGGGTGTAGATGGTATTCACCGCATGTTCGCTTGTGTGGAATAGCAATTAGCGAAGTTCCATGTCGCTATCTTACTCCGTTGAAATATGTCCCAATTGCAATAAGCCCTTTTAGCCTTCCATCTGCTCTTCGGTTGTAGTGTCAGAAGAACAAACTGCCGTATTCAATTGCTCCATTATACTGTATCGTTCTGTAACCAAGCAATCTGAAGTCTTTCTATTCCACTCGCAGCGTCAGCCGTTGCGTTGATTCTGGCTATACAAAAGTGCTTCTCTTGTGGCGAGATAATCACTTTTGCCAGTCGTATAAAACTGCTAATATCTTTTAAACTAATCGGTCGAAATTGTTCAGCTTTTCTCTATTACTTTATGAAGCACAGCACAATACAATTAGCTTATCGGCGACCGCTAACTGTTCGAAGCTAAACTTGTAGAAGCTTTCTAAGGTCCGTTTCAACTTCACCTAGTTTGACTTGGATCTCGTTAATATAGTGGCCTCGCCACGCGTTATAAAGACGATTCTTTTCACTGCTGTTCACTTCGACGTCTCACTATAATGAATGTATAAGAAAAGAACTTTCACAAATATACTTCGATGATCTGAGAATGAGATCTCAGAATGATCAGAGAACGAAAGAGACTCCTCTCTTCTGCGCAAGCCCTTTTATTAACTTCACGAGGGGCGTTTCCATCCCTTCCAAAGCGTGGTACTGCGTCATCGCTAAAACTTCCAACTTCGTTAATACAAGACGGATTTTCAAAATTCAAAAACTGAAAATAAATTTCACCAAAATTCCAAATCAATGCTTTTACTGCAAATGGATTTCCATAATTCTGCATTCCAAAAGTAATAAAAATACCATAGTTTCAGCAATCTCCGTCTTCCTTTAAACTATCGTTCATTGGTTCAAGCCTCTCCTCCAATAGCATAGTTTCTTCCTCAGCAGAATTCCTCGTTTCCTGCGACTGCGTCGTAAATCTTGGAACATTCTCGACTAAATGCTGACGTCACTGAGAATCTCAGCTCAAGTAGCCTGCTGGTATAACATTTACGTCATCCGTGCTTACGTCATGACTACCCACGTCATAACTATAACAGCCATAACTCTCCTAATAAATTTCAATTATAGCCACCGTGGTCTCTACATAATTCAATTACGGGGGCAGTACCTTCTTCAAGGCCACGGCCGCCTCCTTCCCTCTTCTTTGCCTATCCATCCTGACCATCCATTACCTTCCCTCATGAGGCCCCTGTTCGCTTTGCAGGTGAGGCTGCCTGGGCGAGGTGCCAATCATACCTCACCAGTTGTATCCACTCCGATTATATGTTCCCAGCTCTAGGACACTGCCCCTAGAGGCGGAAGTGGTGAGTTCCCTCGCTGAGTCCGTGGGTTCCACCAACCTGGAGGGTAAACGACTAAGAAAAGAAAAAAAGAAAAGAAAATGGCTTTTAGTGCTGGGATGTCCGAGGACATGTTCGGCTCGCCTAAGTCTGTAGCTGCTTTCAGCGGACACCCGTAGGGTGAGCTACAAGTTCCATTCAATTTCAAGTAGTTCCAACTTTCGCTACCAGATATCAATGATACGTAGTGGTGAACGTTGGAACTTTGATAGAGCGTTACGACGAAATCTAACCTAATAATTTAGCTTCACACAAGTTTAGTCTGTGAAAGGATATTTTACATGCCATAAATCTATGACATGGGACCGCCGGCTTACTTCCCCTCCGAAGGAAGGCATACTGAAGGATTTTTAACGCTCTTAAAAAAATTATACGACTTCGGCCGGGTTTGAACCCGCTATCTTGGGCACAGCAGTTCAGCATGCTACCGACTACGCCACCGAAGCCGCTATTTGGTACTTATAACACGGAAGCGAGAAGTCACCTAGTCCTATAGTTTTATCCATACCATTGTGCACAATGTCAGCAACATTATTGTGGCGCTCAGTGTAGTCCATATTTGCCAAGGTTGGACATCCACTGATAATGTGATTAATAATATTATTACTAGTAGTAGTGTTGATGATTCAGCGCACAAATTGTGCATAATGTTTCTTAAATCCGTGAATTATCATGCGTACTGTAACCTGTCACTTGCACAAAACATCAGACTGGATGATCCCCGATGTACAGTATACATGTGATTTTGGTATCGGCAGCATTGCACTCCGCCCAATTTACATAGACAGGAATCGTCTGGGTCATGGAAGTACTCGGTATTACACAGATTATGTTGGTACCCGTGTACCAGGTCTCGGTTAGTGTCTATCCAAGTCCTGTTCATCATGACCTCCATTGTGTAAAACTCGAGCCTGATTTCTTCCCTCCTCTTCATTCTGTCCTGCATTGGTGTCAGTGGATGGTAGACTTCTCTTCGTCCGGAGGTCCTCAATGAAGAAGGTGTCCTTGGGAAGTTCATACGTATTTCGATATTTCCATAGTAGCTTTCAAGAAGCACGACTAGACTGCTTCTAGCGTCCTCAAGTCTGTCAGGGACAGTTTCTCTCAGATGACTTCTAGTCCGTATGTGGCGATGGGCGCTATTTTCGCGTCGAAAAATTTCATAGCGGTTCCCAGTAAGAGCTTCGTGATTGTTTTAATGTCGTATATGGCTTTAGTGGCCGCCTTTGCTCTATGTAAACTCTGTAGGCTCTGGTTGTTGTTTGCATTGTCAATCCTAGTTTGTGAATGTAATTACAGACTTGAGGGGAGTCGATCCTAGGTATAGCCTGTCTCCTCCGGCCTCTCTACCTCCTTTCTGAAACGTCATTTTCACTGTTTTCTCTGTGTTGATTTTCATCTTGTTATCATTTGCTCAGTCATCTATATTTTCTATGGCTTTTTGTACTTCATGTATGGAACTCGAACCATTGACCATATCGTCTGCATATACGGATATGATGATGATTATGAAGATTGTTGTAGTTTAAAGGGACTAAACATCGAGGTCATCAGCCCCTCATACGACAATTAAAGATACATTTTCTGATTAATTAGAACGCCAGGTTGCAGCAGATGGACCATTTAAACCCTTCTGATGCCAAGCTATTGTGAATGGTTATGTTAATAACTCCAAGCCAAGTTTAGTGAAATTAAACATTTTGGTAGCAAATTATCTTCTAGAATGTTGATTCCTTTTTCCGTATCAGGTAAATATATTTTCAAAAGTATTAGGTTCTAAATAATTAATAATTATTACCATAATCCATTTGTTTAATGAAAATTAGGAAATTTTCGTGCAGCCTAATCTTGACAGCATACGCAGCCTAAATACTTTAGTATCCTTTTAAAAACCTTATTTCCTCTTCGCTCAAAGAGGATCTATCTTAATTAGCACAGAGCAAGAACTTTAAAAAACATGACGTCAAAGATAACAACTGCGGAAAGTCAGCTGATTGCAGCATGTTCAAAGAACACTTATTATGAATCCAATTATTCATGGAACATCGATATATCCAGAGAGGGAATGATTCATTCGTTGTCTTGGTTACAACACTGATAGCACTACGCAGCAGGGAATAATAATGAAATTGCATAAAAAACGCAGCCGATATATCGGTCCCTGGCAATATAAAGGTTAAGTTAAGTAAGTTACTCAGGCTGTGTACTCACCATTCTTGGCCGTCACTCGCGAGGTCCGGGTTCAATTCCGAGTTGTGCCAAAGAATTCAATTCTGGCTGCGTGGCTCAGCGGTAACCATCTCGCTTGTTGAGCCCAAAGTTGCAGCATCGAATCCTGGCGCAGTCAGCTGGCATTTGAGGGTGCGCAAATGCGAGGGAGTCGTGTCAGTAGATTTACTGGCACATTAAAGATCCCCTTCGGGGGAAAATTCCGGCATCACGGCGTCTCAAAAAGCCGCAGTAGTTAAAAGTAGCGTAAAACAAATAACATAATTATTAATCAATTCTGGTCAAAGAGCTAGGACATCTATTGTAGATTAATGCCGGGATGGTACCTAATATAAGGCCACGGCCTCTTCCTACCCAAATCTTAGCCCGAAAGACAAATACACATACTAGTAAGGTGGCTTCGGTGGCATAGTTGGTAGCATGTTGAACTTCTATGCCCAATATCGCGGGTTCAAACCCGGTCAAAGTCATCTGATTTTTTAAGAGCGTTAAAAATCCCTCAGTATGCCTTCCTTCGGAGGGGAAGTAAAGCTGACGGTCCCATGTCATAGATTTATGGCATGTTAAAGAACATTCCACTAATTGCACCTGTGTGAAGCTAAATTATATAGGTTAAGAATGTAAACAACGCTCTTAGGTTCCTACGTTCGTTGCCACTGCGGTGGCGTCTGGTAGCTAAGTTCTGAACTAGTAGTAGTTGACGGTGGCGTTTGGCGGCAAAAGTAGGAACTATTTGAAAAATTCAAAGTCTGCAGTCCTTACATGAATTAATAAACAGATATCACGCACTAATACAGTCATCACAATTAACACCGGTTATCAGACAGATTATACACACACCCAAAGTACACGGGGCTACATGACCGCGTTGTCGCAACTCCTAAACTGAGGAACCAACCAACCAACCAACCAACACACACTAGTAATGTCATCATAACATCACAATTTATCACACGTACATCTAAGTACACGGGGCTCCATGACCACGATGTCGCAAAGCCCCCGAAACGAATCTACAACAACAACAACAACAAAGTGGTTGACACCAGGAAAGGCATCCGGCCGTAGAACCATCCGACACATAGACGTTATTTCACTTCAATACTTACCCCGCAGAAAAGGGAATAATAGGAGATATTCATTGACGTCCATTCAGGTGAAGGAATTAGACGGGATAATCGCCCTGCCGATAATTTGACTGAACATTAATTAAAATCCCCCAAAGTACTATGACGTGTTCTTGCGATTGATATCTATAAATTTAATTAAATCTGGAAGCCAATCGCGAAAGCTATTAATGCTCCATCCCACTTACTCAGCGGATCAATGAAATTTCCACCCTCTTTAGGTTCTTCTCAAGGATGGAATCGTCTCCTCTTATCAGTCCATAACCATCTCTTCCCACTCCATCCCATTTCTTGGCTTTCCTCAGTAACGGTTCTAGAAATAGATAGCGGTGAACATGACGACGCATAGATCATGCAGGGATGCCAACTTGAAAGACCTGTATCAGGCCTCTCCGAAGACAACACGCGATAACACCTGCAATGGCAAACTCACGAACTCAGAAACATTTGGTGTGAGCGCGCAAAAACAGAACTTCTCAGTGTTACCAAAATTATTAAAATGGAAACAGTTTAGGGATTGCGACAACGCAGTCGGTGTGTGTAGAATCTGTCTGATAACCGGTGTTAATTGTGATGGCTGTATTAGTGTGTGTTATCTGTAATTCAGGTAAGGACTACAGACAATCAATTTCAAGTAGTTTCTACTTTTACTGTACTACCAAATACCACTGGCAACGGCACCTAGCTGTGAACTTGACTACTAGATGCCACCACAACCACCACCTGGCGGCAAACTTTGGAACTTGGAGCGTTAATAAAATTTAACCATCAATTTAAACTTCACACAATTGCAGTTAGTGGAAGGTTATTTTGCTTGCCATAAATGTATGACATGGGCCTGCCGGCTTCACTTCCCCTCTGAAGGATGGCGTACTGAGAGATTTTTAACGCTCTTAAAAAATCCGACGTCTTCGGCCGGGTTTGAACACGTGATCTTGAGCACGGAAGCTTAGCATGCTACCAACTAAGCCATCGAAGCCGTCTCACTTAACCAATTGAACCATAAAATCCGTCTCATCAATTGTGAATGCTGTTTGGTGAGTTTTAACCACAGCTATTGGTATCTCTGATGAATGCCACTCATGGAGATGTGTCAGCTATGAATTGTTATTCACACACCGCAGCGCTCTGTAATTAATGGCGTAGATAATGTTCATTAATACACGCATACATTTTACAGCGCGATACCAACCGAACAGCACTCTGTCTTTGACTGGAAATGAATTGCTACATCAAAACAGAAATAATACTTCCATAGTTAATCACGACAAGTGATCCACAGCAAAATATATTTTTATTTATTTATTCAATAATATTATTAGATACAACCATGAAAATGTCATTTTACACTAATATCTTAACAATTTCAAATAATAATAACAGAAACAACAACAATAACAGGTAACAAATGGCAGTGATGGCAGCAAGGGATAAATCTCGGTAAAGACGCGGGGAATGATTGGGGTAGTGGGTGATTAGGAGGGTGAGGGGGTAGGAATTGAGGATGAAAGGGATCTTCTAGTGTTATGTTTGAATGTTCTATAGGGAGAGAATAAGTCAATATTTGGAAGGGAGTTGCTAAGGGTAGGTAGAGCGCTTCTGTACTTCAAGACGTGGGCGAGGTATGTGGTGTAAATGGTTCTGACGTGTTGAACGGGAGGGAACGTGGAGTGGGAAGTAGCTTAAGAGCATGTTACATTTTGTGTAACCAATCATCAATTTATCTTGGAAAAACAGGTCAGTAAATTGTAGACGGTTGCTCAGGTCGAGTACATTGAGCTGATTTAGAATGTCCGATTTGGCAAAGTGCCTTAGTGAAGGATTGCGAGCTTTGACTATTGATATGAAGAAATTAAAGACACTGTTCAATTTAGAAATATTGGTTATAGCCGATGTCGACCAAATTGGAGAAGAGGAATCTAGGATAGGGAGAACATATGTGGTGAAGTATAATTTAAGTGCAGTGAGGTCTTTAATTTCTGTGAATCTGTATAGAATGCCGAGACTGCGCATTGCGCGAGATTTGATATGGCCAGTGTGGGGAGAGAATGTCAGTTTATAATCGTGAATAATACCTAAATCTCTTACCTGAGAAGCCGTATCCAATTTATTTCCACATATTTTACAGTCCGCCTCATTTCCAGATTTCAGTAGTGAGAAAGACACATTGAAGAGCAACACTGACCGGACCAGCAAACAGCCGTCTACAGGCTGCTAAAATGAGTTCCTCCGTTCCTGCTTATAAAAGACAAGGAAGGATAACATAAGGAATGTTAATATCCGAGAAGAGCTTGGATTGGGGAGAAGCCTTTTGGAATTTTTAACAATAATATATTTAATGCAGCCAAATAGCCATAACTGAAAATATAGGTTACATTGATGGGTTACATATTTGCATAATAACTTATATACATTGTTCTTCTTGTACAGAATTCTATGTGGCACCGTTCACACATTTTCCCACATAATGTGTACTCACAGTCTATACTTGTGTCATGGAAGTGTTTTGATTTGCAGAGTAGGTGGTGAAAACCGTGAACTGCCAACCTCGTAATGACATGTCTTAGTTCGAAATTAGCTTTTGTCCACCAGCGGTCTATCATGGCCCCTGTGCCATAGAAAGCTGGTTGTACTTCTTCTCTCTTCTCCGTCAACGTTGCCAGAAGTTTCTCTGATGCACTGGTGCTCGGTAGGGGTATGCTTGTCCTGAGGTCATCTACGAGGAAAGATTCCTTTGCCAGGAGATAAACAAGTATAGATCGTGTCGTTTTTTTGATACTCCTATCACCTTCTTTATGTGGATCGTTTTCACCCTTTCCAATGGTGATAGGTTCCTCGTTGTTAAATGTATCCAGATGATTTCAATGCCATTGGAAGAATTTTTACTCCGAATAGCAAAATTGCTGTCTCCAGACTGAGTGATCTGATGTCTTTTATTTTGTGCATTGCCATCATTGCTTAGGTTACCTTATCTGTGACATGTTCTGTGAAACAATATGCTCTCGATTGCAGTGTGATGCCTAAATATTTAAAGTCTGGAACTATCTTTAATTGTATATCCCGAATGAAAATCTCTGCTGAGGCGGGTATTCTTCCTCCTTTTCGGAAGATCATGGTGTCTGTTTTTGAGATGTTGATGTCCAGCTTGTGTTCGGAGCACCACTTTTGCACGTCATTTACAGTTTCCTGAAGTTTTGTTAAATCTCTGGAGCCAATTACAATGTCATCAGCATATGCGCAAGAGAATACTCCCTCCTTTTGGGCTATTTTTAGGATATCTGTGGTTGATATTATAAACAGCAAGTGGAATTAATGGAACTCTACAGACGACGGTGGTATGGCCATATGAAAATAATGATTCCAGGAAGAACTCCTAGAGCTTATTTTGAAAGGGTAGTTCCTGGCAAAAGAACCTAGGACGACCTCGAGACTTATGGGTGAAACAAATTTCAAAGGATGTAGGGAAGACTGGCTTACTATATCCGAAGAACAGCTATGGATGGGTAAAACAAATTGAAGGAGGCTTTTGCACTACCGCACCCGGCTTGATGGAGCGACCACCTCATGATAATGATAACAAGGGCTCGGATTTTTAGGTAAATAAATATTATTTTAAGCATTCTTTTTTATTATTATTTTTTTATATTTTTTTAGTTGTTTTCCCTCCTGGTTGGTGGAAACCCACGGATTCAGCGACGGAACTCACCACTACCGCCTCTACGGGCAGTGTCCTAGAGCTGGGCACATCGAATCGGAAGGGATACAACTGGTGAGGTGGGATTGGCACCTCGCCCAGGCGGCCTCACCTGCAAAGCGAACAGGGGCCTCATGAGGATGGATAGGCAAGGAAGAGGGAAGGAGGCAGCCGTGGCCTTGAATAAGGGACCATCCCGGCATTTGCCCGAAGACGAAGTGGGAAACCACAGAAAACCACTTCGAGGATGGCTGAGGGGGAATCGAACCCCCTCTACTCATTTGGGCCACCCGAGGCTGAGTAGACCCCGTTCCAGTCCTCGTACCACTTTTCAAATTTCGTGGCAGAGCCGGGAATCGAACCCAGGACCTCCGGGGCGGCAGCTAACCATGCTGACCACTACGCTACGGAGGCGACTATTCTTTCTATAAATACATAAATTCCTGCTTTTCACTTATTAACACATAATAAGACATAATATTTACATTTTTTAAAATCAGTATGGGTATGCAAGATCTTTAAGTTTATTGCATTTTTGTTCTGTGTTACTTCAACGGGGAAGAACCTGTGAACTATCTAATCTTCATGTCAGGTTGCAACTGTGTTATTCTTAACTTGTCGCCCCGTGCCACTCACTGTGGAAGCTGGGGATTTCCTTGTCCATAGCCATATTGCACACCTCCCACAGCTACTTGGAACCTGTGTCACTCACATGCAGTTCATTTCTAGCACTGTGAAGTGTGAGGCAGTTCTACGATGCTTAAAGTAAAAGCAACTACAAGTTATCGTCTGTTGCAGAATGTAAAGATAATTTTACTTCTGATGGGGGCGTTCTGTTCTTCCAACGATGTGGGAAAGCAATCAAGGCTAAACAGCGATCTCAAGTTACACAACACCTCAAGGGCAAGAAACATACTGTCGAAGTTTGGCGCCTTCAGAAGAAGTGTTTTGCGATAATCGTCGTTCATTTGTGATGGACAACCTGAAGGTGTATCCCGTTGTGAATTCTAATACTTCAGCAGTCAGTGAGACATAGCATAAATTGCATTCATGAGTACTGCATATTGCTTATATTCACATTAATAAACTAAATTATAATTACATATTTTTACTTTTTTGTCACATATTTCAGGTATTTTTATTACATAAAAAAATATTTTCCCGATTTTTAGCACCTGAGGATCCGAGACCTAATGATGACGTGCTAGAAAAGAAAGGGCTGAGTATACCCCGTTCCAGCCCTCACACCAGAATTAAAACTTCACAGCAGAGCCGGGAATCAAACCTGGATCTCCAAGGTGACAGCTAGGAATGCTAGCCACTACACCATGAGGGTTTTGTTTGGGAGAATAGCCCTGCTGCCAGAAAGAGGAAACTCCGTTCACTGTTTCGCCAGCTTGTAGATTTGTCCCCGTATTTGTGCTACCGTGTGCTGGAAGACCAGGAATATCCTCGTGGATTTGAAAACCTATTCCCCTCAGAGACTGCGCAATGTAGACAGTGTTCACATTATCACGGATTAAAACCTTTTAGCTGCTCTGTATGTCCAGATCTTAGCCCCATTCGACAGTGCTCAAAAAAGTTCTGCATATTGCGATTCAGTGACTTGTTTATTTTGCTTTGTGTATGTAATCACACTATACACGATATAGCGTACATACAAAGAAAAACAACATGCAATCGGCTCTGCAAAAGAGACAGAAACACACAAGGAATAACAAAAGTGATAATGTGGGTCTGAGTCCTTCTCATGTTGGATCATACCAATACCGTGTTTGGCCACCACGAGCCTTAAGGCATGCTTGCAGACGACGAGGCATACTGAGCACCAACGAATCCAACAGCGTTTGGGGCAGATTATACTACTCTTGGACAGTAGCTTCAATCAGTTGCTGTTTGTTTGTTGGAGGATTGGGACGGTGTGAAATTGCCCTCTTGAACTCTTTCCACGCATGCTCAATACAGTTCATGTCCGCAGAATAGGCAGGCTACTCCATTCTCTGTACGACATGCATCTGAAGGAATTGATTGACCACTGGAGCTCGATTGGCACGAGCATTGTCGTCCGCTAGTGTAAAGCCCTCACCCATTGTGGCAGTGAATCCTGTAACGACAGGTTCAAGGATGTTGTCTCTGTTCGCCGACAAGTCATGTTACCGTGGATAGGAATTAGAGGCGTACGTCGACCAAACATGATTCCACCCCAAAACATGACTGATCCTCCTTGCTCTTGGTGGCGTTCCTGGATGAAGGGCTCGTGAAATCTCTTACCCACTCGGAGCATTCGAAGATTATGTGTTGCTTTTCTTTGTATGTTCCCTATATTGTCTATAATGTGATTACATAGCAAAATAAACAAGTCACTAAATCGCAACATGTAAAACTATTTTTTTAGCATTGTATATGAAGGCCCTAAACCAATTTAACATATTCCCCCTTCTCCTATTGGCTCCATATATTACATTTAGTTACGTTTTACTACTCAAATACGTTTCCTTCAGGGACAAAATAATTTCCGGAGTGATAGTTGAACTGGATGTAGGTAAAAGATACAGTCAGTCTGAGAGACTAGACTTTATATGATTTCAAATGACGCATGCTACAAATTTACACATGCTAGAAAGGCTCAGGAGGGCTTCCCGCTTCGCTTGAAGCCCCAGGACTCTTTGCATTCTGCTGCATGATGACACGCACTCGTCGTCTCCGTATCGCATAACGCCAGACCGCAGGAGTAAACTCAGACTCGGTGCATATGCACTGAACAACATGATGACGTCATACACGCCGTAACCGTGACGCATAACGGTAGGCCTAAGCATAACGATTAAGTCGACAAGATCATTCGAAATGATAAAAACTGCCTTTAGTAGTGAATGGCTAAACGATCTTACACTAGGGGTGATAAATCAGACATTTAACCCTCGATAACTGGCGTGAAACAAGAAGTTCCGTGACGAACTAAAGAGCCTACTTTTCATGCCAATGATTATTCTACAGTATATGAACCTATCTAGAATAATGACGAAATTAAGTTGCTAATATCGAAATTTCTAATTAGTTCGAAATACTGTATACCTGGCATAATGTAGCCTAATAGAGCACCACAGTTGGCAGCCCTGATGACCGAATATATTCTTAGTTCCATCTCTTAAGGTACAGAATACAAAATTTGGTTGAAGTCCAATGAATAGCATGGACGTTACATGCAGTTAAACATTGGATCTAACAGCGCACGTAAAATCATGTTGGCAACAATGTCATGCATGTATTGGTCAGAAATAATCTGAAATAATATGATCTATTGTTGTGCCAATTTTGATTGAAATCCATTAGTTAGTATAGAAGTTACATGCATTTTAAAATTGGACCTATCAGCAGGCTTCGAATCATGTTGGCAGCACTGACGTATATTAGTTACTCCAAATTCATCTAGAATGCCAGGTACTATACGTGTGCAAAGTTTGGAGCTATTGGCTTGCATACTTTCTGATATATTGATATTAGGGTAACAAAAATAGGGACAGCACATATTAACAGTTGGCAGCCCTGGTTGCTCTTAAGAATACGCATAGTCATATCTGTTATGGTACACATAGCACATACGAAATTTGGTTGAAATCCAAATGATAGTATGGAAGTTACATGTATTTAAAGTTGGACCTGTCAGCAGGTTTAGAATCATGTTGGTAGCACTAACGTATATAAGTTACTCCAAATTAATATAGAATGTTAGGTACTATACGTGTGCATAGTTTAAAGCTGTCGGCTTGCGTACTTTCTGATATATTGGTATTTGGATAAAATAAATTAGGAGCATTTATTAACAGTTGGCAGCCCTGGTGGGTCTTAAGAATACGCTCAGTCATATCTGGTTATGTACACATACAATATACGAAATTTGGTTGAATTCCAATTGATAGTGTAGACGTTACATGCATTTAAAAAATTGGACTTATCAGCAGGCTTATAATCATTTTGGCAACACTGCCATGTATGGCCTCCTGGAAATTAAACTGCAATATTGTTATCTATACGTGTGCTAATTTTGAAATAGCTCCCATTCATACCTTCCAAGATATCCAACATGGAGCTCAAATTTCAATTGCGATTTTTTTGCAGTTGGTAGCACTGACATCATTTCCAAATATGGCCATGAGCTATTCAGGTATAGATCTTTACTCCTACCAAATTTTGTTTCGATTAGTCCAGCCGTTTAGGAGTTGATAGGGGGGGGGGGGGGACACACACACACAGCCAGACAGACAGAAGGACAGACAGACAGACAGACACACATTTGCCCGATCTCATAAGTCTACTTTTTCCTCATTTTTGCAAAATGTGAAAAGTAGGCTAAAAATATAACACCAGGACTGATGCCGGGACATTTTGACCCATAGTGTGTCCCTCCCTTTTTCCGTAGTCGTACGTATTTTAATTATGTAATTTTACACATGGTGCCTTCCTATGAGCTATTGCCAATATAAAATTAGGTTTATTTATATTTTTCAAATTTAACACACAGAAAAATGACAACAATTTTCGTAACGTTATAATTGGCCTTGATAATGGCGGGAAAGCAGTCATCTCAATTATTTTAAATTAAAGGAGCTGATGACCAAGGTTTCCCTAGACCCTAAACATGGATCAATAAGAACGTGAGCTGTGTGATTGTGCTGCATGACAATAGTTGGATTGTCCCCCTTATTTTTTGCAGATTGTGCCGACTAACTCAAACCGAAAATTGTCACGCGAGGACTGGCGCCATGGGTAAATCTGACCCGACCGTAAATAATGTACAAATAACTTAGTGTAAAAAAGATATGGACATGTCTATTTTTCAGGGCGAATTTTAAGGCTACCGAGATTAATTTTGCCATTATGAACACGGCCAACTTAATTCAGGAAATAAGGGCAGACGAAAACGAAAATATAGAGAATTATTTAATCCTCGGGTGAGAAATACCCACGCGCCAGTCCTCACGGGTTAAGAATCGCCACCACTCGAACTACTACAAGGATTGTTGCTAGCCATTACAGCGCACACAAGTCAAACATAAGTCACATTTTCCATTTCTTTGATCAAATGAATCGTGTAATTCGCATCACCATAGAGGTAATAATAATATCGTATGGCCTCGGATGCCGGGTGCAAGCTTTGTAATTTGACACCCAGAGGGTAGCTTGCATGTCGAATTTCGTTGTTCCCTGAATCACTATGAAAGTCAAGGAGGTTAGATATCTAAGCTCCTTGAACACTATAGCGCTTTCTAGTGGAGAAATGAGGAACTTTGTGATGGCAGAAACTCCCGAGATTAATTTTGCCATTATGAACACGCCTACTGAATTCAAATGGGTTCTTTGACATGCCAACAACGTATGATATGCGTGTCGTATTTTTGCCGCCTTTCAAAAATCACTTACCACGGCCAGGAGAGAACCTGCAATTTTGGGGTTAGTAGACCGACACGCTATCCACTCACCCACCATGGCAAGCTACCATAGAGGTTAAAAATGCAAATTAAATGGTTGTATGGAGTATTACCAAAGAGCAGTTAAGTCTACTTTCATATAACATATGGAACTAAAAGGTCGAGCACATAGCGAACAACCGCTTCGTGATTAGCACCATCACGTTGTAGAATTGGTGACGAACCATTACGTCGATAGCACTCGGAAAGTTAAAAGCAAAGATGAAGCTGACTCGTATATCTAAACAAGTATTTTTTAAATATATCGTATGGCCTCGGGTGCCGAGTGCAAGCTTTGTAATTTGCCGCCCATAGGGCACCTTGCTTGTCGAATTTTGTCCTTCCTTGGAACACTAAGAAAGTCAAGGTGGTTAGATATCTAAACTCCCTGACACTATAGCGCTATCTAGTAGAGAAAGAAGGAGCTCACTGTTGGCGGAAAATCCAGAGATTAATTTTGCCATTATGAACACGGCCTACTGAATTCAAAATGGGTTCTTTAACATGCCAACAACGTGCGACATGCATGCCGAGAACAAGTAGTTCCGTGAAGAAATAAATGGCCTATTTACATATATCCTACTGTTCTTACTTAGGACGCAAGAAATGAAAACGAGATTTTAAAATTTCGCACAGCCAACATCTTGAGGTTATGTAACCAATTGAACTAAGTTAGATATCAGTGAATTACAATGTTTATAAACATTTGCTGTATCGAGTTTCACTGCGCTCGGATAGTTACATCGTTAGAGAAGTCTATTTGAAAATGAAAATCCACAGCCTGCTTCCAGTCTCCGACCGGGTCAGGAATGGAATGAATGAAGCCCCTATCTAGCGGCGAGGATATGAACTGTGCCGGCTGTCGAGGCCTGACGCACTCCTCTGGGGCAATTATTACATGAATGATAGATGAAATTAAATGATAGTGGAGAGTGTTGCTGGAATGAAATTTTGACAGGGAAAACCGGAGTACCCGGAGAAAAACCTGTCTGCCTCCGTTCTGTCCAGCACAGATCTCACATGGAGTGACCGGGATTTGAACCACGGACTCAGCGGTGACAGGCCGGCGTGCTGCCGCCTAAGCCACGGAGGCTCACAGAAGTCTATTTAAAAGTTTCAAATTCGCTTGGCCTCCATGTTCGTTTAATATTTAACACGTTTATTAAAGTCACATAGACGAAGTTTTAATAGTACCATTTATCACCGTACAAAATTTCATGTTGATAGCCTGTTACCGTTGCGGAGATACAGAATGCCATGTTGGAATGGTGAAATGTATTAAAATTTAAAAGACACGGTCGAGTTCGGACACGATAGTAGTGTGCTCCTACAGAAGAATTTCGTTGAAATCGCTTCGGCCGTTTAGATTTTATTAGGACGGGGGGAGGGGAGGCAAACACATGCACACACATACACACCGACAAAAGGTGATCTAATAAGCCTATTTTATTCATAAATGAAAATTGGCTAAAAGCATACCGAAAATCATACTGTAATTATATCTCAGCAATTTGTCTAGGTTTTATTATGTTTTCAAATGATCTTGTCGACTTCGTTGTTATGCTTTGGATCTAACGTTATGCGAGACGGAGACAGTTGCGTTACGGAGACGGAGACTGTGACATCATGCAGCCGCGCGGGAAGCGAGTGCGTGACGTTTTGCAGCCACGCGGGAAGCCTAAGTTAATGGTTAATGGAGTCTGTTGAAAGAGTCCTGGGGCGTCGAACGATCTGGGGCCTCAAGCGAAGCGAAAAGAATACAGGGTGACTCCTAAAGTGGTGTACAAGATGCCAGATATGAATTCAGGGTGGCTCCTAAAGAGATATACAAGACGCCAGTTAAGAATACTAGGTGAATCTTAAAGAGGTGTACAAGATGGCAGAGAAGAATACAGGGTGACTCTTAAAGAGGTGCACAAGTTGTCACACAAGAATTCAGGGTGACTCCTAAAGAGGTGTACAAGATGTCACACAAGAATAGAGGGTGACTTCTAAAGAGATATACAAGATGCTATATAAAAATACAGGGTGCCTCCTAAAGAGGTGTGCAGGATGTCAGAGCATAATACAGGGTGACACTTAACGAGGTGTACAGTATGTTAGATTCAATTCAAATACAGGGTGACCCTTAAAGAGGTTTGCAAGGTATCAGATTCAAATAATGGGTGACCCTTAAAGAGTTGTAAAAGATGTCAGACTCAAATACAGGGTGACCCTTAAAGAGGTGGGCAAGATGTCAGATTGAAACTTTTAGCCCCTTATTGGATGGAAATAATTGTTGAAAAATTTTGTTCTAAGTTCTGTTGAAAGAGTCCTGGGGCTTCGAGCGAAGCGAGAAGCCCTTCTGCCTTTCTAACATGTGTAGCATTTCTGGCATTCGTCATTTGAAATGATATAATGTCTAGTCTTTCAGAAAGACTGTAATTTTTTTTGGCCGTGTCTTGTGTGGGGTTTCGTCTAGGACACCAAGCTGACTCTTCAGTGGACTCTTGGTGTCCCCACCCGGATCCCCGTAGGAGTAACGAACTGCGCGCTACCTCCCTTTTTTATGAAGTGCACCTGCGTCTCAACACTGCGAGAACTAAAACTCAAGCAGCCATAACGTCCCTATGAAGGCTTCCAAAAAGTTGTACTCCTTTGGGGTCTAGGCGGAGACACCAAGAGCTCGCTGATGAGCCAGCTTGATGTCCTAGGCGAAACCCCACACAAGACAAGGCCCAAACCTAATGAATTGCTGAGTTTTAATTCACTGGCCATGAAAGCCAATATACTACGATAATTATATGTTTTAAACCTTTGTTGAAATGTCTGCAGATGTTTATTAGGCACACCTGTCTCTGCTAATACGATGGTTTACCTCATATTATCGCTAACGATATTGTGTTGTATGGAAATGACAAGAATGTACTCCTCAATAGAGATGCCTCGTTATTTTAATCCTTGCAATCAGCAATAGCGAATTTACATCTAAATTCGGTCACAACTCACAGTGTGTATTTACCAAATTTGTAATCAAGATATGTGTGTATTTGTGATGCAAAATGAAACTTTGTGTGAATATTCCAGAATTTGGACAATTATGAGGGCTGATTTTTAAGTAAGGGCCGTTTTTTAATTAACCGAACATTTTATTTTTAAACCAAATTTAATTTTTGGTTTTACATACCTTCCTCTATGTTTCTACATAGTTGCCTTGTTTATTTAGGCACTTGTCATACCTTAAAACTAAGTTCTGAAATCCCTCTGCATAAAAGTTTGCCGCCTGCTCTGACAACCAAGAATTCACGGCTGTTTTCACTTCTTCATCGTCGGTGAAGAGCTTCCCACCAAGATGACGAAGGGCTATACGGTGGGTGATCCCACCCAAAAGAGTCAATCAGTCCCCGAGTCCGGGCAGCAGTATGAGATCTTGCGCTGTGACGGTAAAGTGCTATAATGGGTACGCAAGATAAAAAGTGGCCGTGAAAACCTTCATTGCATTATCACCTCACAAAGCTGACATGTTTCTTGCACTCAAAATACGTATCACAGAACGTACCTCACACGTGGCGGGCGAATCAATAATCTTGAACATTGTAAAGATGCACAGTTCAGCGTACAGGTTAGCTACACAGCTGCAACTGACACCTGCTTGTTCGCAAAGGATGCCGGGAGGTAGCGTGCACGCTTGTTGCGGCGTGCGCACTAACTACAGGCTTTTTTTAAAAAACGCCCTTACTTACCAAACAGCCTTTGTATTGTTTACTAGCTGTACCCGGCATGCATTGCAATGCCAATAACAGAGGGAAAGAAAGAATGAAATAAGGAAAGAAAGAAAGAAAGAATGAATGAATGAATGAATGAATGAATGAATGAATGAATGAAAGAAAGAAAGAAAGAAAGAAAGAAAGAAAGAAAGAAAGAAAGAATGAATGAATGAATGAATGAATGAATGAATGAAAAAGAAAGAAAGAAAGAAAGAAAGATAGAAAGAAAGAAAGAAAGAAAGAAAGAAAGAAAGAAAGAAAAAGAAAGAAAGAAAGAAAGAAAGAAAGAAAAAAGCAAAGGAAGAAATAAGGACAGAAAGAAAGAAAGATTGATTGAAACAAAGAAAGAAAGAAAGAAAGAAAGAAAGAAAGAAAGAATGAATGAATGAATGAATGAATGAATCATTGAAAGAAAGAAAGAAAGAAAGAAAGAAAGAAAGAAAGAAAGAATGAATGAATGAATGAATGAATGAATGAATGAATGAATGAATGAATGAAAGAAAGAAAAAGGAAAGAAAGAAATAAGGGCAGAACGAAAGGAAGAAAGAAAGAAAGAAGGAAAGAAAGAATGAATGAACGAATGAATGAATGAATGAAAGAAAGAAAGAAAGAAAGAAAGAAAGAAAGAAAGAAAGAAAAAGAAAGAGAGAAAAAAGTAAAGAAAGAAATGACAGAAAGAAAGGAAGAAAGAAAGAAAGAAAGAAAGAAAGAAAGAAAGAAAGAAAGAAAGAAAGAATGAATGAATGCAGGAATGAATGAATGAATGAATGAATGAATGAATGAATGAATGAATGAATGAATGAAAGAAAGAGAGAAAGAAAGAAAGTGTTTGTGTCATAATTTTGATTATTCAAGTGTTTTTGGATACGCACACAAACAAAGAATTCACAGAAACTGCCAAAAAACTGTATGAAATACATTAATTTGTTGATATGACTCGCGCGCCTCCTATTGTAAAATGGATGTACTAATTCAGAAACGTATACAGGCGTGCACACGACGACTAACCAAAGTTCATTTGCTGAAACGAGTCGCGCGCCACTTACAGAGGTGTGCACATTATTAGACTCGACGCCAGTTTCCCAAAATTCCATGTATACTTTTCACGGATTAATGCAGTAAATATGTTTACAAGGCGGTGAAATTACTTCAAATGTTTAAAAAAGAATCTTAATTATATTTTCATTTCAGAAACTCAAAATAAAATGATGTTTTAGAATTTTCACTAACAGAGGAGCTTTGCTAATGCAAAATGCCACACGTTCTGTTTTAATTACTTCACTTTACTTTTCGTGTGGATCTAGAGCAGAGCTGAAGGATTTGGAGTCTTTTTTATTGATGATCCACTGTTCAACTACTCAAAGATACGGGAACTATGGATTGACATCACCTGACTTGGAGGGTACGTTCCGAAGTTTATGAAAATATAGGAAACAGACCCTGCTTGGGTATCCCTCAAAATCTCCAATTCTGAAAGATTCCAGACGCAATTCCTTATGCGAAACGGGGGAGAAAACATCGTAGTAGGGTAATAAAATATGCCAGCAGTTGATCGATAAAATGATTTTTAAATAAAAGATACAGTCAATTTGAGAGACTAGACTTTATATCATTTCAAATGACGCAAGCTACAAATGTTACACATGTTAGAAAGGCTCAAGAGGCCTTCGCGCTTCGTTCGAAGCCCCAGGACTCTTTCAACACACTCCATTACTCTTTAACTTAGGCTTCCCGCGCGGGGAACGGAGAGCGGGAGGTGCACTCTGCTGCATGACGTCACGCACTTGCCGTCTCCGTATGGCATAACGCCAGACCCCAGGAGTAAACTCAGACACGGTGCATATGCACTGAACAACATGATGACGTAATACACGCCGTAAACGTAACGCATAACGGTAGACCAAAGCATAACGATGAAGTCGACAAGATCATTTGAAATTATAAAAACATTCTGAACGATTTGAATTATTTGTTTGATTCAAATAATTTGCAAACCCCAGCATTGTAAAATAGATTTACTAATTGAGAAATCTTCGCGGGAGTTCGCACAACAGCTCACCAATGGTACATGAACGCGCACGGGACAGACAAACAAACAAGAAACATCCTGGCGTTTGTCTGGAAGGAATATGGAAATTTTCCGAGAGAAACCATGTTCAAGATGGCCGCCGGGATTCGAACCTTTGATATCCAGACCTCCAGCACCCCCGGGCAGTCATGGTGCAAGGCAATTCTGAGGGGTGCGAAATCTGAGTAATTCAGCAGCCCCTGCCAATATCGTTCGCTGCAACCCAACTAACGCGTGTTATCAGGAAGGTCGATATTTCTCTACCTGCATCCCGTATGTACTAATGGGGAGCGTGATGGTCCAGTGGCTTAGCTGCTCGTCTTTCACCCGGACGACCGGGGTTAGAATTTTCACCTGAAAAATCACGTGGTGTCAGGAAGGACATCCGACCTTAAAATCCCCGGCCAAAACCAAAATGAGCCTGGTTGGCTCTGGTGACCCCAATTAATTGGGAAAAGCCGAAGAAAGATGATGATGATCCCGTATGTACTAATGCACTGCAAGCATAATATCCTACAAACGATACTGAACACTATATATTTTTCCTCGATATGACTACAGCCCATGAAGGGCCTAGGACTACCAAGCGACCGCTGCCCAGTCATTTGGCCTGCAGATAATGGGGCGACGCGTGATCAGAGCATCGGATCCCTTCGGCCGTTAATCTTGGTTTTCGTGATCAGGGCGTTGGCTCACTGTCAGACGGCTACTCAATTGTCCTCATGAGGACGAGTGCACCCCGTTCCAGCCCTCTCATCTGTTTCTAAAATCCCTGACGGAGCCAGGAAACAAACCCGGGGCCTGCGGGCGAGAGGCAGGCGCGCTACTCCAACACCACGGGGCCGGCTGACTACAGCCTAATACAAGGGGAAAATAAGAGTAAATGCGGAAAACAACACGAAAAAAGAAGTTCCGTGACGAACTAAAGAGCCTACTTTCCTAAAAAAAATGTAAGATTCATGCCAATGATTAATCTACAGTATATGGATCTATCTAGAGTAATGACGAAATTTAGTTGGTAATATCGATATTTCTAATTAGTTCGAAATACTGTATACCTGGAATAATGTAGCCTAATAGAGCTCTACCATTGGCAGCCCTGGTAACTGAATATATTCTTAGTTCCATCTCTTAAGGTACAATATACAAAATTTGGTTGAAGTCCAATGGATAGCATGGACGTTACATGTAGTTAAACATTGGATCTAAAAGCGCGCGTAAAATCATGTTGGCAACAATGTCATGCATGTGTTGGTCAGAAACGATCTGAAATAATATGATCTATTGTTGTGCCAATTTTGAATGAAATCGATTAGTTAGTATAGAAGTTACATGAATTTTAAAATTGGACCTATCAGCGGGCTTAGAACCATGTTGGCAGCACTGACGTATATTAGTTACTCCAAATTAATCTAGAATGTCAGGTACTAGTTTAGAGCTATTGGCTTGCATACTTTCTGATATATTAATATTAGGGTAACAAAATAGCGACAGCATTTATTAACAATTGGCAGCCCTGGTTGCTCTTAAGAATACGCATAGTCATATCTGTTATGTTACACATAGCACATACGAAATTTGGTTGAATTCCAAATGATAGAATGGTAGTTACATGTATTTAAAGTTGGACCTCTCAGCAGGCTTAGAATCATGTTGGTAGCACTGACGTATATAAGTTACTCCAAATTAATACAGAATGTCAGGTACTATACGTGTGCATAGTTTAAAGCTGTCGGCTTGCATACTTTCTGATATATTGGTATTTGGATAAAAACAATAGAGAGTGCATTTACTAACAGTTGGCAGCCCTGGTGGCTCTTAAGAATACGCTCAATCATATCTGTTTATGTACACATAGCTCATACAAATTTGGTTGAATTCGAATTGATAGTGTCGAAGTTATATGCATTTAAAAAGTGGACTTATCAGCAAGCAAATAATCATTTTGGCAACACTGCCATGTATGGCCTCCTGGAAATGAAACTGAAATATGATTACAGTATCTATACGTGTGCCAATTTTGAAATAGCTCCCATTCATATCTTCCAAGATATCCAACATGGAGCTCAAATTTCAATTGCGATTTTTCAGCGGTTGGTAGCACTGACATTATTTTCAAATACGGGATTGAGATATTCAGTTATAGATATTTACTCCTACCAAATTTTGTTTCGATTGCTGCAGCCGGTTAGAAGTTGATAGGGACACACACACACACACACAACCAGACAGACAGAAGGACAGACAGACACACATTTGCCTGGTTCGATCTCATAAGTCTACTTTTTCCTCATTTTTGCAAAGTGCGAAAAGTAGGCTAAAAAGAGGCACCACTTCCTTATGTATAGATCATCAACCTACTTTCCTTCCTATACAGAGGTAAACGAGTCCAACGCAACTTTCTTATTCAGAGATACAAACGTTTCTTGTATAGAGTTTCCTTTTTAGCGTATGGCTTTTAGTGCCGGGAGTGTCCGAGGACATGTTCGGCTCGCCAGAGTTTGTAGCTGCTTCTATGCGGACACCCATGGGGTGAGCTACAAGTACCGTTGGGTGTGGAGTGTTGTCTGGGAAGGAAAGTATGGATGTATGAACGAGGAATTGGAAGGTAGTGGCTGTGGCCTATAGTTAGGAACCAACCCCGGCAATTGCCTGGAAGGAAGATGGGAAACCACAGAAGACCATCTTCAAGGTTGCCGGCGGGGGGATTCGAACCTCCTCGCCTGCCGGATGTGAACGACCGCCTGCAGCCACGCCGTAACGACCACGGCTAACTCATCTGGTTTGTATGGAGTTATTCACCGTAAAAATAACGGAACCGAGAAATTTCTTTCCAATACAGAGGTTCCCTATAACCAGGTTTAACTGTATACACATCTTAATCTCATCCCTCCCTATATTATTGTGCTAAGGTCCCATTCCAGTTTTTTACTGTGCCCAATTAGACACGGCAGACTGGCATCGAACTCGGGTCTTATCAAAGAAGACCAGGCCCATGATTATGCCCAGAATCGAATCATTGATCTCTGAGGGGGAACAGCTACAGGGAACCCGAAGAGCAATGAGTTATATCTGCATATAATCATAATAGCAGGATTTCACGGCTAGAACGGGAATATCATAGCTTTTAAGGTGGATCTTGGCAAGAAAATACAAAGCCCATGTACGTTTTAGAAGACTGAATGCAAGGAAGCAAACCAGCTTGACAGTTGACAAATCGTAGTTAGCGAAGGGGCGTTTTTAGGTGACGCCAAGGAACTAATTTTCGTCTGGACCGCAGGAACAGCTCAAGATTAATGGCTCTGGGATCCACCGTCTCACAAGGCATAAGAGTGGAGAGGGGGCAGTCGCCCACAGAAATTAATTGATTACAGCCAATTGGAGCTTTGAAATGAAATAAAACTTACACCCAGGTGAATATATTCTAGGAAAGATAATTTAGGAGTGTTCTCACGCCTAAATTAAAGCCTGCATCTGTAAACGAGCCTCTGAACAAACTGCTTCCGCTCGGGAGGAAGGTTTTGGAGATCAGCAGAGGGGGAATTACCAGGATAGCCTCATGACGCCATGGAAGAAGGCAATTAATTGTAATTAATTGGCCGAAGCGATCGCCTTCACGCGAGTGATTTTGGAACCTCCACACCTAGACAAACGAGAGTTATACTTCACTTTGTCTGGAAATGTATTATTTCAAGAAGGGAGTCGGTCCTGAAGGTCCAGTGGACTATGTTTCACAAGAAAGCCTTATATAGGGTAAGCTTCGCAGGGAAGTTAGTTCGTCTTCAATTCGTCTTCAGTTCGTCTTGACTCAACACGTGAACTAACACGCTGCCAGATCACGCAAGAAAGTGCGCGAATTTATAAAGTATCGACGCTCAAATGTATTTGGAGAACAATGGAAGCGCATCATGCAGCTTCACAACAGTAATTATGCATCGTGTAAGATTTAGTCTACAGCAGACGTTTAACCAATAACATACGCGAGTATAAATTCAGTACGGCGTAGGGATAATTTAGGATGTTTATAGACAACGAACATACCAGGAGGTATTTTCATAGTTAAAAATGACACATTATTGTCAGGATCACTACAGTTACGGGAGCCTGGAAGGCCTCACAAATAGTCGTGACAGAGGATTGAACAGAATTGCAGTAGATGAGATATAAACTGTAGGTGACGGGAATCGAACGCACACACACGCAAGATAGACTTTCATGGAGACAAGCGGTTGTCAGGAGTTAGCTGCATCGCATCTCTGAGGTCAGGCGATAGTCGGAGTCCAATCAAGGATCCATGTGTGAAATAGTGCGGGAATTGTATATAAAGTTATATTACAGTGATATTTAAAAGTGTTTATGTGTATGGTAAAATAATATGTATTGTGTCAAAGTGAGAAAAGCCAGTGATGAAAAATATGATTACCATATGTGAAGTGTATACCATGTGTCGTGTGATAGATATCGTGATGGCTTAAGCTAAGCATCATGGTAGGCTCGTGGCTGGCGTGCTGGACTAACCCAGTAAAAATGAAAGTGAGTACACATTTAATATGTTGATATGATTAAATAGCTTACCATACAACGAAGCATCACTCTAAGACTAAGAATTAACATTCATTTATGTACGAGCTCACATCCCTCGTATTTTGGTAAAATATGGCTTGGAGGATGATTTGTTTACGGCCATTTCGGCGTAAGACAATGATGAAAGTAACGGTAACGTTAAATAATAATAATAATAATCTGGGGTCGGTAACAGTAATGAATAAATAATCGGCATGTCAGGCCTAGAGTACGTGAAAAGTGTGTCATGTCTAACGTAAGAGTACTGTGTTATTGTAAACAGTAAGAAAGAAACGTAAAATATCGAGATAATGAGACTTTTTCAGTGTCATTGAATTGTTGAATGAATGTTTATTATGGTAAATTCTACAGGGTTGTATTTGAGAACCATTAATGTAGTTAATGTAAGCCAGTAAATTCATACTTGTTTTGGGAGCTACATAAAGCTTTGGCTTATGAGTAATTGCAGAGAGGACGTGAGTGCTTTAATAATTGAGTCATCTATAAGAAGTATTGTTTGAGCCGCGTGCAGCGAGCAAGTAACGTAGAATCAAGATATTTACGTAAATAAGTTGCGGGGATCATCCAAATATAGCTTGCGCGTTAGGCGAATCTAGTCGGCTAATCTTCGATATCTACGAGATTATATCGCCTTGGAGCATACTTGTATTATTCGCAACGAAGTGGTACAGAGGCTGTCTGTATCCACCGTTTGCAGAATTGTTGCCAGCAGGGATAACTATTAGAGACCCTGTGTGAGCCCATATATTAATTGATCTGCCCTTAGAGGTAAGACTAATAATAATACTAAATGGTATTTATTTATTTAACCAAATCTACTTGTTAATTGTCACTTTAACTCAGAGAGTCATATCGTGACATACAGACAATAAACATATAGATAAAATAAATTTACAGTATGGCGTTAGATAATTAAACCAAATGTTCATTCGGCATTTCATAGCTTCCTCGTTATTTCAATACTTAATAATGCTTTGCAGTAGTTATCTTCATTCACAATATCACTGGACAACTTTTCTGATGGAGACTGCACAAAGTTCTTTCTTAATCATAAATGTGGACACAGTGTTCTTCATTTTTTGACAGTTCTCCATGGGAGACACATCACAGAAAGAATTACTTTTATTTCCCTATCGAGCCCTTACTGACTGTAAGAGTCTGATAAGTTTTGTAGTAAGGAAAAAAAATATCAAACTCACAGGAAAAATCTACAGACAGCAATATGTGGCTGTACTGTAGTAATCGTATAGGCTACCTAGTTAATACAGATAGGCTCTCCTAGGCTTTAACAAGATTTATAGCTTAGGAAGCCATCTCCTGTACTTGAATGCTTAATTTACATGCATCTTTGTTCTGAATCTCATCCGACGCTTTCTTATTCCACATTGCCCTGATGGTATTAAAATATTTTGCTAATTGACCTGCTTTCCCCCATTCCCTTTTTAGTAATTTAATTAAAGTGTGATACTCATTTTCAGTTTCTATTCTGTTTAGATATGCTTTGTCTACAATCTTTGCTCTTATCATTTTAATTTCCTTGCATTCCCTGATCAGGTGCGCTGCACCCATAACCTTCCCACAAAACAGGCAAATGTCCTCTTTTCCTACTTCTCTCAACGCTTTGTTCTTATACACCCCCATTAACCACCAAATTATCCCTCTCATTTCACTTTTCATTAGGCATTGAGGCTTTATGCTCATAAAGTTCCTTATTTCGCAGAACTCCGTTAAGGTTCTCCTACTGGTGCACTCTTCTCTTAGCACCTGCAACTCTACGTCATTAACCCTTCTACACACTTTCTTACACACCCTACCTTCCTCTCTTTGTAAGTCCCTATCCCATAGATAACCCATTCCTAATCTTTCCAGTACACTTCTTACCCCGTCCACCCAGTAGCCCTCTTGCTGATGCTTCATTTGGTGCAGGTAGGCTACCTTAAGCATTTCCCCCCCCCTCCACCTGCTTTTAAACGAATCCAAGACTTTATGACCTTTTTTATGATATGTTGTCTAATGCCTACATCCTCACACAACATTCTCGCTCCACAATTCGCCGTGCAACTAGGTAGCCCCAAAATTATCTTGGCAAACCTACTTACAATACTGTCCAGGGTTTTCGTTCCTTCCTCTAAACCCCATACTTCCACTCCATAGAGTGCTCTTGAAACGATGAGTGCGTTGAACACATTCTTATTCACTTTGTAGTCAAGATTCGGTAACCTACGCTCTAACACTTTAACATTCGCCAATGCCGCTAGCCCTTTCAATTTTGCCCTTTTAATTTGTTCGGTCCATTTACCATTACTCGCCATTATCGTCCCTAGATACTCAGGTTTTTTCACCGTCTCTAACTGCGACCCATACATGACCCACTTTTCATTCTTAGCCAGTTTAACTCCCTTTTTTTCAGACCATAACTTTGGTCTTACTCGGGTTAATTTTTAAGTTCCAGTCCTCACAGTATCTCACAATCTCGTCAATACTATATTGCATATTATAGGGTGTTAGAGCAAGCAGAAGGATGTCATCAGCAAAAGCTAGGCCCGGGATATCATAATTGTCCAAGCAAGGGTTGGACCGTTGCTCAAAGCCCTTTGAATCGAAAATATCGTTGATAAATAGCAAAAAAAAAAAAGCACCGGGGATAATTTTCATCCCTGTTTTAATCCTATATTAGACGTTATCTCTCCTACAATTACATCATCTTTAGTTTTAATTGCACATTTCACTTCGGAATACCCATTCTCAATTACTCGTATCATTTTATGTGACACCCCGATTTTTCCCAGTTTAGCCATGACAGCTCCCCTGCTCACTGAATCAAACGCACTCTCCAAATCAATAGCTGTGATATACAGCTTACCTCTTGTCCTTCTTATGTACTTGTCCATCACCGTTTTAACCACCATTATATTGTCACTGGTCCTCATTCCTTTTCTGAATCCTGTCTGGAGTCTCGAGAACACCGAACAGCCCTCTGCCCATGCTATTAAACGCTTGGATAAGACCCCGGTGTACATTTTGCTCAAATTATCAAGAAAAGTTATGCCTCTATAGTTGCCTGGGTCTAGTTTGTCCCCACGCTTCTTATATATTGGACAAATTATTCCCTCCTGCCACGCCCTCGGAAATCTACCTCCTTCAAAGATTTTGTTAAAGATTTTTTCCAAGCTGTCCATCATGAACCTATTGTTACTCAACTCTTGCCAAAATTCATTTGTTATCCCCGAAATAGCACCTGACTTCCCTCCTTTACTTTTTACTATTACTTCCTTAATTTCCTCTATCGATATGACTTAGTCCAGCATAGACAGAGCGGCCTCCAGCCCCCTCGGGACGCCAAACTCATCCCTCTTCCTCCAATTATCTTCAGTATTTAACAGATTCTCATAATATGCAATCCATACTTCATCACTAATACAGCTCCCCCCACCACTTATGCTCCCCCTACAGTAAGAATTTATCCTGCTCCACACTTTGCTACAGTCGTTAGCTTTAGAATCCTTATTTAGTGCTGTTGCTTCCTTACCCTGCCATTCATCTTTCATTTTGCTGAGCAGTTCCCTATATTCATTCCTTAGACGACAAAATTCTACTCTCATCGTATCATCCCCTCCTCTCTTGTATAACTTCAGTGCCCTAATAACTTCGGTTTTCTTCCTTCTACACGATTCATCGTACCATCCTTTAATTCTCCCTAATTTTCCCCTAGCCTTCACGCGCATTTTCCGCCCGGCCATCATAATTGCATTCTCAATCATACGTATTACCCCTTCAATTTCATCATTACTGATCATTAAACTTATCCCTACCTTTCTCAGCTCAAAATTTTCTCCCTTGAAGTAGTTCTGGAACTCTCTGCAGTTTTCCTCCCTCCATCTGAATCTATTTACTTTTCTCTCTATAGCTTTAACTTGTGGGTTCCCTTTTGATTTTGATTTTGTCACCACTGCCTGCATGTTGACGACAATTGGTAGGTGGTGTGATTCCCCCCATTCTTCAACAGTGAACCTCTTAATTAGGGCTAGTGCTCCTCTGGAACATATTGCTAAATCTATTACAGTTCCTCCAATCTCTGTTATATACGTCAGGTTACCTTCTTCATCCCCCACACAGACACCATTTAATATATATAGCTCTTCTGCACCACATAGTTCCAAAATCTTTTCTCCGTTCTTGTTACATTACTTGTCTTTGCTGTGCCTATCCCCACATACGGCCTCGGCAACCCCCTTGCTGTAAAGGGGCTTTCTGTCTGCAACCCTCGCATTGAAGTCCCCTAAAAGCACAATCTCTGCCTCTTCATATATATTTTGAATTCTGTTTATTTCAATAGCTAACGCATCGAAAAAGCTTTCTCTTGCATACGGGGAATTCTCCGGAGGGTTGTAGACAAAGCCGAAACATTCCGTTCCTTTCCCCCTCCCCCTAATATCTGCTTTTACCCACACTACTTCTTACAGTTCTGAACTTATAAATTCTGATAATTCCCTCACCTCTTCTTTAAATAAAACAACAATTCCCCCCGGGAACCTACCGGTACGCGCTTTCCTAATCTTAGGTTTTGTATATATATTGAAGCCATCTATTTTAACCTCGCAACCTACAGGGAGCCAACTCTCAACAAATCCTACAATCTGCATATCTTCTATTAGGGTCAAAACTACATCGTTCCCTCTCTTATTTAAAAAAAACCCTCTATATTTACGCTAGCAATATTCCAGTTTAGTTACTTTTTACCCCTACCCTCTTCGCTGGCGGTAGCTTTACTTCTAGTAACTCTAGCTTTCTCTAGCTCTAGTATACTGCCACCTGGAGAAGAAATGACCTCCTTCTCCACATTAAACTGCTCTGTCAAGGTTTTCTTGCCCTATAGTTCTTTTAGACTAGTAACTCGTTGTTTGCCAGTCTCACCTTTCTGCAAACCACGCACTTGTCCGGTGTTCCTGGCGCTGACGTTAGTCGTTCCTGCTCGCGCCACTTCCGTATTGGACTTGGAGGTCGATGCTCTCTGTTGAATCACCACCGCACTTCCCTCTGAACCGACAGCTGCTTCCACCTGGTTGCTAGGTCTAACTGTCTCCTGTTGTTGTTGCTTCTCCATATCCTGGAACTGTGCCACTGTCCAAATCCGATCCCAGTTGTTGCCGCTAACCGCCAGTCTATTGCCTTTTACATAAGCCTTGAGACCAGAGCTCCTTGCCTTCCGTAAATGAAACTGCAAGGTCCGTTGCTCGCTTGCCTCTTCTTTACTCATTTCTCTCCTTACCCATATCCTCTCCCCTTTCAGGTTCTTTGTGTTTGCCAGAATTCTGTGAGCCATCAGCGAAGAAACTAATGACACTTTCACGGGCCTCGTGTCCCTTCCCCGCCCTATCCTGGTCACATTGTCAATCTCTGAGACTCCAATGTTTATCAGCATGCCTTCACTAACCACTCGGAGCACCTTGGATGTTAGATACTCGGTGCTTTCCTTGGCATCTTCCTTTATTTCGTAAATGAAGACGTTTTTCTTTCTCTCATCCAGCTTGGTCTTCCTTAATTCATTTACCTCCACCTCTAATATCTTCACCTTTTCTCTTAGCTCTTTTATCTCTACTATTCTCGGTCAGCCTTTCTGTCACTATGCCCATCTCTTCTCTTATACATGTCTTCATCTCCTTGAATTCCTTACATTGCTCACGAAGAATGTCCCGGATCTGGTCATTTTGTGACACTTCCTTTACAATTTCCCTTATTTTTTCCATTTCTTGCCATCCCAGCTGACCAAGCCCTGGGTTTGACTCCACTCCTCCAATTAATAGTAGCGTTGCCACAACCAGCGCTACCATCCCCATCGCCAAAACCCCCATCTGTTCAGTGACGTTGCCCGCTATCACCTTCCCGACACCGAAATCGCACTTCCTTACACTTCACTGCACGTCTATTCACCTTGCTTGCTTGGTTGAAACTGAGAGGTAAGACTAATGGTTCGTCGTATAGGAAACGCCGATTTCCTCTTGTTATAGGCAGCTGCACCAGTGAGAGAACTTTGATACTCATTTGAGATGCGCGCCAGAGCCACTAATGTCGCCACAGAACGGCAAAGCTATTACATGATCCATCCCCTGCCATGAATATTAATTAGGAGCCGAGTTGAGCCCATTATGCTCTAAATGTAGGTGTTAAATAATTAGAATGACTCAATTACTAGGGACACAACCCACTCAGGGTACCTCCAGTGTAACTGCACCAGTAAATAAACTTGACCTTGCAAGGAGCCAGATGGGGTGGCAGGAAGGCCACTAGATCGGCGGCCATCTTTCTCAGGCAGCCGAAACTAATTTATTGTCCACTTGGAAAGGAAGTCTGTTGCCCTGATCCTTTTATTTTAAAAACGTAGTGGGACACTGAAGAATCTCGATATTTCGAAAAGTAATTAAGATATGATTGTTGGGATGATGCCAATTGAATTAAATGCTTTATTTCCACACACATACCATGTTGGAACGCTGTGATCGGATAATATTTGGCCCAGTTATTCTCTGAGGAGGAATACTGCACCAAATAAATATAGGCATCTTTGTAAAGTGTATTTTGCCCAGTTTACACTAATTTATTCATACGGGTAGCGTAATTTCAATGACATGACACGTTTGTAACGATAATGTTTTGACCAGACCCAGAAAATCGTTGTATGGTGAAGCTATAAAACATCTATATCCATGTGTATTTTGGAAGGGAAAGTGTACTACTTCAGCGTTTCAAATTGATGGGAAAAAGAATACGAGTTGCGCGACACAACACTTGTTAATTAAGGCATAAGATAATGAATTAATCTTACTGAAAGTAAATGCCCCGTGTAAAACGGATAAATGTTTAATAATTGCAGATTTAATGTCATTTAAAGATAATTTGTGTTTATTGTGTTGTGATATTCCAGTTGTGTTAAATTGTGCCACGTGAAGAACACTATGGACACTCGCAAATGTCAGAGAGTATTAATAATAGGATGTTTTGAATAGACTTGAGTGCGGTGAAGCACTAATTTTAAGGAGAGACTCACAGATAACTTTGATTTTCGGTTGGGAAGTAAATGTAAAGTATCTTTTGTTTGTGTTTTATGTTGTATAGCCATGATTTTCTATCATTAAATGTTATACTTACGAATATGCTGTTTCTTTCAAGTAGAGTAGTCACCTGACAGACTCAAATCCTGAGCATGTGATCGTATGGTGGGCATGAATGTCGCATACCTCGAAAGACCGTGAGTTAGCTGGAATACGAACACATGTTCCATATGATGTCGATTGGGTACAGTACCGAAAATAAGGTCCCATTAACACCATCCTACACACATGGGGTACCTACAGGTTCAGCATAACCCAATGCGTAAGCGAAACGCACTCACTTACTCTTTAAATGCCTCACAATTAAATAAATACCTTAAAACATATATATTTACAATGAAATAACGAAAGAATGCAACACGGTAACCATGGTATCATAATCTCACAGGTCCATCTATTTCTGTAAGACGCAATGCAATTCCAATTATTACATTACTGTGAAAGTTTCCAGACGGTTATCAGTTTATCACTGAACCAAATTAAGCTGTAAAATTCATCAATACATACAGTATAATGCGCTTAAGGGGGTCAAGGGGCACTCTAGAATTTTTTCACGCAATTTTCACGAGTAAGTGTGGTATGAAAGTCTTTTTCACCCGACTATAAAGGGTCTCCGAAAACCACATTTAAAGACCCTTAAATTAACAGTGTCTGTGATATTCCCAGAAAACTAACTTCGCTCTGATATACCTATGAAGGAATGACAAACCCCTAACCACTGCACCAGTTGCTGAATTGATAAAGTCTGATTATCCATACCAAGGATAAATCAGTCATAGCATTCATGATAGAGATTTTGCTAAGTGTACTCTTTACAACTAGAATATTCGCGGGCGAAGCTGCGACGGGTAATGCTAGTGTAATTTATTTCAGGTTAGTTTTCACATATTCCAGTAATTGGAATGATGTTCGTGTAGACCGACTGAAAGCTATAATACAGGGGCATTATCTATGTGTGCCCCGATAAACACGGCAAGCTAAGCCGGCTGTGACTGGCGCATATTGCGGCCGCGCGTACGTGGTTCAGCCGGTGGTAGCTCCACTGACTCGTGTCGTTAGTTCACACGTGTTTGGTCATTCATATGGACGTGTATCTGCAAATCGTAGACGTTAGCGTTGCACGTTTAGTGAGTATTGTGATTACTGAGATTGTTGGTCATGCCTAGACACCAATTCACATTGCGCGAACGTGCGCATATCCATAACTAGCAGTAGTGCCCGGCTTCGCCCGGTGGATTTATTTGTTTTACAGAACTGGAGCGCTCAAGGATAAGGAAAGTAAATTTGAAAGCACCAACGCTTATCTCAGCTGATAACTTCAATATACTGCACCAACACCATCGCCCTAATACAGAGGCATACCGTACTATTGTCATGACGATAACCTGCACTAATTACTCCCCGTGACTGCAATTTATAAGCAGGTCGTAATTCTGGACTAGAACATTGGTAGGGGCGTCGTGATGCGTCCCGCATTACATGGCAACAATAGACTTCGGTATTATTGAAGTCGTTCTGGAGCGCTTGTTCTTCCGACTTACTGAACAAAAATCAATCTTTAAGGTTACTTGAGAGGTGTAGCCTAATGCTACATAGCCTAAACTATTCCTCTTGAATCAGGCTATCATATATAAAATAATTTTTCGAATCCGACTGGTAGTTCCAGAGATTAGCGCGTTTAAACACATAAACAAACACACAAACTCTTCAGCTTTATTATATTAGTATAGATTCGTATATGAAAAGCAGAAAATCTTGTTCTGGAGACAAAAATTTCGAATCAAGTTTCCAGGAAGACCTGTGCCTAATGCCGGTACAATTAGGAGGCTCGCTAAACGATTCCAGGAAACAGGCTCTGTAAATAATTAAAGAGAAGATGTCAGGTGTGTGTTACAAGAGAGGGAGGACATTTTCAGCATCGCCTATGAGCACTGTAAGCTCACATTATTGAACATGTTTTGTAAAAGTGTGAAAGTGAGCGCCACCACTGGCTGAACAGGGTACGCGCGCCCGTGATCTGCGCCAGTCACAGCCAGCTTAGCTTGCCGTGTTAACTCGTTCGCACATAGATAATGACACTGTGTTAATTGTTAACAACCTAACAAACCGAAGAACCGTTGTGAATAGAAGTGGATATATTCAGACATCTCTAGTGTTTCTATATTAATAACATGCATTAATGCAATAATCACTGCTGTGCAGTATTTGTGGGCCCCGGAGGGATGCACAAAGCCAGCAACTCTTTGACCTCACTGTCAGCACGTGATACCGGGTCGAACGATCCCAAATGACATTTACATAATGGGTGTTTGAACGCGACACTTTTTTCCCCCCTTTTTTTGTTTGTTATAATGCAGTTCGTGATAAATCCCGTGTTGTGGTTTTGTCAAATATTTTATTCTGTTATCCACAATAATATCTCATTATACCCGGCACTAACTTCTATATTTAATAACATTTTAAATCACATCCATGTTTACAGTAAATATATGCATTTCAGCGTAATGATGAACAAAAAGTCCATTACAAACAGAACTGACAAAATGTATTTGCCTTCAGTGATCCGCGGGTTGAAAATAATTACAACTATAATTACTACAGTATATGACAGCTATGAGGCTACACTACGATAGTCTAGTATTCTAGGATCGCAATAGCCAACCATTGAGAATAGAATAGGTACGTTCCGTGTCTTGGTGTGCCATAGAATGCCCAACGTCCTAAGATGTTCCTACATTACTTCATTTCAATAAATGAACAAAGAAACAAAGGTTGGAACAAAGAAATAAATAAAGAATGGAATTTTGAAAGGACTAAATAAAAGAATAAAGATAAAGAAATAAAGAAGTTAATTAATTAATTAATTAAGAAAGAAAGAAAGAAAGAAAGAAAGAAAGAAAGATATGAAGAAGACAATAAAAATTTAAAAAGGAAAGAATGAAAGATAGAAGAAAATAAAGAAGGAAATAACGAATGAGAGATAGAGGGAAATAAGAAATAAATAAAGAATGAAAGATAGAAGAAAATAAAGAATGAAAGAAAGAAAGAAAGAAAGAAAGAAAGAAAAAAGAAACAAACAAACAAACAAACAAACAAAAAAGAATTAATAAATAAATAAACGAATAAAGGAATAAACAAAGAAAGGATTAAAGAAAGAGAAAGGAACAGAGACAGAAAAAAGAAAGATTGAAAGAAAGAATCAAAGATGGAAGTTAATAAAGAAAAAAATAACGAATAAAAGATAAAAGGAAATAAATAAAGAATGAAAGAAAGAAAGGTAGATAGAAAGAAGGAAAGAAAGAAAGAAAGAAAGAAAGAAAGAGAGATAGAATGAATGAATGAATGAATGAATGAATGGAGAAAGAAAGAGGGAAAGAAAGAAAGAGAGACTGAAAGAAAGAAAGAAAGAAAGAAAGAAAGAAAGAAAGAATAAAATAAAAGTATAAATAAATAAATAAAGGAATAAAGAGAAAAGAAATAAATGGAGAAAGAAAGAAATATAAAAAGAAATAAAGAAAGAAACAAATATCCAAATAAATATATAAATAAATCACTATATAAATATATATATATATATAAATAATTAAATGGGTATATAAATGAATAAATTTTAAAAAAGATAGGACTAAAGGTCCCCTTGACCACCTCTTGGTGTAGGGACTAGCATTCTTAGCTGTTGCCCCCCGAAATTCCGGGTTCGTTTCACGGCTCTACTATGAAACTTAATTCTAATCTGAGTAACTGGCACGTGGAACACTCTGCCTCGTGAAACAGAACTGTGCAGAGGTGGGTTCGATTCCCACACCTCAGCCAAATTGGAAGTTGCTTTCCGCGGTATCCCAATGATACTCCAGACGAATGCCGGGATGATTTCTAACTTATGGCCACGACCGCTTCCTTCCCAATTCCCACCTTACTTAATTCCTGACGCTCCTTCCGGAGCATAGGGCCTTGCCGAAATTTCTCCACGCAGTACGGTTCCTGGCAATTCTCTTCACTTGACTCCAGTTCTTGTCCACCTCTGCAATTTCATTTTCGATCGTCCTCTTCCAGGTCTTCTTAGGTCGACCTCGCTTCCTGGCGCCTTGAGGATTCCAGTCTAGCGCCGCCCTCTCAATAGCTCCGTCCGGCTTCCTTAGTGTGTGACCAATCCAGCGCCAATTCCCACCTGAATTACAAATAAACACACGCTACTACAGACACCACAATAACACAGGTTACATTAATTAATTACATATATATGATCACGATGTTCAAGCCCCTAAATAAAACAACAACAACAACAATATTTTCCCGGAGTAGAAGTACCAAACTAGACCAAATCTCTGTTAGCTTTGCTGTGGTAGAGATTGTCCTCTCGAGGTTCAGTTAAAGCCTTTTCTGCCTTCAAATAATTATTGAACTTCTTCGCAGGGTGTGAAATCGAACCCAGGACCTTTGGGACTGCTAATTACAGATTATTTTAACAGTAAGCATTGTCTGGATGATTACTCAATATACTACAAATCGGCTGATTCTCTACATTAGTACGGTGCAATTAGACCCAAACCTCAACATCCAAAGTAAAAATTCCCTTCAGCTCCACATGGTGAGACTTTTTACCGAACAACATGTGGACTGTATAGAACAATTTGGGCTTGGAGAGAAACTTTTACTTTGGATGTTGAGGTTAGGCCGTTTTTAGGACTAATTGCAACGTACTACATACCCCACCCCCAGGGGCTCACATCAAGTGGGACGTGGGTTGGCGACCATGGGACCCCAGCTGAGTCTGGCAATGCTTCCACTTACTTGTGCTGCGCTACTCTCCGTCTTCTTTCAAGTCGACCTCTCTTGGTCAACTCTTGTTCTCTTTCGACTACGACGGTATTAGGGTATCCGACGCCAAGGGAGTCTTTCACTTTCCCGCCTTAATTGGCCCTTGTCTCCTCTTTCCTGATACCCTCATTATTCGAGAGGTCAGACCTCTTTTTCTTTTCATATTATCTCCTGCCTTAAACACAAGGCCCTCAAGAAGGCAGGGTGTGTGTGTAGCACTATCCAGGGTGCTCCAGAAGTGGTGAGGCTCACGGCTGGTTGGCAAACCCGAGGGATTCCTGTGCTGGGTCCGTTTTGTACCCTTTTTCCTCTGACCTTGGAATGGGCCCTCTCCTCTTTCCCTTTCCTATCTACCTTTCATGGCTCTCCTTCCTTCCAAGTCCCTCATTCCTCATTCTTCGAGGGTTTAGGGCATTTGTTTTCTTCCTGTCCGTTATTTGCCTTATCCTTTATTTGTTTACCACTTCTTCTTCTAGTAAGTATGGTAAGTTTGTAGTTAGTAATAGTTATAGTTTTCAGTCTCATCTCACCTTTCACTATCACCCAAACCATCAGGGGCCGATAACCTAGATGTTAGTCCCCTTAAAACAATAATTATCATTATCATCATCATCATCTTCTACATGTACATAGCCTACTGTCCGGTATGAGCAGTGAATAGGAGTGGACGCCATAGGTCTCAGGTTTCGTATAACAGACAAGTTTAAATATTCTTATTCCATTTTAGTGGTGTGCATCATAACCACACACAATAGGACACCAGTTTAGATAGGAACGGTTTTTAGAATATAATTAACAAAATAGTGTAGACATCATTCCTGAATCTGGTCTCAATTTCTTTCTTTATCGTTTAGGACTACTTAGGACCACGGGGCTCGTATCTACTCTTTGGCATAGTTGTTGCTTTCTTCTTCTTCGAATGATCCATTATTTTATAAATATTAGTCAGTCTTCTTTCTTCTGTCCACTTAGCTCCTGTAGTCTTCTTACTTGTAAGGGACGTTGGGAAATCGCCCTGTCGGATGACCTGACGGAACAGCAGACGGTCACGAATTTGTTCCAGTGGGATATCTAGTTGTTCCATATCTGACTTACCTGACGCAATCCATTTGTTCTTAGAAGCCTTGCCTCTTCCTGTTACTGTGAATATCCTGTTGGTGAGTTTTTCAGAATCCGGACGTGCCAAGTGTCTATAATAGGTCAAGCGTCTTTTCCTTATAGGCGTGATGATGTCCTCCTGGTGTTAATACAATTCATCGTTATGACAAATTTTGTAAATTCCTCCTTCCTATCTAATTGGGCCTAATATCCTCCTCAGAATCTTCCTCTCATTTAACTCCAGTTTTCTGAATGGACCCTTTCTGGTCACTGCAAGGCTTTCAGAAGCATACAGAACGAATGGCTTGAAGACTGAGTGATAGTGGCTGAGTTTGAGGTTCTTAGAGAGGCACTTAGATGAATATATACTATGACAGGAATTATAAACCCTTTCAAACTTGGTACATCTGGCATCTATGACTAGATTATCACTCTGATTCGCGGAAATCCATTCTCCCAAGTACTTAACTGCAGGTACCTTTCGTATGGTAGTGTCTGTGAGAGGAATATTAGACGGGGTCCCTTTGATATTGGTCAAAAATTCCGTCTTCTAGATGTTGATCTTCAAACCAGTCTTAACCGCTACACAGGTTAAGTTATTTAAAATCCATTAACATTAATGCAACAACCATAGAAGTGAACAATAACATCTATAAATAAGATTGACACGTTACACAAGTCTTTACGAACTTAAGTAATCTGAACATTGTATATACCAGGTGGCTCATTTGCCCCGTGCAATCTACTTGTAAGTGTCCCGCATACACTACTGCTGTACGGGTTGTCTAATAACGGATTTCCACAGGGGCACACTGCATGTTGGCAGATTACGTCAGAAAACGAAGGAATAACAATGGAACGGCCGCTCGCTACATGTTCCTCAGCGCTGCTGCGCCCCATTGCTTTATGAAACCTTGCATTTGAGAGCGTAATTGGCTGATATGTGGCACAACAACACGACAGACGCTGGCAACATATTGACAATGGCTGCTGTATTCAGCAACAACGAGTACATGGACATCATACTAATCTATGGAGAAGCTGGTCGTAATGCAGTCAAAGCTCGAGGTTTCATAACGCAATGGGGTGCAATAGACAAAAGCACTGAGGAACATGTAGCAAGCAGCCGTCTGGTTGTTATCTCTTGACATTCTGACGTAACCAGCTTGGATTAAAGGATGCCCCTTAGAAATTCAGTTATTAGACCGCCCGTTCATCACTAGTACGTTCGGGTCACCTAATATTAGATTGTTCGGGGTAAATGAGCCACCTGATATACGAGGCACGTCCAGAAAGTAAGTTCCGTTTGGTAATAAAATTAAATTGTTTACAGATACAGAAAAATTATTTATTGCACAACATTCTACACCTCTTAAACTACTTTTCCACATAACTGTCAAAATTTGCAGGTATTTGTCATAGCGTGGCACAAGTTTTTGCATACCTTCTTCATAGAAGTTTGCCGCCGACCCGTAAACGAGAGTGAAGACTCCCCTGTAAGATATCCTACCGTTCGGCTATTACTGTTAGGCAAATTGCGTGCTTACCAGGAGAACTGCGTATGTTTAGGAGTTCTCCTGACCACATACGCAATTTGCCTAACAGTGGTGGCCGAATGGTAGGATATCCTACAGGGGCGTCTTCACTCTCGTTTACGGGTCGGCGGCAAACTTCTATGAAGAAGGTATCAAAAAACGTGTGCCACGCTATGACAAATGCCTGCAAAAGTTCGGCAGTTATGTGGAAACGTAGTTTAAGAGGTGTAGAATGTTGTGCAATAAATAATTTTTCTGTATCTGTACACAATTTAATTTTATTACCAAACGGAACTTACTTTCTGGACGTGCCTCGTATGTTGTGCATAGGTGCAATGCATAAACATCGGAATTAACTAAGCCTATGTGAGAAGGATCTGAAGATGATCTCTTGACATGTCATCCAATTAAGTGCCCCCACTTTTGTACATAAAAGCGTGTTATTTTGTGATATCTTATGTAATGTTTTTCAGGTTATGGAGTGTAAAAACAGTAATCCTGCCTAAAGTGGAACGCAATCATTCCGGATGTATTTTTCCGTTTTCACATGTATCCGTTTTACGAAGGGTTGAGTGTTAATAAGACACAATACACTACAAATAAACATTGTTTTATCGCAAATAATTACAATGAAACAATAATATAATTTAAAATATAGGTCTGTAAATAAAAGAGAAAATATTTTCAACTCACATACAAAAATTTCAGTTTCTCTGCTCGTTTCTTAGTTTTCACATGTCTTTCAAGGTGCTTTGACGCGACTTCTTTACAAGAGAACGTTGTATAATCTCCTTTATGTCCTGCATTTACTCAAAGAGTTCTGGAACATTCTTCGACGCTGCAAATCCCTGAAGGTCACTCATAACAGATAGTGCCTCTCCTAAAGTGTGTATTTTTAGCTCCCTTTCTTTGCCTTCATCATTGTCGTCGTCCATTTCTTCTTTCGGATTTTTAAGAGCGTTAAAATCCTTCATTATGCCTTCCTTCGGAGGGGAAGTAAAGCCGGCGGTCCCATGTCATAGATTTATGGCATGTTAAGGATCCTTCCACATACCAAACTTGTTTGAAGCTAAGTTGTTAGGTTAGATTTCGTCGGAACGCTCTATCAAAGTTCCAACTTGGTAGCATTGATATCAGGTAGCGAAAGTTGGAACTACTTGAAATTGAACGAAACTTGTAGCTCAACCTAAGGGTGTCCGCTGGAAGCAGCTACTGACTCAGGCGAGCCGAACATGCCCTCGGAAACTCCCGCACTATAAGCCATACGATAAATAAATAAATCTTCCATGACTTCGCACCTGCTGTTTTCGGCAAAAAAATCAGCTGCACTTTGAATGTCTTCAGTCGTTATTGTTTCCTAGAACTTCGGTGCAAGTACAGTCGTGCACAAAATTTAGTACTGTACATAGCTTTGTATTTTGGATAAGATAATCCACCTTAGTCAGGTTATTTACGCCTACAGTTCCGAAATTTCTTTCCGTTTCCGCGTTAGGCAGTTTTCCGGTTTTCAGTATCATTTTACATAGGAAATACCTCCGTTCCGAAATTTGTTTCGCGTTTGTCCAGGTTTCCGGTGTATAAAGGGTTCCGGCTTAGGCAGATTTTACTGTACGTGTTTTCCCGCCAACTGTAATTGGTCACAACTTGTTTTGACCGACTGAAAAGCTTTCCTTATTATTCTACATATTCCAGTATAACTATCCTGTCCTGGAAGGTAGCAGGCAGAAGCTCGCTGTATTTAAAGTGGATAGAGTCATGTCTTGCTTAACGTGAGCTTAGCAAAAGATTAAAATTAAATTTTGAAGTAAATTTGTATATCTGTCACAGCGGAAGACTAGCAGAGCACGGCACAGCAAATTTACTGTAATAATAAAGCTCATTATGTGAAAGTTGGCAGCCCTGCGCTCGTGTGCTCACCCTTAAGTGGGAACTCAGGCATATAATGGCTTCACACGGCCCGGAGAACGCTAAGAGAAAACTTCAATCGAACTTGTAACGCAAAATAGAACTCGTTCACTAGACGCATTAAACCGTATCCTAATCCTACAAACAGGCACACAGCAACACAGATCTGTATGGTGGGTGGCGTATGTAGAAGGGGATGAGAGAGAAACATCAATAGCTGCTTTTCTTGACAAAGAAACCAGGTCGCTCGCTTGTATTTGTGAGCCAAGTTGTAGGATAACCTCCAGGCCACCAATATCCCCCCACCCGGTGACGTCATCAACCTGGAAATTTCAATTAGGAAATTGTGTTCGTTTGTGTTAGCGTTTTGTAGATCCATAGAAGGCGTAAGAAAGAGTACCAAGGGAAGAGATGTTATGCACCCCGAGGGAAGGTTGCTACAGGCAATCAAAAGCATTATCAGGCAGCATCACAGATCTGTACGGTGGGTGGCCTATGGAAAAGAGGATGAAAGAAAAATCCACAGTTCCAGACGTTCGGACAACCAACTCAATGTTATTATTATTATTATTATTATTATTATTATTATTATTATTATTATTATTATTATTATTATTATTATTATTATTATTATTATTATTAGCGTATGGTACAACACAAAACAAACAACATAAACAATATACATACATACAATAAGTAACACATTACAACTATTACAATCATGCAAGGGAAAGGGTGTTCAATGTTTAATGTCTAAATTTTGTAGCCATCTTATGGCTTCAGTAGAGGCTATTACAAAGTCCTGTGTTGATCCAGTGAATGCCCTACTAATACACTCAGTGACAATATGGTTCATAGACTGTCTAACAGCACCACAATCACAGGTTGGGGAAGATCGCATACCCCAATTAAACATCATTGATCCGCAACATCCCGTGGTTAGTGCGGACTCTGTTGAGAGTTACCCATGTCTTGCGGGGCAAATCAAATCCAGCTGGCAGATTTTGAATGTTGATCAATGCCTGCCATTGCATTGGAGCTATGCTATTCCACTCTTTTTGCCAATCAGCTTTTGGATCATAAGCCTTCCTAACCAGTTCCTGTGTTGTTTGAATAGGTGGAGATCTTGACTTGAGACGGTTATATCTGGTGCTAGCATCTTCATGAATGGGGAGTTCAGGATTGGCCAATATCTTGTTGTATTCCCTGACCAAGTTGTTCAGTCTTCTAATTCTAGGCGGTTCTATGTGACTAAGTACAGGCAACCAGAAAAGAGGGGTAGATTTTATTGTGCCACTAATAATACGCATTGCCTCATTCAGGACTGTGTCCACCTTTTTAACATGAGAGCTGTTGACCCAAACTGAGGAACAGTACTCAGCTGTTGAAAGTACCAATAACTCAATGTTAATAACGCCCTATTACAATTTCGTCCGATTGCAGACTCAACCCGGTTCATCACTGATTCTTATTGTTGGTGCATTTGTAATTAATGTTCCTTGTTTTCTCCACTTTTACAAACGTAAAGCACACACTAAACGTTTGTTACGAGGTGCCGGCATGATGGCAGGCGGTAGACTGGTGATTATTCACCGGAAACTCAAACATATCCGGTTGATTAGATTAACGGTTTGGCTTTTTTTTTACCACAACGAGCGCTAGTGTGAGTTAATGCAGAGTAACACTTAAGCCGTTAAGACTCCTTCCGTTGTGAGGATTTTTCAAAAAACTCTTCAGGTTATTGAACCAAAGAACACCTTAAAGAAAGAATTAGCTGCTTTTCTTGACAAAGAAACCGATTCGTTGGCTTCTATTTATGAGTCAAGATCTCAGTATTTCCCTCAGTTCACCAATATTCCTTCCCGACCCCTTTGTAGTTGTTACAGGAGTCAGGCAAGGCTGTAATGTTTAATGCTAATGTGTATTTTATATATGGGGCATTTGATGTTGGGCATAAACTGGTTGGATGCCATTCAGTTAGGTGGAAACCAGAAAATGTCACGATTATGTTGATGACCTCTTTGCAATGCTAACTATTTAGAACTTGAACAGAAATGTTATGAACATTAGCATTTCAAAAACGAAGGTTATGTGTTTTGGGAAGAAACGCACTAAAATAGAATGCCAGATTGTAAGTACTTAGGATGGCAGCACTGTATGGGGAAACAAATAGAGTCGAAGTGCAGTGACTTCTCAGTTGCGATATCGTGTCTTGTTCCAGAAATAAGTTAGTGCAGCGATGAAACTCTGTCTAAAACGTTCAATGTTTACAGCAACCTTGTTGTATGGAGTGAGAGCTGGGTAGATTCAGGATATCTAATACATATTCGTTACTGTTAAAAGTAACGATCATTTGCGTTACTGTTAAAAATAACGGCGTCCCAGATACGGTTATAGTTATTTAATTTAATTAGTACAGAGATGAGCTAATTACCTAGTATTAGAATCAAGTAAATGAATTTAAATCAATCACTATTTTTAATTCAAAATCATTTTATTGACCAAAATATGTTTCCTCCCCGTGGACTTACACCTTATCCCATAAGCAATTGCGTCTGGAAACATTCAAAATAGGGGATTTCAAGGGATACCTGAGCTGGGTCCGTTTCTTTTTTCATTGACTTTGGAATGTACCCTCTAAGTTAGGTGATTTCGATCCATGGTTCATGAATCTTTGAATAGTTCAAAAGCGGATCTTCAATTAAAAGACCCCTAATCCTTCTGCTCTAAATTCACACAAAAAGTAGAGCAAAATAATCAAAACAAAACGTGTGCCATTTTGCATTAGCAAAGCTCCTCTGTTAGTGGAAATTCTAAAACATCATCTTACTTTCAGTTTCTTTAATGATAATATAGGCCTGTTTGCCATCTCTTGATGAATGCAGTACATTTGCATTTGTCTGTTGGCACAGGCTAGAGTAAAATGTGGTTTTCCACCGTTGGCTCAGTCTCTCTCATGGCTGTGATTATATGGAAGCTACTGAGGTATGGGTAATGCTTAGTAATGACATTCAGGACACAGTCAATGCCTTTGGATGCTGTGAAAGGTTTTACTCATAGGGTTAGTACTGCTGTTCTAACTCAGTGAGGAATGCAATGGCAAACTACCCCACTCCTCATCTTGCCTAGTACGCCACAATATAGCCCTGTCTTGGGTTTTTGTGGGTATGTACCCACATAACCTAACGGTGGTGCTTTTTGAGGATCCAACCAGCCTTCGGGCTGACTACCTAACAGACAGAATGAAAATATAATTAAGACTCTTGGTTAAATATTGGAAGTAATTTCAACGCCTTGTAAACATATTTAGTGCATTGAGCCGTTTGAGCAGTTTTGGAAAACTGACGTCGAGCCTAATAACTTGCACACAGCGTTACCCCTGGGTAGCCCCAACCGAGTTACAGACTGTGTCTCTGTATTCTCCAACTATCGTCCATCGACCGTAGTTGTGGGCCCTTAGGGGTTGTTTATGCAATAGAATAGGCTGAACATCAATATGGATTATTTTTTCTTGACAAAAGAACGTGTTTGTTCCCTCGTATTTGTAAGCAGGGTTGCTCTTCTTACCTCACGGTAATCCTCAATCAATGCTCACAAACACAACGAAAGAAATGGAGGGGAAAGAATTCGCAGTGTGATCCTACCCTGGCAGCTAAAGATAAGCTCAAACACTTGCACATCAACACCCTGCACAATGGGTAGACACACACTACACTAGCGAGTGGACAGATGTGTCAGTGTGGTATTTGTGAGAATTGAAAGCGCAAAATATGTATGTATCGTCCAGACCCAACAAAACTCTCTCAGCCATCCCCCAGGGGTCCACGGCTAGTGAGACGTGGGTTGGCGACCACGGGACCCCAGCTGAGTGCGGCATTGCTTCCACTTACTTGTGGCGGGCTCCTCTCCGTCTTCTTTCCTTCCGACCACACTTGTTCAACTCTTGTTCTCTTCCGCCCCCGACGGTATTAGGGTATCCGAGGCCTAGGGAGTCTCTTCCTTTCCCGCCTTAATTGGCCCTTGTTTCATCTTTTCTGATACCCTCCTTCTGCGAGGGGTCAGCCTTCTTTTTCTTTTCATGATATCTCCTGCCTTCTGCGCAAGGCCCTCAAGGAGGCAGGTTGTATGTAGCCCCACCACTTCTGGTGCACCCTAGATATTGCTACACCCTCAGGGGCTCCTGGCTGGTGAGTTCGTGAGTTGGCGACCCCGAGGGATTCCTGAGCTGGGTCCGGTTTTCCCCTTTTGTCCCTTACCCTCTCCTCTTTCACTTTCCTATCTGCCTTGCATGGCTCTCCTTCCTTCCAAGTCCCTCAATCCGCATTCTTCGAGGGTTGAGGGCATTTCTTTTCCTCCTGTCCTTTATTTGTTCTCTTTTTTTCCATTTCTTCTTCTAGTATATAAGTTAGTAGTTAGTTTCAGTTATAGTTTACATTTCATTATCATCTTCACGTTCGCCCAAACCATTAGGGGCCGATAACCTAGCTGTTAGGCCCCTTAAAACAACAATTATCATCATAATCATCATCTCTCAGCCAATAATTATTTTTGAATGTACGGCCTCAGGTGCCGGGTGCAAGCTTTGTTACTTGACGCCCAGAGGGCAGCTTGCATGTCGACATTTGTTGTTACTTGGATAGCTATGGAGGTTAGATATCTAAGCTCCTTGACACTATAGCACTTTCTAGTGGAGAAAGGAGGAACTTTTATGTTGGCGGAAGATAATGATTTCAGTATCACTGAAATATGTTCTACTATTCCTTAAGTGATCTTATTATTAAACATTTTTTATGATGTTTGAATTGCAACCAATGGCCATTTTAGGGTATTTTAATTGGGCTCGCAGCAAGTTCGATTTCAAGTAGTTTCACCCTTGGCTACCAGATGCCAGTGTCACTGACACCTAACAGCGAACGTTGGAACTTGATTGAGCGTTTGTAACCAAATACAGTAAAACCTACAAATTTGGCTACATACTACCGATTGCAGTGAAAGGTCCTTTTACATGTGACCGCCGGCTTTACTTCCCCTCAGAAGGAAGGCATACTGAAGGATTTTAACGCTCTTTAAAATCCGACGACATCGGCTTGGTTTGAACCTGCGATCTTGGTTGATGATGATGATGATAATTGTTGTTTTAAGGGGCCTAACATCTAGGATATCGGCCCCTAATGGTTTGGGTGATCGGGAATATGATAATGAAATGTAAACTATAACTAAAACTAACTACTAACTTATAGACTAGAAGAAGAAATGGAAAACAAAAGGAGAATAAGACAAATAAGGGGCAGGAGGAAAAGAAATGCCCTCAACCCTCGAAGAATGCGGATTGAGGGACTAGGAAGGAAGGAGAGCCATGCAAGGCAGATAGGAAAGTGGAAGAGGAGAGGGTTCTCCCCACAGGTAATGGATAAAAGGGGAAAACAGGACCCAGCTCAGGAATCCCTCGGGGTCACCAACTCCCGAACTCACCAGCCGTGAGCCCTTGAGGTGTAGCAATATCCAGAGTGCACCAGAAGTGGTGGGGCTACATACACCCTGCCTCCTTGAGGGTCTTGTGCAGAAGGCAGGAGATAACATGAAAAGAAAAGAAGGCTGACCTTCGCAGAAGGAGGGTATCAGAAAAGATGAGACAAGGGCCAATTAAGGAAGAGACTCCCTAGGCCTCGGATACACTAATACCGTCGGGGTCGGAAGAGAACAAGAGTTGACCAAGTGAGGTCGACAGGAAAGAAAACTAAGAGGAGCCCGGCACAAGTAAGTGGAAGCAATGCCGGACTCAGCTGGGGGCCTGTGGTCGCCAACCCACGTCCCACTAGATGTGAGCCCCTGGGGGATGCGATCTTGGGCACAGCAGTTCAGCATGCTACTGACTAAGCCACCAAAGCCGCTTTAAAGATTTTTTTTAAGCCATGCTTATTTTTACTTTACTATATTGATTAGAAGCCGGCCCCGTGGTGTTGGGTTAGCGCACCTGCCTCTCACCCGGAGGCCCTGGGTTTGACTCCCGGCTCCGTCAGGGATTTTAGAAACTCACGTGGGGTCTGGAACGGGGTGCACTCAGCCTCGTGAGGACAAATGAGTACTGTAGCTGTCGGACAGTGAGGCAGCGCCCCGGTCACGAAAACCAACATTAACGGTCGAGGGGACCCGACGCGCTGACTACGTATCACACCAATATCTGCATGCCAAATGGCTGGGCAGCGGTCGCTTGGTAGACCTAGGCCCTTCATGGGCTGTAGTGACAGGGATTATTATTATAGTTTGTTTAGAAAAACATTCCAAACGAGAAAAACAGTACATGATCGGAATCATTTTAGGGAAACCATACGATTTTCATCGTGGAAAGCAAGCATGTCTTGGAATACTATAGCCTACTTGTATCTCAAACATCGCTGCTCTCATCTCCGTCTCATTGCTACTTGATGATAAACACTCAACCCCTTTAACGCTGTCTTCAAAACCACTGTAATCACAGTCCGATTCGTAGCCAGATTCTTGTGATACGAGCCCGCCATTTCAATCGTATTATATCAGCTGATACTGTAAACACTCCCGACTGTGAGATCAGAATGCAAGGGGAAACGTTAAATAGAGTGGATGAGTTCAAATACCTGGGTTCGGTGGTGACTGGAGATGGAAGTGTCACACAGGATTCAGGTATGATGGATGAACTGGAGGAAAATGTCAGGAGTGCTCTGTGACCGCAGGATCAAGTCTAAGGTTAAGGGGAAAATATATAAAACTGTCGTAAGACCTGCATTGCTGTATGGCTCTGAAACATGGCCTGCACGCAAAACGCACACAAACAGGCTTGACGTCACGGAAATGAAAATGCTCAGGTGGATGAGTGGAGTGACTAAGCGTGATAGAATGGGAAATGTCAAAATAAGAGGAACATTGAAGGCGGTGGAAATATCTAAGAAGATACAAGAAAAGCGACTTCAATGGTACGGGCATGTGAGAAGAAGGGAGGAATCCTACGTGGGGAGGAAGATGCTAGACATGCAAATACAGGGAGTGAGAATGCGAGGCAGACCTATACAAAGATGGATGGATTGTGTACGGGAGGACCTCAGAGAAAAACAGTTGTCAGAAGAGGATGTGCATGACCGGGTTAAATGGAGGAGAGCAGTCAGAAACATCGACCCCACATAGGAAAGGGAATGATGTAAAGAGAAAGAAGAGGAAGAAGAAGACTGTAAACACTCAAGTATCTACTGTATATAACCAAACTTGAAAAAAATTAATGAAATTATTCTCGTAGACATTTCCTTTTCCATGGGCTTTCATTAAGGTTGTCTAGTATTTTCCTGCCACCTACCGTAATTCAATGTACACTAGTGGGGGAATTAGTTTGCGGAATATTCCGGAAAAGACACGGTAAGGGTTAATACAGCCAATGGGCATTTATTTTCTTTTCAGATCGGGTCAGGGAAGGGATTTTGGAAGGAAATCGGCCGTGGACCTGTTGAAAGGAACCGCCCCGGCATTTGTCTGGGAGTGAAAGTGGGGAACCACGAAAACCATTTTCAGGACGGCCAAGGTGGGATTCGAACCCACTCTTTCCCGATAATAAAAAAGAATAAAATATAGTAAATATAATTTTTTATTTAAAACAAAATTAATGAAATAATTTTTTTAATAAAAAAAAATAAGAAATTAAAAATGAGAAAGTAAGAAAATCACAAAATAAGAAAATCAGAACATAAGATAATGAGAAAATAGAAAATAAGAAAATCAGAACATAAGATAATGAGAAAATAGAAAATAAGAAAATCAGAACATAAGATAATGAGAAAATAGAAAATAAGAAAATCAGAACATAAGATAATGAGAAAATAGAAAATAAGAAAATCAGAACATAAGATAATGAGAAAATAGAAAATAAGAAAATCAGAACATAAGATAATGAGAAAATAGAAAATAAGAAAATCAGAACATAAGATAATGAGAAAATAGAAAATAAGAAAATCAGAACATAAGATAATGAGAAAATAGAAAATAAGAAAATCAGAACATAAGATAATGAGAAAATAGAAAATAAGAAAATCAGAACATAAGATAATGAGAAAATAGAAAATAAGAAAATCAGAACATAAGATAATGAGAAAATAGAAAATAAGAAAATCAGAACATACGATAATGAGAAAATAGAAAATAAGAAAATCAGAACATACGATAATGAGAAAATTGAAAATAAGAAAATCAGAACATAAGATAATGAGAAAATAGAAAATAAGAAAATCAGAACATAAGATAATGAGAAAATAGAAAATAAGAAAATCAGAACATAAGATAATGAGAAAATAGAAAATAAGAAAATCAGAACATAAGATAATGAGAAAATAGAAAATAAGAAAATCAGAACATAAGATAATGAGAAAATAGAAAATAAGAAAATCAGAACATAAGATAATGAGAAAATAGAAAATAAGAAAATCAGAACATAAGTTAATGAGAAAATAGAAAATAAGAAAATCAGAACATAAGATAATGAGAAAATAGAAAATAAGAAAATCAGAACATAAGATAATGAGAAAATAGAAAATAAGAAAATCAGAACATAAGATAATGAGAAAATAGAAAATAAGAAAATCAGAACATAAGATAATGAGAAAATAGAAAATAAGAAAATCAGAACATAAGATAATGAGAAAATGAGAAAATAAGAAAATGAGAATATAAGATAATGAGAAAATCAGAAAATAAGAAAATGAGAAAATAAGAAAATCAGAACATAAGATAATGAGAAAATGAGAAAATAAGAAAATGAGAAAATAATAAAATGAGAAAATGAGAAAAAATGAGCAATGCGATAACAGGCTAACAAAATGAGAAAATAAGGAAATAAGAAAATGATTTATTTTTATTTTTTAAATTTGAAAAGAAGTAAGAAGAATGAATAAAACCCTGAATAATCCTAAAAGGGGAGATATTGATTTATTCTTGAAATTCTACATACATACATAAATTTACACTTTAAAACCACTGAAAATCGAAACATTTATCCACCTGTTTCCCATAAAACCAACCTTGGCTTATATTGCGGAACAGCAAGGTCATTCGCCCCTAGTATATAATATGAAATGGCCATTTTATACTTACTGATGTGATGCTTTTCAAAGTCAAAGGTATTTCATCTAAAAGTGTGGGTGTTACTACTTTTTAATTACTTCTCACCACACAAATATATCCATAATAATAACAATTACAATAATAGTTAGTGACTCGCACTCATTTGTGCGCATTTCGTCTGATAACCAAGTACTGTATTTAATTTTTCTTCTTTCCTACTTCTTTAGTTTCGTTCAGTGTTTGTTCTAGTTATTTTATGGATCTACCGCGGTATTTATAATTTTTAAATGTATTCCTACAGTGACACATTCTACAGAGGCCTGAACAAAGCACGACGTTTCCCACCCTTATACCAAGAGAAGAGGAGTGACCACCATTGTTCCACTTGAAGACCAGTAGAATAAAGCCTCTTGCTCGCAGCTGTCAAGTTCTGACGTCACAATGTGGAGCGAGATGGGGGGAAAGAAGGCTGATGAGCGCAACAAGTGGAGGGTCACTCATTAAGTATGCCTGCAAAACAAACAGAGACTCGATTACATGATCCTTTCAAACTGAGCATGACCATTGATTGACCAAGACTCTTCGATCGACACCGCAGGCTACAACACTTAACTGCTCTTCAATCCAACCACCAAATACAATATTGACGATAGAAAACCAACGCCTCGTAGATCACCATGTTGTCCTCTTCCTTGTATGGTATACAACGCCTAGCCATAAGTTATTATGCATTCCCGTTAAACGTTATTTTATTAACATGGATGTTTTGAGCTGGAGTCTATCTCGAAATAGCGTCATCAATTTCCCTACACCATAGTAACCATGACAACCGGTGTTCGCCATCTATGTAGGCCTATACTAGGTCAGTAGCGTCATCTTACGTTGCCAAAAGAACACAATATCTTAGTTACTGCATGAAATTCTGTAAACCTGGAAAGACGACCCTCTAACTTCATCAAATGTCCATTTTTTTTGTAGTAGGTTGATAATATTTTCAAAACATTCCATTATCCATTTTATGTTCGACCCTGGCGAAATGTAAATATTATATGTCAGAAAACTGTACTATAATGAGGCTCATTATAGTACTAGTTTTTATTATGATACAGTTACTCTCACCAATCAGAGCTCAAGAAATAGTTGAGTGACCAATTAGGTGAGGATAGCATCGCACCTGCGCTCACTTCCATGGCCCCCTATTTTTAATTTCACTGCGTTGCGAGTGTCATAGTGGGTATTCCAGGAGGTCATGGTCAAATACAAGGTATTCTCTGCATCCCATGCGCTCTGTTCAGTACATAAAACTGGTGAAACAGTCGTATGTAACTCGCCTATAAAGGTAATTAAGATACTCGTATGTAAATTATAAAACTCGCCACGCTCGTTTTATAAACATACTCGTGTCTTAATTAATGCCATTATAGACTGGTTGCATAATGTACTATTTTATGGTAGTATCCCAGAAATACATGATAACTCTCACATTTACTGTTTAAAGTACATGAACCTTTGCAAATACAATACTTGGTGCAGGTTCCAGAGCAGGTACTAAAATAATTGCAAACAATTACAAAAATCAGTGAACTATTCATGTAGCCTATACATGAAGGAACAAGAAGTTCCGTGACGAACTAAAGAGCCTACTTTTCTTAAAATTTAAGATTCATGCCAATAATTAATCTATATGGATCTATCTAGAATAATGACGAAATTAAGTTGGTAATATCGAAATTTCTAATTAGTTCGAAATACTATATCCCTGGCATAATGTAGCCTAATAGAGAACTACAGTTGGCAGCTCTGGTGACTGAATATCTTCTTAGTTCCATCTATTAAGGTACAGAATACAAAATTTGGTTGAAGTCCAATGGATAGCATGGACGTTACATGCAGTTAAACATTGGATCTAACAGCGCGCGTAAAATCATGTTGGCAACAATGACATACATGTATTGGTCAGAAATAATCTGAAATAATATGATCTATTGTTGTGTCTATTTTGAATGAAATCCATTAGTTAGTATAGAAGTTACATGCATTTTAAAATTGGACCTATCAGCAGGCTTAGAATCATGTTAGCAGCACTGGCGTAGGTCTATATTAGTTACTCCAAATTAATCTAGAATGCCAGGTACTATACGTGTGCAAAGTTTAGAGCTATTGGCTTGCAAACTTTCTTATATATATTGATATTAGGGTAACAAAAATAGAGACAGAATTTATTAACAGTTGGCAGCCTTGGTTACTATTAAGAATCGGCATAGTCATATCTGTTATGGTACACATAGCACACACGAAATTTGGTTGAAATCCAAATGATAGTATAGAAGTTACATGTATTTAAAGTTGGACGTCTCAGCAGGCTTAGAATCATGTTGGTAGCACTGATGTATAAAAGTTACTCCAAATTAATATAGAATGTCAGATACTATACGTGTGCATAGTTTAAAGCTGTCGGCTAGCATACTTTATGATATATGGGTATTTGAATTAAAAAAATTGAAAGCAATTATTAAGAGTTGGCAGCCGTGGTGGTTCTTAAGAATCCGCTCAGTCATATCTGTTTATATACACATAGCACATACGAAATTTGGTTGAAATCCAATTGATAGCGTAGAAGTTATATGCATTTAAAATTTGGACTTATCAGCAGGCTTATAATCATTTTGGCAACACTGCCATGTATGGCCTCCTGGAAATTAAACTGCAATATTATTATCTATAAGTGTACCAATTTTGAAATTGCTCGCATTCATACCTTCCAAGATATCCAACATGGAGCTCAAATTTCAATTGCGATTTTTCAGCAGTTGGTAGCACTGACATCATTTTCAAATATGGCCGTGCGATATTCAGGTATAGGTCTTTACTCCTACCAAATTTTGTTTCGATTGCTGCAGTCGTTTAGGAGTTGATGGGGACACACACACACACACACAGCCAGACAGACAGACAGAAGGAAAGACAGACATACACACATTTACCCGATCTCATAAGTCTACGATTTCCTCATTTTTGCAAAATGTGAAAAGTAGGCTAAAAAGCGGAAAATTTACCATTGAAACTGTACAATATGTAGACAGTTTAATAATAGTCCCACGGCATTTTTACTGGTTCATCCTCGGATACAGGTCGTTTGTTTAGTGAAAATGTAAAATTCAAATAAATATCGTGGGCAGTTTTGCCGAAATCATGTTTTTGTGGGATACTACCACTATTTTTAGACTATTTTCATTTATGAAACAAGATTTTCAGTAAAGAAAATATAGCCTACTTTCTCCTAAATGCATGGGTATTGTTATAACTCTTTGTCCTTTTCAAGGAGTATAATTGAATGTTGGTTGTAGTAGCTTGTAGAAATACAACGTGCTATAGGGATATTAAACTTGAATATGAGGTGCCCTTTGCTAGTGCTACCTCTGTAAAAAAAAAATCATTCAATTCGGTTTACCGTGTTTGAATTGATCCGGGGAATGGATTTGCACACATACATGGCCGCTATTTGCAAAATATTGGGCTGATGACCTTGTAGTCAACCATAAGATGCTTTCCACAAAAAGGCATGTTGTTGCAAAATCCAGTAGAGATCAAATTATTAGGATGGTCGAAATTTGATTTAAGCTTTTAACATTTGGGTGGCCGTCATTCCGTTTCCGTCAAGATGGTGGCGATATAAAACATATCACTGAGGTGCCTTTTGCTAGTACTACCTCTGTACCAAATTTCGTTCAATTCGGTTTCACCGTGTTTGAATTGATAGGGGGAATCGATTTGCACACATACTTGGCCACCATCTGCAAACTATTGGGCTGATGATCTAGCAGATTGGTCAGAATATGCTTCCCACATAAAGATTTGTTGTTGCAAAATTTGGTAGAGACTAGATTATTAGGTTGGTCGTAATTACATTTTAGCCTTTAACATTTGGGTGGCCGCGATTACGTTTCCGGCAAGATGGCGGTGATATAAAACATGACACTGAGGTGGCCTTTTCTAGTGCTACCTCTGTACCAAATTTCGTTCCATTCGGTTTCACCGTGTTCGAAGTAATAGGGGGAATCGATTTTCACACAAAGATGGCCGCCATCCGCAAAATATTAGGCTAATGACCCATTAGTTTGGTCAAAGGATGCTCCCTCCATAATGGTATGTTGATGCAAAATTTGGTAGAGATCGGATGATTAGGTTAATCGTAATTTGATTTAAGCTTTGAATATTTGTGTGGCCGCCATTACGTTTCCGTCAAGATGGCGGCAATATAAAACATGACACTGAGGTGCCCTTTGCTAGTGATACCTCTGTACCAAATTTCATTCCATTCGGTTTCACCGTGTTCGAATTAATAGGGGTAATCGATTTTGACACAGAGATGGCCGCCATCCGCAAACTATTAGGCTAATGACCTATTAGATTTGTCAAAGGATGCTCCCTTCATAAAGGTATGTTGTTGCAAAATTTGGTAGAGATCGGATGATTAGGTTAGTCGTAATTTGATTTAGCTTTGAACATTTGGGTGGCCGCCATTACGTTTCTGTCAAAATGGCGGCGATATAAAACATGACACTGAGGTGCCCTTTGCTAGTGCTACCTCTGTACCAAATTTCATTCCATTCGGTTTCACCGTGTACGAATTAATAGGGGTAATCGATTTTCACACAAAGATGGCCGCCATCCGCAAACTATTAGGCTAATGACCTATTAAATTTGTCAAAGGTTGCTCCCTCCATAATGGTATGTTGATGCAAAATTTGGTAGAGATCGTATGGTTAGGTTAATTCTTAACTTGATTTAAGCTTTGAATATTTGTGTGGCCGCCATTACGTTTCCGTCAAGATGGCGGCGATATAAAACATGACACTGGGGTGCCCTTTGCTAGTGCTACCTCTGTACCAAATTTCATTCTATTCGGTTTCACCGTGTTCGAATTAATGGGGGTAATCAATTTTGACACAAAGATGGCCGCCATGCGCAAATTATTAGACTAATGGCCTATTAGATTTGTCAAAGGATGCTTCCTCCATAAAGGTATGTTGTTGCAAAATTTGGTAGAGATCGGATGATTAAGTTAGTCGTAATTTGATTTAAGCTTTGAACATTTGGGTGGCCGCCATTACGTTTCCGTCAAGATGGCGGCGATATAAAACATGACACTGAGGTGCCCTTTGCTAGTGCTACCTCTGTACCAAATTTCATTCCATTCGGTTTCACCGTGTTCGAATTAATAGGGGCAATCGATTTTGACACAAAGATGAACGCCATCCGCAAACTATTAGGCTAATGACCTACTAGATTTGTCATAGGATGCTCCCTCCATAAAGGTATGTTGTTGCAAAATTTGGTAGAGATCGGATGATTAGGTTAGTCGTAATTTGATTTAAGCTTTGAACAATTGTGTGGCCCCCATTACGTTTCACTCAAGATGGCGGCGATATAAAACATGACACTGGGGTGCCCTTTGCTAGTACTACCTCTGTACCAAATTTCGTTCCATTCGGTTTCACCGTGTTCGAATTAATAGGGGCAATCGATTTTCACATAAAGATGGCCGCCATCCGCAAACTATTAGGCTGATGACCTATTAGTTTGGTCAAAGGATGCTGCCCCCATAAAGGTATGTTGTTGCAAAATTTGGTAGAGATCGGATGATTAGGTTAGTCGTAATTTGATTTAAGCTTTGAACATTTGTGTGGCCGCCATTACGTTTCCGTCAAGATGGCGGCGATATAAGACATGACACTGCGGTGTCCTTTGCTAGTGCTACCTTTGTACCAAATTTCGTTCAATTTGCGCTCACCGTGTTCGAATTGATAGGGGGGACAGATATTCAGAGTACACACACTCACACACACACACACACACAGACTCACACACACACATACATACACACACAGACAGACACACTATTTTTTGCCCTGTAGTGATCTCATAAGTCTACTTTCATTTTTTGCAAAAATCGAAAGTAGGCTAAAAATGGGCTTATGAGATCACCTTTGGTCGTGTGTCAGTGCGTGCGTGTGTGATTCGTGTGTGTGTGTGTGTGTCCCCATATTTAAATCTAAACAGCTGGAACGATTTCAATGAAACTCGGTAAGTTTATAGCATTATTCCGGACAACCCCGACCATGCCCTTCAAAGTTTGTTACGTCTCACCAATCCAACATGGCGGCTGTGCGAAATATTTCACCAGCAGTCAATATCTCCGAAACTATTACCGATATCACCCTGGAATTTTGTACGGTGATAAAGGGGGTTACTAGAAGTTCACCTATGTGACTTTTGAAAACCTGGTAACTACAAAACCAACAATGCGGCCAAGCGAATTTGCGACATTTAAATAGACGTTTCACGCGATTTAGCCAACCAAACGCAATGAAACTTGGTACTGTATATGTTTATACACATTGGAATGCACCGACATCAAACTTCGGTCAATTGTTTACATAACCTTAAGATGGCGGCTGTGCGATATATTTCACCGGCTTTCCATATATCTGAAACTATTACCGGAATCACCCTGAAATTTTGGACGGAGATAAAGGGCACAACTGGGAGTTCATCTATGAGACTTTCAAAACCCGGTTAACTACAAAACGAACATGGTGACCAAGCGAATTTGAAAGTTCTAATTAGACTTTTCTCGCGAATTTTTGATCCAAACGCAATGGAACTTGGTACAGCAAATGTTTATACACATTGTAAAGCACTGGTATCTAATTTAGTTCAATTATTTACATAACCTGAAGATGGCGGCTGTGCGAATTTTAAAATTAAGTTTGTATTTCTTGTGTCGTAATCATGCGATCGAAGAGAAAGTTTGAATAATGAACCTATGCAATAATTTTCCTTTAATGGTACATGACTCTATTGCCTATACATATAACAATCCAACATGGCGACCATCTGAAATATTTAGACGGTTCTCAATATCTACGAATCTATTACAGAAATCAAACTGAAATTTTGTATGTTTATAGTGGCAATTAACATAAGTAGGATATATGAAAATAGGCTATTTAGTTCTTCACGGAACTACTTGTTTAAAATATTTTTTCATCATACTAACAAAAAAATGTTTGGGCTATAGATGCAATCATAAGGTCTCATTTGTTGGTTTACATAATTTAATGCTGGAGAAGAGCTGGGAATCGATGAATTTGAAATGTGGTGTTACAGGAAAATTATGAAGATCAGATGGGTAAATAGGGTTACAAATGAAGAGGTATCAAAACGAGTGGGCGAGGAGAGATGTTTCTGGCGACTGCTAATGACGAGAAGAGATAGGTTGGTAGGACACATACTAAGACACCTTGTTATAGCATACTTAGGTGTGGAAAGCGGCTTCGGTGGCGTAGTTGGTAGCATGCTGAGCTTCTATTCCCAAGATAGCGGGTTCAAACCCGGCCGAAGCCGTCGGATTATTTAAGAGCGTTAAAAATCCCTCAGTATGCCTTCCTTCGGAGGGGAAGTAAAGCCGGCGGTCCCATGTCATAGATTTATGGCATATTAAAGAACCTTCCACTAATTACACCTGTGTGAAGCTAAATTGGATAGGTTAAGAATGTAAACAACGCTCTTAGGTTTCTACGTTCATTGGCAAGAGCCGACTGCGGTGGCGTCTGGTAGCTTAAGTTCTGAACTTGGCCTAGTAGTCGTTGACGGTAGCGCTTGGCGGCAAAAGTAGGAACTATTTGAAAAATTCTTGGTTGCAGTACTTAAATTAAAAAACAGATAACACACACTATTACAGTCATCACAATTAACACCGGTTATCAGACAGATTCTACATACACCCAAAGTACATAGGGCTACATGACCGAGTTGTCGCAGCCCCTAAACTTAAGAACCAACCAACCAACCTAGGTGTGGAAGGACGCGTCGATGACAAAACAAGGTTAGAATATGTTAAACAGATTGCATCGGATGTAGGGTGTGGTAACTACGTAGTGGTGATTCGATTAGTTCAAGACAGGGAGGCATGGAAGGCTGCATCAAACCAGTCATAAGACTGAAATCTCAAACATTAACAACAAAAACATGTAGCTACATTGATTATTATTGATAGCCTATATGAATTGCAGCCAATGGTCATAGCTGGGTATTTGTAATTGAACGCTGGCGGGCTTCTAGCAAGTTCAATGTCAATTAGTTCTATCTTCGGCTACCAGATGCTACCGTCAAGCCTGAAGGTCAGCGGGTCCTCCGCTCCCCTCTCCTCCCCGCGCCTGGTGGTGTTGCCGCGCTATTGCACAGTACAGTAAAACTTCGTTAAACCGTCACTCTTTAGACCGTCAGTTTCTGTTAACCGTTATTGCTGTAATAGCATAATAATACTGCAATAACTCTATTTTAGTGGGGAGTGAGTGTATCTGCCAACCATAGTGTTCAAACCAAGACGAAAAACAAACTATTAGCCACTGAGAGGCTGAAGCAATGCTGTCCAAGTGTATAGAATGGTTTGAAAGTCAAGAGACAACGCAGACACTAATGCTCCGAAAAATACGAAATATTACCGCTGTGAAAGCTCGATCATCAAAGAGGCAGAAGGAAATTGACTATTTTCAAGCTACATGAACTATTTCACCTGTAAGTTTATATTACTGTACATTATTTTGCCACAGTTGTAGCTACTGTACGGATGTTTTTATCATGTAATAAATATCTTTCTTTGCTATTACTATCGTGTTTAATTTCTTTTTGCTCCGAAATATATTACATTACTGTGAGAGTGATATCTGTCTATAATATAATTGATTGTTTTGGAGGAATAACACAGTGTTTCTGTTATCCGTCTATCCGCTCTACCGTCACAACCACGGCCCGACGATGACGGTTATTCGAGTTTTCCCTGTAGAGATCGGGCCATTTAGGAAGACGGCTGGTGAGGGGAAATGTGCGAGTGAGAAAGCTGAACTGTGGGAGTGAGAACGCTGACTTCCCCTTCTCGCTCGGTGTTGTGGCAACGTACAGTCAACCCGAAATATTTGTCATAGCGGACGTGTAACTCCGCAGATTTTCAGTTAGTGGAAACATTTTTCAACTAAATAAAAATTGTTAATAATACGCCGTACGACACCTTCGTCAAAGTCGTCCAGTCCAGTAACAGTCTTTGTGCGCTTTCGTTTTTTGTTTGGTGTTTCAAACAGACTAACCAAAGGTTTACCTAATTCTATCGCTTTTCGCTTTTCGCCCTTAATCTGTGCCACAGAACTTTCTGACACTCCAACAGCTGCTGCTACTCTTTCCTGCACTTTCTTACAATCTATCACGAACTTTTCTTCCAATGCCTCCCTTTCCATAAAATCCATAATGTTTGAGATTGCTGCACGAGTCTGACTCTTAAGCACCTTACGATGCAGGTTACTTTTAACGCTTTCCATACTGTCACAGACAGGCCTAACGTGCACCACAAACCACAGTTACACCACGGGAAATTAGAAAGGCAGCGCGCACGTCTAAACGCTGAGTATAAACTTATGCACTAAAGTGTCCTTGCAACACGAGCTCTGGAAGGCGGGACTACGCTGCGCTGGATCGTCGTAAGTGCGCATGCGCGGCCAAACTCCTTCCTAGCTGGTCGGATCTCTACCTTCAGTCGCGTGCTGGATGTGAGCAGGGGGATGACAGTTCATAGGGAGCGCGTGGGGTTCGATAAAGCTCCGCTATAGATGTTCTGCCAACCAATGGAGAATTAATTTCAGTACTATGTTTCCGTAGTTGGCACTCACCCAACGCTCACAACAAACAGACTGACGGAAGCGGGAATGGTCTGTTTTGATTGATTTTCCTCGTGGTGGTGTTGGTTGTTGTGATTTGTTGGGTATTTTGATTGTTTATTTGAATTGAATTGAGAGTCAATCATGCCACTGCAAGGGAGGAAAAATTGCCAAGCACCGGGATGTAAGAATTATAATGATAGTAAGAACAATACGGCAATTTTCATCTTCCTGGAGTTGACCATGTGTAAAACTAGTGGACAATATGGACTATTCTCGAATAAAAATATATAGAGAGAATGAATGTGTCCATTTCATCTCTTGTTTGTTTTCCTACCCATTCTCCTTTGCATTGCAATAAAATTTGTGGTTTACGGCTATGGGGAGGGGTGGGTGGCAGTGGCATGCTAGGCAAAAGTGAGGTTATGTCAATATAGAGTGTGCATTTGGACAGTTTTCTTTATATTCACCGAATATCCCAACAATTCTGTAGAGTAGGAGAGCAATGTTTAATTAGCCTAAAGGTGAATTAAGCTCTAGAACGGCATAATTCTATCCTTCGTGACAAATCTATTGCCAACATTGATATATATCAAAGAGTACTATTTTCCTATCGGGGCATACATTTCTACGCCTAGCGAAAGGCGCAGTTATGTTTGTGTTATTTTCATCAATAATCAATAACTCATCGCAGAACATATTGTTCAATTACGTGTAATAAAGGCTACATTCATATGGCTTTTTACTTTTTATGTTGCCAGACTTGGTATAGCGGTACATAGCCTTAGGCGGTGCTCTCTCCCGGAAATTCTATAACCAAAAGTGACGAATCTCTTATAGTTTACATGATCCTTGGATGTGAGTACGTACAGGACAACACCGCATCGACTACGCGCGACCTTCAGGCTTGCAATGGTTTGTCCCGCACTGTAACACCTTGCGACGAGCGTTTTAACTTGGTAGAGCGTTTCCAACTAGTCAAATATAACCTACAATTTTTGCTACACTCTATCAATTGTAGTGGTAGGTTCTTTTACATGTCATAAACTTTCGCTGCATTTGAACCCGCGATCTTGGGAACAGCAGTTCAGCATGCTACCAACTAAGCCACCGAAGTCGCTTTTCGCTATCGTTTTACCCCCCAGGGTTGGCTTTTCCCACGGACTAAGCGAGGGATCCCACCTCTACCGCCACTGAGGGCAGTGTCCTGGAGCTTGAGACTCTGAGTCAGGGATACAACTGGGGTGTGTGACCAGCACTACGCCCAGGCGGCCTCATTTGCAAAGAGTACATTTACTGGCACGTTAAAGATCCCCTTCGGGGCAAAATTCCGGCACCCCGGCGTCTCTAAAAGCCAGGGTAGTTAAAAGGGACGTAAAACCAATAACATTATTATTATTTCACCTGCAAAGCGAACAGGGGGCCTGATGAAGGGATGGGAAGAGTGGAAGGGTTAGGCAAGGAAGTGGGAAGGAGGCGGCCGTGGTCTGACGGTAGGTAACATCCCGGTATTTGCCCGAAGACGAAGTGGGAAATCATGGAGAACCACTTCGAGGATGGCTGAGGTGGGAATCAAAACCCCTATTCTCATTTGGACCACCCAAGGCTGAGTAGACCCCGTATACCAGTCCTCATACCACTTTTCAAATTTCTGGCAGAGCCGGGAATCGAACCGCGGATCTGCGGGGTGGCAGCTAATCACGCTGACCACTATGCAACGGAGGCGACCCGAAGCTGCTTATGTAGTTAAATTTAAAAAAAAAGGTAGAGAGTTTTGAATCATAACCAAGTGGAGATGGTGTGAAACTTCTAAGCGCGCTTGGCTACGCCAGTGAGTAAAATAATGTGCAGTACTTTGGACGAATGATGCATGCTGTTGCTCGCTTTGTATCGTCACGTGACGTGCACGCGTGCCCTCTAGTGACGGGCTGTCACCTTCCTCGCTGTGGTCGGAACCACACCTCGTTACACACGCCACGATTAGCCGATGTCGTCACCGATTTGCGCATTTCAGCCTCCAGATCGTTACTTTTTTAACGCACCTTATAGATTGTTTTACATGCCATAAATCTATTATATGGGCCCGACGCATTTACTTCCCCTCCGAAGGCATAGCCTACTGAAGGATTTTAAAGCTCTTAGAAATCCGACGACTTCGGCAGGATTTGAACCCGCGATCTTGGACACAGCAGTTCAGCAAGCTACCAACTACGCTACCGAAGCAAGCCACGTGGAGATGGTGTGAGGCTTCTTAACGCGCTTGGCTACGCCAGTGTGTAAAATAATGTGCAGTACTGTACCTGTGTAATTTTAGTGTAGAACTATACTTTATTTGAATTCAGGGGTAAAATGAAACCAATGCAGCAGTAAATTGATCAATACTATAAAAACGCTCCCAAACAGAATAGCTCGCACAGCATAGGAATTAAAAGGTTTAATTAATAAAACAGAACACTGGTGTGATCATTGAAGTTATGGAAACATAAGCCCTGGGTTAATGACAATGTATAGTTACAACAAGTCACGTGGCTTTTAGTCCCCTCAAATTAAATAAAACTAATATAGGGTTTTAATACCACAACAAAATTTAAATAAAATATTGTAATCCATCCCATCAATAATGCGAGTAAAACCAGTAGAGTGTAGCACCATGCTCTCTTATTTGAGTTTATAGGTGTTTACATTATTGACCGAGTGAATAGTGACCACTAGTGATGAGGATAATAACGAGAAATAAGGAAAAGAGAAACGGAAGAAATGAAATATTAAAGAGGTGTGCAAAGTATTAGACTCGATGTTAGTTTCCAAAAATAACATTTTTACTTTTCACGGCTTAATGCACTAATAGTTCATTATGCAACGAGCCTATAATGGCAATAATTTTCATACGAGTGTCTTACTTACCATTATAGGCGAGTTGCATACGACTGTTTATGTTCGACGATAACTATTTTATATTCGAACATATATACTCATAAATATCTGTCGAGATTTCGCATGAGAGCAGAGAATGCCTTTTATTTGACCATGGCCTCCTCGATTACCCTACTATGACACTAGGCCAAGCAGAGAAATTTAAATTCGAAGGCCGTGGAGCTTAGCGCAGGTGCGATGGTATCCTTATCTAATTGGTCAAACAACTGTTTCTTGAGCTCTGATTGGAGGGAGAAACTGTTTCACAATGAAAAATAGTGCTATAATTAGCCTCGTTATAGTACAGTTTTCTGACATAGTCAGGGTCGAACATAAATATGTTTACAAGACGTTGAAATTACTTCCAATGTTTAACCAAGAGTCTTAATTATACTGTATTTTCTTTTAAGAAACTCAAACTGAATACTCTATTCGGAAAGTTTCCAGACACAATTCCTTATAGGAAAAGGTGTAAGTCGACAAGGGAGGAAATATTACTAAGTAGGGTTACAAAAGGTGCCAGTAGTTGGTCAATAAAACGATTTTGAATAAAATATTGTGATTTCAATTCTTTGTTGTTATTTGAGTCTTCCGTCTTTTGACTGGTTTGATGCAGCTTTCCAAGCCTCCCAGTCCTGAGCTAATCGTTTCATCTCTAGATACGAAGGTGTGTGTTGCAAACGTGGGCACAGCGGAGAAAAGGACAGACACTGCCCACACCTCTGTTAGGCAGGTCGCTGTGGTGTCTCGTCTTGTATGGTGTGAATAGCGGCCAAAAGCAATGGCGCGTCGACTGGGCGTTCACTCCAAATATGAGGTGCGTGTGACAATCCGATTCCTATGGGCCAAAAGGAAGAATTGCTCGGACAATCATCGAGAAATTAGTGCTGTGTATGGGGAGCGGGCCATTTCCCGGCAAGGGATTGTAAAGTGGTGTCAGCAATTTGAAGCCGGGTGCACGGATATCAAGGACGAATATCACGAGGACAGGCCCGCAACGTCCAGGACCCGTGCACAGTGTGAATGCGATCATTAGACAGAACGGTGGTCGACATTCCCTGACCGATGAGGAGGTGAAGGCCGCTGTCTCCGCGTGGTTGCAGAACGCTGGAGGAACTTTCTATGCATGCGGCATCGACAAGTTGGTTGTGCGTTCGCAGAAAGGTTTGGAGCCTCTTGGAAACTATGTGGTAAAGTGACGTTACATTGTATGTCGTTATAGGCGTGATGCTGTTGTATAGGTGGTGTAATAAATGGCCATAACTGAGAAGTGCAACTTATTTTATGATATGCCCTCGTAGCTACCACACCTTACATCCGAGTCAATCTGTTTAACATATTCTAAACTTGGTCTACCCCTACAGTTCTTGTGCTCAACCTTTCCTTCCGTAACTATGCTTGCTATCCCTAGGTGTCTTACTTTGTGTCCTACAAACCTATCTCTTCTCTTAATTAGCAGTCGTCAGAAACATTTCTTCTCTCCCACTTGTCTTAATACCTCTTCGTTTGTAACCCTATATACCCATCTGATCTTCATCATTCTCCTGTAACACCACATTTCAAACGATTCAATTCTCCTCTTTTCTGCTGCGCCAACAGTCCAAGTTTCACTTCCATAGAGGGCCACGCTCCAGACCAAGGCTTTCAAAAATGACTTCCTATTACCTAAATTTATATTCGATGTCAACAGATTTTTTTTTGAAATGTTTTCCTTGCCTGAGCCAATCTCCTCTTTGCTTCGTCCATCACTAGTTATTTTGCTTCTTAAGTAACACAAGTCTCCTACTTCCTTCAGCTTTTCACCTGCCAATTTGATGACCACAGGGGTTTCTTATTTATTTCGGTTGCATTCCAATATATTTGTTTTACATGTATTAATTTTCATCATGAATTATTTCCTTAACACGGAGTCCTTACCATTCAAACACTCATTCGAATACTCAGGCGTGTCGGCCAAGATGACGATGTCATCAGCAAATCTAATCAAATTTGATTCTAATAATTTGCAGACCCTTGTATTCAGTTTAGTAGTTCATTTTATTTGAATTCAGGGACAAATTAAAACCTATCGGACCAGAAAATCTTGGCAAATTAACCAGATGTTGTGTACTTCAAGAAAATAAATCGAAAGGTGTATCTGATAGACATCGCGGTATCTCTAAGTCAAAACCTCAAGACTACTCAGGCACAAAAAAATCAACAAATATGCACCGTTGACAGAAGAACTCAGGAAGATGTGGTGAGTAAACTCGGTGAAAATGTCAGCAATGGGAGTAGTTCCAAAGGCTCTGGTAACGGGTCCAGAAGAGTGAAACATCTGATCGCCAGAATACAGAAGGCAGTGTTGCTCGATACATTTCACATAGTCCGATTACTTTATCTTAGTAATAATTATATGGTACTTGATTGTGGAGTCCGTATCTTGCATGTTGTGATTTACCATATCCATGAGGAAATACAGATAATACAGGATGCCAGGAAATTTTCTCCGCAGTGGCTACGTCCAGCTGTGAGAGGTCGCGTCATCAGTTTAGTTGACAGCACAGTGTCCTTGATAGGGTGAAGGCCACATATGTGGGCTTTGGGCTGTCGAAATCGTCAGTGCGTAGGGGTTCGACCTTTTTTTCATTAATTCAATTTAAGGGGCCTATAGGGAGGGGTGAAATTCTGAAGAAGAATAAAAGAAAGAAAATGTCCTGACTGTCTCAATCACTCATCATCGACCAGCCAAAACTATTGAAGTTAGAAACATGAAATTTTGGGGGTATGTTCGTTGTATTTCGAAAACGACCACTAAGGAAGGATTTTTGGATATTCTGGTTCTAAAGAGGTGTTAAGGGGGTTAAACCTGCATATTATTGAATAACAATATCTCACGAGTGGTTACATTTGGGGATGTAATACTCGGCATATACACTAATTAAAAATAAGCAGACACACATCTAAGGGTTTTTCGATGTGGTGTATATTATTAAGTGGAAGGGGTGAAAAGTGGGGGTTGAAGGATTATTAATGGAGCGTGTATCCCTTAAACGACCGAGGCGAGAAGTTTGAAAGTCAGCGGGAAAAAAATCACCTTAAAAATAAGTGAATTGATGTTCGACCATTTTTCATCAATTCAATTTAAGGGGCCAATGGGGTGGGGTGAAATTCTGTAAGGAAAAAAAAAAGGAAAGAAAGTGTCCTAATTGACTGACTGACTGACTCACTCACTCACTCATGAAACTCAGGGCAAAGAAACAGCTTAAAAATAAGTAAATATCTGTTCGACCGTTCCTTCATGAATCCAATTTAAGAGCCCCGTAGGGAAGAAAACAAGATGTTCAGTAAAGAACATATAGCCTACTTTCTCCTAAATGTATGAGTATAGTTATAACTCGTTGTTATTATCAAAGAGTATAATAGAACTATTCTTTGTTGAAGGCCATAGAAACGATTTACCTCTACCAAACGCCACAATCTAGATAAAAACTGCTACCATCATTGAAGAAAGAAAGATAAGAAGTATCTCAAGAATGTTATGGATCTGGAGACATAATCGTCCGGACTGGCTGCGTGGCTTGGCGGTAACGTTCTCGCTTGCTGGGCCCTAGGTTGCAGGTTCGTATCCTGGCGCAGTCAGCTGGCATTTGAGGGTGCACAATTGCGAGGGAGCCGTGTCAGTACATTTACTGGCACGTTAAAGATCCCCTTCGGGCCAAAATTCCGGCACCCCGGCGTCTCTAAAAGCAGCAGTAGTTAAAAGGGATGTAAAACCAATAACATTATTATTATTATTATTATTATTATTATTATTATTGTTTTAATGTGCTAAACGGTTCCAGGCTAGTGTTCAGAAGTAAAGGGGGAGTTTTAGTCGGTAGTCTGCTACTCATCAGCAGGAGCCCGACACTCTGTGCGTAAATGCATTTCTTCCCCTAAAAAAATAAAAAATAAAAAAATAAATATTATTATTATTATTATTATTATTATTATTATTATTATTATTATTATTATTATTATTACATATACAACCTGCCGTGGGCAACATCCAACTTTGAGTTGAGGCATGTTTTTACACGTCTGGTTGTGCAGGGCTTTCACAAACCTAATTGAAAAAAAAGGAAGGAAGATTGTAGTTTTACGTGGCCGTGAATCTTGTGATTATGAGCCACGGGACCTCCTTTTTACGTGGAATCCGAACCACAGGACATGCCATTTCACTTCAAAAATCTCACATGCATTGACCGGGAATCGAAAGCCCTAATTGAATTTACAAATCTTTCCATGACCCTACAGAGACGTGTGTATACAAACTATGTGGATATTTTCGATTGCTATTTGCCTGAAATAAAAGTAGTAATTAATACCTGAACTAACACCAATGGCTTGAACTCAGTTACTATGTGAAATCGTTTTGTTCTTTACTTCAAATAACATTTTCAAGTAACGCAAAATAGGCTGTTACAAACCCTTTAAAATAAAAAGTAACAATGTATCGTAGTATCATCTTGTCATTCTACAAATTCGATGCGCATAGAATGCCAATGGTATATTAATCAATGGAGCCCCACGTAGACTAGTCGTGACATCTAGTGGTGAAATATCGAACAATATAATCCTAACAGAGCGAGTGCATTCTAGCGGCCAGAAGAAGAAACTTTTCAATAAAATCTGGAAGTTAATAACAGTCGGCGTGCAGTTACCTTTTTGGCAGCTAGATGTCTCGAGTAAATCTGCTGGCGAATTATGTTTTAATTAAATATATATTTTACACCATAATATGCACAATATAACGCTTAATTTTAAAACATCTGAATCATTACAAAACAATAAACATATAACATTTCAAGCAAAAAACCTAGCTCTGATCGGGTTTGAACCATAGGCATTTGAGCGATAGGCTAACGCTCTACCACTTTTTCTTTTTATTAGCTCTTTACAGAATTACAGAATTTTCAGATATGATAAATACCATACTAATACATCACAATAAATCCAGATAGTGTCCATATTTATCGTACAATTGTCCACTTTCACTAAGCTTCCAACGCTCTTTTTGCAGGTGATACCTGAGATCCAGGAAAGAGAAATGTTGATCATTGTCCATCACGAAGTGTACATATTGGCCCATTATCCACACAATGGCAGTCTGTTTAATTTGGGGGAAGGCGGTCACCGACAAACGAACCAACTTCCTGTCATCAAGGTCATCCGAGGGCACATTTAATAGTTGACATTCTTTTCCCTTACACCACAGCCACGTGGAGGCAACTCGCGTGCATGATGTGAAGCGGTGTATCGCCGTATCAGTTTGACCACATATAGTACACCATGGGTAAGCTTCAAGATGGATGGTATATCGCCGTAGAGCGGTTGGGATGAGATCGTTGAGGAAGATAAAAACTTGGGAGTGTACAGCAGAAGAAATAGTCATAGCCCCAAAATTTTTCCAAACAGTGGGCCAATGGACGTAGAGGGTGGTGGCCTCTATTCGCGGTTTGGAGTGTACCACTTGCCGCAACATGTTATAGATACTTTTCGTCGTTGGAACAATCCCTGAAGGCATTTGGCGAACAGTTTCCAGAAGGTGCTGTTGATGGTCCCTAAATATCTTCGGCAAAGCTCTATCACAACCACGGGCTGTGTTTCGAATATCTTTGTATAGCGCTTTCGTAAAAGTGTCATGTTGGGAAAGAATGGTGATATCGTTCTTGCAGAGGAGTGCACGGCATTTCATGCCATGAGCTGTTAGCCCTAGCCCGCCTTGCCGGGATGGGAGATACAACTGTTCCCGTTGTACTCTGAACAAAAATCCTTGCCATATAAACCAACCTGTATATTTTGCCAATTGGCTCTCAAACATTTTGGGAAGTGGGAAAAGTTGTGCGACATACCATATTTTAGAGAGCGCAAACACGTTGAGGACCATGACCCGTTGCACTATATTGAGGTTTCTTTGACCAAATTGGATCAGGACTCCCCTAACTTTGGCAATGACCTTAGTCCAGTTTACTTGCACTGTGTCCAGAAGCGATTGCTTCCAGGTAATGCCAAGAATTTTCACCTCATTTACTATCCGGAACCAGGGCTGTGGGGTAATCACTGAGTTAGTATGGAGCGGAAGCAAAGCAGTTTTCTGGGGGTTCAATTGTGCTCCAGAGGCGATATGGTAGAGCTGAAGGACGCTATGGATGTGGGAGATGTCTTCTTTATTGCGGATCAATATTGATACGTCATCAGCATAGGCGCACATTCCAAAAACATGTGTGGACAGTTTGTAACCCTGTAGCTTCACCTGGGTAGTCCGAATGAACGGTTCAAGGCCAATGACAAAGAGTAGCATAGAAAGGGGACATCCTTGCCTAACTGATCGTTGTATTGGAATCAGAGGGGAAAGAAAACCGTTGACGAGCACTCTAGACGTAGCATTACAATTTATCATACGAATGTAGTCAATAAGGATTTCAGGAAATTCGAAGTGTTGCAAGACCATGTACAAGTATTCATGACTGATGCGGTCGAAAGCTTTATCAAGATCTAAGGTGAGAAAACTCATTGGCTCAGTGGGGAGCATTTCGGCTTTTAGGTGTAGGTCCCGTAGTATCGCTAAGTTTGTTAACAGAGTTCTTCCAGGAATACTGCAACATTGTTCATCACCAATGATATCAGGTAGAACAGTCTTCAATCGGCATGCAAGTACTTTGGTAAGGACTTTATAGTCACTGCGGAGCAGAGTAACTGGTCGGAAGTCACCAACTGCCATGGGAGAGGATGTTTTTGGTATGAGGACTATGGTACCCTCGTGATGTGATTGACAAAGAGCACGACGTTGGAGAATGGTACGCAGGACATGACAAAATTCTTTGCCAATGAGAGGCCAGAAGTGTTTATACATTTCATATGGCAGTCCATCAATGCCAGGTGAGCGGTTGTTTGGGAGTTGTTTAACCACAGAGTGAATCTCTTCATCCGTAATATCCGCGCTGAGCAGAGTTTTGTTGTCCGGAGATAGTTTGGTACTGCAAGATGACAGCAATAGGGTCACCTGCTGTGGATCAATGGAAGCCTTAGCGTAGAACCGTTGATAAAATAATGATATTTCACTACGTATAGCGTCAGGGGAGGTGACGACACTTCCAGTACTGGTGCGGAGGCGGTGGATATATTTACGTTGCCGTTCACGTTGTCCTTTGGCGATATGGTATACACTTGCACTTTCGTCCGGGAGCACTGTACGATCTTTTAAAGCCACGTTGATATGAGCGAGCGTTCGTTGCTGTAGAGACAGGAGCTTGGTTTTAACTTCCCGGATCTGGTCATATATACGCTCCCCAGCATCAGATCTTTGCTGGAGCTGGCGAAGAACTCGATAGTAAAATTCAACTGTATCCCGTCTTTCCCGACCTCGTTGGTAAGATATGTTCTTAAAGACGCGGCGGATCCCTGGTTTAACTAAAATATCCCACCAGTCTGTGCAGTCGCGAAATTTGCATTTTTGTTGGACCCATCGAGTCCAGTGTTGTCTGAAAATATCTTGGCATTCCTCCTCCAGTAACAGCGAGCAATTCAGCTTCCAATAACCTCTTCCTATGTGAAATATGGGGTGGGGGTAAGAGATTGTACATACGACAGCATGATGGTTAGTGAAACTGGCAGGTATCACTTCATATCGTCTAGGCTGGATAAGTTCCTGTGAAAAGTAGATGCGGTCAAGTCGTGATGAGGAGTTGTGACTTATACAGGTGTAATGGGGCAGGGGCACCCTTAAACTATCCACAGCATCAATGAGGTGTAGGGAGGTAAGAAGGGTCCTGAGAGCCAGGTAGACACCTTGGTATGAGCTAGTGGAATCTTCTGGGCGTTGAATACAATTGAAATCCCATGCAAGAATAAGTTTTTCCTTAACTTCGTGCAGATGAGGCAGTATACTCTGTTGAAAGAACATTTTCCGTTCCACACGTTTATTGGACCCGGATGGGGCATATACATTTATCAGGGTGGTATTGTTTATGTGTCCAGATATTATGCGTCCTGATGGATGACATAGCACACCTTCGAGTGGGATATCATGTCTTATGAGGAATCCGGTCCCTCTATTCGTATTACCGGTATTGATGTATTGTTTGTAGAAGGCAGATATGGGCAAACAGGGTAGAGCAACTTCTTGAATGAAGGCAATGTCAATGTCTGCATCTCGAAGGAATCTCTCCAACAGTTGACATTTCAGAGGGCATTCTATTACATTGATATTCACAGTGGCCACAGTGAGAAATTGCGCCATTAAGAGAAGTATAAAAGTTGTGCTAGACATACTGGAAGTTGGACTCGAGAAAAAAGAAAAAAGAAAAAAAGACACAGGTGAGAAATATACTGGTGCACTATGTCAAATTAGGTTGAGATAGTTCCTTTTGACTGCCATTCATAGGCCGGCTGTCAGCGGTTGAGAGCGTTCGTGGGTCCCTAGATGACGTAGAATGAAGATTTTGTTTCTTTTTCACAGCTGCGGGAACATTTGTAGAGCCAGTTTGATTCTTCGTGGCTGGTACGGCAATCGAGGCATTTGTTTTAATCTTCTTAGAGACGTTCTCGGATCCCCGATCAACATTCTTAAGTGAGTCGGTAGGGACCAGCGAAGGCGGGGGCAGTGAAGACAAAATTTCTGTGGCAGCCTGTAGTGACGGCATAGTTGGTTCTAAGGCTGCGATACAGGTTGCCGATAGCACAGGGGCACTCTGTGTCTCGCAGCTCTGGTCAGGGCAAGGTTCCAGTTCTGCGTCAGATGTATCCGAGGTCACTCCTGGTGTTGTCCCAGCTGACTGATCAATAAGCATGTTTTCATATGACGTTTGCTGCGTCACAACTTCCGAGTATTGTACACGTCGTTGTTGTGTAGGAGTTATACCGAGGGGAATCATTTTCTTTGGGCAGTTAATACGTAGATGTGTGGTAGCATTGCAAATTAAACAGGTCTGTTTCTGTCCATTATACGTTATATAGCCAGAATGGCCACCAAAAGTCTCAGTGGAGGGGATATCTTGCTTGATTTCCATAGTGACGGCACGTATTCCATTATACACCGGGAACTGATAAGCAGAAGACCATTGTTCTTTCCTGACGTCACTCACAGTGCCATATTTCGACAGGACGGATTAGAAAATTTCAGGGGGGTACTTCGAGTGGGACATTAAATATACGCACTGTGGTAAAATTGGAATCCGCTGTGGAGAGCTTAACATTTGTCATTTCGCCTGATTCATACTGAAATTTAATAGGATCTGCAAAAGTATTTAACAATTTCTGATAAATAGATATGCTGATTACTTTGATGTACATGGTTTTTTCGTGCGCATTTAACTGGATGGCTTCTACTTGGTCGACAGTCAACCGGAGGGTATCGCCAATCCAGCGGTGAATTTCTCCTGGTGAGGGGCGAGAACTCTGCCTGTCCCATTGGCAGCGTACGGTGTTTTTTCTCTGGTATCCGGACATGATTTTCAGCGGGGTTTTCTGGGTTCCTGGTTTTGTTGTCCTATCTGGAACACTACTTAAAAAAGTATTGTCCGAATGACACACGGAAGGTCAGTACACACGTGGAACTAAGGAAGCACCGGTATTAGGAACCGTAAACTCTTCCAATGCGGTCACACAGCGCGCACACACGTACCGCACTCGGCCACGACTAGTGACCAACTCGACACTGAGCTAATTGTGTCAACGAATATCGTTCTATATAAAATGACTTACATAGAACTTGTTAACAAATAATGATTTATACTAAACGATTTCATCACTGGAGTATATTATGTATATATAAAGCATTTCATACAAAGTTTATTTATTTTGTATCAGTACGCTATATTGCATTCAATACTCAAATTAGTGAAATATAAGTCAGGCACAAGATATCCGCTGCCATCTTGTCTTATTACTGAATCGGATCAGCTTTTTAAAATCACGTCTGCACTATAGTATTACAAAATAAACTTTTAATTTCGAACGTGCCTCTTCCTCTAGAACAGTTAAAACGATTCTCGGCTCGATAATCGGAACTGGTGGGTCCCATGATATGGATTATAAAGTTGCATAATTCGCACGGCCGCCATCCTGAAATGGTATGGCGGACGACCTTGCAGTTTGGTCACAAGACGCATCCTATACGAAGGTATGTTGTTACCAAATTTGGTAGAGATCGGGTGATTTGGTTAGTCGTTATTTGATTTTACGTTTTGAACGTTTGAGTGGCCGCCATTCAGTTTTAGTAAAGATGGCGGCGATATAAAACATGTCACTGAGGTGTCCTTTGCTAGTGCTACCTTTCTACCAAATTTAGTTCAATTCGCATTCACCGTGTTCGAATTGATAGGGGGGGACAGACATTCAGAGTACACACACACAGACACACACATACACACAGACTCACACACACACACACACACAGACTCACACACACACATACACACACAGAGACAGACACACTTTTTTCGCCCTGTGTTGATCTCATAAGTCTACTTTCATTTTTTGCAAAAATCGAAAGTAGGCTAAAAATAAAGAAATTGTCCTGACTGTCTCACTCACTCATCATCGCCCACCCAAAACTATTGAAGTTAGAAACATGAAATTATGGGGATATGTTCGGTGTATGTCGAAAACGTCCACTAAGGAAGGATATTTGGATATTCAGGCTATGAAGGGGTGTTAAGGGGGTAAACGTGCATTTCTTTGAATAACAATATCGCATGAGTAGTTTCATTTTGTAATGGGTTTGAGAGAACTGAATAATATTAATAAGAAACTAATTATTTAATAAATTGATGATATGCAAAGCACTCCATTGTTGGGCGTTATTAATATGGTTAATGTTAATAAGAAAAATGTTAATAAAAAAGGTTAATATGCAAAGCTAATTAATTAAATAGTCGCCCACTTTTGGGTGATCAATATGAAACATTTAATTGTGTATTTATCTAATAGTGTATCTATATTGTTGTCAGCATCACTAAAAAAAAGTACATAATGTGTAGTATTATATGTAGCCAAGGGCGCCAGACCATTTATATATCATGAACAAAATAATATATTAAACCTCGGTTAAACAGAGGTAGAGCATCGAAATTCCTATCTCCAGCCGTAGTGAAACTTATGTAATCTAACCTTACGATAATTAGTTCAGGAGTATGGTGTTGCCTTATAGTAATTTCTAGCTACTAAAGGAAACCAGTCAAACATTTGAATTTAAAAATGAATTTAATATATAAAAACAACAAGTGCAAAAAAATAATAAAATACTAAAGATAATAATAATAATAAATTTAAATTAAAGAATCTACTGAATTTACTTGTATTATGGGTCATGATTGGAAATTGGAGTAAACTGAGTTAATTGAATAAAATATAGATTGAATTTAATAAACATGAGATCCTTCTGATTTGACTGGAGTATGACTGTTTAAATCGCTCACCGCATTGAATATCTTTGTAGTTGGATTGTTGCGTAGAGAGTTCCTGATGTTCCTCAAAGTAATTAATTTATATGTGGATGACGGAATAAATTCCAAAAATCATCCCTGTGACAATAGCCTCGTACACAACCATGTCACAGTTTGATGAGACATAATGTCTTATCAAATTCACATACTTAAAGAGTCAACTGTCTAGTTTAGCACTGCGTTACAGACTCCATCTCGCTACAAGTTCCACTCTTCTCCAGCAATTCAATAATAATAATCCATTTGGGCGGCCGTCATATATATAACGTTCCCAGGCACGCGCCCACCCCCACTTCTGAAGTCACTAGGCAATTTGCACGCCTTTCACATATCAACAATGACAATACTTCTTTGTAGCAATTCTCGGGAGGTCCAGCCCACCTTTTGTATAAAGTTGCAAAGGACTCATTCATCGGCCCAGCATTGTTAGTGGCAAGTCTTCTTAGAATCCCTTCTTTGTATGATTTGTATACTGGTAGAATACTTGATGTGAAATACATAAGTGTCTATTTATGTCATTTCCAAGAAGCCGTGTATAAGCCGCCCGTGAACAACCCTCTTCTTCACTTGTTCGAATTTTCTTCAGAAATAATATTCAGTCAAGCGTCTAACTTATTTCAAATATAATGTGTATCGCTCCAAGTCCTTTCAATTGCCATAATAGTCTACATTACCGCATAATAATAGATATAAACATATTAGTTAACATAATAACTAATAAAAGGTAAAATGTAAAATTTAAAAAAAAATATTGATAGTAATAATAATAATAATAATAATAATAATAATAATAATAAAATATACAAAATTATTTCATTCTGGTCACAAATTGGGACCATCACAATTTGGAGATGTGATACTTGGCATATAAGCTAATCATTAAAAATAAGCAGACACGTGTCTAAGGATTTTTCGATGTGGTGTATATTATGAGGTGAAAGGGATGAAAAGTGGGGGTTGATGGATTCCTAACGGAGCGTGTAACTCTTAAACGACATTGGCGAGTAGTATGAAACTCAGAGGAAAACAATCAGCCTAAAAATAAGTAAATAGGTGTTCGACCATTTTTTCATAAATCCAACTTATTGGGCCCATGGGGAGGGGTGAAATTCTGGAAGAAAAACGTCCACTAAGGAAGGATTTTGGATATTCACTCATCATCGAACAGCCAAAATTATTAAAGATAGAAATATGACAGTTTGGGGATATGTTTGTTGTATGTCGAAAACGTGTACTAAGGAAGGAATTTTTAGATATTCAGGTTCTAAAGGGGTGTTAATGTGGTTAAACCTGCACTTCATTGAATAACAATATGTCACATAAAAATTCACCAAAGTTTCATTGCAATCGGATGAATGGTATACTGTATGAACGCATACGGTACTTGGTTGAAACGATTCACGTACGTCGCTCATTTGTTGAAAAAAATTGTGCGCTACCTATTGTAAAATGCATGTACTAAGCCAGAAACCTTCCCTGGAGTGTACACAAAGACTCACCCTAGTTTCATCGCTTTCTCCCGAATGGTATATGAACGCATATGGGACTTTGTTGAAACGTTTCACGCATCGTCGCTTATTTGTTGAATCTGCTCGTGCGCTACCTATTTTAAAATGGATTTACTAATCCATAAACCTTCCCTGGAGTGTACACAACATCTCACCCAAGCTTAATCGCAATGGGATGAAAGGTATATGAACGCAGGTGGTCTTTCTTGAAATGAATCGCACGCCATTTTGTTGAAGCTACTCGCGCGCCATCTATTGTAAAATGGATTTACTATGTCTGTAACTTTCCCGGAAGTGGGCACAACAACTCATCAAAACTTTGATCGCAATCGGATGAATTGTGTATGAACGCATAGCCAACACTCATTTGTTTAAACTACACGCGCGCTATCTATTGTAAATTTGATTAACTATGCCTACAACCATCCCGGAAGTGTGTACACAACCCACTAAAATTTGGTCGCAATCGGATGAATTGTAGACTATATGAACGCATCGCCAACACTCATTTGTTTAACTACTCGCGCGCTATCTATTGTAATTTGGATTAACTATGCCTATAATGATTTCGGAAGTGTGCACAACAACTCACCAAACTTTGATCGCTATCGGATGAATGGTTTATTAACGCATAAAAGACGAACAAACGAACATCATTTAATATATATTTTTATTTATCGTATGATGTTAACACAACACAATCACCTACATAAATACAGATTCATATAACACAGCAATAATACTAACAAATTATATAAATTATAAAGCAGATCAAAAAATTATTATAAATCAACGTCCAACTCGTTGATCCATTTGACAGCCTCAGTTGTAGCAGAATGCAGGTCCTCCAGACTTCCTGGAAAAACTCGGAGAGGACATTCCAGTACTAAGTGCTCCATTGTCTGTGGAATGTCAGCGCAATCGCAATTCGGTGAGTCTTTCCAACCCCATTTGTGGAGAACAGAAGCACATCTTCCCAAGCCACATCTAATACGATTGAGTCTAGTCCAGGTATGTCTGGGCAGATTGAAGCCAGCAAGTTTTATGTGAGGATCCTCAACGTTCACGATGCCTGGTGGCGTAGATGTTGTCCACTCAACCCGCCAATTTTCATTAGGTTTAAAATTTATGCTTGTTAAATCCAAGGCAGTTTTCCATGCAGGTTTACGGGATTTCAATCTAGATGGGCCAAGATGTTTCATGTCTTCATGTATTGGGAGGGCCTTGTTATTTTGCACTCTCGACCAAAGATGAACCAGATTTTTCTGCCTTCTGATATGAGGAGGTGCGATATTACTCAGCACTGGTAACCACTGGACTGGAGTAGGAAGTAGTGTTCCAGATACAATACGCATGCTCTGTCGGAGCTGAACATCCACCCGTTGAGTGTGGCAGCTATTAAGCCATACCCCAGAGCAAAACTCGGCTGAAGAATAGATTAGCGCAAGAGCAGTTGTTCTCAGAGTGTTGGCATCCGCTCCCCATGATGTTCCAGCCAGGCGCTGAAGGAGGTTATTGCGGCTCTTCAATTTCGCAGCAGATTTACACAGATGGGTTTTGTAGGTCAGAGATCTATCCAAAGTCATTCCCAGATATTTAGGGGTGCTATTATACTGTAATTCTTTATCTCTAAAATTGACTCTACGATGGTAATTTGCATGCCTGTTGTCCAGATGGAAAGCAGTTATCTCACTTTTCTGAGGATTTGGTTGTAAGCGCCATTTTTTGAAAAAGTCATCCAGGACTTTGAGGTCTTGGGTGAGAACGGCCTCAGCTTCTGCGAAATTAGCATGTTGAACAGTGAGGTTGATATCGTCCGCATACATGAACTTGCGGGCTACTGTTTTCGGAAGATCATGGGTGTACAGATTAAAAAGAATGGGTGAGAGAACAGAACCTTGCGGCAGGCCATTATTCAGTTTACGGAATCGGCTTTTGTTCTGCTCAGAGTAGACTTGGAACAATCTGTTACTTAGCATGTTGTCTAACAAGTTCATAATCTTTAAACAAGGAACAGCCTTGATCAATTTCAATAGCAATCCCTCCTTCCAAACAGTATCATATGCTGCGGTGAGATCCAGAAAGGCTGATACGCTCTTCAGTTTCTTCTCAAACCCAGCTTCCACAAAGGTGGTCAGGGAAAGAACTTGGTCACTGCAATCACGGCCAGGTCGGAATCCTGCTTGTTCAATTGGGATCAGTGCCTCAATATATATATATATATATATATATATATATATATATATATATATATATATATATATATATACAAGCTGACCCAGCAGACGTTGTCCTGCCAATCAAAGAAAGTGTTGTAACTTTGTTTCTTGAAGTGCTTTTGGATACACAATATTTTTTTCAATTTCTGTTAACTGCCACTAAACTATCGTGAATTGAATTAACTAATTTAGAAACATTCGTTGGAACGTGCACAACAACTCTCCAAAGTTTCATCGCAAACGGATAAATGGCATTTAACGCCTACGGGATTTGATTTAAATGATTCTTGCGCTGTCACTCATTTGTTGAATCTACTCGTGCTCTACCAACTGTGAAATGGATTTACTAAGTTAGAAAGCTTCACGTAGGCTAAGTGTACACAACAACTCATCAAAGTTTCATCGCAATCGATGAATAGTATATGAACGTATACAGGATTTTCTTGGAACGCTTCGCGCGTCGTCACTCATTTGTTACATCTACTCGTGCGCTCCCAATATTGTAAAATGGATTTACCAAGTTGAACACCTTCCCTGGCGTGTACACAACAACTCATCAAAGTTTCATCGGAATCGGATGAATGACATATGAAGGAATAAGTGATTTTCTTTAAACGATTCGCGTGCCGTCACTCATTTGTTGAATCTACTCATGCGCTACCAATTGAAAAATAGATTTACTAAGCCTGAAACCTTCTCTGGCGTGTACTCAATGATTCACCAAGGTTTGATCGCAATCGGATGAATGATATATGACCGCATACGGGACATTGTGGAAACGATTCGCGCGCCGTCGCTCATTTGTTGAATCTACTCGTGCGCTACTTATTAAAATCAGGATTTACTAAGACTGAAACATTTCCTGGAGTGTACACAACAATTCACCTATGTTTCATCGCAATCGAATAAATGGTATATGGACGCATACGGTACATTGTTGAAATGATTCGCGTGCCGTCACACATTTGTTGAATCTACTCGTGCGTTACCTATTGTAAAATTGATTTATTAAGCCAGAATCCTTCCGTAGGGTGTACACAACATCTCACCCAAGTTTCATCGTAATCGGACTTATGGTATTTGAACGCATACGGGACCTTATTGAAACGCTTCGCGCGTCGTCGGTCATTTGTTGCATCTATTCGTGCGCTATCTATTGTAAAATGGATTTACTCAGCCAAACACCTTCCCTGGAGCTCACTCAACATATCACCCAAGTTTCATGGCAATCGGATGAATGGTATATGAACGCATACGGGACTTTGAAGCGCTCTAACGTGCAGAGACAAACATAGAATTCGACATCACTGCCACCTTTGGTATAAAACACAACTTTTCGCCACGGGCGGAGTGTATGTAATGGCGGTAGTTGCACAGGTTGCGACCAGGTGGCTCTAACGTGCAGAGACAAACCCTCCAAAGACATCAGGTTTCACGAAGGCCAAGGCTAGTGGTTTCCATGACGACTGTTTTTGACTGTATATTGTGGTTCTAAAATTGTGTGTAAATTGTGGTTCTAAAATTGTGTTCATTCAACCTACCGGGTCAGATTGTGAATCTAAACCATACATGGACCCACCCTAATATACATAAGAAATTCCATCAAAATCGGTTCAGTCGCTGAGGAGGAGTTCAGTCACATATATACATATAAGATTTACGTTTGTGGTCGGAAACTGTGTTGTGATTTTTAGTCGAATTTTATACATGCGATGCGACGTGACGTTGTCGAGATTTTGATATTTATGTGCCATTGTTGTGCTATAGTGTCTTTATTGTGTGATTGTTTACGGTCTTGAGCAAATTATTATAATTATTATTATTATTCAAAATTATACGATAAATCAGTCATAGCATTCATGATTGAGACGTTGCTAAGTGTAGGTTACTCTTTACAACTACAATATTCGTGTTCGAAGCCGCGACGGGTAATGCTCGATAAATTATATGTTTTTAAAATAATGTACCTTCTTTGTTAAAACTGGGCTAAAACAAGGTAAAACAAAAATGTTCCCGTCCTACATAGTAAACATTGAACAAGATTTTTTTTTTCTTTCTTCGAAATCCTTCCACTGCCACTGACCCTTATTTGGTAATTGTTAACATAAACAAGGACGGATATTGTGGAGTTTGAAGCCATTTTTTCACTGTTGCCTTAGTAAACAAGAGTTTAGTGCTTTTCAGTCGGTCAACACGAATGTACCCAAAAGAGCTGGGTTATCCCCTAATCCTGAAATAAATTACATGAGATTAATAAAGACCAGGGTTATGCCCTACTCCTGAAATAAATTACAAGCGATTAATAAATTTATTAATCTCTTTATTAATCTCATGTAATTTATTTCAGGATTAGGGCATAACCCAGCTATTTTGGGTACATTCGTGTTGACGGAATGAAAAGCACTAAACTCTTGTCAATGACGGACACTTTGTACATTTAGGCTAAAAGTAACTTGTATAGATTTCTAGACATCATTCCGAAAATAAGCGTAACTCAACTTAGCGATGAGCTCTCATTTAAACTTCTTTTCTTATCTCGTGTCTACTAATCAATTAATCGACTCTTAGGTTAGCCATTTAATCGATTAAACGGTCAGTTGATTAAACGATTAATCGTTTTCTGTTAGTTAAAATTATTCGATTAATACCAGCTGTAATATGAAAGCCCAGCCTGAACGCGCAGAAACAAAGTGTGGCTGCCCCACATAGTTGATTAGCGCTCACTTCATTTGGCGAACTCGCTGCCCATTAACGATGATATCAGTAAATATTTAGCTTCGCCCCCAATTATAAGACCAGCCTGGCCTGATTTATGACTTCTAAATGTGCCAAAATCCAATTGGTTCAGTTAAACTCCCAATGAAGAATGCGTGTTTGTAGAACTGCCGCATATCGCAATTCACAAACATGGAGAGGAGTAATTACATTTAGTGATGAATCTTCCGGAGATTTTCAATCAATTATTCACGTTGAAAACTAATAAGAATATAAATGATACCTAAAAGCAAATGTAGAATCGGAATCCTCGTAATCTCCCCAATTCATAGAACTATAATAATAGCAAGTGGTCACATTCGTGACATATTACGTTTTATTTCAAGTATTTTATTTTCTCGCTTTTTAGTGACAAACCATTATACCATCAAAAAGCAACATCAGTGGCGTAGCTGGTAGCATGCTGAATTGCTGTTCCCAAGATAGCGGTTTCAAACCCGGCCGAAGTCGTCGGATTTTTTAAGAGCGTTAAAATCCTTCAGCATGCCTTCCTTCGGAGGGGAAGTAAAGCCGGCGGTCCCATGTCATACATTTATGGCATGTAAAAAATCCTTCCACAGTCTAAACTTGTGTGAAGCTAAATTTCTAGGTTAGATTTCGTTGGAACGCTCTATCAAAGTTCCAACGTTCACCACTAGTTATCAGTGACATCTGGTAGCGAAAGTTGGAGCTACTTGAAAATGATCGGAACTTGTAGCTCACCCTATGGGTGTCCGCTTGAAGCAGCTACAGCCTCTGGTGGGCTGAACATGTCCTCGGACACTCCCGGCAATAAAAGCCATACGATAAATAAAAAAATAATAAAATACCATCAAATTTATTATCGCTCCCGCAAAACCTCCGAATGATGATAATCACATTATTATTAAATTATATCTGATATATATATATATATATATATAAATGTGTGTTTGTTCGTCCCTTATGCGTATATATGAGCATAGTAAATCCAATTTACAATAGATAGCGCGCGAGTAGCTTCAACAAAATGGCCCGCGATTCGTTTCAACATTGTCCCTTATACGTTCATATAGCATTCCGATTGTGATGAAATTTTGGTGAGTGGTTGTGTAAACTCCTGCTAAGTTTTATGACTTAGTAAATTCATTTTGCAACAGGTAGCGCACGAGTAGATTCAACAAATGGGTGACGGCGCGCGAATCGTTTAAACAAAGTCCCGTATGCGTTCATATACCATTCATCCGATTGCGATGAAACATTGGTGAGTTATTGAGCACGTTCCCACGAATGTTTCTCAGATAGTAAATCCATTTTATAAGGTGCGTTCAAAGAGTAACGAGCCGGAGGCATAATTACAGAAACCAGTACCTGTATGTTAGAAGTATTGGCCCTGCCTGTTGGGGCACTTGTCCCACAGTGACACGAGGCGGTGAATGGCTGTCTAATAAAATTCCCTAGGCTGGGATGTGAACCAGTTCCGTACGTACCGCTGGACGTCGGCGTCCGAGGTGAATCGTTGGCCCCGCAGAGCCCTTTTCAGGGGACCAAACATGGCGTAATCACTGGGAGAGAGGTCTGGACTGTATGGAGGGTAGCCGAGAACCTCCCATTTGAATTTCTGCCGGAGTGCCGCGACTGTGTTTGCCGTATGAGGTCGTGCATTGTCGTGTAGCGACCACGGCAGCTATGGCATTCACTGTCATTCGGCGGTCCTGGGTAATGAGTGCATCAACCAGCTGGACGTTGTCATCGGTGATGCAGGGGGGTGCCCCAGACCGGGCATCATCGGCTAACGACACCCGTCCTTCCCTGAAGCGCTTGTGTCACGCCTTGACCCTTGCAAGGGACATGCAGTGTTCGCCGTACCCTTGTGACAATCGGCGATGAATGTCCGTTCCCCCTACTCCTTCCGCTGTCAGAATCCGAACAACACCTCTTTGCTCTTCGGTTGACGCCTCCATGTCCCTGTTTGCAATGCGACTGGCAGCGTCGGACGATTGATGCATGTTGCTGCTCGTTTTGTATCGTCACGTGACGTGCACGCGTGCCCTCTAGCGACGGGCTGTGCCCTCTAGCGACGGGCTGTGCCCTTCCACGCTCTGGTCGGAACCACACCTCGTTACACACGCCACGATTAGCCGATGTAGTCACCGGTTTGCGCATTCCAGCCTCCGGCTCGTTACTTTTTGAACGCACCTTATACATTAGTTTAGAGGTAGTTAATGGAAATAGAAAAAAATATTTTGTATCCAAAAGCACATCAACAAACAAAGTTACAATGCAGGATATTGCAACGCATGCTGGGTACAGCTAGTACTTAATATTAAACAAGAAGTTCCGTGACGAACTAAAGAGCTTACTTTTCTTAAAATTAAAGGTCCATGGCAATGATTAATCTATATGGATCTATCTAGAATAATGACGAAATTAATATCGAAATTTCGAATTAGTTCGAAATACTGTATACCTGGCATAATGTAGCCTAAAAGAGAACTACAGTTGGCAGCCCTGGTGACTGAATATATTCTTAGTTCCATTTCTTAAGGTACAGAATACAAAATTTGGTTGAAGTCCAATGGATAGCATGGACGTTACATGCAGTTAAACATTGTATCAAACAGCGCGCGTAAAATCATGTTGGCAACAATGACATACATGTATTGGTCAGAAATAATCTGAAATAATATGATCTATTGTTGTGTCAATTTTGAATGAAATCCATTAGTTAGTATAGAAGTTACATGCATTTTAAAATTTGACTTATCAGCAGGCTTAGAATCATGTTGGCAGCACTGACGTATATTAGTTACTCCAAATTAATCTAGAATGGCAGGTACTATACGTGAGCAAAGTTTAGAGCTATTGGCTTGCATACTTTCTGATATATTGATATTAGGGTAACAAAAATAGAGACAGTATTTATTAACAGTTGGCAGCCCTGGTTACTATTAAGAATCGTCATGGTCATATTTGCTATGGTACACATAGCACACACGAAATTTGGTTGAAATCCAAATGATAGTATAGAAGTAACATGTATTTAAAGTTAGACCTCTCAGCAGGCTTAGAATCATTTTGTTAGCACTGTCGTATATAAGTTACTCCAAATTAATATAGATTGTCAGATACTATACGTGTGCATAGTTTAAAGCTGTCGGCTTGCATACTTTCAGATATATTGGTATTTGAATGTAGAAAATAGAGAGAGCAATTATTAACAGTTGGCAGCCCTGGTGGCTCTTAAGAATACACTCAGTCATATCTCTTTCTGTACACATATTACATACAAAATTTGGTTGAAAACCAATTAATAGTGTAGAAGTTATATGCATTTAAAAATTGGACTTATCAGCAGGCTTATAATCATTTTGGCAACACTGCCATGTATGGCCTCCTGGAAATTAAACTGCAATATTATTATCTATACGTGTGCCAATTTTGAAATAGCTCCCATTCATACCTTCCAAGATATCCAACATGGAGCTCAAATTTCAATTGCGATTTTTCAGCAGTTGGTAGCACTGACATCATTTTCAAATATGGCCGTGAGATATTCAGGTATAGATCTTTACTCCTACCAAATTTTGTTTCGATTGCTGCAGCCGTTTCGGAGTTGATAGGGGGACACACACACACAGCCAGACAGACAGACAGACAGAAGGACAGACAGACAGACAGACAGACGGACAGACACACATTTTCCCGGATCGATCTCATAAGTCTACTTTTTCCTCATTTTTGCAAAATGTGAAAATTAGGCTAATAAATCATCTATGAAATGTATCAAAACAATTTTTAAGACAATACCTTAGTAGTGCTACAGTAGTGCACGAGTTAACTGACAGCATCAGAGCTTCCGCCCTCCCTTTGCGACACTGTGAATCCTTGATCAACCAATAGCCAGCCTACATTCCGCCACGAGGTTTTGGAGTTCTGGAAACTTCCAAGGAACTATTTAAGGAGGCGCCAGCAGCTATTCTTCAGATCATTCCCTCCGCACTCGACGGCACATCACGGCCCTGATGTCGCCACTCTGCTCAGCGCTACATCGCTAGCCACTGCTCTACCGCACCGCTACAGCAGGTGTAGGCTACTGCTCTCTGATTAAAAGCTTCAAATGGCAAAAGTAATTGTCGTCTGTCTTAACCCTGGAACAGTACCCTTATTCTCCAGAAACAGTAACGGTATCCTGGGGCACTGAGTACCCCAGGACAGAAACACAACTCTTATGCATTAAAATTATGTATTACTAATAACTGTAATTACAAATGAGTAAAATCAACCCTGTAGCACAGAATACAGTAAAATGAAAATAACTGTGTGAATATAATAAAAACAAAAATGTTAGCAATATTTCAATGTTATTGTAGATATTCTTTCTTTGGTAATCATAATCATAATCACCATTTTCACTTCTCACATTCACTACAAAACACCAAGCTATGATGTTGACGCACAAAACTCTTGCATTCTGAGCACACCACAGTGGTCTTGGTGTCCTTGGATCGTGGCCAGATGGAGCACTCAATGCCCTGGAGACACTGTTTTGGGTATAAATAACTGTCACTGCTAAGAAGTATACACATTGACTGAAGTCTGAAAGACAGTCAAAGTCAAGTAAAAGTCACAGGAGGTGGCCGCTTATCAGGCGTACCAACATAACGTAATCGGGGAACGAAAATTCTTTGGGGCACTAAGAGCCCCACTGTACTGTTCCAGGGTTAAGCAGGAAACTGCACCTTAGACGGTGTCTGTTTCTTCATCCTTCGAGGTAGCAGCGGTCTTCCCGACTGATAGCCAACTTCAAACTTCTTCTAGATCGCAGACTGGACACTACAGCTGTCATATCTTCAAGAGAGAAGCAAAGAAGATCTGGATTTTCTACCCTTCTTCTTCTTCTTCTTCTGGCACTACAGCCCAGTGGAGCTTTGGCGTCCCCAACCACAGATTTCCATTGATCTCGATCTTGTACAGCTGTTCTACAGGGTCGTGCGTTCATTGTTTGCAAGTCCACCTCCACTTCATCTATGCATCGATTCCTTGGTCTGCCAGGGCGTCGCGTCGTCTTCTTTCCATTCTGGTTTTATATAAGAGTCGTCCAGTTGCAAAACTCGTTTAGTCCACTTGTGAATAAGAATCATTTTCATGAGAAACGTTTCTCTGGGCTTTGCCTCGCGAATCTTTTGTGTTTGTTGTTTTCTACTTTTTGCTTTATATTTTTGGTTTTCGGTTTTGTCTTTGCTTTGTGCTTTTGCTTTTGAATTTTACTTTTTGCTTTTCCTTCTTGGTTTTGGTTTTGTGTTTGTTTTCAGCTTTTGCTTTTTAAGAATTTTGCTTTTTGCTTTGTGTTACTTGTTTTTTGTTTTTTTTGCTTTTGCTCTTGTTTTTGAATTTTTCTTTTTGCTTCGTGTTGTTTGTTCTTTGTTTTATGTTTGTTTTCTGGAAAATCAAAACAAAACAAAACAAAATAAAATAAATCAAAATAAACAAAACAAAATCAAAATAAAACAAAACAAAATAAAACAAAAAAACAAATGTAAATAAAAACAAAATAAAACTAAACAAAACAAACAAAATATTAAATAAAACATTTAAAAACAAAATAAAGCGAAATAAAATAAAATTAAACAAAACAAAATAAAACAAAATAAAACTAAACAAAACAAACAAAATATTAAATAAAACATTTAAAAACAAAATAAAGCGAAATAAAATAAAATTAAACAAAACAAAATAAAACAAAATAAAATAACATAAAATAAAATATAATAAACTAATTAAATAAATAATTTTACGACATGATCCTTATCCAGAAGTGGATTATACGAGTTTTGCAACTGGACGACTCATATAATCTTTGGTGTTCGTTTGTCTTCCATCCTCACAATGTGGCCCAGCCATCGTAGACTTTGTTACTTTATATATCGAACAATGTCTTCGCTTTAGAGGATTTCATCTATTTCCAAATTAGTTCGTATTCTCCATTCTCCTCTAAGTTATCCAATACAGCACCATAAAGTCTCCGTATTATTTTCCTCTCAAACACCCTAAGTTTATTGCAATCCTGAACCAACATATTCCATGTTTCTGAGCCATAAGTTAACACTGGTCTTTTGCACCTTTTCACTGGGCTTTCTACCCATGGCATACAATTACTGAGGCCACGGACACCTCCTTCCGAAGGAACCGTCAAGTTTTTCCACACCATCTGTAAAGTCTATAACTGAGCACCGCTGTGAGGAGAACAATACCAAGTTAAGTGAAGAATATAATTAGTTTTTATAGTGAATGCTAGATATATTATCTCTCCCTATATTATTCTGCTAAGGTCCCATTCCAGTTTTATACCGAAAATAAGGTCCCATTAACACCAACGTACACATATGGGGAAGCTACAGGTTCAGCATAGCCCAATGCGTAAGCAAAACGCACTCACTTACTCTTTAAATGCTTCACAATTAAATAAATACCTTAAAACATGTATATTTACAATGAAATAATGATAGAATGCAACACGGTAACCATGGTAACAGAATCTCACAGGTCCGTCTATTTCTGTAAGACGCAATGCAATTCCAGTTATTAGCCTATTTTCTATTTTGAAAAATAGGCTTATGAGATCACCTTTTGTCCGTGTGTGTGTGTGTGTGTGCGTGCGTGCGTGTGTATGCCCCCCTAATAACTTCTAAACGGCAGGAGCGATTTCAATGAAACTCGGTAATTTCATAGCACAATTCCGGACGACCCCGACGGTCCCCATGAAATTTGGTTACGTCTCACCAATCCAACATGGCGGCTGTGCGAAATATTTCACCAGCATTCAATATCTCCGAAACTATTCCCGATATCACCCTGGAATCTTTTACGGTGATAAAGGGAACTACTAGAAGTTCACTTATGAGACTTTTGAAAAACTGGTAACAACAAAACCAACATGGCGGCCATGCGAAGTTGTGACTTTTAAATAGACGTTTCTCGCGATTTAACCAACCAAACGCAATAAAACTTGGTACAGTATGTTTATACATATTGTAATGCTCCGACATCCAACCTAGTTCAATTGTTTACATAACAACACGATGGCGGATGTGCGAAATATTTCACCGACATTCTCTATCTCTGAAACTATTAGCGGTATCACCCTGAAATTTTGTAAGGAGATAAAGGGCACTACTGGAAATTCATCTAAACAAAAACCGGTTAACTACAAAACGAACATGGTGGCCAAGCGAATTTGAAAATTTTAAATATACCATTCACGCGATTTAATGTTCCAAACGCAATTAAATCTGGTACAGGAAATGTTTATACACATTGTAATGCAATGGTATCTAATTTAATTCAATTGTTTACATAACCTCAAAATGGCGGCTCTGCGAATTTTAAAATTAAGTTTTTATTTCTTGTGTCGTAGTCATGCGATCGAAGTGAAAGTTTGAATAATGAACCTACGCAATAATTTTCCTTTAATGGTATATGACTCTATGGCCTCTACATTTAACAATCTAACATGACGACCATCCGAAATATTTAGACGGCTCTGAATATCTACGAATCTATTACAGCAATCAAACTGATTTTTTTTATGTGCATAGGGGCTATAAACTTAAGTACACTTATAGGACTTTAAATAACCTGGTGATCACAAATCCAACATGGCGGCGACGCGAAGTATAAATATTCACAGGGACGTTTCTCGCAATTTAACCATCCGAGTGCAGTGAAACTTGGTACACTAAATCATTATACGAATGTTAATCCACTGGCATCTAATTTATTTCAATTGTTTCCATAACCACAAAATGGCAGCTGACCGATATTTTAAATTCTCCTTGTTACTTCTAGGGTCCTAATCCTGCGATTGAAGTTTGAAAGCTACACTTACACAATACTTTTCATGTAACAGTACATTACTCTAGGACCTACATTTTTAAAATCCAACATGGCGGCCATCCGAAATATTTAGTCAGTTTTCAATATCTACGATCTATTACAACAATCAAACTGAAATTTTGTATGTTGATAGTGGAAGTTAACGTAAGTAGGATATATGAAAATAGGCTGTATAGTTCTTCACGGAACTACTTGTTACATTAGTGTGAAAGTTTCCAGACGGTTATAAGGTTATCACTGAACCAAATTAAGCTGTAAAATTCATCAATACATACAGTATAATGTGCTTAAAGGGGTCATGGGGCACTCTAGAATTTTTTCACGCAATTTTGACGTGTGAGTGTGGTACGAAAGGTCTTTTTCGCCCGACTATAAAGAGTCTCCGGAAACCACATTTAAAGGCCCTTAAATTAACAGTGTCTGTGATTTTCCCAGAAAACTAACTTCGCTCTGATATATCTATAAAGGAATGACAAACCCCTAACCACTGCACCGGTAGCTGAATTGATAAAGTCTGGTTATTCATACCAAGGATAAATCAGTCATAGATTGAGATTTTTCTAAGTGTACTCTTTACAACTAGAATATTCACTGGAGAAGCCGCAACGGGTAGTGATAGTTTGATTTATTATTATTAGAGTGTGATATTCTAAATTGTATACATGTGCATACACACTTTTACACACGTAATTCACAAAACCTTGTAACACAAAACAACCCTAACGTAGAATGCAAATCAATTCCATTATACTATAATCTTCTAACGACGCTCTATTGAACCACAGTAGTAATTTATAACCTTATCACAGTGATCAGGATCTAATGATGGCCACTCGACGGTCGAAACGCCCATTAAGTGTGTAACTAACTAATACATGTAATGTTTCCATGAGTGTGTTTACATACTTATAACTTGTACGCCGCCCAATTCATTGGACTTAATCGTGTTGACCGACTGAAAAGCAGCAAAAGACAATTTTTGTACACTCAACACTTAAAAAGCATGGCTTCAAATTTCCATATTCCTAATATTATTGTTTTATGCAGCCCAGGAAGATCGAAATTTCTCTGCTTGCATCCCGTGTGGTGCTAAAGCACTGCAAGTATATCCTGCAAACGATACTGAACCCTATTAGCTTTCCCTCCTTTAAGTCGGCAGTCACATCGAAGGAAAGCTAATAGGGTTCAATATCGTTTGCAGGATATACTTGCAGTGCTTTAGTACATACGGGATGCAAGCAGAGAAATATCGACATTCCTGGGCTGCATTATATAATATTATTTATGTTCGACCCTGACTATTATTTGTCAGAAAACTGTATCATAATGATGGTCATTATAACATTATTTTTCATTATGAAACAGTTTCTCCCACCAATCACAGCTCAAGAAACAGTTGTTTGACCAATTAGATAAGGATACCTTCGCGCATGCGCTCAAAATCCAACATGTCTATAAAAATTACCGAAAGTGCACCGTTCGTGTAAATAAACTGGTGAATATGAGACAAGAAATAGCACTGTACCCTAATATCCTCAAATCCAATTTCAACACAGCGCTTGGTTTTCAAACGACTTCGGTGACATTTTTACTGAATACTGGTGCACAATCTGCACATATCGCATTGAAGCACACAGAGCGCATGCGTCGGTCGGTCAGAGAGCTTGGAAATCAGAGATATCCTACACCCAGCGCACCACCCGATCACAAAATTCTAGTGACAATCTCAAAAGATATTTATGAATAATTATGTTAAAACATATAATAAAGTTATAATTATCGTCGAACATAAACAGTCGTATGCAACTCGCCTAGAATGGTAATTAAGACACTCATAATGGAAATTATAAAACTCGCATACGCTTGTTTTATAAACATACTCGTGTCTTAATTATAGCCATTATAGGCTCGTTGCATAATGTACTATTATGTTCGACCCTAACTATTATATGTCAGAAAACTGTATCTTAATGATTTTTTTTTTTTTTAGCGTATGGCTTTTAGTGCCGGGAGTGTCCGAGGACATGTTCGGCTCGCCAGTTTTGTAGCTGCTTCGAGACGGACACCCAATGGGTGAGCTACAGGTACCGTTGGGGAGGGAAGGAGGGAAGTTGGAATGTAAGGACGAGGAGTTGGAAGGTAGCGGCTGTGGCCTATAGTTAGGGACCAACCCCGGCATTTGCCTGGAAGGAAGATGGGAAACCACAGAAGACCATCTTCAAGGTTGCCGGCGGGGGGATTCGAACCTCCTCGCCTCCCGGATGTGAGCGACTGCCATCAGTCATGCCGTAACCACCACGGCTAACTCACCCGGTATCTTAATGATGATCATTATAACACTAATTTTCATTATGAAACAGTTTCTCCCACCAATCAGAGCTCAAGAAACAGTTGTTTGACCAATCAGGTGAGGATAGCAACGCATCTGCGCCGAGTTCCAAGGCCTTCTAACTTAAATTTCACTGCCTGGCTTAGTGTCATAGTGGGGCAATCGAGGAGGCCATGGTCAAATACAAGGCATTCTGTGCGTCGCATGCACTCTGTTCAGTACATAAAACTGGTGAAATCTCGACAGATATTTATGAATATTTATGTTCGAACATAAAATAGTTATAATAATTATCGTCGAACATACAGTCGTATGCAACTCTCCTATAATGGTAATTAAGACACTCGTATGAAAATTATAAAACTCGCATACGCTCGTTTTATAAACATACTCGTGTCTTAATTATTGCCATTATAGGCTCGTTGCATAATGTACTATAGGAGCAGTTGGTTCACCTGGTGTATATAAATTACAGTAAATAGATAAACTTTTGAACTGACAGTGGTTTTGGGGTCTGGAGGATGTGGAACGGGAAGATATATCGAAATATTCCCGAAGTCGTAAAAGGTATCCGTTGCAATAGTTTGTTTTCTCATGAAATCTATCTAATACACACAATAGTACAGACATCACAGGGACATTGGTTATCACACAAATCTACACAAACCAAAGAACACGTGGCTAGATAACCACGATGTTGCAAAGACCCTGAAGAATCAACAACAGCAACAGCAACAAATTGAGAAACATCATTGGCATTAAAACTCAGCAATATTTCTAGCTTTGTGCCTTGTCTTGTGTGGGGTTTCGCCTAGGACACCACGCTGACCAATATACGATCTTTTTGGAAGTCTTCATAGGGAGGTTATGGCTGCTTGAACTTTTAGTTCTCGCAGTAAAGAGGCGCAGGTGCGCTTCATAAAAAGGTAGGTAGAGCTCAGTTCGCTACTCCTGTGGGGTCCGGGCGGGGAACACCAAGAGCCCGCTGATGAGCCAGCTTGGTGTCCTAAGCAAAATCCCACACAAGACACGGAACAAAAAAAAATTGCTGAGTTTTAACTCACTGGCTGTGAAAGCCAATATACCATCAGTGACATTCATTGTCTCATCTTGAAAATGGAACAGGTAATTTCCTTCCTTCGTCACTGAATTGAATTCGTGTCGTTGTTACCTGTTCCATTACCGCATAAAGTAGCACGTAACTCTCCAGCCTTGCTGTGACCAGACACGACAAGTTATAAACACAGACTGTTTAACACCGCTGTCAACGAACACGGAGGTAATAATTACGACTAAAATATTCACGATTTCCCTGCGCACCTATTCCAGCTATCACCAGTATTGCATACGTATTGGGTTTTAACCCAACCTTTGACAAAAACTGCTGTTCGCCATATGGTGCAAAGTGGTCACGATCTGTCTCTAACCTTTATAATAGCAGCGCTACATGAATTCTACGTGTGTGGGAGTGCAACCAGGACTCCACGGGGAATAGACTACTGTTGTCAGTTTGTTGGGAGTCAGGGGAGTGCAAAATGCGAGGGTTGTTAATTACCCTACTTTTCACATTTTGCAAAAATGAGGAAAAGTAGACTTATGAGTTCAATCCCGGAAAATGCGTGTCTGTCTGTCTTTCTTTCTGTCTGTCCTTCTGTCTGTCTGTCTGTCTGTCTGTCTGTCTACCTGTGTGTGTGTGTGTGTGTCCCTATCAACTCCTAAACGGCTGCAACAATAGAAACAAAATTTGGTATGAGTAAAGATCTATACCTGAATATATCAAGGCCATATTTGTAAAATGATATCAGTTCTACCAACTGCTGAAAAACCACAATTGAAATTTGAGCTCCATGTTGGATATCTTGGTAGGTATGCATGGGAGCTATTCCAAAATGGGCACACATATCGATAATTATATGTCAGTTTTATTTCCAGGAGGCCATACATGACGATTCTAAGCCTGCTGATAAGTCCAATTTTTAAATGCATATAACTTCTACACTATCAATTAGATTTCAACCAAATTGCGTATGTGTTATGAGTACCATAATAGATATGACTATGCGTATTCTTAAGAGCAACCAGAGCTGCCAACTGTTAATAAATGCTGACTCTATGTTTTTAACCTAATATAAATATATCAGAAAGTATACAAGCCAACAGCTCTAAACCTTGCACACGTATAGTACCTGACTTTCTAGATTAATTTGGAATAACTAATGTACTTCAGTGCTGCCAACATGATTCTAAGCCTGCTGATAGGTCCCATTTTAAAATGCATGTAACGTCTATACTAACAAATGGATTTCATCCAAAATTGGCACAACAATAGATCATAATATTCCAGATTATTTCTGACCAACACATGCATGACATTGTTGCCAACATGATTTTACACGCGCTGATAAATCAAATGTCTAACTGCATGTAAAATCCATGCTAAGCATTCGACTTCAACCAAATTTTGTATTCTGTACCTTAGGAGATGGAATTAAGAATATATTCAGTAACCAGGGCTGCCAAATGTAGTGCTCTATTAGGCTTCAGTATGCCAGGTATATTTTGAACTAATTAGAAATTTTAATATTAGTAACCTAAATTCGTCACATTTCTAGATAGGTCCATATAGATTAATCATTGGCATGAATCTTAAATTTTAGGTAAAGTAGGCTCTTTAGTTCGTCACGGAACTTCTTGTTCTTCAAGTTCCCATTATTTGTATAAAAATAACAGATTGACATACCAAAGTGGTTTTACTACTAAATGTTTGCTTGTTTTATTCATATATCTCAACATAATCGCAAAATCGATTGAAACATTTCCCGTATCGTTACGCCAGCTTTCTAATGCCCTCGGCAAAAGATTCTGCCGCCATGAGGTGGGTCGTCTGGAGAGTCTCCTGAAGTCCAAAACTTCACACTTGCATTCTTTGAAAAAGTCTATCGTAACGTTGGCACAGTGCGGTCGTGAATGATTTTCACCTTTTTCGAGAATTGGAGGTATGGTTGGGCGACAACGCCTCGCCAAAAAGGAAACACGTCAGGAGACTCCCCACACGTACCCACCTAAGTGGCGACAGAAATTCTTGCTGAGCGCATTAGGAAACTGGTGTAACGATACCAAAAATCTTTCAATCGTTTTGGCGATTATATTGAGAAATAAGAATAAAACAAACAAACATTTAGTAGTAAATTCAGTTTGGAATGCCAATCTGTTTTCTTTATACAGTCCATCCGAAATTGAAAAAAAAGACTGCCCTCGTACATACGACGGAAGTCACAAAAATAAGTTTCGTCATTATTATCCCAGGGACCCTTTATTGAAATGAAAATCCACAGCCTGCTTCCAGTCTCCGACCGGGTCAGGAATGGAATGAATGAAGCCCCCATCTAGCGGCGAGGATATGAACTGTGCCGGCTGCCGAGGTCTGACGCACTCCTCTGGGGCAATGATTAAATGAATGACAGATGATAGTGGAGAGTGTTGCTGGAATCAATTTTGACAGGGAAAACCGGAGTACCCGGAGAAGAACCTGTCTGTCTCCGCTTTGTCCAGCACAAATCTCACATGGAGTGACCGGGATTTGAACCACGGACCCAGCGGTGAGAGGCCGGCGTGCTGCCGCCTAAGCCACGGAGGCTTAGGGACCCTTCATTGCCAAACTGAAATACATCATAGCATCGGGGAAGATAACCTCGTAGTTCTGCCCGTTAGTACCTCAATAACTAACTAACACCATGGCATCATGTACATAGTACATAGTCGCCTCTGACATTGAGACACTTATCGTAGCGTGCAATCAGTCTGAAGCAAAGGTCGCGGGTTCAAACCCGGCCAAAACCGTTGGATTTTTAAGAGCGTTAAAAATCCCTCATTATGCCTTCCGTTTGAGGGGAAGTAAAGCCGGCGGGCCCATGTCATAGACTTATGGCTAATTACACTAATTACATTAGTGTGAGGCTAAATTACAGGTTATATTTGACTAACGCTCTTAGGATCCAACGTTCGTTACCAGGAGCCGACTGCGGTGGTATCTAGTAAGAACGTTCAGAACTAGTTAATCGTTGACAGTGGCGTTTGGTAGCAAACTTTGGAACTACTTGAAAATAGAATGCCTGCAGTCCTTAGTTGAATTAAAAACAGATAACACACACTAATACAGCCATCACAATTAACACCGCTTATCAGACATATTCTACACACACCCAAAGTACACGGGGCTACATGACCGCGTTGTCGCAGCCTCTAAAAGGAGGAACCAACCAGTCTGAAGGAAGCACTCTGGTGAAATTTGGTGCCCTGCGAGGCAAGGAATTGACGCACAGCCTGGCATCCATCTTGCGGACACTATTCGGTAATCCAACTACAATGAGCATGTGATAGGCCGGGGCATGGAGCTAAAAGGCCGCCAACAACAGAAGAGTGTGGTTGCATCGACAAGGCATTAGCCTTTAGAATATGATGATGTAGACAGCACGGCAGATGCCGAGTGCCTGCTGTCGTCGTTTCCCCCTCCACTGAAACGTAGCTAGAAATCTGTCTGCGCAGAGCAGTCAACTTGACCTTGAAGCCTCACCACGTACCATCCGTAATCTACATTATAGATGTCGTTGACGTCTTCAATCAATACGGCGTGCAAAGATCCATGGAGAGAGAGTGTCCCAGTATTAGAAGTTGGGGCTGTCTGTTGTTCCGACTTGTCAGAAACAGTCGTCATTTCTTCAAGACCTCCATCCGCCTCTAGGATATTACGGGCATCTCCAAGGGAGACAAATAAATAACAACAATATTTTTTAAACATTTTTCAAACATTCATTGTACACCTTTCTCAGTTCTTCCTTGAGCCTTCTTCCCCGCCTTCCAATTCCTTTGTTGTGTGTTTGAGACGTTGTTCCTCAGCCTGATGTGATGCAGCTCTCCAAATCTCCCTGTCCGGAACTAGTCGTTTCATCTGTACAAAAATCACGACACGCATGGTATACGTGGTGGCATGATAAAGAACAGATTTGAATTCAGTAGGCCGTGTTCATAATGGCAAAATTAATCTCGGATTTTCCGCAAACACAAAAGTTCCTCCTTTCTCTACTAGAAACCGCTACAGTGTCAAGGAGCTTAGATATCTACCTTCCTTGACTCTCATAGGGCTTCAAGGAACAACAAAATTCTACATGTAAGCTGCCATCTTTATCATCTTCATTTCCCCTTTTACAGTTGACACTGGGAGGGAGCAAATATGGTTCCTCTCCACTTTGTTTTGTCGTTCAACCATTCCTCTTCCGACACAGTGTTCCAATCCAGGTTCCGTTTTCTAATACTATTCTCCACCGAGTCCATCCAACGCATTCTTGGTCTTCCTCGTCCTCTCATCCCTGCCATCCGTCATTCCAGTGCTTGTCTTGGTAGCCTTACTTCATTCATCCGTTTGACTTGTCCAAACCATCTCAATCTGTTTTGCTCCTGTTTGTCATTTAGTTTCTGTACTCCCAATTATTTCCGTATATCTTCATTTCTCACTCTGTCCCTCCTCGTTTTCTGGACCATACTTCTCAGGAATCTCATCTCAGCTCCCTGTACTCTGCTCTCATCCCTCTTAGTCATTGTCCAAGTTTCTGCTGCATTATGTCATTATAGGAACATAATATGCTTTGTATATAACTTCTTTAGCCTTAATTGGTATATCCTTGTTCCATTCTAGTCCCCGTACTGTAATGTTTTTTTTAGTAAAATTTGACTAATGTTTTAATATTAATAATAAGAAACTGATTATATGCAAAGGTTAATAATTAAATAGTCGCCCACTTTTGGGTGATCAATATGAAACATTTAATTGTGTATTAATTTAATAGTGTATCTGTATTGTTGTCAGCTTCACTAAAAAAGTACATAATGCGTAGTATTATATGTAGCCAGGGCGCCAGACCATTCATATATCATGATCAAAATAATATATTAAACCCCGGTTAAACAGAGGTAGAGCAGCGAATTTACTATCTCCAGCCGTAGTGAAACTTACGTAATCTAACCTTACGATAATTAGTTTAGGAGTGTGGTGTTGCCTTATAGTAATTATTAGCTACTAAAGGAAACCAGTCAAACATTTGAATTTATAAATGAATTTAATATATAAAAACAACAAGTGCAAAAAAGAATAAAATACTAAAGATAATATTAATAATAAATTTAAATTAAAGAATCTACTGAATTTACTTGTATTAAGGGTCTTGATTGGAAATTGGAGTATACTGAGTTAATTGAATAAAATATATATTGAATTTAATTAGCATAACGGCCTTCTGATTTGACTGGAGTAAAACTGTTTATGTAGCTCACCGCATTGACGATCATTGTAGATGGATTGTTGCGTATAGAGTTCATTATGACCCTGATCTTCCTCAAAGTAATGACTTTATATGTGGATGACGGAATAAATTCCATAAATCATCCCTGTGACAATAGCCTCGTACACAACCATGTCACAGTTTGATGAGACTGAATGTCTTATCAAATTCACATACTTAAATAGTCAACTGTATAATATAGCACTGCGTTACAGATGAATGTTAATTTCCAACTCTATCTCGCTACACGTTCCACTCTTCTGCTCCAAACAGCACCATTCCGTCTCCTGCCTGCAATTCAATAATAATAATCATCCAGTTGGGCGGCCGTCATATATATAACGTTCCAAGGTAAGGCACGCGCCCACTCCCCACTTCTGAAATCACTAGGCAATTTTAGCTCGCCTTTCACATATCAATAATGACAATACTTCTTTGTAACATTTCTCGGGAGGTCCAGCCCGCCTTTTGTATACAGTTGCAAAGGACTCATTCACCGGCCCAGCATTGTTAATGGCGAGTCTTCATAGAATCCCTTCCTAGTAAGATTTGTTTACTGGTAGAATACTTGATGTGAAAGACATAAGTGTCTATTCATGTCGTTACCAAGAAGCAGTGGATAAGCCGGCCTTCCGCGAATAACCCTTTTTCTTGCTCTGTACGTGTTTTCTTCAGAAATAGTATTCAGTCATGCATCTAACTTATTTCAAATATAATGTGTGTAGGTCCAACTCCTTTCAATTGCTACAATATTCTACATTACCGCATAATAATAGATATAAACATATTAGTTAACATAATAACTAATAAAAGGTAAAAGTGAAAAATTAAAAAAATATTAATAATAATAATAATAATAAAATATATAAGATTGTTTCATTCTGGTCACAAATTTGGACCGTTACATTTCGCCCCAGAGAATTACGGTATATGCCAACAATCATATCACCATACTTCTCTTCAACACATGTACAATAATCAAATATTATACCCTACACAATAATTAAAAATGTCGACAATATTATACCCTTCAAAGCAATTACCAACATCAACAAATTATACCCTTCAAGTTTTACTTTTTTTTTAAATTTCATCATTCCAGCCTTCCAACTGTTCATAGTCTCTTTCTCTCTTCTTTACATAATTAAAGTGACCTGTAAATAATATACATGAAAATGCCCTTCACTTTTATATTTTGTTTTGGACATAAGTCATCGTTGCACTTATGTATATTTGGATGGTATACACCTTTGCTTATATCTTGAGGACGTAGAATTCAATTTTCAGCCTGGTTCCGGACTGAATACTCTATGGCTAGTTTGTGGGACTGACAACTGATCACTTCACTTAATCACTTCACAACACTTGGTATGTGATGCGAATAACCAGATCTACTCCAGTCTCTCAGGAATTATATGTATCTAGTGACACATACATATTATAGAAAAAATGAAACTTTTATAGCTTATATTACCTAAGGCAACATCGTTCAGTGCAAATGTAGTGCGCTAATTTATCCCACATATGTATATATATCACACTCAAATACACAAGCTTATAGCCGACAAAATACGCTTTATATTTCATCTGTGCTCTCCAAGACACACAATATCATAGATTGGTGCAACACCTCGCCATTACCTACTCGTTCAGACCACAATCATTCACTTAATATTAAGCGACTTTCCTTACTTACCATCAGCTACACTTCTATTACTCATGATACATATTTCCTTAAGGATCTCACATTGTAAGTGCCGTATAATCGTTTTCCAGCATCTTCTGATTACTCACCTTTTTAACCTTAGTTACTCACCTTATTGACCGTAGTTACTCCCCTTATTTCTCACAATTACACTCCATTCTACTCAAGATCACCTTATTTCTCACAATTATACTCCCTTCTACTCAAGATCCCCTTATTTCTCACAATTACACTCCATTCTACCTAAGATTACACATCTTTATCACCCGTAATTACTCCCCTTATTTCTCAAAATTATACTTCTTTCTACTCAAGATTACCTTTCTTTCGAGGAATCCGTATTCACTTCTTTCTACTCAAGATTACCTTTCTTTCGCTGAATCCTTATTCACTTACTTTATTTCTCAAAATTACACTTCTTTCTACTCAAGATTACCTTTCTTTCACGGAATCCGTATGACCAATAAAATTTAATTTCTCAACTACAAAAAAAGACTTACCTTTAAATCCTTGCATTACCATCCTAGCTACTGATATATTAACTGTTCACAAAAATCTGCCTAATTAAATTACGGGCATCAAAATATAGCTTTAGTTTTCTTTCTGACTTGGGAACTACCCTTAACAAATTAATATATGGGCTAATATAGGGTTCGATAAGTTTATCCTGCAACATGCTTTCAATCTGCCTACTCACAGCTTCCTGAAATTTGTAAGGCACGGGGTAGCGATGACCTACAAAAATACTGCGACCATGTACATTTAATGAATGTTCGTAGCAATTAGCTAATCCAATAAGGTTCTCAAATATATACTAATTCTCTTACAACACTTCCAGCAATCGATCCACACGATCACTCTCTAACGCACTTTGTAATGCAGCCTCACGCAAGGTATCCTATAGATAATCCTTCGTCATCATACAGCCTAAAATGTAAAAAAAAACAAGGTTCCCTCTCAAGAGATACTCCAACAATCTCACCACTAACCTCACTACAAATATCGACTCCTTTAGCCATTAATACCTCCTCAAGCGTACATATATTCTTAAAACCACCATATAACTTACTTGAATTATTAAATGACATGATCACATCTCCATCCTTCCATCTGAATTTAATATTACCCTCCTTATAGCATAGCTGTGCAGAATGTTGCGACATCCTGTCCGAACCCATAATTAGTGAATATATCAGATTTGGAATCAATAAACCTACTTGTGTTCCAAACTTACCTTCCTTTAAGATTCCTACAACCACTTGTTTAGAGATTTTGTGAGATTTCTTTCCCACCGCAGTTAACACAAAAGTGGTTCAAATTGGAATTTCCTCAATTTTAATACCATGTTCCTTCCTATTATTATAAAATGCTGCACTGATGCAGAAAACCTGACAGCCATATCAAAAAGTGTATCGATACACGCCCCTAACACATGTAATTTTAAGACTGAGTTAAAATTAATAACGGTAGGTTCTTTAGATTCCTCCATAAGTTCACTTAATAGATCATTACGGATATTTAGGTCATACGGTTCGCTCAAAATGGTGTGAGCTGGAAAAGACTCAGACTGACAACTTGACCTTACGTCACAGTCTGGTTCACATTTAAAGTATCGGTACCATTATCTTGGTTTTGTGTCTCCCCGTTATTTTTATTGTGGTTCTGACGAGGGTTGCTGCCATTACCTTGATTTTCTTCTCTCTGCTTCCCTGGATTTCCTGCATTATTTCTTTGATTGTAATAACGCGGCCCATTGTTAGGACCTGCATTATTATCCTGATTACCATTGTGGTTATTATCATGGTTTCTCGTATTGCCATGATACTGCCCACGGTTATTCTGATAACCATCTCTACCTTGAAATTGCCCCCTGTTATTTTGAGCACATGAATCATGAATTTTCAAAATTACGTCCCCTACTTGAAAATTCTGGTGTTGTTGCCTGCCATTATTATTTTGATTCCTATTCTCATTCATATATCGACTATTCTGCTTTCCTGCCGGTATTTCACCAACACTATTCCCTAGAGCATCAAATCTCCCTAATAATCTTTCTAACTCTGTGATAGTCGAAGTGCGTTGCATGCATGCAGCCTCTCTTATTCGGAAAGGGAAATGCTTTATCATTAGCCTGACTATATCGCTGTCTTGTGTCATGCCATCTATATATTTGCAGATGATAACCTTATTCAGAAAATATTCAGTCATATTGCAAGTACTTTCAGGCCGATATATCCCAAAAATAATACTTTCCCTTTTCTGGGCCTGTATTTCATCATTCCAATATTTTTCTCAAAATTTATTTTGAAAATCATTTAAGTCCACTAAAGTGTTTTTATAAACAGAAAATCAGCTTTTTGTTTCCCCCACAAAAGCCTTATCTAATATCTCCACTACCATATTCCACTCTATTTGTCCTTCTAGTAGCCTTTCCTTGAATTTATTTTCTACTATAGCTATGAATTCCATAGGACATCCCTGCTCGTTAGAGAACTTAACTAGTTCAGTTTCCTTCATTCCACCTCCTGATACAATAACTCTACCCTGTATTCCCTCCTGCCTTAACTGCTTTCTTAACTTAATCTCAATTTCTGCTATCTTTCTATCCGCCATTTTTTCTACCATTTCCACTCTTTCTTTCAAATTATTATCTTTTTCTATCAATTCATTTCTTAATATCTTCTGCTTTTCCTGAATCTCCTGATAATTTTCTGCATTTGTCAGGTGACTTTCCTCTACTCTCTTATGAACTTCTGACTGCACTTTCTTTATCTCTCCTCCCAATTCTGTTCTTACTTGTCTAGTTTCCATCTGTACTATTTTCTTAAGATTCTCACTTTGATTGACTAGCTTTTCACGAATCTTCCCTTCCACTTCTACTAATTTCAGATCTACTTCCTCTATAATATTTTTAGCCTTTTATTCTAACACATCCTTAATGTCACATCTGATCTCCTGTTTCGCCCCCTGAATACTCTCCTGCAGAGTCCCATACATTCTATTTAATTCCTCATTCTCCTTGACCATATTATCTAGCTTCTGATTAATTTCTTTATTATCTTTACATATCGCCTCTCTTATCTCCCTACTCAACTCCTGATTTTGCCTACTTATTTCCTCTCTCATCTCCCTACTCATCTCCTGATTTTGCCTACTTATTTCTTCTCTCATCTCCCTACTCATCTCCTGATTATTTTTATTGCTATCTTCTAGCTTTTTGTCTATCGCCTTACGTATCTCCTGATTTTGCCTATTTATTTCCTCTCTCATCTCCCTACTCATCTCCTGATTATTTTTATTGCTATCTTCTAGCTTTTTGCCTATCGCCTTACTTATCTCCTGATTTTGCCTATTCATCTCCACACTCATCTCCTGATTATTCTTATCATTGTCCTGTTTCATCTCCAGATACATTCCTATGATCGCATCTAATTCTTTTCCCGAAATATCCAAAGGTTTTTGTTTCTCCTGCCCTCCACTAGTTTCAGGATTTATTTCAGGATGTACCTCTATATTCGTCTCAGGGTTAACCTTGGGATTATTCTCAGGATTACTCTCAAGATTTACCTCCGACATCTTGGTATAATCCTCTACACTCTCTGTCTCAGTACCACTATCAACTTTCGTATAATTAGCTTTCTCGCCTTTACCCCTACTCCTCAATTTCCTTTGTTCTCATCCGCCATCTCGAAGTACACCGTATAAAATTTACCGTTCCAAAATTCACCTCACTTTCCCCCAAAATCAATCACTAATAATACACTAATTCACTTCACTTTCCCCCAAAATCACTGACAATTTGCACTGAATTTACACACTCTTTCCGTAAATATCGTTAGGTTTTCGTGCCGCACAGTTGGGGGCCATTTTTTATGAGTTAGAGAGAACTGAATCTTATTAATAAGAAAGCGCTCCACTGTTGGGCATCATTTGTAATGGTTTATTTAAATTGTGTCCCTCGTTGAGGCAGCCATTTGTTATGGTTTTGTAATAATAGTGAACTGATTAGATGCAAAGCGCTCCACTGTTGGGCGTAATTTTTAATGGGTTAGAGAGAACTGAATAATGTTAATATGAAACTGACTATATGCAAAGGTTAATAATTAAATAGTCGCCCACTTTTGGGTGATCAATATGAAACATTTAATTGTGTATTAATCTAATAGTGTATCTGTATTGTTGTCAGCTTCACTAAAAAGTACATAATGCGTAGTATTATAAATATGTAGCCAGGGCGCCAGACCATTCATATATCATGATCAAAATAATATATTAAACCCCGGTTAAACAGAGGTAGAGCAGCGAAATTCCTATCTCCAGCCGTAGTGAAACTTACGTAATCTAACCTTACGATAATTAGTTTAGGAGTGTGGTGTTGCCTTATAGTAATTACTAGCTACTAAAGGAAACCAGTCAAACATTTGAATTTATAAATGAATTTAATATATAAAAACAACACGTGCAAAAAAAGAATAAAATACTAAAGATAATATTAATAATAAATTTAAATTAAAGAATCTACTGAATTTACTTGTATTAAGGGTCTTGATTGGAAATTGGAGTATACTGAGTTAATTGAATAAAATATATATTGATTTAATTAGCATAAGAGCCTTCTGATTTGACTGGAGTAAAACTGTTTATGTAGCTCACCGCATTGACGATCATTGTAGATGGATTGTTGCGTATAGAGTTCATTATGACCCTGATCTTCCTCAACGTAATGACTTTATATGTGGATGACGGAATAAATTCTATAAATCATCCCTGTGACAATAGCCTCGTACACAACCATGTCACAGTTTGATGAGACTGAATGTCTTATCAAATTCACATACTTAAATAGTCAACTGTATAATATAGCACTGCGTTACAGATGAATGTTAATTTCCAACTCCATCTCGCTACACGTTCCACTCTTCTGCTCCAAACAGCACCATTCCGTCTCCTGCCAGCAATTCAATAATAATAATCATCCAGTTGGGCGGCCGTCATATATATAACGTTCCAAGGTAAGGCACGCGCCCACCCCCCCACTTCTGAAGTTAATAGGCAATTTTAGCTCGCCTTTCATATATCAATAATGACAATACATCTTTGTAACATTTCTCGGGAGGTCCAGCCCACCTTTTGTATACAGTTGCAAGGGACTCATACACCGGCCCAGCATTGTTAATGGCGAGTCTTCATAGAATCCCTTCCTAGTAAGATTTGTTTACTGGTAGAATACTTGATGTGAAAGACATAAGTGTCCATTCATGTCGTTACCAAGAAGCAGTGGATAAGCCGGCCTTCCGCGAATAACCCTCTTTCTTCCTCTGTACGTGTTTTCTTCAGAACTAGTATTCAGTCATGCATCTAACTTAATTCAAATATAATGTGTGTAGCTCCAATTCCTTTCAATTGCCATAATATTCTACATTGCCGCATAATAATAGATTTAAACATATTAGTTAACATAATAACTAATAAAAGGTAAAAATGAAAAATTAAATAATAATAATAATAATAAAATATATAAGATTATTTCATTCTGGTCACAAATTGGGACCGATACAGTACCGGTTGGTAGAAAGCACTCCCGAGTTGTATTCTTCTGCTAATCTGCCATCTGGGTGTCAAATAACAAAGCTTGCACCCGGCACCCGAGGCCATACGTTATTCTTATTATTATCTCTACATAGCTACCACACCTTACATGCGAGCCAATCTGTTTAACACATTCTAACCGTGGTCTACCCCTACAGTTCTTGTCCTCGACCCTTCCTTCCATAATTAAGTTAACTATTATTGGGTGTCTTAGTTCATGTTTTTCCTCATTAGCACTCGCCAGAATACGCTCCCCCCCCCCCCCCCCTCTAACCTTGCAACACCACACTTCTATTCTATGCTTCTTGTCTCCTTTTTCTTTCTTTTCTTTGCTGTACCGCACCATGTTCCGGACAAAAGGTTTAGGAAATGAGATTCTATGACCTAAAACTATATTTGACGTCAACAGATTTCTTTATGTTCGACCCTGACTATTATATGGCAGATAACTGTACTATAATGAAGCTAATTATAACACTATATTTCATTATGAAACATTTTCTCCCACCAATCAGAGCTCAAGAAACAGTTGTTTGACCAATTAGATAATTAGATGCGCTGAGTTCCATGGCCTTCTGATTTAAATTTCACTGCCTGGCCTAGTGTCATAGTAGGGTAATTGAGAAGGCCATGGTCAAATACAAGGTATTCTGTGCGTCCCATGCGCTGTGTTCAGTACATAAAACTGGCGAAATCTCGACAGATATTTATGAATATTTATGTTCGAACATAAAATATTTATAATAATTATCGTCGAACATAAACAGTCGTATGCAATGTACTATAATGCTATATAAATTAAAGAGCGTTAAAATCCTTCCTTTCATTCAGGAATGTAAAGCCCTTGTGCCCTTGTTATAGATTTATGGCACGTAAAAGAACCTACCACTGCAATTGGTAGTGTGTAGAAAAATTTTTAGGTTATATCTGGCTATTAAGAAACGCTCTATCAAGTTCCAACGTTCACCGCTAAGTATTAGGGACAGTAGCGTCTGGTAGGCAAAGTTGGAACTACTTGAAATCTTACTTGTTGGGAGCCCTCGGGCGTTCAATTATAATACCCAGCTATGGCCATTGGCTGCAATTCATATAATAACAATAATAATAATAATAACAAATTAAATAGATTAACAACAAGTTCCGTGATGAACAAAAGAGCCTACTTTTCTTAAAATTTAAGATTCATGCCATTGATTAATCTATATGGACCTATCTAAAATAATGACGAAATTAAGTTGGTAATATCGAAATTTCTAATTAGTTCGAAATATACCTGGCATAATGTAGCCTAATAGAGCACTACAGTTGGCAGACCTGGTGACTGAATATATTCTTAGTTCCATCCCTTAAGCTTCAGAATACAAAATTTTGTTGAAGTCCAATGGATAGCATGGACGTTACATGTAGTTAGACACTGGATCTATCAGTGCGCGTAAAATCATGTTGGCAACAATATCATGCATGTGTTGGTCCGAAATAATCTGAATTTTTATGACCTTTTGTGGTGCCAATTTTGGATGAAATCCATTTCCGAGCATTGAAGTTACTGGTATTTTAAAATTGGACCTACTGTATCAGCAGGCTTAGAACCATTTTGGCAGCACTGACATATATCAGTTACTCCAAATTAATCTAGAATGTCAGATACTATACGTGCGTAAAGTTTAGAGCTGTTGGCTTGCATACTTTCTGATATATTGATATTGGGGTAAAAAATATAAACAGCTTTTATTAACATTTGGCAGCCCTGATTGTTCTTAAGAATACGCATAGTCATATCTGTTATGGTACACATAGCAGTCGAATTTTGGTTGAAATCCAATAATTGATAGTATAGATGTTACATGTATTTACAAATTGGTCCTATCAGCAGGCTTAGAATCATGTTGGTAGCACTGACATACATTAGTTGCTTCAAGTTATTCTAGAATGTCAGGCACTATAAGTGTGCAAAGTTTAAAGCTGTTGGCTCGCATACTTTCTGATATATTGGTATTTGGATGAAAAATAGAGAGAGCATTTATTGACAGTTGGCAGCCCTGGTGGCTCTTAAGAATACTCTCAGTCATATCTGTTTATGTACCCATACAACATACGAACTGTGGTTGAAATCCAATTGATAGCGTAGGAGTTATATGCATTTAAAAATTGAACCTATCAGTATGCTTAGAATCATTTTGGCAACACTGTCATGTATGGCCTCCTGAAAATTAAACTGAAGTATCATTATCTATATGTGTGCCAATTTTGGAATAGTTTCCATGTATACATTCCAAGATATCCATTATGGAGCTCAAATTTCAATTGTGATTTTTCAGCAGTTGGTAGCACTGACATCATTTTCAAGTATGGCATTGAGATGTTCCCGTATAGATCTTTACTCATACCAAGTTTGGGTTCGATTGCTGCAGCCGTTTAGGAGTTGATAGGGGACACACACACACATAGACAGACAGACATTTTCCCGGATCGATCTCATAAGTCTACTTGTTCTTCATTTTTGCAAAATGTGAAAAGTAGGCTAAAAATTGAGAACCAACTACTGGTTTAGAAAACTTTTATACTTTCCATTGTTCAGTTTGGGAGCGTATGGGCTGGTGACACACATGTTCTGCAGTTCGATTCCGGATTCTTTCAGTTATCATGAGTGCTGTTCATCCGTGCGTATCTTTATTCAGCCGGCAGGAATATTGGTATTCGAAGCTATTTTTATTCCAATATGAGCCTTATCCCCAAGCCTTCCAGAAACAAAACAGCGCTGGAGCTTCATTCTGCTTAAAGCGGTGGAGGAGGGATGATCTCACATGAAATGTTGCTCATATCTGGGTAAACAAAGTTTCCTGCAGTGATGACCTCACTGTTCCACGCCTTAAAGAACAGTATGAAAAAAAATACAGTTTACTAAGCCACAAGTTGAAGCGGCTTCGGTGGCATAGTTGGTAGCATGCTGAGCTTCTATGCCCAAGATAGCGGGTTCAAACCCGGCCGAAGCCGTCGGATTTTTTAAGAGCGTTAACATCCTTAAGTATGCCTTCCTTTGGAGGGGAAGTAGAGCCGGCGGTCCCCTGTCATAGATTTATGGCATGTTAATGAACCTTCCACTAATTTCACCTCTGTGAAGCTAAATTGTGTAGGTTAGGAATGTAAACAACGCTCTTAGGTTCCTACGTTCGTTACCAAGAGCCGACTGCGGTGGCGTCTTGTAGCTAAGTTCTGAACTAGGCCTAGTAGTCGTTGACGGTGGCGTTTGGCGGCAAAAGTTAAAACTATTTGAAAAATTCAAAGTTGCAGTTCTTACTTGAATTAAAGAACAGATACATACACTAATACATCCATAACAATTAACACCGGTTATCAGACAGATTCTACACACACCCAAAGTACACGGGGCTACATGACCGCGTTGTCGCAGCCCCTAAACAGAGGAACCAACCAACCAAGCAAGCCACAAGTTGAAGTCATTCTGGAAATGCCAATTCTCTTCAATATTATTATTTCAATCGCTTAGCCTCTATTGGTGGAATAAGGAACCTACCATCGCCTCCTGATAGGATCCACCAGCTATGGTACAATGTCAACATCAACCAGCGTGACTTCCTTCAATGTTTTATTGAAGATCACTATGCCAGGCTTTTTGATATGTAACATATTTCCACTCGGTTGCTGTATATTTTTTGTGGGGGTGATTCTGAAAAATGAAACGGAAATGGGACGGAAATGTGTAAGAGGAAACATCGCATACGGTTTAGTTCAAGGTTTGGAGGCCCCATTAAATATATTCTTCCTACAATAAATCATCTTCAAGGCGTTGTTGTTTGCTGTGAACATATGCATTATATCATATTTGCTGAAAACCGGTCAGGATTTGGCACTGGAGTTTTACAAGTAGTTATTTCAATGACCAACAGAGTTCACTGTTAACAATGGATAACATGTCACATGTTACACATCATATGCGACTACTGTAAGGATCGTATGTTAACATTTTAAAATGATCTTGTCGACCTCATCTTTATGCTTGAGTCAAAAGTTATGCGTTACGTAGATGGGGACGGTGACGTCATGCAGCCGCGCGGGAAGCCTAAGTTAATGGGTAATGGACGGCGAGTGCGTGACGTCATGCAGACACGCGGGAAGCCTAAGTTAATGGTTAATGGAGTCTGTTGAAATGGTCCTGGGGCGTCGAGCGACCTGGGGCTTCGAGCGAAGCGAAAAGAATACAGGGTGACTCCTAAAGAGGTGTACAAGATGCCAGATAAGAATACAGGGTGACTCCTAAAGAGATATACAAGATGCCAGATAAGAATACAAGGCGACACTTAAAGAGGTGTACAAGATGGCAGAGAAGAATACGGGGTGACTCCTAAAGAGCTGCACAAGATGTCAGACAAGAATACAGGGTGACTCATAAAGAGGTGTACAAGATGTCACACAAGAATACAGGGTGACTTCTAAAGAGATATACAAGATGCCAGATGAGAATACAGGGTGAATCCTAAAGAGGTGTGCAGGATGTCAGAGCAAAATACAGTACAAGATCCCAGATAAGAATACAGGGTGACTCCTAAAGAGATATACAAGATGCCATATAAGAATACAAGGTGACTCCTAAAGAGGGGTACAAGATGGCAGAGAAGAATACAGGGTGACTCCTAAAGAGGTGTACAAGATGTCACACAAGAATACAGGGTGACTTCTAAAGAGATATACAAGATGCCAGATGAGAATACATGGTGAATCCTAAAGAGGTGTGTAGGATGTCAGAGCAAAATACAGTACAAGATCCCAGATAAGAATACAGGGTGACTCCTAAAGAGATATACAAGATGCCATATAAGAATACAAGGTGACTCTTAAAGAGGTGTACAAGATGGCAGAGAAGAATACAGGGTGACTCCTAAAGAGGTGCACAAGATGTCAGACAAGAATACAGGGTGCCTCCTAAAGAGGTGTACAAGATGTCCCACAAGAATACAGGGTGACTTCTGAAGAGATATACAAGATGCCAGATAAGAATACAGGGTGCCTCCTAAAGAGATGTGCAGGATGTCAGAGCAAAATACAGGGTGACCCTTAACGAGGTGTACAGTATGTTAGATTCAATTCAAATACAGGGTGACCCTTAACTAGGTGTACAGTATGTTAGATTCAATTCAAATACAGGGTGACCCTTAAAGAGGTTTGCAAGATATCAGATTCAAATAATGGGTGACCCTTAAAGAGGAGTCCACGCGGGAAGCCTAAGTTAATGGGTAGTGGAGTCTGTTGAAAGAGTCCTGGGGCTTCGAGCGAAGCGAGATGCCCTCCTGAGCCTTTCTAACATATGTAGCATTTGTAGCATGCGTCATTTGAAATGAAATAACGTCTAGTCTTTCAGACTGACAGTTTTTTTTTTCTTTTTATGTTTCACAGCCCTTTCGGTGAGCAAGTTGTTTAGATCTATAGGATCACATCAAACAATATGATCTGCTGCTATTATTTTCCTTGTTCTTCCAGAACTCCTTCATCGTTTCGCTATGTCTAACCTCCGTCCATCCTTTCCCTAATATCCTTGGTCGATCTTCAGGTGTAATTTCTACTGTATATCTTATGTGTGAATGCTATTCGGTCCTCGATGTCTGTTAGTGCGATGTTGGCACTCCTGAGATCAATTTGGACTTGTATAACCCAGACTGTTGTCACTTTACGTTTTCTTAAGTATGTCAGAATTTCCTTCGTTAATCGGTCATCTTTCCGTCTCATGATGTGGCCGTGAAAACTCAGTCGTCGTTGGCGGAAATCTGTCTCAATGTTGGAGTATCTCTCTGTGAGTGTGTGCGACTGTAGACGATATCCTTCAGCTGTGAGTTTAGGACCCAAGATTTTTCGGATGCTTTTTCTCCCCACCTTCTTAATGTTTTCGAGATCCCCTTTGTACTTGAAATTTAAGGTCTCGCTGACGTAGAATGTCTCGGGCTTGATGACAGTCGTGTAGTGTGAAATTTTTGTGCTGATTATTATTATTATTATTATTATTATTATTATTATTATTATTATTATTATTGCCTTTCCCAGTGAGTGGAACATCAGCTGGATGATATATAAAGCCACATTAACCGCTGTAATGATGATGGGTGACACAGAAAGGCACTCTACAGTTGATCGGCCCATATATCTCGCTCGTCATACGATAAACCCTCAGAACAAAAACTGGACGACAAGCAAACACGCTTCCTTCTCCCAAATCACTTGTTGCGTTGCGTCAAAAATAACCTGCGTTACATCTTCATCAGATATATTGTGTTAGAGATCTAACACGCTCAATGCATATAATACCTGATTAGTAGGGCTGAGATTCACATGAATGTATATATATTTCCCTTTGCTTTTACGTAACTCTCTCTTAAGTTAACAGCCCTGGGGCTGATTTGCAGCAACTGGCCAATCTTCTCTATTCTCCGCCACCCCCTTCAATCCACGATATGATTTTGTGTTCGTGTCAGTCATTAACTGTGTGATGTATGCAAGTGGTGGTCTTCCTCTTGTGCTTTTCCCTTCTAACATCCCTTCGATGACTCTTGCTAGCAGGCTATTATGTCTGAGAATATGTCCCAACATATTCGCTCTTCTTGTCTTCAGGCTCTACATAAAGCGTCTACTTTCTCCTGCTCTTCTGAATACCTCTTCTTTTGTCATAATATTGTCCCAAACGGCTGCAGCAATCTAATCCAAATTTGGCATGAGTTAAGATCTATACCTGAATATCTCAAGCCTATATTTGAAAATGATGTCAGTGCTACCAACTGGTGAAAAACCGCAGTTGAAATTTGAACTCTATTTTGGAAGGTATGCATGGGAGCTATTCCTAAATTGGCACACATAATATTTCAATTTAATTTCCAGAAGGCCATGCATGGCAGTGTTGCCAAAATGAGTCTAAGCCTGCTGATAGGTCCAATTTTAAAATAAATGTAACTTCTATACTAACAAATGGATTTCATCCAAAATTGGCACAACAAGAGATCATAATATTTCAGAGTATTTCTGACCAACACATGCATGACATTGTTGCCAACATGATTTTACGCGCGCTGATATATCCAATGTCTAACTGCATGTAACGCCCATGCTATCCATTAGACTTCAACCACATTTTGTATTCTGTAGCTTAAGAGATGGAACTAACAATATATTCAGTCACCAGGGTTGCCAACTGTAGTGCTTTATTAGGCTACATTATACCAGGTATATTTCAAACTAATTAGACATTTCTATTTCACCAAATTTATTTCGTCATTATTCTAGATAGGTCTATATAGAATCTTAAATTTTAAGAAAAGTAGGCTATTTAGTTCTTCACGGAACTTCTTGTTTACTTACTTTTACTCTTTTTATGTAAAATTACATATTCTGTCTGATACTGCAAAAATAAGAACAGTCTGTATGGCAATATTTATCCATTAGGGACTCAGGTACATGAAAGGGATTTTCCAAGCAATTGGTAAACTGCTGAAAAAGTGCCAGGGAAGAATACCAAGAAAGCTATTAGTACTGATAAGGAGATGGGAATTCATGTCACACCCTGCTGTAGACTCAGCGGCTGGACTTAAGTTTATTTCATGTGCTCAGTGAATCCCTGAAAGTCTACTTTTCAACCTGTTGTTCAGAAACTCTGCTATATTTCCTCCTAAACAAATAGTGTCCCTCAAAGTACCTACTTATTCTTGAGTTCGTGCGCATTTTCTCATACATTATAATGGAATTAATATTTTTATCAAATTCGCTATAATATGGACTTGATTAATTAATTACTGTACTGTCCGTGCGCCATTTAAGCTTACGCTGGGTAAACCGTGTAAATACGGGGGAAGCCGGGGGGGGGGGGGGTTGCTAGTAATAATAATAATATACCGCCGGCCCCGTGGTGTTGGGGTAGCGCGTCTGCCTCTCACCCGGAGGCCCCGGATTCGATCCCCGGCTCCGTCAGGGATTTTAGAACTGACGTGAGGGTTGGAACGGGGTGCACTCAGCCTCGTGAGGACAATTGAGTAGCTGTCTGACAGTGAGACAGCGCCCCGATCACGAAAACCGAGATTAACGGCCGCTCACTCGTCACCCCAATATCTGCAGGCCGAATGGCTGGGCAGCGGTCGCTTGGTTGGCCTTAGCCCGTCATGGGCTGTATAGTGCCAGGGGTTGACTTTTTTTTTTTATAATATACTACAATACCTGTGCTGCTTCATTTCAAAAAACCTGTAGCACATCTTTACACAAAACAAATGCTATTCGCATGCCTTTATGCTAATGACATTAACTGACAGTTACCGTCAATTTCCATTTTTAATTCAAGTTCTTCATTGGATCTCAATCATACCTGGCCATCAACCCATCTGTTGCCTAAAATTATCCGTAATATCCTTCGTTCTCATATTCTGAGTTCATTGATGTGTCCTTGCTTACACAAAAATCGAAGTCTCCAAAGCATACAGCCCTTCTGGTTTAAGAGCAGTGCTATAGTGCCTTAGCTTGACACCTATACTCAACGCCTTCTTATTATAGATGTTTTTGCGCAGATAGAACGCCCAGTCCATTTTACGGATCCTGATATTGTTGGATTCTTGTTGTAGGCAATTTTGTTGGATTACATCACCGAGAAATTTGTACTTGTTGACCAATCCTATCATCTCATAATTTGTGTTCATCCATCCTGGTTCATCACTGATATTGGTCAGTTCTTCTCGCTCCGCTACTTCTCTCAGCCGGTTGATTTTTATTATTGCTGAATCGATATTGGTGATAACAAGAAGTTCCGTGAAGAACTATAAAGCCTACTTTTCATGGCAATGATTATTCTACAGTAGATGAACCTATCTAAAATAATGACGAAATTAAGTTGGTAATATCGAAATATCTAACTAGTTCAAAATATACCTGGTATAATGTAGCCGAATAGATCACTACAGTTGGCAGCCCTGGTGACTGAATATATTCTTAGTTCCACATCTTAAGGTACAGAATACAAAATTTGGTTGAAGTCCAATGGACGTTACATGCAGTTAGACACTGGATCTATCAGCACGCGTAAAAGCACGTTGCCAACAATACCATGCGTGTGCTGGTTAGAAATAATCTGAATTATTATGATATCTTGTTGAGCCAATTTTGGATGAAATCCATTTGTTAGTATAGAAGTTACATGTATTTTAAAATTGGACATATCAGCAGGCATAGAATCATGTTGGCAGCACCGCCTTGTATTAATTACTCCAAATTAATCTAGAATGTCAGGTGCTATACGTGTGCAAAGTATAGAGCTGTTGGCTTGCATACTTTCTGATATATTGGTATTTGGATTTAAAAAAAATTGAGAGAGCAATTATTAACAGTTGGCAGCCCTGGTGGCTCTTAATAATACGCTCAGTAATATCTGTTTATGTACAGATATTACATACAAAATTTGGTTGAAATCCAGTTGATAGTGTAGAAGTTATATGCATTTAAACATTGGACCTATCAGAAGGCTTAACATTATTTTGGCAACACTGTCATGGTTGGCCTCCTGGAAATTAAAATGAAATAGTATTATCTACATGTGTGCCCATTTTGGAATAGCTCCCATGCATACCTTGCAAGATATCCGACATGGAGCTCAAATTTCTAGTGCGTTTTTTCAGCAGTTGGTAGCACTGACATCATTTTCAAATATGGACCTGAGCTATTCCGGTGCACATCTTTACTCATACTAAATTTGGATTTGATTGCTGCAGCCGTTTAGGAGTTGATAGGGGGGACAGACACACAGCCAGACAGACACACAGCCAGACAGACAGAAGGACAGACAGACACACATTTGCCCGATCTCATAAGACTACTTTTTCCTCATTTTTGCAAAATGTGAAAAGTAGGCTAAAAAATAGCCATCTGAAAAGGTCATACAGTCAACGCATACTTTTTACAGCTTGAGACCTAATCTGGAGCGATTTTCGTCCCCTTCGTCTTCCTCCATTCTCTAATAACTACTTTTTTAAATTCTTCTTCTTTTTTCTAGATTGGGGGCAGATGACCTCGTAGTTCCGCCCCTTAAAACAACAATAACTAACTAACTCTTTCCTCGATTTTGGCCATCTTTGGACCGCGTAAAATAACCCATTGCATTCGCTGTCTCGTATTTCCTTTATCCTCTCTTCCCTTCCAGTAGTTCTTCATTACTTCACTTTGTCTCCTTCTCCTCTCTTCCCTCCAGATGTTAACCCGCTTCTTCTTTTCCTTCTCCTGGAAACCCTTGAATTTTTTATCATATTTCTGAAAAGTTGTCAGCCCTGAATAATATAATATGTTGTTACTTCCATCTCTTCCATATCCCTTTATATAATTTTTTTAAATTATTATTCTTCTTCTGTCGATTCGGCCATCTAAGGACCAAGTCATTTCAATTGTTTCTTGCTGGATCGAGCTTTAACATCCTCCCAGTACTTTCGCATTAGGTCTCGATGCTGTTGTTTCCTTTCTGCAGTCCACTTCTTGCCAGTTGGAAGCTTTGGCTTTTCTTGGAAACATCGGTGTGCTGTTAGTTTTGTTGAAGGGTGGCACGTTCCCAAATATCGTTGCCTGTAATTCCCACTCTTGTAAATCTTTGTCCACCTCAGTGAACCAATCTCCCTTGGTTTTCTTTTTGAGGAAGTAGGTGAAAATTCTATTTGTCAATCGTGCTGGGTTCATTCTTGTTATATGGCAGTAAAAACAATTCTCCTTTTCCTCATGGTATCAGTTATTTTTTCCACATGGGTGTAAAGTTCGTGGTTGTGCCGTCTCCTATATTCCCCATTTTCTTTTACCGGACCCAAGATTTTTCTTAGAATTTTTATTTCTTTCACTTCCAGATTCTCTGTTAGTCCCTTGCGATGCATTGCAAGGCACTCTGGACGGATGCCTGTTTGGTAGTGTCTTAACTTGGTATTTGTTGATATGGATTTCTTGTTGTAAATGGCCTTAGTTAGTCTATATGCCATTTCCATTTTCCTGATTCGTGACTCGAAAGCTACCTTCTCGGAGAGATTGGGGTCTATCCACTCACCCAAATATTTAAACGCTTTCGTTTGCTTGATTTTCCCCTGTCCTACATCCAGCTCTTTTGGCGCTAGCTTGATATTAGTGATGATTTTTTTTTTCAAAGGAGATCTTAAGGCCCGTTTTTGCTGCTTGAATCAGGAGTTCATTAATTTGCGCTGCGGCTGCATCGAGGGAATCTGAAAATATTGCGAGGTTATCTGCAAATGCTAGGCAGTCAACTATCAGGTTCTGTTTTTTTTTGTAGCCCAATCTGACTCCATTTTCAGACTTGTTAATGTTCATTACTTTTTGCCTCTGCCGGATGATTTTTTCGAGCACACAGTTGAAGAGCAAAGGTTATAGTCCATCTCCCTTTCTTACACCAGTCTTGATTTCGAAGGGCTCTGAAATTTCACCCCTTAATTTCACTTCGGAAGCAGTGTTCGTTAAGTTTTTCTGAATAATTGCTCTTGTTTTGTTGTCCAGTCCCAGTTCTTTCAGTACGGTATTTCAAATAGGGTGGGTCGATCAATAGAGTCATACGCCTTCTCGAAGTCAATGAAGGTCACTACAAACTGTTTGTTTCTAAACTTGAGATATGAAAGAATAGATTTAAGGTTCAAAATCTGTTCGGCACATGATCGTTCCTTCCAAAATCCCCCTTGATATTCCCCTAATTGTGGATCCAACTGTTCCTCTGCTCTAGTTTGAAGGGATTTTGAAAGGATTTTGTATGTTATTGCAAGGAGGGAGATGCCACGGTAATTGTTCACATTCGTTCTATCACCTTTTTTGTGAAGAGTGTGAAGCAGAGCTGATGTCCAATCAATAGGGAGTTCCTCCTTTTCCCATATCTCACTAATTATTTCTGTTAGCTTATCGATAGCTACGTCGCCAGCATGCTTGCATAATTTGGCGATTATTGAATCCTCGCCTGGTGCCTTATTGTTGTTAAGTGACTGAATGATCTGCATAACTTCTTCTTTGGTTGGTGGTGTAGAGTCCGGGTTTGTATTTGGATTGTCTTCAAATGAGAATGAGGATCCTGGGCTTTTACAGTTAAGGAGAGTCTCAAAATAATTTGCCAGGATAGTGCAGTTGTCCTTGTCATTATAGGCAGTTTTTCCCTCAGGATCTTTGAAGTGTAGGCTAGGTGGAGTGTATTTAGTGAGATTATTATTATTATAACTATTATGTATTTTCGTCTTGGCCTTGTATGGTCCACGCTTTACATTATATTTTGCCTTCTCTACCAGCATCTTCTCATCCTTTCTCTTACTTCACTCTTCTGTTCTTCTGTGTAGGTTGTTTTCTTTTTCCCTGGCTCCTCCCCCGTCTCCTGGAAACCTCTGTACCCCTTAATTAGTCATCTAAATGTCTCCCGAACTGCTGTCGTCTTCTTGTGCCCCTATCTTGGCTAGGTCCGGTCTCACTTCTCGAAACCATTTGAGATGTGTCTTTCTCTTCCTGAATAATTTGAAAATTATTTTTGTCAGTCTGTTGCCATCCATTCTCAGGAGGTGTCCATAGAACGTTAATCTCCTCTTCTTCGTCAGTTCAACCACACCTTCAGTTTTCTGGTGGAATTCTTTGTTTGTACTTAGTCTTCTCTCTCCATCTTTTATCTTTATTATTATTGTCTTCGCCGACGTTCACCTTTAACTCAGTGTGCAACTCTTCAATTGTGTGCCGAGCTCCATTACTTTGAGATGAACTGTAACCGCGAGCTACCCTCATCTTGTAGCCGCGTGTCCCATCTGCCCGCATTGGAGCAAGTTCCCTCCACCCGCACAGCAGCGCTGAATACAAAGAGCGTGGACAATTACAAACTTTGGCGAGTCCAGAGCAGCAGGTGGTGAGCCGCGCCATTCAGTTAACACAAACTGTCCATGCGTTAAACAATTAACATCGATAAACCACAGCACGAAATAACCTACCAACATTCAATTAAGTAAATTAACAAATCTCGAAACTACGGACACTACTTTACGGTCAATAAATATAACTGTGCTCTCTATGTGAACATTTTGAATTTTAGGCTAATACCTTGTATTTATCGCGAATGAGACTCAATTATTATTATTATTATTAATAATAATAATTTATTTATATATTTATTTATTTATTTATTTATTTATTTATTTATTAAGGTGTAACATCTTTCCACACGGTTGCTGGATATTTTTGTGGGAGTGATTTAAAAAAATGGGACGGAAGTGGATCGGACGGAAGTGAGTAAGACACACTGCCAGCTAGATCCAGCTGGCAGCGGCACCATGTGGAATGTATATAACATACGGATTACTTCAAGGTTTGGGGGCGCCATTACTGATATTTCTACATTGAATCATCATCAAGTCGTCGTTCTTTGGTGTAAAAATATTCATTAAATCATATTTGCTGAAAACAATTATGATTTATTAAGATTCTGTTTTTCAATCTCTGGATAAAAGTGATGGGCTTCCACTCGCCGAGTAAATGTGCTCAACACTTTCATACTGAACGGTAAACACTCATGCGAACTCTGGTGTCAACTCATTGAAACACAAACCACATGTCTTCGTATCAGTATTTAAATGATGATATGCTTTTATATGAAACATTTTAACTAGTCGGCTAAGCCGGTATTATGTCTCTGCACAATGGCTATTCAGATATTAACCTACATTGTGGTAATGCAGTGATCAATGTAATATATATCGACTTTTTTATACGGGAACTGAGCTAGCCTTTCAAAGACCACCATAGGAATTCCCTTTACTGTCAAATAGGCGTATTCTTAACTAATTTAAAGCTCAATTCCACGCAGGAACATTATCGAAGAAAGCAAAATATTAATGGAGCATAAAAATACTTCCATATTATTACCGGCAAGTGAAAATGAGTACCTGTCTTGTACTCCAACTGGCAGTGGTGTTAATGGCTGCATGGATAACATCTTGCTCTGAGAATCATGAAGTCTTAGGTTCGAACTACAGCCCCGGCAATTATCCTTGCTTCCGCATTATCGATTTATACGATATATATCAAAGCATTATGTGTCATTTTAACAGAATCTCCATGAAATTACGATTTATCTAATTTTAATTTAATAGTTTGCCCCAAGCAGGAGTTGGGAAACGTGATTGTATTGAACATTATCATCTAATGTATACCGGGTGAGTTAGCCGTGGTCGTTACGGCATGACTGCTGGCAGTCGCTCACATCCGGGAGGCGAGGAGGTTTGAATCCCCCCGCCGGCAACCTTGAAGATGGGCTTCTGTGGTTTCCCATCTTCCTTCCTGGCAAATGCTGGGGTTGGTCCCTAACTATAGGCCATAGCCGCTTCCTTCCAACACCTCGACCTTACATTCAAACTTTCCTCCCCAGACAACACTCCACACGCGACGGTACTTGTAGCTCACCCATTGGGTGTCCGTCTCGAAGCAGCTACAACACTGGCGAGCCGAACATGTCCTCGGACACTCCCGGCACTAAACGCAATACGCTAAAAAAATCTACTGTATCTCTACTTAGTATAAAACTAAGTCCCCGATTATTGGATGTTACGGGTAAACTCGAGAACCACTGGTTGGATTTTGATGCGGTTTTCACCATTCCGTAAAGGATATCTCGAGGATGATTTCTGCAGAAAATAATTTATTTATGATCAAAGGAAGCCGAGCAGGAACAATTACAGTGGAAAAGTCGAACAATCCTGGCATCCGAGCGCTTTGTAAGCTTACGCTGGGCGAACTGTTAAAAATATCTACATACTATGAGTGAAAGAATTGTTCAGCATGAAAAGTTCTACAAAAAAGTCCGCGAGAGCATATCTCTATCTTCAATACATCGCCCACTATAAGTGTTTTTACGTTTTAATTTCTTCCAACCATGTCCATTCAACTACTGAGGCGACAGTTTACGAGCTAGCTAAGGGCGAGTCTATCATCCCTGTTACAGCCTAGCTAGCGGGCGAACCTATTGCGCCAGATACAGCCAGCATCAAACCGTTGAGTCGTGTTGAGTTAAGACTTCTGAGAAGGGTGGTTGTGTTTGGAGTTTCCCTGGAAGTGCAACTCAGGTTTTCTTCATTTCACCTGTGAAACACAGTCACGTTAAGATTGGACGGAAGGGGAATTTGAGTTTCATTCACCTCGCCATTCCCTGGAAGTGCAACTCTCATTTCGCCTGTGAACTTTTCGTTCCGCAAAATTCACAGTCAATTTAAGATTGGACGGAAGGGGGATTATATTACATCAAATTACACTGATTGGCGTATAATCTCTACTTAGTATAAAACAAAGTCCCCGATTCTTGGATGTCTCGGGTAATCTCGAGAACCACTGAAAGGATTTTGATGCGGTTTTCACCGTTCTGTAAAGGATATCTCGAGGAAGGTTTCTGTAGAAAATTATTTATTTATGACCAAAGGAAGTCAAGCACTAACGATTTCAGTGAAAAGATCGAAAAAAAAAACTGGCGTTCGTGCGCTTTTTAAGCTTACGCTGGGCAAACCGTTAAAGATATCTATATACTATGAGTGTAAGAATTGTTCAGCATGAAAAGTTCTACAAAAAAAAGCCCGGGAGGGCATATCTCTATCTTCAATACACCGCCTACTATAAGTGTTTTTACGTTTTCGTTTCCTCCCACAATCTCCATTCAGTTACTGAGGAGACAGTTTACGAGCTAGCTAGGGACGAGTCTATCACCCCAGTTACAGCTTAGCTAGCGGACGAGCTTATTGCCCCAGATACAGCCAGCAGGAAACTGTTGAGTCGTGTTGAGTTAAAAACTTTAGAGAAGAGTGGTTGTGTTTGGAGTTTCCCTGGAAGTGCAACTCGGCTTTTCTTCATTTCGCCTGTGAACTTTTCGTTCCGCAAAATTCACAGTCAAGTTAAGATTGGACGGAAGGGGGATTTGAGTTTCATGCACCTCGCCATTCTTAAACTACGTCTGACAAGAATTTGTTGCACATGCATGTCCATGATAATATAATTAATAGTCCAGTCAGTGATTTTAACCCATCATGCCGAGACTTAAAACGGATATTGGTCGTTGACATTGAAAAAAAAAGCGCTTATCACATAAAGCATTCATAAATGTTCCCGGGCGAAGCCGGGTCGGGTCGCTAGGCATATATATAATGCGCTGAGTTTTTCCGAAAGAAACTCAAGCTCAATTGGATAATTTATAAAACAACAAAGCTCGCTTGAGTTCTGACTTGGAAGGAGAGAAATCCAATGCTTTAATTCAACCAAGATGCTCATGAACAAACGTTACTGTAATAATTATAATTAATAATCGTTATTATAATAATTAATTTCATGTAATTTCTTTCACATTATTGTAATACTTATTATTATCACAATTAATCTCAGACCGACAGCATTAGCTACGATCGCTAAAGCGCAGCGTTAGGCCATGGGGCCAAGCTACCTACAGACTCAGTCGGCGTGAGTTCGAGCCCCACCGTCGGCCGTCCTTGAGATGGTTTTCCGTGGTTTCCCATTTTCAACTCCAGGCAAATGCTGGGACGATACCTTCTGACAGACCACGGCCGCTTCCTTCCACATCCTTGCCCTGTTTCATTCATCTTCATGCATTTCATCTCTCATTAACTCCTCTCATGAGGTTGGCGTCAGGAAGGGCATCGGGTCATAAAAACCATCCACTACAGAGGGAGTTAAAAGGTGCGGTTTGTGCCAAAATTTTCCAAATCGTCTCAATAGTACAGGAAAAATCTTGCATTTCTTGAAAAGTTAACTGAAATATATTTATTTGTTTAAAAAGTGTTTAAACAAATAAACAAGACGATAGCCCCTGGCTGAACTGTGTCACGTTCACCCCGCATAACACTAGGGCCAGGCGGGTAGTCTGTACACATGGGGCGCACACAACCCATTGTGCATTTTAAAAAATCAAACAGAATTACCCGCAACAGTGACGAATTGCAGTCGGATTTCATAAATATCAACAATGTGTTTAAAAAGTGCGTTTAAACAAATAAACATGTTTATAGAACAACACATAACAGTAAAGCCGGGCGGGTGGTTAATACACATGCGAGATTTTTCGCACAGGTCCCCTAGTTGGTATTAAAGCAACACTGCAAGATGGCTTCAAAGCTTTCTGAGTTATGATACACTGTTAGCTAACCTAAATAGCAACGAGCAAGTTCCCCAGTCTGCCACTGACATCTAACATTATATCCGTGAACCGATATTACTATCGATAGTTGTCATGCTTCGACTGTAAATGTTGAGAATTGACCATCCTTAATTTGCTGAGCGAGAGAAGCGAACTTGAACCATTGTCAGTCAGTGCATGTAACTTTGTCTCTATCAGCGCGATGCCATGCGACGCGACGTGAAGTAACTTTGCCCCAGGAGACTTTGTAAGACACAACAACAACAAATTGAGACAAGGTGTTGCGGGGCTCCCCTATTAATTTTTCACCACTTTGAGAGGGAGTAGTTATTAATTGTTAACGAGACCTCGTCCTCCAATTAGCGCTACTCTGATGTGATGTGATCTCCACGCTGTTAATTAGTGATGAGCCGGGGCTGGGGGAGGCTGTGCCGTTTATTATTACCCTCTCAGGTTTTGGCGCACACTTGTCATATCAGCACTGTCTTTTGTCTTTGCTGTTTCGTCCTGTTACGTTTCTTGTGTTTTACATTTTTGATATGTTTCTTGTTGTGATAATGTTAGTTCTTGTTTTGTTTGTTTTTTCATTTTAGTAGATCTTGTTTCGTTTTATTTTGTATTTTGTCTTGATTATTTCGTTTTTGTTTCTTACGTCTTTTTGTTTTATTTTTCAGTGTTTTTATTTTTTTATTTTTTTATTTTTTGCTTTTGTGAATTTTCTGCTTATTTTGTTTTTGTTATGTTAATTCATCTTTGGTTTATTTTGTTGTTCGGTTTGTTTTTGTTTCTCTTTTTTTGATTTTTTTGGTTATTTTGTTTTGAATTTGATTTTGTTTGATTTTGTATTTTTTCTTGTTTGTATTGCTTGCTTTGATTATTTTTGTTTTCTTGTTCTTTTTTTGGTTTGATTTCGTTGTTAAATCACTTTAAGGTAACTTGGTTATCAGCCTCGTGAGATGATGGATAATTGAACAAATGGAACCCGTATAAATGTAAGCAAACTATGTGGCAACGTCGCAGCTGTAAAGCCTTCAGTCGGACAACACTATTCCTGGGAACGTAATTTCTAAGTTATATTTTAAGTGCTTAACGCTTTGGTAGAGCGTTAAAAATCCCCCAGTGTGCCTTCCTTCGCATGGGAACTAAAGCCGGTGGGCCCATGTCTTAGATGTATGGCATGTAAAAGAACCTTCCACTAACTTCACTTGTGTGAAGCTAAATTTGTAGGTTAGATTTGATCAACGGTCTATTACGTTCCAACGTTCGCCACCAGATGCTGACTGCGATTGCATCTAGTACCCAAGTTCACAGCTAGGTGTCGTTGACCGTACCATTTGGAACTACTTCACATTGATCGTCCTTACCTGCATCCAGATAACACACACTAATACAGCCATCACAATTAACACCGGTTATCACACAGATTCTACACACACCCAAAGTGCACGGGGCTACATGACCGCGTTGTCGCAGCCCCTAAACTGAGGAACCAACCGATGCTTTAGTATTTATCAAGTAATGTTTGCCACACTTTCTAAGTTTTTGGCGTCCTTTTAGATTTTGGAAGGCAGAGACTATCTGTGGGTGTCATTGTGGGATTGCTATTGTTTTGTAGAGCTATTATGTGATGTATATTCCGAGCTGATGATGCTCGCTTGGTTGGTTGGTTGGTTGGTCGGTTGGTTCCTTAGTTTAGGGGCAGCGAAAACGCGGTCATGTAGCCCCATGTACTTTGGGTGTGTGTAGAATCTGTCTGATAACCGGTGTTAATTGTGATGGGTGTATTAGTGTGCGTTATCTGTTTTTAATTCAAGTAAGGACTGCTGACATTTAACTTTCAATTAGTTCCTACTTTTGCTACCATACGCCACCGTCAACGACAACTAGTTCTGAACTTGGTTACTAGATGCCATTGCGTTCGGCTCCTGGCGACGAACGTTGGAACCTAAGAGCGTTAGTCAAATCTAACCTATAATTTATCTCCACACAGGTGTAATTAGTGGAAGGTTCTTTTACATGCCATAAATCTATGACATGGGACCACCGGTTTTACTTCCCCTCCAAAGAAAGACATACTGAGGGATTTTTTACGCTCTTCAAAAATCCGACGACTTCGGCCGTGTTTGAACCCGCGACCTTGGGCATAGAAGCGCAGCATGCTACCAACTACGCTACCGAAGCCGTCATAAGGTTCGCTGGACGAGTGAAACTTGTCATCTCTTAGTTTCTCCCTCTTGTAGTCCAAATATATAAGCCTAGGGCGATGACAGTTCATAGGGAGCGCGTGGCTCGCGCTAAAGCTCTGCTCTGGATGTTCTGCCAACCAATGAGGAATTAATTTTAGCACTAAGGTTCCGTAGTTGGCACTCATGAACGCTCATATCAAACCGACTGGCGGAAGCGGGAATAGTCTGTTTTGATTGATTTTCCTCGTGGTGTTGTTGGTTGTTTTGATTTGTTCGGTATTTTGGTAATTAGAAATGAATTGAGAGTCAATCATGCCACTGCAAGGGAGGAAAAATTGCCAAGCCCCGGGATGTAAGAATTATAATGATAGTAAGAACAATACGGCAATTTTCATCTTTCTGGAGTTGACCATGTGTAAAACTAGTGGGCAATATGGACTACTCTCGAGCATTTCATCTCTTGTTTGTTTTCTTACCCATTCTCCTTTGCATTGCAATAACATTTGTGGTTAAGGGCTACGGGGAGGGGTGGGTGGCAGCCGGCATGCTGGGCAAAAGTGAAGTTATGGCAATATAGTGTGTGCATTTGGACAGTTTTCTTTATATTCATCGAATATCCCAACAATTCTGTAGAGTAGAGGAGCAATGTTTCATTAGCCTAAAGGGGAATTCAGCTCTAGAACGGCATAACTGTGTCCTTCGTGACAATTCTATTGCCAACATTGATATATATCAAAATGTATTATTTTCCTATCCGGACGCATATTTCAGCACCTAGCGAAAGGCGCAGTTATGGTTGTGTTATTTTCATCAATAATCAATAACTCATCGCAGAACATACTGTTCAATTCCGAGTAATAAAGGCTACATTCATATGACTTTTTATGTTGCCAGACTTGCCGGAGCAGTACATAGCCTCAAGCGTTGCTCTCTCTCGGAAAGTCTATAACCAAAAGTGACGAATCTCTTATAGTTACATGATCCCAGATATAAGCCTATATTTAATCACATGGCATTTCTTTTTTCAGGTTAACTTTCGTATGTTCCAGTAAATGGGATTATATTCTGTTGCCCGACTAAATATCAATATAGAACATGTATTTCCAGAGCCGGTAATCAAATTCAGGACCACTGGAATAGGAATCTCAGTGCGCTCTCCTAGATCACGAGAGGTAAAAAGAAAAGCAAACATCCATACGAGCACTTTGCTAATTAGTGATGTGGGGAGGATCTCTACATGAGACTCAGAGTTCCCCGCGGTTTTGTCTCTTCATTTCAAACGGTGTCAAAAGAAGACATTGTGAAAGCTCTTTTGTCTCTATCCCAACTGGTGGCGTTTCATTTTAAGTCTGCTCTACGGGCTCCTGTTTCAAACGTTCTGGGTTATATTGCCACCTAGGAGAGGTTTCTGACAAATACCGGAACGCTACCTAATTAGGGCTGCAGCCACTTCCTTCTCAACTATAGCCTCAATTGTGGGAGGCGGTACGAATACAACTGGAACTGGTTTATACGTAATTTTTAACCTACTTTTCACATTTTGCAAAAATGAGGAAAAAGTAGACTTATGAGATCGATCTGTCCTTCTGTCTGTGAGTGTGTCCCCCCATATCAACTCCTAAACGGTTTCAGCAATCAAAACCAAATTTGATATACGGTATATCTGAATATCTCAAGCCCATATTTGAAAATATCAGTGATACCAACTGCTGAAAAACCGCACTTGAAATTTGAGCTAAATGTTGCATATCTTGGAAGGTATGCATGGGAACTATTCCAAAATTAACACACATATAGACAATAATATTTCAGTTTAATTTCCAGGAAGCCATACATGGCAGTGTTGCCAAAATGATTCTAAGCCTACTGATAAGTCCAATTTTTAAATGAATATAACTTCTACACTATCAATTTAATTTCAACCACATTTCGTATGTAATATGTGTACATAAACAGATATGACTGAGCGTATTCTTAAGAGCAACCAGGGCTGGCAACTGTCAGTAAATGTCTCTCTATTCTTTTATCCAAATACCAATGTATCAGAAAGTATGCAATCGACAGCTTGAAACTATACACACGTATAGTACCTGATATTCTAGTTTAATTTGCAGTAACTAATATACTGTACGTCAGTGGTGCCAACATGATTCTAAGCCTGTTGATAGGTTCAATTTCAAAATACATGTTAATTCTACTGTATACTCATCATCATCATCATCTTGTACAGTTTCCAGCCCCAGGCTGGGTCTGTTTGGAACATAAGCCTCGCCACTTAGTCCTTTCTTCCCACCACCTCTCCGCTGTCACTCGGGTCCAGTCCTCGCCTCTCTTCTTGACACATTCCTCCACTCCTTTCAGCCATCTATCTCTTGGTCTTCCCCTTGGTTGTTTCTTCTGCATCTGCATCTCATGTATCTTCTTAGGAATCTTCTTCTCATCCATTCTCTTGAAGTGTCCATACCACCTCAGTCTTGATGTCTTAATCCTACCTTGCAAGGGCTCCTCTTTCACCATTTCCCTGACCTTTTCATTCCTCACCCTGTCTCTTCTTGTTACTCCGATCCTACTTCGCAGGAACTTCATTTCACCTGCCTGTATTCTGCATATGTCTCTTTTCTTCATTGTCCACGTTTCTGAAGCATAGGTCAGTATCGGGATATAGTAGCTTCTGTATAACACTTCCTTGCTTTTTTGTGGGACATCTTTATTCCACACTAAGCTCCTAATGCTTCTCAGAAATGCTTCTACCTGTCTGCCACGTTCCGTAATCTCTTTGTCATTTCTCCCATTTTCCTCCACTATACTTCCCAAGTACTTGAGACTTTCCACCTTCTTCAGCTGTACACCTCCAAGTGTTATCCCACTCATTGGTCTGTCCTTTTTCCTGGTCGTTAACAGGATTTCACATTTACTGATGTTGAACTTCCAACCGTACTCTCCCACTGTTTCTTCCCAAGCCTTCAGTTGCTCCTGAATTTCCTCCTCCCTGTTTCCCCAGACCATGAGATCATCTGCAAACACCATTGCTTTCATCTTATCTTCTATCTTTCCTGCTATCCGTGTCATTACCTCGTCCATAACCACAATAAAGAGAAGGGGTGACAGCGCACTACCCTGTTTCAGGCCACTCACTTGTCTGAACCAGTCTGTTCTTTCCCCTCCAACTTTCACACAACTCACACTTCCACAATACATCTCCTTCACTCTGCCTACAGTCCCTTTTTCCACTCCCATGTTTTCCATTGCTTTCCAAACCTTCTCCCTACACACACTATCATAGGCCTTTTCGATGTCCAGGAAGGCCATCAACAGATCCTCTCCAAATTCGTAGTGGTGTTCCTGGAGCTGTCTCACTGAAAATATGAGATCCACTGTTGATCTCCCAGGTCTGAAACCATACTGCTCCTCTCTCAATTTTCTCTCCACTTTGGCCCGTATTCTACTTTCTAATATCTTTTCATATATCTTGGCACAGTGAGGTATGAGTGAGACTCCCCTGTAATTTCTGCACTCCTTTCTGCTTCCTTTCTTAAATATTGGGACAATTAATCCTTTCTTCCAATCTTCTGGGGTCTTTTTCTCCTTCCATATCACCCTCATCACACGGTACAGCCACTGTTTCCCAACCTCCCCTGCTGCCTTCGCCATTTCAACACTCACTTCATCCACACCCGGTGCCCTTCCTCCTTTCATCTTGTCTATAGCCATCTCCAGTTCTCTCCAATTCAGGTCCTTTTCCATTCCTGTGTTGTCTTCTCCATCTTCCAATACATTGTCTTCCTCCCTATGACCATTTGGATTCAGCAAATCCTCAAAGTACTCTTTCCACACTGTCTTGAGTGTTTCTTTGTTGTGTACCTCATTTCCGTTTTTGTCTATCATTACCACATCCTCTCGCAGACCTCTTCTCTTACTTTTGACCATCCCATAAAGTACTTTATTATTTCCTCTGCTGTCTTCCTCCATCATCTCTGTCCACTTTACCATCCACTTCTTCCTCTCCTCTGCGACAATCTTGTTTGCTTCTTTCTTCTTTATCTTATAATATTCCCTTGCCAGATCAGTTCTTTCCTGGAACCACACTCTGAAAGCCTTGTTCTTCCTTCCCATAGCTTCTTTTACTCTCTCATTCCACCATGGTGTCTCTTTACACCGCTTTATGTTGCTAGTTCTTCCTCATACTGCCACTGCAGCTTCCACCATTGTGTTCTTGAATTGCTTCCATTCCTCTTCCCCTGTTTTAGGATTGTCTGTTGGCATCCTTTCCCTTATTATCTTCTGGAATTCTTCCTTGACTTCCTTTTCCTTGAGTTTCCATACTTTGATTCTCCTTTCCTGGTACTCTGTCCTCTTGCTATCCTTAACAACTCCCAGGTTCATCACAAGTATTCTGTGGTCGCTATCTAAGGCCTCTGATGGTATTACATTTATATCTCTGACACTTCTCTTCATTTCCCAGTCGTACAGCATGTAATCTACCAAAGATTTCTTTGTTAAATCACTGCTGTACCACGTTACCTTGTGGCTTTCTTTCTTCCGGAACCAGGAGTTGCCTACCACTAAACCGTTTCTCTTGCAAAATTCCAGCAACTTTCTCCCTTCTTCATTCCTGCTACCCCATCCTTCTGCTCCCAATACATTTTCATATCCTTGCCTTTCACTTCCTACATGTGCATTCAAATCTCCCATGACAATGATGCTCTGACCATTCAACTGCTGTTGTAGCTCCTCCTCAAAGTCTTCCTTCTCTTGAGCTGTACATCCAACTTGAGGGGCATATACCTGGGCTATCTCCAGGCTTCTTCCCTTTACAGTTACTCTGATCTTCATGATCCTGTCACTTATTCCCTTTACCTCTTCCTTCATTCCATCTCTCACAACTACTCCTACTCCGCTGCTCCTTCCTTCACTGTTCCCACTCCAGTACAACCGGTACCCTTTCCTCAGTTCTCTGCTACCTTCTCCTTTCCATCTTGTTTCTGCCAAGCCCAGTATATCCAGTTTTCTTCTCTCCATCACATCTACAATCTCCTCCACCCTTCCTGTCAGTGTCTGTATGTTTAATGTCCCAACTCGTAGTCCATTAGCATATCCGGGTCGTCGTCGTTTGCATCCGTCCTTTCCGAGGCCTGTTCCTGTTTTGAAAGCAAATATGATATCCACTACTGGCTTGCTAGGCCTATCGTAGCTTCACCAGAGCCCCGTCAGCCGTCACTTTTCAGGGTTCACATAGAGCCTTCACAGCTACCGCAGCGGTCCCGGGGCCCACAAAGTCCCCACTATACTTCACCCCTACAGGCAATCCCCTACTTCATGCAGTTGCCCGTCTCCCACCACGTGGAGGAGGGGTTGGACTTGTGGGAGACATTCTACTGTATACTAACAAATGGATTTCATCCAAAAATTGGCACAACAATAGATCATAATATTTCAGATTATTTCCGACCAACACATGCATGACATTGTTGCCAACATGATTTTACTCTCGCTGACAGATCCAATGTCTAACTGAATGTAACTTCTATGCTATCCTTTGGACTTCAACCAAAATGTGTAATCTGTACCTTAAGAGATGGAATTAGGAATAAATTTAGTCACCGGGGCTGCCAACTTTAGTGCTCTATTTGGCTATATTATACCAGGTATATTTCGATATTACCAATTTAATTTCGTCATTATTCTAGATAGGTCCATATAGATTAATCATTCGCATGAATCTTAATTTTAAGAAAAGTTGGCTCTTTAGTTCGTCACGGAACATCTTGTTATTTGTAGGTAGGTCATTTTGGTGAGTGATTAAGGTGGACGTTGACCAAACGTACTCATGAAATAAGAATATTTACAAACAAATTCATGGATAATATATCAATAACAAAACAAATTCATAGCAAAGAACGTTAACACTATAAACAATGGCTCAAGAATTTTAAATCATCATCATCCTCATATCCCGTTTCCAGAGTCCTGGGTCGGGCTGTGAATTAAAGACCTCCATCGTAGCCTGTCTCTCCACCACTCCTCTCCCTTTTTAAGTACATCTTCAGGTTTTCTTCCCCTCTTCTATATGCACTCACAGACTGTATCCGTCCATCTCTTTCGGAGTCATCTTCGTGGGTCTGTTCCCTGTCATCTTTTCGGAAAAAGCTTTCTTTGGTACTCTCTCCTCTTCCATCCTCATCATGTGACCACACCACTTTAACTTTGTTGTTTCTATCCTGTCCTGCAGCTTCAATATTCCTGACCTTTCTCTTATCTCTTCATTTTGTGATGTCTTTATAAATGGGTCAACCAACAACAACATGACCCACAGTTGTGTGTCAACATAGCTTCCGATCTAATACCGTTTATCTATGGAGGCTACATGCCATTGTTTACTTATTCCTTCTTTCATTACAAATCTTGATAAAGGAACAAGCAGTTGTCTCGAAACGTCGGTATTTAAAATTTCCACCCGACATAATAGCCACAAAGCTATATCATGGATATAATTGGACGAGAAAGTTGACGTGACAATAATAATGACTATAATATTTTCCCTGCTCTGCCAAAAAATGTAATTCAAATCTGAGGGCTGAAACTGGATCCACTCAGCCATCCTGAATGTGGTATTCCCCCATTTCTGCTCCAGGCAAATGCTGGGATGGTACAGTTTAGAACACAGTTTTTGGTCGGTCAGCCCCGGTTGCGAAGTCATACAGAGGACAGCCGGTGAGCCTCAGGCATGTGCAATTGATTCGTGAGTTCTGAGTTGTGTGGAAAGCAACTGGCATAAACTATACCTAACTAAAATTCACGGCCGCTTCCTACCCAAATCCTACCTCAATTACTAATCGATACACTGGTACAGACATCACAATAATAATAATAAAAATAATAGTGTATTTTTTGCCGTGTGACCTCCTGACACTTTCTAGTCGACACCCGTGGGCGACCTGCTTGCCGGGAAGAGAGATGGTATAGATGAAGATAAATGAAACTGAGCAAGGATGTGGAAGAAAGCAGCCGTGGCCTGTCAGAAGGTACCGTCCGAGCATTTGCCTGGTGTTGAAAATGGGGAAACCACGGAAAACTACTTCAAAGACGGCCGACGGTGGGGCTCGAATCCACGCGTCTACCGAGTCAGCAGAGGTCTTGGCCCCATAACCTAACGCTGCGCTTTAGCGAGCGTAGCCACCACTCTCGGTTAAAATAATAATAATAATAATAATAATAATAAGGACTGCAGAACTCCCGACGAAAGCCAAGAATACTGGGCTACAAATTTCTTTTGAGAAGACTGTGTTCATGACCAGCATCAAAGACGCTCCTCTCCACTTGTAGTTGAGAGAAGCCAAGATAAAGCGAGTTAAGTGTTTTAAGTACTTGGGAGAAAAATTTCAGGACAATGGGTCGGAAAAGGATGCCATCAAAGAGTGGGCGAGGAGAATGGAAATGGCTCATGAACTTACGAAGGATACATACAACAAAAAGGGTCTATCCTTTGAGACCAAATTCCGACACTTAGATACTGTTGTCAGACCTGAATGTCTGTAAGCAGCAGGAACACTAGATATGATTGGGAAGAGAGGAAGGAAAATGCTCCGAAATATCCTAGGTCCAAATATCAAGGATGGAGAGAGGAGACTCAAACCTAACAAAGAATTATACCTGAAGACAGAAGGAGTCGTAGCCCTAATGAGAAAAAGGAGAATACAGTGTTATGGACACTTGGTGAGGATGAACTGTGCCAGATTGACGAAGAGGAGTTTTGAATTCTTCAGGAAGAGGAAGACGGAGCCGAAATGGTTTCGGGAAGTGAGATTGGACTTGGATCGGATGGGGGTGAAAGAAGAAGACATAATGGACAGAGGGCGATTTAGACGGCTGGTTAAGGAGTTTACAGGTTTCCAGGAGACAGGGGAGTTGTCCGTGAGAAAAGAAAGATCTTACACAAAGCAACACAAGAAGGAAGTGGGAGAGAGGATGAAGAGATATTGGCAGAGAGTGAAGACAACAAATAATGTAAAAGCTATCAAACGTGGTCCATGGTTGGCCGTAACGAAAAAATAGAATAATAATTATAATAATAATAATAATAATAATAATAATAATAATAAAGAGACAGAGATTTCATGGCCACATACACAGAATGGATGACAATAGGTTAACAAAGGAAATTTTAAACCTAGCGCTATCTCTAAAATACCCCAACAACTGGCTGGTGGAAATAACACAAGACCTACAAGAAATTTGTATCAACGAAGAAGTCATTTACAATAGAACAATATTTAGAACCCTAATAAATAGACACAAATACACAGAAGAATACAGGATGGACAGCAGAGAGCACAGTGAATGGATGGGAAGAACAGAGAAAACATTTTGCTTAATTAGTTCCAAGGCGCACCTTAATTGGGCATAACGAATACTAATAATAATAATAATAATAATAATAATAATTTAATTTAATTTAATTTATTTATTAAATACTATTTATGTTACATTATTGTGATATGTCTCACGAATCTGATGACAGTACAGTTTATCTGTGAGACATATTAATTATTATTTACAACATATATATAGATTATATTTCAATACAAGGGTGCATGCAATTTTTAGCCTACTTTTCACATTTTGCAAAAATGAGGAAAAAGTAGACTTATGAGATCGGGCAAATGCGTGTCTGTCTGTCTGTCTGTCTGTCCTTCTGTCTGTCTGTCTGGCTGTGTGTGTGTCCCCCCCCTTATCAACTCCTAAACGGCTGCAGCAATCGAAACAAAATTTGGTAGGAGTAAAGATCTATACCTGAATATCTCACGGCCATATTTGAAAATGATGTCAGTGCTACCAACTGCTAAAAAATCGCAATTGAAATTTGAGCTCCATGTTGGATATCTTGGAAAGTATGAATGGGAGCGATTTCAAAATTGGCACACGTACAGATCATAATATTTCAGTTTAATTTCCAGGAGGCTAAACATGGCAGTGTTGCCAAAATGATTATAAGCCTCCTGATAGGTCCAATTTTTAAATGCATATAACTTCTATACTATCAATTGGAATTCAACCAAATTTCGTATGTTGTATGTGTACATAACCAGATATGACTGAGCGTATTCTTAAGACCTACCAGGGCTGCCAACTGCTAATAAATGCTCCTAATTTTTTAAATCAAATACCAATATATCAGAAAGTATGCAAGCCGACAGCTTTAAACTATGAACACGTATAGTACCTGACATTCTATATTAATTTGGAGTAACTTATATACGTCAGTGCTACCAACATGATTCTAAGCCTGCTGACAGGTCCAACTTTAAATACATGTAACTTCCATACTATCATTTGGATTTCAACCAAATTTCGTATGTGCTATGTGTACCATAACAGATATGACAATGCGTATTCTAAGGAGCAACCAGTGCTGCCAACTGTTAATATGAGCTGTCCCTATTTTTGTTACCCTAATATCAATATATCAGAAAGTATGCAAGCCAATAGCTCTAAACTTTGCACACGTATAGTACCTGGCATTCTAGACGAATTTGGAGTAACTAATATACGTCAGTGCTGCCAACATGATTCTAAGCCTGCTGATTGGTCCAATTTTAAAATGCATGTAACTTCTATACTAATGGATTTCATTCAAAATTGGCACAACAATAGATCATATTATTTCAGATTATTTCTCACCAATACATGCATGACATTGTTGCCAACATGATTTTACGCGCGCTGTTAGATCCAATGTTTAACTGCATGTAACGTCCATGCTATTCATTGGACTTCAACCAAATTTTGTATTTTGTACCTTAAGAGACGGAACTAAGAATATATTCAGTCATCAGGGCTGCCAACTGTAGTGCTCTATTAGGATACATTATGCCAGGTATACAGTATTTCGAACTAATTGGAAATTTCGATATTAGCAACTTAATTTCGTCATTATTCTAGATAGGTTCATATTCTGTAGAATAATCATTGGCATGAAAAGTAGGCTGTATAGTTCTTCACGGAACTTCTTGTTTTTGTTATGATAATGATAAAGTATTAATGTAAATAATTAAAGACACAAAATGTTACACTATACTAGTTATATTAATAAATTTATGTTATGAGTTAATGTTTGGTTAAGTAATATTTTTTAATGCGGCTTATTGTTTGCTGTTAATGTTCGTCAATCCAGGTGGTAGTTCATAAAGTAGTGATGGTATAATATAATCTAGTCTCTTGAAACCATAGCTATTTATACATAAGGGTTTTACATATTTAGTATTTGTTATGGCTCTTGTTTGTATGTTGTGAGAGACCTTATGCCTGAATCTTGGATCATGGTAGTAGAGATTCAGTACAGTAATTTGGAACAACTCTTTAATATTAAAATAAGGGATATCAGTGAAATATTTAAAGAACCTGTTTTGGCTATCTTGAAGATTATTAATTAAAGTTGTGTTTTGATTTCCCCAAGCTGCTATAGCATATCTTAATTTGCTTTCAATCAGCACACTGTAAATTGTTTTGTAAGTTTTCCTATCTACATAAAATCGGAGATTGTAGAAGGTGTAGAGGTTTGCTCTTAGGTTTTTTTATTATGTTTACTGTGTGTGTATTCATTTTAAAGTGTTCATGTATTCATTTTAAAGTGTTCATCAAGGGTAATTCCTAGGTATTTTTGTGTCGAAGTACTATTTATGAAGGTGTTACATTTGCAACCTGCCAGGATGTTTTGGTGTATGCATGATATGCTGTGGTGCGTTAGTTTGTATTTTTAGCCTACTTTTCACATTTTGTAAAAATGAGGAAAAAGTAGACTTATGAGATCGGGCAAATGTGTGTCCTTCTGTCTGTCTGTCCTTCTGTCTGTCTGGCTGTGTGTGTGTCCCCCCCTATCAACTCCTAAACGGCTGCAGCAATCGAAACAAAATTTGGTAGGAGTAAAGATCTCTACCTGAATATGTCACGGCCATATTTGAAAATAATGACAGTGCTACCAACTGCTGAAAAATCGCAATTGAAATTTGAGCTCTATGTTGGATATCTCGGAAGGTATGAATGGGAGCTATTTGAAAATTGGCACACGTATAGATAATAATATTGCAGTTTAATTTCCAGGAGGCTATACATGGAAGTGTTGCCAAAATGATTATAAGCCTGCTGATAGGTCCAATATTTAAATGCATATAACTTCTAAACTATCAATTGGAATTCAACCAAATTTCGTATGTGCTATGTGTTCATAAACAGATATAACTGAGCGTAATCCTAAGATCCACCAGGGCTGCCAATTGTTAATAAATGCTCTCAATTTATTTTTTCCAAATACCAATATATCAGAAAGTATGCAAGCCGACAACTTTAAACTATGCACACGTATAGTACCTGACATTCTGTATTAATTTGGAGTAACTTATATACGTCAGTGCTACCAACATGATTCTAAGCCTGCTGATAGGTCCAATTTTAAAATGCTTGTAACTTCTATACTAACAAATGGATTTCATTCAAAATTAACACAACAAGAGATCATATTATTGCAGATTATTTCTGACCAATACATGTATGTCATTGTTGCCAACATGATTTTAAGCGCGCTGTTAGATCCAATGTTTAACTGCATGTAACGTCCATGCTATCCATTGGACATCAACCAAATTTTGTATTCTGTACCTCAAGAGATGGAAACAAGAATATATTCAGTCACCAGGGCTGCCCACTGTAGTTCTCTATTAGGCTACATTATGCCAGGAATACAGTAATTCGAACTAATTAGAAATTTCGATATTACCAATTTAATTTTGTCATTATTCTAGATAGATCCATATAGATTAATCAATGGCATGAATTTTAAATTTTTGAAAAGTAGGCTCTTTAGTTCGTCACGGAACTTCTTGTTCTTGTGTGAAGTGATCAACTCTGATGTACATTATTTTAGATTTGGTTGTATTTATATACAAAGTATTGTCATGACACCATCTTGTGATGTTATTGAAGTCTTCTTGAAGTCTATCAAAAGCTGTTTTAGAGTCTTGATGTATGGTATATATATAGTGGTGTCATCAGCATAGATAAATATTTTACTGTGTTTAATGGTTTCATTCATGTCGTTTACGAACAGGTTATATAGTGTAGGTGAAATAATACTGCCTTGAGGGATACCCCGTGTTCCGTCTACTGCGTCACTGATAGTGTTATTGACCATAACTGCCATTTCCCTGTTTTTCAGATAGCATTCAAATAGTTTGTAAGTCGTGCCTCTTATTCCAATATCGTGTAATTTAGCAAGTAGTTTATTGTGATTTATTGTGTCAAATGCTTTAGAAAAGTCAAGAAAAAGTACCATTTAGTGATTGTTCTTATTTAAGGCATTATTTTCTACATTGGCAAATTCAGCCAGGAGTAGTTCAGTACTTTTTCCCTTCCTAAAACAGTATAGGTGTCCCTTTAAAATATCATATTTATTTAGGAAATTCTTCAATCTCTTATCCAAGCATTTTTCCATTATCTTGTGTAGGATTGATAAAATGCATATTGGTCTGTAGTTGCCATAGTCTAAGTGATCGCCATTCTTATATATTGGTTTAATAATTGTGTATTTCATATATTTTGGTATTATGCCTGATTCGAATATCTTGTTTATGAGATGTATTATGATTGGTATAGTTTTTTTGGATGTTGCCTTTATGTCTTTCAAGCGTATATTGTCCGCCCCAGGCGATTTGTCTGTTTTTAATTCCTTAATTATGTTTTCTATTTCATGTTCATCAGTTTCAAGTAATGTAAAGGAATTCATTAATGTGTTTCTATTTGATTGCCATATGTTGATACTACAGTTATGAGCTAGGCTGTTTATTTCTTCACTAAAGATATTGTTGAATTTATTGACTATCACTTCGTTAGTATAATGTAATCTTAAGTGTTTGTTTATGACTTCATTGACAGTTTGTGTTTTCCGACCTGTTATATCATTAATGACTTTCCACATGCCTTTATTATTGTTTTTGGGACTATTTATCTTATTTTTATAATATTGATGTTTTGTTTTGTTTATTAGCTTATTTAATTTGTTTCTGAAAGCTTTGTATTCATTTTTATTGTAATATTATCCTTGTTTCTGAACATTGTTTTGTAAAGTCTGTCTCTTTCCTTACATTGTATTTTTAGGTCCAAAGTGAACCATTGTTTGCTTTTTCTGTGTTTACGAGTTGTTATGTCAGATGCTTTTTGGTAGATTTCCTTAAATTTGGTTGTTATATGTTATATATGTCATTAGGATTTTTGAATTCAAGGCAATCTGTCCAGTCTGTGTTGTTAAGGCTTGTGTGTATTATAGTATCGTTCATTACCGTAATTGTCGATTCATTATCTTGTGATTGTGTCTTATCATTTTTTGGCCAAATACCTGCATATGTTATGTAGTGGTCAGAGATGTCTGCTTGTATGACTGCAGAAGTATATTGATCTAGACTGCTACGATAGTATATGTGATCAATACATGTTCTCGAGTCTAAATTTGGATCATAACGAGTACATTGAGTGATAAGTGGTAGGAAACCATGAGTTGCCATAATATTTGTATATTTGATAGCTGATAGACTGCTGTCATTAGATAAAGTATCAATGTTGATATCTCCTAAAATGGCGTATTCGCTGTACTTACTAGTTTGTTGTGTTATATGTGTCTCCAGTTCATCAAGAAAGTCATTTATGTTAGTGCTAGGTGGTCTGTAAATGCATGTTAATCCAATCTTTTTGTTCATGTGAAGTATTTCTATTACCATTGATTCATGAGTATTGGAAATGTATGAATTGTGTGTTCTAATAGCCATGTTGTTCTTTACATATATGGCTTTGCCTCCTCCTTTACGATTTGTTCTATTACAAAATACAACATTAAAATTATCCAAAGTAAATAGGTAATTATTAGATTCAAGTATGTTAATTTCTGTTAAGCAAATAATATCCAGGTCATTAATTTTCTTGCCTAAGGTTATGGTTAAATAATCCCAGTTTTTTTATATAGATTGAATATTTAGAGAAAGGATATTGATTTCAGCATTATTTCTAGTCTTATTACAATTTTCGATGAAATCGGGTATATTGAGAAATGTGAGTTCTTTTTGTATTCCAGATAATAATAATAATAATAATAATAATACGTAGGGATGTGGCGACCCCATCGCCCAGTGGGAAACCACTGCAATCAGCCACCCGAGTATTGGCGGGAAAACCATAACTATTCGGGTTAGGAGGAAATGCCTGCCCACCGCCGGATAACATCTTGAGGCCCTCCAAGGCTAACAACCTTGGTTGCATTCATTATGAGCAATTTGCTCCAAGCTAAACTAAAGCTTCTTAAGCATGATGGTAAAACAAATACAGGAGATTAATACCCCAGGTGGCAACTTTTCGAAGAAATCCACCGTCGCCCACGAGCGACGCATGCATCCCATTCGGACTCTGGGGGGGATGCAACGTCATGCTAAAGACGAGTCGGAGCGTCTTGGAAATCCTGAACAGTCACGAAAGCTGAAACCCAAATCTAAGAGTTTTTTGGCAACGTTCAACATCAACTCTCTAATACAAACTGGTAAGATGAAACAGCTGACCCTTGCCCTTCACGAAAACAAAATCGCAATAATGGCCTTGCAAGAAACTCGCTTCACTGACCAAGATACGTTTGAGTCTGATGGGTATCGGTTCTTCAAGAGCAAATCCCGTAAGAGGGTAATGAAGAACACCCCTATCTTCGGTACAGCCTTTGCTGTCAACACCAGAATCCTTAGGTCAGTCTCGAATTTTGAAGCTGTTAACGATAGGTTATGCCTTCTATCTCTGCGCTGTGCAAACAAAACATTCACGCTAGTCAATGTACATGCTCCAACTAATGAACAAAACAAAAAAGAGTTGGAAGACACTGATAGATTTTGGAACCTCTTGGATGCTAGATTGGCAAAAATCCCGAAACACCACGTCAAGATCCTAATGGGTGATTTCAACGCACAGGTAGGACGTGAACGGAAATACAGGAATGTCGTTGGGCTCTATCCAGCACACAATAGAACTAACAAGAATGGAGAACGCCTCATTGAACTATGTAATAACCATAACCTCCAGCTGATGTCAACACACTTTCGTCACCTACCTAGAAAACAGACTACATGGAGATGCCCGAACAAAACATTAGGAGAGTTCCAAATAGACCATGTTGCGATATCTCGAAGATCTAGACCGGAAATCATGAACGTTACCGTAAAAAAGGGAATGAACATAGACTCAGATCACTATGTATCGGTAATAAAGTTCCGGCCCATTCCACTAAACAAAAAGAAAAACAAACCTACCATAATCCGCTTCGACACAAACATGCTCAGAGATAGGGAGAATGAATTCAAAGAACTTGCCCAACCAGTGGAAAAAGACTTCAACAGCACGACAAAGCAGATGATAAACGCTGCAAAAGAAGTAGCAGAAACCAAGAAGAGGAAGAAACACACATGGTGGAACAATAACTGCGAGAAGACCTTAAAGGATCGTCTAAATGCTTGGAAAAAGTACTACACCAGCAAAGAGGAAGAAGATTGGAACATCTATAGAGACCAACGAGCACAAACAGCAAAAATAATACGCAGCGAGAAACGCAAGTATGAAAAAGAACAAATGGACAAAATTGAACAAAACTTTCACAGAAATGAGACCCGTGAATACTACAGGGATTTTAAAAAGAAGATACAAGGATACAAGGCACCTTCCCTTTGTTTTCTAAGAAAAGATGGAACTCTAGCAACATCCAACGAGGAAAACTGCGAAATTTTAGCCGGGTATTTTAACGACCTCCTAAATTGTGAAAAGCCATCCAACCCCATCAGAACAAACAAACAAATGAACCACAATTTGCCATCTTCTCCACCAAATCGCGATGAAATCAAACGCCACATAAAGATGTTGAGAAATAACAAGGCTCCTGGTGAAGACTCCATGATTGCAGAACTGTGGAAACATGCCCCAGAAGAAGCAATTGACATCCTACACCAAACCATTGTAGATATATGGGAGACAGAACAACTCCCAGAGGACTGGAAGATAGCTTTGATCCATCCTTTACACAAGAAAGGAAATATAAGAGATGTGAACAACTACCGTGGTATTTCTCTTCTGTCAGTAGCTTACAAGATCCTGTCACTTTCCATCCTTGAAAGACTGGAACAGCAAGTTGAACACAAACTCGGAGAATACCAAGGGGGTTTTAGGAAAGGCCGATCGACTGCAGAACAAATCTTTAACCTAAAAACCATAATTAGGTACTATGTGTTGAGAGGTCGAACGTATGTATCGACATTTGTAGACTTTAAGAAAGCGTACGACTGCATCGATCGTGATGTGTTGATTAACATACTTGCAGAAATGGGAGTCGATATGAAACTGCTGGCGATAATAACGGCAACCCTAATTAATACCACATCCAAAGTCAAATTCCAAGGATGTATCTCTGAACCCTTTGAAATCAAGACAGGTGTTCGACAGGGAGATAGCCTGTCACCTCTGTTGTTCAACTGCGTGCTTGAAAAGGTAATACAGAATTGGCGACAGAAGTTAAAAGAAGGAGGCCTTTACAAACCTTTAAGGATCGGGACGAAGAAAAACGGAGTGGAAATAGATTGCTTAGCATTCGCTGATGATATAGCCCTGATGACAGAAGATTTCGAAAGTGCAACAGAACAGGTCAATATATTGAAGGAAGTAGCAGAACAAACAGGATTACAAATTTCCTTTCAAAAGACAGAAGTAATGTCGAACATCAAGGATGATACAGCACAACTAAACACCAAATATGGAACGATAAACCGGGTTAATAAATTTAAATATCTTGGGGAATGGATCCAGCAAAATGGCCTTGACAAGGAAGCCATAGAAGCAAGAATCAAGAAAATGGAAGTCGCTTTTCAAACCACCCGCAACATATATAACAAAAAGTGCTTTTCTATGAACACAAAAATTCGTCACTACAACACTGTCATCAAACCAGTACCGCTATATGCATCTGAATGCCTTATCCTATCCGAGAAATGTTTGCTCGCGAAGTTAGAGAGAAAAGAAAGAAAGATCCTACACATCATACTTGGCCCAGACTACAAAAATGGCATCTACATCAGAAAATCCAGGCAAGAAATTTACTCGAGGATAGAGAAGATCACAGACACAATGCGAAAACGCAGAGTTTGCTTCTACGGTCATATGCGACGGATGATCGATTCCCGATGGACGAAACGTATCTTCAGTATATTCGACTCAAAACCAAAAACGACAATGCCATGGTATGTTAACGTCCAGAAAGATCTGAAAGAAATGGGGATACGAGCAGAAGATGCACAAGACCGAAATCTTTATAGAGCAGCCATCAAGACGTTTGGGACTTTCCGGGACGAAAAACGGACAACTGGTGCGAAATGGACAGAGGAACGTCGTGCTAAACACAGTGAGCTCATGAAGGCAATGTGGATCAAGAAAAAAATGAGCAAATGCCAGAATGTAAAATGAGGCTTATCGTGGTCCCTAGTTGGCCGATTAGCGAAATTGAATGAATGAATAATAATAATAATGATAACAATACGGTCACCATAATAACTCGTTATCAGACAGCCTTCACCTAGTGTAATAGCCTAATAATTTTTATGTTCGACCCTGACTATTATATGTCAGAAAACTGTACTATAATGTGGCTCATTATAACACTATTAGCCTACTTTCGATTTTTGCAAAAAATGAAAGTAGACTTATGATATCAACACAGGGCGAAAAATTGTGTGTCTGTCTGTGTGTGTGTGCGAGTCTGTGAGTCTGTGTGTCTGTGAGTGTGTCCCCCCATCAATTCGAACACGGTGAAACCTAATTGAACGAAATTTGGTACAGAGGTAGCTCTAGCAAAGGGCACCTCAGTGTCATGTTTTATATCGCCGCCATGTTGACGGAAACGTAATGGCGGCCACCCAAATGTACAAAGCTTAAATCAAATTACGACTAACCTATTCATCTGATCTCTACCAAATTTTGCAACAACATACCTTTATGTGAGAAGCGTTCTTTGACCAAGCTACAAGGTCATCAGCCCCATACTTTGTGTATGGCGGCCATGTTTGTGTGCAAATCGATTCCCCCTATCAATTCAAACACCGTGAAACCGAATTGAACAATATTTGGTACAGAGGTAGCACTAGCAAAGGGCACTTCAGTGTCATGTTTTATATCGCCGCTATGTTGACGAAAAGGTAATGGCGGCCACCCAAATGTTAAAAGATTAAATCAAATTACGACCAACCTAATAATAATCTGATCTCTACCAAATTTTTAAACAACTTACCTTTGTGTGAGAAGCATATTTTTACCAAACTACAAGATCATCAGCCTACTAGTTTGCCGATGGCGGCCATGTATGTGTGCAAATCGATTCCCCTATCTATTCAAACACGGTGAAACAGAATTGAACGAAATTTGGTACAGAGGTAGCACTAGCAAAAGGCAACTCAGTGTCATGTTTTATGTCGTCGCCATCTTGACGGAAACGTAATGGCGGCCACCCAAATCTTAAAAGCTTAAATCAAATTACGACCAACCAAATCATCTGATCACTACCAAATTTTGCAACAACATACCTTTTTGTGGGAAGCATCGGTAGACTGAACTACAAGGTCATCAACCCAATAGTTTGCAGATAGCGGCCATGTATGTGTGCAAATCGATTCACCATATCAATTCAAACACGGTGAAACCGAATTGAATGCAATTTTGTACAGAGGTACTAGCAAAGGACACCTAATATTCATGTTAAATATCCGTATAACACGTTGTATTTCAACAAGCTACTACAACCAACATTCAATTGTCTACTCCTTGAAAAGGACAAAGAGTTATAACAATACCCATGCATTTAGGAGAAAGTAGGCTATATGTTCTTTACTGAACATCTTGTTTTTCATTATGAAACAGTTTCTCCCACCAATCACAGCTCAAGAAACAGTTGTTTGACCAATTAGATAATTAGATGCGCTGAGTTCCACGGCCTTCTAATTTAAATTTCACTGCCTAGCCTAGTGTCATAGTAGCGTAATCGAGGAGGCCATGGTCCAATACAAGGCATTCTCTGCGTCTCATGCGCTCTGTTCAGTACATAAAACTGGCAAAATCTCGACAGATATTTATGAATATTTATGTTCGAATATAAAATAATTATAATAATTATCGTCGAACATGGAAGCCTCCGTGGCTTAGGCGGCAGCACGCCGGCCTCTCACCGCTGGATCCGTGGTTCAAATCCCGGTCACTCCATGTGAGATCTGTGCTGGACAAAACGGAGGCAGACAGGTTTTTCTCCGGGTACTCCGGTTTTCCCTGTCAAAATTACATTCCAGCAACACTCTCCACTATCATTTCATTTCATCTGTCATTCATTTAATCATTGCCCCAGAGGAGTGCGTCAGGCCTCGGCAGCCGGCACATTTCATATCCTCGCCGCTAGATGGGGGCTTCATTCATTCCATTCCTGACCCGGTCGGAGACTGAAAGCAGGCTGTGGATTTTCATTTTCATCATCGAACATAAACAGTCGTATGCAACTCGCCTATAATGGTACATTAAGACACTCGTATGGAAATTATAAAACTCGCATTCGCTCGTTTTATTAACACACTCGTGTCTTAATTATTGCCATTATAGGCTCGTTGCATAATGTACTACTGTATATTAATGAAGCCAATTGCCATGTATTTTCATTTTCAGGATAGGTCAGGGAAAGTATATTGGAAAGAAGTCGGCCTTGGACCTATTGAAAGGAACCATCCCGGTATTTGCCTGGTGGTGAAAATGGGAGACCACGAAAACCATTTTCAGGACGGCCGAGGTGGGATTCGAACCCACACTCTCCCGATGCCAGCGTGGCACGAGGTAGCGCGTTAGCACTCTCAGCCACCGCGGCCGGTTCACCTAGTGTAATCAGACTAAACAAAAGAATAGTGTGTCTGACTACATTGCATTTCAAAGCATTTAGAACCACTTGAATAAAAACTTGGTGCCAGTGGCTGAACATATAGTACACTCATATTATCGTGTTTCAGTCTGAGACTGGTCCAGCAATAACTCATCCAAACAGCCGAGTCGCCAGGGACTACAAACGCCAAGTAGACTGGCCACGTCTGGCAAACTGATCTCTTTCAGTGTATATCAACTCAAAAGATTAGAGTGGAGTCGCCAGGGACTACAAACGCCAAGTAGACTGGCCACGTCTGGCAAACTGATCTCTTTCAGTGTATATCAACTCAAAAGATTAGAGTCGAGTCGCCAGGGACTACAAACGCCAAGTAGACTGGCCACGTCTGGCAAACTGATCTCTTTCAGTGTCTATCAACTCAAAAGATTAGTAGGTTGTTTGATATTTTGAAAATGATTTAGATAAAATACAGAGATAGGAGGGTAATCTACAATCAATACAGAAACCAGACGGCAGTTATTGGAACAGTAGGACATGAGAGAGAAGCTGGTATTCAGAAAGGTGTAAGGCAAGGCTGCAACTTGTCACCAATACGTCTTATGAATCTGTAGGCCTACATTGAAAAACAATGAAGGAAGGTGGCTTCGGAGGCGTAGTCGGTAGCAAGCATACTGAACTTCTATGCCCAAGATCGCGGGTTCAAATCCGGCCGAAGTCGTCGGATTGTTTAAGAGCGTTAAAAATCCCTCAGTATGCCTTCCTTCAGAGGGGAAGTAAAGCCGGCGGCCCATGTTATAGATTTATGGCACGTTAAAGAACCTTCCACTAATTACACCTGTGTGAAGCTAAATTGTATAGGTTAAGAATGTAAACAACGCTCTTAGGTTCCTACGTTCGTTGCGGTGGCGTCTGGTAGCTAAGTTCTGAACAAGTAGTCGTTGACGGTGGCGTTTGGCGGCAAAAGTAGGACTATTTGAAAAATTAAAAAGTATGCAGTCCCTACTTGAATTAAAAAACAGATAACACACACTAATACAGTCATCACAATTAACACCGGTTATCAGACAGAATCTACACACACCCAAAGTACACGGGGCTACATGACCGCGTTGTCGCAGCCCCTACACTTAAGAACCAACCAAACAAGGAAGGAATTTAGAGGAAAAATTAAAGTAGGAGTAAAGAGTCAAGGAAAAAATATAATCTCAACTCTGAGATTTGTTGACGACATCGTCGTCGTAGCCGATTCACCAGAGGATTTGAATGAGTTTTTAAAATGGTGTGGACTCCGTACTGAGGAAACAGTTCATGATGCAAAAATAATGGAATGCAGCCGAAAGAAATCAGAAAACCCTATGGACATCAAATTGGCAGGCGAAAAGGTAAAGGAGGTAGGAGACTTCCGCTACTTTTTTTTTCGCTATCGTTTTGCCCTCCAGGGTTGGCTTTTCCCACGGACTAAGCGAGGGATCCCACCTCTACCGCCATTGAGGGCAATGTCCTGGAGCTTGAGACTCTGAGTCAGGGATACAACTGGGGTGTGTGACCAACACTACGCTCAGGCGGCCTCACCTGCAAAGCGAACAGGGGGCCTGATGAAGGGATGGGAAGAGTGGGTCGGTTAGGTAAGGAAGTGGGAAGGAGGTGGCCGTGGCCTTACAGTAGGAACCATCCCGGCATTTGCCCGAAGACGAAGTGGGAAACCACTTCGAGGATGGTTGAGGTGGGAATCGAACCCCCTTTACTCATTTGGGCCACCCGAGGCTGAGTAGACCCCGTTCCAGTCCTCATACCACTTTTCAAATTTCGTGGCAGAGTCGGGAATCGATCCCAAGACATCAGGGTCGGCAGCTAACCATGCTGACCGCTACGCTACGGAGGTGACCATCTACTACTTAAGAAGCAGAATAACCAGTGATGGACGAAGCAAAGAGTTGGTTGGCTCGGGCATGGAAAGCATTTCTATAGAAAAGGAATCTACTGACGTCGAATATAGATTTAGGTATTAGAAAATTATTTTTGAAAGCCTTTGTCTGAAGCGTGGCGCTCTATGGAAGTGAAACTTGGACAGCGCTGCAGAAAAGAGGAGAATAGAATCGTTTGAAATGTGGTGTTACAGGAGAATGATGATGATGATAATTGTTGTTTTAAGGGGCCTAATATCTAGGTTATCGGCCCCTAATGGTTTGGGTGATCGTGAAGATGATAATGAAATGTAAACTATAACTAAAACTAACTACTAACTTATAAACTAGGAGAAGAAGTGGAAAACTAAAGCAGAATAAAGCAATTAAAGGACAGGAGGAAACGAAATGCCCTCAACCCTCGAAGAATGCGAATTGAGGGACTTGGAAGGAAGGAGAGCCATGAAAGGCAGAAAGGAAAATGAAAGAGGAGAGGGTCCGCCCCAAAGGTAAGGGACAAAAGGGAGAAAACGGACCCAGCTCAAGAATCCCTCGGGGTCGCTAACTCCCGAACGCACCAGCCATGAGCCCCTGAGGGTGTAGCATTATATAGGGTGCACCAGAAGTGGTGGGGCTACATACATCCGGCCTCCTTGAGGGCCTTGAGCATAAAGCAGGAGATAACAGGAAAAGAAGGCTGACCCCTCGCAGAAGGAAGGTATCAGAAAAGATGAGACATGGGCCAATTAAGGCGGGAATGGAATAGACTCCCTAGGCCTCGGATACCCTAATACCGTCGGGGTCGGAAGAGAACAAGAGTTGACCAAGGGAGATCGACAGGAAAGAAGACAGAGAGGAGCCCGGCACAAGTTAGTGGAAGCAATGCCGGACTCAGCTGGGGCCCCGTGGTAGCCATCCCACGTCCCACTAGATGCTAGAATGATGAAGATCAGATGGGTAGGTAGAATAACAAATGAAGAGGTATTAGGACGAGTGGGAGAGGAGAGATGTTTCTGCCTACTGTTAATGAAGAGAAGAGATAGGTTGGTAGGACACATACTAAGACACCTAAGAATAGCAAACTTAATTATGAAAGAAATGGTCGAGGATGAGAACTGTAAGAGTAGACCAAGGTTAGAATATGTAAAAACAGATTGCCTGGTGTGGTAGAGATGGAACGATTAGCTTCTGGACAGGGAGGTATTTATTTATTCAATATCCCCCAGGGGCTCACATCTAGTGGGACGTAGGTTGGCGACCGCGGGACACCAGCAGAGTCCGGCATTGCTTCCACTTACTTGTGCCGGGCTCCTCTCCGTCTTCTTTCCTGTCGACCTCCCTTGGTCAACTCTTGTTTTTTTCCGACCCCGACGGTATTAGGGTATCCAAGGCCTATGGAGTTTTTCACTTTCCCGCCTTAATTGGCCCTTGTCTTATCATACCTGATCCCTCCTTCTTCGAGGAGTCAGACCTCTTGTTTTCTTTTCATTATATTTCCTTTTCTCTTTAAGATTCCCGCACTGTTTTTGGTTAATTAGCTCCCCGTCGATCTAAATTCCATTTAGCGATTTTTTTTGTTGCATCTACAATCAGTTTCGTGGGTGTTTTTCAGTGTACGTTGCATTTTGTAAGTCTTTTCGATCTACAGTAAATTGCATTTTGCGAGTGTTTCCAAACTCAATTGCTTTTTGTAAGAATTGACAATCTAAATTGCTTGTTGGTAAGTCTTTCAATATAGGGAATGGGAATTTTGTGAGTATTTTGAATTTCAATTGCATTTTTATTACCTAAGCCGCTTTTTGCAGCTATTTTGATTCTCAATTGCATTTTGTGGGTATTTTCAATCTAAATTGCATTTTGTAAGTATTGTCCATCCAATTGAGTAGTTTGAATCTACCGTGCATTTTGTAAGCATTTTCAATTTCACTTGCATTTTGTAAGTATTTTGAACCTCAATTGCATTTTGTACGTCGTTTCAATCTCATTTGCATGTTGTAAGTAATTTGATTTTCACTTGCATTTTGTACGTATTTTGAACCTAACCAACATTTTGTGCGTATTTTTCAATCTATTCCTTTTGTGAGTATTTTCCTTCTAAATTCCCTTTTGTAAGTATTACCGCTCTCCTTTTTGTGAGTAGTTTCAATCTGAGTTCCTCTTTGTAAGTATTTTCCTTCTCACTTAATTTTCGTTCTGGTTTCCACTTCATTGTCATTTTCGCTATCACCCAGACCATTAGGGGCTGATAACCTACTGTCCGTCCAAATGCTTATGGATTTAGGGGACTGAAGGGGAGCGGAGAGACATTCCAGCTGCGTTGATTGAGTGGACGTGCTGCTGTAGATATTGCCAACTCAGCACCGATGTTATTCACGCTGTGGTTACTCACTGCTGCTTTCGTTTAGTTTCAATGGTGAAATCGTACGGATCAGTAGTAGGTTGGCACTTACGTCGTTTGCGAAGAGGCCACTCTCCCCAGCTGACTCGTTGCATTCCTTCCACGGACCTTAAGCTGGTGGACGGACAGTAGATGTTAGGCCCCTTAAAACATTAATTATCATCATTATTTATTGAATATCCGAACAGTTTGAACCCTATTTTTCATGAGTATATTAGGGTTATAGTTTTGATCAGTTAATTTTTGGTCCTTAACACAACATTATGAAACTAAATTATTGTAGATGTGGTGAAAAAACTGTTTGTAACAGCAGGATTTCTTAAACAGGTGGAATAATGGCTTTGAAAATTCCATATTACAATATTATTGTTTAGATGACACTCAAGTTCGAATATTGTCCTGCAAAACATGGCACAGTCGAAGAGTAAATGGTCCACTGTTAATTTTAAATCGTTCGAAGTAGCACTTAAACTTTGCATGACCAGAGAGAAACTGACAAAGGATGAATTCGAACACTAATGTATTGCATTGGAGTCGGCTATATAGGCTACACGTCGGGGAAAAATAATTCTCTTGTGACAGACCTTTTTGTACTGGATACCCAGAGGTTGTTCCACTGTCGTATTAGATGTTCTTTGATTTGGTCTTTGGCATAACTTAGGGGTGGTTTATTGTATGTATGAGAGCTGTATCAAACCAGTCAAAAGACTAAAGACTCAAACAATTTAATATCCTAATACGCCATATCGTGAGAAAGAGAAATATAATACCATTTTCAGAATCTACGACTCAAGAGCACCTGAAAATGGACAAGAACTTAGACACAAAAAATCGTGATCCCCAGTCTCATTCAAGACTTCAGAAAAACGTAAAATCGTTTCAAAAGACCATTTTAGTTAGTTATTAGTTAGAAATTGTTGTTTAAAGGGGCGGAATAGCGAGGTCATCTGCCCTCGCAATTATTTTAGTTTACTTATTACTAGGGTTCGGAAGTTTAAGACGTAAAGAAATACAAAATATGCAAACAAATATGCCCTAAAAACTAGGTAAATATGACCTAAAATTATAAAATATGACCTAAACTCTGAAATATCACATGAAATTTTGGGAAAGGTAGAGTATCACTAACATACAGTAAACGTCTTAAGTGCCAAAGCGTGACATCCTGTTGAAAGGCGGAAGCACACTATCGTCATATTCCGTGATCTCATGCGTACAGTGTCGCAATCTAACTTGTCCAGAAAGATGTGCTAAAAGACGTCCGTAGAGGAGCGCCTTCTTGGAATCAGGTCTTCTAAACCTGCTGTCTGCCTGTTCCAGGAAAAGAAAGAAAAATATATCTACTGCACTATTTGGAAATCCTGTGTTTGAAACTCGACGCGTACCTTGTTAACGATGCCTCAATTTAAACGAAAATGCTGAAATTATAACCAAATATGACCTTATATCACAAAAATATGAGCAAATATGACCAAAACAATACAAATGGCCGAAATATGGATTTATAGGCAACATCAAATTGCGTTAAACGTGGTCAGGGACCCATCATTCAAACTTATTTTTCAGATTTCGGGTAAAATGAGCCCATGAAAAAATATGACTTTTCCTTAACTTCCGAACCTTACTTATTACCAGGAAACGGATTCCTGTGGAAATACATATCTACGCGTATTTAGAAAACAAAATTTAATTATAGTTTGTACTATCTTGGAGTTTGAAAAGTGGAGTATTTATTTTCAAATTTAATACATATTTGTAAGTTTAACACATATGCTCCATATTCTTCGTCATTAAAATTAATATAGTTTATATTTCGGATAGAAAGTACTAAGTTCTAGTAAATTAGCAGTCCTGTCAATAATGGAGGAACAAGTTTAAGATCTATATTTAACCATTTAAATCGTGCTACAGGTAAAGTTGCAGATGTGGCAAAAATGAAGATGGACATTGTACTTTCAAAGAACAGTGGATATGAAGCAATGGGAATGTTTGCTGCAATTTTTTGTGGAGTTAACGTTGGATTTAACCCCAGTAGACATTGTGAAGTTTAAACATGCCCCCGTTACCTTTTATGATGTTGAACACAGTTTCAGTCAATATAAATCTGTCCTTAGAGACAATAGGGGAACATTCACGCTCCAGCAATTAAAGGAACACTTCGTAGTCCATTGTTTTGGTAACAGAGAATGAAAGATTGCGTGTTCTTCACAGATCATATTGATATTAAAATGAGAGGTGCAACGTTATGTTTCAAGTAGATCTACTTTGTTTAGCATCTTTGAATTTGGATATTAAATAGAAATTATAGTCTTTGTAATTTTAAGTCCATATATAATTGCATATTTTAATGAAAGCAAATAGTTCTGTGAAGAACTAAAGCCTATTTTCACATATCCTATTTATGTTAATTGCCACTATCAACATACAAAATTTCAGTTAGATTGCTGTAATAGATTCGTAGATATTGAGCACTGTCTAAATATTTCGGAAGGTCCTCATGTTGGATTTTTATATAACTAGAGGACCAGTCCGAAAAATCTCGCATGTTCATAAACCACACTTTCTCCAACAGGTGTATAATGACAGCCTTAAAGAGAACGGTTGGTGTAACACTCACTGGTTATTCAATATTTATGAAATTATACGATTTGAGCACTCATTCCTTTGATTTACTGATCTGAAATCCACGTAAAATGATATGCTAAATGAAATACCATATAATGTTAAAATGACATGAAACAGGCATCACAGCGACCAAAATGTGAAGTGGAAAGCAATTGTGGAGCGTAGTTCAATACAGCAACAATATTTGCAAATCGCACACTTCATACATTTTTTTAAAATTCATGTTTTAAAGAAATTATAGATATTTATGAAATTATAGTGCAATTCGTCACTGCTAATGTCTATTCTCTTTCATTTGAATGCTCATTGTCACGACCGTTCGCTTGTGAGAGCCGCAGGAGGGATCTATACTACTGAAATAATATACATGATATGTAGGCCATAGAGTTATGGGCTGTTAGATGACGATTATTGCGAATATTCATTATTCAAACGTTGACTTCGATCCCATGATCAGGACACAGGAAATGAAAAATTAATTTTAAATTTCGCACAGCCCCTATCTTGGGAATATGTAAGCAATTGAACTAAATTAGATGTAAATTTATTACAATGGGTATAAACATTTCCTGTACCAAGTTTCACTGCGCTCCGATTATTAAATCGCGAGAAAAGTATATTTAAATATTTCAACTTCGCTTGGCCGCCATGTTTGTTTTGTACTTAACAGATTTCTCCAAGTTACTTAGGTATACTTCTAGTAGTGCTCTTTATCACCGTAAATCATTTCAGGGTGATATCGGTAGCAGTTTCGTAGATATGGAATGCCGTTGAAATATTTTGCACAGCCGCCATTTTAGATTGGAGAGACCAATTAAAATAGAAAGGGCACGGTCGGGGTCAGACAAAATAATACAATGACGTTACCGAGTTTCATTGAAATCACTTCAGCCGTTTAGATTTTATTAAGGGGCACACACACACGGAAAAAAGGTAAGCTCATAAGCCTATTTCTTTTCCATAAATGAATATAGGCTAATCATTTAATATATTACTAGGGCGCCCGTACTGCTCCGCAGCATAATTTTTCAGTATTGGATTTTAAAAAATACGACATTAAGTAATAGTTTATAACCTTTATTTTACAATACTGCCTTCCAGACAATGTTCGCTGTGCGTCGACTCTTAGTTTTAAATGATCTTCCTCGGAATAAGGCAACATAGAACATTCCATGGCCTAAAACAGGATCAGGCAAGTAGATTCCAACTCGATGAAGCGTTTGACCCTGCACTTTGTTGATTGTAATACAAAACGCTAGTGTAATACGAAATTTCCGTCCTTAGAACCAAAGATATCATTGCTACAATGACAAAAATATTTAAAAATTGAGATATAATATCGAATGTTCACTCATAACATTCCGAAGAATCAGCCGTTTTGAATAGTTAACAGCTCAAATGAAAGGGCATCAGTCACTGAGTGTTCTTAGACTAAAACGACTTGAGTACCTAAATCAGAACCAAACATATGATTGCTTCAAAGTTGGAAAAAGATGGAAAACGTTGAAAATATCAAATAATTTGAGGTAGGCGAAAGTGAAGTGATTTGTAATACTTGATAACAAACATTGCATGAATACCTTTCAATAAATAGTGGTATAAAGGAAATCGACCGGATAGAATGGCTGGACGGACTCGGTTAAGTTTTCATAATTATTCTTAATATTCGCTTCGGCACTCATAACATTCCTCAGAATCAACCAATGTAAATATTTAATACATCAAAAGATAGAACTTGATCGACTGCTTGCTCTTCGACCAAAACGAACAGTGTAACTCAATTAGAACCAAAGATATGATTGCCACAATGAGAAAAACTGTTGAAAAAATGAGATGTAATATCGTATGTCCACTCATAACTTTCCTCAGAATCAGCCGATTTGAATGGTTAAGAGCTCAAATGATAGCTCTTGATTCACTGAGTGTTCTTAGACTAAAACGACCTTCGTAACTCAATTAGAACCGAAGATATGATTACTTCAAAGTTGGAAAAAGTTGGAAAAAGTTGAAAAAATCAAATAATTTGAGAAAGGCGTAATTTAAGTGATTTGTAATACTTGATGACAAATATGTGCATGAATACCTTTCATTTAAAAAAAGGATGAAGAAAATCGGCCGGATAGTATGGCCGGACGGCCTCGGATAAATTTTCATCAATATTTTTAATAATATAGATAGCTTCAATGTGAAAAAAAGTAAAAAAGGTGCAAGAAATCAAATAATTTGAGGAAGGCAGAAGTTAAGTGATTTGTAATACTTGATATTAAATCCGTACATGAATAACTTTCATTTAATAGTAGTATGATGGAAATCGACCGGATAGAATGGCCGGACGGACTCGGTTAAGTTTTCATGATTATTTCTAATATTCGCTTCGGCACTCATAACATTCCTCAGAATCAACCAATGTAAATATTTAATACATCAAAAGATAGAGCTTGATCCACTGCTTGCTCTTAGACCAAAACGAACAGTGTAACTCAATGAGAACCAAAGATATGATTGCCAAAATGAGAAAAACTGTTGAAAAAATGAGATGTAATATCGTATATCCACTCATAACTTTCGTCAGAATCAGCCGTTTTGAACGGTTAAGAGCTCCAATGATAGCGCTTGATTCACTGAGTGTTCTTAGACTAAAACGACCTTCGTAACCTAATTAGAACCGAAGATATGATTACTTCAAAGTTGGAAAAAGTTGAAAGAATCAAATAATTTGAGAAAGGCGTAATTTAAGTGATTTGTAATACTTGATGACAAATATGTGCATGAATACCTTTCATTTAAAAAAAGGATGAAGAAAATCGGCCGGATAGTATGGCCGGACGGCCTCGGATAAATTTTCATCAATATTTTTAATAATATAGATAGCTTCAATGTGAAAAAAAAGTAAAAAAGTGCAAGAAATCAAATAATTTGAGGAAGGCAGAAGTTAAGTGATTTGTAATACTTGATATTAAATCCATACATGAATAACTTTCATTTAATAGTGGTATGAAGGAAATCGACCGGATAGAATGGCCGGACGGACTCGGTTAAGTTTTCATGATTATTTCTAATATTCGCTTCGGCACTCATAACATTCCTCAGAATCAACCAATGTAAATATTTAATACATCAAAAGAGAGAGCTTGATCCACTGCTTGCTCTTAGACCAAAACGAACAGTGTAACTCAATGAGAACCTAGGATATGATTGCCAAAATGAGAAAAACTGTTGAAAAAATGAGATGTAATATCGTATGTCCACTCATAACTTTCGTCCGAATCAGCCGTTTTGAACGGTTAACAGCTCAAATGATAGCGCTTGATTCACTGAGTGTTCTTAGACTAAAACGACCTTCGTAACCTAATTAGAACCGTAGATATGATTACTTCAAAGTTGGAAAAAGTTGGAAAAAGTTGAAAGAATCAAATAATTTGTGAAAGGCGTAATTTAAGTGATTTGTAATACTTGATGACAAATATGTGCATGAATACCTTTCATTTAAAGAAAGGATGAAGAAAATCGGCCGGATAGTATGGCCGGACGGACTCGGATAAATTTTCATCAATATTTTTAATAATATAGATATGTACACATTTCATTAATTATAGCACATATAAATCCGGTCCCTGCTTATTACTTTGCATTATTGGGGAATAAGCAACACCGCGAGGACAAAAGAGGATGTAGCTAATTATAAGAAAGCGTGTGAGAGGCAAATATTACGACTAGGGCCCGGATGTTGATTACATGTCATCTTTTTACTGAGCTGTCTACATAGACACTTCAAATAAGTAATTGTTTTGCATCTTTTTGTATATTTTGCTATTTTTCCATTTTAAGAGCATTTTTTTAAAGTTTGGTAGAATTTGTGGGTCTTATTTTAGATAAATCGGCCTTTTAAGGTCATTTTTTTCCAATTTAGTCATGTCACAGCTTTAGGCCTATATGAGGGAGTTACGTCTGTCTGAGTTAAGAAGACGCTAGTATCTGATACAAGATAATTTAAAATATTTAAATATTGATTCCATTTCATTAATTAACCGGGTAGATACTAATATTAGCAACAATCGTGGCGAAATTGCTGTGGGTATTGCATCAAAACTGAAAAGAGTGCTGGACAAAAACACCGGGTATAAAACAATACGCAAAATCTCAGACATTCTTTCTGGTGAAAACTACTGCATGGATGGGATTGAGGAGGATTTGGCATCAAACGACCTTCCTCATTTCAAGTACGCTCCAATCACATCAGCTGATGCTGACCGCAGCTTTTCGAGATATAAAAACGTGTTGGCTGATAACCGCAGATCATTTATATTTGACAACATCAGAATGACATTCGTAGTGCAGTGCAACTCAGACTAAAGTGAACATAAACCTCTTGTTAAGTGCTAGAAATTTATTTTGATTGACTTTTCAGTTTGAGCTTAAGATGTCATTTTTGAAATATTGGCGAGTTTATTATTATAAGATCATTTTCACCATTTTATAGTGCATTTTTCGAATTTTTAGGTCATTTATTACAGTCATTTTTGAAAATGTTAAGTGCTTTATTTGAACTGTTTTACGGCATAAACATCCAGGCCCTAATTATGACTAATTCCAATCTCTCTTGCGCACCCCAGACAGTCGACTACCAATGTTCTAAGGAAGAAGACAACCCAGCCTTCTGCTTCATAAATTAGATCCAGTACTTGATAAGCATCCTGTATAAATAAATACAGCACTAATAAATATCCGCACAGAACATGCGAAGAATTTCACGTGGGTTTTTCTCAAAACTATTAGCTCTAGATAATTCACTCTTCTACCGCTTGGAGCGCTGTTACTGCTCTGTAACTGCCAATACGTCATTCCCAAAGAGCAGACACATGCAAACACGACATAATAGCCGCTAAGATTATAGGAGGCCATGTATTTATTAGTTGGGATGCCATGAGTTACGAGTGAAGCCCGACATAAAGGTGAGTTGTGGGGTGTATTAGATCATTTTATCAGCATATTGATTGCTGGCTATGTGAAGCTAGGAAATATTAATACAATTATGTAGCAGGGGTAAACAAAAGTTTCTTGCGTCTTTTCTAATACAATAACCGCTGTGGAGATAACGTAGATGCTTGGGTAACATTTGAGGAGACGTGAACCCAAGGAAAAAATTACTAAACATACTGATAATGGTCATAAATACCTTCTGTAATGATTCAAAATTGATGTGGAAAGGATGCAGTTCACTCCTCCGCTGTCTATAACCCACCCGCCATCCCCTTTTGTATGAGGGGTGGGGTGGCGTAGTTGGTAGCATGCTCAGCTTCTATGCCCAAAATCGCGGGTTCAAACCCGACTGAAGTCGTCGGATTTTTAGGAGCGTTAGAAATCCCTCAGTATGCCTTCCTTCGGAGGGGAAGTAAAGCTGGCTATCCCATGTCATAGATGTATGGCATGTTAAAGAACCTTCCACTAATTACACCTGTATGAAGCTAAATTATATAGGTTAAGAATGTAAACAACGCTCCTAGGTTCCTACGTTCGTTGCCAAGAGCCGACTGCGGTGGAGTTTAGTAGCTAAGTTCTGAAATAGTAGTCGTTGACAGTGGCATTTGGCGGCAAAAGTAGGATTTATTTGAAAAAATCAAAGTCTGCAGTCCTTACTTGAATTAAAAACAGATAACACACACATCACAATTAACACCGGTTATTAGACAGATTCTACACACGCCCAAAGTACACGGGGCTACATGATCGCGTTGTCGCAGCCCCTAAACTGAGTAACCAACCAACCAACCAACCGACCAAGGTAAACCTGGTTCAATTGCCGGTCAAGTGAAATGTCATGACCTGTGGTTCGGATTCCATGTAAAAAGGAGGTCCCGTGGCTCATCATCCCATCCTCCCTCCCTTCCTTCCTTCCTCCCTTCCTTCCTCCCTCCTGTCCTTCCTCCCTCCATTCCTCCCTCCTTTCCTTCCTTCCTTCCTTCCTTCCTCCCTTCCTTCCTCCCTCCTTTCCTTCCTCCTTCCCTTCCTCCCTCCCTTCCTTCCTTCCTTCCTCCCTCCTTTCCTTCCTCCCTCCCTTCCTTCCTCCCTTCCTCCCACCCTTCCTTCCTTCCTTCCTTCCTCCCTCCCTTCCTTCCTCCCTCCCTTCCTCCCTCCCTTCCTTCCTTCCTTCCTTCTTTCCTTCCTCCCTCCCACCCTTCCTTCCTCCCTCCCTTCCTCCCATCCTCCCTCCTTCCCTTCCTCCCTCCCTTCCTTCCTTCCTTCCTCCCTCCCTTCCTCCCTTCCTCCCTTCCTCCCTTCCTCCCTTCCTTCCTCCCTCCCTTCCGTCCTTCCTTCGTCCCTCCCTTCCTCCCTCCCTTCCTTCCTCCCTCCCTTCCTTCCTCCCTCCCTTCCTCCCTCCCTTCCTTCCTTCCACCCTCCCTTCCTTCCTTCCTCCCTCCCTTCCCCCCCTCCTCCATCCCTTCCCCCCCTCCTCACTACCTTCCTTCTTTCCTCCCTTCCTTCCTGCCTCCCTCCCTTCCTTCCTTCCTCCCTCCCTTCCTCCCTTCCTCCCTTCCTCCCTTCCTTTCTCCCTCCCTTCCTCCCTTTCTCCCTCCCTTCCTTCATTCCATCCTTCCTTCTTTCCTTCCTCCCTCCCTTCCTTCCTTCCTTCCTCCCTCCCTTCCTCCCTTCCTCCCTTCCTCCCTTCCTCCCTCCCTTCCTTCCTTCCTTCCTTCCTTCCTTCCTCACTCCCTTCCTCCCTTCCTTCCTTCCTTCCTCCCTCCCTTCCTTCCTTCCTCCCACCCTTGCTCCCTCCCTTCCCCCTCCCTCCCTTCCTCCCTCCTTTCCTACCTCCCTCTAGCCCCACCACTTATGGTGGACCCTGGATAGTGCTACTCCCTTAAGGGCTCACGTCTGGTGATTTCTGGAGTTGGTGACCCCGAGGGCTTCCTGAGCTGGGTCCGGTTTATCTCCTTCTTCCATTGCCTTTGGGGCGGTCCCTCTCCTCTTTACCTATCCTGGATCTCCTTTCTTCTCATTCTTCGAGGGTTGAGAGCTTTTCCTTTCCTCCTGTCTTTTGTTCCCCTAATTCTTATCAGCCTATTTTCAATTTTGAAAAAAAAAATAGGCTTATGAGATCACATTTTGTCCGTGTGTCTGTGTGTGCGTGTGTGTGCCCCCCCCCCCCCCCTAATAAAATCTAAACGGCTGGAGCGATTTCAATGAAACTCGGTAAGTTCATAGCACTATTCCGGGCAACCTCGACCGTGCCCTTCAAATTAAGTTACGTCTCACCAATCCAACATGGCGGCTATGCGAAAAATTTCACCAGCATTCAATAACTGCGAAACTATTACCGATATCATCCCGGAATTCAGTATGGTCATAAAGGGAACTACTAGAAGTTCACTTATGTGACATTTGAGAACCTGGTAACTACAAAACCAACATGGCATCCAAGCGAAGTTGAGACTTTTAAATAGACGTTTCTCGCGATTTAACCATCCAATCGCAATGAAACTTGGTACAGTATATGTTTATATACATTGCAATGCACCGACATTTAAGTTCGTTCAATTGTTTACATAACCTCAATATGGCGGCTGTGCGAAATATTTCACCGGCATTCTATATCTCTGAAACTATTACCGGTATCACCCTGAAATTTTGCACAGAGGTAAAGGGCACTACTGGAAGTTCATATATGAGACTTAAAAAAAACGGTTAACTACAAAACGAACATGGCGGCCAAGCGAATTTGAAAGTTTTAAATAGACTTTTCTCGCGATGTAATGGTCCAAACGCAATGAAACTTGGTACAGCAAATGTTTATACACATTGTAATGCACTGGTATGTAATTTAGTTCAATTGATAACATAACCTCAAGATGGCGGCTGTGCGAAATTTTAAATTAAGTTCTTATTTCTTATGTCGTAATCATGCGATCGAAGTGAAAGTTTGAATAATGTACCTACGCTGTAATTTTCCTTTAAAGGTGCATGACTCTATGGCCTATACATATAACAATCCAACATGGCGACCATCCGGAATATTTAGAATCTACTAAAGCAATCAAACTGATTTTTTTACGTTCATAGGGGCTATGAACATAAGTTCACCTATAGGACTTTCAATAACCTGGTGATCACAAATCCAACATGGTGGCGACGCGAAGTATAAATATTCTCATGGTCGTTTCTCGTAATTTAACCATCCAAGTGCAGTGAAATTTGGTAGAGTAAATCCTTATACAAATGTCAATCCACTGGCATCTAATTTATTTCAATAGTTTCCATATCACAAGATAGCAGCTGTGCGAAATTTTAAAATCTCTTTTTTACTTCTTGTGTCCTAATCATGTGATTGAAGTTTGAGTACTACACGTACACAATAATCTTCATGTAACAGTACCGTACATAACTCTAGGACCTACATATATAAAAGTCCAACATGACGACCATCCGAAATATTTAGACGGTTCTCAATATCTACGAATCTATTACAGCAATCAAACTGAAATTTTGTATGTTGATAGTGGCAATTAATATTAGTGGGATATATGAAAATAGGCTCTATAATTCTTCACGGAACTACTTGTTTTTGTTTTCCATTTACTCTTCTAGTTTGTATGTATGTAGTTAGTTTTAGGTTTAATTTCATTTCATATCATTTACATTTTCACCATCACCCAAACCATTAGGGGCCGATAACCCAGATGTTTATTAATGAGTTAAGTAAAACAAACGTGGCCATTGGCTGCAATAAAGTTTATTATAATACAGATGTTAGGGCCCTTAAAGCAACAATTATCATCAACAACGCTGTTTAAGTGTTATGGAGACCAAGATGCTAAGGTGGACAGCAGGCCTTACTAACAAGGAAACGGATTGCGGTGTAAAAGTGTAATCTGGTTGAAATTTAGTACACAATATTCCTAGGAAGTTGTACAATGACGTAGTAAAAACCGCACGGGCCACTTTCAATATTGAACGCCGAAAACCTGCCGGGTGACGGCCTGAGCGAGGAGGTGGGAAGAAGTAAAGCTGACCTTGAATCCTAGCAGCACGCCATGGTTCCCGGCCACCAGGCAGCGACCTGTCGTGCTGCGTTGCATTCCCTTCCTTAAACGTTCCCCTCACTCTTCTAACTTCTTGACTAGAGTATCAAATTATTAAGTTGTTAAAATATACGTCAATCAATATATGAATTAAAATGTTCCGACCTACAATGAGGTGTTCCTCAGCCCAAATGAAGAATTAAAATCCTAACTCCTCGCTCATACCGTCACCCGGCAGGTTTTCGACGTTCAATATTGGCGTTCAATATTGAAAGTGGCCCTTGCGGTTTTCAGTACGTCATTGTACAACTTTGTAGGAATATTGTGTACTAAATTTCAACCAGATTAGAATTTTACATCGCAATCCCTTCCCATTTATTGACGTGTAACATCTTTCCGCTCGGTTGCTGGACATTTTTGTGGGAGTGATTTTGAAAATTGGGGACGGAAGTGAATCGGGCGGAAGTGGATCGAACGGAAATGGATCGGACGGAAGTGAAGACGCACAGCCAGAAAAATGGGACGGAAGTGAATCGAGCGGAAGTGGATCGAACGGAAGTGGATCAGACGGAAGTGAAGACGCACTGCCAGCTGGATGTACAATTGAAAATGTGTGTATTGGAAACAAGGAAGTGTGTGCTCTGTATCGCGAGAATGTTATGGCAATACAGTAGGCAGTGCATTTAGCAGGCACTGGTTTGACGAGCACAGTGGCTAATGTTTCACCGACTTTCATTCGTCATTGAGCAGTTTATGAAGCTTCACGTTCAAGGTTGAATATCACATGGGGTAGGACAAAGACGACAAATTACATTTAAGCAAGCGGCATTATTGTCAAGCTGTGGGTGAGTAGTCAAATATTAAATGCATAACAGAATGTTGTTATATGAGTGGAATAAAAGCTGTATTTTCATCATATGTGAGACTAGGTCATTTCATGATTGTAGGAAGCCATGTTTTGATTGTTTACGACGAACTGTATGAGAGCCTTGAGAATAATGAATGTTATAGTTACTGAGGAATGTGCTCACAGTATTTGAGAGTACTGTCGACATTGTGTGTCACTTTTTTACTATGAATTATTAATTTAAAAGGAAGCTTGTAGTTTTGCGTGTCCGTTATTCTCACGATCATGATCCACGGTACCTCCCTTTTACGTGGAATGCGAACCACAGGACATGGCATTTCAATTCGAAAATATCACATGTATTGACCGGGAATCAAACCCGGTCTACCTTGGTGAGAGACTAACAGCTTGACCACTGCACCACAAATGTGACAGTAGCATATCTCCAATTCAATCTATACATTCATCATAGTACCAGTATGAAAATGGAGTGTAAATTAACATCTTAAGAATGTCCAAGCTGTGTAGTATACGAGTAGGATAACATGTCAGATGTTACACATCATATGCGACTACTGTAAGGCTCGTATCTTTTTTATTTTCCGTGTCCGAATCAAATTAGATTTTGCCAGTAAGTAGCAACAGTTATAGCATTAGCATTTGCAGCCAATAGATCGTCTTTGAACATATGTCCTCCATCAAGGGGCAGATCAGCAGGTGTTCTGGATCTTGTAACATGCTGCAGTCACAGAACTCATCATTGTTGACGAGCATGTTCCATTTCTTGAGATTGTTCTTGCAGCGTGAAACCCCCATCCTCAGCCTGTTCAATGATTTCTAAATTCCATATGGCAAGTTGTGACCAGGTGTCATTTTTTCTGATAGAGAAATAGTTGGGTCTGTGATCTCTGTCTTCTATATCTTCACACGGGCAGCTTCTTGTGAGCCTTCGAGGGCTGTTACTCCCCTCAAAAAGCTGTTTCTGGACTTAAGTCTCTGTCGGGCTGGTTGTTGGCCGAAAAGTGGACGCCTTGAATCGGTTTCTTGCCGTTTCTTCTCAGATGCTGCTGCTACCATTCTTCGGACATGAGGTGGAGAAATTCCAATAAGAGGATAGATCTTCTGAAGTGGTGTTGGTCTAAGACACCCAGATACAATCCTGGAAGTCTCATTCAGAGCTATATCCACCTCTTTGGAATGTGGAGAAGAAAGCCAAACTGGTGCTGCATATTCAGGAGCAGAGAAGCTCAGTCCAAGGGCTGAAGTATCCGTTCCCATGTAAGTTAGATTGTGTTTCCAATGACTGTGTCAGGAAACGGTTTGGTGTTACACCACTACAAGCTAAAATGCGCGAGGGCGATCTGCGCTGATTTGGACACGTTTTACGGGCAGGAGGAGAAACAATTGCCAAGGCGGTATATACATTTGGAGTCGTCGGCAGAAGACTAAAGGAACGACCTTTGCAACGTTGGTGTCACACGCTACATAAAGTCCAGAAAGTGTGAATCCCCATCCTGATGCGGCCTCAGACAGAGACAACGGGCCCATGTAGCGGACCCCACAACCACGTGAGACAAACGCTGAAGTAGAAGAAGAAAAAGACCTTGGCTGGCCGGACTGGTGGTGCTCACGAGCCGATGTTTGCCCGCGGGCCGTCGTTTGGAGACACGTTTTCTGGACCAATAGGTTTAGTCACGCAAGATTTCATATGGTGGTATATTTTATACATTTCATGTTGGCAACACTACCGTGGCGTAAATTTCTCGTCATGTCTCGTCAATGTCTCCAACCAGACATGTTGTTGTTTGAGTCTTCAGTCTTTTGACTGGTTTGATGCAGCACTCCATGCCTCCCTGTCCTGAGCTAATCGTTTCATCACTACATAGCTACCACACCCTACATCCGAGGCAATCTGTTTAACATATTCTAACTTCGGTCTACCCCTACAGTTCTTGTCCTCGACACTTCCTTCCATAACTAAGCTTCCAATTCCTGGGTGTCTTTGTATGTGTCCTACCAACCTATCTCTTCTCCTCATTAGCAGTCACCATAAACATCTCACCTCTCCCACTCGTCTTAATACCTCTTCATTTGTTACCTTATCTACCCATATGACTTCATCATTCTCCTGTAACACCACATTTCAAACGCTTCTTTTTGCCTCTATTCTGCTGCACCAACAGTTCAAGTTTCATTTCCATAGAGCACAACGCTCCAGACAAGGTTTTCAAGAATAACTTCCTGATACCTAAATATATTTTCGATGTCAACAGATTACTTTTTTGTAGAAATTCTTTCCTCGCCTGAGCCAACCTACTTTTTATATCCTCTTTGCTTCGGCCATCACTGGTTATTTTGCTTCCTAAGTAACAGAAGTCTCCTACTTACTTTAGCTTTTCACCTGCCAATTTGATATCCAGAGGGGTTTCTGATTTATTTCGGTTGCATTCCAATATTTTTGTTTTACATTTATTAATTTTCATCATAAATTCTTTCCTCAAGACAGAGTCCTTACCATTCAAAAAAACATTCAAATTTTCAGGTGTGTCGGCCAAGATGACGATGTCAACAGGAAATCTCAGAGTTGAGATTATTTCTCCTTGAATCTTCACTCCCTCTTTAAATGTTTCTCCAATTTCTTTCATTGCTTGCTCAATGTAAAGATTGAGAAGTTGGCGAGTGCTCACAAGGAACAAACACACATGTTTACGTAGTTTAGCACAGTACACTAATAGCAGTGTGTGTAACTGTATTAGGGACAGGCGCCCCGGGACTTGAAGTAAGCTACAATCCCAGCATTTTCGCGGAAGGAATGTGGAAAGACCCAGGGTATACTCTATCGGCACCGGGATTCAAACCTGCTATCTCCGAACTTGATGCAGCTGCCCTCGCGACCGAAGTGCACGATTTGTTTAAAGTATCGGCGTTATCCTCTCGTTATACTGATTAATTTAGCGAATGGCTTTTAGTGCCGGGAGTGTCCGAGGACATGTTTGGCTCACCAGAGGCTGTACCTGCTTCAATGCGGACACCCATGGGGTGAGCTACAAGTTCCGTTTAATTTCAAGTAGTTCCAACTTTCGCTACGAGATGTCACTGACACCTAGTGGTGAACGTTGGATCTTTGATAGGGCGTATCAACGAAATTTAACCTGCAAATTCAGCCTAACACAAGTTTAATTAGTGGAAGGTTCTTTAACATGCCATAAATCTATGATATGGGATGGCCGGCTTTACTTCCTCTCCGAATGAAGGCATACTGAAGGATTTTAACGCTCTCAAAACAAGTAGTTCCGTGAAGAACTATACAGCGTATTTTCAAATATCCTACTCATGTTAATTGCCTCTTTCAACATACAAAATTTCAGTTTGATTGCTGTAATAGATTTGGATCGTTAAGTCGCGAGAAAAGTCTATTTTAAAGTATCAACTTCGCTTGGCTGCCATGTTGGTTTTGCAGTTACCAGATTTTTGAAAGTCTCATATGTGAACTTCAAGTAGTGCCCTTTATCAGCGTACAAAATTTCAGGGTGATAGCAGTATTAGTTTCGGAGATATTGAATGCCAGTGAAATATTTCGCACAGCCACCATGTTGGATTGGTGAGACGTAATAAAATTTGAAGGGTACAGTCGGGGTCGGCCAATATAATACTATGACCTTACCGAGTGTAATAGAAATCGCTCCAGCCGTTTAGAAGTTATTACGGGGGACACACAGACAGACAGACACGCGCTCCGACAAAAGGTGATCTCATAAGCCTTTTTTTTTTCATAAAATGTAAATAGGCTAAAAATCTGACGACTTCAGTCGGGTTTGAACCCGCAATCTTGGTCATGGAAGCTCATCATGCCACCGAAGCCGCTCTCGTTATACTGATAACGTGCTACTCCTCTGTAGTTCGCTAATTCTCTGCCTGACCTGTGGGAGCGCGCTCCACTCTCACAAGTTATATTGGATTTACTCGGTTGTTGTCTGACGGTTTGCCTACCAATGTGGTGTCGCTTGTGATTTATGCCCCAAACAGTTAATTGAAGCTAATAAATTCCCAGAATTAACTACCAACTTAGACAGACGTACATAAATAATTACATCACCTCAACGTAAATCTACGTCATCTGCTTCAATTCCCAGGGATCAGGTTAGAGAACAAGCCTCGATGGAAAGTTCAGGGGTTTGTCTAAATTCACAGAGGATCAAATGGGAAATCTCAGCCATGTATGGCAACACTGTGCTGCACCCATGACTCTATTGATGTTGCGCGATACGTCTCGGTACGGCCTGGTCATGCGGTCTCCACCAGACTGTTGATTTTTCATTACTGGGGCCCGGATGTTGATGACATGTCATCTTTTTACTAAGCTATCTGAAACAATGCTGAAGTACATAGCAACTCCGGACGGGCCACCCCGTCTTCAAATATGCCATTTTTATTTAGCAACTTTTTTGCATTTTTTTGCTATTTTTCAATTTTAAGAGCATTTTTTAATTTTGGTAGATTTTTTGGTCTTATTTTAGAGAAATCGGCCTTTTGAGGTCTTTTTTTTTTTCAGTTTATTCCTGTCACAGCTTTATATGAGTGAGTTACGTCTCTCAGAGTTAAGAAGAAGCTAGTAGCTGATACAAGATAATTTAAAATATTGAAATATTTTTTTCCATTTGCTTAATCAACCGGGTGGAAAGTAGTCTTAGCAACAATCGTGGCGAAATTTCTGCGAATATTGCATCAAAACTGAAAAAGTGCTGGACAAAAACACCGGGTAGAAATCTCAGACATTCTTTCTGGTGAAGACTACAGCATGGATGGGATTGAGGACAATTTAGTAGCAAACGACCTTCCTCACTTCAAGTACGCTCCAATCACATCAGTTGAAGTTGAACGCAGCTTTTCGAGATATAAAAATTTGTTGGCTGATAATCGCAGATCATTTACATTTGACAACATCAGAATGACATTCGTAGTGCAGTGCAACTCAGACTAAAGTGAACATAAACCTTTTGTTAAGTGCTAGAAATCTATTTTGATTGACTTTTCAGTTTGAGCTTAAGATGTAATTTTTGAAATATTGGTGAGTTTATTATTATAAGATCTTCTCCATTTTATAGTGCATTTTGCGAATTTTTTGGTCATTTATTAGTCATTTTTGAAAATTTTAAGTGCATTTTTTTTACTTTTTATGACATCAACACCCGTGCCCTATTCATTACACAGTAAATATATCGTATTTTTCTTCTTCTAGCTTCGTTACGGCCAATTAAGGACCACTTCATGTCAACTGTTTCTTCTGCATTTTAATGTTGGCCCAGTACTCTTTCATTCGGAATCGATGTTGCACCTTTCTCTCCGTCGTCCACGCCTTCCCGGTTTTTTAGTTTCGGCTTAGGTTGAAAACTCCGATGTTCTTGAAGTTTTTCCCTAAGTGGGTCACGCTCCTAGATATCTTCACCTATTATCCCAATCTCCAACAGATTTTTCTCTACCTCACTGAATCAGGGGACAAAACGGACCCAGCTCAGGAATTCCTCGGAGTTGCCAACTCCCAAAACCTCCCAGCCGTGAGCCCTTGGGGGTGTAGCACTATCCAGGGTGCACCAGAAGTGGTGAGGCTACACACACCGTGCCTCCTTGACGGCCTTGTGCAGAAGGCTGGAGATAACATGAAAATAAAAAGAAGGCTGGCCCCTCGAAGAAGGAGGGTATCAGAAAAGATGAGACATGGGCCAATTAAGGCGGGAAAGGAAGAGACTCCCTAGGCCTCGGATACCCTAATACCGTCGGGGTCGGAAGAGAACAAGAGTTGACCAAGAGAGGTCGACAGGAAAGAAGACCGAGAGGAGCCCGGCAGACGTACGTGGAAGCAATGCCGGACTCAGCTGGGGTCCCGTGGTAACCAAACCACGTCCCACTAGATGTGAGCCCCTGGGGGTGTTGCCTTTGCTCCTGTTTTCTCCTAAACCACGCCTCTTTTACTTTACATTTTTCACGTTTTTCAGTGCTTCCTGACCTGGGGAATCGTAAGTTCTCGGATAACCCACCCTGTATCGTACAGTGAGATTATTTTGCTGGAGCCGGGCGTGCGCCTTCCGCCAGCCAATCGAGCTTGGTCCGCAGGGTTGCGCGAGGTGGAGGCGAGCTAACCTGGGTCATTAAAGTCATTAAGTCACTAAACTTTCATCAACGAGGGTGTGTAGTGTCAGCGCACAGATCAGAAGGTAATATAAACAACGGCTGCAAGATTTAATTAAAGAAGCACACATGTTTTTTTTATTTCTTGGGAATCTGGATGACCTCACGTCACCAGTTAGGTTATAACTTAACTTTTCACAGAAGATACTAAAAAAGTTCTCCTTCAGCTGACAGAGAGTAACTTAGGAAGTTACATCATTACATTATGTAGCTACTCCTGTACCCCCCACGTGTTTACTGTAATCAATCGAAGCACGGACCTAAGCCCGTTTAATGTTCAATTGTGGGTTCATTTAAAATACAAAGTGTACAGATCAATTACCCGTACTCAAGTGGAGCTGGAGAACAATATACGGCAGCAGATATCCCTCACAACAGAAGGGAATTACAACCTGTAGACGCTAATTTATTTACACGGTACAACGCCTGTCTGTCAGCTGAAGGCGAACACACTCAGCATCTCTTGTGGATAGCTAAGTTCTTTAATAATGATTTGATGGTGAATTTACGCTGACTGACTTGAGTGAGTGTGTAATTGAAATTGAAATAACTATTAACTAGCGGGAGCCTCCGTGGCTTAGGCGGCAGCACGCCGGCCTCTCACCGCTGGGTCCGTGGTTCAAATCCCGGTCACTCCATGTGAGATCTGTGCTGGACAAAACGGAGGCAGACAGGTTTTTCTCCGGGTACTCCGGTTTTCCCTGTCAACATTTCATTCCAGCAACACTCTCCACTATCATTTCATTTCATCTGTCATTCATTTAATCATTGCCCCAGAGGAGTGCGTCAGGCCTCGGCAGCCGGCACAGTTCATATCCTCGCCGCTAGATGGGGGCTTCATTCATTCCATTCCTGACCTGGTCGGAGACTGGAAGCAGGCTGTGGATTTTCATTTTTCATTAAATAGCGGACCCGTGCTAGAAATATCGTTTTTTCATAAACCACACTTGAGGCGGCTTCGATGGCGTAGTCGGTAGCATGCTGAGCTTCTATGCCCAAGATAGCGGGTTCAAACCCGGCCAAAACCGTCGGATTTTTTTAAGAGCGTTAAAAATCCCTCAGTATGCCTTCCTTCGGAGGGGAAGTAAATCCGGCGGTTCCATGCCATAGATTTAAGGCATGTTACAGAACCTTCCACTAATTGCACCTGTGTGAAGCTAAATTGGATAGGTTAAGAATGTAAACAACGCTCTTAGGTTTCTACGTTCGTTGCCAAGAGCCGACTGCGGTGGCGTCTAGTAGCTATGTTCTAAACTGGGCCTAATAGTCGTTGACGGTGGCATTTGGCGGCAAAAGTAGGAACTATTTGAAACATTCTAAGTTGCACTCTGTACATAAATTAAAAAACAGATACACACACTAATACAGCCATCACAATTAACACCGGTTATCAGACAGATTCTACACACACCCAAAGTACACGGACTACATGACCGCGTTGTCGCAGCCCCTAAACTGAGGAACCAACCAACCAACCAAACCACACTTTCCCCAATAGGTTTATAAGGTACTCATGGACACTACAGAAGACATTTCATTACGAGTTATCTTATTTTCTTGAAATGGATATCACTGATTCCAAGAACATAAACTAGTGGATTTTTGCTAACAAAGAAACATTAAATAAATTTGGGGGGTCTTTTTCAAAGATTAATCACAAAAATAACGTGCATTTTTAGGACGCGATATCTTTGCTCGTTTTCAACTTAATTGAGTCATTGTTGTCGCAAATTGATCTGCTGTATGTTCAGAATGTTGTATAGCAGAATCGTATTTTTTTATCATTGTTTGAGGCAAATATATTAGCTTTGTTTTACAATTTACGTTATTTTGATTGAAAAATATATTAATTGTGGGGGGCGCGATCCCTAATTTCAATTTAACAGCTTCCTTCTGCTTTACAACATAGCTGCATTATTTGTCTATATTTTAGTTTTTAAATGAAACTAATATCTGCATTCTAAGTGGACATTTTAACTGCCCAAGTCAAGACAAATATTGAAAAAAAAAATGAGAGAAATCGTAACTTAAAGTTGAGGTACACATTTAGACTTGAGAGTCTTACTTTTCAACTCCTAAAAACTGCATTATCTTTGGATTTTAGGTCAATCTTCTGCATTCTCCGACCCGAGAGAATCTCCTACATTGTTTTAGTTCTGGAGCAGACTGTTTCAAAGCCAGATTAATGTGTGCTTTATCTGCTGCACCTATGCGTCAAAGTGAAAGCTGCTGAAAAGCGTGCTCACCGATCATTAAACTGAATATAAATTAGCTAAACAACAATAAAACTAGTATAAACTATATATTCCTGGAAACTAGAGAGGACATACTATCAAATAAGACAATTTAAAAACATCGAAAATTTTCTTGAAAATGACTAATGGAATGGTCGATGAGTACCTTACTAGTGGACCCGTGCGAGAAATCTCGCATGTTCATAAACCACACTTTCCCCAATAGGTTTATAATGAGAGACTTAAGGAGAAAGGTTGTTATGTTTTTATTTCAACCAAATTATTATAGAACACTATTTACATTTCAGTTAGAATTCCAAGTTCTTCGTTCCCTAACTTAAGAAGGCAATCACTGAAAATTGGTTCATCATAACACTCACCGGTTATTTGATAATTATGAAATTATACGATTTGGGTACTCATTTCTTTGATTTACTGTTTCTGAAATCCATGCAAAATGATAAAGGAAAGACCTCAGAATGTTCAAATGACATGAAACAGGCCACAGCGGCCAAAATGTGAAGTGGACAGCAATTATGGATCGTATTTTTCTACAGCAACAGTATCTGCAAATCGCACACTTCGTTATTGTGTTTAAAAGTCATTTCCTAAGGAAATTCTAGATATTTAAGAAATTAGAGTGCAATTCGTCACTGCTAATGTCTATTCTCTTTCATTTGAACGCTCATTTGTCACGATCGGTCGCTTTTGAGTGCCGCAGGAGGGATGCATACTACTGAAATAATAATACAGGGTGACACATAGAAACAGGATGTTTTTAAAATGGATTGTACTCGGCCGAGAGGAGCGCTAGAGGGAGGGGAGTGTAGCCATGCTCCTCGGCATAGCATACCTTGTTAGTCGCTATGGTACAGTGGACCGTGCAACACCACGTGTTCCCACATGAGTATGTTGGCACAGCACAGTGGATCTTTAGTCGCGTATGCGTATGCAAGTGATTATGGGAACATATTTTGCGACCAGAACAGTGGAGACGCCGAATAGACATTCGCAATGTTTACATCAAACAGGATGGTGTCACAGCGCATACCGCGAACGCATCGATGGCAGTTGTAAGGAACATGTTTCCAGGTCGCCTCATTTCACGGTTCGGTGGCGTTCCAGGGCCGCCAAGATCTCCCGACTTATCCTGTTGTGATTTTTTCCTGTAGGGGTATCTAAAGGAACCCATACAATAATGGCCATAACACAAGAGGTAAGTACGATTGACCAAGTGGTTTTTGGCAGAGTTATGATTGGTTTCTCGCGACGACTTGAAAACTGTATTCAAACGGATGGCCGACATCAGAGTGACATTATCTTTCACACCTAACAATGGTAAATGATAAATAAAATGGAGGAACATATTCTTAACTGTGGTAACAATAAAATCAGTTTTCCTTGCAAATCAACCGAGTAGTATTCATTTCAAAAGCATCGGATTCCTATGTGTCACCCTTTATATATGATGTAAATAGTGTTTTGTTTCCACTAACTGCAATGTGAAAGATGTTAATGTTTCTACATTTTAAATCAATAGCACAATGGGAAGTGAACTTACTGAAGATGGAAGACTAGATTTGGAAATTAGCAGAAGAATACAACTCGGGAGTGCTTTCTACCAACAGGTACGGGGACTAGTATGGAACAAGGATATACCAATTAAGGCTAAAGAAGTTATGTACAAAGCATATTATGTTCCTATAATGACATATGCAGCAGAAACTTGGACATTGACTAAGAGGGATGAGAGCAGAGTACAAGCAGCTGAGATGAGTTTCCTGAGAAGTATGGTCCAGAAAACGAGGAGGGACAGAGTGAGAAATGAAGATATATGGAAAGAACTGGGAGTACAGAAACTAAATGACAAACTGGAGCAAAACAGATTGAGATGGTTTGGACATGTCAAACGGATGAATGAAGTAAGGCTACCAAGACGAGCACTGGAACGACGGATGACAGGGAAGAGAGGACGAGGAAGACCAAGAATGCGTTGGATGTACTCGGTGGAGAATAGTCTTTGAAAAGGGAACCTGGATTGGAACACTGTGTCGGAAGAGCAATGGTGGAACGACAGAACAAAGTGGAGAGGAACCATATTTGCCCCCACGGAACTGTAGGCGAAAATAACCTGACTTATCCATAATACACAGCTATGTACTAAATTTTGAGCGCGATTGTACTTGCACCAAAGTTCTAGGAAACATTTACTCTGATTTTCCTTAAGGATGCTACAGAATTGTTACATTTCACAACATCTGTAAGTGAATGGAATGAACCGTTACTTCCTCCAACCCTCTTGTAATACACACAGTTTCCTTCTGGCAAATGTAAGTAGAAGTGCGAGTAGAAGAAAACAGTGAGTGATTTTTATAGGTGTTCGCTTTACTGTGCGCTGCATTTATTTTAGTACTGTAATTCATTGACAATGACTTCAAAACATACGGCACTTACACAGGAGAAGAAAATTAAAGTTATTGAAGAACACGAGAAAAACATATGTCTCGCTAAATAATTATTGATGATGATGATGATAATTGTTGTTTTAAGGGGTCTAACATCTAGGTTATCGGTCCCTAATGGTTTGGGTGATCGTGAAGATGATAATAAAATGTAAACTATAACTAAAACTAACTACTAACTTATATACTAGAAGAAGAAATGTAAACAATAGGAGAATAAGGCAAATAAAGGACAGGAGGGAAAGAAATGCCCTCAACCCCCGAAGAATGTGGATTGAGGAACTTTGAAGGAAAAAGAGCCATGAAAGGCATATAGGAAAGTGAAAGAGGAGGTGGTCCGCCCCAGAGGTAATGGATAAAAAGGGGAAAACCAGACCCAGCTCAGGAATCCTTCGGGATCGCCAACTCCCGAACTCACCAGCCGTGAGCCCTTGAGGGTGTAGCAATATCTAGGGTGCACCAGAAGTGGTGGGGCTACATACACCCTGCCTCCTTGAGGGCCTTGAACAGAAGGCAGGAGATAACAGGAAAAGAAAAAGAAGGATGACCCCTCGCAGAAGGAGGGTATCAGAAAAGATGAGAGAAGGGCCAATTAAGCCGGGAAAGGAAGAGACTCCCCAGGCCTCGGATACCCTAATACCGTGGGGGTCGGAAAAGGACAAGAGTTGACCTTGTGAGGTCGAAAGGAAAGAAGACGTAGAGGAGCCCGGCACAAGTAAGTGGAACCAATGCCGGACTCGGCTGGGGCCCCGTGGTCGCCGACCCACGTCCCACTAGATGTGAGCCCCCCGGGGGTGGGGGAGCTAAATAATTAACTGTGTTGTTTAAAGTGGGAAAAAATCAAACTATATCACAGTAATCCTATGCGACACTACAGTAATTCTTTGTAGTGTATTTTGTCTTATAAAAACTCAACCCTTTGTAAAACAGAAATTTGCACAAACGGAAAAATAGATCCGGTTTTACTGCATAAAGCTTCCATGCCAGAGCCAAGGATCAAACAAGCTACTAAGCTACTATACTCACCCGCAGACCACGATCGCAGGTACAGGATATTTCATTTGAGACGGAATCTTCATCTGCAAGAAACCTCCAGTAGCCCACATTTTCTCATTTTAATGCGCTGAGTGCCCGTTAATCTCCGGAAGACCTACTTAGCCAACTGAGCGAGGAAGCCTGCTTCTTCTTTAAGTCGGATTAAAATACATTAGCGGTCGCGGTGTGAACTGTCGTCTTCTACTGGATTTAACTCCGGCCAGTAGGAAACTTCTTTAGAGCGACACGTTGCTTGTCTGTTTAAGACGAATGTTTCTTGATTCGCGAGTCTCCTGATGTGGTATATTTCTTTTAACTTTCGAAATGGGCCACTATGGAGTACGAGTTAACAATCAATATCATTTCCTGCGTGTTACTCTTCCAGCGTTGATGTCCTGCCAGTATCTCTTGAGCCTTCTTCCGATCTTCTCAAAGAGGTCCCCTCCGTTTTGTGTGTTCTGCCCCTACTTTAAAACCCCGGTAGTTTTTGATAATTTGTTTGAATTCATTCCTGTTCAGGATTGTGTCATCCAGAATATCGATTTCTGTAAGATTACACTCTTGGAACCATCCTAATATTTTGCCTTTGGTTTCAAGAAATTCCAATTTTTCTTTGTCAATCGGTCATCGAACATTCTGAAGATGTGCCCATAGAACAACAACATTTACGTTTCGATTGTTGACGTACTGATATCGTGCCAGGAGTTGGCGATACCGCTAATAGTTTCAGAGATATAGAATGTCGGTGAAATATTTCGCACATCCGCCATCTTGTGGTTATGTAAACAATTGAACGAAGTTAGATGTCGGTGCATTACAATGTGTATAAACAGATACTGTACCAAGTTTTATTGCATTTGGTTGGTTAAATCGCAAGAAACGTCTATTTAAAAGTCGCAAATCGCGTGGCCGTCATGTTGGTTTTGTAGTTACCAGGTTTTCAAAAGTCACATAGATGAACTTCAACTAGTTCTCTTTATCACCTTAAAAAATTCCAGGGTGATATCGGGACATTCCAAAAACATTAAGTTAGTCACCACTTGCTTCAATCACTCAGCACATTCCTTCTTTCACTGGCTGCGTGTCATGTGCTGCGATAACAACGATTGGCATGCAGGAAGCCGATATATTAAGGTGTGGAATATGCGAGCCGCACATGCGTACTGCAAGATCCCCCGCACCCCGTCACAACGTGTTGAACTGCCATCTCCTGACGCGATGACATTATGTGCCCGTCAACCCATTTGTTACCGAAAATTTTCCTCAATATTCTGCGTTTTCTTTTGACTAACTGGTCAACTAGACCCCGTCACTTCATAGTCAACATTTCCGAAGCATCTATACATATAATAAGCTAAGGTGTATGTTTTACAAAATTCAAGCTCTTAAACCAGAGGGAGTTAGAAGGTGTAGTTGGTACCAAATCGTCTCAATAGTAGACTACAGTAAATTTCTTGCATTTTTTGAAAAGTCAACGAAAATATATTTATCTATATATATAAAAATCAATCTTACGTGATAGTTTGTCTGTGGGTGTGTATGTCTCCTATGCATTCATATACCACTCAACCGATTGCGATGAAACTTGGGTGAGATGTTGAATACACTCCAAGGATGGTTTCTGACTTAGGAAATCCATTTTACAATAGGTAGCGCACGCGTAGATTCAACAAATGAGCGACAATGCGCGAAGCATTTCAACAAAGTCCCGTATGTGTTCATATACCATTCGTCCGATAGCGATGAAACTTGGGTGAGATGTTGAGTACACTCCAAGGAAGGTTTCTGACTTAGTAAATCCATTTTACAATAGGTAGCGCACGCGTAGATTCAACAAATGAGCGACGATGCGCGAAGCATTTCAACAAAGTCCCGTATGTGTTCATATACCATTCGTCCGATAGCGATGAAACTTGGGTGAGATGTTGAGTACACTCCAAGGAAGGTTTCTGACTTAGTAAATCCATTTTACAATAGGTAGCGCACGCGTAGATTCAACAAATGAGCGACGATGCGCGAAGCATTTCAACAAAGTCCCGTATGTGTTCATATACCATTCGTCCGATTGCGATGAAACTTGGGTGAGATGTTGAGTACACTCCAAGGAAGGTTTCTGACTTAGTAAATCCATTTTACAATAGGTAGCGCACGCGTAGATTCAACAAATGAGCGACGATGCGCGAAGCATTTCAACAAAGTCCCGTATGTGTTCATATACCATTCGTCCGATTGCGATGAAACTTGGGTGAGATGTTGAGTACACTCCAAGGATGGTTTCTGACTTAGTAAATCCATTTTACAATAGGTATCGCACGCATAGATTCAACAAATGAGCGACGATGCGCGAAGCATTTCAACAAAGTCCCGTATGTGTTCATATACCATTCGTCCGATAGCGATGAAACTTGGGTGAAATGTTGAGTACACTCCAAGGAAGGTTTCTGACTTAGTAAATCCATTTTACAATAGGTAGCGCACGCGTAGATTCAACAAATGAGCGACGATGCGCGAAGCATTTCCACTAAGTCCCGTATGTGTTCATATACCATTCGTCCGATTGCGATGAAACTTGGGTGAGATGTTGAGTACACTTCAAGGATGGTTTCTGACTTAGTAAATCCATTTTACAATAGGTAGCGCACGCGTAGATTCAACAAATGAGCGACGATGCGCGAAGCATTTCAACAAAGTCCCGTATGTGTTCATATACCATTCGTCCGATAGCGATGAAACTTGGGTGAGATGTTGAGTACACTCCAAGGAAGGTTTCTGACTTAGTAAATCCATTTTACAATAGGTAGCGCACGCGTAGATTCAACAAATGAGCGACGATGCGCGAAGCATTTCAACTAAGTCCCGTATGTGTTCGTATACCATTCGTCCGATTGCGATGAAACTTGGGTGAGATGTTGAGTACACTCCAAGGAAGGTTTCTGACTTAGTAAATCCATTTTACAATAGGTAGCGCACGCGTAGATTCTACAAATGAGCGACGATGCGCGAAGCATTTCAACAAAGTCCCGTATGCATTCATATACCATTCGTCCGATAGCGATGAAACTTGGGTGAGATGTTGAGTACACTACAAGGAAGGTTTCTGACTTAGTAAATCCATTTTACAATAGGTAGCGCACGCGTAGATTCAACAAATGAGCGACGATGCGCGAAGCATTTCAACAAAGTCCCGAATGCATTCATATACCATTCGTCCGATAGCTATGAAACTTGCGTAAAATGTTGTGTACACTGCAGGGAAATTTTCTGGCTTAGTACATCCACTTTACAATAGGCAGCGCACGATTAGATTCAACAAATGAGCTACGACGCGCGAAGCATTTCAACAAAGTCCCGTATGCATTCATATACCATTCGTCCGATAGCGATGAAACTGGGCTGAGATTTTGTGTGCACTCCAGGGAAGGTTTCTAGCTTAGTAAATCCCTTTAAAAATAGGTAGAGCACGAGTAGAATCAACAAATGAGCAACGGCGCGCGAAGCGTTTCAACAAAGTCCCATTTAATTTCATATACCATTCATCCGATAGCGATGAAACTTGGGTGAGATGCTGTGTACACTCCAGGGAAGGTTTCTGGCTTAGTACATACATTTTACAATAGGTAGCGCACCAGTAGATTCAACAACTGTGCGATGACACGCGAAGCGTTTCAACAAAGTCCCGTATAAAGTCATATACCATTCGTCTGATAGTGATAAATGTTTGGTGAATTGTTGTGTACACTCCAGGAAAGGTTTCTGGCTAAGTAAATCCATTTTACAATACGAAGCGCACGTTTATGTTCAACAAATGAGTGACTACGCGCGAAGCGTTTCGACAACGTCCCGTATACGTTCACATACCATTCATCCGATTGCGATGAAACTTGGGTGAGATGTTGTGTACACTCCAGGGAAAGTTTCTGGCTGAGTACATCCATATTACAATATGTGGCGCAAGAGTAGAATCAACAAATGAGCGACGACACGCGAAGCGTTTCAACCAAGTCCCGTATGCATACATGTACCATTCGTCCGTACCTATGAAACTTGGGTGAGATGTTGTGTACACGTCATGGAAAATTTCTTGCTTAGTAAATCCCCTATACAATATGCAGCGCACAAGTTGAGTCAACAAATGAGGGACGACGCGCGAAGCGTTTCAACAAAGTCCCGTATAAGGTCATATACCATTCTGCCGTTAGCGGTGAAACTTGGGTGAAATATGGTTGACACTCCAAGGAAGGTTTCTGGCTTAGTAAATACATTTCACAGTAGGTAGCACACGAGTAGATTCGACAAATGAACGACGATAGCGATGAAACTTGGGTGAGATGTTGTGGACACTTACGTGACGGTTTCTAACTTAGTAAATACATTTTACAGTAGGTAGCGCACGAGTAGATTCAACAAATGAGTGACGGAGTGCGAATCGTTTAAACAAAATCAGGTATGCGTTCATATACTATTCATCCGATTGCGATGAAACATTGATCAGTTATTTTGTACCCGCCAGGGAAGGGGACTTAGTAAATCCATTTCACAATAAGTAGCGCAAGAGTAGATGCAACAAATGGGTGACGACGCGCGAAGCGTTTCAACAAAATTCCCTATTGCGTTCATATAACATTCTTCGATTGCGATGAAACCTTGATGAGTTATTGTGTACACGCCAGGGAAGGGCATCGACTTAGTAATACATTTCTCAATAGGTAGCGCACGAGTAGATTCAACAAATGAGTGACAGCGCACGAATCGTTTAAACAAAAAACCCTATACGTGCATATACCATTCATCCGATTGCGATGAATCATTGATGAGTCATTGTGTACACGCCAGGGAAGGGTTTCGACTTAGTAAATCCATTTCACAATAGGTAGCGTACGATTAGATTCAACAAATGAGTGACAGCGATGAAACTTTTTGAAAGTTGTTGTGCACGCTCCCACGAATGGTTCTAAATTAGAAAATCCATTTTATGATAGCTTAGAGGCAGTTAACATGTTGTGTATCCAAAAGCACTTCAAGAGACAGAATTTCAACGCCAACACTTTCTTCGATTGGCATTGCAACGCATGCCGGGTACAGCTTGTTTGTTTATAAAATGCTTTTAATCAAATAAACAACACGATAGCCCCTGACAGAACTGTGTCGCGTACAGCCCGCATAGCACTAGGGCCGGACGGGTAGAGTGTACACATGCGATAGTTCTCGCACGGGTCCGATAGTATAATAAATTTATCGGAAGTTTGCATTCTTACACCTAAAGAACACTGTAATGAAATTCATTTTAATGTCATTGAACTGACATCCAGAAGTTCAAAAATATAATAATAATACTTTTATTTCAGCTAAACAGCCATTACATACATTTAAATACACTATGTTTGCGCGCCTGCGCTTTGGGTAGCATAGTCTTTTATGGACTTTATTCTTTTGCTGCATTTTTTTATACACCACCGTTAACAGATTAAATACTGAAGATGAAATCAGCTACTTCAGTTTCCTACAGAATTCCTTTGAATTAAATGATTTGCCTCCACATATTCTTACTCTAAAAGTTTGAGCCATTGTTTTGGTCCTTATACAGACCTAAGCATAACGATGAAGTCGATAAGGTCATTTGAAATGATAAACAAGTAGTTCCGTGAAGAACTATACAGCCTATTTTCATATATCCTACTTATGTTAACTGCCACTATCAACAAACAAAATTTCAGTTTGATTGCTGCAATAGATTCGTAGATATTGAGAACCGACTAAATATTTCAAATGGTCGCCATATTGGATTTTATTTATGAAGGTCCTAGAGGTATGTACTGTTACATGAAGATTATTGTGTACATGTAGCAATCAAACTTCAATCGCATGATTAGGACACAAGAAGTAACAACGAGATTTTAAAATTTCGCACAGCTGCCATCTTGTGATTATGGAAACAATTGACATAAATTAGATGCCAGTGGATTAACATTCGTATAAGGATTTACTGTACCAAGTTTCACTGCACCCGGATGGTTAAATTGCGAGAAACGTCCATGTGAATATTTATGGTTCGCGTCGCCGCCATGTTGGATTTGTGATCACCAGGTTATTTGAAGTCCTATAGGTGAACTTAAGTTCATAGCCCCTATTGTAACATTTGTAATGAGTCCTTAAACGTGGTGTTAACTATTGCGGTTCAATTTAAACAAACATACATAATAATATATAAATACACTGTGGTGTGGACTTACCTTTGATAGTTTAATAGGATATAATAAGTTGTTGAGCGCCAGATTCCTATTTAAGATAGAGAATCGAAATTTATAAAATATATCCTCGGCAGTCAGCAGTAGAGTCGAGACCACTTACCCGGGCCGTAGTGTAACTTAGTTGACTAACCATTCAGTATTTATTTATAAGGAGTAGTTAATTTGCCTATAGTATTTACTAACCACTATGAAAGAAATAGGCATTACGTTAAAGGAAATGAATTTATTGACTCAAGAACAAAATACTAATAGATACAAAAAAGAATTTAATTTACCAACTGCGGTTTAATTATTTAAAAGAAAATGAACATTTAAAATGAATTGAAAATTAATTGAAGTTAAATTATAATAGAGACGATAGTTTTATTTAATTGTTTGCTCACCCAGTCGAAGATTCGTCATATTTAAGTAATGACCGATGATCTCAATGTTACGTCGCATATGTTTAAAAATGATGTGATATCTCAATTACTATGAAATATCCTCATTAAGTACGTTGCCATCTGTAGAAAGACTCTTGATCAGGGATATAACCCATTATGTACTAGTATAATCGGCAGGACATCGTTCAGTTTCGACTCTGTATGCTCAGTTCGATGCTATACCAGGAAGCCAGGTTATTGCTTCCTCCCTTCATTGAGAGCTATTGATGAATGGATGTCTTGTCGAGGGTGCAGGTACTAATAACTTCCTTGTCACGTGGTCTTCGACTGTCTCCCACCTCATAGTCAAGTCACCCCTTCTACCTGGGTCTTGTCCATTCATTGACGCGTACCTTGGCTCCAGTAGTGACGTATTGATTGCACCATACGTGAAATATAATGTTCCATTGCTTCTCGAAGGAACTAGATTGTGCGCACGTGATGGTTACTCATATTGGGTTTCTTAGCATCCCGAGACAATTACTCTTAGCCGTGGTGAAATAATACTGCGTCATTCTGGGGTTTTTAAGATCCCGGGACAATGGCTACCGGCCGTTGTGAAATTACTACTGCGACGTTCTGTTTGTGACGCATAGGGTTAGTCCATATCGCCCATCTTGTTGCAATTTATCATACTTCGTCTCTTTACAAATAAATGTTAATAAAAATCTAATTGAATATAATAATAAAAACCGCTTACAATTATCTATATATATAAAAATCAATCTTACGTGATAGTTTGTCTGTGGGTGTGTGTGTATGTCTCCTATGCATTCATATACCACTCAACCGATTGCGATGAAACTTGGGTGAGATGTTGAGTACACTCCAAGGATGGTTTCTGACTTAGGAAATCCATTTTACAATAGGTAGCGCACGCGTAGATTCAACAAATGAGCGACGATGCGCGAAGCATTTCAACAAAGTCCCGTATTTGTTCATATACCATTCGTCTGATAGCGATGAAACTTGGGTGAGATGTTGAGTACACTCAAAGGAAGGTTTCTGACTTAGTAAATCCATTTTACAATAGGTAGCGCACGCGTAGATTCAACAAATGAGCGACAATGCGCGAAGCATTTCAACAAAGTCCCGTATGTGTTCATATACCATTCGTCCGATTGCGATGAAACTTGGGTGAGATGTTGAGTACACTCCAAGGATGGTTTCTGACTTAGTAAATCCATTTTACAATAGGTAGCGCACGCGTAGATTCAACAAATGGGCGACGATGCGCGAAGCATTTCAACAAAATCCCGTATGTGTTCATATACCATTCGTCCGATTGCGATGAAACTTGGGTGAGATGTTGAGTACACTCCAATGATGGTTTCTGACTTAGTAAATCCATTTTACAATAGGTAGCGCACGCGTAGATTCAACAAATGAGCGACGATGCGCGAAGCATTTCCACAAAGTCCCGTATGTGTTCATATACCATTCGTCCGATTGCGATTAAACTTGGGTGAGATGTTGAGTACACTCCAAGGATGGTTTCTGACTTAGTAAATCCATTTTACAATAGGTAGCGCACGCGTAGATTCAACAAATGAGCGACGATGCGCGAAGCATTTCAACAAAGTCCCGTAAGTTTTCATATACCATTCGTCCGATAGCGATGAAACTTGGGTGAGATGTTGAGTACACTCCAAGGAAGGTTTCTGACTTAGTAAATCCATTTTACAATAGGTAGCGCACGCGTAGATTCAACAAATGAGCGACGATGCGCGAAGCATTTCAACAAAGTCCCGTATGTGTTCATATACCATTCGTCCGATTGCGATGAAACTTGGGTGAGATGTTGAGTACACTCCAAGGAAGGTTTCTGACTTAGTAAATCCATTTTACAATAGGTAGCGCACGCGTAGATTCTACAAATGAGCACCGATGCGCGAAGCATTTCAACAAAGTCCCGTATGCATTCATATACCATTCGTCCGATAGCGATGAAACTTGGGTGAGATGTTGAGTACACTCCAAGGAAGGTTTCTGACTTAGTAAATCCATTTTACAATAGGTAGCGCACGCGTAGAATCTACAAATGAGCGACGATGCGCGAAGCATTTCAACAAAGTCCCGAATGCATTCATATACCATTCGTCCGATAGCTATGAAACTTGCGTAAAATGTTGTGTACACTGCAGGGAATTTTCTGGCTTAGTACATCCACTTTACAATAGGCAGCGCACGATTAGATTCAACAAATGAGCTACGACGCGCGAAGCATTTCAACAAAGTCACGTTTGCGTTCATATACCATTCGTCCGATAGCGATGAAACTGGGCTGAGATTTTGTGTGCACTCCAGGGAAGGTTTCTAGCTTAGTAAATCCCTTTAAAAATAGGTAGAGCACGAGTAGAATCAACAAATGAGCAACGGCGCGCGAAGCGTTTCAACAAAGTCCCATTTAATTTCATATACCATTCATCCGATAGCGATGAAACTTGGGTGAGATGCTGTGTACACTCCAGGGAAGGTTTCTGGCTTAGTACATACATTTTACAATAGGTAGCGCACCAGTAGATTCAACAAATGAGCGATGACACGCGAAGCGTTTCAAAAAAGTCCCGTATAAAGTCATATACCAATCGTCTGATAGTGATAAATGTTTGGTGAATTGTTGTGTACACTCCAGGAAAGGGTTCTGGCTAAGTAAATCCATTTTCCAGTACGAAGCGCACGTTTATGTTCAACAAATGAGTGACTACGCGCGAAGCGTTTCGACAACGTCCCGTATACGTTCACATACCATTCATCCGATTGCGATGAAACTTGGGTGAGATGTTGTGTACACTCCAGGGAAGGTTTCTGGCTGAGTACATCCATATTACAATATGTAGCGCAAGAGTAGAATCAACAAATAAGCGACGATACGCGAAGCGTTTCAACCAAGTCCCGTATGCATACATGTACCATTCGTCCGTACCTATGAAACTTGGGTGAGATGTTGTGTACACGTCATGGAAAATTTCTGGCTTAGTAAATCCCCTATACAATATGCAGCGCACAAGTTGATTCAACAAATGAGGGACGACGCGCGAAGCGTTTCAACAAAGTCCCGTATACGATCATATACCATTCTGCCGTTAGCGGTGAAACTTGGGTGAAATATGGTTGACACTCCAAGGAAGGTTTCTGGCTTAGTAAATACATTTCACAGTAGGTAGCACACGAGTAGATTCGACAAATGAACGACGATAGCGATGAAACTTGGGTGAGATGTTGTGGACACTTACGTGACGGTTTCTAACTTAGTAAATACATTTTACAGTAGGTAGCGCACGAGTAGATTCAACAAATGAGTGACGGAGTGCGAATCGTTTAAACAAAATCAGGTATGCGTTCATATACTATTCATCCGATTGCGATGAAACATTGATCAGTTATTTTTTACCCGCCAGGGAAGGGGACTTAGTAAATCCATTTCACAATAAGTAGCGCAAGAGTAGATGCAACAAATGGGTGACGACGCGCGAAGCGTTTCAACAAAATTCCCTATTGGTTCATATAACATTCTTCGATTGCGATGAAACCTTGATGAGTTATTGTGTACACGCCAGGGAAGGGCTTCGACTTAGTAATACATTTCTCAATAGGTAGCGCACGAGTAGATTCAACAAATGAGTGACAGCACACGAATCGTTTAAACAAAAACCCCTATACGTGCATATACCATTCATCCGATTGCGATGAATCATTGATGAGTCATTGTGTACACGCCAGGGAAGGGTTTCGACTTAGTAAATCCATTTCACAATAGGTAGCGTACGATTAGATTCAACAAATGAGTGACAGCGATGAAACTTTTTGAAAGTTGTTGTGCACGCTCCCACGAATGGTTCTAAATTAGAAAATCTATTTTATGATAGCTTAGAGGCAGTTAACATGTTGTGTATCCAAAAGCACTTCAAGAAACAGAATTTCAACGCCAACACTTTCTTTGATTGGCATTGCAATGCATGCCGGGTACAGCTTGTCTGATATAAAAATCATCTCATGGATGTACTAATTAATAATAATAATAACATGATAAATGAATAACCCTTTAAATATAACACCTATGGGATCGAATCGTTACAATCGCCCCTAAGATAAATAATTTAAATGACATTTAACATTATTTCTCTTACCACATCCAACATAAAAAAAACTATAAATTTAAATATTATAACCCCCAAAAAGACAACATACAATATACTCTTCATCAATACACAAAAATATACAAGAAAGATATTCTTCACAAAAATTCACATTTTAACTTTCATTTATCTCATTCTTCCAAATGTTCATAATGTCCATTCTTCTTTATATTTATGCTGTAAAAAATGTACATAAATGCCCTTCACTTTTAATTTTGACATTTATGTCAACGCTGCACTCGTTTATAATGGTGGTGATTGTATGCTTGACATACAATTTTGGTTTCTTATCTAGTGAACGTAGTTTTCGTCAGTCTGGTGTAGAATTACATTGTTGTCGTACCAGCTGATTAACACTTTAAAACTATCATAGCACACGATATGCAAACAACACAATATTCCTTTCGTCTCTATAAAGGGATTACTCAAATGCAGTAAAATTTCAATAATTGAAGAAAAAAAATAACTTAGCAAGATACCTAAGGCAATTCCAATTTCAGTGCATATGTCATACATGTAAATATTTCCCCAAATACATAATGACATCGAAATACCTTAAAGCAGTTATTAAACAGTTCACTTAAATATCCAAGTTACTACTCACCTGCCTTCGTGGCTTAATTCTTTCTTATGCCACGGCCGCCTCCTTCCAAATTAATACTTCCTAAGTCTCCACGACTTCTTAACTTCTCATAAAACCATAATTCCTATTTACTACTTCTCGAAAACAATAACTTGAATTTTCAAAATCACAAATAAACATAAAATCTGACTTCTCGTTCATCTTATAAAATTTAACTTAGCGTCAAGATAGCTTTACTGTATCGTCATTCCTTACTTACCATAACATAATGATTAAGACTTGGACAAAATACTACTCAATACCTGAATTACGTATATCACTAAACTTTTTCACAAAAACACATGACAAACTCCTCGGAATAAATATTTCGTTCCACAAAATATTAATGCTCTTATACTTTGAACTTAGTCTATTCATGATTTGACTTTTTGCTGAATACCTAAAAAAAACATAGTTTTCTCTCAAAACTCTTAATTAAGTCCAACAGACATCACTTCCTACTTGTTCTGACCGCCTGGAGTATAGCTTACTCCTACTACACCAGAATCTCTCAGAATTCTCACCAACTCATCGTGACATCACACGTCACATACAAAAAAAAACTCCTCTATTCGTGGTATAATCCCACATCTTCTTACTGTTACAGGTCACCTCTTACTGACCAATAACACACTAAATTTCAGCTAAAAAAATCTTACATGCTTCGACTAATTCCTTGGAATAATAACATCACACTTTGTTTTCCTAACTATTGTCTTCCTAAAATAATGACAGTGTTCCAGTTGACAGTCAATAACACCGACACTCCTAATTGGCAAATATTCTCCCATAATCACTTCATAAAGCAAGTTCTGAGTTCTAACACAGTTAAGATACTCTCTACTCTACCAAATTAAATGCGTAAATTACACCTGCCTTTAATTGAAACTTCATTATTACCCCTTAGGTATACTCACCTTACATTACTAACTTATTCTTATCTTCAAAATATTAAACTTCTCTTTACTAACTCCGTATGACATAAATAAAACTTAATTTCTCGTCTACTAAAAAAATGATTTACTTTTAAAATCCTCAAAACTTCGAATTATAATAAATTCCTTTTTATATTAGTAAATATTATGTCAACCTTTTAATTATAATTATTATCTTTACTTTTACCTGTGTAGGACAACAATCTACCACATAATTAATTCGTTATTATTCATCAGTAACTTTTACTAAAAGTGGTTTAGCTTGATAACAAGCCTTGTAATATCTTTAAAACGTGCGTAACTGTAACTAAAACTTGGACCATATTACCTTTGTAATCTCTTATTACCTTGTGTGCATACATCCATATATACTTAAAAAAAACTCCCGACATTAACTTCACGTAGTCCCTGAGACACCATAAAAAATCTCATTGCTCAACGGAATATACCTCGCTGACCTACTTCATCCTCCAAAAACTTCGTAAAACTCCATTTGGCATCTTACCAAAACTTCCTCCATTATAACTCTATTTGGCATCTTACCAAAAACTTAAAACCACATTGCTCAACGGCATATACCTCGCTGACCTACTTCATCCTCCAAAAACTTCTTAAAACTCCATTTGGCATCTTACCTAAACTTCCTCCATTATAACTCCATTTGGCATCTTACCAAAAACTTAAAACCACATTGCTCAACGGCATTATACCTTCGTTGGCCTACTTCTTCAAACTCACGTCCATTTACGTGAAAATACACACATACACACACACATATCTGTCACCAAGTAAGTCACCAGATGTCCTAATTAGTTACTACTTCCTTATTTCAACCCGATGTTGGTTAATTCATACAACGCATTACCATTAACAATTCTAAACCACTTATAAATTTCTCAAAATATATCCATTGATAACCTCGCTGTCCTCAACTGAAACTTCTTTATTAAATCAATACTTAATTCTTCAACTCACTAGTTTTATTACCACTGTATCATCTTATCTTCACTCACTTTTGAATTAAATCTTTATTACCATTATATTCATAATTATGGTTGCCATAATAATTATTACTACTTTCTTTCGATTACTTACCTATGTAATAACCTTCCTACTTTTTTAAATTTAATCCTCACTTCCTCCAACTTACCTGCAGTTTAAGGACCCACATTCAACTTACCTGAATTGCTCAATAGCACGACAACCTTTGTCTTCCAAATTAAATGATTTTAGTCAATCTAAATCAATAAGCGTAGGCACTACGCGCCCTTAACCATCCTAACTTCACGACTGAATTAAAATTACACACAGCAGGTTTCTTATCTACCTCTGTTAAATCCTATAAAACTTCTTTACTTAATATTTAAGTCATACGGAACAGTAACTATCGGTAATATAAATTTACATAACTACGTTCACTGGCATTTCACAGTTCTTACCACATTCATTTTCAATTCTATCTTTATCTAGGATTCCATTTTCCTCTTTTCTTATAACATTACTTTCTACCTCTTTCGGACTACACTCATCAACAGTAACATTATACTTCGGCTTTCCCCCTCTCAAATCTCCAAGTCTAGCTAATTCAGTACGACACTGCACGTCATATGCTTTCTTTCTCTCTCTCATCCTGATTTCTTTCTCCTCTAGCAACTTAATTCTCTTCTCTGTCATTTTACTTCCTAAATATCTACCTACATGTCTTCCCTTCACTTCTCCATTACTATCACTTAATGCTCTCTTTAGCCGTGGACTATTGCTTCTGCTCTTATCTATCTCTCTCCTCCTCTTAACCTGTTTACTAATTATGTTCTTCTGACTATGACTTAACGCACGCTTCTCTGCCACTAATAATTTCACATTAATTTCCGCTACACCATCATTAAATTCTTCCCTAGTCAACATATCCTCTTCACATAAGATTTTCTGCATCTTAATCTCTTGAGTGCTTAGTACTTTCTTTATCTTACCTACTTCTATCCCTATCTTTTCTTTCATCTTCTCTTCTTTTTCACTACGTTCTATAGTCTCTTCTATAGCTGTCCTGCTTTCATCTATCATCTCCGCTGATTGCTGTTCCTTACCTAAGCTACTTTCATCTATGTCTAGCATCTCTACCAACTCTACTATGTTTTCTCCTATTATATCCGCTAATTGCTGTTCATCACCTATAATTTCTTCTACAGCTATCCTGCTTTCATCTAAAATCTCCTCTGACTCTAATCTGCTTTCACCTACAATCTCCTCCAACTCTACTATGCTTTCTTCTACTATCTCCTTTGACTCTACTCTACTTTCACCTACAATCTCCTCCAACTCTACTACCTGCCTAGTTTCCGCTTCTACCAATTTGCTAAAACTTTCACATTGAATTGCTATTTTATCTTCAATCACAGTTACTATTCTTTCCTGAATCCTACTTTCTGCTGCTTCTAATTTCTTATCTACTGTCTTAATAATATCTTTAGCCTTCATCTCTACCTCCTCCTTAATTTCACCTCTGATTTCCTGTTTCACCCCCTGAATACTCTCCTGCAGCATATCATACTTCATACTTAATTCTCTATTCATCGTTTCCACAATATCTAGTTTTACATTATTCTCTTCCAATTTTTGATTTATTTTACTCATATCCTCTCTCATCTCTTGATTACTCTTATCTAATTTCTCACCTAAATCTCTACTCAATTCCTTCCTACTTTCCAAATTATCTTTCTTACTCTCTTCCATATTTTGATTTAGCCTACCCATATCTTTATCTAATTTCTCAAATTTATCATTGAATTCCTTCCTACTTTCCCTACTATTTCTATTCATCTCCCTCAAGATATCAGCTAATGAAATTTCATGGACCTCTAAGGACTTCTGTTTCTCCTGACTACCACTGGTCTCAGGATGTACCTCTGTATTCGTCTCAAGATTTTCCTCTGAATTCGTGTCAGGGTTAACCTCAGGATTATTTTCAGGATTACTCTCAGTATTTACCTCCGACATCTTGGTATTATTCTCTACGCTTTCAACATCGCTACTGCTATCAACCTCCTTATAATTAACTTTCTCGACTTTATTCCTACTTCTCAACTGCCTCTTTTCCTCTTCCGACATCTCGAAGTACACTGTATAACAATTGCCCTTCCAAAATTTCACTTCACTTCACTGTCCCCCAAAAGCACTGACAATTTGCACTGAAATTATACACTCCTCTCCTAAATACCGAATGGTTTTCGTGTCCTACTTTGTGGCGCCAAATGTAATATTTTTAATGAGTCCTTAAACGTGGTGTTAACTATTGCGGTTCAATTTAAACAAACATACATAATAATATATAAATACACTGTGGTGTGGACTTACCTTTGATAGTTTAATAGGATATAATAAGTTGTTGAGCGCCAGATTCCTATTTAAGATAGAGAATCGAAATTTATAAAATATATCCTCGGCAGTCAGCAGTAGAGTCGAGACCACTTACCCGGGCCGTAGTGTAACTTAGTTGACTAACCATTCAGTATTTATTTATAAGGAATAGTTAATTTGCCTATAGTATTTACTAACCACTATGAAAGAAATAGGCATTACGTTAAAGGAAATGAATTTATTGACTCAAGAACAAAATACTAATAGTTACAAAAAAGAATTTAATTTACCAACTGCGGTTTAATTATTTAAAAGAAAATGAACATTTAAAATGAATTGAAAATTAATTGAAGTTAAATTATAATAGAGACGATAGTTTTATTTAATTGTTTGCTCACCCAGTCGAAGATTCGTCATATTTAAGTAATGACCGATGATCTCAATGTTACGTCGCATATGTTTAAAAATGATGTGATATCTCAGTTACTATGAAATATCCTCATTAAGTACGTTGCCATCTGTAGAAAGACTCTTGATCAGGGATATAACCCATTATGTACTAGTATAATCGGCAGGACATCGTTCAGTTTCGACTCTGTATGCTCAGTTCGATGCTATACCAGGAAGCCAGGTTATTGCTTCCTCCCTTCATTGAGAGCTATTGATGAATGGATGTCTTGTCGAGGGTGCAGGTACTAATAACTTCCTTGTCACGTGGTCTTCGACTGTCTCCCACCTCATAGTCAAGTCACCCCTTCTACCTGGGTCTTGTCCATTCATTGACGCGTACCTTGGCTCCAGTAGTGACGTATTGATTGCACCATACGTGAAATATAATGTTCCATTGCTTCTCGAAGGAACTAGATTGTGCGCACGTGATGGTTACTCATATTGGGTTTCTTAGCATCCCGAGACAATTACTCTTAGCCGTGGTGAAATAATACTGCGTCATTCTGGGGTTTTTAAGATCCCGGGACAATGGCTACCGGCCGTTGTGAAATTACTACTGCGACGTTCTGTTTGTGACGCATAGGGTTAGTCCATATCGCCCATCTTGTTGCAATTTATCATACTTCGTCTCTTTACAAATAAATGTTAATAAAAATCTAATTGAATATAATAATAAATACCGCTTACAATTATCTGATATAAAAATCATCTCATGGATGTACTAATTAATAATAATAATAACATGATAAATGAATAACCCTTTAAATATAACACCTATGGGATCGAATCGTTACACTATGAACATTAAAAATTCAGTTTGATTGCTATAATAGATTCATAGATATTCAGAGCCGTCTAAATACTGTATTTCGGATGGTCGCCATGTTGAATTGTTAAATGTATAGGCCATAGAGTCATGTACCATTAAAGGAAAGTTATTGCGTAGGTTCATTATTCAAACTTTCACTTCGATCGCATGATTACGACACGAGAAAAAAAATTAAATTTCGCACAGCCGCCATCTTGAGGTTATGTAAACAATTGAACTAAATTTGATACCAGTGCATTACAATGTGTATAAACATTTCCTGTACCAGATTTCATTGCGTTTGGAACATGAAATCGCGAGAAAGGACTATTTAAAATTTTCAAATTCGCTTGACCGCTATGTTCGTTTTGTAGTTAACCGGTTTTTGAAAGTCTTATAGATGAATTTCCATTAGTGCCTTTTATCTTCGTACAAAATTTCAGGGTGATACCGTCATTAGTTTCAGAGATATAGAATGCCGGTTAAATATTTCGCACATCCGCCATCTTGTGGTTATGTGAACAATTGATCGAAGTTAGATGTCGGTTCATTACAATGTGTATAAACATATACTGTACCAAGTTTTATTGCATTTGGTAGGTTAAATCGCGAGAAACGTCTATTTAAAAGTCGCAAATTCGCGCGGCCGCCATGTTGGTTTTGTAGTTACCAGTTTTTCAAAAGTTACATAGGTGAAGTTCTAGTAGTTCCCTTTATCCCCGTAAAATATTCCAGGGTGATATTCGGAATAGTTTCGGAGATATTGAATGCTGGTGAAATATTTCGCTCAGCCGCCATGTTGGATTAGTGAGACGTAACAAAATTTGAGGGGCTCGGTCGGGGTCGCACGGAATAGTGCTATGAACTTACCGAGTTTCATTGAAATCGCTCCAGCTGTTTAGAATTTATTAGGGGGACACGCACACACATCTCACACACACACACACACACACACGCACACACACACGGACAAAAGGTGATCTCATAAGCCTATTTTTTTCAAAATTGAAAATAGGTTAAAAATGTCGATTTATAAGTTTGGTGTTTTACAAGATAGAATTGGTTTTCTTTGATTCACCAATTTACCCATGACTAGAATTGCGTATATTGCGAGAATGTATCAGACGTATTGTTGATACTCAATCACAAATGGAACTTACAAACATTTCAACACTGGAGAAGAAAGCACTGCAGATTTTCCACGTTCTGGAAACCTAAACTATGGGATATTCAGAATACGCGCAATTTTGGAAGAAAATCCGCAAAGAAGTACTCGCAGGCTATCAGAAGAACTTTCTGCATCAAAAGATACCATACATCGCCTGATTCAAATATTTGAAAAATCAAACAGAAGTTGTAGATCTGTATCTCAAGAATTGACCCCTGAACAGGCTCAACGTAGAGTGATTATCTGTCGACAGCTTATCGGTAACCCTGTAAGGACCACAAATAGCCTTTTATTTTTAGCCTACTTTTCACATTTTGCAAAAATGAGGAAAAAGTAGACTTATGAGATCGGGCAAATGTGTGTCTGTCTGTCTGTCTGTCTGTCTGTCTGTCTGTCCGTCTGTCTGTCTGTCTGTCCTTCTGTCTGTCTGTCTGGCTGTGTGTGTGTCCCCCCCCCCCCTATCAACTCCTAAACGGCTGCAGCAATCGAAACAAAATTTGGTAGGAGTAAAGATCTACACCTGAATATCTCACGGCCATATTTGAAAATGATGTCAGTGCTACCAACTGCTAAAAAATCGCAATTGAAATTTGAGCTCCATGTTGGATATCTTCGAAAGTATGAATGGGAGCTAATTCAAAATTGGCACACGTACAGATCATAATATTTCAGTTTAATTTCCAGGAGGCCAAACATGGCAGTGTTGCCAAAATGATTATAAGCCTCCTGATATGTTCAATTTTTAAATGCATATAACTTCTACACTATCAAGTGGAATTCAACCAAATTTCGTATGTTGTATGTGTACATAACCAGATATGACTGAGCGTATTCTTAAGACCTACCAGGGCTGCCAACTGTTAATAAATGCTCCTAATTTATTTTATCCAAATACCAATATATCAGAAAGTATGCAAGCCGACAGCTTTAAACTATGCACACGTATAGTACCTGACATTCTATATTAATTTGGAGTAACTTATATACGTCAGTGCTACCAACATGATTCTAAGCCTGCTGACAGGACCAACTTTAAATACATGCAACTTCCATACTATCATTTGGATTTCAACCAAATTTAGTATGTGTTATGTGTACCATAACAGATATGACTATGCGTATTCTAAGGAGCAACCAGGGCTGCCAACTGTTAATATGTGCTGTCCCTATTTTTGTTACCCTAATATCAATATATCAGAAAGTATGCAAGCCAATAGCTCTAAAATTTGCACACGTATAGTACCTGGCATTCTAGACGAATTTGGAGTAACTAATATACGTCAGTGCTGCCAACATGATTCTAAGCCTGCTGATAGGTCCAATTTTAAAATGCATGTAACTTCTATACTAACTAATGGATTACATTCAAAATTGGCACAACAATAGATCATATTATTTCAGATTATTTCTGACCAATACATGCATGACATTGTTGCCAACATGATTTTACGCGCGCTGTTAGATCCAATGTTTAACTGCATGTAACGTCGATGCGATTCATTGGACTTCAACCAAATTTTGTATTTTGTACCTTAAGAGATGGAACTAAGAATATATTCAGTCATCAGGGCTGCCAACTGTAGTGCTCTATTAGGATACATTATGCCAGGTATACAGTATTTCGAACTAATTGGAAATTTCGATATTAGCAACTTAATTTCGTCATTATTCTAGATAGGTTCATATTCTGTAGAATAATCATTGGCATGAAAAGTAGGCTGTATAGTTCTTAACGGAACTTCTTGTTAAGTATTGTAAAGAGCTATTTAAGTACTGTGTTGTCGCTATAGAAACGTTGTTAAAAAAGATGATTTTATACAGAAAAAAAGTAAAAACTAGCATTCGCCCGCGAATATTCTAGTTGTAAAGAGTACACTCAGCAAAATCTCAATCATGAATGCTATGACTGATTTATCCTTGGTATGAATAATCACACATTATCATTCAGCTACTGGTGCAGTGGTTAGGGGTTTGTCATTCCTTCATAGGTATATTAGAGCGAAGTTAGTTTTCTGGGAATATCACTGACACTGTTAATTTAAGGGCCTTTAAATGTGGTTTTCGAAGACCCTTTATAGTCGGGTGAAGAAGACCTTTCGTGAAAATTGCGTGAAAAAATTCTAGAGTGCCCCTTGACCCCCTTGAATTTTACAGCTTAATTTGGTTCAGTGATAACCTTATAACCGTCTGGAACCTTTCACAGTAATGTAATAATTGGAATTGCATTGCGTCTTACAGAAATAAATGGACCTGTGAGATTCTGTTACCATGGTTACCGTGTTGCATTCTTTCATTATTCCACTGTAAATATACATGTTTTAAGGGACTTATTTAATTGTGAGGCATTTAAAGAGTAAGTGAGTGCGTTTCGCTTACGCATTGGGTTATGCTGATCCTGTAGGTTGGTGTTAATGGGACCTTAGCAGAGTAATATAGGGAGGGATAATATCATATGGCCTCGGGTGCCGGATGCAAGCTTTGTTATTTGACACCCAGAGGCAGCTTGCATGTCGAATTTTGTTGTTCCTTGAAGCACTATGAAAGTCAAGGAGGTTAGATATCTAAGCTCCTTGATACTATAGCGCTTTCTAGTAGAGAAATGACGAACTTTGTGTTGGCGGAAACTCCCGAGATTAATTTTGCCATTATGAACATGGCCTACTGAATTCAATGGGTTATTTAACATGCCAACAACGTATGACATGCGTGCTGTGATTTTGCCGCCTTTTAAAAATCACTTACCACGGCCAGGAGGTAATCTGCTAGCTTCGGGTCAGAAATCCGACATGATAACCACTCACCCACCGTGGGAAGCTACCGAAAATAAAAAAGGTGTTTATGATATAAAAGAAACTGTGTCGACGGTTAAAACCTTATGGTTGTTATAGTCACATGTGATAAACAAGATGTTCAGTAAAGAACATAAAGCCTACTTTCTACTAAATGCATGGGTATTGTTATAACTCTTTGTCCTTTTCAAGGGGTAATTGAATGTTGGTTGTAGTAGCTTGTTGAAATACAACGTGTTATACGGATATTAAACATGAATAAGATGTGCCCTTAGCTAGAGCTACCTCAGTACAAAATATCATTCAATTCGGTTTCACCGTGTTTGAATTGATTTGGTGAATCGATTTGCACACATACATGGCCGCTATCTGCACACTATTGGGCTGATGACCTTGTAGTTCAGTCAAAATATGCTTCCCACAAAATGGTATGTTGTTGCAATATTTGGTAGACATCAAATAATTAGATTGGTCGTAATTTGAGTTAAGCTTTTAACATTTGGGTGGCCGCCATTACGTTTCCGTCAAGATGGCGAGGATATAAAGCATGACAATGAGTTGCCTTTTGCAGGTGCTACCTCTATACCAAATTTCGTTAAATTCGGTTTCACCGTGTTTGAATTGATAGGTGGAATCGATTTTCACACATACATGGCCGCTATCTGCAAATTATTCAGCTGATGACCTTGTTGTTTGGTCAAAGATGCTTCCCACATAAAGGTATCTTGTTGCGAAATTTAGTAGAGATCAGATGATTAGGTTGGTCGTAATTTGATTTAAGCTTTTAACATTTGGGTGGCCGCCATTACGTTATCGTCAATATGGCGGGAATATAAAACATGACACTGAGGTGCCCTTTGCTAGTGCTACCTCTGTACCAAATTTCGTTCAATTCGGTTTCACCATGTTTGAATTGATAGCGAGAATCGATTGCACGCAAATATGGCCGCCATCTGCAAACTATTGGGCTGATGACCTTGTAGTTTAGTCAGAAGGCACTCGCCAAATGTTGTTGCAATATTTGGTAGACATCAAATAATTAGATTGGTCGTAATTTGAGTTAAGCTTTTAACATTTGGGTGGCCACCATTACGTTTCCGTCAAGATGGCGAGGATATAAAGCATGACAATGAGTTGCCTTTTGCAAGTGCTACCTCTATACCAAATTTCGTTAAATTCGGTTTCACCGTGTTTGAATTGATAGGTGGAATCGATTTGCACACATACATGGCCGCTATCTGCAAATTATTCAGCTGATGACCTTGTTGTTTGGTCAAAGATGTTTCCCACATAAAGGTATCTTGTTGCGAAATTTAGTAGAGATCAGATGATTAGGTTGGTCGTAATTTGATTTAAGCTTTTAACATTTGTGTGGCCGCCATTACGTTATCGTCAATATGGCGGGAATATAAAACATGACACTGAGGTGCCCTTTGCTAGTGCTACCTCTGTACCAAATTTCGTTCAATTCGGTTTCACCGTGTTTGAATTGATAGGGAGAATCGATTGCACGCAAATATGGCCACCATCTGCAAACTATTGGGCTGATGACCTTGTAGTTTAGTCAGAAGGCACTCGCCAAATGTTGTTGCAAAATTTGGTAGAGATCGGATGATTAGGTTAGTCGCAATTTGATTTAAGCTTTGAACATTTGGGGGGCCGCCATTACTTTTCCGTCAAGATGGCGGCGATATAAATCATGACACTAAGGTGCCCTTCGATAGTGCTACGTCTGTACTAAATTTCGTTCAATTCGGTTTTACCGTGTTCGAGTTGATAGGAGGGACAAACATTCAGAGTACACACACTCACACACCCACAGACTCACACACACAGACAGACACACCATTTTTCGCCCTGTGTTGATCTCATAAGTCTACTTTCATTTTTTGCAAAAATCGAAAGTAGGCTAAAATGGGTTTATTACCGCAATGCGGACGCCTTGAAGCAGTGGCTCAGTCTCCGTCAACAGCCACCGCCACTGTTGGGATCACTATAATACCACATGCATCCAAGTACATGTGACTTATGACCACAATGTTCCAAGGTTCTAAATGAATCAGCAACATAATTAACTATTTATATCTCAATAACCTTTGTTTTTTGCCACGTTCTACTGAAACGAGGTACAGTACTAGAATTAGTCGTATGCTTAGTGTGGCGGGAATTAAATTTATAGCAGGAGCTGCTGGACAGGCCGTTAAATCTTCAGACTGTGTGTTTTATGTTTTACACACGCGCGTGCACACATGTCGCCAGCGCCCTCCCAAGTTGACACACTCGGGCTGTAACTGCACTTCAAAGCTTGTTCTCTGACAACTAAACGACGAATCGCCGAGTTAATGCACGGTCTATCCACATACACCACGAGCAGATTACATCCCAACTTGAGGCTGTTTCCACCAACTCTTTACTAACGATTTGTTAGTTAATTCATATTTTACTTACATACGAGAGTTAATGGTAGCCTCCGTGGCTTAGGCGGCAGCACGCCGGCCTCTCACCGCTGGGTCCGTGGTTCAAATCCTGGTCACTCCATGTGACATCTGTGCTGGACAAAACGGAGGCAGACAGGTTTTTCTCCGGGTACACCGGTTTTCCCTGTCAAAATATAATTTCAGCAACACTCTCCACTATCATTTCATGTCATCTGTCATTCATTTAATCGTTGCCCCAGAGGAGTGCGACAGGCCTCGGCACAGCCGGCACAGTTCATATCCTCGCCGCTGACCCGGTCGGAGACTGGAAGCAGGCTGTGGATTTCCATTTTCACGAGAGTTAATGCATGGTTACCATCGATGCACTTCACGAGGCCATTGCACAGTGGGTCAAAATCGAAATCTAGGGGGACCAAATTATTTTTACGTTTTAATCGTGAATTTAGAGTGAAAGCAAGGTATATAATTTGTTTACTTCATAATAAACATAAGTTAAGACCTTTTTAAGCTACTTCCACACATGCAAGAAATTGTCTATGACTAGGAGTTGGATAGAGCATTCAGTTATCTCTTCAGAACAATTTTCTACCCCTAATTTACTTTTAACGAAGTCACAAAGTTTCACTTTTGACATAAACGTCGAACCCAGTGCTTCAAACGTGTGAGAACTGGTTGCGAGGCATCTTCTAAAACGTAAAATAACTATGTAAGTTGCATAAAGATGCAAAAAATCTTATAACAGGCGTAAACAACAAGACTTTATCTACATTTTAACATTAAGTAGAAAGTGACGCAGAGTGACGCGACTTACTAAAAATCTAAGTGAAAATAGAATTTTAAAAATAATAGGTAAATATTATATAATGCAAATATAGTTAAAATTACCTAACAATTACGCCAATTAATAACTGAAACACGTTACAAAGATCATACCTTCAGGTGCATGTTCCATCTTAAAGCATCACATTAACCACAAAGAGAATCAAACCACAGCCACTTACATTCGCCCTCCAATTCAGACTGTTCGAAGAGTGGTGACAGATTTACACTAAGATGCGTTTATATCCTAGAATAGTGAGCGGCAATAATATGAGAATGCTGTAGAAATAATACATTTTGATTTTTTAATTATGAAAATAAATAATTTGGTCTTCCTAGATTTCGATTATGACCCACTGTGCATTGGGATTCGTAATTACTTATACACGCTTTACGATTGTCGCGCATGCGTAGACTCGGTTTCACCCTGGAGAAACATGGCGGACAGATCAAGAAGCGTGTAGCACTGATCGTTGTTTGCGATGCTTCCCTTAGATCTTCTGGAACATAATTACGAAGGGCCTACGATATTGTTTTAAACTTTATTTTTTTCTACCCGAATCAAGTACATTACACATTAGTTGTTACGTCCACCTTCTCAACATAATCTCCTGATAGTTTTATACACTTTTACCATCGACACCACCGGCAACGACCAACTAGTACAGAAATTAGTTACCAGATGCCACCGCAGTCGGTTCTTTACGAGGAACGTAGGAACCTAAGAACGTTAGTCAGATGTTTAATCTATATATAATTTAGCTTCACACAGGTGTAATTAGTGGAAGGTTCTTTATAATGCCATAAATCTATGAATGGGACCGCCGGCTTTACTTCACCTGCGAAGGAAGGCATACTCAGGGATTTTTAACATTCTTAAAAAATCCGACGAATTCGGCCGGGTTTGAACCCGCGATCTTGGGCATTAAAAAATAGTGTAAGGTACGGCGAACAGTACGTATATTTGTAATTACCTGTATGTCTTTTGTTTTGCTAAATTAAACGGGGTAAACACTTTTCGATCGGCGGCTTCGGTGGCGTAGTCGGTAGCATGCTGAGCTTCTATGCCCAAGATCGCGGGTTCAAATCCGGCCGAAGTCGTCGGATTTTTAAGAGCGTTAAAAATCCCTCAGTATGCCTTCCTTCGGAGGGGAATTAAAGCCGGCGGCCCCATGTCATAGATTATGGCATGTTAAAGAACCTTCCACTAATTACACCTGTGTGAAGCTAAATTGTATAGGTTAAGAATATAAACAACTCTCTTAAGTTCCTACGTTCTTTGCCAAGAGCCGACTGCGGTGGCGTCTGGTAGCTAAGTTCTGAACTAGTAGTCGTTGACGGTGGCGTTCGGCGGCAAAAGTAGGAACTATTTGAAAAATTCAAAAGTCTGCAGTCCTTACTTGAATTAAAAACAGATAATAATAATAATAATAATAAATAGCCTTACAAATCCCATAAGGGCTATGGACTCCTGCATTTTACAGGGAATTGCTCAGTTTTAACTCATCAGGTGAGCAAGTCCTGAGGAGCATTCGGGGTCATTCTTTCTGATTGGGCCTACTATATAGATGTGTAGCTGATTAAAAATTAAGTAAATTATATTGCGCTGGTATAACATTCGCTACAACAATCTGTTATATAGAAACATATTCGTTCATTGAGTCTGGTGATATCGTTCTATGAGCTCTGTTCGCCGTGCAAATGACTTCCCGCAAGTGCTACAAGTGTATTCCTTCACTCCAGTATGAACAACGCTGTGCTTCTTTAGGTCACTGCTCTGTGAGAAGCCTTTAATGTACACCGGACATATGTACCGTTTTTGCTGCATGTGCACCGAACGGTGTCTTTCTAATAATTGATGCATTGTTTTATTGGTCACTGCATGTGAATTTCGCTAGGTCTTTCCACTCCTGCTTCATCTTTGCTGTTCTTGTCCATTGTTTTCCTCCCCAGATAACACACACTAATACAGTCATCACAATTAACACCGATTATCAGACAGATTCTACACACACCCAAAGTACACGGAGCTACATGACCGCGTTGTCGCAGCCCCTAAACTTAAGAACCAACCAACACTTTTCGATCCGTCCTCGTACGTACAAGTTATTTAAATGAAGCCATGTTGCATTGTTCTTCCACGAAACATGTAGGATCAGCCGGAAGAAGCAGGCGATCCGTGACGTAAAGTCTCATCCTAACAGGAACAGCGATGAAAATGTAATAAAGGATGCTATTATTAAAAGAATAACGGAGGATGAAGAAGAACTTCAAAGGAATGTAATATTAAAATGATATGGCTATAATAAGACTTCTAGAAAGCGAAATACTGCATAACGTGTACAATGCAGAATATTTGTAAGAACGGAAAGACAAAAATTTCCAAACGCTTCAGAACGCGAGAAATGAGGCCACCACTCTGGGGGAGATTGTTTACTTAAGAAGGGAAAATCACAAGACCATCTGCCCAGAATGACAACAAAGTGGGCTGGAGCAGTGGTCGTCAGACTCGTAAGGTAGAACTGAGAGGAGGTCGGTTCGATTCCAACCTCAGCAGTCCTAGAAAAGGTTTCCCGTTGTTTCCCTCTTCTACTCAGGGAAATGATTCATAAATTAAGGCTACGTCCGTCTCATTTCCATTCCTAGCTGCCAATTATCAATACACAACCAACTACAGACAACACAATTACACAGGTTATCAGACAAATTATATATTGGTTGGTTGGTCGGTTGGTTGGTTAGTTGGTTGGTTGGTTGCTCGGTTGGTCGGTTGGTCGGTTGATTAGTTGGTAGGGGGTTAGTTAGTTAGTTAGTTGGTCGGTTGATTAGTTGGTTGGTCGGTTGGTCGGTTGATTAGTTGGTTGGCCGGTTGGTCGGTTGATTAGTTGGTTGGTCGGTTGGTCGGTTGGTCGGTTGATTACTTGGTTGGTTGGTTGGTTGGTTAGTTGGTTGGTTGGTTAGTTGGTTGGTTGCTTAGTTGGTTGGTTGGTTGGTTGGTTAGTTGGTTGGTTAGTTGGTTGGTTAGTTGCTCGGTTGGTCGGTTGATTAGTTGGTAGGGGGTTAGTTAGTTAGTTAGTTGGTTGGTTGGTTTGTTGGTTGGTTGGTTGGTTGGTTGGTTAGTTGGTTGGTTGTTTGGTTGGTTAGTTGCTCGGTTGGTCGGTTGATTAGTTGGTAGGGGGTTAGTTAGTTAGTTAGTTGGTTGGTTGGTTAGTTGGTTGGTTGGTTGGTTGGTTAGTTGGTTGATTAGTTGGTTGGTTGGTTAGTTGGTTGGTTGGTTGGTTAGTTGGTTGATTAGTTGGTTGGTTGGTTAGTTGGTTGGTTGGTTGGTTGGTTGGTTAGTTGGTTGATTAGTTGGTTGGTTGGTTGGTTGGTTAGTTGGTTGGTTGGTTGGTTAGTTGGTTAGTTGGTTGGTTGGTTAGTTGGTTGGTTGGTTGGTCTGTTGATTAGTTGGTAGGGGGTTAGTTAGTTAGTTAGTTGGTTGGTTGGTTGGTTGGTTAGTTGGTTGGTTGGTTGGTTGGTTGGTTGGTTAGTTGGTTGGTTGGTTGGTCGGTTGGTCGGTTGGTCGGTTGGTCGGTTGATTAGTTGGTAGGGGGTTAGTTAGTTAGTTAGTTGGTTGGTTGGTTGGTTGGTTGGTTAGTTGGTTGGTTGGTTAGTTGGTTGGTTAGTTGCTCGGTTGGTCGGTTGATTAGTTGGTAGGGGGTTAGTTAGTTAGTTAGTTGGTTGGTTGGTTGGTTGGTTGGTTGGTTGGTTAGTTGGTTGATTGGTTAGTTGGTTGGTTGGTCGGTTGGTCGGTTGGTCGGTTGGTCGGTTGATTAGTTGGTAGGGGGTTAGTTAGTTAGTTGGTTGGTTGGTTGGTTGGTTGGTTAGTTGGTTGGTTGGTTGGTTGGTTAGTTGGTTGGTTAGTTGGTTGATTAGTTGGTTGGTTGGTTAGTTGGTTGGTTAGTTGGTTGGTTGGTTGGTTGGTTAGTTGGTTGGTTAGTTGGTTGGTTGGTTGGTTGGTTAGTTGGTTGGTTGGTTGGTTAGTTGGTTGGTTAGTTGGTTGGTTCGTTGGTTGGTTAGTTGGTTGGTTAGTTGGTTGGTTGGTTGGTTGGTTTGATGGTTGGTTGGTTAGTTGGTTGGTTAGTTGGTTGGTTGGTTGGTTGGTTGGTTAGTTGGTTGTTAGATGGTTGGTTAGTTGGTTGGTTAGTTGGTTGGTTGGTTGGTTGGTTAGTTGGTTGGTTGGTTGGTTAGTTGGTTGGTTAGTTGGTTGGTTAGTTGGTTGGTTAGTTGGTTGGTTAGTTGGTTGGTTGGTTGGTTAGTTGGTTGGTTGGTTGGTTAGTTGGTTGGTTGGTTGGTTGGTTGGTTAGTTGGTTGGTTGGTTGGTTGGTTGGTTAGTTGGTTGGTTAGTTGGTTGGTTAGTTGGTTGGTTAGTTGGTTGGTTAGTTGGTTGGTTAGTTGGTTGGTTAGTTGGTTGGTTGGTTAGTTGGTTGGTTAGTTGGTTGGTTAGTTGGTTGGTTAGTTGGTTGGTTGGTTGGTTGGTTAGTTGGTTGGTTAGTTGGTTGGTTGGTTGGTTGGTTAGTTGGTTGGTTGGTTGGTTAGTTGGTTGGTTAGTTGGTTGGTTAGTTGGTTGGTTAGTTGCTCGGTTGGTCGGTTGGTCGGTTGATTAGTTGGTTGGTTGGTTGGTTAGTTGGTTAGTTGGTTGGTTAGTTGGTTGGTTGGTTGGTCTGTTGATTAGTTGGTAGGGGGTTAGTTAGTTAGTTAGTTGGTTGGTTGGTTGGTTAGTTGGTTGGTTGGTTTATTTTTTACCTATTTTTAAATGTATCTATGTATATATTTACACCCAAGTGGGCTGGCTACCTGTGGCTTAATAACGACGATGTCCAAGCCCTTCTAATGGAGCAGTAACGACTAGTCATTTTTATGTTTCCTAAACTTCGCCTTTCTATTGTACACCGTTATAAGAATCCAATACGTCAGACGATCTGCTTTAAAACACATATATGTGTATCTATAAATATACATATCGGTGAGAGTGTGGGAGAGAGAACTGGCAGAAAGCGCTACCTGCTAGATTAAGGGAATGGAAGAACGATATTCGGTAGAATGGAATCTGGATCGACGAGCTTCAGAAAGCAATATTGTACAGCAAGATCTGTGCTCGACACGCGAGATGAAACTGTTAAAATATCTTCAAGTGGAACCCACGAAGATAGAGAAACCATTCGTAACTTGAATTGCGACACGCTCTCTCGACAGGTCGAGTGTTTTCTGAGTTGACTCGTAGATTCAGATCGAGTGTTAGTAAGAAACAAGAACAGCTCTGTACATGACATTTGTATTTCTCTTAGCCTACAACTGATAGCCAACCTTTCCAAATATATTCCAGACGAAAATGAAAATCCACAGCCTGCGTCCAGTCTCCGACCGGGTCAGGAATGGAATGAATGAAGCCCCCAGCTAGCGGCGAGGATATGAACTGTGCCGGCTGCCGAGGCCTGACGCACTCCCCTGGGGCAATGATTAAATGAATGACAGATGAAATGAAATGATAGTGGAGAGTGTTGCTGGAATGAAATTTTGACAGGGAAAACCGGAGTACCCGGAGAAAAACCTGTCTGCCTCCGTTTTGTCCAGCACAGATCTCACATGGAGTGACCGGGATTTGAACCACGGACCCAGCGGTGAGAGGCCGGCGTGCTGCCGCCTAAGCCACGGAGGCTATATTCCAGACTAAAATAAATTAAATTATTATTAATTCATTAATTTATTTAATTATTTTTATTTACTTATTTATTTATTTATTAACTAGGCGTGCCCCACAATGCAATGCCTCTTATTCGTTCTAAGTAGGTACACATATACAAAGCAGACACATAAACATGTACGGTACATTATAAAAGAAAGCAATGATGTTTTAGCCTTAGGCTTATGAGATCACCTTGTGTGTGTGTGTGTTCCCTAATGAAATATAAACGGCTGGACCAATTTCAATCAAATTCGGTGAGTTCGTTTATTGTCTGTCCCCGGCCGTGTCCTTCAAATTTTATTACGTCTGACCAATCCAACATGGCGGCCGAGTGAAATATTTGACCGCCATTCTATATCTCTGAAACTATTACTGATATCATCTTGAAATTTCGTACGGTGATATAGGGCTCTACTAGAAGTTCGCCTGTGTAATTTTCAGAAACCTGTTAAGTACAAAACGAACATGGTGGCCATGCGAAGTTGAAATATTTAAATAGACTTACTCTTGCGATTTAACCATCTGAGCACAGTGAAACTTGGTACAGGAAATGTTCATACACATTGTAATGTACTGACTTCTAATCTAGTTCAATTGTTTACACAACCTCAAGATGGCGGCTGTGCGAAATTTTAAAATTATTTTTTATTTCTTGTGTCCTAATTATGCGATCGAAGTCAACGTTTGAATAATGAACCTACGCAATAATTTTCATCTAATAGTAGATAACTCTATGGCATACATATTATATAAAAATCTAACATGGCGCCCATTCGAAATCTTTAGACGGTTGTCAATAGCTACCAGTCTATGACAGCAATCAAATTGAAATTTTGTATGTATGGGCTGTATAGTGCCAGGGGTTGACTTGATGTTCATAAAGGCTATAAACGTATGGGACTTTCAATAAACTGGTGAGCCCAAACCAACTTGGCGGCGACGCGAAATTTAAATATTCAAATGGACTTATCTAGCGATTTAACCATTCGAGCGCAGTGAAACTTGCTACGGAAAATGTTTATACACATTTTAATCCGCTTACATCTCAATCATTTCAATTTTTTATATAACCACAAGATGGCAGCTGTGCGAAATTCTAAAATCTTGTTTTTATTTCATGTGTCCTAGTCATGCGATTGAAGTTTGAATGATACAGCTACACAATAACCTCCATGTAATAGTACATAACTCTATGGCCTACAAATATAAAAATCCAACATGGCGACCATCCGAAATATTCAGACTGTTCTCTATATCTAAGAATCTATTACAGAAAGCAAACTGAAATTTTGTATTTTGATAGAAGCAATTAACATAATTGGGATATATGAAAATAGGCTATTTAGTTGTTCGCGGAACTACTTGTTGTGCATTAAATTGTATTTTAAGACGTTTATTCAACTGCGGTTGGTTGGTTGGTTCCTCAGTTTAGGGGCTGCAACAACGCGGTCATGTAGCCCCGTGCACTTTGGGTGTGTGTATAATCTGTCTGATAACCGGTGTTGATTGTGATGGCTGTATTAGTGTGTGTATCTGTTTTAGGTAGATTTCATTAGAAAGCTAACTATTGCAATGGGTCCCATGTTTCGACTTCCGGAAAATTTCGACATATCCTCGCGTTTCACATCCCCCAGACCCCAAAACCACCGTCAGTTCAAAAGTTTATATATAATTTAAGTATGTATATATATATATATATATATATATTGTTGTACCCCTAGGGTACGCTATACCATCCCTTAAGGAAAATACACAAATTTATAAAACTACAGACTTCGGATATAGATTCTAATAAGATACCACCTACAAAATTACAGATAACACACAAGTAGCAAACTCAGGAAGTCAGGTAGGCTCGGACCAAAGGTAACGACCTGAGAAAGGTATACGACACGGGAGGAATGCAGGAATCCGCAGACCGTGCACACCAAAGCTATAAGAGCCCCCCAAAGGTCAAGGGCCGGGTTCACTAATTACTCAGTCCTCTCAGTGCTACGACTTGCCATACCGCTGCTGTCTCCAGGTCGGGTAAGTGTCCTAGCGATCTACACAGTCTAACCACTACACTACACAATCCCCGCCCCTGTGCTTGGACTGTATTTTATTTATTATTAACCAATAGTCTGAACTGCTATTTCCTTTTAGGGCATCTCTCAATAGAGATACCCATTAAAACTCTATTTGACAGAAGCCACTGGTCTTACTCATTTATTTATTTAGTCCGTAGATTCCTACCCTAATAGATTCCACTTAGGTAGGACTTAGAAATAGCTTTAGTGTTTATTTGCTTAATCGCTACTCTTGATCTGCAAGTGTCCTTGATACGCGCTGACCACAGCTAGCTCGCTACTGCTCGCGTGCCTATAGCTCTCTGCAGACCGCGTGGCGCCGGTCTTGGCTTGCAATTTAATAGCTCTTACTAACTACCCCTTTACCTAGAACTACCCCGTTAAACAGCACCTTGGGGAGTTCTCCTGGCTGATCACTCAATCGATCTCCTTTAATAAGACAATCCCAACCTCTTACAAATTCGCCAAGCTACAACCCCAATTTAGATTAATGTCATCCCCTAGATTTAATATTTGTATTGGCATCCCTCTCGGATACCATACAAGTGGTGGAGGCAGGGGTACCGCGGCGTTGATTTAAAACAACGTCTAAGGAAATTCAAACAACGAACTTCCGCGGAAAAGATCCCTAAACCTCGTGTTAAGCCAAGCAAACGCCACCCAAAATTGGGAAATTTTTTTTGAGACATAGAAGTAGATAAAATCTTTATACCCAACCCAAGCCCGCCCCGCTAGGAGATAAATTTTAAACGCCACCCTTACCTAACAATATATAACTAATAGCCTTATGAATACGCCCTTACAGAAGGACATACCGCAAAGACCCATGCTCAAATTTAAAAAGACTAGTAAGGTCCACCGTGTGTTTAGAGATACAGCACACACCCTAGCCGCTGCTACCAAACCCCTACGCCCTAAAATCCTAGTTAAGAACCCTGACCTTATAACAGAAAATAACGTAGGCCAATTACTTGAGGAACTTGAGGACGCAGTTATACATATTAAACTTAAATACCCAAAAGCGATCAGACAACGTCCCAATACACGGGCACAGACACAGAACGCCCAACAGTTGCCCTCAGATAACGAGGATAGTGACGACTTAACCCCCACATTACCAGAAGCTTTGTTACAACACCTTAGTGACACACAACAGACCTATAACGGGTTGCAGGTCCTGCTACAACAGCTAGACGGAATTCCACACGATTCATCAAACGGGAAGTTAGTTGCAGACATAAACACCATTGCATCAACCCTAGGCGGACAAATTAACAAGGCGCTTTCCGCACTACAGGAGGTTAACATTATACACGACTTGTCACTAGATAACATCCAGGGCACTGAGCAATTTAATCCTCAGAACGCTCCACAATCCACCCCTAGCCATCCAGGTACTTCCCAGATCAGAAATACACATACTACACCAATTCAGATCCACCACCAGCCCCTGAGCCAAGTAAACAATAACGCTGAAGTAATAAACTGCAATTTGGAACCCCCAGTTGAGCGTAACCCCATATCCACCCCCGACACCTCCTACAGTGCAACCATGGCCATGCCTACAAAGTATCCCATGATACAGCCCAATAAATACCCTGGGGATAAACAGGACCCCGAGGAATATCTAAGAGCCTTCAATCGAACGGCTAAGATTAATGGTTGGACGGATGACGACAAGAAACGCCTCTTACCAGCCTACCTCACTAAATCGGCCCTCACATGGTATGAACTCCATGAGGCCACCTTGGCAGAGGCCACGTGGGAACAATTTTCAGCTGCCCTTATGATCACATTTCAGTTAACCCCTGATGAGGATGACTTATATGATAAAATCCGTGCTCATACACAAGGTCCCACGGAAGGCACACAGGCGTACATTAATGCCAAGTTATTAATGTGCGAGAGATATAATAAGCATATGCCAGACAAGCAGAAAGTACGGCTCCTCATGCAAGGTATGCGTCCTACCTTAGTTGACAAGCTGTGTACGTTACAAAGTAACACAGTGCATGAATTGCAGGCAAACGTGAGATTCATAGAAGAGGGCAATAAAATGACCCAAAAAGCCGTAGATCAGCATATCCGTACAGACAACGGAGATTTACATCAACAGATCCGCGATCTGACAAAACAAATGCAAGAAATGCAAATCACGGCCATCCACGCTAGCCCTAACACACACCCTCAGGGGGATGAACATAGAAATATATGGCGAGGGCCAAGGGGAAGGCAACAGGGTCAAAATAAACCTACCCACCCCCAATGGCGTAATATACCCCCGGTAAGAGAGGCGAATTATTATTCGCAATACCGGGAGGAAGCGCCACGCCATAACGAGTCCCATCCCTTCCCACGGACACAGTATCCAACAAATACTCGCCCACGCGGCAACACATCCCCCAACCGAACACCAAACCGTCATCCCCAATATAGGGACGACCGAAACTGGCGGTATAGCCAAAATGGCGGACACGCACAACCATCCAATGCCAATCAATACCGTCGACCGAACACACCCCCGCAGCATGAGCGATATGAGCCTCAATATGAAAGGCCTCCCCCGGTATACCCTCAATACGTCCCTGTCCAAAGGGAGAGAGGACCGGAGGACTACCCGCTGCCCGACCACCCTTCACGGGATGAACGCAGGCGATCAACCTCGCGTGATAGACGCGGATTGCTCCCCAACCCGCAATATAAGCCCCGATCAGAAGACTGGCGAAACGAGGCGCCCAGGGAACAGCCTCGTTACACCGGAAACAGAGGTTATTCCCATCAAAAAAACTTTTAAACGGGGAAGGGCCAGTACCCACAAACTCGGATAACCCTTCCCTAGCAACCAACAAGCGTTCAAAACCACCCTCTAAAAGCGAGTCCGATGATAAAGCCAGAAAACCGAAAGACACCCCCACTGTCGCCCGTCAGAAGACAGAGCAGGAAATCCCTCCCCGATCGCAGCTCCAGGAACATACGGTCAAAGGGGACGGGAATTGCCTTTTCAGAGCGATTAGTTTTCTGCTCCATAAAACTGAGGACCAGCATAAGGAGCTACGAACGCAGCTGGCCATGTATGTCATGACACATTGGGACGATTATAAGTATTTCCTCGCCGACGGCAACGATGCTTTATTCCCCAATAAATATGCATATGGGGAGTATATGCACCGAGATGGCACTTACGCAGGGGCAACAGAGATTACCGCCCTAGGCCACGTCCTTAAGACCAACATCCATGTATATACAATGGATAGAATGGCGCCAATGTTCTCTACAGTAAGATATGACGAAAACCTACACCTCTTATTCACGGGAAGTCCGAATGCGGGTCATTACAGCCCTCTCACCCACACATTATCTCACAAACCTCAACCGGCCGCCTCTCAGAGTAGGCAGAAGCTCAGGAAAGGCATATTAAAAAACAGAACTAACATTACCAACCCTGAGAACGCGCCCGCAAATAACACAATTAAGTTACCCGTGGTAAAACCACCCACATTGATTTTACCCGTGGACACAAGCGGCCCGACCACTAAACCAGGTGTGGCAAAGCCGGTAACTTTTATAAACACCGGCGCAAGCACAGTATTTTCACAAACAACCAGATATAAACCCACAACCACTCAAACAAACCGGCCCTTTAGAACACCATTACCCAGGCCAGGAATAGCATCACAGGGTAGCAGACATAGTTATAGTATTTATCGAGCCACCGCAAGCTCAAGAGAAAGCTTCGGACAACACAAGTGGCAGATAGACAGGAAACAGCTGAAGCGCGATTCCCAGTTTCACGCAACTCAGCAAAGCGTATCAGGTTCAGTAGTCAGGCCACAACACCGCGTTTGCTCGACACACGTAATAGACCGGAAGAACACACAGCCTCGCAGGATGCGATAGAAGGCGATAAAAATAAATCACCGTCCAAAAATCCCCCGATTCCAATAATAAAATACACTCTTAACAACATGTACACTGCACAAGAGGGTCACAATATTACAGCCCTGTCTAGCCCGGCCAAAATTAACGGATACCAAATCCAAATTCTAATTGATACTGGGTCAGCTATTTGCTGCGTAAGCAATAAATACATCAACGGCGAGCGCATACGCAAGATGCCTATCAACACTTGCCTTGTGGCTGCCAACTCGCAAACTATTTCATGCTTAGGCATTACGGATGTACATTTGCAAATAGGCTCCTTTGAGACCAGCTTTCCCATGTTCGTCATTAAGGACCTTTCTGTCCCGGGAATCATTGGCACGAACTTTCTTGCCCAGTTCGAAGCCAATATTAGCTTTGTCACTAATAACATACGTTTAGTGAACGGAGACCTTATTACCACGCACCCAATATCATGCGCCCGGGGCACATACAACCCCCGAGCGCAGCGAGACGCGCAAGCACACCAGGTCTCTCCGTTGGTCACAATAGTACCGCCAACGAACATAAGTGCTGACACAAACACGCCCGATAATGGGGAAACACAATTACTAACCCCAGAGCAGAATACAAAACTTGAAAACCTATTACGGGAATATAAGGACATTTTTGCCCATTCCCTTGCAGATTTAGAGGTAACCGACTTAATTCACCACCGTGTGGAATTAACAAGTGATACTCCCGTTCACCAGGCACCTTACAAGGTCCCTCTCGGATACCATACAATATATATCAGTTTTTTGTGGACACGATAACTGCCGTAATTTTGCACCAATCACTTTGAATTTTTTACATAATATGTATACCCTTAAAATCTCGGTCGAGTTCGTTAATGGGCAAAATCGGTCAAAGGGGGTGAAAATGGGAGGCTTTTTTTTTCCGAAAAAGTGAAATATCGCTATAACTCTCTTAATATCTGAAATATTGAATCCATTCAAAGTTCATGCTATGTGTCGGACAAGGCCCTAAAATTTATGGTATATTGGCTTTCACGGCCGGTGAATTAAAACTCAGCAATTCTTCTAGGTTTGTGCCGTGTCTTGTGTGGGGTTTCGCCTAGGACACCAAGCTAGGCTCATCGGCGGGCTCTTGGTGTCCCCGCCCGGACCCCCACAGGAGTGACGAACTGCGCGCCACCTCCCTTTATATAAGGTGCAACTGCACCGATTGACTACGAGAACTAAAAGCTCAAGCAGCCTTAACCTCCCTATGAAGGCTTCCAAAAAGATGGTATATTGGCTTTCACGGCCGGTGAATTAAAACTCAGCAATTCTTCTAGGTTTGTGCCGTGTCTTGTGTGGGGTTTCGCCTAGGACACCAAGCTAGGCTCATCGGCGGGCTCTTGGTGTCCCCGCCCGGACCCCCACAGGAGTGACGAACTGCGCGCCACCTCCCTTTATATAAGGTGCAACTGCACCGATTGACTACGAGAACTAAAAGCTCAAGCAGCCTTAACCTCCCTATGAAGGCTTCCTAGGCGAAACCCCACACAAGACACGGCACAAACCTAGAAGAATTGCTGAGTTTTAATTCACCGGCCGTGAAAGCCAATATACCATCTTTTTGGAAGCCTTCATAGGGAGGTTAAGGCTGCTTGAGCTTTTAGTTCTCGTAGTCAATCGGTGCAGTTGCACCTTATATAAAGGGAGGTGGCGCGCAGTTCGTCACTCCTGTGGGGGTCCGGGCGGGGACACCAAGAGCCCGCCGATGAGCCTAGCTTGGTGTCCTAGGCGAAACCCCACACAAGACACGGCACAAACCTAGAAGAATTGCTGAGTTTTAATTCACCGGCCGTGAAAGCCAATATACCATCTTTTTGGAAGCCTTCATAGGGAGGTTAAGGCTGCTTGAGCTTTTAGTTCTCGTAGTCAATCGGTGCAGTTGCACCTTATATAAAGGGAGGTGGCGCGCAGTTCGTCACTCCTGTGGGGGTCCGGGCGGGGACACCAAGAGCCCGCCGATGAGCCTAGCTTGGTGTCCTAGGCGAAACCCCACACAAGACACGGCACAAACCTAGAAGAATTGCTGAGTCCTAAAATTTATGTTTGAAAAGTTTTTTGATAGCACCAACCATTGACCTAAGGGGTGGGAAAAAGTGGGTTTTTCGGGAAACATTAATCATATCTCTGTTAATAAGCACAATATCAAAACCGTACAAAATGGACAATATTCCTCCAATAATTACCTAAAACTTTTGTCTGAAAGAATTTTTGATATGACCCACCATTACGCCACGGGGTGAGCAAAATGTTTTAAATTATAAGAAAATGCCAAGTGCCAAGAGATGTTGCCATGACAACTTTACTTTTAATTGATAAGGGATGAGCCATCAGCAGTTGCTATGACAACGCCACTGCACAAGATAACATTCAGTTTTCCATCTGTCTGAGGGAAGCGACTTCGGTATCGGAACTGGTAACATGCTGAACTTCTATGCCCAAGGTCGCGGGTTTAAACCCGGCTGAAGTCGTCGGATTTACTAAGAGCGCTAAAAAAAACTGAGTTTGCTTTCCTTCGGAGGAGAAGTTCCAACGTTCGATGCGAGTTGATGGTTCCGGTGGCATCTAGCAGCCAAGTTCACAGATAGGTGTCGTTGATGGTAGTAATTTAGGTAGATTTCATTAGAAAGCTAACTATTGCAATGGGTACCATGTTTCGATTTCCGGAAAATTTCGACATATCTTCGCGTTTCACATCCCCCAGACCCCAAAACCACCGTCAGTTCAAAAGTTTATATATAATTTACATACTCTGGAAAACTGAAGAACGTATCTTGGATACAAGATGTTAAAAGTGACCTGGAAAAGGCCCGGATAGAAACGTCAGAAATACTAGACAGAAATGTCTACCGTCAGAAGATAAATAAATGGGTGGTACAGCCAGAGAATGAAGTCCCCAGAAGATCGGGGACTAAGTGGTCAGAAGAAAGAAAACAAGCGCACAGTGAAAGAATGAAAGCAATATGGTCTGTTAGAAAGGCGAATCATAAATGTAATGCGTGATCCAATAGGGTCCATACGCACATAATAATAATATTAATAATATATATCATATATAATCCAAAATTGACTCATCACCGCAGGGCTCAAACCACTTGACCTAGAAAGCTGAAATTTTGCATGTTGGTTGATCCGAGTATGTAGAGGCTCACTAAGAAACGGTTTTTGAAAATTCAATTTGTAAGTGACTTTTTTCGGCCCTTTGGCAATGACAATCCAAAATTGACTCATCGACGCAGGGCTCAAACCACTAGACCTAGAAAGCTGAAATTTTGCATGTTGGTTGATCCGAGTATGTAGAGGCCCAATAAGAAACGGTTTTTGAAAATTCAATTTGTAAGTGACTTTATTCGGCCCTTTGGCACTGAGCAAGGACAGTCGGTAAAATGTTCGGATTTAGCTCATTTTAAGCCGCCAGATACGAGAACAATACTCGGAGGTCCTGTAGGGACCCCGAAACACACTTTTTAAGTTCCTAAAATGAACGGTTTCGGAGATATTCTCAAATAACTGAGTTCCCTCTGAGAAACAGATCAACGTTACTATGGCAACTGCTGAAATTTCGCAGACCGGGGATAGTTTTCTGGCAATATCTCGAAAACCGTTCGTTTTAGGGCCTTAAAACGCTGGGTTCGGTTCCCACTTCTAACCACGAGCGTTGCTCCTCGCACTGATACGCGTAAAATGAGTATATTTTATTTATAGAGGTGGCTTTTGGGGTCGTATACGATAGTGATTTTGAGTCTAATTTTATTCTCTTGGAGCTGGTTATTGTAAGCGAGCTTTTAGATCTTTACTCGAATTTACAATGTTAAGATACTTTCTATTTTGCACGGTATGCTTTCATTTTCTTTATAAATTTGTTTTTTCTTAACTGAATATTTTTGTTTGCCAATTTTGATCTGCTCTTTTTCGTTCTTAACAATGATCTGCAACGTATCTTCACAGTCGAATGTGTCGTATTCTACCGGCTGTCACGTTAATTATTATTGTTTCTTAATTACTCTTATTGAGGAATTGGGCAAACTTATTTCAATAAAGTTGTTATTTTGTCTTTCACGCCCATTGAATCCCCGCAAAAGGCACGGCTTAAACCTAGAAAAGTTGCTGAGTTGTACTAATGGACTAATGGTGCAGCAGAAAAGAGGAGAATTGAAGCTTTTGAAATGTGGTGATACAGGAGAATGATGATCAGATGGGAAGATAAGGTAACAAATGAAGAGGTATTAAGACGAGTGGGAGAGGAGAGATGTTTCTGGCGACTGCTAATGAAGAGAAGAGATAGGAGGGTAGGACACATATTATGACACCCAGGAATAGCAAGCTTACTGTCGACCGAAATATTATGTGCACTCGAGTTTGAAGGTTGTTTGTGAAGTAACCAATAGACCTTCATAAAATCCAATGACATCATCATTTTCGCCGTTCGATTTTACGTTAGTTCATGAAGGTTTGGAATTTTTAATTTATATTTCAATATTTTTATCGCAGTTGAAACACAAAAAGTGCCCCCTTTTTAAGCGTGTTTCAACCATGCGTCAGATTTAAGAATTATTATCTCACAAACCCGTCATCAGATCGAATCCAAATTTTAACACAATATACATTGGAATGTTGTATAACTGGTTTATTAATTTCAAAATTTTGTGTGTTCAAAAACGAATGTTGTTATCATTTTTGTAAGGTAACTCTTTCTCGGCTCGGGGTCGTTGGAAAATGTACTTCTTGGTTGCGTTGTAGTCCTTATACATCAAAAATTATGCTGTATGACTGTGAAATAGGTAAATTAATTCACTAATTTTATAACGGTTTGTATTTGTACGGAGAATTAAGACATGGTTCACCAGCTAGCCGCTCCGGGAAATGCTATACAGCGTTGCTGATATGGAGCCCATCACTTCCAAGCGAGACGCGCCATGACGCGTGATGTAGCCCATCTTGGCAATGATGTACTGCTTTCACCGGAGCGGCTAACTGGTGACCCATGTCTTAATTCTCCGTACAAATACAAACCGATATACAATAAGTGAATTAATTTACGTATTTCACAATTATACAGCATACCTTTTTGATGTATAAGGATTACAACGCGACCAAGAATTACATTTTCAAACCATCCCGAGTCGAGGAAAAGTTACCTTACAAAAATAATAACAACTTTGTTCCTTGGACACACAAAATTTTAAAATTCATAAACCTGTTATACAACATTCCAGTGTATATTGTGTTAAAATTTGGATTCCATCTTATGACGGGTTTGTGAGATAATAATTCTTAAATGTGACGCATGGTTGAAAAACGCTTAAAAACGGGCACTTCTTGTGTTCCAACTGTGATTTAAAAAAATATTAAAATATAAATTAAAAATTCCAAACGTACATGATCTAACGTAAAATAGAACGACGAAAATGATGATGTTATTGGATTGTATATAGGTCTATCGGTTACTTCACAAACAAACTTCAAACTCGAGTACACATAATAGTTTGGTCGACAGTAGTTATGGATGGGAGGGTTGCGGACTTGAACTGTAGGGGTAAGCCAGGGTTAAACAGATTGCCTCGGATGTAGGGTGTGGTAGCTATGTAGAAATGAAACGATTATCTCAGGAGAGGGATACATCGAGGGCTGCATCAAACCAGTTAAAAAACTGAAGACTCAAACAACAACAATCAGGAATTTTAATTACTTAGAGAGACATGTGGGGCAAAAGGGTCGTTGGAGAATTTCAATCCCTGGGATGTAACACTGGAAGAGACTGCATAATGTACATCAGCGGCCAAGGTGAGCGATATTTAACTATAGGTCTATTAATAGGGATATGTTTACGTTCAAATCATCAATTAGTATGGCCAAATTACATCCAGAATAGCTTAAGCAAGAATACTTTTAATTCCCCATATTCCGATAGATTTGCTATTCCAGTGTGCAAGAGTGCAGTTCCCTCTTCAAACAATATTCGCAATTTCTTTAACAAAGCGCAATGACACACACTTAACAGTAGCACGTGCACATTTAGACAAAACCATTTTTTCCCATGGCCAACAGTACGTGGCGTACTCGCGAGCATCCGGACAACAAAATCGTTATGTCTCAGCAGAAGATGGCAAAACCTTAAACGTAATTTTAAAATGTGTTAACATAATGTAACATCGAACCCTGCAGACGTTCACAACTCGATAAAATTCCCACTTTGCTGATCATATCAATTTACTGTATGTATCAAAATATTCAGAATTAGAATGGACACACCTATTGCCGCGATTGCTGTAATAGAATAGACCAATTATCAGCAATATTGCATCGTCCCCATTGTCTTGATCGCAGGCGAAGCCGTGGGTACCTGCTAGTATATATATATGTATATCAGTTTCTTGTGGACACGATAACTGCCGTAATTTTGCACCAATCACTTTTAATTTTTTACCGAATATGTATACCTATAAAATCTCGGTCGAGTTCCTTACTAGGCAAAATCGGTCGAAGGGGATGAAAATGGAGGACTTTTTTTTTCGAAAAAATGAAATATTGCTATAACTCTCTTAATATGTGAAATATCGAATCCGTTCAAAGTTCATACTATGTGCCGGATAAAGCTCAAAAATTTATGTTTGAAGAGTTTTTTTATAGCACCAACCATTGACCAAAGGGGTGGGAAAAAGTGGGTTTTTCGGGAAACATTAATCATATCTTTCTTAATAGGCACAATATCAAAACCGTACAAAATGGACAATATTCCCCTAATAATTACCTAAAACTTTTGTCTGAAAGAATTTTTGATATGACCCACCATTACGCCAAGGGACGAGAAAAATGATTTCGGAATTATAAGAAAATGCCAAGAGCTATCAGTGGTTGCCATGGCAACACTACTAAATTGATGAGGGATGAGCCATCAGACGTTGCCATGACAACGCACTTGCGCGAGATCAGATTCAGATTTCCATCTGACTAAGTGTGAAGCGGCTTCGGTGACGTAACTGGTAGCATGCCCAAGGTCGCGGGTTCAAAGCCGGCCAAAATCGTCGGATTTTCTTAGAGCGCTAAAAATCCCTCAGTATGCTTTCCTTTGGAGGGGAGGTTCCAACGTTCGTTGCGAGTTGCTGATTGCGGTGGCATATAGTAGCCAAGTTCACAGCTAGGTGTCGTTGACGGTAGTATCTGGTAGCAACATTAGGAACTACTGCTTGAAATTGAGCGTCTGCATTCCTTACCTGAATTACAGACTAATACAGCCATCACAATTCACACCGTTTATCAGACAGATTCTACATTCACCCAAAGTACACGGGGTTACATGACCGCGTTGTCGCAGCCCCTAAACTGAGGAACCAACCAACATCTCTGCGGGAGATATAATTATGCGTGAAGAAGTAACAGACCGTTACATAGTTACACATCAGTGTCGAAACCTTGTATAAGGACATTGTGACCACAAGTACAAAAATGGACTCCAAATGACAAGAAGGTTACCGTCATCATAAGACAATAAAATGTTTAAAATATGCATAAAATGACGAAAAACAAAGTTAATTAATCTCCAATTATAAAATACTTTCACGCAATAAAATCAGGTCTGATCCTTCTACGAAAACCTGCATATTCTACCTATTTTCGCCTATCCCCAAGTTTGTCCGGTGAAATCTACCTCCGCCTTCCGGCGTGCCGAGAGGAGTTTTTTTAATTCACGTAAGGACTGCAACTTTGAATTTTTCAAATAGTTCCTAATTTTGTTTCCAAACGCCACCGTCATCGACTACTAGGCCTAGTTCAGAACTTAGCTACTAGACGCCACCGCAGTCGGCTCTTGGCAACGAACGTAGAAACCTAAGAGCGTTGTTTACATTCCTAACCTAAACAATTTAGCTTCACACAGGTGTAATTAGTGGAAGGTTCTTTAACATGCCATAAATCTATGACATGGGACCGCCGGCTTTACTTCCCCTCCAAAGGAAGGCATACTGAGGGATTTTTAACGCTCTTAAAAAATCCGACGGCTTCGGCCGGGTTTGAACCCGATACCTTGGGCATAGAAGCTCAGCATGCTACCGACTACGCCACCGAAACCGCCAAATTTAGTCAACTGCCATTGGATATACCATATGTTTGGTCTTCCCAGATTCTACAAAAACAAATACATGTTTCGGCTGACCTGCTTGTGAGTATCCAAAATGCGAGTATAATGAAAGCATGGATTTTCCAGCTTTGATCCACACACTTGAAGTGATACTTCAATATAATAGGACAGATTTTCAATCTACGTACAAATAAATAACTTAGATTTTAATAGTTTTCAAATAAACAACGTCACAACCATTTTAATAAACAATGTAAAAGATCTGCTTCGTTGCGTATCGTTCCTCGCTTGTTTGAGAATCTCGTAATCCTTTTTTTGTTTCGTGCTTTGCTGGTAGGTCTACCAATTTATGGGCAGCAACAGCGCACCTATTCTTATATGTCATATACGAACTGAAATACCGCTGTGTGTAATTGATTCAATTCGATTTTGTCAAGTGTGCGCACTTGTTGAAACGACTCGCGAACCTACATTCATTTGCTGAAATGACTCGCGTGCCATGTATTGTAAAATGGATTGACTTATTCATGGCTTACATGGAATAGAAATGCAAATGCTGCATTGGTCCATGGGGGTTCACAAGGCTTGCCCATGTCAGAAATGAACACGTAAGGAAGTAAATGGGAGTTGCAACAATTTAAATCAAAATCAAAGTGAGGGAAGCACGTCTTGGTTGGTATGGGCATATCAAAGGCATCCAACGTTTAGAATGAAGCACTGGTTTAAATATGGCTAATCTTCTCTCTTTCTGCTGCAAGTCAAATATGTAACGCTATCATTTTCTAGCAATCCACAGTTGTCATAACAGATGAACATTTTTCTTGGTCCAAAAGCATCATATTCGGGTAGAAATATGTTTTGCCGATCGTTTTTGTCCTATATTAGAACTACGTAAATTTAATAAAAATGCTCGAAAAATCAGGTATCTATAAATTTAGAAGAAACTATAAACTGTGTCCCCGTTTTAGTAAAATCGATCTTATTTCATGTGCATTGACTTTGTGGCACCTATTTTACACACAAGTGTGGTTAAATTAGTCGTCTTGATGATGGAATCTTGAAATATTTTATACTGGCAATATTAAAATTTTCATAAATGCAAACCTGCGGAATATTGTCAGAATCTCGTAGCAGCATTGACCAAGTTCGTGTGCTCCCAACTTTTTATTTTTAAAGACAACTATGTCATGTCAGTTTGAGAGTTGTAGAGGAAAGTTGGAGGAAGTTTTCTACCTGCATTCCGAGATTGTAGGTTTAATTATTTACAGGGGCCGGACTATTCATTGACCGCGTATTCTATGAAAGAAGTTTCGATGGTCAGCGTGTTCAGCATACATTATAGTTCATTTAATTTTATTTCGTTGCATGTGTTACGTTGCTATTAGTATTATTGAAATGAAAATCCACAGCCTGCTCACAGTCGACCGACCGGGTCAGCGAATGGAATGAATGAAGCCACCATCAAGCGGCTGCCGAAGCCTGTCACACTCCCCTGGGGCAATGATGAAATGAATGACAGATGAAATGATAGAGGAAATTTGTGACAGGGAAAACCGGAGTACCCGGAGAAAAACCTGTCTGCCTCCGCTTTGTACTGCACAAATCTCACATGGAATGACCAGGATTTGAACTACGGACCCAGTGGTGAGAGGCCGGCGTGCTGCCGCCTAAGCCTCGGAGGCTCACTATTAGAACAGGGAGTCCGGGAATGTTCTCCGCAGCGCCTACTTGCGTCTGCGAGAGCTAGCAACAGCAGTTACGTTGGTAGCACGGCTGCCGCTTGCATCATAACAAATAAACAGTAAACTTTGTACTCACCACAGCCATTCATAACAGATCCTGGAACCATTCACAGTACATCACTCTTTTTCCGTACTCAGTTTGTTTTAATTCATGAACCACGGTAACTTTATAAGGGAACAACTGAAGCGTGTCTCTTACAGCTTTATGTGCTGTCGACTTAAGAGATTCCAGTTTGTTCAGCTAATTTTCGTGTTGATTTACTTGGACTACGCAGCATTATATCGGAGATTTCATCAAGTTTTTCGTCTGTTAAAAGCGTAGGCCTGCCTGTTCCCGGTACATCGTGAACTGAGCCAGTCACAGGTAATTTACTTACTAAATCGCGAACGGTATCATGGTTTGGACACTTTGAATTAGGAATCCGCGCCTGAAATCTTAATTTTATATTTTCTGTAAACCGATCGCCTTCGCGAAAAACGAATTCCACCAAAAGAACTCTCTCTTCAGTAGTAAACATTACCGCCTGCACACTGTTTACTCTTCCAATAATCTATCTGAACGCTCGCTTAATGTAATACACACTGAAGGCATGCAGGCTCGCACGCTTATCGCAATTCACACTGACAGCCCACACGGGGGAGTCCCGCCGCTTTGAAGGACACAGCGCAGTGCAGCCAACTAAACTCATGACTCAACCACTCACAGCTGCACGTGCCCACTGCGGAGAACATTCTCTGGCGCCCTGTACTATTATACAGTACTTAATTCTAGTCTTTGTCACTGTATGATCGCTCAATGTGTGGATAGAGTACGTGAAGCGCTGTGTACCGTCTCCTCTCTTGGAGTGGAACAATTGCTGGCAACCCTGTCCTAATCAAGATAAGGCTTTCTTCACTCCACGGAAGGTATAACTGAATCACCTTTGAACTTCAGAGTGAATTCATGGCGTTCCAGATCCAGACACCTTCCAGGTTGGATGATGCATTCTGAAATCCACCCATCAGGAAAGTTGGTTGGTATGGAAGACGCTCAACAGGCTACGCTCTGGAGTTGGAAGAACGAAGACCAACATGAAAAAGTGGGGATTTGACTGCAACTCCACACTATGCGAATGTGGTGAAGAACAGACAATGAGCCATCTTCACCTGTGTCCAACTACAAGCTCTCCACAGGATGTGGTCAATGCCACCAAAGAAACATGCGAATTAGCTGCATACTGGTCACGCCAAATGTAATTTAATTTGTATTTGTGTAGGACAAAATTATGTTGTTACCTGTCTCCAGAAATGATAATGTTGTAGTACCAGCTTTGGGGACATTTCCTTTTGTATTTTGATGTAAACTTTTACTGTGCATGTTTCTGGCACTATTAAATAAATAAACCCTGTCCTGACGTACCATAAGACCAATGTTTCATTCAATGAGCTGGAGATGGTACAAAGGAAGACTGCTAGATTTGCGCTCAACTATTTTAATCCTAGAAGTAGTGTAACTCGGATGATAGAAAAACTAGGGTGGGAATCTCTGGAAGATAGAAGGACGAAATCCAGACTATACGCTATGTTTCACCCCAATAATGACAGCTGTCAAAGCTAGCACGTGGGGAAATGCTGCGTTGCCACTGAGGCAGATCATGACTCATCTCATAACATTCCAAGAGGCTTGCAGGAAGACACAAATCCTGGGGAAGTTATCCCCCCTGTCTGGCGCTCTAATGACCGTGACGAGTGAAGACACACTGAGTCAAACCATGTGCTCACTGCTGTGTCGGCATACATTGCAACATTGCTTGCTGTTGCTAAGGAGACCGTTACCCCCTCTCGTATCCACTCCTCACCTCACCCTTCAAGCGGATGACAGCTTTCACCGAGCATCTTTTGTAATTCAGAGAATAATCGGCCAGCTAGGGGAAATCTGGGAAATCCCACCTACCTGAGCAGGGCAGATCATCCACATTAAGTCAAGGTCCAACCACAGCGTAAGAATTATGGGAAATATTCTTTCATTAACCGTGGTATTGATAATTGGAACTCATTACCTGCCTCAGTCTTAGAGCCTTTCCCCAAACATATTGATGTATTTTAGAGAAGATTGAATTTTTTTGTAAATACTACGATGTATTTACTGAGAAAAATGAAAATCCACAGCCTGCTTCCAGTCTCCGACCGGGTCATGAATGGATTGAATGAAGCCCCCATCTAGCGGCGAAGATATGAACTGTGCCGGCTGCCGAGGCCTGACGCACTCATCTGGGGCAATTATTAAATGAATGACATATGAAATGAAATGATAGTGGTGAGTATTGCTGGAATGAAATTTTGACAGGGAAAACCGGAGTACCCGGTGAAAAACCTGTCTGCCTCCGTTTTGTCCAGCACAGATCTCACATGGAGTGACCGGGATTTGAACCACGGACCCAGCGGTGAGAGGCCGGCGTGCTGCCGCCTAAGCCACGGAGGCTACTACGATGTAATTACTCTAGTTCCTAAATTGCGAATTGTTTGTATTGTGTTTGATGTTACTGTTGGTAATTTTCCGTATTTGTACAATGTGCCACCGGGGAATTACCCCCATTTGCAAATATAATTATTATTATTATTATTATTATTATATAATAACAATAATAACGATGTTGCCAAAGTCATTCATCAAGAACTCGCAGTAACCCGATCACTCATAGACGACAGGACACCTTATTACAAATAATACTCTCCTGAAAGTGTGCTGGAAAGCGAAGATTACAAGCTGTATTGGGATCGCACTATTCAAACTGGCAATACAACTCCTCATAATAGGCCAGACATAACTTTAACTGATAAGAAGAACCATCACACGTACTTGATTGGCATATCTGTTCCAAATGACAATAATATCCACGATAAATACAGAGAGAAGATTGATAAATAGACCTATACTCCTCTAGTTATTGAGATGGCTAGAATCTGGAGACAAAAAAATGTGACGATACTTCCTTTCCTTCTTTCCCCCACTGGCCTTACACCTTAATCATTTTCAGTAGGCTATATCTAGCCACACTAAATCTTCCCATATGCACCCACACTATTGCATAAAAGACTGCAATTCTGATGACCTGCAGCATCGTTAGAAGATTTTTGATCACACAATAGGATTTTTCTTGGACCCTCTTGTGAAAAGGAGACGTGGAAGATAACATTACCGGTACTGAAGAAAGAAATTAACTGTCAAAAGTTTGTGTTATATAGTTTGAAAATGTATGCTATAGAATTTTCAAAGTGTGACTCAACTTATTTTCTTGTACGTAATGTACCGATATGAGTCATGTTACCAACTGTAAGTTGAGTAAATAAACATAATAATAATAATAAACGTTGGATGTAGTGAATTCTGTGATAAAAATAAACGGCCCTCCGATACCATCCAGGAGGGCATCGATCCTGTAGGCGCCAGGATGAAGTGACGAACGGTAACTAAGCAAGAGGAACCTGCGCCAGCGCTAGGAAAGAAGAAGGTGTTGTGGGAGAAAGTTGCATTATTATTCTTTGTATTATTGACCAAAGTACGCACCAATAGTGACGGGCGTGCATTGGTCGAGCTAGATCAATACTTGTGTTGTTGTGATCAGGTGCACTCCACAAACTAATGGTTGAATAAGTTGCTCTTCGTGGTTGTGACATCTTCATTTGACAGCTAGCACACACTAGTTCATGACATCTGTCATTGGCACACATGACACGTGTCAAGCAGTTCACTGAATGTAACTTGATTGAAATCTAATTATTCACACTAACAGCATTCATCTGCATAATCAGACTGGCAGGATAAAAACTGTCTCCACATATTCTGCTCTGATCCTATTTAGGAAACTAAACGCTTAAGAGATGAAAATACTTCGTGTAGCCTACAGCGGACCTACTCGTGTCGCACCAGAGGTCCAGGTTTGATTCCCAGTTGTCCCAAGAAATTGAAATTCTTGTATAAGGGCTGAAACGGGATACTCTCAGCCTCGTGAGGATAAACTGAAAAGAGGAGGGTTCGATTTCTATCTCAGCCATCCTGAAAGTTCTTTACCGTGGTGTCCCCACTTTAACTCCAGGCAAAAATGCTGGGTTGGTTCCTAACTTACGGCCACAGCTGCCTCCTTCCCAATCCTATCCTCAATTTATTTTTTAGCCTACTTTTCACATTTTACTAAAATGAGGAAAAAGTAGACTTATGAGATCGGGCAAATGTGCGTCTGTCTGTCTGTCTGTCTGTCCATCTGTCAGTCTGTCCTTCTGTCTGTCTGGCTGTGTGTGTGTGTGTGTGTGTGCCCCCCCCCCCCCCGCCTATCAACTCCTAAACGGCTCAAGCAATCAAAACAAAATTTGGTAGGAGTAAACATCTATAACTGAATATCTCACGGCCATATTTGAAAATGGTGTCAGTGCTACCAACTGCTGAAAAATCGCAATTGAAATTTGAGCTCCAGGTTGGATATCTTGGAAGGTATGAATGGGAGCTATTTCAAAATTGGCACACGTATAGATAATAATATTGCAGTTTAATTTCCAGGAGGCTATATATGGCAGTGTTGCCAAAATGATTATAAGCCTGCTGATAGGTCCAAATTTTAAATGCATATAACTTCTACACTATCAATTGGATTTCAACCAAATTTCGTATGTGATATGTGTACATAAACAGATATGGCTGAGCGAATTCTTAAGAGCCATCAGGGCTGCCAACTGTTAATAAATGCTCTCAATTTAAAAAAATCCAAATACCCATATATCAGAAAGTATGCAAGCCGACAGCTTTAAACTATGCACACGTATAGTACCTGACATTCTATATTAATTTGGAGTAACTTATATACGTCAGTGCTACCAACATGATTCTAAGCCTGCTGAGAGGTCAAAATTTAAATACATGTAACTTCTATACTATCATTTGGATTTCAACCAAATTTCGTGTGTGCTATGTGTACCATAACAGATATTACTATGCCTATTCTTAAGAGTAACCAGGGCTGCCAACTGTTAATAAAAACTGACTCTCTTTTTGTTACCCTAATATGAATATATCAGAAAGTATGCAAGTCAATAGCTCTAAACTTTGCACACGTATAGTACCTGGCATTCTAGATAAATTTGGAGTAACTAATACTGGCCTACGCCAGTACTGCCAGCATGATTCAAAGCCTGCTGATAGGTCCAATTTTAAAATGCATGTAACTTCTATACTAACTAATGGATTTCATTCAAAATTGACACAACAATAGATCATATTATTTCAGATTATTTCTGACCAATACATGTATGTCATTGTTGCCAACATGATTTTACGCGCGCTGTTAGATGCAATGTTTAACTGTGTAACGTTCATGCTGTCCATTGGACTTCAACCAAATTTTGTGTTCTGTACCTTAAGAGATGGAACTAAGAATATATTCAGTCACCAGGGCTGCCAACAGTAGTTCTCTATTGGGCTGCATTATGCCAGGTATACAGTATTTCGAACTAATTAGAAATTTCGATATTACCAAATTAATTTCGTCATTATTCTAGATAGATCCATATAGGTTAATCATTGGCATGAATCTTAAATTTTAAGAAAAGTAGGCTCTTTAGTTCGTCACGGAACTTCTTGTTATTTAATCAGTTGTTCCCCTTTAGGAGAGCTATTGAACTTGAATACATGATTTCATCTCCTGGCGTTTTTCCGCTTCTCTTCCCTAAATCTCTTCATCCTCTCAGAATGCTCCTTCTTCCGCTCAGCTGTCCATTTTCTTCCAGTCTGTCGTGACGGTATCGGATCAAACTTAACATTTTTGATTTTATTCCTGCACTCGGTGCGGTCCTCAAGATTTTCAATGTTGACCTGTTTTAGATCCTTCTGAACCTCTGTCAGCCACTCCGTACCAACTTACTCCGTGTTATAAGGTTGAGCAATTTCTTCGCCGTTCTGAAATTTTCCATCCTGTAAATGTGTGTATAAAACTGTGCTCGGCGTTTTCTGATTACTTCCGTTATCGTGTGGATCTTTTGGTAGAGTTCACTTTGAGGCCTCTTCATCCAAAGAGTGTTATTATTAACTGCCACGTAAATCTTTCTGAGAATGTTTCTTTCCTGTTTTTCTATATCCTTAATTTTGGAATGACCGTCAATCACCATGGTTTCGGCTGCGTAAGTTGCTTCCGGAAGAATCACCGTTGTATAGTGCCTTAATTTTGCGTCTAGCGAGATGCACTTCTTGTTGTAGTGAGCCCAGGTTAGCTTGTAGGCCTTCTGTAGTTTGGTGATTCTTTGTTCATTGGCAATTCGGTTTAGTCCCGAGGACTGTATGATTTCACCAAGGTATTTAAAATGGGGCACTTGTGTTATTTTACCGTATTGTGTGTTTAAAGATGAGTTATTTTCTGGCCGTCTTTCTATATAGTTTTTTTTTTTCATAAGAAATTAATTTGTAGTCCGGATCTTTGCGCAATTTCATGTAATTTTTCCACTGCGTGTATGGCTTCATGTCTGGTGTTAGTGATAATGGCAATATTGTCCGCAAAAGTGAGGCACTTGACTGTAAGACGGTTCTCTTTTTCTTATACCAATTTGAATGCCTTTCACATGAGGTTACCATTCCCTAATGAACTTTTCTTGAACAATATTAAAGAGCATTGGGGATAATCCGTCCCCCTGTCGAACTCCAGTTTTAATGACAAAAGGCTCCGATATTTCACCCATGAATTGAACTTTGGACATAGTTCCTGTAAGCGTCTGTTCAATGATTTTTCGGGTCTTTCTGTCCATCCCGAATTCTTCCATGATCATAAAAAGGGTTTCACGGTCTACAGAATCATACGCATTTCTGAGGTCGGCGAATGTTATAACTGTATTTCTACATTTTCTCATTTGTAATATCGTTTTAAGCTCCACACCTGTTCAGCACGTGATCGCCCTTTTCTGAATCCGGCTTAGTATTCACCAATTAGTGGATCCGCCTGGGGTTCTAGGCTGTCTAGAAGTGCCTTGGAGAGGATTTTATAAGCAATCGGGAGCAGGGAGATTCCTCTGTAATTACTGATGTCTGTTTTATCACCATTTTTGTGTAACGGATGAATTAGAGCACATTTCCAGTCTTCTGGTATTCGCTCCATCATCCATATGTCTGAAATGACGTGATGAAGTTTCTCCGTAAGTGTAGGATCGTTCAGTTTCCAGAATTCAGCAATGATCCCATCTTCTCCTGGCGCTTTGTTATTTATGAGCTTTTGGATGATCTCCTGAATTTCTTCTAGGTCAGGGGCTTGTGAGTCCGGGTGTGTGGAAACTGGAGGAGTGAAGGCAAGTTTTTCTTGGGGTGGTTCGCAGTTAAGAAGGGAGTAGAATTATTTGGCTAATATTTTACAGTTTTCTTTCGCGTTAGTTTCCAACGTGCCATCGGGTTTTTTGAAGCACAGGCTGGGCGCCTGATATCCCTTTAAGTTTTCTCTAAACGTCTTGTAGAAGTTTCTAGTATTATGTTGGGTGAAATCCTGCTGGATTTCATGGAGTTTGTTGTTGTCATATCCTCGTTTCTCTTTCCTAATTGTTTTGGAGGCATATTTTTGGATTTTAAGAAAGTTCTCCCAGTTTTCCTCAGTTTTGTGATTGTTAACCTTTTTCCACTCAGTAATTCGGTTGCCAACTGCCCGATCGCAAATTGCATTCCACCAGCGATCTTTCCTTATGCGAGGAGGTTGTCCTGGTTTCATGACTTCCTGAATTTTATTCGTTATTTTCTTCCAGTCTGTTGATGTCTCCTGATTAATTTGCGTTATGATTTCTTCTTTGTGGAGTTTCAGGTACTCTGGATCTGGTTTGATATTTTTGGGTGGGCCTTTTTGCTTTCTATTGGGTTGGAATTTCGTCTCAATTCGGAGAAGATGATGGTCTGATTCAAAGGCACCTTTGCGAGCTTGGACGTTTAAAATTTATTTTGTGTTTTTCTTGGAAATTGGGATATGGTCAATTAGGTATTCACCCTGTCTAATATTGGGTGACCATGTGGTTAACTTGTGTGGAGGTTTTTGAAATTGTGTGCCCATTATTTTAAGTTCAAAGTTTCTGCAGAAGTCAATTAGTCTTTCACCATTCCCGTTGGTACGTTCGTGCTTAGTATGGGGGCCTGTGGTATCACTAAATTTTCTTTCCTTACCTAACTGGGCATTAAAATCGCCCAATAAGAATTTCACACGGTGCCTTGGTATTTTGTTGGTTGTTTCTTCGAGAGTTTCCCAGAAATTGTCCATAGTTTCAGGATCGGATTTGTTGAGTTGATTTATGGGAGCATGTACGTAAATCAGTGTGTAAGCTTTATTGGCTGACTTTACTGAGAGCAGAGATACTCTTTCGTTGGGAGAAGAGAAATCGATGACTGAGTCGAGTACGGAATTATGTATGGAGAAACCGGTTCCCAGGAGTGATAGTTTGCCTCTAACTTTTATGGCAGGTTTGCCTTTATAGATTCTGAAATTCTCCGTATTAAAGTGTTCTTCATCCGTGAATCGTGTCTCTTGAAGCGCGGTGATTTTGAGGTCAAATTTACTATTATTATTATTATTATTATTATCGTTTCGGTCGTCTAGGGACCACGAGCCAATTTCAATGTTTTGTCCTTTGCTATTCCTTCTTCTTCCTCCAGTATTCCTTCATCATCGCACTGTTTCCTCTTCCTTTCCTCGGACCTTTTCGATCTGGTTCTCTTTCCCTTCCTCCCTTGGAATCCTTCCATTTTTAGCACTTTTTGCCTAAAAATATCTCTTCTTTTCTGTTATTGTTTCTTTCCAAATACTTTTTGACTTCTTGTACCCAGGTATTTGTTGACTTCTTGTTCCACAGGAATGCGAAGATCTGCTTGGTTAACCTTCTGTCATCCATCCTGTACAAATGTCCAAAAACTAGCAATCTCCTCATCCGTATTGTTTCTGATATGTTTTTCGATATATTTCATCATTAGACCTACTTCTTAATTTCCAGAATTCTGTATTTTTTAAAGGACCGAGTATTTTGAGTATAATTCTTCCTTCTACTACGTCTAATTTATCCAATTTGTAATTCAGTACTAGACATTCACTCGCATACAAGCATTCCGGTTTGACTACGGTGTTGTAGTGCTGCATTTTACGATCTTTAGACAAACACTTTTTGTTGCAGGTATTCCTAGTTTTGCCATAGGCTGTGTCCATCTTTCGTATTCTTTCTTCTACGCCTTAATTTTCCACACCATTTTCTTGAATAATTTCCCCCAAATATTTGAACTTCCTTACCCTTTTTATTTGATCAATTTTTGTTACTAGATTTCTGGAGCATTTTTTATGTTTGTCATAAATTTGTTCTTTTCTACAGAAATTCTTAAACTTGTTTTGTTGGCTACCTCTTCTAAGAGAAAATGGTTACAATATACTGTACATATTTTACAAAACTCAGGAAGACTATACACATTTTATGAAATTCTAGTGACTGAATCTCAACAGATATTTATGAATATTTATGTTAAAACATATAATAAAGTTATAATTATCGTCAAACATAAACAGTCGTATGCAACTCGCCTATAATGGTTATCAAGACACTCGTATGGAAATTATTAAACTCGAATAGGCTCGTTTTATAAACATACTCGTGTCTTAATAATTATTGCCATTATAGGCTCGTTGCATAATGTACTATTTATGAACTACTGTATGTGCCTGTCAGAAATCAAGGAAAGAATAGTGGTAGAAATACAAGCCTTCCGAAATAAGGAGAACTTATTGCTAAATAATGACCTCAGTTTGAGACTAGAAAGTAATTTCTCAAGACCTTTGTTTGTAGTTCCTTACTGTATGGATGCGAAACTTGGACATTATGGAAACTGGAGTAAACAAAACTTAAGGCTGCAGAAATGTGGTTTTGGAGATGGTTGGTTGGTTCTTAAGTTTAGGGGCTGCGACAACGCGGTCATGTAGCCCCGTGTACTTTGGGTGTGTGTAGAATCTGTCTGATTCCGGTGTTAATTGTGATGACTGTATTAGTGTGTTCTCTGTTTTTTAATTTAATTACTGCAACTTAGAATTTTTCAAATAGTTCCTACTTTTGCCGCCAAGCGCCACCGTCAACGACTACTAGGCCAAGTTCAGAACTTAGCTACTAGACGCCACCGCAGTCGGCTCTTGGCAACGAACGTAGAAACCTAAAAGCGTTGTTTACATTCTTAACCTATCCAATTTAGCTTCACACAGGTGCCATTAGTGGAAGGTTCTTTAACATGCCATAAATCTATGACATGGGACCGCCGGCTTTACTTCCCCTCCGAAGGAAGGCATACTGAGGGATTATTAACGCTCTTATAAAATCCGACGGCTTCGGCCGGGCTTGAACCCGCTATCTTGGGCATAGAAGCTCAGCATGCTACCGACTACGCCACCGAAGCCGCCGTTTTGGAGATGAATGACAAGAACAAGTTGGATGGACAGGAAAACAAATTATCTTGTTCTGCAGGACCTTGAAGGAGGATCGATGTTTGTTAAGAAAAATAAAGAAGAGGAAAACAAAGTTCCTTCGACATGTACTCAGGCACGACTCTCTTCTCCAAACCATTATCGAGGGCAAAGTATTTTTGAGGAGGATAAATGCATTTACGCACATAGTGTCGGGCTCCTGAGGGGCAGAATACCGACTAACCCCCCCCCCCCCTCCTCTCCCCCCTCCCTGGAACCGTTTATCACATTATTTCAAACTAGAGTCATTTTATCTTTGCTCATAGTGAATTATCTCCAATGGCGATACAGTTCTGTCTTCTTTGTTCGGAGGATATTTCCAGCAAAACTTGCTACCAGCTTCCAATTTTCTTCATGTTGTAGCTTCTCCGCAACAATATTGTCAGGAGATACAGTATCTCTACATCAATGTGCTCTTGAAGAGACTGTCTATTTTATACCCACCGTCCACAAGAGAAGGAGGTGTGATTAGCATTATCTAGTTCATTAACCCAGTAGATTCAATCTGGTGAATCCACCTTCTCCATCTTCTTAAGATAGGAACAGAAGTACTCATGCCCAATCAAGAACTGAGTGAGATAATAACCAACTCACCATGTTTCCTCTCTGTCCAAACCAGCACCTGACGGATCATTCTCTTAGTCCACAGGCTTCGGTGTCCTTGCTCCCATTTCATCTGTCAATTATGAAAGGTTTTTGTACTCTTGCTGTTCGTCTTGCATTTTGTAAACCTACATCAGATTTCCTCCATTTGAGTAGTCCAGTAGCAAAACTCGTTTAATCCACTTGTAAATGAGGATCAAATTAATGTAGACTTTCATAAAAATAAGATAAGAAACTTCTACCAATTATTTAAGAAACAATTGACCAAATTTACTCCTCCAACCTTACAACTAGTCAATCCAAGAATAAAGCAAATTGCATACTCTAAGCAGGAAAATTGCAATATAATGGCAGATTTCTTTGAAGATTTACAAAACTGTCATAACCCGGAATTCACATTTACATTTAGTAATGATTATATGCAAAAGGATGACTCTACAGACCCAGATTTAAATGAAATTAAATAAATTATACGCTACTTGAAGAATAATAAAGCAGCAGGTAAAGATGGAATTAAAGCAGAATTGTGGAAAGTTCTGGAAGATATCATCAATAAACTTAAAGATATCTTAGATACTATCTGGGAAAGTGAAGAAATTCCAGAAGATTGGAAGTCAGCCATCAAACATCCCATACATAAGAAAAGTCCAAGAACTGATCCAAATAACTATAGAGGAATTTCACTTGTGCCGGTGACTTATAAAATACTCTCGAAAGCACTACTCTGCCGCGCAGAACCACAATTAGATCTGCAAATAGGGGAATATCAAGGTGGTTTTCGGAAAAAACAGGTCGTGCATTGAGCAGATCTGGAATCTCAAAACTATTCTACAAGTGAGGCAACTGAGATACAAAGCAACAACTATTACTTTTATTGACTTCAAGAAAGCTTATGATTCAATTAATAGAGAATCCCTCATAAATGTTTTAAAAGGATTCGGCTTAGATACAAAAACCACAAATATTATACAAGATAGCCTACATTAACAAATACCTCATCTAAAGTTAGATTCAATGGAGAATTCTCCAGAACTTTTCAAATTAAGACAGGTGTTAGACAGGGAGATGGGTTGTGCCCTTTGTTTTTATTGTGCTCTGGAGAAGGTGATTAGAGAATGGAGAAAATCAGATACGAAAGGTATAAATTTGGGAAGTAAAGAAGATAATATCCATTTAGATTGCTTGGCTTTCGCGGATGACATTGCTCTGATCACGGACACACCAGAAAATGCAAAGATCCAAGTAGAAAACCTCATGGAGCAAGCAGGAAAAGTAGGTTTACAAATCTCCTTCCCCAAGACAGAATTTTTATAACGAATATTCAAGTTTGTCCTGATCCAATAATTATAAACCAAAGCAAAAAAATACACAAAGTTAACTCATTTAATTATTTAGGTGAATGGATAACTATCAATAACAATGAAAAAAATAGCTTGGAGGTCCGAGCAAAGAACATGAACGTAGCATTTCAGATCAGCAGAAATGTATACAAAAAGAAGGCATTATCATGAGACACTAAAATTAAACATTACAATTCTGTGGTGAGACCTGAAGCACTCTTTGGAGCTGAAACATTAAAGTTAATGCGGAAAGGTGACATAAACAAAATCATGCTCATGGAAAGAAGATTGGTTCGATGCATCCTTGGCCCAGGGAAAACAGAAACAGACTATAACAGACCACGACCTAACAAGGAAGTATACACCCATGTGGAGAACATTATTCACACCACGCGCAAACGACGGATGTCATTTTTTGGGCATTTAAATAGAATGACAGGCTAACAAAACAAATTTTTAATATAATTTTAAAACTTAAAGTTCAACCAGCGTGGTTTACACAGACATTAAAGGATCTTAAGGAATCCGACATTGACATTACAGGTACATATAATGGGAGTTTATTTCGGGAAAAAATTCAAAAAGTGATCTTCAGGGAGGAACAAGAAAGACAACGAAAGCAGCCACGGAACATTGAACAGCTCCGAAAGCAGAGATCAGAGAGGATGAAGCGAATGTGGGCAGAGAGAATGAAGACATGTGGTAAGATTTGAAGAATTGATTTTACGTGCTCTGTAATAGTGCTATTCGTTTAAATAAATAAATAAATGTGACACAGTCCATCTGTGCTGTACAGTAGGTTTTCATAAAAAACTAACTATTACTCGAAGCATGGAATAAACACTTTTTGATGTAAATTATCATCACAGATGGACTAAGGGTCTTTAAATATAAGAAATGTGAATCCAAGTGATCCTTATTTACAGTGGATTAAACGAGTTTATCAGCTGGACAACTCAAATGTCCTTGCGTTTTTTCGCAAGAAAGAAAAAAATGGAATAATCCCGGCAATAACAAGAACTCCTTCGTCAGAGACCGTGCGATAAGCAGATGCCACGCACAAAACACCCCGCCTCGGCTCTTGCGCTAGCGACTTCCTATAATAATAATAATAATGATAATAATAATAATAAACTCCTGACCAATTTAGGGTGCACCAACTGACTAGAAAAATGTAAGTATCATCATGAAAGGAAACCTAGAAAGGAAAAAAGGATGACATAAAGAAAGAAAGAAAGAAAGAAAGAAAGAAAGAAAGAAAGAAATGATGAGATAGAAGGAGCGCTGTTTTGACCCCATGGCCGCCGAGCTCGTATACAGTAATAAAGGTGATGCACTTGATGGAACACGAGTTCTGCCCTAGGGTGCAGTGTAACGTGTGTGTTCCCGTTATGACGCAAAAGTAAACAAAGGAAATAATGTCGTTGGACCCAACATTATTTTTTATTTATTTATGTATTTATTTATTAATTTATCGTATGGCATAGGCCTACATGAAAATTATTTACAATTTGACACCAAGGTCAGAAATGTAATGAAGCGCCTGTGGTGTCCCTAGGAAGAAGTTGCTGAATTCACCACAATAAGATGTTTGTGGGCATTCTTGAATTAGGTGCCGAACAGTCTGTCTTCCAGCTCCGCACCCGCAACATGATGAAGATCTTTTCCTCCACTTGTACAGGAGATCCCCGCATACACCGTGATTGGTCCGGATTCTATTTAATTTTGACCAGGTCTTTCTAGGCTGAGTGAACACTGGCACCTTCTCCTTCTAAAACTCTCTGAATTGGCAAACAAATTCCAATCAGAAGACCATCTATCAGTCAGGTTGAATTTGTTGGTTGCAAGATTCTCCGCTGTGCAGTTGTCACGCGCTCCATTTCCAGTGGACTTTTGAAGAGATTTCCATTTTATTTTTAACATGTTTTTGGACTGGGAATAATGGAGCATTATGTTGTTTGAAGCCATTTTTAGCCTATTTTCATTTATGAACAAAATGCATGCTGCTGCTCGCTTTGTATCGTCACGTGACGTGCACGCGTGCCCTCTAGCGACGGGCTGTGACCTTCCACGCTCTGGTCGGAACCACACCTCGTTACACACGCCACGATTAGCCGATGTCGTCACCGGTTTGCGCACTACAGCCTCCGGCTCGTTACTTTTTGAACGCACCTTATATTTAGACGCCTCTCAATATCTACGAATCTATTACAGCAATCAAACTAACATTCTGTACGTTGATACAGACTATGAACATAAGTTCACCTATGGATCATTCAATAACCTTGTGAGCACAAAACAATCATGGCGGTGACGCGAAATTTAAATATTTAAATGTATTTTTCTCGCGACTTTTCATCCGAGCGCAGTGAAACTTGGCACGTTATATCTTCATACGAGCTTTTTTTTATTATTTGATACAGCCACCCATGGACTGCAAATACCCAGCAACCGTTCAGGTTTTCTTCTTTAAGGTATTTCTTCCTTGTCGTTTAGCTTCCTGCAAAAGATCTTTCAGCCTGTGTCTCCATCTCAATCGTTCTTTGGCTGAAAAGATATTATCAATAATAACATGTAAATATTAAATATTAGGGAAGAAGGAGATTAGTCTTAGGACCAAAAAGCAGATCTATAATGCAATCATGGCACCGATTAAGTTGTATGGTAAGGAGAGTTTGGCATTACAAGATAAACATCTAAGTAGGATTACTGCCACAGAAATGAAGTTTCTGAGGAGAGCAGTAGGAAAGACAAGAAAAGATCGAGTTCGAAATGAGAGAATTGGGACAAAAAGTAATGGGTGAAGTGGTTGAGGAACGTCAGTTGAGATGGAACGGACATGTTACGAGAAAAGTAAAACACATACATGAAATGCGAGTTGAAGGAGGAGAGGGCGAGGTGGACCCCGCATTGTATGGGGGAATAGGACATGGGACAGAAAAGGGGCAAAACTGTTGTGGAAATGAAGGGAATGTGCAGAAATAGAGCGGCTACCCCGACACTTGAAGGTATAAGGCAATTGAAGAAGAAGAAATATTAAACATATTTTTAAATCTCATGTAAATGTTTTTTTTTTTTTGTTTTTTTTTTTGTTTTTTTGTTTTGAGAAACACCCATTACAATTGGGTACAATCATGTTGACCGACTGGGAAACATTACATTGCGATATGGAGCATTGCTGAGAATAGTTATTGTATCGACGATCATTTATTTTTTAATGTTGAAAATATGTTTGGTACCGGCCGCGGTGGGCGAGAGCGCTAACGCGCTACCTCGTTTCTCGCTGGCATCGGGAGAGCGTGGGTTCGAATCCCACCTCGGCCGTCCTGAAAATGGTTTTCGTGGTTTCCCATTTTCACTACCAGGCAAATGCCAGGACGGTTCCTTTCAATAGGTCCACGGCCGATTTCCTTTCAAAATCCCTTCCCTGGCCCGTCCTGAAAAGAAAAATACATGGCCATTGGCTGCATTAATAATAATTTTAAAAAATATAAACATGTTTGGTAAGCACACAAAGTAGAGGTCCTCATCTTAACAAAAACGTAAAGTAAAGCAATTTCTCCCCCCCCCCTCACCCCCCTCCCTCCCCCCAGGGGGGCTCATATCTAGTGGGACGTGGGTTGACAACCACGGGGCCCCAGCTGAGTCGGGCATTGCTTCCACTTTCTTATGCTGGGATCCTCTCCGTCTTCTTTCCTGTCGACCTCACTTGGTCAACTCGTGTTCTCTTCCGACCCTGACGGTATTAGGGTATCCGAGGCCTAGGGAGTCTCTTCCTTTCCCGCCTTCATTGGCCCTTGTCTCACCTTTTCTGATACCCTCCTTCTGCGAGGGATCAGCCTTCTTTTTCTTTTAATGTTATCTCCTGCCTTCTGCTCAAGGCCCTCAAGGAGGCAGGGTGTATGTAGCCTCACCACTTCTGGTGCACCCTGGATAGTGCTACACCCTCAAGGGCTTACGGGTTGTGAGTTCGGGAGTTGGTGACCCCGGGGGATTCTTGAGCTGGGTACAGTTTTACCTCTTTTATCCATTACCTCTGGGTCGGACCCTCTCCTCTATCACTTTCCTGTCTGCCTTTCATGGCTCTCCTTCCTTCCAAGTCCCTCAATCCGCAATTTTTCGAGGGTTGAGGGCATTTCTTTTCCTCCTGTCCTTTTTTTGTCTTATTCTTCTTTTGTTTTCCATTTATTCTTCTAGTTTATAAGTTAGTAGTTAGTTTTAGTTATTATTTACATTTCATATTCATTTTCACGATCACCCAAACCGTTAGGGGCCGATAACCTAGATGTTAGGCCCCTTAAAACAACAATTATCATCATTAACATAAGCAATTCTCTCAATTGTGCCAAAAGTGAAGGGCTAAAGGGCTTTCAAATTGTGAGTCTTGGAGAACTCTATAAGGGGAGTTCCAATGGATAAAATATGAAAAAAATATCAATTATCAGATTTGTATACGATGTAAAATGATATATAACACTTCATATTTGTTATCTGCAAAACATGTCTAATATTTATTTAAATAATGCAGTGCGCGTTAGAAAACATTAATAATTAGAACATACAAAGGCATTTTTTCAGAACATACTTTTTGCACAAAAATATTCCATATTTTTCAGTTGTTACTTATCGCAGAAGTCTCACTATTTTACCACCCGTAGCTTGGCTTGTAAATGAGATTTTAACACAGGGATTTTGTTCTAACTCAAATACATTATGAAAAAAATTGATATATCTCAATATTTTTAACGAAAAATTTGAGTTTAAAGAAAACAAGTAGTTCCGTGAAGAACTATACAGCCTATTTTCATATATCCTACTTATGTTAACGGCCACTATCAACATACAAAATTTCAGTTTGATAAAGTAATATTCGTAGATATTGAGAACCGACTAAATCTTTCGGATGGTCGCCATGTTGGATTTTATATATGTAGGTCCTTGAGTTATGTACTGTTACATGAAGATTATTGTGTACGTGTAGCATTCAAACTTCAATCGCATGATTAGGACACAAGAAGTAACAAGGAGATTTTAAAATTTCGCACAGCTGCCATCTTGTGGTTATGGAAACAATTGAAATAAATTATATGCCAGTGGATTAACATTCGTATACAGCCTATTTTCACTGCACTGTCAAAAATCACTGCACTCGGATGGATAAATTGCGAGAAACGTCCAAGTGAATATTTATATTTCGCGTCACCGCCATGTTGGATTTGTGATCACCAGGTTATTGAAAGTCCTACAGGTGAACTTATGTTCATAGCCCCCATGAACATAAAGAAATTCAGTTTGATTGCTATAATAGATTCGTAGATATTCAGAGCCGTCTAAATAAATCGGATGGTCGCCATGTTGGATTGTTAAATGTATAGGCCATAGAGTTATGTACCATTAAAGGAAAATTATTGCGTAGGTTCATTATTCAAACTTTCACTTCGATTGCATGATTACGACACAAGATATAAAAATTTTATTTTAAAATTCGCACAGCCGCCATCTTGATGTTATGTAAACAATTGAACTAAATTAGATACCAGTGCATTACAATGTGTATAAACATTTCCTGTACCAGATTTCATTGCGTTTGGAACATTAAATCGCGAGAAAGGTCTATTTATAATTTTCAAATTCACTTGGCCGCTATGTTCGTTTTGTAGTTAACCGGATTCTGAAAGTCGTATAGGTGAACTTTCAGTAGTGCCCTTTACCTCCGTACAAAATTTCAGGATGATACCGCTAATAGTTTCAGAGATATAGAATGCCGGTGAAATATTTCTTACATCCGCCATCTTGGGGTTATGTAAACAATTGAACGAAGTTAGATGTCGGTGCATTACGATGTGTATAAACATATACTGTACCAAGTTTTATTGCGTTTGGTTGATTAAGTCGCGAGAAACGTCTATTAAAAGTCGCAAATTCGCGTGGCCGGCATGTTGGTTTTGTAGTTACCAGTTTTTCAAACGTCACATAGGTGAACTTCTAGCAGTTCCCTTTATCACCGTAATAAATTCCAGGGTGATATCGGGAATAGTTTCGGAGATATTAAATGCTGGTGAAATATTTCGCACAGCCGCCATGTTGGATTGGTGAGACGTAACAAAATGTGATGGGCACGGTCGGGGTCGCCCGGAATAGTGCTATGAACTTACCGAGTTTCATTGAAGTCGCTCCAGTCGTTTAGAAGTTATAAGGGGGACACACAAACGGACAAAAGGTGATCTCATAAGCCTACTTTTTTTTTCAAAATTGAAAATAGACTAAAAATATTATTATGGTCACAATAGTAGAAACACCAAACGCCGTGTTGAAGTACTAAGGATTGATCACTAATTACGGCAATTAAATTTCATCTAAATCTACCCAGTAGTTTCTGAGAAATAGGAACATGAATTTATTAAATATTAACATTAAGAAGATAGGCCATTGGAACTCTCCTTTTAATAGAAAATGTCAAAAATCACTTCAGGTCAAAATGCAGTTCCAGAAAATCAGCCTAAAATCGCTTGTTTCTCTACTCGTTTTCTTTTTTATACAAATCCTAGCCAAAATAACTTATTTACATATTCCTTTCTTTAATGTGTTCCTTGGTCCAATGCCCTCAAGCGTTTTGTTTATTTTTAAAAAAATCTTCACACCGGAATTAGTTATAAGGGCTTAAGTTAAACTCTGCATTGACACACAATAGCGCTTGTAATGGTAGAAAAAGCAAACTGCTAATCTAATCGACCGGTTATGGTTGAGTTTCCGGTAAACAGTCATCAGTCTACCGCGTGTGACCATCCCGGCACTTCGTCAGAAACGTTTAGTGTGTCGTTTTTGTTTGGAAAAGTGGAGAAAACAACAATTGCACCACCTATAAGATTAAGTACCAGATATAGAAGATTTTACCATTTCGAATGATCTTGTCGACTTCATCGTTATGCTTTGGTCTAACGTTATGCGTTACGGTTACGGCGTGTATGACGTCATCATGTTGTTCAGTGCATATGCACCGAGTCTGAGTTTACTCCTGGGGTCGGGCGTTATGCGATACGGAAACGGCGAGTGCGTGACGTCATGCAGCAGAGTGCTCCTCCCGCTCTCCGTTCCCCGCGCGGGAAGCCTAAGTTAATAGGTAATGCAGTCTGTTGAAAGAGTCCTTGAGCCTTTCTAACATGTGTAGCATATGTAGCATGCGTCATTTGAAATGATATAAAGTCTAGTCTCTCAGACTGACTGTATCTTTTTATTTATTTATCGTATGGCTTTTAGTGCCGGGAGTGTCCGAGGACATGTTCGGTTCGTCTCAGGCTGCAGCTGCTTCAAGCGGACACCACTAGGTTGAGCTACAAGTTCCGTTCAATTTCAAGTAGTTCCAACTTTCGCTACCAGATATCAATGAAACCTAGTGGAGAGCGTTGGAACTTTAATAGAGCGTTACAACGAAATCTAACCTAGAAATTTAGCTCCACACAAGTTTAGTCTGTGGAAGGATGTTTTACATGACATACAGTAAATCTATGACATGGGACCACCGGCTTTACTTCACTTCAGAAGGAAGGCATACTGAAGGATTCTAACGCTCTTAAAAAATCCGACGACTTCGACCGAATTTGAACCCGCTATCTTGGGCACAGCAGTTCAGCATGCTACCAACTACGCCACCGAAGTCGCTATATAGAAGTAGAATTGGGCAACCAGAAGAAGCTGGAAGAACAGAATAAACCCAAGTTGATCGTAAATAAGTATATCAACAATTCAACTCCCGAGGAGGACGAAAGAGAAGGGTCCAATACTCGGGAAGGTTCAACGGAACCAAAGATCAAAATGCCTACAGTAAATACACATTCGATGATTAAGAAGAGGATTGTAATTTTTAGGAATAAATGATCGTATTGTACATTATGCAACAAGCCTATTAAGACACGAGTGCCTTAATTACTATTATAGGCGAGTTGCATATGACTGTTTATGTTCGACGATAATTATTATTATTATTTCGTATGGCATAAAGGATACGTATGTTACAAATAAGGTGAAAAACTTAATCGCTAGTATAAACAAAATGTGCAAACGTTCTGGCAGGGAAGAAGATACAAACATTACAAATGGATGTCCAACGAGTTTAACCAATTCACTGCTTCATCTGTAGCCTCATGTATTTCTTGTAGCGTCCCACTGAACCTCCTTATTGGGCATTCCATGGCAAGGTGATAGACCGTCTGTGGCACTTCACTGCAATCGCAGGCTGGACTGTCGATCATCTTCCACTTATGCCTCCAATACTGGCATCTACCATGTCGGGTTCTTAGTCGATTTAGTGACATCCACGTTTTTCGAGATAAGTTGAAACCAGGTGGGCGTTGAGTTGGATCCAGAATTAGATGATATTTGTCTGGATTCCAGAAAACCTAATTGTTGCGCCATGCTTGACAGACATTAAATTGCTGTTGAATCAATTCCTCACCTAGTAACCAGGGAGGTTTCCTGGATGTCAATCTGAGATGTGGTTGAAAAATGTCCTGATGAATCGGTAATGAAGGATCTTTACAGTTTTTTTTTCATCCTTTCGTCAGTGCCAATTGTCTACGGAGGTGAGGAGGCGGAATGTTTGAGAGGACTGGTAACCAATCCAGAGGTGTAGATCGGATGGTTCCTGATATGGTCCTCAATGCATCATTCAGCTCAGTATCAATTTTCTGTATATGAGTGCTATTTAACCACACAGGACAGCAATATTCGGCCACTGGGTATACTAAGGCAAGAGCTGTTGTTCTAAGAGTTGATGCAGTTGCACACCATCCTGACCCAGACAATTTGTTTCAGGCTTTGACTTTAGCAGATGATAATTTCGTTTAGTGCGAACTTGTTTCAAAGATTTGGCGACACAGCGTCCTGCCCTAAAGGAGTAGTGTTCATGGAGGTCTAGTCTGCGCGGATGGGGATGTCCGTGGATAAACCCGCGGATATCAGCAAACTTTTTTCGCCAAGCGGATATAGTTTGCGTAGCTGTGCGGATAGTGGATAAACTGCGGATAATGTTTGGACCCAATTTGCGGATGGCTTTTGGAACACAATCCGAACTTGTTGAATATCATTATTCTTCTCCAAACGAAGGTTGGCGATCCACGTAGCCAGCTCTGACCATAACATTGTAGTATGAAATGCTTCCTCCGAAGTACACCGGTGCCACCTTCTAATGTCCTTCAACCATGAATTTCTGCGTCTCCCAACAGATCTTTTTCCTTGTATCTTTCCTTCAATAATTAGCTGTAATAATTGGTACCTCTCGTTTCGCATGATGTGACCTAGGTATTGTGTTTTTCTTTGTTTTATAACATTTTGCAGTTATTTTTGATATTTCATCCGATGTAGGACCTCGACATTTGAAATTTTCAATATCCAAGGTATGCGCAGGGGACGACGATATAGACACATTTCTAAAGCATCGATTCGTTTTTCAATAGAAGGATCCATGGTCCAGCATTCGCAACCATATAGAAGAACAAAAAATATGTAACAACGGATCACGCGGATTCGCAACTGTAGACTGAGATCTGATCGTACAAAGAATTTCCGCAAGGTAAAGAATTGTTTCCTGACCTGTTCAATTCTAGATTTTATTTCTTGTTTGGAGTCACATTGTTCGTTCAATATGGTGCCCAAGTATTTGAAGGAGGACACTTGTTCAGCTATATTATTATTTATTGTGAGATTTGCTCTTATTGTTATTTTAGAGAACACCATCATTTTTTGTTTTTAAAGCGTTCACACACAAGCCGAATTCTTCACTGTGTTATACTAAGCAAAAGGAAGATTGTAGTTTTACGAACCGTGAATCTTGTGATTATGTTTATACTAAGCAATTTACCATGTGTTGAAGGGATATTTATGACATATCATATTTTTCCGTTGCGTTTTCATCATAATAAATAAGATGATGATTTACTCTGATCTCATTCAAACAATTTCATTAAGCACAATTAACGCTCCGAACTATAAAGGGTTGCAATTCTGGATGTATAACATTCATTTTAAACATAGCACGTGTCATACATAGCCGCGAATATCTAAATGTGTTGCTTTAATATTTCATCTTATTAAAATATTACTAGCATTTCCCGTCGCGGCTTCGCCCGCGAATATTCTACTTTTAAAGTGTACACTTAGCAAAATCTCAATCATGAATGCTATGACTGATTTATCCTTGGTATGAATAATCAGACTTTATCAATTCAGCTACTGGTGCAGTGGTTAGGGGTTTGTCATTCATTCATAGGTATATCAGAGCGAAGTTAGTTTTCTGGGAATATCACAAACACTGTTAATTTAATGGCCTTTAAATGTGGTTTTCGGAGACCCTTTATAGCCGGGTGAAAAAGACCTTTCGTACCACACTCACACGTGAAAATTCCGTGAAAATATTCTAGAGTGCCCCTTGACCCCCTTAAGTGCATTATACTGTCTGTATTGATGAATTTTACAGCTTAATTTGGTTCAGTGATAACCTTATAACCACCTGGAAACTTTCACAGTAACAGAAATAGATGGACCTGTGAAATTATGTTACCATGGTTACCGTGTTGCATTCTTTAATTATTTCGTTGTAAATATGCATGTTGTAAGGTATTTATTTAACTGTGAGGCATTTAAAGAGTGAGTGAGTGCGTTTCGCTTACGCATTGGGTTATGCTGAACCTGTAGGTACCCCATATGTGTAGGTTGGTGTTAATGGGACCTTATTTTCGGTACAAAACTGGAATAGGACCTTAGCAGAATAATATAGGGAGGGATTGTAATGCCAGTAGATTCGGATAACAAACGTGTGGATGCGAATTAAAGTCGTGCGGATGCGGGGTGGATGTGGATAGCAGTCGTGTCGATGCGGGGCGGATGCTTATAACAGCCTTGCGGATGCGAGGCGGATGCGGATAACGTTTTGCTTATCCGCACAGGGTTGTAATTAAAGGATGTTTTCAAAGCGAAGGGCTAGAACTGTGGATTTTTAATGATATTTCACTTATGAGTATGGTAAACTTAAGATCGTGCCAATGATGTATGAGTTGCTGACGCAATATGGGGTTGATAATAATAATAATAATAATAATAATAAAACTTATGCTTCAGAAAACAAGACGGAAAACTGGCATTGACAAATAGAGACATTGCCAATAGCTAGCTACATACTTCTCACGACTTTTGAATTGCTCAGAACCCACGAAAAGATTCCCAAAGAAACAATCGGACCACACATCAGAAGAATCACTACCATCAACTCAAGATGAAATCCACTCCCACATCAATAGACTCAAAAACAATAAAGCCTCAGGTGAAGACGGTATCACTGCAGAACTACTTAAAAACCTAGGACCCAATGCACTCAGAGAAATTACACTAATCATCCAAGAAATATGGCAAACAGAGAAAATACCTGATGACTGGAAAACAGCACTCATCCACCCACTACACAAAAGAGGAGACAAGTCTGACGTGAACAACTACAGACGGATTTCTCTTCTTCCCGTCGCCTACAAAATTTTCTCAGCTTGTCTATTGACACGAACACAGGAACAGCTCGAACCAAAGTTATCAGAATTTCATGCAGGATTCAGACCAAACCGATCCTGCCCTGTACAAATCTTCAACCTTAAAACCATTGTCAAAATGCATGCAATTCGAAATAAACCAGTGATGTGCACATTTGTCGATTTCCAAAAAGCATACGACTCGATCGATAGACAATCACTCTTCCAGATCCTTGAAGGAAGAGGATTAGATCACAAAACACGGAAACTCATTGAACAAACGCTGACCAACACAAAATCCAAAGTAAAATTTATGGGGGAAATCTCCGAACCTTTCGAAATTCAGACAGGTGTGCGACAAGGAGATGGTCTTTCCCCTCTCTTGTTCAACATCGTCCTGGATAAAGTCATGGAAGAATGGGAAAAAGAGCTCAAGAAACAAAATGTCTGGAAACCAGTTACACTTGGCTATCGTAAAAACAATCTCTCTGTACCATATCTTGCCTTCGCCGATGACTTGGTTATACTAACAGAAAATCAAGAGACCGCAATAAAACAAATAGAAACACTCCAAGAATGCGCCGAAAAAGTGGGACTTCAAGTGCTAAGTCACAAAGGCGACAACATGCAAACAAAATACGGAACCATCAAAAGAGTCCCACATTTCAAATATCTGGGAGAATTTATCGAACCAACTGGATCCGAAAATACCTCACAACAAAACCGTCTCCAGAAAACCAGGAGAGCACTCGGACTTACCCAAAACCTCTATAACAAAAAATGTATGTCAAGACAAACCAAACTTCGACATTACAACACTGTCATCAAACCGGCAAGTATCTACGCAAGCGAAACACTTACACTCAATAAGAAATATGAACTTGAAGACATCAAGAAAGAAGAAAGAAAAACCATTCGGAAAATACTGGGAGCAAGACTCACTCCTGACGGGTACCGATTACAGTCAATCAAGACAACTGAAAAATACCCAAACATCGAAGTCGACTTCATAAAAAGACGATTGAAATTCTTCGGACAAATAAGTAGACTGCCGAATACACGACTAACCAAAAGAATACTAGATTACATATCATCACTCAAAAGTACAACACCATGGATGAAAGAAGTACAAAAAGACATGCGAACTGCTAACATAACCGACACATCAGACAGAGACTCCTTCCGTAACAAAGTGAACAACTGGGAAGTCCAACCAGAGCAACCAAATCCTACACCTTACAGACCTCAATGGTCTGACGAAAGAAAATTGGCATTCTCCAACAGAATGAAACAATATTGGCAAGATAAGAAGAACGTCAAGAATTGTGTCAAATTGCTTAACGCTTTCCAATATTGGGAAAATACGCTGTAAATAAATAAATAAATAAATAAATAAATAAATAAATAAATAAATAAATAAATAATAATAATAATAATAATAATATATCGTTTGGCCTCGGGTGCCAAAACAGCAAGGTTAAGTTATACATGACACGAGTGAAACCGGTTCTGTTATATGGATGCGAGTCATGGGCGACCTCTCAAACACTGTTGTTGTTGTTTGAGTCTTCAGTCTTTTGACTGGTTTGATGCAGCTCTCCATGCTTCCCTGTCCTGAGCTAATCGTTTCATCTCAACATAGCTACCACACCCTACATCCGAGGCAATCTGTTTAACATACTCTAACCTTGGTCTACCCCTACAGTTCTTGTCCTCGATCCTTCCTTCCATAACTAAGCTTGCTATTCCTGGGTGTCTTAGTATGTGTCCTACCAACCTATCTCTTCTCTTCATTAGCAGTCGCCAGAAACATCTCTCCTCTCCCACTCGTCTTAATACCTCTTTGTTTGTAACCCTATCTACCCATCTGATCTCCATCATTCTCCTGTAACACCACATTTCAAATGCTTCAATTCTCCTCTTTTCTGCTGCACCAATAGTCCAAGTTTCACTTCCATTGAGCGCCACGCTCCAGACAAAGGCTTTCAAAAATGACTTCCTAATACCTAAATCTATATTCGATGTCAGCAGATTCCTTTTTTGTAGAAATGCTTTTCTTGCCTGAGCCAACCTACTTTTTATATCCTCTTTGCTTCGTCCATCACTGGTTATTCTGCTTCCTAAGTAACAGAAATCTCCTACTTCCTTCAGCTTTTCACCTGCCAATTTGATCTCCATTGAGGTTTCTGATTTATTTCGGCTGCATTCCAGTATTTTTGTTTTACATTTATTAATTTTCATCATGAATTCTTTCCGTAAGACAGAGTCCATACCATTCAAAAACTCATTCAAATCCTCAGGCTTGTTGACCAAGATGACGATGTCATCAGCAAATCTCAGAGTTGAAATTATTTCTCCTTGAATCTTCACTCCCACTTTAATTTTTTCTCTAATTTCCTTCATTGCTTGTTCAATGTAAAGATTGAAAAGTATGGGTGATAAGTTGCAGCCTTGCCTTACACCTTTCTGAATACCAGCTTCTCTCTCATGTCCTTCAGCTCGAATGACTGCTGTCTGGTTTCTGTATAGATTGTATATCACCCTCCTATCCCTGTACTTTATTCCAATCGATTTCAAAATGTCAAACAATTTAGTCCAATCAACGTTATCAAAAGCCTTTTCTAAGTCTACAAAAGCCATGAACGTTCTCTTATCTATCCTTATTCTACCTTCCAAAATCAGCCTAAGACTTAGTACAGCTTCCCTTGTTCCTACATTTCTCCTGAAACCAAACTGGTCTTCACCCAACTCCGTTTCTATCTGGCTCTCAATCCTCTTGTAAATTATTCTAGACAGGATCTTTGAAGCATGAGTAATTAAGCTGATTGTACGGTAATCTTCACATCTGTCAGCTCCCACTTTCTTTGGTATAGGGATGATTACATTCTTCTTGAAATCAGGGGGTACCTCACCTGTCTCATAAATCCTACACACCAAGTGAAATAACCTGATCAGACCTTCCTCTCCTATGCAGCGTAGCAACTCAATCGGTATATCATCTATGCCTGGTGCTTTGTTCCTGCTTAAGTCTTCCAAAGCTCTATCAAATTCTGATCTCAGTATTAAATCTCCTTTCGCATCCTCATCAATTTCCTCCTCCCTTTCCATTACATGATTCTCAATCTCCTTTCCCTTATACAAACTCTCTATGTAAGCTTTCCATCTCTCAACCTTTTCTTCCCTATCTGTTAGAGGCTTTCCATTTGTGTCCTTAATATTACAGCACTTAGTCTTCTTTTCCGCAAAAGTATTCTTAATCCTTCGATAAGCTGTGTCTACTTTTCCTAATTTCAGACAATTTTCTATACCAGCACATTTCTCTTTCAACCATTCTTCTTTCGCTTCCTTGCACTTCTTGTTAACCTCATTCCTCAGACGTCTGTATTCTGCTTTCCCCTTTTCATCTCTTACATTCTTGTGCTTCCGCCTTTCATCCATCAATTCGAGTATATCCTGAGTGATCCACGGTTTTCTACCTATTCTCTTTTTCCTACCAATGTTTTCTTCTGCGGATTTTGTTATTTCATTCCTCAAAAGTGCCCATTCGTCTGCAATTGAAGTTTGTTTAGGGTTTTTCATTAGTCCTTCCATTATACTCTTCTTGAAACTTTCGTTTACATCCTTCTCTTTCAGTCTGTCTATTGCCCACCTTTTTGGCTTTTGACTTTTCTTCAGTTTCTTCAACTTTACTCTGCATTTCATTACAACCAGATTGTGGTCAGAGTTTATGTCAGCACCAGGATATGTTTTACAATCCGAAATCTGGTTTCGAAACCTCTGCTTGACCATAATGAAGTCGATTTGGTAACGCCCTGTATCTCCTGGTCTCATCCATGTGTATATTCTTCTATTGTGGTTATTGAATAAGGTGTTAGCTATGACCAACTCATGCTCAGTGCAGAATTCTACCAGCCTGCTTCCTCGATCATTCCTTTCACCTAATCCGAAATCTCCTACTATCTTCCCTTCTCTCCCTTTTCCTACCACAGCATTCCAATCTCCCATTACTATAACATTTTCATCACCCTTGATATACCTCAGAATTTCGTCTATTTCTTCGCAGACCTTTTCAACATCCTCATCATCAGCTTGACTGGTAGGCATATAGACTTGTACCACTGTGGTGCAGGTAGGTTTAGTATTTATTTTTGCTACAATAATCCGTTCACTATATTGCTCATAATATTCCACCCGCTGTCCAAGTTTCCTACTCAATATGAGGCCAACCCCTGCTTGGCCTTTGTTTGATTCAGTGCTAATGACCCTATAGTCTCCTGACCAAAAGTCCTGTTCTTCCGGCCAGCGCATTTCACTAATCCCAACCAAATCCAACCTCAACCTATCCATTTCCCTTTCTAAGTTTTCTAACCTTCCATTTCCTAGCAGACTTCTAACATTCCACGCTCCGATCCGTAGAATGTCAGAGTTCCTCTTTGTCACTTTTGTGATGTTAACCCCCTCTCGAGTAGTCCCCACCCGGAGATCCGAACGGGGGAATAGTTTACCTCCGGATTGAAATTTTACAAGGGAGGAGGCCATCATCACATGTATTTATGCATAGAGAGGTGCATATCCTCGGGAATAGCAAACGGCTGTAGTTTCCCCTTGCTTTCAGCAACACTGGAAGAGAGCATTTGTGCATTTGAGAGAAAAGTGCTCAGAAATATATATGGACCTATTTAGAGACGAAGAAAGATGGTAAAGGAGGGGAAAAGAGGACTTATACCAACGTTTTGGGAAAGCTGATGTGGGTAGGATCAGTGGTTTAGTTGGACCGGAACGCCGTTCCGGAAAATATCTTCCCGCTTTAGAATGACGTAACAATTTTACATTCAGTAAGAAAATCGTTTATAATCTATACATAGCGCTGAAACGTCACGGGTGTATTCTAGCGGACTAATATCGAACCTTACGGTTTTATGTTCATAAAATACGGTCGCTTTTACACTCCTGGGCGTTTTTCTGGTTCTCTAAGTTTGGCTACACTGCTATTGGATACCGAGAGCGGGAAGTGAGCATAACAACTTTCTTCCGCTCGGTATGTTTGTGTGAATCCAAGTTTTATTTTATGTTTTGCTCGATGTGTTGCTGTGAAGCAGGTATTACGGAATCTCTCTGCAGTTAATGAACATCAGTAGCCCCGTAGTACCTTTCAAGTTTTCCAGTGACTGTGAAATTGAGTTGTGAGTCACAACTTGTGACAATGAGTTTACCTAAGTGACTGGGTTCAAGAAAACGTGCTGGGGATGAAGATGAAGAATCAATGAATACTAAAAAGGTGTGTGATGGCTCAAGTAAAAACGAAACTGATTGGAGTTCCGAGAACATTAGTTTCATTAAAGACGTGAGTATAGAGATAGACCCTGGGTTAAATGTTGCTGAAACGTGTGATGCAGATTCAAGGGAGAATCTAGGTTATGGTTCTACACCTTCTACCATCGACTGTGAAATTCAAGGACCCACCTACCGAAAACAATATTTTCCAGACTGTTGGAACGAGTCTCAGTACCATTATTTTTTTGTCAGAGAACGAGTGGTTATTTGCAGGAAATAAAACTTTAGGCTGCAATATATGTAAAGAGGAAAGTAAATTAGGATTAGGAATTTCTTAAGGGGCAGGACTTAAGCTAATGAAAGTATGGGTAGAATGCAAGGTTCATCCCAACGGAAATAATATTAATCAACAACAAACAAGCCTTAGGAAAAAAATATTTGAGCACAAAAATTCAGAATCTCACAAAAATGCTATGTTACAAAAATCAGAATCCAATAAAAAGATATTTGAAAGTTGCTTGGACACTATGAATGTCAAACACCTAGAAACCACCGTTCGAGTATTTCGAGCAGCATACTCAATTGCGAAAAGAAATAGACCCTTCGTAGACCTACAGGCTTATGTTGAACTTCAACAATTAAATGGTTTAGATGTGGGACGAGTTCTTCATACAAATTTTAGTTGTGCTAATATTATTGAACACATTTCACAGGAAATGAGAAATAAAATAGCAAAATCTATAACAGAAAATCAGAGGAAAATCAGTATTATGATTGACGAATCAACAACAGTTAGTGTAAAATCTGTGTTAGTATTATGTTTGAGATGTGCTCTTTCAGATAACTCTGAAGTTGTTTCCTTTTTCTGGGACTTGATAGAACTTGAATCAACTACAGCAGATGTTATTACTCGAGAGATATTGAAGAATCTTTCTTCATATGGGATGAATGAAAACTTTCTGGCAGAACATTTAGTTGGTCTAGCATGTGATGGGGCCTCTGTAATGTTAGGTAGAAAAAATGGAGTTGGAGTACAGTTTTTAAAGTTATTTCCAGATATAGTAATCTGACACTGTTTAAACCATCGCTTGGAATTGGCCGTTTCTGATACAAGGAATGAAGTTACAGGTGTTAACCATTTCCATTCTTTTTTGACAAATTGTATTCTTTATACAGCATGTCTCCCAAAAATCAAAGGGAACTCAACATTTGTGCTGCTTCACTGGAACAAAGAGTTAAGATGATTGGGAAAATATTTACAATAAGATGGGTGGTTTCAAGCCAGAGAACTGTAAAAGCTGTCTGGGAAAACTACAGTGCTCTAGTAAAACATTTCAGTGAGGCCAAAAATGACCACCAGAGAGACTCCAAAGAAAGGGCAAAATTCCAAGGTCTAGAAAATATGTTAACTTGTGTAGAATTTCTAGAAAATATTGCAATTATGTATGATGCTCTTGTTGAGTTAGCTGATTTGTCATTAGAGTTGCAGAAAAGAGAGACAAGTCTGACAGAGGCTCAAAATGCAATCAAGCGCACTATAAAAGTGTTTGAATCTATGTGTAACTCAGCTTCAGGAGAATACTACAGAACAGTTCTTAAAGCAGCAGAAAAAAAGAGTTTAGAAACATAGGATTTCATGATCCTAAAAAAGTTGTAAAAATTTACAGAAAGCAGTTTTTCAGAAGTCTTGTGAACAATTTAAATAACAGGCTTATGGAAAATGTGTCCACATCATCTCATCTTGGTTCCAGCTCTAGTCAGCAGAGACATGAGAGAATGACAAAAGTTATCAGTGATTCAAAGGTACTATCCAAAATTAATTGGCCCTCCACTTCTGCTTTGGATATCTGCTATGGTGATGAGAGTGTCGGCAACCTTTATGACTTTTTCCACATGTCAGACAAGAGGAGGTACATTAATGCTTTTAGAAAGTATGTCGAGACCAAGGAAATTCCAGTGGAGGTGATGCCTTTAATCAAGACTGTACAGACCATTCCCATCTCTTCAGCAGAAGCTGAAAGAGCTTTCAGTACCATGAATGAGATCCACACCGAAAAGAGAAATAGGCTGCTGGTTGAAAGATCAAGCGGACTTATTTTCATAAGCAGCGTAGGACCTCCTGTGCATTTATTTAACCCACAACCATATGTCAAGTCATGGCTACGAAAGGGGAGACGTTCAGCTGATGAAACAACTTGTCGGAAACACGAGGCCGCTGATTTTGACACCCAATACGAGTCCATTTGGAAATTGCTGAATTAATAAGGTGAGTTCCTGTAAATATTTTTTCCCAACTAAATCACTGGGTAGGATCATCAGAGGTAGACGACTCCAGTGGATGGGACATATCGTAAGAGCTGTGGAATATATCCCTAACAGAGTGTTCAATGCTCAGCTGATTGGAAAACGTCCTAGAGGCCGTCCAAGGACGAGATGGAAGGATAAGGTTATGAGAACGTTGCAGCAGGCGGAACCTACATCAGTACTGGATGATGCAATGGATAGAGAAGAATGGAACGTCATTTGTAACAAATGCTTGAGATTGTGATCGGGATAATGCCTCCTGTGTGATTGATTAGGATAGTGTTATGTAATATTGTATATTTGATGTCTTTGTTATGTTTCTTTGTTTTCTGTCATGGGCCTTAAAGGCCTGACATGTACAGTAAATGATGATGATGATGATGGCCTCGGGTGCCAGGTGCAAGCTTTGTTATTTGACACCCAGAGGGTAGCTTGCATGTCGAATTTCGTTGTTCCTTGAAGCACTATGAAAGTCAAGGAGGTCAGATATCTAAGCTCCTTGAACACTATAGTGCTTTCTAGTAGAGAATAATAAGGAACTTTGTGTTGGCGGAAACTCCCGAGATTAATTTTGCCATTATTAACACGGGCAACACGGCCTACTGAATTCTTTGACATGTCAACATCGTATGACATCCGTGTTGTAAATCACTTACCACGGCCAGGGGCGAACCTGCAAGCTTGGGGTTAGTAGACCAACATGTTAACCACTCACCCACCGTGGCAAGCTTATGGGGTTGATGATCCCCACAGACAACATGTGGAAGGATGTGGCTGGTTTATGTGCTCCCAGAGAGTTCGCGTGTAAGCACGGAGGGCCAATAAAACAAACACTATAAACGTGTACCTCATGAAATCCCTCAAATAAGCACGTATAGCTATTGCCAGAGGGTGTTTGGAGCGTTGGTGTGCAGTTCACATAATTGCACAGGGTGTTATGGGATAGTGGTCTCTATATTAACCACCTCACAGACGCACAGACCCACAGACAAACTATCACGTAACATTGATTTTTAGCCTACTTTTCACATTTTGCAAAAATGAGGAAAAAGACTTTTGAGATCGATCCGGGAATATGTGTGTATGTCTGTCCTTCTGTCTGTCTGGCTGTGAGTGTCCCCCCCTATCAACTCCTAAATGGCTGCAGAAATCGAAACCTAATTTAGTATGAGTAAAGATGTATACCGGAATATCTCACGTCCATATTTGAAAATGATGTCAGTGCTACCAACTGCTGAAAAAACGCACTAGAAATTTAAGCTCCATTTTGGATATCTTGGAAGGTATGCATGGGAGCTATTCCAAAATTGGCACACATGTAGATAACACTATTTCAGTTTAATTTCCAGGAGGCCATACATGACAGTGCTGCCAAAACAATTTTAAGTCTTCCGATAGGTCCAATTTTAAATGCCTATAACTTCTACACTTTCAATTGGATCTCAGCCAAATTTTGTATGTAATATGTGCACATAAACAGATATGACTGAGCGTATTGTTAAGAGCTACCAGGGCTGCCAACTGTTAATAATTGCTCTCACTATTCTTTTATCCAAATACCAATATATCACAAAGTATACAAGCCGACAGCTTTAAACTATGCACACGTAAAGTACCTGATATTTTAGATTAATTTTGGAGTACCTTATATATTTCAGTTCTACCAACATGAATCTAAGCCTGCTGATAGGGCCAATTTTTAAATACATGTAACTTCTATACTATCAGTTGGATTTCAACCAAATTTCGTATGTGCTATGTGTAACATAGCAGATATGACTATAAGTATTCTTAAGAGCAATCAGGGCTGCCAACTGTTAATAAATGCTGTATATATTTTTGTTTACCTAATATCAATATATCAGGAAGTATGCAAGCCAACAGCCCTATACTTTGCACACGTATAGCACCTGCCATTCTAGATTAATTTGGAGTAATTAATATAAGTCATTGCTGCCAACATGATTCTATGCCTGCTGATAGGTCCAATTTTAAAATACATGTAACTTCTATACTAACAAATGGATTTCGTCCAAAATTTGCACAACAAGATATCATAATATTTCAGATTAGACTATTTCTGACCAGCACACGCATGATCATGTTGCCAACATGCTTTTACGCATGCTGATAGATCCAATGTTTAGCTGCATGTAACGTCCATTGGACTTCAACCAATTTTTTAATTCTGTACCTTAAAAATGGAACTAAGAATATATTCAGTCACCAGGGCTGCCAACTGCAATGTTCTATTAGGCTACATTATACCAGGTATATTTCGAACTAATTAGACATTTCGATATTACCAACTTAATTTCGTCATTTTTCTAGATAGTTTCATATACTGTAGAATAATCATTGGCATGGAAAGTAGGCTCTTTAGTTCGTCACGGAACTTCTTGTTATATATATAGATTAACTAGCAGAAGTACCTGCTCTTCGAACGGTCTTAGGTATTAATAACCAGACGCTATCAATTGAGCTACTGTTGCAATGGTTAGGGGCTTGTCATTCCTTCATAAGTTTATCAGAAAGAAGTTAGTTTTCTGGGTATATCACAGACACTGATAATTTAAGGGCCTTAAAATGTGCTTTTCGGAGACCCATTGTAGACTCCCTAGTTTTGTGTCACACATTGAGAAGCGCAACATATGCTTTGGTCGTCTTTCTTGGATAATTTTTATTTTTCGCCTATTTTAGCATGTATTTTGAAAAGTTTTTCCCTATACCAACGGTGAAGAGTTTCGTAAATGATTGGTGTATTGGCTCATGGTTACAATACCTAATTTTACGATGCTCCAATCACCCGAACACGAGTTATAGGCGTACATAAACATGAAGATCAATCAACCACACAGTGTCAAACAAAATCATCTTTACCATGAACCCGTTTGTCGACAAAAATATGATTAGTTAAAATGTGCTCTCAAACTAAATTCCCCTACCGTGTACTTCTTGACGTGAAATTAATATTGAAAACCTTGTTGACGAAACGCAATATATGTCAAATGAAAACTGACTCTCACCATTGTGGAAAGTCCCCATCCCCAGGAAGACTCCTCTACTAAATTATAAAGGCTTGTGGTGCATGACAATTCAGGATTTTTAGACTCTAATGGCCCAAACTCCCAAAAGCTGCAAAAAACACTATTTCAATTCGGGAATTTTTGAAAATAATGTTGCTGTTTGGTGATATAATAGACCTTCTGTACAACATATCGCACGTGTAAGTTGCGTTTAAAAATTCTAGGCTACCGCATGACCCCCTTAAGCGCATTGATGAATTTTACAGTCTATGTTTGTTTCCAGGATAACCTTATAGACATTTGCAAACTTTTACAAAAATTTAATAAATTGAGTGGCATTGCTTCTTACAGAAATAGATGGAAAGTGGGAGGTCACCTCTTGAGATACTATTGTCATGGTTACTGGCTTGCATTCCTTCATTAGTTTCTTCTTGTTCTTCTTCTTCTTTCGGATGGGCCAGCTAAGGACCACGACGTTCAACTTTTCAGCTTGGCGAGGGACTTGATGTTTGGCCAATATTCGCGCATTCTCTGTCTATGTTTCTTCTTTCTCTCTTTTGTCCAGATGATGCCGGTTTTCTTACAGGGTGGTCTGTTCTGAAAACTCATCTGTGTAAGTATCTTTCTGAGATGTGATTGGCTTCTAATATCACTTTCCAATATCTTCAGTTCTTGGATGTCCTTGTTAACTTCAGTTAACCACGGTGTCACGCTCTTTCTATTCCCCCAGTATTTGAGAAGCCGGTTGGTTAGTCATGTTGGGTTCATCCTTGGGACATGCCCGTAGAAAGCCAGACGTCTCTTCTTGGCCACATCTGTGAATTTCTCAGTATATCTATATAGCTCCTGATTTGGTCTTCATCTGTACTCGTCATCTATTTTGATTAGTTTATTAAATGAAATTAGTTTTCTGGGAATATCTCAGATATGTGGTTTTAGAGCCTTAAAACGTAGCAGCCTCCGAGCCACCGAGGGGCTGAAAATGAGTTTTGTCTCGTCCTTGTACGCCATAATATGATAATAATCATAATAATAATTTAATAATATAAGGATAGGGATATAATAGTCCTTTAGTACCACACCCGCACGTGTAAATCGCGTGAATAAGTTCAAGAGTACCCCTTGACCCCCTTAAGCGCATTATATACATATTGATGAATTTCAAGCTTAAGTTGGTTCCGTGATAACCTTATAGCCATTTCGAACGTTCTCAGTATTGTAATAAATGGAATGGCATTGCGTCTTACAGAAATAGATGGACTTCTGAGATTGTGTTGCCATGGTTACCGGCTTGCATTATTTCAATAGCTTATTAAATGAAATGAGTTTTTTGGGAATATCTCAAAAACTGTTAGTTTTAGGACCTTAAAAAGTGGTTTTCGGGGCCCGCAGGACTCCCGAGTTTTGTTTCTCACTTTGAGACGCTAAAAATGAGATTTGTCTCGTCTTTCTACGCCCATTTCAGCATGCATTTTAAGGGGGAAGGCCCTCTTTTATGAGAGGTATGGAGAAGAGTTACATCAATGATTATTTTCGTGCCTCTGATGGACATCTGTACCAAATCTTACGTTGATCCACTCAGCCGTTCATGAGTGATGCGCGTGTAAAGTTGTACACAGTCAAACAAACAGACAGACTTTTTTTTTGCGCGCAACAGTCATAAACCAGTCTGAAACGCGTTAATAACTCAAATTTCTGTGGAAATTGAGAAAAAAAACAGACAAACTTTCATTTTATATATAGATATGTAAGGCCTATCAACGACTCCAAAATTAAGTCGATAGAATAGAATTATTTTTTTTACTCTTGCAGCTGGTGAACATCTGCGGCTTACAGTGATTTGTAAGCTATCTGGGTGAGACTACTTTCAGCTGTTATATGAGAATACATGTATAACTTTCGACTAAATAATCGATAGTTCTTTCCGACGAATGACAATTTTGTCGAACGGTAGAGGACAACTACAATACTCTGACCTTAATGTAGAAAAAACATGGCGGCGATGGTTGACGTTCCTATAGCTAAGATCATATCATCGGGCTTGTCACAGTTCGTGTAAATTATTAATTTTACTCACCTAAGAGCATAAAAGATATCACAAGACAAGACTAGGTTCCGAAGAAATATGCATCAATAATTTAGACTTCACTGAATTAATGTATCTATATAGTGCTGGCCTCGAATTATAGGTTTCTTCGTCTTCACCCAAGGGGCAGCTACAATAGTTTCACTGTTTCTGTGGTTGAATAAGAAGCTTTTTGGCGAGTTATCACGATTTGTATTGAAGTTCAGTAATTATAGATTAATATTAATAGCAAAAAATCACACAGATTCTGAAGTAGGAGAGAAGAAAATACCCGCTTACTGAAGTGCTGTCCCAGCACATCCAGAGCATTTGTGTACACAATCGGAATGAGAATATTGCCTGAAATAATCGAACCAACACCATAGAGATACAATTCAATTAAGACCTCTTGTGGAATTGTCTAAAAACTCCGGTAAAGCATCACTCCGAATTAGTTGATTGAAATATGCTAAGAAGTCGTCGTGTGGATATCAGAACATAATTATGGAGAATACTACACACAAGGGACACGATAATATGTTACCATCTAACCTATTAAACATTCGCTGTTACCGTTTGGAATAGTTGTACGTTGGAAATAGTTGATTTAGTAAAGTAATATAGGTTGGAAAGCACCATATCCCTCTTACGGAATTATCGCGTCAGACCATCTCGCAATAGAAGTACATAATTGGCAAGGTACTCACAACACTTTATTACACACATCATAATAAAAAATTACTTGTAAGCTGTAAGAATCACAAAAGTATTTAATGACGGAACACAATGAGTTCACTGTTTGGCACAGGGGGAGCATCTTCCTTAACCAATAAAACGGAAGTTCACTGCATTATTTGGCGTGTATACAAGGCAGTGTAGAACATCTGCTAGACTGGTAAGGATTTACGGAGGCTCATATTGCTGAGTGTACAAGATAACGTCAACGGTTTGGTCTAGCCGTAGATTCTCATTGCATTTTCCCTTTGCGTACTTAAATTCGACACTACTGAAGTGTACTAAGTTATTATATTGTCACTAACTAGCAAATCATTGCGGTGTATATTCTTGAGACACTTCTATTATGCTTTAGTCTTAAGGTACCATTTGGCTACACGCGACAGAGACAAGCGACCGAGACAGACGACAGAGTTGCGAGACCGAGACAGGTCGCTTTCGATCTGCTCCCCATTCAACCATATGAAGTATATTTGAGAGCGCCAGACAGACACAGGCGACACGGATCGGCGACCGAGATGAACCGTACGAGACCGCTCTCAGAGCAGCAGTGTCTCGCGACAGGCGGACGCGGCACGAGTTTTATGAAGTGATAAAATGTCGGAAATGAAATTTACTGGTGAAGAAGACGAGATATTAGTAGAATTAATCGGAGATAACCCACCGCTGTTCGATCCTGAAGTTCAGTCATACAAAGATGGAAATATCTTTATTCTTTATTAACAAACAGAAAGATCCTTCTTCGCTTCTGGTTTTGAATACTGAACTCATAGGTTTTCTTGGTTTCTTTCGCAACAAATAACACAGCAATACATCACCGCCTTCTTCCTCTTCGAGGAACTTTTTAATTAGAATATTAATTTTCGTAACCATTTTTCAAAGTATATGTGAACGCACGTCCCAATAAACATCTACTGTACAGTATGTCTAGGCGTGTCGTCAGTCTCGGTCGTCATCAAATTACGTGAGCGGCGACACGTTGACTTGTCTCCGTCTCTCGTCGCTGTCGTCTCTCTCGGTCGCTTGCCTCTGTCGTGTGCTGCCAAATGGCACCTTTAGGTACTTCAACGACCGAAGTAAATGACACAATGCCATCGGTTGACTGGACAATCATCACACAAACGAACCAGTGAGACACACAGAAGACACTAAAAATTACAGATGAGCGACAGTTCATCCCCACTTTCATCAAACGAAGCTAATCTAAGCTAAATAGTGTATCCCAGCAACGAATGTAAGCAAACAATATGCCGGAGCTTCTGCATACGCCATTTTCACACTTTCGAGACCTGCAGTAAGGTCTGAGTATTGTAGTTGGTCTTGTGCTCTCGGTAGAATTCTCGCTACTCCGAGAAGTGTTTGTTTATTTATAAACAAGCTGTACCCGGCATGTGTTGCAATGCCAATCACAGAAAGTGTTGGCGTTGAAATTCTGTTTCTTGAAGTGCTTTTGGATACACAACATGTTTTTCAATTTCCGTTAACTGCCTCTAAGCTATCGTAAAATGGATTTTCTAATTTAGAACCATTCGTGGGAGCGTGCACAACAAGTTTCAAAAGTTTCGTCGCAATCGGATGAATGGCATATGAACGTATACGGGATTTTGTTTGAACGATTCGTGCGCTGTCACTCATTTGTTGATTCTACTCGTACGCTACCTATTGAGAAGTGGATTTTACTCAGTCGAAACCCTACCCTGGCGTGTACACAATAACTCATCAAGGTTTCATCACAATCGAAGAAGGTTATATGAACGCATAGGGGATTTTGTTGAAACGCTTCGCGCGTAGTCACCGATTTGTTGCATATAATCGTGCGCTACCTATTGTGAAATGGATTTACTAAGTCGAACCCCTTCCCTGGCGTGTACACAATAACTCATCAATATTTCATCGCAATCGGATGAATGATATAAGCACGTATACGGGGTTTCGTTTAAAACGATTCGTGCGCTGTCACTCATTTGTTGAATCTACTCGTGCGCTACCTACTGTAAAATGTATTTACTAAGTTAGAAACCGTCACGTAAGTGTCCACAACATCTCACCCAAGTTTCATCGCTATCGGACTAATGGTATATTAAGACATAGGGGACTGTATTGAAACGCTCCGCGTGTCGTCGTTCATTCGTCGAATCTACTCGTGTGCTACCTACTGTGAAATGTATTTACTAAGCCAGAAACCTTCCTTGGAGTGTCCACCATATTTCACCCAAGTATCACCGCTAACGGCAAAATGGTATATGACCTTATACGGGACTATGTTGAAACGCTTCGCGCGTCGTCCCTCATTTGTTGAATCTACTTGTGCGCTGCATATTGTATAGTGGATTTACTAAGCCAGAAACCTTCCATGACATGTACACAACATGTCACCCAAGTTTCATAGCTATCGGACGAATAGTATATGAATGCATACGGGACTTGGATGAAACGCTTCGCGTGTCGTCGCTCATTTGTTGATTCTACTCTTGCACTACGTTTTGTTATATGGATATACTCGGCCAGAAACCTTCCCTGGTGTGTACACAACATCTCACCCAAGTTTCATCGCAATCGGATGAATGGTATGTGAACGTATACGGGACGTTGTCGAAACGCTTCGCGCGTAGTCACTCATTTGTTGAATATAAACGTGCGCTGCGTATTGTAAAACGGATTTACTTAGCCAGAAACCTTTCCTGGAGTGTACACAACAATTCACCAAACATTTATCACTATCAGACGAATGGTATATGACCTTATACGGGACTTTGTTGAAACGCTTCGCGTGTCATCGCTCACTTTTTGAATCTACTGGTGCGCTACCTATTGTAAAATGGATGTACTAAGCCAGAAACCTTCCCTGGAGTGTACACAATATCTCACCCAAGTTTCATCGCTATCGGATGAATGGTATGTGAACGCATATGTGACTTTGTTGAAACGCTTCGCGCGTCGTAGCTCATTTGTTGAATCTACTCGTGCGCTGCCTATTGTAAAGTGGATTTACTAAGCCAGAAAATTTCCCTGAAGTGTACACAACATTTTACGCAAGTTTCATAGCTATCGGACGAATGGTATATGAATTCATACGGGACTTTGATGAAACGCTTTGCGTGTCGACGCTCATTTGTTGAATCTACTCGTGCGCTATCTACTGTGAAATGTATTCACTAATTTTGAAACCTTCACGTAAGTGTACACAACGTCTCACCCAAGTTTCATCGCTATCGGACGAATGGTATATGAACACATACGGGACTTTGTTGAAACGCTTCGCGCATCGTCGCTCATTTGTTGAATCTACGCGTGCGCTACCTATTGTAAAATGGATTTACTAAGTCAGAAACCTTCCTTGGAGTGTACTCATCATCTCACCTAAGTTTCATCGCAATCGGATGAATGGTAAATGAACGCATAGGAGACATACACACCCACAGACTGACAAACTATCACGTAACATTGATTTTTAGCCTACTTTTCACATTTTGCAACAAGTAGATCCGTGAAGAACTATACAGACTATTTTCATATATCCTACTTATGTTAATTGCCTCTATCTACATACAAAATTTCAGTTTGATTGCTGTAATAGATTCGTAGATATTGAGAACCGACTTAATATTTCGGATGGTCGCCATGTTGGATTTTGTATATGTAGTCCTAGAGTTATGTACTGTTAAATGAAGATTATTGTGTACGTGTAGCATTCAATCTTCAATCGCATGATTAGGACACAAGAAATAACAAGGAGATTATAAAATTTCGCACAGCTGCCATCTTGTGGTTATGGAAACAATTGAAATAAATTAGATGCCAGTGGATTAACATTTGTATAAGGATTTCCTGTACCAAGTTTCACTGCACTCGGATGGTTAAATTGCGAGGAACGTCCATGTGAATATTTATATTTCGCGTCGTCGCCATGTTGGATATTTGAACACCAAGTTAATTAAAGTCCCATAGGTGAACTTAAGTTCATAGCCCCTATGAACATAAAAAATTCAGTTTGATTGCTGTAATAGATTCGTAGATATTCAGAGCCGACTAAATGTTTCGGAAGGTCACCATATTGGATTGTTAAATGTATAGGCCATAGAGTCATGTACCATTAAAGGAAAATTATTGCGTAGGTTCATTATTCAAACTTTTAATTCGATTGCATGATTCCGCCACAAGAAATAGAAACTTAATTTTAAAATTCGCACAGCCGCCATCTTGATGTTATGTAAACAATTGAACTGAATTAGATACCAGTGCATTACAATGTGTATAAACATCTGTGTAACAGATTTCATTGCGGTTGTAACATTAAATCGTGAGAAAGGTCTATTGAAAATCTTTAAATTCGCGTGGCCGCCATGTTCAATTTGTAGTTAACTGGTTTTTGAAGGTCTCATAGATGAACTTCATGTAGTGCCCTTTATCTCCGTACAAAATTTCAGGGTGATACCGCTAATAGTTTCGGAGATATAGAATACCGGTGAAATATTTCGCACATCCGCCATCTTGTGGTTATCTAAACAATTGAACGAAGTTAGATGTCGGTGCATTACAATGTGTATAAACATATAATGTACCAAGTTTTATTGCGTATGATTAGATACATCGCGAGAAAGTTCTATTTAAAAGTCGCAAATTCGCGTGGCCGCCATGTTGGTTTTGTAGTTACCAGTTTTTCAAAAATCACATAAGTGTACTTCTAGTAGTTCCCTTTATCACAGTAAAATATTCCAGGGTGATATTGGGAATAGTTTCGGAGATATTGAATGCTGGTGAAATATTTCGCACAGCCGCCATGTTGGATTGGTGAGACGTAACAAAATTTGAAGGGCACGGACGAGGTCGCCCGGAATAGTGCAATGAACATACCGAGTTTCATTGAAATCTCTCCAGCCGTTTAGAATTTATTAGGGGACACACACACACACACACACACTCACGCGCACACACACGGACAAAAGGTGATCTCATAAGCCTATTTTTTCAAAATTGAAAATAGGCTAAAAATGAGGAAAAAGTAGAGTTATGAGATCGATCCGGGAAAATGTGTGTCTGTCTGTCTGTCTGTCCTTCTGTCTGTCGGTCTGTCTGGCTGTGTGTGTGTCCCCCCCCCCCCCTATCAACTCCTTAACGGCTGCAGCAATTAAAACCAAATTTAGTATGAGTAAAGATGTGCACCGGAATATCTCACGTCCATATTTGAAAATGATGTCAGTGCTACCAACTGCTGAAAAATCGCACTAGAAATTTGAGCTCCAAGTTGGATATCTAGCAAGGTATGCACGGGAGCTATTCCAAAATAGATAATACTATTTCAGTTTAATTTCCAGGAGGCAACCATGACAGTGTTGCCAAAATAATTTTAAGCCTTCTGATAAGTCCAATGTTTAAATGCATATAACTTCTACACTATCAATTGGATTTCAACCAAATTTTGTATGTAATATCTGTACATAAACAGATATGACTGAGCGTATTCTTAAGAGCCACCAGCGCTGCCAACTGTTAATAATTGTTCTCTTTATTTTTTTTATCCAAATACCAATATATCAGAAAGTATGCACGCCAACAGCTTTAAACTATGCACACGTATATTCTGACATTTTAGATTAATATGGAGTAACTTATAAACGTCAGTTCTACCAACATGATTATAAGCCTGCTGAAAGTACCAATTTTTAAATACATGTTTGTTCTATACTATCAGTTGGATTTCAACAAAATTTCGTATGTGCTATGTGTACCATAACAGATATGACTATAAGTATTGTTAAGAGCAATCAGGGCTGCCCACTGTTAATAAATGCTGTCTATATTTATTTTACACTAATATCAATATACCAGAAAGTATGCGAGCCAACAGCTCTATACTTTGCACACGTATAGCACCTGACATTCTAGATTAATTTAGAGTAATTAATACAAGGCAGTGCTGCCAACATGATTCTATGCCTGCTGATATGTCCAATTTTAAAATACATTTAACTTCTATACTAACAAATGGATTTCATCCAAAATTGGCACAACAAGTTATCATAATATTTCAGATTATTTCTGACCAGCACACGCATGCTATTGTTGGCAACATGCTTTTACGCGTGTTGATAGATCGAGTGTCTAACTGCATGTAACGTCCATTGGACTTCAACCAAATTTTGTATTCTGTACCTTAAGAGATTGAACTAAGAACATATACAGTCGCCAGGGCTGCCAACTGTAGTGCTCTATTAGGCTACATTATACCAAGTATATTTTGAACTAATTAGATATTTCCAACTTAATTTCGTCATTATTCTAGATAGGTTAATATACTGTAGAATAATCATTGGCAAGAAAAGTAGGCTGCATAGTTCTTCACGGTACTTCTTGTTATATACACACATCAAAAAAAGTTTTGCATCACCTCGGTTCCCAGATCTCCGGCATATAGACGTTGACTGTGTATATTGTATCCAAGATACAGTCCCTTTGACTGTTCATAGATGTCACTAAAACTGCTCAAAGATGTAAACAACCATGCATGAGCAGGGCCTATTAGACGGAGGGGGTACGACAGCCGATCAGTTCCAGTCATTCCACCAGGACGAAGGTACGCTGCTCATGTTGTCTGTAGTTCTGCCATGCCTAGAAGGTCAATACCGCAGTTCGATCGCGTCCGCATTGTTACTGTGTGTCAAGAAGGGCTCTCAACAAGGGAAGTTTCCAGGCGTCTCAGAGTGAACCAAAGCGATGTTGTTCGGACATGGAGGAGGTACAGAGATACAGGAACTGTCGATGACAGGCCTCGCTCAGGCTGCCCAAGGGCTACTACTGTAGTGGATGACCGCTACTTACGGATTGCCGCTCGGAGGAACCCTGACAGCAATGCCACCATGTTGAATAATGCGTTTCGTTCAGCCACAGGACGTCGTGTTTCAACTCAAACTGTGCGCAATAGGCTGCATGATGCGCAACTTCACTCCCGACGTCCATGGCGAGGTCCAGCTTTGCAACCCCGACACCATGCAGCGCGGTACAGATGGGCTCAACAACATGCTGAATGGACCCCACGGAATTGGCATCACGTTCTCTTCACCGATGAGTGTCGCATATGCCTTCAACCAGACAATCGTCGGAGACGTGTTTGGAGGCACCCTGGTCAGGCTGAACGTCTTAGACACACTGTCCAGCGAGTGCAGCAAGGTGGTGGTTCCCTGATGTTTTGGGGTGGCATTATGTGGGGCCGACGTACGCCACTGGTGGTCATGGAAGGCTCCGAAACGGCTTTACGATACCTGAATGACATCCTCCGACCCATAGTGCAACCATATCGGCAGAATATTGGAGAGGCATTTGTCTTCATGGACGACAATTCTCGACCTCATCGTGCACATCTTGTGAATGCGTTCCTTCAAGATAACGACATCGCTCGACTACAGTGGCCAGCATGTTCGCCAGACATGAACCCTATCGAACATGCCTGGGATATGTTGAAAAGGGCTGTTTATGGACGTATTGACCCACCAACCACTCTGAGAGATTTACGCCGAATTGTCGTTGAGGAGTGGGACAATTTGGACCAACAGTGTCTTGATGAACTTGTGGATAGTATGCCACGACGAATACAGGCATGCATCAATGCAAGAGGACGTGCTACTGGGTATTAGAGGTAGTGGTGTGTACTGCAATCTGGACCACAAATGCTGAAAGTCTAGCTGTATGATGGTACAACATGCAATGTGTGGGTCTCATGAGCAATAAAACGAGCTGAAATGTTGTTTGTGTTGATCTCTATTCCCTTTGTATTTAACGGTTCCGGAACTCTTGGATGCAAAACTTTTTTTGATGTGTGTATATATAGATTTTGCCTTACACTGTGGTAAAGCTGCTAAAAAAACTTTGTTAGACTCTCACGCACATCACTAAAAAACATATTTTATTGAAGGAACCCATATCCCATTTCTAACAATTTTAAACAGTATTTAAAAACTCTGCCATGTCATAAATATTTATTGCCCATGAGATATTTCGCACATTACAGTGTTTCAATTTACTTTGTCAATAAAAACCAGAATTTTTCAATATGTGATTAACGAATATATTTTTCAGACTTAAAATATTTTTGTACGGCAAAGGATATTAATCTTCTTGGGTATACTAACATATTATTTGCTTAAATGTATTTTAAATATGTACTGATTATGTCCTGCGGTGAGTCGTGTAGAGGTTCTCTTTGTTCCCGGTAGGTGAGTGGCGGTGGGCATTTTTAGCCTATTTTCAATTTTGAAAAAATAGGCTTATGAGATCACCTTTTGTCCGTGTGTGTGTGCGTGTGTGTGTGTGTGTGTGTGTGTGATTCGTGTGTGTGTGTCCCCCCCCCCTAATAAAATCTAAACGGCAGGAGCGATTTCAATGAAACTCGGAAAGTTCATAGCACTATTCCGGGTGACCTCGACCGTGCCCTTCAAATTTTGTTACGACTCACCAATCCAACATGGTGGCTGTGCGAAATATTTCACCAGCATTCAATATCTCCGAAACTATTACCGATATTACCCTGACATTTTCTATGGTGATAGAGGGAACTACTATAAGTTCACTTATGTGACCTTTGAAAACCTGGTAACTACAAAACCAACATGGCGGCCAAGCGAATTTGCGAATTTTAAATAGACGTTTCTCGCGATTTGGCCAACCAAACACAATGAAACTTGGTACAGTATATGTTTATATACATTTTAATGCACAGACATCTAACTTCGTTCAATTGTTTACATAATCACAAGATGGCGGATGTGCGAAATATTTCACCGGCATTCTGTATCTCTGAAACTATTAGCGGTATCTCCCTAAAATTTTGTACGGAGATAAAGGGCACTACTGGAAGTCCATCTATAAGACTTTCAAAAACCGGTTAACTACAAAACGAACATGGCGGCCAAGCGAATTTGAAAATTTTAAATAGACCTTTCTCGCGATTTAATGTTCCAAGCGCACTGAAACCTGGCACAGGAAATATTTATACACATTGTAATCCACTGGTATCTAATTTGGTTCAATTGTTTACATAACCTCAAGATGGCGGCAGTGCGAATTTTAAAATTAAGTTTTTATTTCTTGTGATGTAGTCATGCGATCGAAGTGAAAGTTTGAATAATGAACCTACGCAATAATTTTCCTTTAATGGTACATGACTCTATGGCCTATACATTTAACAATCCAACATGGCGACCATCCGAAATATTAAGACGATACTGAATATCTACGAATCTATTTTAGCAATCAAACTGCATTTTTTAATTTCCATAGGGGCTATGAACATAAATTCACCTATAGGACTTTAAATAACCTGGTGATCACAAATCCAACATGGCGGCGACGCGAATTATAAATATTCACATGGACGTTTCTCGCAATTTAACCATCCGAGTGCAGTGAAACTTGGTACAGTAAATCCTTATACGAATGTTAATCCACTGGCATCTAATTTATTTCAATTGTTTCCATAACCTCAAGATGGCAGCTGTGAAAAAATGTAAAATCTCCTTGTTACTTCTTGTGTCCTAAATATGCGATTGAAGTTTGAATACTACACGTTCACAATAATCTGCATGTTACAGTACATAACTCTAGGACCTACATATATAAAATTCAACATGGCGACCATCCGAAATATTTAGTCGGTTCTCAATATCTACGAATCTATTACAGCAATCAAACTGAAATTGTGTATGTTGATAGTGGCAATTAACATAAGTAGGATATATGAAAATAGGCTGTATAGTTCTTCACGGAACTTCTTGTTTTTATTTCAGTTCCAGCCTAGCCACCATTGGCTGTTCTGTATTGCCATTCTCGTGGTTCCTAATTGAGACAGTAGATGGTGGCAGGGGCTCACATCCGTTCAAACATAGAGGAAAGTTATCGAGTGAGGTGTGGTTAATATTCGATGTTGTATTGCATTATTAACGTAAAACAGGCATGAAACTTGCTTTAGGTCAAGTATAAAACATCGCACACAGCAAATGAATGCGTTCTAATCAACATTTAAGGTCTAGCTGAAATAATTCGACATTTAAGCACATGGATTAACATTTATGATAGTAAGCACGTTTAAACGCGCATTCGTGCTCGATTGGTAACGAGCTAGTTCTGTACTTTTATGTCCCGGGTTCAATAATGTCCTACGGCAGAAATTTTTATTCCTTTTGAATTATTTTATTATATACTCCCTACCTCGTACTGCATGTTCTCTGCCTTGTTTTATTGAAATAACCTCGGGGAGTGATCGAAATAATAAACATTGTTAGGCGGAATTGTTCCCGTTTCTCGCTTGAATTTATGTTTCTCTACTTACTGTTCAACGCGGCTAGCGTTCTTGGCTGTCTCCCCAGAAGTCCGGGTTCTATCCCATCTCTGCCAAGAAATTTCCATTCTGGTGTGAGGGCAGCAACGGGGTACACTCAGCCTCGTGAGCCAGAACTGAGTAGAGGTTGGTTTGATTCCCACCCCAGCCATCTTGGAAGTGATTTGCCATAGTTTTCCACTTTTATTCCAGACGAATACCGAAATTGTTCATAACAAAGCCCCGACCGCCTCCTTGTGATTCCCCACCTGATTAATAAATATTCACAATACTTCAGACACCACAATAACGTTGCTTCACGTCCGTAGGTTTAACCAGTACTCTGCCGTACACGTGTCCCCCGGGTGGTGCTAAGAAAGCAACAGTGATAAGATGAGACCGAACTGTCGGAAACGACCTCTCGGTCTAGGAAAATGGAGGAGAAACACACCTAGAGGCCCTTTTCAGGGCCCTCAAGTTCGTAACATTGGCCCTGCAGTCCAGAGGGAAGTTCCAGGATTTAAATGACTGTCCGCAATTAACCATGCGAAGTACGGGATTGCCACCTATGTGAGGAGCGATATCACACACTATCAAGTCTTGCCATCCTCCTCAGATAATGAAATATTTACTACCTCAATAAAAGTCTGTGATTTGACAGTAGTCAACGTATATAAACCTCCTGGAACTCCCTGGCCATCTCCGCCAATTCCAACTTTGCAAAATCCAAGTATAATTGCAGGGGACTTGAACAGCCATCACACACTATGGGGATACAAGAAGAACAACAGAAATGGGGAAAAGCTTACTGACTGGATGGAAACGGAAAACCTTAAACTTATCTATGATGCCAAGGATAAGGCTTCCTTCTCTTCTGCACGATGGAACAAAGAATACACCCCGGATCTCTGTTTTGTAACGCAGTCTCAACACCCACTTAGCAACATACGACGCACAGTGCTCAACAAATTTCCTCACCGTCAGTACAGACCAATAATTCTCCAGTCTGGATTGCTTGTGCCAATTGTTCACTCCTGCCCGAAACAGAGATGGAATTTTAAAAAAGCCAATTGGGATGAATTTTCTAAACAGTTTGACTCCAACCTGCGATGGATAAGACCTATCCATAGCAACTACAGCAGATTCATCGGTGTAGTTAAAAGTGCAGCAAAACGATGTATCCCAAGAGGATATCTTAAACAATACATCTCCGGCTCTTCAAAGAATTTGAAGCCAATGGTGATCCAGATACGACTTCTGAACTTTTACAATCCCTAGATGAAAACAGGAAGAGAATTTGGCAAGAAACAGTTGAGTCACCTACCTTCACTCTTCAAGATGACAAAACTAGTAGCTGTATTAAAAACATCGAAAGGACCCAACAAAAGTTGAGAGTTACCGGCCAATAGCACTCCTCAGTGTCACAATGAAGCTTCTGGAAAGGCTGATACATAACAGGATCTCTGCGACAATCAATCAGCATAGCCTATTCCAGTCGAGCAGGCTGGATTCAGACCTGGACGTGGATGTGATGAACAGGTTTTAGCACTAGTTACCCATATTGAAAATGGCTTTGAGAACAAAATGGTAAGCACGGGTGTTTTCTTAGATCTGACAGCTACATATGAGACCGTGTGGCAAGATAAGCTCCTTCTTAAATTTATCAGTATCATCCCTTGCCTGAAACTTACCACATTACTCAGTAAAATGCTGAGTAATATGTACTTTCAGATATTTTCAGAAGACTCCAGGAGTAAAGTACATAGGATAAATGGTGGACTCCCTCAGGGCTCTGTATTGGCCCCTCTACTATTCAACCTGTACTCATATGATCTCCCAGCAACGAAATGAATAAAATACATCTATGCAGATGACATCGCATTGGTCGCCCAACACCGACGCTTCGATAAGCCTGAGTCGATGCTTACATCAGACTTAAAGATCCTAGACAGCTACTTTCGTCAGAACAACCTTAGACCAAACCCTCAGAAAACTGTTGTGTCTACCTTCCACTTGCGGAATAGAAGTTCTGGGTACAAACCAACCATACCATTCAGAGGAGAGAATCTACAATACTGTAGTAATCCAAAATACCTGGGAGTCACCCTGGACAGGTCGTTGACTTACAAGAATCACCTCTGCAATGTGTCAGCCAAGATCAAGACCAGGAATAACATCCTTCAAAAGCTGGCGGGTACATCCTGGGGTGCTAATGCTCAAGTCCTGAGATCCACTGCTCTTGCACTTTCTTATTCCGTCGCTGAATATTGTTGCTCAACTTGGCTTAACAGTGCTTACATTGGACTAGTAGACACCCAGCTCAACCAGGCAATGCGTATCATTACAGGGTGCATCCGACCTACTAACACACACTGGCTTCCCACCCTATATCACATACCACCTCCATCCCTAAGAAGATAACAGTCACTGCTTAACTTATGGAAGAAAATAGAAAACAATCCTCACCTCCCTATTCATTCTGATATAGCAGCTTCTCCAACCAAACGACTGAAATCCAGACACCCTTCTTGGCGTACTGCAAAGAATCTGCAGGACACTTCCTTTAAGGGACACTAGGGCTGAGTTTTTAGGCAAAAATGACAAAATAACTGTATTTTGTTTTTCCCATATATATATATATATATATATATATATCTTATGGACCCCTGTGGATCATTTCAGTTAAAAAGTTTTCATACACTGCCATTTTTAAAGGCTCAGCGACATTTTGAAATATCCTCTGCGTAAAAAGAAGATGGAAGGCAAATCATAGAAAGTAGGCGATACATTTAGAAATAGAAATCCTAGAAAGTCGTGGGTTAACTCAAACGAAAGGTCTCTATGTTCTTTATCTCTACTACAAAACATTGTATTTTTCAGATTTTTTCCAAAAAAGTTTTAATGGGTGAGCCAAACTGGTTAATATAGCATGCGGTTTTATAAAAATGCCTTTATCTCCAAACAACAATTTTAGGTAATCAAAATGCTCCATGTGCTTGAGATATTCACCAATTTTATTTTAAAAAATCACTGGATATTTAGAAACACGTGTGTTGTAAGGTAACATTGTGATATCTCCAGTCACTTTAAAAATTACACACCAAAAAAACAAAAATCTATGAGAAATTATCAAAATTCATAAAACATGATTGCACATCAAGACAAAAATAATCTCACAGCATAAATGTATCACTTTCCTGAAATGTCTCAAAGTTATAATATTAAGAATAGTTTTAAGTATATGTAATGAAAATATCAAGCGATTTACACAATTTCTAATGCGCATGGAGCATTTTGATCACACAGTATATTTTAATAATATAATTAGTAAAAAATCAATTACATTTCATCCAATTGTTTTCAAATTTGGTATGTGCCTTATTGTTACTATTCTAAGTATGCAGTTTAAATTTCAACTCATTCTGATAAAAAATGTGGAAGTTGAAAAACTCAGCCCTAGTGTCCCTTAATGTATCGGACGCCTGGAAAGAACAATGGCATCTGCAATCCTCGTTACCAAATCATCACATCATTAAGAACCCCTGTAAGTGCCCTGATGGATTTTCCCTTCCCAGACAACAGTGGAGGACGCTAAATCGTATTAGGACCGGCCAAGGTAGAAGTGGAGCCACTCTCTTCAAATGGGGATGGAAGGCATCACCTCAATGTGACTGCGGAGAAGAGGAACAGACAGTGGACCACATTACATTCGAGTGTCCTTTACGTGCATACAGAGGCTCTATAGAAGACTTACACTGTGTCTCAAGCGAAGCCCTTATCTGCCTCTCAACTTTAAACATGGAACTTTAGTTATGAACTTGAGATGGTAGTTGTACTGTATATATCGTATATGATATTGTATTCATCATACGCTAAATAATAAATAAATAAACCACAATAACACAGGTTATCTGAGAAATTATTTATTTATGTACCCAAATAGGCGGGGCTCAGTGACCACGATGTCCAAGTTGCTCAAATGAACAAGAGCAACACCAGCGTTAACTTATACAGTGGTCAAGCTGCTTGACTCTCCTCAAGGCGGGCCAGCCTTTAATGAGTCACAATGGCAAATCGTTTTACATCTTTTCGTGAATAAATTTGGAAGGACAATGAAATTGTTCATAACAAAGCCACGGCCGCCTCAATGTGCTTCCAAATTTATTCACCAAAAGATGTGAAACGATTTGCCATTGTGACTCATTAAAGGCTGGTCCACCTTGGGGAGAGGCAAACAGCTTGACCACTGCAGAAGTTAAGGCTGATGTTGCTCTTGTTCATTTGAGCAACTTCGACATCGTGGTTATTGAGCCCCGCCTACTTGGATAAATAAATAAATAAATAAATAAATAAATTATTTCTCGGATTACCTCTGTTATTGTGGGTGAGTGGATAGCGTGTCGGTCTACCAATCCCAATATTGCAGGTTCGCTCCTGGCCTTGGAAAGTGATTTTTGAAAGGCGGCAAAAATACGAAACGCATTTCATACGATGTTGACATATCAAAGAACCCATTTGAATTCAGCAGGCCGTGTTCATAATGGCAAAATTAATCTCGGGAGTATCCGCCATCACAAAGTTCCTCATTTCTCTACTAGAAAGCCCTATAGTGTTCAAGGAGCTTTGATATCCAACCTCCTTGACTTTCATAGTGATTCAAGGAACAACGGGATACGACATGCAAGCTACCCTCTGGGTGTCAAATTACAAAGCTTGCACCCGGCATCCGAGGCCATACGATATTATTATTATTATTATTATTATTATTATTATTATTATTATTTTGGTGTCTGTAATATTGTGTGTATTTTTTATTCAGGTGGAGAATCACAATGAGGCGGTCGTGGCTTTGTTATGAACAATTTCGGCTTTTGTCTGGAGTAAAAGTGGAAAACTATGGAAAATCACTTCCAAGATGGCTGAGGTGGGAATCGAACACACCTCTACTGAGTTTTGGCTCACGAACTAAGTGTATCCCATTGCAGCTCTCGCATCAGAATTGAAATTTCTTGGCAGAGATGGGATCTAACCCGGACCTCTGGGGAGACAGCCAAGAACGCTAGCCGCGTTGAACAGTAAGTAGAGAAATATAAATTCAGCGAGAAACGGGAACAATTCCTCCTAGCAATGTTTATTATTTCAATAAAACAAGGCAGAAAACATGCAGTAGTAGGTAGGGAGGATATAATAAAATAATTCAAAAGGAATACAAATTTCTGCCCTAGGACAGTATTGAACCCGGGACATAAAAATGCAAAGGTCGCACGTTACCATTCGTGCACATGAGCGCTTGCAAATCGTGCTTACTATCATAGATGTTAATCCATGTGATTAAATGTCGAATGATTTCAGTTAGACCTTAAATGTTGATTAGAACGCATTCATTTGCTGTGTGGAATGTTTTAAACTTGACCTAAAGTAAGTTTCCTGCCTGTTTTACCTTAATAATGCAATTCAATATCGTATATTATCCACACCTCACTCGATAACCTTCCTCCATGTTTGAACGGATGTGAGCCCCTGCCACCATCTGCCGTCTCAATTAGGAACCAGGAGAATGGCACGACAGAACAGCCAATAAGAAGCTAGGAAATTCCTACTGTGGCTAGGCTGCGGCTAAAATAAAAAAAAACAAGTAGTTCCGTGAAGAACTATACAGCCTATTTTCATATATCCTACTCGTGTTAATTGCCTCTATCAACATACACAATTTCAGTTTGATTGTTGTAATATATTCGTAGACATTGAAAACCGTCTAAATATTTCAAATGGTCGCCAGGTTGGATTTTTATGTATGTACTATTACATGAAGATTATTGTTTAGGCTACGTGAGGTATTCAAATCCCAATCGAATGATTAGGACACAAGAAATAAAAACGAGATTTTAAAATTTTGCACAGCTGTCATCTTGTGGTTATGAAAACAAGTGAAATAAATTAGATGCCAGTGGATTAAAATTTCTATAAGCATTTAACGTGCAAAGTTTCACTGCACTCGGATGGTTATATCGCGAGATACGTCCATTGAAATATTTATACTTCGCGTCGCCGCCATGTTGGATTTGTGCTTACCAGGTTACTGAAAGTCCAATAGGTGAACTTATGTTCATAGCCTCTATGTACATTAAAAAATCAGTTTGATTGCTGTAAAAGATTCGTAGATATTGAGAACGGTCTAAATATTTCGGATGCTCGCCATTTTGGATTGTTATATGTATAGGCCATAGAGATATGTACCATTCAAGGAAAATTATTGCCTAGGTTCATCATTCAAACTTTCACTTCATCGCATGATTACGATACAAGAAATAAAAGTTTAATTTTGAAATTTCGCACTGCCGCCATCTTGAGGTTATGTAAACAATTGAACTAAATTAGATGCCAGTGCATTACAATACGTATAATCATTTACTGTACCACATTTCACTGCGCTCAGATGATTAAATTACGAGAAACGTCTATTAAAATGTTTCAAATTCGCTTGACTGCTATGTTCGTTTTGTACTTGACAGGTTTTTGAATGTTACATAGATATACTTGCAGCAGTTCCCTTTATCACCGTACAGAATTTCAGGGTGATATCTGTAGGCCTAATATTTTCGGAGATATAAAATGCCAGTGAAATATTTCGCACAGCCGCCATTATGAGGTTATGTAAACAATTGAACTAAATTACACGCCAGTACATTAGAATGTGTATAAACATTTGCTGTACCAAGTTTCATTAGGTTTGGATATTTAAATCGCGAGAAAAGACTATTTAAAAGTCTCAAATTCGCTAGGCCGCCATGTTGGTTTTGTAGTTACTAGGTTTTTGAAATTCTCGTAGGTGAACTTGTAGTAGTGCCCTCTATCACCGTACAAAATTGCAGGGTGATATCGGTAATAGTTTCGGAGATAGTGAATGCTGGTGAAATATTTCGCACAGCCGCCATGTTGGATTGGTGAGACACAATAAAATTTGAAGGGCACGGTCGGGGTCGTCCGGAATGATGCTATGATCTTACCGAGTTTCATTGAAATCGCTCCAGGCGTTCAGAATTTATTAGGTGAACACACACCATCACACACACATGGACAAAAGGTGATCTCTTAAGCGTATTTTTTCATAAAATGAAAATAGGCTAAAAATATGCGAGCGGCAGACCTCAAACAACATGGATGACGAATGTCCAAAGGGACATGAGAGTATTGGGCCTATCTGCTGATGATGCTTTACATCGAAATGACTGTATTAAGAAAGCCGAGCCCGCGTAAGGGGTAAAGGCGAGGAAGAAGAAGAAGAAGAGGAAGAAGAAGAAGAAGAAGGAGAAGAAGAAGATGAAGATGCTCATTCAACGACGGCAGCCATGTTTCTGAGGCGCATGGCGTCCCTTCAACTGTTAGGTCCCCATCAGATGACGCCACTGAGTCCGTTCATGAGTACCGTGGATCACGGCCGACTGAATACGGGCTGCGCTCTATACCGGCCTTGACATTCCCAGTCAGAACACATGTATAACATGTAATTGGAAAGTTTCTACTCGTTGCCGGTAGAGCCCACTCCCATCCCATTATAGGCGCGATAAGGAATCAGCTGTACAGTACGTATATTAAATGTGTAATCTCAAGAACCACTGGATGGATTTTGATGCTGCTTTCACCATTCTGTAAAGGTGATCTCGAGGAAGATTTGTGTAGAAAATAATTTATATATGACCAAAGGGAGCCAAGCAGTAACGATTTCAGTGAAAAGGTCGAAAAAATAGCCTGGCGTCCGTGCGCTTTTTAAGCTTACGCTGGGCAAACCGTTAAAAATATCACTATATTATGAGTGTAAGAATTATTCAGCGTGAGAAATTCTACAAAAAAAAGTCCGTGAGAGCATATCTCTATCTTCGATACATCGCCCACTATAAGTGTTTTTAGTTTGGATGGGAGGGGGATTTGGCTTGCACCTCGCCATTCTTAAATTACGTCTGACAGGAATTCCTTGCACATTCATAACTGTTCCCGGGCGAAGCCGGGGCGGGTTGCTAGTGACACTATATAATTATTATCATTATAATTTCCGCATTATCAAAATTAAAATTATATCACAAAATAAAATAGCGTGCTAATAAATCTAAGAGAAATTACACATACCTTGCACCTTCTTCGGGTACAAGGACACAACTCCAGCACCGTCTCATCAAAAGGAAAAAGAGGATGAAAATTACAGTCGGGAACAAGTAGCAGCCAATCGTGTGTTGTGTTTTGTGCTAAGAGATCTTTCGACAAATTATCAGATACCGTGTGCCTTCATTTTCACGAAGCAGCTGTCAGGACGGGACTTACATAAACTCCTGCTGGACGTTATTCTCGAGGTTGAACAATGCGGTTTCATAATTATAATAACTGTCTCTGATAATGACAAAACTAACACTACAATGATGAGGCATTTAGGGGGAGGGAATTTGCAACCAATGGTCAATCACCCATACGACGAGTCTAGGAATGTATTCCCTATTTTTGATCATTGTCACATTCTAAAAAAAGAAAACATTAGAACGCAGTTTCTGTAACGAGAGATGACTGATGGTACTGGAATAATTTCTGGGAAATACTTGTCATTACTATACACAATGCAAAAGGGTGAGATCGTCAAACCGGTCAGACACCTCCCTAAAAAACACATCGAACCCACTAAATTTGAAAAAATGAATGTTCGGCGTGCCAAGGAAGTGTTCTCGTCAGCAGTTATTGGTGCCATTAGTACACTGAAAGAAAATATAGGCATGCATCCGGAAGCGTACACATTCATGGACGCAGAAGCAACCATTTTTTTTAACGTTAATGTTTCGCTATGCATGACGTAAGCATCACATATCATCATATTCAGTCTAGAAATCCAGATAAAGGGCATTTTTAGCCTATTTTCAATTTTGAAAAAAATAGGCTTATGAGATCACCTTTTGTCCGTGTGGTGTGTGCGTGTGTATGTGTGTGTGTGAGGTGTGTGTGTCCCCCCCCCCCCTAATAAAATCTAAACGGCTGGAGCGATTTCAATGAAACTCGGTAAGTTCATAGCGCTATTCCCGGCGACCTCGACCGTGCCCTTCAAATTGTGTTACGTCTCACTAATCCAACATGGCGGCTGTGCGAAATATTTCACTAACATTCAATATCTCCGAAACTATTACCGATATCGCCCTGAAATTGTTTACGGTGATAAAGGGCACTACTAGAAGTTCACCTATGAGATTTTCACAAACCTGGTGACTACAAAACCAACATGGCGGCCAAGCGAAATTGAGACTTTTAAATAGACTTTTCTCGCGATTTAACTATCCAAACGTAATGAAACTTGGTTCAGCAATTGTTTATACACATTGTAATGCACTGGAGTCTAATTTAGTTCAATTGTTTACATAACCTCAAAATGGCGGTTGTGCGAAATATTTCACTGACATTCCATATCTCCCAAACTATTACAGATATCACCCTGCAATTTTGTACGGTGATAAAGGGTACTGATACAAGTTTACCTATGTATATTTCATAAACCTGTAAAGTACAAAACGAACATGGCGACCAAGCGAATTTGAAATAATTTAATAGACTTTTCTCGTGATTTAACTCTCTGAGCACAGTGAAATGTGGTACAGTAAATGATTTTTCAGATTGTAATGCACTGCCATCTAATTTAATTCAATTGTTTACATAACCTCAAGATGGCGGCTGTGCGAAATTTTAAAATTAAGTTTTTATTTCTTGTGTCGTAATCATGCGATCGAAGTGAACGTTTCTCGCGAATTAACTATCCGAGTGCCGTGAAACGTTGCACGTTAAATGCTTATACAAATGTTGATCCACTGGCATCTAGTTTAATTCAATTATTTGCATAATCACAAGATGGCTGCTGTGCGTAATTTTAAAATCTCGTTTTTACTTCTTGTGTTCTAATCATGCGATTGAAGTTTGAATACCACACGTACACAATAATCTAAATGTAATAGTACAAAAATAAAAATAAAAATCCAACCTGGCGACCATCTGAAATATTTAGACGGTTCTCAATATCTACGAATCTGTTACAGCAATTGAACTGAAATTTTGTATGTTGATAGAGGCAATTAACATGAGCAGGATATATGAAAATAGGCTGTATAGTTCTTCACGGAACTACTTGTTTCTCATTAAATGTCAGTCGCCTAAACTGGTTAGAGGAATATTTTCTTTCTTACCTTGAAACTTTGAAAGCTGCTAGTAACGCTGCTAGAAAGGACTTCCTGAGTTCTGAGACTTACGAAGCTACCTGTACAATTAATCACGGATTCAACTGTCCAGTGCATAAGGTATCTTCTAAAATGGGTAGAGGAAAGTCGCCAAATATGGGGATTTTTTTATAGGGCTCACATTAGACATAAGAAGGAACGGAATTATTTAGGTTTTCTCACCAAAGTAAACCTCAGGCGATATACTATGTATATTAAAAATATGGACACGTTTGATCTTGTAATACCCTCTGATATTATTGTTAACTTTAAAAGTGCACTTTCCCCGTATTAGGCAACCGGGTTTCGTAAGATGGGGAGGTGAGAAACTCACGGTTTTTATTTATAATAGGTACACTGAATAGTATACCCTACTAATTAAAGCATTAATTCTCACAATATTTTTAGCCTATTTTCAATTTTGAAAACATAGGCTTATGAGATCACCTTTTGTCCGTGTGTGTGTGCGTGTGTGTGTGTGTGTGTGTGTGTGATTGTGTGTGTGTGATTGTGTGTGTGCCCCCCCCTAATAAAATCTAAACGGCTGGAGCGATTTCAATGAAACTCGGTAAAGTCATAGCACTATTCCGGGCGACCCCGACCGTGCCCTTCAAATTTTGTTACGACTCACCAATCCAACATGGCGGCTGTGCGAAATATTTCACCAGCGTTCAATATCTCCGAAACAATTAGCGACATTACCCTGACATTTTGTGTGGTGATAAAGGGAACTACTATAAGTTCACTTATGTGACCTTTGAAAACCTGGTAACTACAAAACCAACATGGCGGCCAAGCGAAGTTGCGACTTTTAAATAGACGTTTCTCGCGATTTAACCAACCAAACGCAATGAAACATGGTACAGTATATGTTCATATAAATTGTAATGCACCGACTCTAACTTCGTTCAATTGTTTACATAACCTTAAGATGGCGGATGTGCGAAATATTTCACCGGCATTCTATATCTCTGAAACTATTACCGGTATCTCTCTGAAATTTTGTACGGAGATAAAGGGCACTACTAGAAGTCCATCTATAAGACTTTCAAAAACCGGTTAACTACAAAACAATCATGGCGGCCAAGCGAATTTGAAAATTTTAAATAGTCCTTTCTCGCGATTTAATGTTCCAAACGCAATGAAATCTGGTACAGGAAATATTTATACACATTGTAATGCTCTGGTATCTAATTTAGTTCAATTGTTTACATAACCTCCAGATGGCGGCTGTGCGAATTTTGAAATTAAGTGTTTATTTATTGTGATGTAGTCATGCGATCGAAGTGAAACTTTGAAAAATGAACCTACGCAATAATTTTCCTTTAATAGTGCATGACTCTATGGCCTATACATTTAACAATCCAACATGGCGACCATCCGAAATATTTAGACGGCTCAGAGTATCTACGAGTCTATTATAGCAATCATACTGAATGTTTTAATGTTCATAGGGGCTATGAACTTAAGTTCACCTATAAGACTTTAAATAACCTGGTGATCACAAATCCAACATGGTGGCGACGCGAAGTATAAATATTCACATGGAGGTTTCTCGCAATTTAACCATCCGAGTGCAGTGAAACTAGGTACAGTAAATCCTTATACGAATGGTAATCCACTGGCATCCAATTTATTTCAATTGTTTCCATAACCTCAAGATGGCAGCTGTGCGAAATTTTAAAATCTCCTTGTTACTTCTTGTGTCCTAATTATGCGATTGAAGTTTGAATACTACACGTACACAATAATCTGCATGTAACAGTACATAACTCTAGGACCTACATATGTAAAATCCAACATGGCGACCATCCGAAATATTTAGTCGGTTCTCAATATCTACGAATCAATTACAGCAATCAAACTGAAATTGTGTATGATGATAGTGGCAATTAACATAAGTAGGATATATGAAAATAGGCTGTATAGTTCTTCACGGAACTACTTGTTTTTCGTGTGGCCTCCTGAGAGGTCGAGAGCAGGTCTTTCTAGTCGACGCCCGTGGGCGACAAGCGCGTCAGGATGAGAGATGGAATGGATGAAGATGACTGAAACTGGGCAAGGATGTGGAAGGAAGCGGCCGTGGCCTGTTAGAAGGTATCGTTCCAGCATTTGCCTGGTGTTGAAAAATGTGAAACCACGGAAAATCATTTCAAAGACGGCCGACGGTGGGGCTCGAACCCTCGCGTCTACCGAGTCAGCAGAGAGTTTGGCCCTATGGCCTAACGCTGCGCTTTAGCCAGCGTAGCCACTACTGTCGGTAATTCTGACAATGTAATGAAATCATGAACACGAATAGTACAAAAATACAAAAATGAATATTTTAAGTAAATAACAGCCCTAGTTTCCTGTTGCCGAACTTCCAAACCGTTCAGCAGAAAAATGCATACACTTTAATGAAAACCGAGTGATTCTGATCGAATTCAACTGTAACGAGGTGCAAGGTATGTCTAATTTCTCTTAGATTTATTAGCACGCTATTTTATTTTGTGATATAATTTGCATTTTGATATTGTGGGAATTATAATGATAATATAATAGTGTCACTAGCAACCCGCCCCGGCTTCGCACGGGAACAGTTATGAATGTGCAAGGAATTCCTGTCAGACGTAATTTAAGAATGGCGAGGTGCAAGCCAAATCCCCCTCCCGTCCAAACTAAAAACACTTATAGTGGGCGATATATCGAAGATAGAGATATGCTTACGCGGACTTTTGTGTACAATTTTTCATGCTGAACAATTCTTACACTCATAGTATATTGATATTTTTAACGGCTTGTCCAGCGTAAGCTTAAAAAGCGCACGGACGTCAAGTTCTTTCTTCGACCTATTCACTGAAACCTAAAATCGTTACTGCTTGGCTCCCTTTGATCATAAATAAATTATTTTCTACAGAAATCTTCCTCGATATTACCTGTACAGAATGGTGAAAGCCGCATCAAAATCCATCCAGTGGTTCTTGAGATTACCCGTGATATCCAAGAATCGGGGACTTTGTTTTACACTAAGTAGAGATAAGTCTTAGTCGTGCAATGCTTGGTTAACAGCGCTGTGTGAGCAGTTGAGTAACTAACAAGATTTCATGAAAAAGGTCTCATTGTCTAGGCCGGTATGAGCGCATTCAGTCGGCCGTGTGTGGATAAATGAGCTTTCACACACAGCCACCACCACGGAAGAGTGGCGCAGCAGGCGGTCAGTGAGACTGTAAGAATCCTACTTAGTGTCATGGCCGCCGCGTGAGTCCAACCCGATATTTCCCGCACTATTTATCGGATTTGGTCACGTGAGGTGTCAAATTACACGGGATGACACTCCCTTTCCTAAGGACTATTTATTTCCCCAAATTTTGCCAAATGGCCAACTACAAGTACATCTTTGGAAAATTTTGCTTTTTTTTTAACTTTTTAATGTTTATAATTTACATATTTTTTTTTTTTTTTAATTATTTTGTTTTTAGTTCTTAGATTTTATTAGACACACACACACGAACAAAAGGTGATTTCATAAGCCAATTTTTTTATAAATGAAAATATGCTAAAAATAAGCTGGTTGTTATGACGCAGCTACACACAGCCGCCATCTTTCCAGCAAGAAGCGGGTGTACTCCACTTCTTCCTAGCGGATCCAGTAGTAGTAGTAGTACTCTCTTTCAGTCATATATCGCCTAGTGGCGATAGAAAAATGCTATGAGTCTGGTGCCCTATTGGGCTCCTTTCACGCCGATGTATGATGGCATTTTTTTTGTTTAATTAAATTAATATCTTTGGTGAATAATATTGTCTCCCTCAATGCATTAAAGTATAATGTATTTGAGGGAGAATTCGTCCTTTGGCTTTATACTGTCGTAAGATGATTAATTATTTACTTTAGATGTCTGTTCAATGGATTTTTAAGAGTACTAATGCTGTACACATGCGTGATGAGTTGCGAGTACTGATATTGGGTCAGCTACTTGGCTATTGACCATCAGACTCGCAGCGGCAATAGGTGTTATTTTATCCTGTTCGTTCGGTCATGGCCTATCAGCAGTTGCTTCGGCGGGGTCAATAATAATAATAATAATAATAATAATAATAATAATAATAATAATAATAATAATAATAAATGGTTTGAATTTTTTTAAATTTGGAGTTAGTTGTTTGAAAGAGAGAAAGACCTCTAGTTAGGCTGGTTTTGTAGAAGGAAGAATTATTGACCTTTAGTAGGTTTTGGGTATTGAAAAATAATAATAATTATAAGCCTCAGTTGCGTAGAATTATCGTTAAGTGTGTAATTGGGTGTAATGCGTTGGTAGATGGAATAATTAAAGTTTATTAATGAGTATCGCAGGCCGGGAGTTCGAATTTGAAGGTGCTGAACTCTGATTGGCTGGAGATGTGCTGTGATTGGGTAATGGTTTAGCGCTGTTTAAATGATTTTGAAGGTGGAAATAATGCTGTATAATGATTGTGTATTGTTGATAAAGAATGGTTATATTGTAATTTGATGGTTTTTGTGCTTGCTGGGAGTATTTAGTGGTTCAATGGTTTGTTTAAGCCTGCCGAGTACTGGTCTGCCATCAGGGGCTGTCCGCGTTCGGCTAGGCTTTCTGTTGAGACCTGGGTTCGATTTTTGTATTGTGGTTTATGAAGTTTGAGGTCCTCTGGTCCGTAGTTCATCACCCCGTGCGGGCTGGTAGCGGATCCACTCCACAACAAAACGTATTCATATTCAAGCAGGGCAGAGATAAGGAGAAGGTACTCCAAAGATTCGCCCATTAGTAGCGCTACCATTGCGCTACGTATTGTGCCCGTTTATACGGAGGATGATCAGTCAGCACTCGGCTTTTTGCTACTGCGGTATCGGGGTGTGTAACGTTCTCTCCACCACTGACTTAACATCCGATATGGAATACTCAAGGTTCACAAGCATTAGAGGAAAAACTCAACATTAATATTTTACATTATTTATTCATAGATAAAAATAGATTCACTCAAAACATGTCAAAAATCAAATCACTTGGCATAGTCTCTTCAAGTTTCACTCAAAACTAAAAATCACTTTGTTAAAAATTCATCACAATTCACTATAATGTCACTTCATTATTCCACGAACTTTGTAACCACTTTGTCTTGCTTAAAATAAATTATCATATTTTTTGTATATTTCACTCAGGCGCAGAGCGCGCCTATTATTTAAGTCATATAATCTCTCCAAGGCTTTGGACATTTACATTCATTTCATTTTACCCTTCAGGGTTTCTTTTATGTTTACATAAACATTATTTATTTACCATTTATTTAGTCCTTTGGACCTTAACAATAATTCTTCACAAAGCCTTAGATCTTAAACATTAAAATACTGTACAAGAACATGCCATGTCTGTGGATCGAACCCTTATTCCACCAGTTATTTCCCATGCATCAGGTGACTTTTCCTCAGCAGTGTATCATGCACTGTGTTATTTATTATTTTGGGATCTTTATTCATATTAAAAGCCTCCGTGGCTTAGGCGGCAGAACGCCGGCCTCTCACCGCTGGGTCCGTGGTTCAAATACCGGTCACTCCATGTGAGATCTGTGCTGGACAAAACGGAGGCAGACAGGTTTTTCTCCGGGTACTCCGGTTTTCCCTGTCAAAATTTCATTCCAACAACACTCTCCACTATCATTTCATTTCATCTGTCATTAATTTAATCATTGCCCCAGAGGAGTGCGTCAGGCCTCGGCAGCCGGCACAGTCCATATCCTCGCCGCTAGATGGGGGCTTCATTCATTCCATTCCTGACCCGGTCGGAGACTGGAAGCAGGCTGTGGATTTTCATTCATATTGAAACTACATTGTTTCATAACCCGTTATTTCATTCTTTTTGAGGAAGGAATCCTTTTATCAAAAATAAAAGTATTTGACAAAATCCGTCAAAATCTATATAAACACTTCAAACTTATATTCTGGAGAATGGTCTCAATCTCAGCATTATGATTTTATAGGTTATTTTGAGCTTGTATCGTTTAATAAAAACTTTCATTTAGTGGCCTTTTTATTACTAGTCTCTGCTAGACCCTAATTGACCGCGGAACTCGTTAAATTTCCTTTCACACTCCCTCCCTATGGTAGGTCAGGCTCTAACAGCAGCCCCCTTCTTCCTGTGACACTTCACTTGATTTGTGGCGTCTCGCCGACCGTCTTGCTTTACAATGTTATTTAATATTTAACCATATGATCCCCAAGACTTACATTCACTTCAAAAGCGGCTATTTGTTCCTGCTTTTAATATTATTATTATTATCATTACATTTCGTGTTTACAGGATATGTATTACTTATCTCGGAGAGGATGTATAATAGTTGACTACACCAACCTTAACAACAACTTGTATGACGTCTTATCACAACACTATATTTATAACAATGTCTTATCGGTCTTACTTGCACATTCACATACGACGCTTTATTTCGACGATTATTGCCTACAATATTTTATTATAACAATGCCTTATCGGTCTTACTTGTACATTCACTTACGACGCTTTATTTCGACGATTATTTCCTAGAATATTTTATTATAACACTGCCTTACCGGACTTACAATGTAACTATTATTTTCGACGCTTCAATATGGTAATACTTTAGAGGGAATTTCACCTACCCAATATAACACGACGTTTTCATACAACAAAAATATATTAATGGGAATCTTTCATCCACAATACTTCGATGATACTTTCCATCTCCCGAATAAATATATCCTGGTTGACGCATATTTATTAGCTTGAAGCCACATATATTTTATTATTAGGCCTTTTCAGCAACACGATTTCTTGCTTGGTTATTCGCGGTTTATTTAATATATTATATAATCTTTCATTTATAGCGGTAAGACCTCGGTCTTCCTATATTTTATTCTCATAACTTTGGCTTGATAGCCTGCAATAATACATTTTTCCTTGGGTGTTTTATTCACCAATTACTTTAGAGATTTATAAATTAATCATTTGACAACAATACGTCAAGATATTATTTATTTCGTTCCGTTTTATTACTTGAGTTCCTTATTATGATTTTTATCACCACCTTATTTTTAGATTAAAACAACTCGATAATAGTTATTTTTATTATCATCATCTCAGATTTCCAATTATTTTTATTACAACTTTTTGTTATTTTCCATTTAATTATATGGTTTAAAATCAAACTATTTTTATTTTTCCTTATCGTATCGACTTTTAACAATTTCATTATGATGCGTATTTATTTCATAACCTGATTTTTACTGTGGCAAATTCTGAGCCATTTAGGTTATTATTTTCGATTCCTTCCTCCAAATCATTTATTACTTATTATTTCATTTCTTGGGTTTCCATTACTTTATATTACTGATCCCATTTTTATACTTATTTTTGCGAGGTCATTCTCGCAGTTATTTATTATTATCCCAACATTTCAATTGTATTAGTGCATTCAACTACCCAGTGAATCAATCGTTAAACTCCCTAGTCAACGACTGACTTCACCGGGTCAGTGCATCGTACAGCTGCAAATTTTAATGAAAAATCATGACTCATCAGTGTGCTTCTCCTGCTTCATCCTTAGAAGGATTCACCCATCTACGGCATATTTAACACTTTTCCATGGCACTTTCTTTCGTGAATTGCATTTCACTTAGGCCCAATCGACCTTCACTTATATTTAAACACATTATTATTCTATAAAAACACTGTAGTAACACTAAACACATATATCTTTTAAATTATTTACACTGCACTATTTTTCACCATATTTCAGTGATCTTCGGCACTTCCTATCGGTGATCGACGCCCTGATGAGATCCTAAGACCCTGCATTTGACGCGTGATAACTCGAACGCCTCCTAGTTCTTCACTGGATCTCTGCCCTGTCCTTTTAACAGTCTATTTCGGCTTCCTTTATCGTCTTCTTATAAGCGATTTGCATTTTTCACTTGCCTACGTTTATGTAGCGGTCTATCGAAGCTATGGCCCGCTTACTTCTTAAACGTAATCTGTCCTTTTTATATACTGCGAGAAGATTTTTCTTCTTTCTCTTACGAGAATGTTTATCTGGCTACGTCCCTGTTTGACACATTGTAGCTTCGATAAAGTTCACTGAATTTGCTTTGGGTCTCGAACCCGTGTCCATTTACTTGAATTTTTGGATTTCTTTCCAATATCTGACCCTTAATAATGTGGTCTTTCTCTTGACTTTCACGAAGATTTGTCTATAGTCTCGAACCGATGACTTCCAGCGAAATGTCTCTATTGATCTGGACTGATATTTTCTAGCTTATTAATGTTCAAGAATCTGACGCGGCGCAACTTATTTTGTCACAGTTTCCGTGTAGCGTAAAATTTTATCTGATCTAGCACAAGTGCTTTAGTGATCACTTACAAACAACAGTACTTTTTGACGTGACGTATTTATATTACCACGCACATACAAACTTTTGTTGAAACCGCGGATACTGACGATTTGTTAATTTGACTTAACATGATCCACTTTAGCGGTTGATAACGAACTGAGTTACTCGATGCGACATCTCCATACTGGAGTGCGATGAGTTTTTACTAACGTGAGGACGAACTTCCGTCCAGGCAGACTGATAATACCGCGTACTGCATACTTATGTACTGTGCGAAATTGCGCTGAGCCTCTCTGGGCTTGACTGAACTGCGACTGATGTGATGCAGCGTTTCTGCATTTTATGAGACAGCGTGTAGCGCCTCTACGCTTACTTATGGTGAAACTGCTTCTGATACAGCCTAACGCCTCACTGGGCTGACGAATACTGCATATACGGTGATGCAGCACCTCCTTACGAGGTCTGTCGTAGACTGCATGCTCTCAGGCTGAAACCTTGGCTATATATTGTGAACTTGAAAAAATAAATTACTTTTGTCTTCTTCTTGGAACTATCTATCGAAATAGACGTCGCACGTTTTTGAAAAATATATCATTATGTTCCCTATAATCCAAACGTTACATTATCATTTCGTTTCCAGAAAATCGATCGTCTATTTATTTTAAATAAAATCTACAAGGCTCCTCAGCTACGTGGGCGAATGGGTTTTATTTTCTCCTTCCCAAGACCTCCTCTTAGCTCCGCCTAGTGACGTAACTGCTTCGTAAGCACTTTTCCCCTGTGCCTAAATTATTCGATTTTAATCTTGATTAATTCATAATTCCCTGGATTATTCTAATTGACGTAAACATATTTATGTAATTTTGCGTTGTTTCCGCGAAAACGGCTTATTTCACAATTTTTGCGGTGTTGGGAGGCAATCCAGGGTTGTCATAAAGATGCTGACGTTAAACCTCCGCGGTGGTTCCCCTGCCAATCTGCTCTGGTTGATTCATCACAGCGTGACTGTCCTCATGATTTACACACAGATTGCATCCTGTGACTTCAGATAAGGCTGTCAATGCTCTGCGTCATTGCCTGAATCACTTCTTATTTCCTCATGGCTAGCTTGTAACTGAACGTCTTTTCATCTCAGAGATCCTAAGTTCATATCCTGTACCAACCCCAGTTGGGTACAGTATGTGCCCCTAAATTAGTGGCGTGGCTGCAGCCTCGTCTGAAACCAACAATTTAGTTCCTAGTTTCGCGAAGAGCAGCGCTGTGCGCTACTTTTTGTGGCCGAAGCGATGCAATGAAACTTGGTAAGTGCATACTGCTACCCCTAGTCTAACCTCGATCGTGCCTTTCAACTTTTAGGCAAGGAAGAGGGAAGGAGGCAGCCGTGGCTTTGAAGAAGGTACCATCCCGGCATTTGCCCGAAGACGAAGTGGGAAACCACGGAAAACCACTTCGAGGATGGCTGAGGGGGAATCGAACCCCCTCTACTCATTTGGGCCACCCGAGACTGAGTAGACCCCGTTCCAGTCCTCGTACCTCTTTCCAAATTTCGTGGCAGAGCCTGGAATCGAACCCAGGACCTCCGGGGCGGCAGCTACGCTACGGAGGTGACTGTCGGATTTTTTAAGAGCGTTAAAAATCCCTCAGTATGACTTCCTTCGGAGGGGAAGTAAAGCCGGCGCTCCCATGTCATAGATTTATGGCATGTTAAAGAACTTTCCACTAATTACACCTGTGTGAAACTAAATTGTACAGGTTAAGAATGTAAACAACGCTCTTAGGTGGCGTCTAGTAGCTAAGTTCTGAACTAGGCCTATTAGTCGTTGACGGTGGCGTTTGGCGGCCAAAGTAGGAACTATTTGAAAAATTCAAAGTAGCAGTCCTTACTTGAATTATAAAAAAATCCTCTCGGAAGGCGGAGATAGATTTCACCGGGCAAACTAGGGGATAGGCTATAATAGGCAAAATATGCAGGTTTTCGTAGGAGGATCAGACCTCATTGATTGCAAGAAAGTATTTTACATGAGAGGTTAAATAACTTTTTTTTTCGTTTTTGTATGCATATTTTTATCATTTTATTGTCTTATGGGGATGGTAACCTTCTTGTCGCAAACTATCGTACTGTTTCATCTATGGAATATTTAGAACGTGATTTTGTTTCCTCTTTGGATGTCACAAACTATTGTACTGTTACATCTATGGAATATTTAGAACATGATTTTATTTCTTCTTTGGATGTCACAAACTATTGCATTGTTTTATCTATGGAATATTTTCATTGTATGTATTTGATAAGTGCGTAATATTTGTTTATGTCTTAATGCATATTTGGGCTGAGGAAGCATTAACAATTGTATAAATAGACTATTAATATTGTATTGAAAAGACGGAGAATTGATAGTTTTATTAGTAACCTTCTTGTCATTTGGGGTTCATTTTTATACTTGTGATCACACTGTCCTTATGCAAGGTTTGGAACTGATGTATAACTATCTGACAGTCTGTTACTTCTTCACGCAAAATTTTATCTCCCGCAGAGATTTTTGTTGGTCCCTCAGTTTAGGGGCTGCGACAACGTGATCATGTAACCCCGTGTACATTAGGTGTGTGTAGAATCTGAAAAACGGAGTTAATTGTGATGACTGTATTAGTCTGTAATTCAGGTAAAGTCTGCAGAAGGTCAATTTTAAGTAGTAGTTCCTAATTTTGTACCATATACTAACGTCAACGACAACTAGCTGTGAACTTGGCTACTAGATGCCACCGCAACCAGCAACTTGCATTGAACGTTGGAACTTCTCCTGCAAAGGAAAGCATGCAGAGGGATTTTTAGCGCTCTTAGAAAATCCGACGACTTTGGCCGGCTTTGAACCAGCGACCTTGGTCATACAAGATCAGCATGCTACCAGTTAGCCGCTTCCCACAGTCAGATGGAAAAATGAATGTGATCTCGTGCAATGGCGTTTTCTTGGCAACCTCTGATAGCTCATCCCCCATCAATTTAGAAGCGTTGTCATGGTAACCTCTGATGGCACTTGGCATGTTCTTTAATTCCGAAATCATTAGCCTACTTTTCACATTTTGCAAAAATGAGGAAAAAGCAGACTTATGAGATCGGGCAAATGTGTGTCTGTCTGTCTGTCAGTCTGTCCTTATGTCTGTCTGTCTGTCTGTCTGGCTGTGTGTGTGTCCCCCCCCCCCCCAATCAACTCCTAAACGGCTGCAGCAATCGAAACAAAATTTGGTAGGAGTAAAGATATAAACCTGAATATCTCACGGCCATATTTGAAAATGATGTCAGTGCTACCAACTGCTGAAATATCGCAATTGAAATTTGACCTCCATGTTGGATATCATGGAAGGTATGAATGGGAGCTATTTCAAAATTGGCACACGATTAGATAGTAATATTGCAGTTTAATTTCAAGGAGGCCATACATGGCAGTGTTGCCAAAATGATTATAAGCCTGCTGATAGGTCCAAAATTTAAATGCATATAACCTCTACACTATCAATTGGATTTCAACCAAATTTCGTATGTGCTATGTGTAAATAAGTGGATATGACTGAGCGTATTCTTAAGAGCCACCAGGGCTGCCAACTGTTAATAAATGCTCTCAATTTATTTTATCCAAATAACCATATATCAGAAAGTATGCAAGCCGACAGCTTTACACTATGCACACGTATAGTACCCGACATTCTAGATTAATTTGGAGTAACTAATGGACCTCAGTACTACCAACATGATTCTAAGCCTGCTGAGAGGTCCAACTCTAAATACATGTAACTTCTATACTATCAGTTGGATTTCAACCAAATTTTGTGTGTGCTATGTGTACCATAACAGATATGACTATACCGATTCTTAAGAGTAACCAGGGCTGCCAACTGTTAATAAATACTGATTCTATTTGTGTTATCCTAATATCAATATATCAGAATGTATGCAAGCGAATAGCTCTAAACTTTGCACACGTATAGTACCTGGCATACTAGATAAATTTGGAGTAACTAATATAGGCCTACGCCAGTGCTCCCAACATGAGTCTAAGCCTGCTGATAGGTCCAATCTTAAAATGCATGTATCTTCTAACCTAACTAATGGATTTCATTCAAAATTGACACAATAATAGATCATATTATTTCAAATTATTTCTGACCAATACAGGTATGTCATTGTTGCCAACATGATTTTACGCACGCTGTTAGATCCAATGTTTAACTGCATGTAACGTCCATGCTATCCATTGGACTTCAACTAAATTTTGTATTCTGTACCTTAAGAGATCGAATTAAGAATATATTCAGTCACCAGGGCTGCCAACTGCAGTTCTCTATTATTACCAACTTAATATCGTCATTATTCTAGATAGATCCATATAGATTAATCATTGGCATGAATCTTTAAGTTTAAGAAAAGTAGGCTCTTTAGTTCGTCACGGAACTTCTTGTTTTTCTAATCCCTTGGCGTAATGGTAAGTCAGATCAAAAATTCTTTCAGACAAAGTTTTAGGTAATTATTAGGGGCATATTTTCCATTTTGTACGGTTATGATATTGTGCCTATTAAGAGAGATATGATTAATGTTTCCACCCCTTTGGTCAATGTTTGGTGCCATCAAAAACTTTTCAAACATACATTTTTGGCACTTATCCGACACATATTATGAAATTAGAATGGATTCGATATTTCACGTATTAAGAGAGTTATAGCAATATTTCGCTTTTTCGAAAAAGAAAGCCCCACCCCCCCCCCCCCCACCCCCCATTTTCACCCCCTTCAACCGATTTTTCCCATTAACGAACTCGACCGATATTTTAAGGGGTTACATATTATGTAAAACATTCAAAGTGATTGGTGCAAAATTACGGCAGTTATCGTGTCCACAAGAAACTGATAGATATGCATATATATACACACGCATATATATAAACTTTTGAACTGACGGTTGTTTGGGGGTCTGGGGGATGTGAAACGCGATGATGCGTCGAAATTTTCTGGAAGTCGAAACATGGCACCCATTGCAATAGTTAGCTTTCTGATGAAATCTACCTAAAATAGGCTACTTAATTAAAAATACTACCATCAACGACACCTAGATGTGAACTTGGCTACTAGATGCCACCGGAACCATCAACTCGCAACGAACGTTGGAACTTCCCCTCCGAAGGAAAGCATACTCAGGTTTTTTTAGTGCTCTTAGTAAATCCGACGACTTCAGTAGGGTTTGAACCCGCGACCTCGGGCATAGAAGTTCAGCATGCTACCAGTTCCGATACCGAAGTCGCTTCCCACAGACAGATGGAAAACTGAATGTGATCTCGTGCAGTGGCGTTGTCATAGCAACTGCTGATGGCTCACCCCTTATCAATTAAAAGTAAAGTTGTCATGGCAACCTCTCTTGGCACTTGGCATTTTCTTATAATTTAAATCATTTTGCTCACCCCGTGGCGTAATGGTGGGTCATATCGAAAATTCTTTCAGACAATATTTTTAGGTAATTATTGGAGGAATATTGTCCATTTTGTACGGATTTGATATTGTACCTATTAACAGAGATATGATTAATGTTTCCCGAAAACCCCACTTTTTCCCACCCCTTTGGTCAATGGTTGGTGCTAAAAAAATCGTTTCAAACATAAATTTTAGGGCCTTATCCGACACATAGTATGAACATAGAATGGATTCAATATTTCAGATATTAAGGGAGTTATAGCGATATTTCAATTTTTCGAAAAAACCTCCCATATTCACCCCCTTTGACCGATTTAGCCCATTAACAAACTCGACCGAAATTTTAAGGGGATGCATATTATGCAAAAAATTCAAAGTGATTGGTGCAAAATTACGGCAGTTATCGTGTCCACAAGAAACTGATATCTATACATATATATATACTGTGCCCGTTAGAGGTGGTGATCTGGTCCTCCACCGATCGTATGTAGCTTTCCAGATAACCACATCCTTGAACACATGTGGCCTAAGAGGATTGGAGTACACTCCTTGTGGGCTATTCCGGCACAAGACTCCTCGTCATCATAGGGATCAGGTTCCCATCATAGCATAGTCATAGACCCCGCAAGGAAATGCACCCCCTCAAAAACTATTAAATTAAAATCCAGGCTTAAGTAAATTTCACAAAATGATTTATTAAAATCATAAGCCCCTATTCTACAATCGGGATATCAGTCGGCTAATCCGTTAACGAAACACAGGTAAAGAAATAAAAATAAACTATTACTTTCTATGCAAAAAATCACCCCTCGATTGGTCCTAAATACAATCAGAAAAAAATAGCAAAGCTATGGAAATGGTTCAAAAGATTTTAAATTGTAATTATAATTAACAAGATATGACGTTTCCAAGCGAAACGGCATGATGGCAAAATGTCAAACATGACAGGAAAAACACCTAAGTAAGCTATGACCATCCCGTATTTACATTTAATTTTAAATTAATCTAAACTCATCCTAAGTTAAACTAATCTACGGTGGGAAGCATCCGTTGTAAAAACAACTGAACAAAAATCTAAAATGATTTACAGTCATCCTTTACAACACAAATCAAGTTTACAATCAACTGTACAACAAAATATCTACAAGTAGCAGAAGAAAGATGGGAATATGGGTTTACACAACAATTAATAAATAAGTATCACACACAAGAGTATTCTTATTAATCCTTCCTACCACATGATGTTTACTGTTTGTTTCCATCGGTCATCTATCCTGTGTAAGCTAGGAAATCATAGTACTGTTCGTTAACAGTAGAACAATAAGTGACATGGTTCACGACCCACGAGTTGAAAACTCTGGGGTAGACCAAATCCCTGTCAGTCGCATGTGTCAGCTGTCTAAAGCTTAAGCTAACGAATAAATAAGACGACAGCTCAGTGCCATGGTCAGCGAGTTATAAACCATGATCAAAGTTAAACAGGCGTTTAGTGATTAACGATAATTATTGCTTTCGTTCAAATTCATTACATAATTTTATTTAATGAGTGATTATTAGTTGTCTTTGTTTTAATATTTGTTAATTATACGGATTGACCATCTGCACGGCTTCCTAACTGGTGGATAAAACCACTGGTGTACACCCAAGTACACGTGAACAAGCATACTCCGAGCTATCAAAAAGCTCAAAAACCATCCTAATGTACCAGAGTGTTCCGCTGGATGACTTCTTCAACCTCGGTCTGTCAAGCGCATGAGCTTTGAAACAAGGCCGGCAACCTCAAAATCTATGGGAAACCACCCTTTCATCGTGCATAAACACACGGCATGAACCTTCACAACATGTGAGAAAAATAGCATAGCCTCAAATAAGTCAATCAGTTTCACAAGACAATTCTAAAATCTTAAACAATAATGGTTGTTCAAATGGGCTTCGCTCACAACATATGCGAAGATCGTAAACATTATAGGTGACCTCATGTCACAATATCATTGCATTCTTAATAACGCTGTTAACTTGACCTAGTTTTATAAAGCTTAATAAACACTGGCTTCTGTAGATCACATCATTTAGAAAAGCATTAGCATTAAATCTGTCAGAAGTCTAGTCTCACATGGGATTATGGGTTGGCACTACTGAGCGTAACCTTGGAAACACTTGTCTCCCAAAGCGACTTACATTTTGTTCATTCCCAAACTGTTACGAGTTGTATGGGCTAACGGTAAAGTTTCAAGTGTTTCATTCTTTAGCATATCGGATCCATAAAACTGTTCAGATTGTGATCCTACACTTGCAGTTCATAAGATAATATTCGTTGTAGTGTTCGTGATACATTTATAATAAACACAAAATGATTAACAATGATGTGTCTGCATGGGCAAAGCAAAACATACAAAACGCGAGATATTCCACTCGCACTAACGTGTTTGGAAGATATAACGCTCCCAGCAAATTTGTTACAAATCAAAAATATGCACTCTAGGCACTTCCAATGCATGAAATAAAGATTCACACCATATAAAACAGCGGCGTTAATTTTAAATGATACGTTACTAGTGTGAACAAGACTTGGAGTACAAACAGAAAGATATAACACTCCTTCACACTGTTCATCGATTCCTCTCAAATCTAGTGGTAGACTTTCCACTCAAATAAAAATATATACCCAAAAATAGGTAATCAAATAACCTCTCCCATTGGAGGATACGCCTGCTCAGTGGCGTGCTTTACATATCACAAAATGGGGTTTCAAATTACTGACTTCAGTAACAGCTGATTTAAATTACTTAATTACAGCCCCGTTTAAATTACACATACAATTGGTTCGTTCAAAGTGAACATAAAAATGACATTAATTGCACCGTGTGATAAAAAACACACACATATTTAATCAGGTGACTAACGAGTGCTTTCCTCCCGGAAACGGGTTGTACTGGCTTTGAGACTAGTCGAGTCGTTGAACGTCTCTCGACATTATTCCTGCATTTCCGCAGTGTCATTCCTTAGTCTCAAGTACCAAATAGATAATGTTAGGCCACTTCTCCTTGGCAAATTTTACAGAAATACTTGATGTGGTAAATTCAAAGGTGCATGACGTCACGTTCCCGCGCAGCTGCATGACGTCACTTCCCGCGCGGCCGCATGACGTCACGTCCATCACCGTGTCCGTGTCCGTGTCCGTAATGCATAACGATGGACCCAACCATAATGACGAAGTCGACAAGATCATTCGAAATGATAAAATGGTGCACTCGGGTGTTGTGAGGGTGATTTGTTTCGATGATGTGCTCTGAATGGAACTTGGCACATTTTTGCTTTACGATACTGGATTTTTCCCCTAGCTTCGGTTTCAGGGCGGGGCACACTACAACAGTTTTGCTTTCGAGTTAATTTTTGATTAAAGAAGGCTTTTCAGTCGGTCAACAAAAATTGCGCCCAATTACATTACGCGGGAAACAAGTATTTACATGCCCTAACCTGAAAAAAAAAACTTTACGAGTCTTACAGTAGTCGTTCTTCGGTCCACTTCTTGCCGGTTTTCAATATGGGCTTTGGTTGAAAACTCTGAATTTCCCCAAGTTTCTTCTTCAAAGATTCATGTTCCAAGATGTCCTCTTGTGATATCCCCAGTTCCTTTAGGTCTTTCTCCACCTCTGTAAACCAGATCCCTTTGGTTTTCTTTCCCACAAAGTAGGCACAGATTCGATCGGACAATCTTCCAGAACTCATTCCTGTTAAATGGCCATAAAAGGAGAGTCTTCTTTTGCGTACGGTGTCCGTTATTTTCTTCACATGTAGATAAAGTTCATCGTCGTGTCGTCTTCTATACTATTTCATATCAATTACTTTTTTTACAGTGTGTAGGCATTGCTTTCAAAACTTAAGTGTTAGAGTTTTTACATTTTTTTAAGGTTTAATATCACAAATTGTTTTCTGAGTTTAGAGCTATGTTTTAAGTGTTACCAAATATTTATTGTTTTGTGTTTCCTTTGCCCCGTGTTGTTGGGGGTAGCGAGCCTGCCTCGCACCCGGAGTCCCTGGGTTGGATTCTCGGCTCCGTCAGGAATTTTAGAAACGGACGAGAGGGCTGGAACGGCTGTACTCAGCCTCGTGAGGACAATTGAGTAGCTGTCTGACAGTGAGGCCGAGCCTCGGTCATGGAGACCGGAGACCCGATGCGCTGACCACGCGTCACCACATAATCTGCATGCCAAATGGCTGGGCAGCGGTCGCTTGGTAGGCCTAGGCCCTTCATGGTGTTTGAATTCTTTGTCTTCGGACAGCCTCTAGGAAGGGGAAGATATTAAAATAAAAAGATACTAGGCTTACAGTAGTCGCATATGATGTGTAACATCTGACATAGAAGAAACCTCACATGAAATTGTTGATACAGCGGTATTTTATGTCTACCCCTTATTATTCCCGTTTTCCTGCGATGGAAGTCTTTGTGGCGGATGGTATTTATGGCCGGATGCCCTTCCTGTCGCCAACCTCACGAGAGGAGTTAATGAGAGATGAAATGAATGTTGGTGAATGAAACTGGGTAAGGATATGGAAGGAAGCGGCCGTGGCCTGTCAGAAGGTACCGTCCCAGCATTTTCCTGGAGTTGAAAATGGGGAAACCACGGAAAACCATTTCAAGGACGGCAAATTGTTGATACACCGGTATTTTATAATATTTTTGGCACAAATATTAATCTATTGTAAAAGGGAGTGTTTTCGGAACTCATTTTATTAGATAATTTGTAACTTCCACCAGTACTAGCCTAAATAAAGAATACGATATGGATCAACTAGATTAATAGACGCGACACCGCTCATCACCTTAAATTCCTTATAAATAGGCCAACTTGCGAGTAAATGCAATGTGCACAGCAGTAGATCATGAAAGGCTTGCCCAGTTCCCGGACCTCTTGATTCACAGACCAACACGTAATGTCATATGGAGTCTGTTAAATGGAGTCATATTGATATGATTAACAGCAGAGTATCAAGAAGGCAGTGCGAGAGTAGAAATATCAAGTAGGCAGTGAAGTGAAAAAAAGGGAGCCTTGGAATTGTTATGTATTATTATTGTGTAAATAAGAAAGATTTTTGTGTGTCCGGGAGGGATACGATCCAGCAGGCAGTGCATCTTACACACTTCCGTCCGATCCACTTCCGTCCCATTTTTCAAAATCACTCCCACAAAAATGTCCAGCAACCGAGTGGAAAGATCTTACATATCTAAAACAAGATATTATTACAAACTAACACGCTTTTATGTATACAACGGGAACATGTTTCTAACTGAAGCGTTCATCATCAGATCCTATTCACTTAGTTTAATTAGTATACGATGTTTATGATTTGCACTTAAACACAAATATATAAGGTGCGTTCAAAAAGTAACGAGCTGGAGGCTAGAATGAACAAATCCGTGACTACATCGGCTAATCGTGGCGTGTGTAACGAGGAATGGTTCCTACCAGAGCGTGGAAAGTCACAGCCCGTCGCTAGAGGGCATGCGTGCACGTCACGCGACGATACAAAGCGAGCAGCAGCATGCATCAATCGTCCAACGCTGCCAGTCGCATTGCAAACAGTGACATGGAGGCGTCAACCGAAGAGCAAAAAGGTGCTGTTCGGTTTCTGACAGCGGAAGGAGTAGAGGGACCGGACATTCATCGCCGAATGTCACAAGTGTACGGCGAACACTGCATGTCCCTTGCAAAGGTCAAGGCGTGGCACAAGCGCTTCAGGGAAGGACGGGTGTCGTTAGCCGATGATGCCCGGTCGATGACAACGTCCAGCTGGTTGATGCACTCATTACCCAGGGCCGCCGAGTGACAGTAAACGCCATAGCCACCGTGGCCGCTCCACGACAATGCACGACCTCATACGGCCAACACAGCCGCGCACTCCTGCAGAAATTCAAAGGGAGGTTCTCGGCCACCCTCCATACAGTCCAGACCTCTCTCCCTGTGATTACGCCATGTGTGGTCCCCTGAAAAGGGCTCTGCGGGGCCAACGATTCACCTCGGACGCCGACGTCCGGCTGTACGTGCAGAACTGGTTCACATCGCAGCCAGGGAATTTTATGAGACAGCCATTCCCCGCCTCGTGTCACAGTGGGACAAGTGCTTCAACAGCCAGGGCCAATACTTCTAACATACAGGTACTGGTTTCTGTAATTATGCCTCCGGCTTGTTACTTTTTGAACGCACCATTTCATAAGTTTGTGAGAACTTGTGTAACGTGTCAATCTTATTTGTTGTGTTATTATTGAGGTTTAAGTAAGTAGCCAGTGATCTATTGAATTATTATTGAGACTAACTCCAGTAATAATGTTGTCTACAGTATGGTTGTATTAATGTTCTAAATCAACCGTTTCTATATAAACTGGTGGTTTTTTTTTCGGAGGGGTGTGGGCGAAAGGTTTCCACATCCCCCGCGTGGCAGCCGACCTTGCTACTGCTGCCTCCAACATGCTGTTAATCTACATAGTAAAAGAGAAAGAATGCAGATTTGAAAGGAAAATCCTTTTGAGTCTTAGCGCCTGTCCCATTGCAATAGCAATCTACCAGGCATCATAGTGGATGTGAACATAGGTTGAAGGTTGGGTTGAGTGAAAGCCCATTTGTATTGTAATATCTACTGAGGTGAATACACAAAATGATACACTACACTAAATGGAATAAAGTTACTGTATGTCAACTTGAATGGTTTTGGAAACTGATCCTTGTTGCGTCCGTTCTCGATGCAGGCACTCACCGGACTGACACTCCGAGAAATTGCTAGATTTAAGTTTGTCGCCTGTGGTGTGCTCTACTTGCTTTTCTGAGTACTAATCACTAATGCTACGTCTAGGTGCTGCCAACGCCATCTGTTGTTGAACATAAAAACATTATTTGATTTTTAGCCTACTCTTCTCGTTTTGCAAAAATGAGGAAAAGTAGACTTATGAGATCGATCCGGGAAAATGAGTGATGTCTGTCCGTCTGTGTGTGTGTCTCCCCCCCCCCCCCCCCCCCCCTATCAACTCCTAAACGGCTGCAGCTATCAAAACAAAATTTGGTAAAGCCCCTAAACTTAAGAACCAACCAACCAACATTTGGTAAGAGTAAAGATCTATAACTGAATATCCCATGGCAATATTTGAACTTGACGTCAGTGCTACCAACTATTGAAAAATCGTAATTGAAATTTGAGCTCTATGTTGGATATCTCAGAAGTTATGCATGCAAACTATTCCAAAATTGGCACACATATAGATAATAGCATTCCAGAATAATTTTTAGAAGTCCATACATGCCAGTGTTGCCAACATGATACTAAGCATACTGATAGGTTCAATTTCTAAATGCATGTAACTTCTATGCTAACGATTGGATTTCAACCAAATTTCGTATGTACTATGTGTACTACAACAGATATGACTGTGCGTATTCTAAAAACCCACTAAGGCTGCCAACTGTTAATAAATGCTCTCTATATGTTTTAACCCTAATATCAATATATCAGAAAGTATGCAAGCCGACAGCTCTAAACCTTGCACATGTATAGTACCTGACATTCTACCTTAGTTTGGGGCAGATGACCTCGTAGTTCCGCCCCTTAAAACAACAATAACTAACTAACTACCTTAGTTTGGTGTAACTTATACACATCAGTGCTGCCAACACGATTCTAAGCCTGCTGATAGGTCCAGTTTTTAAATGCATATAACTTTATAGTAATGAATGGATTTCAACCGAATTTCGTATGTGCTTTGTGTACCAGAACAATTATGATAATGCGTATTCGTAAGACCAGCAGAGCTGCCAACTGTTAATAAATTCCCTCTATGTTTGTTTAATCCTTATATATCAGAAAGTATGGAAGGCAACAACTCTAAACTTTGCAGTACTCTACCTAACATTCTAGATTAATTTGGAGTAACTAATATACCTCAGTGCTGCCAATAAAATGCTAAGCTTTCTGATAGTTTCAATTTTAATTACACGTAACTTCTCTACTAACAAATGGATTTTATCCAAAATTTGCACTATAATAGATCGTAATATTTCAGATTAATTCTGAGCATCACATACATGGCATTGTTCCCACCATTATTTTACACGTACTGATAAATCCAATGTCAAACAGCACATAACGTCCATACTGTCCATTAGACTTGAACCAAATTGTGTATGTGCATTCTATACCTTAAGAGATGAAAATAAGAATATATTCAGAGTCACCAGGGCTGCCAACTGTAGTAAGTTACTCTATTATGCTACACTATTTCAGGTGTATTTCAAACTGCGTTAGCAAGAAATGTTAGTATAACAACTTGATTTCGTCAATATTGTGGATAGGTCTATATACGAGTAGATTGGCATGAATCTTAAATTTTAAGAAAAATAGGCTCTTTAGTTCGACACGGAACTACTTGTTTTCTTATGTATTTAGTCTAATAGAGAGGAAAATTTTAAAAATCTACATGAATGGCTTTATTAACCTTTAACTGGGTATGCGAGGTGCTGAGAACACTCCACGTGTAATATTCGCTTGTTTTTCTGACAGAAGTTGGCTACACTGTTGAGGAACTCAGTACCTTCTTGAATAAGCTAGGAGTTTAATATAACGCTGTTTGCATTGTTTAAAGTTGTGTATGTTATTGCCGACAATATCATTTATAGGCTGGGGTGTCGTCAGCATCCCGCATACCCAGTTACGTTACACATCGTGTCTAATTGGTTTCTACTTCGCAAATTGAGCAGTCGCTTCTGAGTGGTGTTGGGAGTGTGTACTGTAGATGGAGTGCAGGAACGGATCAGTTTACTTATTTGTGATTGTATATAATTGTCTAGAAGTAATGAAGAATTTAGCTTAAAAATATACATGCAGTACGAAACCAAAATATTAAGACTTGGGGATTGGAAATCAGTAAGGTATTTATTTTTAGCCTACTTTCAAATTTTGCAAAAATTAGGAAAGAGTAGACTTACGAGATCGATCCGGGCGAATGTGTGTCTGCCTCTGTCTGTCTGTCTGGCTGTATGTGTGTGTGTGTGTCCCTATCAACTGCTAAATGGCCTTAGCAATCGAAACAAAATTTGGTAGGAGTAAAGATCTATACCTGAATATCTCAATGCCGTATTTGAAAATGATATCAGTGCTACCAACTGATGAAAAATCGCAATTGAAGGTTGAGCTCCATGTTGGATATCTTGGAAGAAAAGAATGGGAGCTATTTCAAAATTGACACACATATAGAAAATAATGTTTCAGTTTAATTTCCAGGAGGCCATATATGACAGTGTTGCCAAAATTATTCTAAGCCTGCTGATAGGTCTAATTTGTAAATGCATATAACTTCTACACTATCAATTGGAATCCAACCAAATTTCGTATGTGCTATGTGTACATAAACAGATATAACTGAGCGTATTCTTAAGAGTCACCAGGGCTGGAAACTGTTAATAAATTATCTCAATTACTTTTATACAAATACCAATATATCAGAAAGTATGCAAGCCGACAGCTTTAAACTATTCACACGTATTGATCCCGTATCCGCTCATGCTGGTGAGTATCTTTTTTATGCCAAAGTCGGTAACACAAGCGAATGAATCTCTGAATGCATCCAGAAAGATGCAGTTGTACTTTTGATTTCGTTGGAAGACTGTCAATATTTATTTTACCATGATTAGAGAAGGTATTCTCTAATGTGCACCTTTGAATTTACCACATCCAGTATTTCTGTGTAATTTGCCAAGGAGAAGTGGCCTAACATTATCTATTTAGTACTTGAGACTATGGAATGACACTGCGGAAATGCAGGAATAATGTCGAGAGACGTTCAATGACTTGACTAGTCTCAAAGCCAGCACAACACGCTTCCGGGAGGAAAGGACTCGTTGATTGTCTAAGTTAAGCACCGCATGCGTGCAACACGCAGTCGTAATAGTCCGGTCGAGTCACCGATGAGACGTCGGAAAGTGAAGGAATAAATCCGTTGGAAACGTAAACCAGTTTATATTGAAACGCACGAGATGTGTACAATGGAAAACTCAGTGAAAGTATTGCATTGTAAGCATTTGAAATCAGTGAAATATTACGGTGACTTAACCGGAATCATGGTCGATGACTATCAGACCAGCATGGCCGATATGTGTGCCATCCAGAAGTGTGAGTATCTGTGATTTCGAAAGTGCCAGTGTCATATTTCACACCGGTGAGAATTGCATAGAATAATCCATGTTGTGTGAAATCGTAATTTTCTTGAACGATCGATGTCGCAGATTTAATCAGATAGAATTTTTTACCACGTGTGTTTGTGAAAACGTGAGCCAACACGTGATTGTGTTGAGTAGAATCTGTGGAGCAGACATGGCCATTTGTTGAATAGAGTCTCCAAAATTACCAAGTGTAGATGCTGTCTTAGTTAGCGAATCACACTAGAAGCAGTAAATTTTCTGTGTAATTTATCAACGTTACCACGATGTACGAGATCCACCAGAAAGGAAGAACTTTACCACCGTTCACCATGAGGGTGATAATGGCGTAGATACCTTATGAGGGAGATACCTAGCACCACAACGGTATAATCAAATGGAGGCTGTAGAACGGATTACAATGTGTCTATCCGAGCGTTGGAAGTATTGCCCACGCCCGAAATGGAAGGAAATACCACTCAATTATTCCTGTAGGAATGAGGTGAGCTACAATGTTCATCGTGAGTCAAACTAATATCTTTTTGTAAGGTGATGGGTTTTGGTGGAGTAGTTTTAACGATCGTACTTCGATTCACAGTCATCTAGTTAGGTTTTGCTTTAGTAGGGTTTTCTTTTAGCTTACCGACTATGGTAATCTTTCATGTTTCAATGCACATCGCAGCGTACGTCTCCAATGCATTTCCTAATCCTGAGTTAGTCAGCTGTTTAAATGTGTGTGTGTTTTATCACACGGTGCAATTAATGTCATTTTTATGTTCACATTGAACGAACCAATTGTATATGTAATTTAAATGGGGCAGTAATTAAGTAATTTAAATCAGCTGTTGCTGAAGTCTGTATTTTGAACCCCTATTTTGTCATATGTAAAGCACGCCACTGAGCAGGCTTATCCTCCAATGGGAGAGGTTATTTCATTACCTATATTTGGGTATATATTTTTATTTGAGAGTGGAAAGTATACCACTAAATTCGAGAGGAATCAATTAACAGTGTGAAGGAGTGTTATATCTTTCTGTTTGTACTTCGAATCTCGTTCACACTAGTAACGTATCATTTAGGATTAACGCCACTGTTTTATATGGTGTGAATGTTTATTTCATGCATTGGAAGTGCCTAGAATTGTTTGATTTTTAACAAACTTGCTGGAAGTGTTATATCTTCCAAACACCATAGTGCGAGTGGAATATCTCTCGTTCTCTATGCTTTGCTTTGCCCATGCAGGCATATCATTGCTCATCATTTTTTGTCTACTATAAATGTATCACGAACACTACAACGGATATTATCTTATGAACTGCAAGTGTAGGATCACAATCTGAACATTTTTATGGATCCGATATGCTAAAGAAACGAACATTTGAAACTTTACTGTTGGCCCATGCAACTAGTAACAGTTTGGGAATGAACAAAAATTCAAGTCACTTGGGGAGACACGTGTTTTCAAGGTTACGCGCAGTAATGCCAACCCATAATCCCAGGTGAGACTAGACTTTCGACAGATTTAATACTAATGTTTTTCTAAATGATGTAATCTACATAAGCCAGTGTTTATTAAGCTTTATAAAGCTAGGTCAAGATGACAGCGATGTTGAGAATGCAATGATATTGTGTGACAGGAGGTCACCTATTTTGTTTACGATCTTCGCATCTGTTGTGAGCGAAGCACATTTGAACAACTTTTATTGTTTAAGATCTTGGAATTGTCTTGTGAAACTGATTGACTTATTTGAGGCTATGTTATTTTTCACACATATCGTGAAGGTTTATGACGAGTGTTCATACACGATGAAGGGGTGGTTTCCCATAGTTTTTGAGGTTGCCGGCCTTGTATAAAAGCTCATGCGCTTGACAGACCGAGGTTAAGGAAGTGTTCCAGCGGGGCACTCTGTTACTTTAGAATGGTTTTAGAGCTTTTTGATAGCTCGGAGTAGGCATGTTCGTGTGTACTTTGGTGTGCACCAGTGGTTTTATCCACCAGTTAGGAAGCCGTGCACATGGTCAATCCGTATAATTAATAAATATTAAAACAAAGACAACTAATAATCACTCATTAAATAAAATTAAGTAATGGATTTAAACGAAAGCAAAAATTATCGTTAATCACTAAACGCCTGTTTAACTTTGATCTTGGTTTATAACTCGCTGACCATTGCACTGAGCTGTCGTTTTATTTCTTCGTTAGTTTAAGCTTTAGACAGCTGACACATGCGACTGACAGGGATTTGGTCTACCCGAGAGTTTTCAACTCGTGGGTCGTGAACCATGTAACGTTTGTTCTGCTGTTAACGAACAGTACTATGATTTCCTAGCTTACACATGAGAGATGACCGATGGAAACAAACAGTAACCATCATGTGGTAGGAAGGATTAATAAGAATACTCTTGTGTGTGATATTTATTTATTGATTGTTGTGTAAACCCATATTCCCATCTTTCTTCTGCTACTTGTAGATATTTTGTTGTACAGTTGAATGTAAACTTGATTTGTTTTGTAAAGGATGACTGTAAATCACTTTAGATCATTGTTTAGTTGTGTTACTACGGATGCTTCTCGCCGTAGATTAGTTTAACTTAGGATGGGTTTAGATCAATTAAAAATGAAATGTAAATACGGGATGGTCACAGTTTACTCTGTTGTTTTTCCTGTCATGTTTGACATTTTGCCATTATGACGTTTCGCTTGGAAACGTCATGCCTTGTTAATTATAATTACAAGTTAAAATCTTTTGTACCATTTCCCTAGATTTGGTATTTTTCTGATTGTATTTAGGACCAATCGAGGGGCGATTTTAGATAGAAGGTAATTGTTTATTTTGTTTCTTTACTTGTGTTTAGTTAACGGATTAGCCGACTCATACTCCCGATTGTTAGATAGGGGCTTATGATTTTAGTAAATCATTTTGTGAAATTTACTTAAGCCTGGATTTAATTTAATAGTTTTTAAGGGGTGCATTTCCTTGCGGGGTCTATGACTATGCTATGATGGGAACCTGATCCCTATGATGACGAGGAGTCTTGTGCCGGAATAGCCCACATGGAGTGTACTCAAATCCTCTTCGGTCACATGTGTTCAAGGATATGGTTATCTGGAAAGCTACACACGATCGGTGGCGGACCAGATCACCACCTCTAACGGGCACAGTATAGTACCTGATATTTTATATTAATTTGGAGTAACCTATATACCGGTACGACAGTGCTACCAACATGATTCTAAGCCTGCTGAGAGGTCCAACTTTAAATGCATGTAACTTCTATACCATCATTTGGATTTTAACCACATTTCTTATGTGCTATGTGTACCATAACAGATATGACTATGCGTATCCTTAAGAGCAACCAGTGCAGCCAACTGTTAATTAATGCTGTCTCTATTTTTGGCCTATTTTCAATTTTGAAAAAATTGGCTTATGAGATCACCTTTTGTCCGTGTGTGTGTGCGTGTGCGTGTGTGTGTGTGTGTGAGAGAGAGAGGGGTGTGTGTGTGTGTCCCTAATAAATTATAAACGGCTGGAGCGATTTCAATGAAACTCGGTAAGTTCATAGCACTATTCCAGACGACCCCGACCGTGCCCTTCAAATTTTGTAAGGTCTCACCCATCCAACATGGCGGCTATGCGAAATATTTCACCAAAATTCAATATCTCCGAAACTATTCCCGATATCACTCTGGATTTTTTACGGTGATAAAGGGAACTACTAGATGTTCACCTATGTGACTTTTATAAAACTGGTAACTACAAAACCAACATGGCGGCCACGCGAATTTGCGACTTTTAAATAGACGTTTCTCGCGATTTAACCAACCAAAAATAAAACGTGGTACAGTATATGCTTATACACATTGTAATGCACCGACATCTAACTTCGTTAAATTGTTTACATAACCACAAGATGGCGGATGTGCGAAATATTTCACCGGCATTCTATATCTCTGAAACTATTACCGGTATCACCCTGAAATTTTGTACGGAGAAAAAGGCACTTCTGGAAGTTCATCTATAAGACTTTCAAAATCCGGTTAACTACAATACGAACATGGCGGCCAAGCGAATTTGAAAATTTTAAATAGAACTTTCTCGCTATTTAATGTTCCAAACGCAATGACATCTGGTACAGGAAATGTTTATACACATTGTAATGCACTGGTATCTAATTTAGTTCAATTGTTTACATAACCTCAAGATGGCGGCTGTGCGAATTTTAAAATTAAGTTTTAATATCTTGTGTCGTAATCATGCGACCGAAATGAAAGTTTGAAAAATGAACCCTACGCAGTAATTTTCCTTTAATGGTACATGATTCTATGGCCTATACATTTAACACTCCAACATGGCGACCATCCGAAATATTTAGACGACTCTGAATATCTACGAATCTATTATAGCAATCAAACTGATTTTTTTATGTTCATAGGGGCTATGAACTTAAGTTCACATATAGGACTTTAAATAACCTGGTGATCACAAATCCAACATGGCGACGACGCGAAGTATAAATATTCACATAGACGTTTTTCGCAATTTAACCATCAGAGTGCAGTGAAACTTGGTACAGTAAATCCTTATACGAATGTTAATCCACTGGCATCTAATTTATTTAAGTTGTTTCCATAACCGCAAAATGGCAGCTGTGCGAAATTTTAAAATATCCATGTTATTTCTTGTGTCCTAATCATGCGATTGAAGTTTGAATGCTACAGGTCCACACTAATCTTCATGTGACAGTACATAACTCTAGGACCTACATATATAAAATCCAACATGGCGACCTTCCGAAATATTTAATCGGTTCTCAATATCTACGAATCTATTACAGCAATCAAACTGAAATGTTGTATGTTGATAGTGGCAGTTAACATAAGCAGGATATATGAAAATAAGCTGTATAGCTCTTCACGGAACTACTTGAAATAACTGTGGTGCCAAACATCTTATGATAATATTTTTAAGATAGTATTAAAGATTGAATTTGATATATTTGGTCATTATTTAACATTTGTAATAGAATAGTGCAAAGTTTAGTTGGGGTGTTGTGAGCTCACCTCCTACCCACTTACCCACATACCTAATTAAAGGTTAATCAGAATTTCGAATAAATACACCGTTACAAAACAAATGGTTCTCATCTTTATGACGCATAAAATGAAATCCCGAAAGTTTTAAAGATTCCCGCAGGGTGGCGCTAGCTTAGGTTTTGGTGATGGAAATCAATTTTCCCTTTTTTGACGTTTTGGGTTTGCAATATATTGAAATATCATAGGAAGTTTCTTAGAAGCAAAAATTTTAATCTGTGTCTAAGATACGAGTTAGTAAATTTTGTCAATTTTAACATCCACAGAGTCTTTATTCATTTACCTTTGCAGAAATTTCTTTCAAATTTTATTTGTATTTGTTATTTGGAGCAAGTGTTATTTAAATAATCCAATAACTTGTGTTCCACACAAACTAATAGAAGTGAAGTGTCGAAAGAAGTGCGTCTGTGAATAATAAACGCTGATCGCATGTTCTATAGTCTGAATAACGTATTTAAATCCCTTCTATTATCGCTGAAGAAGTACGGCTGGTAGGTTTTATGGTGGTGTAACATGGGCGATGTCAGCATAAACCGTAGAACCCGTCTCTGCCTTCTAGAGCAATGTTTCCCAAACTTTTGTGTGTGTGTACCACTTTAAGAGATGAGAATCTCTCGCGTACCACCTAATGGTATAGTAATTTTAACCCCCCACCACCACTACGTAGCAGATCAAAAGATGGATTTTAAATTGTGTTTGTTAGAGTTAGACGGTTGGAGTTAAAATTCAAATAATAGGAAGTGTGTCCAGTTGTTTTATTATTTATTAGCCTACTTTTCACATTTTGCGAAAATGAGGAAAAAGTAGACTTATGAGATCGGGCAAATGTGTGTCTGTCTGTCTGTCTGCCTGTCTGGCCTATCAAATCCTAAATGGCTGCAGCAATCGAAACAAAATTTGGTAGGAGTAAATATCTATACCTGAATATCTCACGGCCATATTTGAAAATGATGTCAATGCTACCAACTGCTGAAAAATCGCAATTGAAATTTGAGCTCCAAGTTGGATATCTTGGAAGGTATGAATGGGACCTATTTCAAAATTGGCACACGTATATATAATAATATTGTAGTTTAATTTCCAGGAGGCCATACATGGGTGTGTTGCCAAAATGAGTATAAGCCTGCTGATAGGTCGAAATTTTAAATGCGTATAACTTCTACACTATCAATTGGATTTCAACCAAATTTCGTATGTGCTATGTGTACATAAACAGATATGACTGAGCGTATTCTTAAGAGCCACCAGGGCTGCCAACTGTTAATAAATGCTCTCATTTTTTAAATACTAATACCCATATATCAGTAAGTATGCAAGCCGACAGCTTTAAACTATGCACACGTATAGTACCTGGCATTCTATATTAATTTGGAGTAACTTATATACGTCAGTGCTACCAACATGATTCAAAGCCTGCTGAGAGGTCCAAATTTAAATACATGTAACTTCTATACTATCATTTGGATTTCAACCAAATTTCGTGTGTGCTATGTGTACCATAACAGATATGACTATGCCAATTCTTAAGAGTAGCCAGGGCTGCCAACTGTCAATAAATACGGTCTCTATTTTTGTTACCCTAATATCAATATATCAGAAAGTATGCAAGCCAATAGCTCTAAATTTTGCACACGTATAGTACCTGGCATTCTAGATTAATTTGGAGTAACTAATATACGTCAGTGTTGCCAAATTGATTCAAATCCTGATGATAGGTCTAATTTTAAAATGCATGTAACTTATATTCTAACTAATGGATTTCATTCAAAATTGGCACAACAATAGATCATAATATTTCAGATTATTTCTGACCAATACATGCATGACATTGTTGCCAACATGATTTTACGCGCTGTTAGATCAAATGTTTAACTGCATGTAACGTCCATGCTATCCATTGGACTTCAATCAAATGTTGTATTCTGTACCCTAAGAGATGGAACTAAGAATATATTCAGTCACCAGGGCTGCCAACTGTAGTGCTTTATTAGGCTACATTATGCCAGGTATACAGTATTTCGAACTACTTAGACATTTCGATATTACCAACTTAATTTCGTCATTAATCATTGGCATGAATCTTACATTTTAAGAAAAGTAGGCTCTTTAGTTCGTCACGGAACTTCTTGTTTATTACCGTACAATAAGTATTGAATTCAAACATCCAGAAATTACACTGTACAAAAATATTAATAAAAGTACTACCAAAGTTCATCTGACAACTTCAATGTGAAGGGTGAGTTTGAAGATTAGAAGCCAACTTAGGAATGTCTGGTTTAAGATTGCTGAGTGTCAAACGAAGATCGTTTTCCACTGTAACGAGCCTATTCCGGTATTTATTCTTGAGATAAACAAGCGAAGAAAATGCAGTGTCACAAAAGTTCAAAGTAGTGAAAGGCAGGCTTTGTCAGCTATGTCTGCATAGTCTCCACGCCTCTCAACCCAAAAGTTAACTAGAGCCATTTTTGAAAAAGTTTGGCTTAGTTCTGAATCACAATTCAATTCATAAAACTGCGCCTTGGCATTGGCCTTAAAGTCCTCCGGCAACATATCAATGTTTTTATATTCTTATATGTTTCGTAACATCACCACGTACCACCAGTGATACGCGTACCACAGTTTGGGAAACTCTGTTCTAGAGGAAGGTACTTCGAAAGATTTTCAATGGCATGGAAGGTAAATGGGAACGAAGAATGACCTGTATCAGCGGTTTGGAAGACCACAAGTACTAGGACAGAAGAGGTTACAGTGGTTAGACCACATCTTTCGAGCTGATGAATCCATCCAACCCCGAGTCCTTCATTCACAACCTGCTGGAAGACCCCCAAGGGGACATCCCAGGACGCCATGGAAGGATCGAGTATTGACAATATCAGCAAGTGGAGCCGAATGCGGTGGATGATGAAGCTAGAGACTGCCAGCGTTGGTATGCTATCTGCAGTAGATACCACCTCCTTCGTGACTGATTTATTTGCTATAACTTTTTCTCTTCTTTTTCTTTCCTTTCGGCTGTAGGCTTTAACAGCCCATGGGTGTAATAAATGATGATGTTGATGCAAATAAGGTACATTACTTCATCAAGTACTGCACCGATCTCACAGTACGGCATCTTAACATGCATATGTGCATGAATCTGACATAGAATAATGGCTTTAGTATTTATGCATATTGCATTATGTTCCGTGAACTCCACTATAATAGCCAATGCATACATCAACACCTATTGTAATCCAACTTCAATATAGATATCAACGCAACATTTTCTCAGTCAAAGACCATCAGCTTTAACCATACCAGATATAAAATTTTCATTGAAGCAAAGAATAAATACAACCAATTTCCAAACCATACTCCTCTCAGGAAAGAGATGTATTTCATCTTATGAAAAACCATCTCATGATATTTAAAAAAACTTGCAATTTATTTTTATAAAATATTTTTGCTATTGCCAGATATTTCATATATACGTTGTTTCTTTTCAGAAAATTATTTTACAGTATCATCAATTTAAAGCCCACAATGTTACAGATCTGGTTTTGAATACTTTTAGGAGAAGAAATTATCAAAGAAATTAAAAACCCAAGTTTAATATCGATCCATTAATTTTCCTCGTAATTCAAATATTTTTTATTTGTTTTAGAAAGCAATTACTGAAGATGGTCTCAATGTGGCCGAAACTGGTCTACAGTAATGTATTCAATTTTCATTATTTGTTGACTAAGGTGGTTTAAATTTAATAAATACTTATGGTATTCTATTTCCGATTATGTAGGCTGACAACAAAAAATATACATTGCTTCAAAAACATAGCTCTTTTAAACTTATCAAGGGCGGCTTCGGTGGCGTAGTCGGTAGCATGCTGAGCTTCTATGTCCAAGATCGCGGGTTCAAATCCGGCCGAAGTCGTCGGATTTTTAAGAGCGTTAAGAATCCGTCAGTATGCCTTCCTTCGGAGGGGAAGTAAAGCCAGCGGTCCCATGTCATAGATGCATGGCATGTTAAAGAACCTTCGACTAATTACACCTGTGTGAAGCTAAATTGTACAGGTTAAGAACGTAAACAACGCTCTTAGGTTCCTACGTTCGTTGCCAAGAGCCGACTGCGGTGGCGTCTGGTAGCTAAGTTCTGAACTAGTAGTCGTTGACGGTAACGTTTGGCGGCAATAGCAGGAACTATTTGAAAAAATCAAAATTCTAAAGTACTTACTTGAAGTTTAAACAAGATGTTCAGTAAAGAACATATAGCCTACTTTCTCCTAAATGCATGGGTATTGTTATAACTCTTTGTCCTTTTCAAGGAGTATAATTGAATGTTGGTTGTAGTAGCTTGTTGAAATTCAACGTGCTATAGGGATATTAAACATGAATATGAGGTGCCCTTTGCTAGTGCTACCTCTGTAAAAAAAAAAAAACATTCAATTCGGTTTCACCGTGTTTGAATTGATCTGGGGAATGGATTTGCACACATACATGGCCGCTATTTGCAAACTATTGGGCTGATGACCTTGTAGTCAGTCATAAGATGCTTTCCACAAAAAGGCATGTGGTTGCAAAATCCGGTAGAGATCAAATTATTAGGATGGTCGAAATTTGATTTAAGCTTTTAACATTTGGGTGGCCGTCATTCCGTTTCCGTCAAGATGGCGGCGATATAAAACATGACACTGAGGTGTCTTTTGCTAGTGCTACCTCTGTACTAAATTTCGTTCAATTCGGTTTCACCGTGTTTGAATTGATAGGGGGAATCGATTGGCACACATACTTGGCCACCATCTGCAAACTATTGGGCTGATGATCTAGCAGTTTGGTCAGAATATGCTTCCCACATAAAGATTTGTTGTTGCAAAATTTGGTAGAGACTAGATTATTAGGTTGGTCGTAATTACATTTTAGCCTTTAACATTTGGGTGGCCGCGATTACGTTTCCGTCTAGATGGCGGTGATATTAAACATGACACTGAGGTGGCCTTTTTTAGTGCTACCTCTGTACCAAATTTCGTTCCATTCGGTTTCACCGTGTTCGAATTAATAGGGGCAATCGATTTTCACACAAAGATGCCCGCCATCCGCAAACTATTAGGCTGATGACCTATTAGTTTGGTCAAAAGATGCTGCCCCTACAAAGGTATGTTGTTGCAAAATTTGGTGAAGATCGGATGATTAGGTTAGTCGTAATTTGATTTAAGCTTTGAACATTTGTGTGGCCGCCATTACGTTTCCGTCAAGATGGCGGCGATATAAAACATGACACTGAGGTGTCCTTTGCTAGTGCTACCTTTGTACCAAATTTCGTTCAATTTGCGCTCACCGTGTACGAATTGATAGGGGGGGGACAGACATTCAGAGTACACACACTCACACACACACACACACACAGACACACACACACACATACACACACACACACAGACAGACAGACAGACAGACACACTTTTTTTCGCCCTGTAGTGATCTCATAAGTCTACTTTCATTTTTTGCAAAAATCTAAAGTAGGCTAAAAATACAGATAACACACACTAATACAGCCATCAAATTAACACCGGTTATCAGACAGATTCTACACACACCCAAAGTACATGGGGCTACAAGACCGCGTTGTCGCAGTCCCTAAACTGAGGAACCAACCAACCAAACTTATCAAGGAACCTTTTACAAACAATAAGTTTGAAGAACTAGAACCACGATTCTGGTTGGTCGGTTGGTTCCTCAGTTTAGGTGCTGCGACAACGCGGTCATGTAGCCCCGTGTACTTTGGGTGTGTGTAGAATCTGTCTGATAACCGGTGTTAATTGTGATGGCTGTATTAGAGTGTGTTATCTGTTTTTAATGCTAGAAGAGAGAAATGGTACAAGACTGTTGAAAACTTGAATTTCACCCACTCAAGCAGGAAAGCATGGTCACTAATACGAAAACTGGATTCAACATCCATACCCACAAGAAAGCATTCCGCTATCAACGTAGAATCCATAGCTGACCACCTTATTTCTACATCCAGGACAGAGAGAGACAAGAGGTTTAGCAGACAGGTCCGATTGGAATTCAACAAGTTAAAACGTGAAGTCCAACCTAACTTGTTTTATTCGCGACCATTCTCATTAGAAGAGATACAACATGGTTTGGATGCCCTCCAGACTGGAAAAGCAGCGGGATTTGATGGTGTGTATCCGGAGTTTCTCAAGAAATGTGGCCCAGCTACCAAACGATGGCTTGCAAACTTTTTCAGTTCCATTCTACAATCAGGACGTCTTCCACCATCTTTCAAGAAGACCAAAATAATTGCAATACTGAAGCCAGGAAAAGATCCAAAGCTACCCCAAAGTTACAGGCCAATTGCCTTACACAGTGTCACCTACAAATTACTTGAAAGACTGTTACTGAATAGAATTGCTCCTGCAATTGAGCAAGAGATTCCTGTTGAACAAGCTGGATTCCGCCCAAAACGAGACTGCTCTGATCAAGTCCTTGCCTTAACTACATATCTAGAAATTGGCTTTGAGCAGAAACTTAAAAGTGTTTCTGCATTTCTGGACCTCTCAGCGGCGTACGATACTGTCTGGAGAAAAGGACTTCTCCTCAAACTCATAAAGTCAGTCCCTTGTCTTAAAACAGTGACTCTCATCAGCAACATGTTAAGTAATAGACTATTCCAAGTTCACAATGAAAGTGCCAGAAGCAGGTTCCATACACTCAATAATGGTCTACTTCAGGTTCAGTTTTATCCCCTGTGCTATTTAACTTATACATTCATGATCTGCCAGAAACAGTATCCCGTAAATTAATCTATGCGGACAATATAAATCTTACAGTCCAGTGCACCTCTTTTAATGAAGCAGAGGATTTACTGAGTGAAGACCTTATGAAGATGAATGTTTATTTCAAAAAGTGGCGGCTTCAACCAAGTCCTTCTAAATCTGAGGTAACCAGATTTCACCTTAACAACCTACAGGCAAACTACCAACCTAGAGTGAAGTTCGGGAACCAATATCTGAAGTACAACAGCTCCCCTAAGTATTTAGGAGTGATATTGGACAGGGCATTAACTTTCAGACAGCATATTGCAAAAACAGCAGCCAAATTAATAAGCCGTAATAACTTACTAACTAGGTTAGCTGGAACATCACGGGGCGCTGATGCCAACACACTCAGGACTACTGCTTTGGCTGTCGGTTACTCTCCAGCTGAATAATGTGCAGGTGTATGGTTGAACAGCTCCCATTGCCAACTGGTTGATATTCAACTCCGGCAGACAATGCGGATTATGTCTGGCAATCTACATTGCACTCCCTCATAGTGGCTACCTGTACTGTGTAATATTGTTCCTCCTCACATCAGAAGACAGCAAGTTCTTTCCCGCCTATGGCGCAGAATTATGAATAATGAAGTTCTCCCAATCCATCAAGACGTCAATCAACCTTCCACATCCAGGATGAAAACACGGAAACCAGCCTACAAGACGGCTATGGAACTTACTTCAGCTCCATTCAAGCCCCGAAGTTCATGGAAAGTTGAATGGTCTACCTCTCCACCTCGTGGCCTAATTGAAGTACTTGATCCTACCATCAAACTACCTGGATTACATCTCCCTCGAGCTGTCTGGTCCCGTCTGAACAGAATTCGATGTGGCACTGCTCCAACTAGAGCAGCCTTACATCAGTGGGGTTGGATAGACTTGCCTCTTTGTGATTGTGGATATGAAGTGCAAACCATCAAGCATGTCGTGCAGGAATGCCCTCTATATATGTACTCTGGGACCTTAGAAGAGCTCCATGCAGCCACTCCACAAGCCCTTGAATGGATTCAAGACCTGGCAGCCCATATGTACCCTTCAATGTTTTCTAGGATGCCGACTCTAGCTAGGGGTAATGGTCTGTTCGGTGGTGGCTCTAACTTATTCTAAACACCCTAGGAATATCGTCAAGGATCACAGGAGGCTTAACTTAAAATCAGTATGTCAGAGAACTCCTAATATAAAATAATTTATTCACAAAACATCATCTCCCATTTTGCTCCCATCCATAGACAATAAAACAACACAATATACTCCCTTAAATTATTCTCATCAACAAAATCAAAATGCAAAAGGTAAATTAATCACACTGGCTGAAACCAGGAAAAGAAAAATAATCTATTTCACTGCAGTCCACTGCTTCAAGTTCAAAAATAAAACGTCAACAGACTTAATTCATCAAAACTATGGCCTGAATAACCCAGCCATTCTATCAAAAAAATATGCGCACTCATGTTTATAACTTGCAAAATTGGTTTCTGGGGTTCGGACATGTTCTCTCGTACAATCATCATCCTTCCTCACAAGAGTCAGACCATGAAGGCAACAGATTTATTCTAGGCCACAGGCATGTGTGCACGTTCTGGCTTATAAACAATTAATTCACTCAGAGCCATGACTCAGCTAATTGCGGTAAAACAAACAAGTCAAATACATGAAGCATCAAATAAACTCACTTCGGTGGGCGATGCCCCGTTACTCTTGATAAACAAACAACTATAATGAATGCACTCAAAATGATATCACAACACAAGATGTCGCTTCCTGAAGCGGTACAAGAAAAAACAAACCCTGGGAAGATAGACTACCTTCCCTCAAAAGAAAACAATACCATCCAACGTGGTCCCTCTACCTTGTGACAGACATTCTCACACCATAATAACCAGCTGGGCGGGCAACAACCTTCACTGCTACTTTCAGAATTCTGACGGCTGGCTACAGTCTTATACCTGCTTCCTGTGACTCCCTTGGGTTCGAGCTGTACAGTTACCTTTCCGACGGAGCTATAGCGCACTCTCATCAGACAATGAATTCAATCATTTCACTTACCAATTATATCAACGTAGACTTGCGGGAATTTCGCCTCCGCCTTAAATTCACTTACCATTTATATCCTCGTAGACTCGCGGGAATTTCGCCTCCGCCTTAAATTCACTTACCATTTTATATCATCGTAGAACACGGGAATACCACCTCCGTTATTAATTTCAGCTCAACCCAGGATCAACTCTCAACCTTTTCTGAATATTATATTATCATCCAGCCCTTCTGCCTTACCTTTCTTTACCTTGGTGTGATTATCAATTACCATACTTACTGTTCACATAATTTCAGTGTCACTACTGGTCTTTGTCACAATATCAAGCTGTCTCCCCCATATTAGTTTTTACGTTAATATCGTGCGTAAGCACTATCAACCCAATTATTCCCTTAATTGTGCATTCAGCAAAGTTACTGACACCGTCAAACAAAACACATTTAAACAAGATTTGATGCTCATATACTAATTTTACATTATAAAACACACACAAAAAATCATAAATGACAAATATACACAAATCTACACAAAACATACCTGCTGTGCCCAAAATATCTATTTTATCATAATTGCTTATGATCGAGATAAACTTATCCGATTCCCATGATGGGATACGCTATGGCAAACATGCCCCATACAATATCTACTTATCTCGTATACATTCTGATGATGATGCTCTGGTCCTTGATATCAGTCTTCTGGATCAATTGGTTCATCTTGCAAGGAGGATAATTTACACACGGTTTCCAAAAATTCACCAAAGCAAAGGTCCACTGTGAATTATTATTATTATCACAATGCACGGTTCTCGCGTATGTAGCTCCTACCTCCTACAGTTATCATCAACCTACTCAATTCAGCTGATAGTTCAATAGCGTCCTAGATCACTGACTTTGCTACTAATAGCTTGTATGGCTATCTCTATCATATAACTGTGTCGTACTGTCACGGTATGCACACTCACGATACTGTTCCAATTCGCACTCGCGAATACTTAGCGATATTCAAATGTCCAAAGATAGAACTGCTTCTACTCATAAAATTTGTCAATATTTCATAATGCGGCGATCATGGGCTCGCGTCTATGCAATGCTCAAAGTAGAACTTGTAAAATTATTAATATTTCAGACCTCAGCGAGCGTGGGCTTACGCCTCGTGCAGCGCCCGGATACGAACTGTTTTCTCTGCGTCTCCAGCTATTATTTATATGATTTCTCGTAGAAGTACTTGGAGTGGGGAGCTTTTAGAATTTATTTCCATAATAACACACTCATGAATATGCAAATTAGCTCCTTTTAACGTCCTCATTTCTAATATCTCAATGGCTTCTTTTTATCCAAAATCCGATCGTTGGATCCTTATATAATGAGCTCCGTAATTCCCTTCATTGTTCCTTAATTTCGGCGTGATTTGGTCGCGTCTCGCGTCCCTCGCTGCTATTGGTAGATTCAAATCCACCCCCTGATTTCATTCTAATTCTGGCAAAAATCACAGAATGATCCAATTTAAATTTTGAAGATACTTCTGAGAGGCTGGGATTTTCCCCTATACGATGATGTAATTCCTGTTTCTGCATTTTAATTACTGCTCCAATTTCTCTCAAATGGGCGGGGTTTATCTAGTGAGTGATCGTTGACATTTTCGTATTTACCCGCTTGGTTGAAAGAACGTTTCGCGTTGTCTGAGCGCATGTGGCTACCAGTTGTTGGCTTTCCCTTCATATCTTCATTGTCCGTACTAGGCGAAAATTACAGCAAAGCACGTACGGGCCTCCCTTTGTTGTGCTCTGGTCTACAGGCAACGTCTTTCCTCACATCAGCTTTGAAACATGAATAAAATCTTGTTGAAATATATATGTAGGATTTATGCAATCACAGATGCATATTTATTAATTACAGCACTGTCTTGTAAGTATCATACACTAAATAACAAGAAGTTCCGTGAAGAACTATACAGCCTACTTTTCATGCCAATGATTATTCTACAGAATATGAACCTATCTAGAGTAATGACGAAATTAAGTTGGTAATATCGAAATATCTAATTGGTTCAAAATATACCTTGTATAATGTAGCCTAATAGAGCACTACAGTTGGCAGCCCTGGTGACTGAATATATTCTTAGTTCCATATTCATTTTCTTAGTCTTAAGGTACAGAATACAAAATTTGGTTGAAGTCCAATGGACGTTACATGCAGGTTGACATTGGATCTATCAGCACGCGTAAAAGCATGCTGCCAACAATGGCATGCGTGTGCTGGTCAGAAATAATCTGAAATATTTTGATATCTTGTTGTGCCAATTTTGGATGAAATACATTTGTTAGTATAGAAGTTACATGTATTTTAAAATTGGACATATCAGCAGGCATAGAATCATGTTGGCAGCACTGCCTTGTATTAATTACTCCAAATTAATCTAGAATGTCAGGTGCTATACGTGTGCAAAGTATAGAGCTGTTGGCTTGCATACTTTATGATATATTGATATTAGGGTAAAAAAATATAGACAGCATTTATTAACAGTTGGCAGCCCTGATTGCTCTTAACAATACTAATAGTAATATCTGTTATGGTACAATAGCACATACGAAATTTGGTTGAAATCCAACTGATAGTATAGAAGTTGTGTGTATTTAAAAATTGGTACTATCAGCAGGTTTATAATCATGTTGGTAGAACTGACGTATATAAGTTACTCCAAATTAATCTAAAATGTCAGAATATACGTGTGCGTAGTTAAAACTGTTGGCTTGCATACTTTCTGATATATAGGTATTTGGATGAAAAATAGAGAGAGCAATTATTAACAGTTGGCAGCCCTGGTGGCCTTAAGAATATGCTCAGTCATATCTGTTTATGTACAGATATTACATACAAAATTTGGTTGAAATCCAATTGATAGTGTAGAAGTTATATGCATTTAAACATTGGACCTATCAGAAGACTTAAAATTAGTTTGGCAACAATGTCATGGTTGGCCTCCTGGGAATTAAACTGAAATAGTCTTATCTACATGTGAGCCAATTTTGGAATAGCTCCCATGCATACCTTGCAAGATATCCAACATGGAGCTCAAATTTCTAGTGCGTTTTTTCAGCAGTTGGTAGCACTGACATCATTTTCAAATATGGACGTGAGATATTCCGGTGCACATCTTTACTCATACTAAATTTGGTTTTGATTGCTGCAGCCGTTTAGGAGTTGATAGGTGGGGACACACACAGAGAGACAGACAGACAGACATTTTCCCGGATCGATCTCATAAGTCTACTTTTTCCTCATTTTTGCAAAATGTGAAAAGTAGGCTAAGAATAATCAGGTTTTAATTCAAGTAAGTTCTGCAGACGATAATTTCAAGTAGTTCCTACTTTCGCTAACAAACGCTACCATCTACGACACCTAGCTGTGAACTTGGCAACTACTAGATGCCATCGCAACCAGTGCCTAGTGACGAACGTTGGAACTTAAAAGCATTAATCAAACCTAACCAACAAATTTTTCAGCACCCAAGTTTAGTTGGAGGTTCTTTTACATTCCATAAATGAATGACATGGGCCCGCCAGCTTTACTTACCCTCCAAAAGAAGGCATATTGAGGGATTTTAACGCTCTTGGGTATAGAATCTCAGCAAGCTACCAACTACTCTACCGAAGCCACCAAAACCATGATTCTAAGTTGGATTGCAAACCATGAAATCTTCTTCAAGTGTTTTAGTTTCATTGTTTACAATTTTAATAGTTAGGCCTAGGTCATAAATAAGGACCGGAAGTTCATGCAAAATCATATTAATGCATATTTTGGATATTTTGGCACACTGCATCATATTTTTCTCCTTTGCCTGTTTAAGTGCATATCATGGCCTAAGAAGGGCGTATATTCTAATTTCTTGTTGTTTTGAAGCGGTTTCTGCTACTTCATGTTCTTCAAGTCGTATAAGCCTGCTTCAATGCGAACTCCAAGAGTCTATCACTGAATAATACTGAAAATATTTTAATACCTAGCAAGTTTCAGTCCCTTTTGCAAGTTAAAAACATTTTTAGCCTACTTTTCACATTTTGCAAAAATTAGGAAAAAGTAGACTTATGAGATCGATCCGGGAAAATGTGTGTCTGTCTGTCTGACTGTCCTTCTGTCTGTCTGGCTGTGTATGTGTGTCCCCCTATCAACTCCTAAGCGGCTGCAGCCATCGAAACAAAATTTTGTAGGAGTAATGATCTATACCTGAATATCTCACGGCCGTATTTGAAAATAATGTCAATGCTACCAACTGCTCAAAAATCGCAATTGAAATTTGAGCTCCATGTTGAAGATCTTGGAAGGTATAAATGGGAGCTATTTCAAAATTGGCACACGTAAAGATAATAACATTGCAGTATAATTTCCAGGAGGCCATACATGGCAGTGTTGCCAAAATGATTATAAGCCTGCTGATAAGTCCAATTTTTAAATGCATATAACTTCTACACTATCGATTGGAATTCAACCAAATTTCGTATATGCTATGTGTACATAAACAGATATGACTGAGCGTATTCTTAAGAGCCTCCATGGCTGCCAACTGTTAATAAATGCTCTCAATTTTTTATCCAAATACCCATATATCAGAAAGTATGCAAGCCGACAGCTTTAAACTATGCACACGTATAGTACCTGACATTCTATATTAATTTGGAGTAACTTATATACGTCAGTGCTACCAACATGCTTCTAAGCCTGCTGAATGGTCCAACTTTAAATACATGTAACTTATATTCTATCATTTGGATTTCAACCAAATGTCGTGTGCTATGTGTACCATAACAGATATGACTATGCCGATTATTAAGAGTAACCAGGGCTGCCAACTGTTAAAAAAGCTGTCTCTATTTTTGTTACCCTAATATCAATATATCAGAAAGTATGCAAGCCAATAGTTCTAAACTTTGCACACGTATAGTACCTGGCATTCTAGATTAATTTGGAGTAACTAATATTGGCCTACGCCAGTGCTTCCAACATGATTCTAAGCCTGCTGATAGGTCCAATTTTAAAATGCATGTAACTTCTATTCTAACTAATGGATTTCATTCAAAATTGACACAACAATAGATCACATTATTTCTGATTATTTCTGACCAAAACATGTATGTCATTGTTGCCAACATGATTTTACGCGCACTGTTAGATCCAACGTTTAACTGCATGTAACGTCCATGCTATCCATTGGACTTCAACCAAATTTTGTATTCTGTACCTTAAGAGATGGAACTAAGAATATATTCAGTCACCAGGGCTGCCAACTCTAGTTCTCTATTAGGATACATTATGCCAGGTATACAGTATTTCGAACCAATTAGAAATGTCGATATTACCAACTTAATTTCGTCATTATTCTAGATAGATCCATATAGATTAATCATTGGCATGAATCTTAAATTTTAAGAAAAGTAGGCTCTTTAGTTCGTCACGGAACTTCTTTTTTTTTTAATTCAGCATTCACTGTGTAAATATCGTAAAATTATTTCATTAAAAAGTTCAATTGCTGTTAAAATTGAATATCAGTTGCACTTAAAAATTAAGATAATAAAATAATTAGAGGCCGTATTTTTTGGTAATAGCGATACGCGCGAACTTTTCTCATATCTTCTTTCTTGCATATATATATGGCATTCTAGGTAATTAAATTGGCGTATTTTAGCAAAATGAATTCGTGAAATATCACGAAATCTGATTTATTGCGCGAATTGCACAAATAATCACGAAATATACTTCACTTGGTACGAAAATTGTACCGCCCCTTATCTTATCCGGCCCCGAATAAAGAGACTCATAAAGAAAGGAGGTAAACAGGGATAACGGAGAACTTGCTCCGAGAGTGGAAGTGGACCCTAGACGAAGAGGGTGGTTCAAAATCTACAGTAGAAGTAGCCCTGAGTGAAGAGGGTGGTTTTAAAATCCATTACTATACAAGGATAGATAATGCTGACAAAATATCCTATATTTAAGAAAAGGGAAAAATACATATATCACCAAAATACACGTGGTCACACTTAAGACAATACCCCTAGAGAGGAGGACGGTGACAAGCAAATTATTGGAAAACTGAATAATTAAAAGAAAATCCGTCACTTCGGTTGGATAACCGTTTAATATAATGACATTAAAAGTGAGACGGGGAATTCATTTTCATGTGCTAGCGTAATCCAGTCTATCTCAAGTCTTAATGGCGTCACCATACAATTGTTATAATACAGAATTAAAAACAAGATGTTCAGGAAAGAACATATAGCCTACTTTCTCCTAAATGCATGGGTATTGTTATAACTCTTTGTCCTTTTCAAGGAGTATGATTGAATGTTGGTTGTAGTAGCTTGTTGAAATACAACGTGCTATAGGGATATTAAACATGAATATGAGGTGCCCTTTGCTAGTGCTACCGCTGTACCAAATTTCGTTCAATTCGGTTTCACCGTGTTTGAATTGATAGGGGGAATCGATTTGCACACATACTTGGCCAACATCTGCAAACTATTGGGCTGATGTTCTTGCAGTTTGGTCAGAATATGTTTCCCACATAAAGATATGGGGTTGCAAAATTTGGTAGGGACTAGATTATTAGGTTGGTCGTAATTACATTTTAGCTTTTAACATTTGGGTGGCCGCGATTACGTTTCCGTCAAGATAGCGGTGATATAAAACATAACACTGAGGTGCCCTTTGCTAGTGCTACCTCTGTACCAAATTTCGTACCATTCGGTTTCACCGTGTTCGAATTGATAAGGGGAATCGATTTTCACACAAAGATGGCCGCCATCCGCAAAATATTAGGCTAATGACCTATTAGATTGGTCAAAGGATGCTCCCTCCATAAAGGTATGTTGTTGCAAAGTTTGGTAGAGATCGGATGGTTATGTTAGTCGTAATTTGATTTAAGCTTTAAACATTTGTGTGGCCGCCATTACGTTTCTGTCAATATGGCGGCGATATTAATCATGACACTGAGATGCGCTTTGCTAGTGCTATCTCTGTACGAAATTTCGTTCCATTCGGTTTTACCGTGTTTGAATTAATAGGGGGAATCGATTTTGACACAAAGATGGCCGCCATCCGCAAACTATTAGGCGAATGACCTATTAGTTTGGTCAAAGGATGCTCCCTCCATAAAGGTATGTAGTTGCAAAATTTGGTAGAGATCGGATGATTAGGTTAATCGTAATTTGATTTAAGCTTTGAACATTCGTGTGGCCGCCATTACGTTTCTGTCAATATGGCGGCGATATAAATCATGACACTGAGATGCGCTTTGCTAGTGCTACCTCTGTACCAAATTTCGTTCCATTCGGTTCCACCGTGTTCGAATTAATAGGGGGAATCAATTTTGACACAAAGATGGCCGCCATCCGCAAACTATTAGGCTAATAACCGATTAGATTGGTCAAATGATGCTCCCTCCATAAAGGTATGTTGTTGCAAAGTTTGGTAGAGATCGGATGGTTATGTTAGTCGTAATTTGATTTAAGCTTTAAACATTTGTGTGGCCGCCATTACGTTTCTGTCAATAAGGCAGCGATATAAATCATGACACTGAGATGCGCTTTGCTAGTGCTATCTCTGTACCAAATTTAGTTCCATTCGGTTCCACCGTGTTTGAATTAATAGAGGGAATTGATTTTCACACAAAGATGGCCGCCATCCGCAAACTATTAGGCTAATGACCTATTCATTTGGTCAAAGGATGCTCCCCCCATAAAGGTATGTTGTTGCAAAGTTTGGTAGAGATCGGATGGTTATGTTAGTCGTAATTTAACTTAAGCTTTGAACATTTGTGTGGCCGCCATTGCGTTTCCGTCAAGATGGCGGTGATATAAAACATGACACTGAGATGCCCTTTGCTAGTGCTACCGCTGTACCAAATTTCGTTCCATTCGGTTTCACCGTGTTTGAATTAATAGAGGGAATTGATTTTCACACAAAGATGGCCGCCATCCGCAAACTATTAGGCTAATGACCTATTCATTTGGTCAAATGATGCTCCCTCCATAAAGGTATGTTGTTGCAAAATTTGGAGATCGGATGATTAGGTTAGTCGTAATTTGATTTAAGCTTTGAACATTTGTGTGGCCGCCATTGCGTTTCCGTCAAGATGGCGGCGATATAAAACATGACACTGAGGTGTCCTTTGCTAGTGCTACCTTTGTACCAAATTTCGTTCAATTCGCATTCACCGTGTTCGAATTGATAGGGGGGGGACAGACATTCAGAGTACACACACTCACACACACAGACTCACACACACACATACAGACACACACACAGACAGATACACTTTTTTCGCCCTGTGTTGATCTCATAAGTCTACTTTCATTTTTTGCAAAAATCGAAAGTAGGCTAACAAGGAACTTAAGTAGACAAACACTAGTAAAAACAAAGATATCACACTTGAGTCTCTATATGTCCGTTCACTAACAAAACCAAGGAGATCACACATCTTCAATCTACTTGGAGATTACCAACCATCTCAGAGATTACACTGTTTTCCATGGCCCGGGCTTTGGCAATTGACGCAATTATGGGGTAATAGAAGTATTGTGACAGACCAACTGTCACAAAAATGCTAAATATTATCTAAAAAGCTCTCCAAAACACGTTTAAATGCTTCTGAGGAATTAACCATCGTGGTTTCCTTCTCATTTGATTGATAGTGCTGCGCCGGAAATATGTGTATTAAGTTCCGCCATCTCTAAGGCTATCGATAAAAATCGATATCTGCTATCAATTACATCAAATGGCGTTGTGGTCGTAGATAGAGCAGTTCTAGTTCGAGACTGATAAAACTTTATTGGCAAACAACCAGCATTTAAGTATAAAAATGCCGAAAACTAAATTTGCAACAGTTTTCTTGAGGGCCGAGGAATACAACAGTGAGGGGTTATATGTATTTGACGCTGCAAGAAAGATTCTAATGTGTATATACGGTACTCCAATGTTCTTATTCCGTCGGAACGAAAAGACACGTGCAATAAACACTGCAGGGATTCAGAAACGCATTGAAAGCGGAAGAAAGAAGGAAATGAGCATAATCCTAAGTGGCAAATAATATTCGGCGATACTCTACACATCGCAAAGAAGTTGAAGAACCCCCTTATCACATAATTTGTTAGAATTACCCCATACTATAGGGAAGATTTCAGAAGAAACATCGATCATTATGACAATTTATTTCGCGAAATACCCACCGAAATAGTGTCAATTTTAACACCGAAATCAACAGTTTTATTTCACCACAAAATAAGGCCCTTAAAAATAATTATTGATGGTCAGCACCGCTTGAAGTTCCATAAAATAACATTTCCTACTGTTTAGAACTGTTTCCTAGTTGAGATTATTTTTAGAAAGGGTCTTTCTTTATTCGTATCAGGAGCACCAATCACAAATATATATCACAAATGGTAAACAGTGAGAATCAAATTCAAATAAAAAATAATAATGATAATTAATAAAGACACAAACTATTCTAGATCTAATATTAAGTGAGGACATAAACATACAAGACAGTTGTACAACACACAAACATTTGACTGCCAGGTAGCCCGCAACCAAATTAAATATTCTTTGTCCAGTTACGGGCGACGTCAATAGCATTCGGGTTGGCAAATGTTAAGTCTTCCATTGAGCATGTTGCTGGACATAGTGGGCACTGGTAAAGATGTTGGATTGTCTGTAGTTCCCCACAATCACAGAGGAGAGAGTCACTCGGAAAACCCCATTTCTGCAAGTTCATCTTGGTTCTTCCAACTCCAGTCCGCAGTCTGTTGAACGCCTTCCATGTTGCCCAACCTTCCATATGGCCCGGAGGAAGGCTTTCTTTTGGGGTCATCCAGCCGGACAGATGACCAGTTCTTTCCTTCCACATTCTTGCCCTAGCAGTGTCAGCATTGCCTTTAAGGCTGACTGTTGTCCGAAGGAAGCTTTTCCTAGTTTTAAGGCGAGTTCGGGCGGGGGAATATCCAGATAGTGGGTGTGTTTGTGATGTGGATGCCTTAAATCTTTCCTTGTTCGCTGCTACCTCCCAGCGTATCTCCCCAGGAACAATACCAGCTAAGCAGTGGACTTTTTCAACTGGAGTAGGCTTCAAGCAACCAGTAATGATTCTGCAGCTTTCGTTGAGTGCAGTGTCAACTTGTTTAGTGTGTGCTGATTTATACCACACTGGACTGGCATATTCGCCCGCAGAGTAGCACAGAGCTAAAGCTGATGTTCTAAGGGTTTGTGGCTGGGTTCCCCAATTAGTTCCCGTCAACTTGCGAAGAATGTTGTTTCTTGCGGATACCTTTTGCCTGATGTTTTGGCAGTGCTTCTTGAAGGTCAGTCTACGATCCAAGGTGATTCCTAGATATCTTGGAGTGAAACAATGATTTAGTAGCTTTCCCTTCCAATACACTTTGAGTTTTCGGGATGCCTGAATGTGTCGCAGGTGAAATGCACATATTTGAGTCTTTTCGGCATTGGGTTTCAGTTGGTTTTGGTCGTAATATGTTCCAAGCTCTTCTAATGCATGTGTCAGAGAGATTTCTACTTCATCAAAACTGTTAGATTGGGTGACAAGTGCAAGGTCATCAGCGTAAATAAAGCTTTTAGTGCCTTTTGGTAGTGGTTGGTCATTTGTATAGATGTTAAATTTAGAAAGGGTGTAGTTATATGTCCGTCTGTTCATATTTTTTTATATTCAAAATAGAAACGCTAAAAAACAAGGAATGATCGTAATTGCCGTAGTTATTTCATAGTGCATATTGTTTGAAAAGTGGTGCATAGTGCATCTTTGCATGCATAATAACCCCTGGCAGTAGAGCCTATGAAGGACCTAGGCCTACCTAGCGACCGCTGCCCAGCCAATTGGCCTGCAGATATTGGGGTGACGCGTGGTCAGCGCGTCGGGTCCCCTCAGACGTTAATCTTGGTTTTCGTAATCGGGGCGCTGCCTCAGGCCTCTTGTCCACGGGACGAATTTCCGGCGGAACGGCACTTTCGCCTTCCGGCAGACAACCAGGTTGCCTTGTCCACGGAGACGGCACGCATTCAGTCGTGTTGAGTCTTGAGACTGTGCACTATGGATACGGAGATGATACGTAACCTTATTGCATTATATTGTCTTCAAAAAAAGCGACGACGACGCAGAAGGCACTGGCAAGATTGATGGAAATTTGTTGCATTTAATACGTTGATTAAAAATTGAGAGAAGACAATGCAAAGCATTTAAATATTTCCAAATATCAAAAGAAACATTTGAGCCGGCCACGTGGTGATGCGATAACGCGCCTGCCTCTCACCTGGAGGCCCCAGGTTCGATTACCGGCTCCGTCAGGGATTTTAGAAACTGACGTGAGGGCTGGAACGGGGTGCACTCAGCCTCGTGAGGATAATTGAGTATCTGTCTGACAGTGAGGCAGCGCCCCGATCACGAAAACCAAGATCAACGACCGAGGGGACCCAATGCGCTGACCGCGCGTCACCCCAATATCTGCAGGCCAAATGGCTGGGCAGCGTCGCTTGGTAGGCCTAGGACCTCGTGGGCTGTAGTGCCAGGGGTTATTATTATTAAAAGAAACATTTGAGAAATTATTGGTGACTCTACACAAGTCTTTGAAACATGAAGATACCAATATGCGGAATTGCATTCCTCCTCCTGAAATGCTTGCTGTGACACTCAGCTTAGCCCTATGACTTGTAGGCCTATCATCATCTTCATCATCATTGGTTTGCAGTCCTAAGACTGCTCAGTTGCCATAAAAACATGTCCAGATCGTCCTGTCATTTGCCGCTTCCTTCATTGAATTATAATTCTGTGCTTGGGTGTCGTTTAGCATTTGTTTAAGGAAGGTATTTCTAGGTCTTCCTCGTGGATTTTTTCCCTCAATGAACCCTTCTGCCACAGTTCTCATTAAATTGGAGTGGCGCATTGTGTGACCCCACCATGCGAGATGACGTTTACGGATTTTGCGTAGGATTGATCTCCGTTGGTTCACGGTGTCGAGAACCCTTTTGTTCGATATCCTGTCTCTCCACGTCACATTTATCATCTTACGATTGCACCACATCTCAAAGGCTTCAAGACGGTTGTTTTCATTTTTATTTAGTGTCCCCGTTTCACAGGCATACAACGCAACTGTCCATACAAAAGCATGTAGCATTCTCATTCGGAGGGAAAGCTTAAGCCGACTGGTAAACAGTAATCTCCTCTTTTGCATAAAAGCTAGTTTTGCCTGAGCAATGCGGCATTTAACTTCAGTGGTGCACCTTCCGTCCTCTGTAATATTTTGACCTAGGTAAGTGAAGGATTTGACTTGTTGTATGTCTGAGTTATTAATCTTTATTCGAAGATGTTTTGGGAGTTTTGAGAGTGTCATGCATTTGGTCTTTGAGGTTTTTATTTTCATACCGTATTTCTGCACCGTTGATGCAACTCTTGACATCATTGCCTGCAAAGTAGATGGGCTACCAGCTAGAATGGCCTGATCATCTGCGAACTTAATTTCATTTATGGGAATTCCATTGATATTCACACCTAAACCTGGGTCTTCTAAAGCTTCTGCCATCATCAACTCACCAAAAGCATTAAACAAAATTGGGGAGAGAGTACATCCTTGTCTTACTCCTTTTCTGATAGGAACTGGATTAGTAAGACCTTCTCTTAAACGTACAATTGCATTTCGACCATTGTAGAGGTCCCATATGAGTGTAATAAGTTGTTCTTCGACTCCTATGTTCCTTAATAATGGGTTTATGCCAGGAAACTCTATCAAATGCCTTTTCATAGTCAATGAAGCATATATACAGATTTCGGCTCCTGCTCATCATACGTTCTCCGAGGACTCTACGAATGCCAATGGCATCTCGGGTACCAACTCCTCGACGGAAACCAAACTGTGTTTCTTGGATGTAGCCATAGACTGCCCCTTCTACTCCTTTCTTTATGATTTGGATCACAATTTTGGATGCATGATGAACCAAACTAATTGTTCTGTACATACTGCAGTTGGTCACATTTGCTTTCTTCGGTAAAGGGACCATGATGGAGTTTCGAAATTCAGATGGCCAAATACCCTTTTCGTAGATTGTTTGCGTTAAAACCTAGGTATTATGTAGGACTATTTCTTGTTTAATTGAGTGTGTTAAAATGATAGCTTGAAAATATTAATATTCCAATATGAATTAGGGAAGCTTCTTTTATTTATGTTTCACACTTCGTACATAGAAAAATACTCCTCAATAAAACATAACAAAAGTATAAAAAGACAATAGTCAAAAATGGAAATGAAAATACTCGTTAATTATCTCGTTAACGAATTTTCATATCCGGAAGTGTTTCAATGTCTTCTTTCAGCTGTATACATACTTCCAATGTCAACCGCCTGTCTTTGTATTTGTCTATTGTTTTATCCCAAAGGACAGGACGTTCCTGGAGCAGCGTAATCAGAATTTCCATGTCAATACCGAGTTCTGCACTCATTTGAGCGCTGAAAGATGCACGCTCGCTGTATGTTCTCTAGTCATGTCCATTGCCCAGTAAACCCCTTACTAGCCATGACCAAGAGACATCCCTTACTAATTTTGGGTTTTAAATGATAATAATTATTGTAAATAATAATAATAAGTATTACTATTATTATTATTATTATTATTATTATTATTATTATTACTGTCCAGGAGAGACGAAGTATATTCTCTTCATGAAGTCAGAATATTATAAGAGTCCACTCCAAGCCCACAGGCAAAGCATGTAAAAGCTTGCTATTTCAAAAGCACTTTAAGTGAACATATTTCCATTAGATATTTCTCGGAAGGATAGAACTGGGAGTTGGCCACTGCTAACATTCTTAAGTTTCCAGACTGTCTCCAATATTTCACAAGGAACACATATTTCTGTTCCTTCCTCATAATAATTCTCAGTATTGAGCTTTCCACAACAACTTTAAGGTCAGCCCAACCAAACCCCAACGCTTATGGTTTGATTGGCTAAAACCCCCTCTTACCACTAGAGGTACACGCCATTGGTGAATCTCTACATGTGACAGCTTTTCCCTCTCCAGAGAAAGTTATAGTTTATATACTGAAGCAGGGCTCATAATCGTCCTCTTCATAACCATACAACAGACCATGTTGTCACTCTTCAAGACAGCTATATAGACTGTGTACGCTCTGCCTCACGGCAAGCAAGTCAGGCTTCATGTAAAGAGTATTGTAATTACTTAGGTGTTGGTAACCAATAAATTAACATCTTCTCAACGTCTTCTATTCTTTTGTAAGTATAACAATATACAGCGCGGTAGAACTTGAGCGGACCTAAATAGTAGATCCTCAAGCAATATTCAAATTAAGTGAGCGTCGATAAGTTCACTCTTCTCCAACTAGACAACTGGCCGGAGATCTACGAAAAACTTATCTCTCTTACCACTCACTGGCTAATAACGGTGAATTTGCCGGCTCGTGGACAAGCTCTCATATGAAATGATTTATCACTATCGTTCCGGCCAATGCGCCGGAACGGCGAACGGCGGAAATTCTTGTCGTGGACAAGGGGCCTTACTGTTAGACAGCTACTCCATTGTCCTCACGAGGCTGAGTGCACCCCATTCCAGCCTTCACGTCAGTTTCTAAAATCCCTGACGTAGCCGGGGCCTCAAGGTGAGAGGCAGGCGCGCTACCCCAACACCATGGGGCCGGCACATAATATATACAGGGTTAGCACAAAGGATTGATTGGTTGGTTCCTCAGTTTAGGGGCTGCGACAACGAGGTCACGTAGCCCCGCGTACTTTGGGTGAGTGTAGAATCGGCCTAATAACCGGTGTTAATTGTGATGGCTGTCAATTTGAGGTTTCAAGCCATTTTTCAGTGTTGCCTAAGTAAACCAAAGGCTGGTGCTTTCCTGTATTCAATAACATACATTCTTATCTAGATTTGGCAACGTCACACAAATAAACATAGCACTGCCCTCAGAAAGCACACAGGAACAAAGGGGGGAGAAAGGAAAAACCAGTTTCGTCCAGTTAACACCCAGGTTAGTCGACCAAAACTGGTGCCAGAGTGTACACGAAACTACTCGAAGTTCCAGTCAGGAAGACAACCGGATAAGTATCAGCCTGTATTATTACAGTATAACCATAGTTGATTTTGTATAACCATATAATCACCCCAAACAGACAAACTCCGGATTTTTTTCACCATTTTAGCATTTCACCAAACATTAGATATACTACATTTAGCATACGCCGACAGTTGCATTACCAATACTGCAACTAAATAATTGTACATAATGTATATATTTTTCACCTGTATTCTCAAACATAGATGTTATAGCCTAAGTGTAATGGATCTGATGATGATCGCTTGACGATCGAAACTGGTCATCCGAGTGTATTTATTAATCTCATGTAATTTATTTCAGGATTAGCACATAACCCAGCTCTTTTTGGGTACATTCGTGTTGACCGACTGAAAAGCACCAAACTTTTGTTTTGTGATGGATGTATTAGTGTGTATTATCTGTGATTCAGGTAGAAGGCCTGCTGACGATTAATTCTTTCAAGTAGTTCCTAGTTTTGCTACCAAATGCTACGACACCATGCTGCGGCCGTGGCGGTGGCGAGCGTTGGAACTAATATAGCGTTACCAAACTAACCGGCATTTAGCCTATGTATGCATATTTATTCATTTAATAGTGTATGAACGTTCGGGCCTTAGTTATAAATGTAACTTTTGATTGATATTTTGATTAATAGCACACATTAATTGTAATGTTGGTAACAGTGAATGATATTGCCTTTTCAGTAACTTAATTATTTTATCCTAAAATGGTAGATGCTGATAAAGTTTAATAACAATATTCTGTTGTTTGTGTTGTAGGAAACTGTACGCATAGCGCCACCTTAAGAGCAGCTGAATACCAAAGAAGAGCCTGGGAAGCACCACACTCTATTGTTACTCGGACCACCTACACAAAAACTAGGTCTCTGTTAAAACATCATTAAAGGATCTTTATCTTTCTTGTGGGAGCCTTCGTGCTTCACAGGATCATTAAGACTCTCAGTTCACTACGTTTGGTTTATGGCCACTTGTGTGCTCAATGTTGCCTGATCGAACCCCGGCACAGATGACTGCGTGACCTCTTCCAGGGCAAAATCACGGAATCCAAGCGTACAAAACGCAGTAGTACAAAGTATAGCTGGTAATAAGCAAAGTTTGGTTAATTAATCGTAGTCTATAATTTGAAATTAGTCGACATCAATTAATCGATTAATCAAAGGACAGTTCATTCGATTAATCGGCTAACCGAAGAATCGATTTATTTATTTATTTAGCGTATGGCTTTACAGATACAATATGTAATTTTCCACAGATTAAATAGTATTCTCAATGGCATAACCTTGCAAACATCTCTTTTGAATTTCTCATTTTTCAACAACTCACAAAGGATTCCAGGTTATGCCATTAATTTGGTTTTACACATTTTAAAGCAACAAAACAAACATATATATAAGCGGCTTCGGTGGCGTAGTTGGTAGCATGCTGAGCTTCTATGCCCAAGATCGCAGGTTCAAACCCGGCCGAAGCCGCCGGATTTTTTAACAAGATGTTCAGTAAAGAACATATAGCCTACTTTCTCCTAAATGTATGAGTATAGTTATAACTCGTTGTTATTATCAAAGAGTATAATAGAACTATTCTTTGTTGAAGACCTTAGAAACGATTTACCTCTACCAAACGCCACAACCTAGATAAAAACTGCTACCATCATTGAAGAAAGAAAGATAAGAAGTATATCAAGAATGTTATGGATCTGGAGACATAATCGACCGGACTGGCGGCGTGGCTCAGCGGTAACGTTCTCGCTTGCTGGGCCCTAGGTTGCAGGTTCGTATCCTGGCGCAGTCAGCTGGCATTTGAGGGTGCACAAATGCGAGGGAGCCGTGTCAGTACATTTACTGGCACGTTAAAGATCCCCTTCGGGCCAAAATTCCGGCACCCCGGTGTCTCTAAAATCAGCAGTAGTTAAAAGGGATGTAAAACCAATAACATTATTATTATTATTATTATTATTATTACGACCTGCCGTGGGCAACATCCAACTTTGAGTTGAGGCATGTCTTTACACGTCTGGTTGTGCATGGCTTTCACAACCCTAATTGAATTAACAAATCTTTCCATGACCCTACAGAGACGTGTGTATACAAACTATGTGGATATTTTCGATAATATAATCCTAACAGAGCGAGTGCATTCTAGCGGCTAGAAGAAGAAACTTTTCAATAAAATCTGGAAGTTACCTTTTTGGCAGCTAGATGTCCCGAGTAAATCTGCTGGCGAATTATGTTTTAATTAAATATATATTTTACACCATAATGTGCACAATATAACGCTTAATTTTAAAACATCTGAGTCATTACAAAACAATAAACATATAACATTTCAAGCAAAAAACCTAGCTCTGATCGGGTTTGAACCATATGCATTTAAACGATAGGCTAACGCTCTACCACTGAGCTAATTGTGTCAACGAATATCGTTCTATTTAAAATAACTTACATAGAACTTGTTAGCAAATAATGATTTATACTAAACGATTTCATCACTGGAGTATATTATTTATATATAAAGCATTTCATACAAAGTTTATTTATTTTTTATCAGTACGCTATATTGCATGCAATACTCAAATTAGTGAAATATAAGTCCGGCACAAGATATCCGCTGCCATCTTGTCTTATTACTGAATCAGTTCAGCTTTTTAAAATCACGTCTGCACTATAGTATTACAAAATAAACTTTTAATTTCGAACGTGCCTCTTCCTTTAGAACAGTTAAAACGATTCTCGGCTCGATAATCGGAACTGGTGGGTCCCATGATATGGATTATAAAGTTTGCATAATTCGCACGGCCGCCATCCTGAAATGGTATGGCGGACGACCTTGTAATTTGGTCACAAGACGCATCCTATACGAAGGTATGTTGTTACCAAATTTGGTAGAGATCGGATGATTTGGTTAGTCGTTATTTGATTTTACGTTTTGAACGTTTGAGTGGCCGCCATTCAGTTTTAGTAAAGATGGCGGCGATATAAAACATGACACTGAGGTGTCCTTTGCTAGTGCTACCTTTGTACCAAATTTCGTTCAATTTGCATTCACCGTGTTCGAATTGATAGGGGGGGACAGACATTCAGAGTACACACACTCACACACACACAGACACACACACACACACACAGACTCACACACACACATACACACACACACACACAGACTCACACACACACACATACACACACACAGACAGACACACTTTTTTCGCCCTGTGTTGATCTCATAAGTCTACTTTCATTTTTTGCAAAAATCGAAAGTAGGCTAAAAATCCCTCAGTATGCCTTCCTTCGGAGGGGAAGTAAACCCGGCGGTCCCATGTCATAGATTTTTGGCATGTTAAAGAAATGTCCACTAATTACACCTGTGTGAAACTAAATTATATAGGTAACGAATGAAAACAACGCTCTTAGGTTGCTACGTTCGTTGCCAAGAACCGACTGCGGTGGCGTCTAGTAGCTTAGTTCTGAACTAGGCCTAGTAAGTTAGTTGTTGACGGTGGCGTTTGGCGGCAAAAGTAGGAACTGTTTGAAAAATTCAAAGTTGCAGTCCTTACTTGAATTAAAAAACAGATACACACACTAATACAGTCATCACAATTAACACCGGTTATCAGACAGATTCTACACACACCCAAAGTACACGGGGCTACATGACCGCGTTGTCACAGCCCCTAAACTAAGGAACCAACCTAAACAAACATAAATTGCTAATAGTACATTATGAAACTCGCATATAATGGCAATAATTAAGACACCAGTATGTTTATAAAACGAGCGTATGCGAGTTTATAATTACCATACGAGTGTCTTAATTACCATTATAGGCGAGTTGCATACGACTGTTTATGTTCGACGATAATTATTATAACTATTTTACGTTCGAACATAAATATTCATAAATATCTGTCGAGATTTCGCCAGTTTTATGTACTGAACAGAGTGCATTAGACGCAGAGAATGCCTTGTATTTGACTATGGCCTCCTCGATTACCCCACTATGACACTAGGCGACGCAGTGAAATTTAAATTATAAGGCCTTGGTACTCAGCGCAGGTGCGAAGCTATCCTTACATAATTGGTCAAACAAATGTTTCTTAAGCTGTAATTGGTGGGAGAAACTGTTTCATAATGAAAAATAGTGTTATAATGACTAAGGTTCGGATGTTAAGGAAAAGTCATATTATTTTCCGGTTCTCATTTTAACCGAAATATGAAAAATAAGTTTGAATGACGGGTCCCTGACCACGTTTAAAGCAATTTGATGTTGCCTATAAATGCATATTTCGGCCATTTTATTGTTTTGGTCATATTTGGTCATATTTTAGTGACATAAGGTCATATTTGGTTATAATTTCAGCATTTTTGTTTAAATTGAGGCGTCGTTGACAAGGTCCGTGTTATCTGCGTCGAGTTTCAAACACAGGATTTCCGAATAGTGTAGTAAATTAACCGAGCAAGAACTGCATCTCAAGGCTATGATACTGAATGAATGTTGAAAATTTTAATGTACAGTAGCTCTCTGTCAGTTTGTATGATTAAATGTGTGTGGTGTATTATCGCTGATCACGTTTCGGCACTTAAGTCGTTTACTGTATTTTAGCGATACTCTACCTATCCCCAAAATTCATGTCATATTTTATAGTTTTTAGGACATATTTTATAGTTTGTAGGTCATATTTAGCTAGTTTTTAGGGCATATTTGCTTGCATATTTTGTACTTCTTTAGGTCATAAACTTCCGAACCCTAATAATGACCATCATTATGTTACAGTTTTCTGACATATAATAGTCAGGGTCGAACATAATAGTACATTTTGCAACGAGCCTATAATGGCTATAATTAAGACACGAGTATTTTTATAAAATGAGCGTATACGAGTGTCTTAATTACCATTATAGGCGAGTTGTATACGACTGTTTATGTTCGACGATAATTATAACTTTATTATATGTTTTAACAAATATTCATAAATATCTGTTGAGAGTCAGCTACTTGAATTTTGTGATCGCAGAGCGAGCGTTGGGTATTATATCTCTGTCTTTCAAGATCTTTGAACGACCGACGCATGCGCTCTGTGTGCTTGCAATGCCATATGCAGGCCATATGTTTACATCTGCCGTCCCTCAGTAATATTGTCACCGGAGTTATTTGAAGACAATGCGCTATGTAGAAATTAGTGTTGGTGATATTAAGGTGCAGTGCTATTTCTTGTTTCATATTCGCCAGTTTATTTACGCGAACATATGGACGGTGCGTATTCCATATCGGTAATTTATTATAGTTCGATGTTGTGTTTATGTCCGACATGTTGGATTTTGAGCGCATGCGCGAAGGTATCGTTACCTAATTGGTCAATGAACGAGCTCTGATTGGCTGGAGAAACTGTATCATAATGAAAAACAGTGTTATAATGACCATCATTATGATACAGTTTTCTGACACATAATAGTGAGGGTCGAACATAAAATTTATATTTAAAGATCATTAATTCACACAAGGGCACTCCAATAAGTATAACCTCCAACTTGAAGTTATGGCATCTTGCTGCCAAACAGAAGCAGCTATTTAAATTGATAAGTTCTGACGGCTCATTCGTTATATTACATGTTCATTATTGTATCTTGATTGGTCGCCTGTTCGCTGTTGCTCGCTTAGCACCACCCTGGGTACTTTCAGGTGAAACTTACGGAAGTGAGCAATAATTAATTAATTAATTACAGTAGAACCCCTCTCATCCGCCCCCGGCTGGTCCGTCGCTCCGGTTGATCCGACCGTGCTCGAGCCGAATTTGTACCGACTCGTAGCGACACTACCCGTCGCGCCATTGTTGTTTACAGGTAGTCTTGTTATCGCTTGTCCGTTTTAGTGCTCCGTCATCTCTCGTATGGTTTCTGTCGTCCGTGTTTTGTACAGTACGGCTGTGAAGTTTTTAATGCTTACTGTTCGTTGGTTTTACGACATTGTTCTTCTGTGTTTCTTGCAGTACTGTACAGTAAATTTTTAAAATTTTGTACAGTTATGTTGTTTTTTCAACATGTCAGGACTGAAACGTAAACACATTAATCTTTCATTAAATGAAAAATTAGCAGTGCTACGAAAACTGGACAAAGGGGAAATCACTCCAAAAGATTGCCAAGGAACTCAATGTACGCGATACAACTATAAAAGGTTGGAGAAGAAATCGGAAATCATGAACACTGACACGTTAGATGGTGAAAACGCTCTTAAAAATCGCAAAAGATTGAAAAAGCCTAAACGTGAACTGCTTGACAACGCGTTGTAGATGTGGTTCAACCAAGAAAGAAGGATATCTTGAGCTCAGAGATTGTTTATTTTAATGTAAATCCGTATTTTCTGTACTTTCTGATAATCCGACCTTTTTTTGCGTTCCGACCATGACCTCAGTCCCTAAGGTGACGGATTACAGGGGTTGTACTGTAATTGACTACTGTTGTTGTTTGAGTCTTCAGTCTTTTGACTGGTTTGATGCAGCTCTCCATGCCTCCCTGTCCTGAGCTAATCGTTGCATCTCTACATAGCTACCACACCCTACATCCGAGGCAATCTGTTTAACATATTCTAACCTTGGTCTACCCCTACAGTTTTTGTCCTCGACCCTTCGTTCCATAACTAAGCTTGCAATTCCTGGGTGTCTTAGTATGTGTCCTACCAACCTATCTCTTCTCTTCATTAGCAGTCGCCAGAAACATCTCTCCTCTCCCACTCCTCTTAATACCTCTTTGTTTGTAACCCTATCTACCCATCTGATCTTCATCATTCTCCTGTAACACCACATTTCAAATGCTTCAATTCTCCTCTTTTCTGCTGCACCAATAGTCCAAGTTTCACTTCCAAAGAGCGTCACACTCCAGACAAAGGCTTTCAAAAATGACTTCCCAATACCTAAATCTATATTCAATGTCAACAGATTCCTTTTTTGTAGAAATGCTTTCCTTGCCTGAGCCAACTTACTATTTATATCCTCTTTGCTTCGTCCATCACTGGTTATTTTGCTTCCTAAGTAACAGAAGTCTCCTACTTCCTTCAGCTTTTCACCTGCCAATTTGATGTCCATAAAGGTTTCTGACTTATTTCGGCTGCATTCCAGTATTTTTGTTTTACGTTTATTAATTTTCATCATGAATTCTTTTCTCAAGACGGAGTCCATACCATTCAAAAATTGTAAAATTCCAATTGACTACTAGACCCGACATAAGTTCATTATGGAGTTTGAAGCCATTTTTCAGTGTTGTCTTAGTAAACAAAAGTTTGGTGCTTTTCAGTCGGTCAACACGAATGTACCCGAATGAGATGGGGTATTCTCTGCTCCTGAAAAAAATTACATGAGATTAATAAATACAAATAAATAAAAAGAATTTAAAAAAGTTCAAGTTGTGCTACGCTCATTTTCGGAACGATGTATAAAAATCTATAAAAGTTAGGTTGGTTGGTTCTTAAGTTTAGGGGCTGCGACAACGCGGTCATGTAGCCCCGTGTGCTTTGGGTGTGTGTAGAATCTGTCTGATAACCGGTGTTAATTGTGATGGCTGTATTAGTGTGTGTTATCTGTTTTCAATTCAAGTAAGGACTGCAGACATTGAATTTTATCAAGTAGTTCCTACTTTTGCCGCCAAACGCCACTGTGAACGATTACTAGTTCAGAACTTGGTTACCAGATGCCACCGCAGTCGGCTCCTGGCGACGAACGTTGGAACCTAAGAGCGTTTGTCAAATGTTTAACCTATATATAATTTAGCTCCACACAGGAGTAATTAGTGGAAGGTTCTTTAACATGCCATAAATCTATGACATGGGACCGCCGGCTTACTTCCCCTCCGAAGGAAGGCATACTGAGGGATTTTCAACGCTCTTAACTAATCCAACTACTTCGGCCGGGTTTGAACCCGCGATCTTGGGCATAGAAGCTCAGCATGCCACCGAAGCCGCCAGTTCAAAGAGACTTTCAACATTATTAGCATGATACAAATACATCAGGTGCGCACTTCAGAGTTACCTGCATCGGATGACCAAAGAAGTGCTGTATGCATTTACTGCGAAAATATTCCAGACGATGCATTCGACGGCAGAAAGACACCAACTTGAAACCGACGTTGGTTCAGTCGTCGAAATTATGCTAGGGAACCAGAACAGCTCGGACGAGGTTTCTTTCTTTGCCCAAACTGTTCTCCATCATAAGAAGAAAGTGGGCGACTTATATGATCTAAGGGAGAAATAAGGCCGCGATCTACCGAATCCATATGAATAGAGAAGTAAGAAGGTGCTTGAGAAGCATAGAAAGCGATACCATCCTTGAGTAATACGTAAGTCGCTCCAGGATGTATTTTATCAAGAGGATTGGGTGTGGTTTTTAGTGGGTTGACGAGTGTGGACCCTTCTAGTCAAAACAAATAAAGAAGATATTTTTTCTTTTCTTAGTCGTTTACCCTCCAGGTTGGTGGAACCCACGGACTCAGCGAGAGAACTCACCACTACCGCCTCTACGAGCAGTGTCCTAGAGCAGGCAACATCTAATCGGAGTGGATACAACTGGTGAGGTGGGATTGGCACCTCGCCCAAGCGGCCTCACCTGCAAAGCGAACGGGGGCCTCATGAGGGAAGGTAAGGGATGGTTAGGATGGATAGGCAAGAAAGAAGGAAGGAGGCGGCCGTGGCCTTGAAGAAGGTACCATCCCGGCATTTTCCCGAAGAAGAAGTGGGAAACCACGGAAAACCACTTCGAGGATGGCTGAAGGGGAATCGAACCACTCTACTCATTTGTGCCACCCAAGGCTGAGTCGACCCCGTTCCAGTCCTCGTACCAGTTTTCAAATTTCGTGGCAGAGCCGGGAATCGAACCCAGGACCTCCGGGGCGGCAGCTAACCATGCTGACCGCTACGCTACGGAGGCGTCAAATTATTATTATTATTATTATTATTATTATTATTATTATTATTCATGTGTAGCATCTTTCCACTCGGTTGCTGGATATTTTTGTGGGAGTGATTTTGAAAAAGGGGACGGAAGTGGATCGGAAAGATCGAGGTGGCACCAGCTGGCACACTTCCGTTTGATCGAACGGAAGTGTGCTCGAACTGAAGTGTGCTAGCTGGCAGTGGTGGATCGAACGGAAGTGTAAGACACACTGCCAACTTGATCGATCGATCCAGCTGGCAGTGGTAAGAGAAACAATGAGCGTGCGGTGTCGGAAATAGATACCATGACGTACCTTCGGCCATGTGGAATGTATATGACATACTGAACGGTAAACGCTCATGCGACCTCTGGTGTCAAGTGATTGAAACAAAGCACATGATACATGTTCGAAGTCTTCGTATCAGCATTTAAATGGTAAAATGCCTTAATATCAAACATTGTAAGTAGTCGGCATTGCCGGTATTATGTTTCTGCACAATGGCTATTCAAATATTAATCCACATAACGGTGATGCAGCCATCAATATAATATAATCATTGTGGTTATACGAGAATTGAGCAAGCCTTCATGAACTATTGCTGAATACATTCTCTTTACTCACAAGAGGGCCTATTCATAAGGCATTTTAAACTCAATTTCAAACAGGAAAATTATCGAAACCAGCAAAATATAAATGAATCTAAATTCCGTAATGCAGTATTATTAGAACGTGCAATTAAGTCACCATCTTGTGCACAGTATTTGCGTAGTCGAAATAGCCGTGGGATTAGCGCTTAAGACTGTGAATCTAGAGATCTCGGGTTTGAGTCCCGGACGGAGTAAATATTTTTGCTACCAGATTATCATTTTAAACGACATTTATCACATCAATATGACTCATGTTAACAGAATCCATATGAAATTACGTGTTGGTCTGTGAATCAAGAGGTCCTGCTTATAAGGAATTTAAGGTTATGAGCGGTGTCGCGTCTATTAATCTAGTTGATCCATATCGTATTCTTTATTTAGGCTAATGCAGGTGGAAGCTACAAATCATCTAATAAAATGAGTTCCGTATTATAAACTGCAATATCTGTAAAACACTCCATTTTACAATAAATTAATATTTGTGCCAATAATAGAATAAAATACCGGTGTATCAACAATTTCACGTGAGGTTTCTTCTATGTCAGATGTTACACATCATATGCGACTACTGTAAGGCTCCTAATTTTGCATTATTATTATTATTATTAGTATTATTATTATTATTATTATTATTTATTTATTTATTTATTTATTTATTTATTTATTTCTCACGATAAAGGCATATTAGACCACGCGAAGCAATCATGACTATTTGTTCTTCCTGGCTTTCCAGAACTCTTTCATTCGTGCACTAAAGGCCCTCTTCCTTTCTTCGGTCCACTTTGGTCTTTGGGCTGTAGGTGCTGCTTTCTCTGACAACACTTCCCACTTGTATCCTGTACCTTGTGCCGAAAGACGCTTTTGTCTATGACGTCTTCTGAGTGGACCTGTGCTTTTACTAGATCAATTTTGACTTGCATCATCCAGGGTGTAGTAATCTTGAGCCGCTGTATGTATCTAAGAATTTTGTTGGTGAGTCTGGTTTGTGGGAGTCTGCTGATGTGGCCGTAAAATTGTAGTCGCCTCTTTCTGATGTCTGCTGCGAGGTTGGACAATTTCTCTGTGGTGTCTCTGGAGTGAAGCCTGTATCCTTCATCTGTGTGCTTTGGTCCAATTATTTTCCTTATTATTTTTATTTCCTCTGTAATTTTTTTTCAAGTAACCCTTTGTGTGTAACGTCAATGTCTCACTAGCATAAAGCACCTCAGGTTTAATAACCGTGTTGTAATGACGAAGTTTAGTGAATGTGGACAGACATTTTTTGTTGTAGACACCCTGTGTCTTGTATAAGGCTCTCTTCATTTTCATTAACCTAGTGCACTGCGCGATTTTCTCTTTTTCTGTCGGTTCAAGCACTTCACCTAGGTATTATTATTAGGGCTAGGATTTTTAAGTGATAAAAATCGGGAAAATATTTATTTTTATGTATTAAAAATATCTGAAATATGTGACAAAAAAGTAAAAATATTTAATTATAATTTAGTTTATTAATGTGAATATAAACAATATGCAGTACTCACGAATACAATTTATGCTATGTCTCACTGACTGTAGAAGCATTACAATACACAAGGAGATGCATCGTTAGGTTGTCCATCACAAATGACCGACGATTATCGCGAAACACTTATTCTGAAGGTGCGAAACTGCGGCAATATGTTTCTTGCCCTTGAGATGTTGTGTAACCTGAGATCGCTGTTCAGCCTTGATTGCTTTCCCACACGGTTGGCAGAATATAACGCCCCTATCAGAAGTAAAATTATCTTTAAATTCTGCTACATACTGCAGCAGATGATAACTTGTAGTTGTTTTTACTTTAGGCATCGTAGAACTGCCTTACACTTCACAGTGCCAGAAACGAACTGCATGCGAGTGACACTGGTTCCAGGTAGCTGGGGAAGGGGGAGGTGTAGCACGGGGTGCAATATGGCTATGGACAAGGAAATCCCCGACTTCCACAGTGAGTGGCACGGGGCGACAAGTTAAGAATAACACAGTTGCAAGCTGACATATGCTCTGCATGAAGATTAGAAAGCTCACAGGTTCTTCCCCGTTAAAGTAACACAGAACAAAAATGCAATGAACTGAAAGATCTAGCATAATGATTTTAAAAAATATAAATATTATGTCTTTTTATGTGCTAATAAGTAAGAAGCAGGAATTTATGTATTTATAGAAAAAAACGTAAAATATGTATTTACATAAAAAATATTTATTTACCTAAAAATCCTAGCCCTAATTATTATAGTCATTATGTTTCTTTGTTTCGAGGGAGGCAGAATAGAATTTATATTATTAATTGGTTTATATTGATAAATGTTTCATGTTTTTCTGTTAATTTGTTTGTTTAATTATTCATTTACTTGTTCCCTGTTTATTTCTTTATCTGCTTCTTTTTCAGATGTTTATTAGATTGTTGTCAGTTAATTATTCATTTGTTTGTTTCATTGTTGATTTCATCTTTATTCATTTGTTTACTCCTTTATTCCATTACAATGTTTTATGTGTTTTTCTTTATTCTTGTATATTTATTTGTTGATATATTAGTGCGTTTGTTCCCCATGTATAGCCTATTTTCATTTATTTAAAAAAAGGCTTATGAGATCACCTTTTGTCCGTGTGTGTGTCCCACCCCTAATAACTTGTAAAGGGGTAGAGCTAATTCAATGAAACTCGTCAAGGTTTTAGTACTATTTTAATCAACCCCGACTGTGCCCTTCAAATTTCAATCCGTCTCACCAATCCAACATGGCGGCTGTGCGAAATATTTCACCGGCATCCTGTATCTCCGAAACTAATCCTCACATCTCCCTGGAATTTTGTATGATGATAAAGGGCACTACTAGAAGTTCACCTATATGACTTTCCAAAACCAGTTAACTACAAAACGAAAATGGTGGCCAAGCGAAATAGATACATTTAAATAGACTTTTCTCGCGATTTGACCATCCAAACGCAGTGAAACTTGGTACAGCAAATGACTATACAAATTGCAATGCACTGACGTCTAATTTAGGTCAATTGTTTACATAACCTCAAGATGGTGGCTGAGCGAAATTTTGAAATTAAATTTTTATTCCTGGTGTCCTAATCATGTGATCAAATTCAACGTTTGAATAATGAACCTACACAATAATCCTCGTCTAATAGCACAAAACTCTATGGCCTATTTATATTAAAATCCAACATGGCGAGAATCCGAATTATTTATACGGTTCCCAATATATAATAATCTCTGACAGCAATCAAACTGAAATGTTGTATGTTGATAGAGGCTATAAACATAAGTTCACCTATGGGACATTCAATAACCTGATGTGCATAAATCCCACACGGCGGCGACGCGAAATTTAAATATTCAAATGAACGTTTTCCACGCTTTAACCCTCCGAGCGCAGTGAAAATTGCTAGGGGATGTGCTTACACAAATTTCAATCCATTTTCATAACCACAAGATGGCGGCAGTGCGAAATTTTAAAATCTCGCTTTTATTTCTTGTGTCGTAATCATGCGATTGAAGTCTGAACAATACACCTACACAATACTCTTCATGTAATAGTACATAACTCTAAGGCCTATATATAACAATCCAACATGGTGGCCATCTAAAATATTTAGACGGTTCTCAATATCTAGGAATCTATTACAGCAATCATACGCACGCACACACACACACACACACACACACACACACCGACAAAAGGTGATTTCATAAGCCTTTTTTTTTCATAAATGAAAATAGGCTAAAAATATGTATACAGGGTCTTTCATATAAAATAAGAGCGCCAAGCGGCGGCTTTGTTAACCGCAGCTGCGGTCACCTTGGCCGAGCTTGTGGCGCGCCACGGCCCCCTGCTGTAGTATTGAAAGCGCGCGCATAGTACATACGAGGGCTGATTTTTTTTTTCAAGTTCCAATGGACTGTATAAAAATAAGAGATTGACATTACCAAAAACCTTGCAATAAGCGTGCAGGTGCTCAGTCGCCAGTCTAAACCTCAAGTGCTAACATGGTGAGACAGTTATCATTGCAACGTCGTATTTTTTATGTAAACCTTATTTTAAGTACGAGTCGGCTCGGCGGGTACGTGATGCATTTGTTCAGCAATTTCCTGATGAAGTGCCACCTTCACAAGCACAGATTCAAGTAATTGCAAATACGTTTGACACTACTGGCTCGGTGCTCAATAAAAAAAACATGCCCGCACACGATCAGTTTTAACAGAGGATGAGCTAGATGACATTGGCGAGAATCTTGAACGGTCTCCGAATAAATCACTCACAAAATTAGCACAAGTAGGGGTTTCGGTTTCATCAACAATAATTAACTAACTAACTAACTAAAGTAAGATTTCAGCATTGTACACACGCTAGCAAGGCCGCTGCATCATGTAGGATTGAACACACGCCTAAAGCAGGGGGCCTTGGCGCGTCGCAAGCTCGGCCAAGGTGACCGCAGCTGCGGTTAACAAAGCCGCCGCTTGGCGCTCTTATTTTATATGGAAGACCCTGTATTTGTGTAATAAAGGAATATGTAAATAGCATGCCATGCTGATCAGTGTTTGTGACAATTTGTTATTACAATGAACATGTGTAGCCAGCCATCTTGCCTCCCATTACAATCGACGAATCTTTTAAAAGCGAGCGCTCACTGGTCTATACTAAAAACAACAGCAGGTGGATTCTTAATGAAACCAAAAAACTCCAGCATACATTCTCCCTAATATGGTCACGCCGCCATTACAAAGCAATCTGGTTGATGATACAAAACCTACATTAACCTTTGTAATACCTTTATAATTGTACGTGGCTCCATATAACCTCAACCATTTATCTCATCATAGAAATGAGCTCTGATCTCAGGAACGGGAATCATTATTGAGGAGTGATTTCATTTATTTACGATAATTATTATACAGGTCTTGGCTACACATAGAATCCATAAAATCAAGTTACAATCTGACCATTCACTATCACTCGATAGTCAAAGAGTGATTTAAAAATTCTGACCGCCAAGGCTGGAGGGTAGAACTTGACAATAATTTACTTCTCTGTAGTATAAAGTTGCAAGAACAGCAAATACGTAGGATTGCAACAATAGGAAATAGTACATTATGCAACGAGCCTATAATGGCTATAATTAAGACACGAGTATATTTATAAAACGAGCGTATGCGAGTTTTATAATTTCCATGCGAGTGTCTTAATTACCATTATAGGCGAGTTGCATACGACTGTTTATGTTCGACGATAATTATTATAACTATTTTATGTTCGAAGATAAATATTCATAAATATCTGTCGAGATTTCGCCAGTTTTATGTACTGAACAGAGCGCATGAGAGGCCGGGAATGCCTCGTATTTGACCATGGCCTTCTCGATTACCCCGCTATAACACTAGGCAACGCAGTTCAGAAGGCCTTGGAACTCCACGCAGGTGCGATGCTAACCTTATCTAATTGGTCAAACAACTGTTTCTTGAGCTGTGATTGGTGGGAGAAACTGTTTCATAATGAAAAATAGTGTTATAATGAGCCTCATTATGATACAGTTTTCTGACTCATAATAGTTAGGGTCGAACATAAAAATTATTAAAGCACTGAAATTAGCCAAAGTACCTGAATTAATAGTTGCGAAAGAATCTGGAGATGGTGCAGTAATAGTTGTTTATTCCTCCGCTGCCTATAACCCACCCACCATCCCAAATACCATCGCGACTTAAATAGATACCATTTTAGCAACATGTACAGTATTGCCAACCCCACGCATTCGGTACTATTTCTCACCCAGTATAGTAATACAAAAGAGTTACTGTGAAAGTGCGCCACGTTTCATTGCAGTGCTGAATACTGTTCGGCATACAAAACAAACACAACCTGGGGCTTACGCTCCAGTCCCCCTTGCTTGTAGTGAAATCAGTAACTTTCGTTTAGACAGTCTTCGTCCAGACAGTCGTCTAACCAAGTAGCGAGCAATGGTTTCGCCCAGACAGTAGTCTAACCAAGTAGCGACTAATGGTTTCGTCGAGACAGTCGTCTAACCAAGTAGCGACCAATGGTTTCGTCCAGACAGTCGTCTAACCAAGTAGCGACTAATGGTTTCGTCTAGACAGTCGACTAACCAAGTAGCGACCAATGGTTTCGTCTAGACAGTCGTCTAACCAAGTAGCAACTAATGGTTTCGTCTAGACAGTCGTCTAACCAAGTAGCGAGCAATGGTTTCGTCTAGACAGTCGTCTAACCTAGTAGCGAGCAATGGTTTCGTCTAGACAGTAGTCTAACCTAGTAGCGACCATTGGTTTCGTCTAGACAGTCGTCTAACCTAGTAGCGACCAATGGTTTCGTCTAGACAGTCGACTAACCTAGTAGCGACCAATGGTTTCGTCTAGACAGTCGTCTAACCTAGTAGCGAGCAATGGTTTCGTCTAGACCGTCGTCTAACCTAGTAGCGAGCAATGGTTTCGTCCAGACAGTCGTCTAACCAAGTAGCTACCAATGGTTTCGTCCAGACAGTAGTCTAACCTAGAAGCGACCAATGGTTTCGTCCAGACAGTAGTCTAACCTAGTAGCGACCAATGGTTTCGTCCAGACAGTAGTCTAAACAAGTAGCGAGCAATGGTTTCGTCTAGACAGTCGACTAACATAGTAGCGAGCAATGGATTCGTCCAGACAGTCGTCTAACCAAGTAGCTACCAATGGTTTCGTCCAGACAGTAGTCTAACCTAGTAGCGACCAATGGTTTCGTCCAGACAGTAGTCTAACCAAGTAGCGAGCAATGGTTTCGTCTAGACAGTCGTCTAACCTAGAAGCGAGCAATGGTTTCGTCTAGACAGTCGACTAACCTAGTAGCGAGCAATGGTTTCGTCTAGACAGTCGACTAACCTAGTAGCGAGCAATGGTTTCATCTAGACAGTCGTCTAACCAAGTAGCGACCAATGGTTTCGTCTAGACAGTAGTCTAACCAAGTAGCATTCAATGGTTTCGTCTAGACAGTCGTCTAACCAAGTAGCGACCAATGGTTTCGTCTAGACAGTCGTCTAACCTAGTAGCGAGCAATGGTTTCGTCTGGACAGTCGTCTAACCTAGTAGCGAGCAACGGTTTCGTCTAGACAGTCGACTAACCTAGTAGCGAGCAATGGTTTCGTCTTGACAGTCGACTAACCACGTAGCGAGCAATGGTTTCATCTAGACAGTCGTCTAACCAAGTAGCGACCAATGGTTTCGTCTAGACAGTAGTCTAACCAAGTAGCGACCAATGGTTTCGTCTAGACAGTAGTCTAACCAAGTAGCATCCAATGGTTTCGTCTAGACAGTCGTCTAACCAAGTAGCGACCAATGGTTTCGTCTAGACAGTCGTCTAACCTAGTAGCGAGCAATGGTTTCGTCTGGACAGTCGTCTAACCTAGTAGCGAGCAACGGTTTCGTCCAGACAGTAGTCTAACCTAGTAGCGACCAATGGTTTCGTCCAGACAGTAGTCTAACCAAGTAGCGAGCAATGGTTTCGTCTAGACAGTCGTCTAACCTAGAAGCGAGCAATGGTTTCGTCTAGACAGTCGACTAACCTAGTAGCGAGCAATGGTTTCGTCTTGACAGTCGACTAACCACGTAGCGAGCAATGGTTTCATCTAGACAGTCGTCTAACCAAGTAGCGACCAATGGTTTCGTCTAGACAGTAGTCTAACCAAGTAGCGACCAATGGTTTCGTCTAGACAGTAGTCTAACCAAGTAGCATCCAATGGTTTCGTCTAGACAGTCGTCTAACCAAGTAGCGACCAATGGTTTCGTCTAAACAGTCGTCTAACCTAGTAGCGAGGCAATGGTTTCGTCTAGACAGTCGTCTAACCTAGTAGCGGGCAATGGTTTTGTCTAGACAGTCGTCTAACCTAGTAGCGAGGCAACGTCTAACCTAGTAGCGAGGCAATGGTTTCGTCCAGACAGTCGTCTAACCTAGTAGCAAGCAATGGTTTCGTCCAGACAGTCGTCTAACCAAGTAGCGACCAATAGTTTCGTCCAGACCGTCGTCTAACCTAGTAGCTACCAATGGTTTCGTCTAGACAGTCGTCTAACCAAGTAGCGACCAATGGTTTCGTCCAGACAGTCGTCTAACCTAGTAGCTACCAGTGGTTTCGTCCAGACAGTCGACTAACCTAGTAGCTACCAATGGTTTCGTCTAGACAGTCGACTAACCTAGTAGCGAGCAATGGTTTCGTCTAGACAGTAGTCTAACCAAGTAGCGACCAATGGTTTCGTCCAGACAGTCGAATAACCTAGTAGCGAGCAATGGTTTCGTCCAGACAGTCGACTAACCTAGTAGCTACCAGTGGTTTCGTCTAGACAGTAGTCTAACCAAGTAGCGACCAATGGTTTCGTCCAGACAGTCGACTAACCTAGTAGCGAGCAATGGTTTCGTCCAGACAGTCGACTAACCTAGTAGCTACCAATGGTTTCGTCTAGACAGTCGACTAACCTAGTAGCGAGCAATGGTTTCGTCTAGACAGTAGTCTAACCAAGTAGCAACCAATGGTTTCGTCCAGACAGTCGACTAACCTAGTAGCGAGCAATGGTTTCGTCCAGATAGTCGACTAACCTAGTAGCTACCAGTGGTTTCGTCTAGACAGTAGTCTAACCAAGTAGCGACCAATGGTTTCGTCCAGACACTCGACTAACCTAGTAGCGATCAATGGTTTCGTCCAGACAGTCGACTAACCTCGTAGTGACCAATTGTTTCGTCCAGACAGTCGACTAACCTAGTAGCTACCAATGGTTTCGTCTAGACAGTCGACTAACCTTGTAGCGAGCAATGGTTTCGTCTAGACAGTAGTCTAACCAAGTAGCAACCAATGGTTTCGTCCAGACAGTCGACTAACCTAGTAGCGAGCAATGGTTTCGTCCAGACAGTCGACTAACATAGTAGCTACCAGTGGTTTCGTCTAGACAGTAGTCTAACCAAGTAGCGACCAATGGTTTCGTCCAGACACTCGACTAACCTAGTAGCGAGCAATGGTTTCGTCCAGACAGTCGACTAACCTCGTAGTGACCAATGGTTTCGTCCAGACAGTCGACTAACCTCGTAGTGACCAATGGTTTCGTCCAGACAGTCGACTAACCTAGTAGCTACCAATGGTTTCGTCTAGACAGTCGACTAACCTAGTAGCTACCAATGGTTTCGTCTAGACGGTAGTCTAACCAAGTAGCGACCAATGGTTTCGTCCAGACAGTCGTCTAACCTAGTAACGAGCAATGGTTTCGTCCAGACAGTCGACTAACCTAGTAGCTACCAGTGGTTTCGTCTAGACAGTCGACTAACCTAGTAGCGAGCAATGGTTTCGTCCAGACAGTCGACTAACCTAGTAGCGAGCAATGGTTTCGTCCAGACAGTCGACTAACCTAGTAGCGAGCAATGGTTTCGTCCAGACAGTCGACTAACCTAGTAGCTACCAGTGGTTTCGTCTAGACAGTCGACTAACCTAGTAGCGAGCAATGGTTTCGTCCAGACAGTCGACTAACCTAGTAGCGAGCAATGGTTTCGTCCAGACAGTCGACTAACCTAGTAGCGAGCAATGGTTTCGTCCAGACAGTCGACTAACCTAGTAGCTACCAGTGGTTTCGTCTAGACAGTCGACTAACCTAGTAGCGAGCAATGGTTTCGTCCAGACAGTCGACTAACCTAGTAGCTACCAATGGTTTCGTCTAGACAGTCGACTAACCTAGTAGCGAGCAATGGTTTCGTCTAGACAGTAGTCTAACCAAGTAGCGAGCAATGGTTTCGTCCAGACAGTCGAATAACCTAGTAGCGAGCAATGGTTTCGTCCAGACAGTCGACTAACCTAGTAGCTACCAGTGGTTTCGTCTAGACAGTAGTCTAACCAAGTAGCGACCAATGGTTTCGTCCAGACAGTCGACAAACCTAGTAGCGAGCAATGGTTTCGTCCAGACAGTCGACTAACCTCGTAGTGATCAATGGTTTCGTCCAGACAGTCGACTAACCTAGTAGCTACCAATGGTTTCGTCTAGACAGTCGACTAACCTAGTAGCGAGCAATGGTTTCGTCTAGACAGTAGTCTAACCAAGTAGCAACCAATGGTTTCGTCCAGACAGTCGACTAACCTAGTAGCGAGCAATGGTTTCGTCCAGACAGTCGACTAACCTAGTAGCTACCAGTGGTTTCGTCTAGACAGTAGTCTAACCAAGTAGCGACCAATGGTTTCGTCCAGACACTCGACTAACCTAGTAGCGAGCAATGGTTTCGTCCAGACAGTCGACTAACCTCGTAGTGACCAATGGTTTCGTCCAGACAGTCGACTAACCTCGTAGTGACCAATGGTTTCGTCCAGACAGTCGACTAACCTAGTAGCTACCAATGGTTTCGTCTAGACAGTCGACTAACCTAGTAGCTACCAATGGTTTCGTCTAGACAGTAGTCTAACCAAGTAGCGACCAATGGTTTCGTCCAGACAGTCGACTAACCTAGTAGCTACCAGTGGTTTCGTCCAGACAGTCGACTAACCTAGTAGCTACCAGTGGTTTCGTCTAGACAGTCGACTAACCTAGTAGCGAGCAATGGTTTCGTCCAGACAGTCGACTAACCTAGTAGCGAGCAATGGTTTCGTCCAGACAGTCGACTAACCTAGTAGCTACCAGTGGTTTCGTCCAGACAGTCGACTAACCTAGTAGCTACCAGTGGTTTCGTCTAGACAGTCGTCTAACCTAGTAGCGAGCAATGGTTTCGTCTAGACCGTCGTCTAACCTAGTAGCGAGCAATGGTTTCGTCCAGACAGTCGTCTAACCAAGTAGCTACCAATGGTTTCGTCCAGACAGTAGTCTAACCTAGAAGCGACCAATGGTTTCGTCCAGACAGTAGTCTAACCTAGTAGCGACCAATGGTTTCGTCCAGACAGTAGTCTAAACAAGTAGCGAGCAATGGTTTCGTCTAGACAGTCTACTAACATAGTAGCGAGCAATGGATTCGTCCAGACAGTCGTCTAACCAAGTAGCTACCAATGGTTTCGTCCAGACAGTAGTCTAACCTAGTAGCGACCAATGGTTTCGTCCAGACAGTAGTCTAACCAAGTAGCGAGCAATGGTTTCGTCTAGACAGTCGTCTAACCTAGAAGCGAGCAATGGTTTCGTCTAGACAGTCGACTAACCTAGTAGCGAGCAATGGTTTCGTCTTGACAGTCGACTAACCACGTAGCGAGCAATGGTTTCATCTAGACAGTCGTCTAACCAAGTAGCGACCAATGGTTTCGTCTAGACAGTAGTCTAACCAAGTAGCGACCAATGGTTTCGTCTAGACAGTAGTCTAACCAAGTAGCATCCAATGGTTTCGTCTAGACAGTCGTCTAACCATGTAGCGACCAATGGTTTCGTCTAGACAGTCGTCTAACCTAGTAGCGAGCAATGGTTTCGTCTGGACAGTCGTCTAACCTAGTAGCGAGCAACGGTTTCGTCTAGACAGTCGTCTAACCTAGTAGCGAGCAATGGTTTCGTCTAGACAGTCGTCTATCGAAGTAGCTACCAATGGTTTCGTCTAGACAGTAGTCTAACCAAGTACCGACCAATGGTTTCGTCTAGACAGTCGTCTAACCTAGTAGCGGGGCAATGGTTTCGTCCAGACAGTCGTCTAACCAAGTAGCGAGCAATGGTTTCGTCTAGACAGTCGTCTAACCTAGTAGCGAGGCAATGGTTTCGTCTAGACAGTCGTCTAACCTAGTAGCGGGCAATGGTTTTGTCTAGACAGTCGTCTAACCTAGTAGCGAGGCAACGTCTAACCTAGTAGCGAGGCAATGGTTTCGTCCAGACAGTCGTCTAACCTAGTAGCAAGCAATGGTTTCGTCCAGACAGTCGTCTAACCAAGTAGCGACCAATAGTTTCGTCCAGACCGTCGTCTAACCTAGTAGCTACCAATGGTTTCGTCTAGACAGTCGTCTAACCAAGTAGCGACCAATGGTTTCGTCCAGACAGTCGTCTAACCTAGTAGCTACCAGTGGTTTCGTCCAGACAGTCGACTAACCTAGTAGCTACCAATGGTTTCGTCTAGACAGTCGACTAACCTAGTAGCGAGCAATGGTTTCGCCTAGACAGTAGTCTAACCAAGTAGCGACCAATGGTTTCGTCCAGACAGTCGAATAACCTAGTAGCGAGCAATGGTTTCGTCCACACAGTCGACAAACCTAGTAGCTACCAGTGGTTTCGTCTAGACAGTAGTCTAACCAAGTAGCGACCAATGGTTTCGTCCAGACAGTCGACTAACCTAGTAGCGAGCAATGGTTTCGTCCAGACAGTCGACTAACCTAGTAGCTACCAATGGTTTCGTCTAGACAGTCGACTAACCTAGTAGCGAGCAATGATTTCGTCTAGACAGTAGTCTAACCAAGTAGCAACCAATGGTTTCGTCCAGACAGTCGACTAACCTAGTAGCGAGCAATGGTTTCGTCCAGACAGTCGACTAACCTAGTAGCTACCAGTGGTTTCGTCTAGACAGTAGTCTAACCTAGTAGCTACCAGTGGTTTCGTCCAGACACTCGACTAACCTAGTAGCTACCAATGGTTTCGTCCAGACAGTCGACTAACCTAGTTGCTAGCAATGGTTTCGTCCAGACAGTCGACTAACCTAGTAGCGAGCAATGGTTTCGTCCAGACAGTCGACTAACCTAGTAGCTACCAGTGGTTTCGTCTAGACAGTAGTCTAACCTAGTAGCTACCAGTGGTTTCGTCCAGACACTCGACTAACCTAGTAGCTACCAATGGTTTCGTCCAGACAGTCGACTAACCTAGTAGCGGGCAATGGTTTTGTCTAGACAGTCGTCTAACCTAGTAGCGAGGCAACGTCTAACCTAGTAGCGAGGCAATGGTTTCGTCCAGACAGTCGTCTAACCTAGTAGCAAGCAATGGTTTCGTCCAGACAGTCGTCTAACCAAGTAGCGACCAATAGTTTCGTCCAGACCGTCGTCTAACCTAGTAGCTACCAATGGTTTCGTCTAGACAGTCGTCTAACCAAGTAGCGACCAATGGTTTCGTCCAGACAGTCGTCTAACCTAGTAGCTACCAGTGGTTTCGTCCAGACAGTCGACTAACCTAGTAGCTACCAATGGTTTCGTCTAGACAGTCGACTAACCTAGTAGCGAGCAATGGTTTCGCCTAGACAGTAGTCTAACCAAGTAGCGACCAATGGTTTCGTCCAGACAGTCGAATAACCTAGTAGCGAGCAATGGTTTCGTCCACACAGTCGACAAACCTAGTAGCTACCAGTGGTTTCGTCTAGACAGTAGTCTAACCAAGTAGCGACCAATGGTTTCGTCCAGACAGTCGACTAACCTAGTAGCGAGCAATGGTTTCGTCCAGACAGTCGACTAACCTAGTAGCTACCAATGGTTTCGTCTAGACAGTCGACTAACCTAGTAGCGAGCAATGGTTTCGTCTAGACAGTAGTCTAACCAAGTAGCAACCAATGGTTTCGTCCAGACAGTCGACTAACCTAGTAGCGAGCAATGGTTTCGTCCAGACAGTCGACTAACCTAGTAGCTACCAGTGGTTTCGTCTAGACAGTAGTCTAACCTAGTAGCTACCAGTGGTTTCGTCCAGACACTCGACTAACCTAGTAGCTACCAATGGTTTCGTCCAGACAGTCGACTAACCTAGTAGCTAGCAATGGTTTCGTCCAGACAGTCGACTAACCTAGTAGCGAGCAATGGTTTCGTCCAGACAGTCGACTAACCTAGTAGCTACCAGTGGTTTCGTCTAGACAGTAGTCTAACCTAGTAGCTACCAGTGGTTTCGTCCAGACACTCGACTAACCTAGTAGCTACCAATGGTTTCGTCCAGACAGTCGACTAACCTAGTAGCTACCAGTGGTTTCGTCCAGACAGTCGACTAACCTAGTAGCTACCGGTGGTTTCGTCCAGACAGTCGACTAACCTAGTAGCGAGCAACGGTTTCGTCTAGACAGTCGACTAACCTAGTAGCGAGCAATGGTTTCGTCCAGACAGTCGACTAACCTAGTAGCTACCAGTGGTTTCGTCCAGACAGTCGACTAACCTAGTAGCTACCAATGGTTTCGTCCAGACAGTCGACTAACCTAGTAGCGAGCAATGGTTTCGTCCAGACAGTCGACTAACCTAGTAGCTACCAATGGTTTCGTCCAGACAGTCGACTAACCTAGTAGCTACCAGTGGTTTCGTCCAGACAGTCGACTAACCTAGTAGCTACCGGTGGTTTCGTCCAGACAGTCGACTAACCTAGTAGCGAGCAATGGTTTCGTCTAGACTGTCGACTAACCTAGTAGCGAGCAATGGTTTCGTCCAGACAGTCGACTAACCTAGTAGCTACCAGTGGTTTCGTCCAGACAGTCGACTAACCTAGTAGCTACCAATGGTTTCGTCCAGACAGTCGACTAACCTAGTAGCTACCAATGGTTTCGTCCAGACAGTCGACTAACCTAGTAGCGAGCAATGGTTTCGTCCAGACAGTCGACTAACCTAGTAGCGAGCAATGGTTTCGTCCAGACAGTCGACTAACCTAGTAGCTACCAGTGGTTTCGTCCAGACAGTCGACTAACCTAGTAGCTACCAGTGGTTTCGTCCAGACAGTCGACTAACCTAGTAGCTACCAGTGGTTTCGTCCAGACAGTCGTCTAACCTAGTAGCAAGCAATGGTTTCGTCCAGACAGTCGTCTAACCAAGTAGCGACCAATAGTTTCGTCCAGACCGTCGTCTAACCTAGTAGCTACCAATGGTTTCGTCTAGACAGTCGTCTAACCAAGTAGCGACCAATGGTTTCGTCCAGACAGTCGTCTAACCTAGTAGCTACCAGTGGTTTCGTCCAGACAGTCGACTAACCTAGTAGCTACCAATGGTTTCGTCTAGACAGTCGACTAACCTAGTAGCGAGCAATGGTTTCGCCTAGACAGTAGTCTAACCAAGTAGCGACCAATGGTTTCGTCCAGACAGTCGAATAACCTAGTAGCGAGCAATGGTTTCGTCCACACAGTCGACAAACCTAGTAGCTACCAGTGGTTTCGTCTAGACAGTAGTCTAACCAAGTAGCGACCAATGGTTTCGTCCAGACAGTCGACTAACCTAGTAGCGAGCAATGGTTTCGTCCAGACAGTCGACTAACCTAGTAGCTACCAATGGTTTCGTCTAGACAGTCGACTAACCTAGTAGCGAGCAATGGTTTCGTCTAGACAGTAGTCTAACCAAGTAGCAACCAATGGTTTCGTCCAGACAGTCGACTAACCTAGTAGCGAGCAATGGTTTCGTCCAGACAGTCGACTAACCTAGTAGCTACCAGTGGTTTCGTCTAGACAGTAGTCTAACCTAGTAGCTACCAGTGGTTTCGTCCAGACACTCGACTAACCTAGTAGCTACCAATGGTTTCGTCCAGACAGTCGACTAACCTAGTAGCTAGCAATGGTTTCGTCCAGACAGTCGACTAACCTAGTAGCGAGCAATGGTTTCGTCCAGACAGTCGACTAACCTAGTAGCTACCAGTCGTTTCGTCTAGACAGTAGTCTAACCTAGTAGCTACCAGTGGTTTCGTCCAGACACTCGACTAACCTAGTAGCTACCAATGGTTTCGTCCAGACAGTCGACTAACCTAGTAGCTACCAGTGGTTTCGTCCAGACAGTCGACTAACCTAGTAGCTACCGGTGGTTTCGTCCAGACAGTCGACTAACCTAGTAGCGAGCAATGGTTTCGTCTAGACAGTCGACTAACCTAGTAGCGAGCAATGGTTTCGTCCAGACAGTCGACTAACCTAGTAGCTACCAGTGGTTTCGTCCAGACAGTCGACTAACCTAGTAGCTACCAATGGTTTCGTCCAGACAGTCGACTAACCTAGTAGCTACCAATGGTTTCGTCCAGACAGTCGACTAACCTAGTAGCGAGCAATGGTTTCGTCCAGACAGTCGACTAACCTAGTAGCGAGCAATGGTTTCGTCCAGACAGTCGACTAACCAAGTAGCGACCAATGGTTTCGTCTAGACAGTCGACTAACCTAGTAGCGAGCAATGGTTTCGTCCAGACAGTCGACTAACCTAGTAGCGAGCAATGGTTTCGTCCAGACAGTCGACTAACCTAGTAGCGAGCAATGGTTTCGTCCAGACAGTCGACTAACCTAGTAGCGAGCAATGGTTTCGTCCAGACAGTCGACTAACCTAGTAGCTACCAGTGGTTTCGTCTAGACAGTAGTCTAACCAAGTAGCGACCAATGGTTTCGTCCAGACAGTCGACTAACCTAGTAGCGAGCAATGGTATCGTCCAGACAGTCGACTAACCTAGTAGCGAGCAATGGTTTCGTCCAGACAGTCGACTAACCTAGTAGCTACCAGTGGTTTCGTCTAGACAGTAGTCTAACCAAGTAGCGACCAATGGTTTCGTCCAGACAGTCGACTAACCTAGTAGCGAGCAATGGTTTCGTCCAGACAGTCGACTAACCTAGTAGCGAGCAATGGTTTCGTCCAGACAGTCGACTAACCTAGTAGCTACCAGTGGTTTCGTCTAGACAGTAGTCTAACCAAGTAGCTACCAGTGGTTTCGTCCAGACAGTCGACTAACCTAGTAGCTACCAATGGTTTCGTCCAGACAGTCGACTAACCTAGTAGCGAGCAATGGTTTCGTCCAGACAATCGACTAACCTAGTAGCGACCAATGGTTTCGTCCAGACAGTCGACTAACCTAGTAGCGAGCAATGGTTTCGTCCAGACAATCGACTAACCTAGTAGCGACCAATGGTTTCGTCTAGACAGTCGACTAACCTAGTAGCGAGCAATGGTTTCGTCCAGAATTCATTTTCATGTGCTAGCGTAATCCAGTCTATCTCAAGTCTTAATGGCGTCACCATACAATTGTTATAATACAGAATTAAAAACAAGATGTTCAGGAAAGATCATATAGCCTACTTTCTCCTAAATGCATGGGTATTGTTATAACTCTTTGTCCTTTTCAAGGAGTATGATTGAATGTTGGTTGTAGTAGCTTGTTGAAATACAACGTGCTATAGGGATATTAAACATGAATATGAGGTGCCCTTTGCTAGTGCTACCGCTGTACCAAATTTCGTTCAATTCGGTTTCACCGTGTTTGAATTGATAGGGGGAATCGATTTGCATACATACTTGGCCAACATCTGCAAACTATTGGGCTGATGTTCTTGCAGTTTGGTCAGAATATGTTTCCCACATAAAGATATGGGGTTGCAAAATTTGGTAGGGACTAGATTATTAGGTTGGTCGTAATTACATTTTAGCTTTTAACATTTGGGTGGCCGCGATTACGTTTCCGTCAAGATAGCGGTGATATAAAACATAACACTGAGGTGCCCTTTGCTAGTGCTACCTCTGTACCAAATTTCGTACCATTCGGTTTCACCGTGTTCGAATTGATAAGGGGAATCGATTTTCACACAAAGATGGCCGCCATCCGCAAAATATTAGGCTAATGACCTATTAGATTGGTCAAAGGATGCTCCCTCCATAAAGGTATGTTGTTGCAAAGTTTGGTAGAGATCGGATGGTTATGTTAGTCGTAATTTGATTTAAGCTTTAAACATTTGTGTGGCCGCCATTACGTTTCTGTCAATATGGCGGCGATATTAATCATGACACTGAGATGCGCTTTGCTAGTGCTATCTCTGTACGAAATTTCGTTCCATTCGGTTTTACCGTGTTTGAATTAATAGGGGGAATCGATTTTGACACAAAGATGGCCGCCATCCGCAAACTATTAGGCGAATGACCTATTAGTTTGGTCAAAGGATGCTCCCTCCATAAAGGTATGTAGTTGCAAAATTTGGTAGAGATCGGATGATTAGGTTAATCGTAATTTGATTTAAGCTTTGAACATTCGTGTGGCCGCCATTACGTTTCTGTCAATATGGCGGCGATATAAATCATGACACTGAGATGCGCTTTGCTAGTGCTACCTCTGTACCAAATTTCGTTCCATTCGGTTCCACCGTGTTCGAATTAATAGGGGGAATCAATTTTGACACAAAGATGGCCGCCATCCGCAAACTATTAGGCTAATAACCGATTAGATTGGTCAAATGATGCTCCCTCCATAAAGGTATGTTGTTGCAAAGTTTGGTAGAGATCGGATGGTTATGTTAGTCGTAATTTGATTTAAGCTTTAAACATTTGTGTGGCCGCCATTACGTTTCTGTCAATAAGGCAGCGATATAAATCATGACACTGAGATGCGCTTTGCTAGTGCTATCTCTGTACCAAATTTAGTTCCATTCGGTTCCACCGTGTTTGAATTAATAGAGGGAATTGATTTTCACACAAAGATGGCCGCCATCCGCAAACTATTAGGCTAATGACCTATTCATTTGGTCAAAGGATGCTCCCCCCATAAAGGTATGTTGTTGCAAAGTTTGGTAGAGATCGGATGGTTATGTTAGTCGTAATTTAACTTAAGCTTTGAACATTTGTGTGGCCGCCATTGCGTTTCCGTCAAGATGGCGGTGATATAAAACATGACACTGAGATGCCCTTTGCTAGTGCTACCGCTGTACCAAATTTCGTTCCATTCGGTTTCACCGTGTTTGAATTAATAGAGGGAATTGATTTTCACACAAAGATGGCCGCCATCCGCAAACTATTAGGCTAATGACCTATTCATTTGGTCAAATGATGCTCCCTCCATAAAGGTATGTTGTTGCAAAATTTGGAGATCGGATGATTAGGTTAGTCGTAATTTGATTTAAGCTTTGAACATTTGTGTGGCCGCCATTGCGTTTCCGTCAAGATGGCGGCGATATAAAACATGACACTGAGGTGTCCTTTGCTAGTGCTACCTTTGTACCAAATTTCGTTCAATTCGCATTCACCGTGTTCGAATTGATAGGGGGGGGACAGACATTCAGAGTACACACACTCACACACACAGACTCACACACACACATACAGACACACACACAGACAGATACACTTTTTTCGCCCTGTGTTGATCTCATAAGTCTACTTTCATTTTTTGCAAAAATCGAAAGTAGGCTAACAAGGAACTTAAGTAGACAAACACTAGTAAAAACAAAGATATCACACTTGAGTCTCTATATGTCCGTTCACTAACAAAACCAAGGAGATCACACATCTTCAATCTACTTGGAGATTACCAACCATCTCAGAGATTACACTGTTTTCCATGGCCCGGGCTTTGGCAATTGACGCAATTATGGGGTAATAGAAGTATTGTGACAGACCAACTGTCACAAAAATGCTAAATATTATCTAAAAAGCTCTCCAAAACACGTTTAAATGCTTCTGAGGAATTAACCATCGTGGTTTCCTTCTCATTTGATTGATAGTGCTGCGCCGGAAATATGTGTATTAAGTTCCGCCATCTCTAAGGCTATCGATAAAAATCGATATCTGCTATCAATTACATCAAATGGCGTTGTGGTCGTAGATAGAGCAGTTCTAGTTCGAGACTGATAAAACTTTATTGGCAAACAACCAGCATTTAAGTATAAAAATGCCGAAAACTAAATTTGCAACAGTTTTCTTGAGGGCCGAGGAATACAACAGTGAGGGGTTATATGTATTTGACGCTGCAAGAAAGATTCTAATGTGTATATACGGTACTCCAATGTTCTTATTCCGTCGGAACGAAAAGACACGTGCAATAAACACTGCAGGGATTCAGAAACGCATTGAAAGCGGAAGAAAGAAGGAAATGAGCATAATCCTAAGTGGCAAATAATATTCGGCGATACTCTACACATCGCAAAGAAGTTGAAGAACCCCCTTATCACATAATTTGTTAGAATTACCCCATACTATAGGGAAGATTTCAGAAGAAACATCGATCATTATGACAATTTATTTCGCGAAATACCCACCGAAATAGTGTCAATTTTAACACCGAAATCAACAGTTTTATTTCACCACAAAATAAGGCCCTTAAAAATAATTATTGATGGTCAGCACCGCTTGAAGTTCCATAAAATAACATTTCCTACTGTTTAGAACTGTTTCCTAGTTGAGATTATTTTTAGAAAGGGTCTTTCTTTATTCGTATCAGGAGCACCAATCACAAATATATATCACAAATGGTAAACAGTGAGAATCAAATTCAAATAAAAAATAATAATGATAATTAATAAAGACACAAACTATTCTAGATCTAATATTAAGTGAGGACATAAACATACAAGACAGTTGTACAACACACAAACATTTGACTGCCAGGTAGCCCGCAACCAAATTAAATATTCTTTGTCCAGTTACGGGCGACGTCAATAGCATTCGGGTTGGCAAATGTTAAGTCTTCCATTGAGCATGTTGCTGGACATAGTGGGCACTGGTAAAGATGTTGGATTGTCTGTAGTTCCCCACAATCACAGAGGAGAGAGTCACTCGGAAAACCCCATTTCTGCAAGTTCATCTTGGTTCTTCCAACTCCAGTCCGCAGTCTGTTGAACGCCTTCCATGTTGCCCAACCTTCCATATGGCCCGGAGGAAGGCTTTCTTTTGGGGTCATCCAGCCGGACAGATGACCAGTTCTTTCCTTCCACATTCTTGCCCTAGCAGTGTCAGCATTGCCTTTAAGGCTGACTGTTGTCCGAAGGAAGCTTTTCCTAGTTTTAAGGCGAGTTCGGGCGGGGGAATATCCAGATAGTGGGTGTGTTTGTGATGTGGATGCCTTAAATCTTTCCTTGTTCGCTGCTACCTCCCAGCGTATCTCCCCAGGAACAATACCAGCTAAGCAGTGGACTTTTTCAACTGGAGTAGGCTTCAAGCAACCAGTAATGATTCTGCAGCTTTCGTTGAGTGCAGTGTCAACTTGTTTAGTGTGTGCTGATTTATACCACACTGGACTGGCATATTCGCCCGCAGAGTAGCACAGAGCTAAAGCTGATGTTCTAAGGGTTTGTGGCTGGGTTCCCCAATTAGTTCCCGTCAACTTGCGAAGAATGTTGTTTCTTGCGGATACCTTTTGCCTGATGTTTTGGCAGTGCTTCTTGAAGGTCAGTCTACGATCCAAGGTGATTCCTAGATATCTTGGAGTGAAACAATGATTTAGTAGCTTTCCCTTCCAATACACTTTGAGTTTTCGGGATGCCTGAATGTGTCGCAGGTGAAATGCACATATTTGAGTCTTTTCGGCATTGGGTTTCAGTTGGTTTTGGTCGTAATATGTTCCAAGCTCTTCTAATGCATGTGTCAGAGAGATTTCTACTTCATCAAAACTGTTAGATTGGGTGACAAGTGCAAGGTCATCAGCGTAAATAAAGCTTTTAGTGCCTTTTGGTAGTGGTTGGTCATTTGTATAGATGTTAAATTTAGAAAGGGTGTAGTTATATGTCCGTCTGTTCATATTTTTTTATATTCAAAATAGAAACGCTAAAAAACAAGGAATGATCGTAATTGCCGTAGTTATTTCATAGTGCATATTGTTTGAAAAGTGGTGCATAGTGCATCTTTGCATGCATAATAACCCCTGGCAGTAGAGCCTATGAAGGACCTAGGCCTACCTAGCGACCGCTGCCCAGCCAATTGGCCTGCAGATATTGGGGTGACGCGTGGTCAGCGCGTCGGGTCCCCTCAGACGTTAATCTTGGTTTTCGTAATCGGGGCGCTGCCTCAGGCCTCTTGTCCACGGGACGAATTTCCGGCGGAACGGCACTTTCGCCTTCCGGCAGACAACCAGGTTGCCTTGTCCACGGAGACGGCACGCATTCAGTCGTGTTGAGTCTTGAGACTGTGCACTATGGATACGGAGATGATACGTAACCTTATTGCATTATATTGTCTTCAAAAAAAGCGACGACGACGCAGAAGGCACTGGCAAGATTGATGGAAATTTGTTGCATTTAATACGTTGATTAAAAATTGAGAGAAGACAATGCAAAGCATTTAAATATTTCCAAATATCAAAAGAAACATTTGAGCCGGCCACGTGGTGATGCGATAACGCGCCTGCCTCTCACCTGGAGGCCCCAGGTTCGATTACCGGCTCCGTCAGGGATTTTAGAAACTGACGTGAGGGCTGGAACGGGGTGCACTCAGCCTCGTGAGGATAATTGAGTATCTGTCTGACAGTGAGGCAGCGCCCCGATCACGAAAACCAAGATCAACGACCGAGGGGACCCAATGCGCTGACCGCGCGTCACCCCAATATCTGCAGGCCAAATGGCTGGGCAGCGTCGCTTGGTAGGCCTAGGACCTCGTGGGCTGTAGTGCCAGGGGTTATTATTATTAAAAGAAACATTTGAGAAATTATTGGTGACTCTACACAAGTCTTTGAAACATGAAGATACCAATATGCGGAATTGCATTCCTCCTCCTGAAATGCTTGCTGTGACACTCAGCTTAGCCCTATGACTTGTAGGCCTATCATCATCTTCATCATCATTGGTTTGCAGTCCTAAGACTGCTCAGTTGCCATAAAAACATGTCCAGATCGTCCTGTCATTTGCCGCTTCCTTCATTGAATTATAATTCTGTGCTTGGGTGTCGTTTAGCATTTGTTTAAGGAAGGTATTTCTAGGTCTTCCTCGTGGATTTTTTCCCTCAATGAACCCTTCTGCCACAGTTCTCATTAAATTGGAGTGGCGCATTGTGTGACCCCACCATGCGAGATGACGTTTACGGATTTTGCGTAGGATTGATCTCCGTTGGTTCACGGTGTCGAGAACCCTTTTGTTCGATATCCTGTCTCTCCACGTCACATTTATCATCTTACGATTGCACCACATCTCAAAGGCTTCAAGACGGTTGTTTTCATTTTTATTTAGTGTCCCCGTTTCACAGGCATACAACGCAACTGTCCATACAAAAGCATGTAGCATTCTCATTCGGAGGGAAAGCTTAAGCCGACTGGTAAACAGTAATCTCCTCTTTTGCATAAAAGCTAGTTTTGCCTGAGCAATGCGGCATTTAACTTCAGTGGTGCACCTTCCGTCCTCTGTAATATTTTGACCTAGGTAAGTGAAGGATTTGACTTGTTGTATGTCTGAGTTATTAATCTTTATTCGAAGATGTTTTGGGAGTTTTGAGAGTGTCATGCATTTGGTCTTTGAGGTTTTTATTTTCATACCGTATTTCTGCACCGTTGATGCAACTCTTGACATCATTGCCTGCAAAGTAGATGGGCTACCAGCTAGAATGGCCTGATCATCTGCGAACTTAATTTCATTTATGGGAATTCCATTGATATTCACACCTAAACCTGGGTCTTCTAAAGCTTCTGCCATCATCAACTCACCAAAAGCATTAAACAAAATTGGGGAGAGAGTACATCCTTGTCTTACTCCTTTTCTGATAGGAACTGGATTAGTAAGACCTTCTCTTAAACGTACAATTGCATTTCGACCATTGTAGAGGTCCCATATGAGTGTAATAAGTTGTTCTTCGACTCCTATGTTCCTTAATAATGGGTTTATGCCAGGAAACTCTATCAAATGCCTTTTCATAGTCAATGAAGCATATATACAGATTTCGGCTCCTGCTCATCATACGTTCTCCGAGGACTCTACGAATGCCAATGGCATCTCGGGTACCAACTCCTCGACGGAAACCAAACTGTGTTTCTTGGATGTAGCCATAGACTGCCCCTTCTACTCCTTTCTTTATGATTTGGATCACAATTTTGGATGCATGATGAACCAAACTAATTGTTCTGTACATACTGCAGTTGGTCACATTTGCTTTCTTCGGTAAAGGGACCATGATGGAGTTTCGAAATTCAGATGGCCAAATACCCTTTTCGTAGATTGTTTGCGTTAAAACCTAGGTATTATGTAGGACTATTTCTTGTTTAATTGAGTGTGTTAAAATGATAGCTTGAAAATATTAATATTCCAATATGAATTAGGGAAGCTTCTTTTATTTATGTTTCACACTTCGTACATAGAAAAATACTCCTCAATAAAACATAACAAAAGTATAAAAAGACAATAGTCAAAAATGGAAATGAAAATACTCGTTAATTATCTCGTTAACGAATTTTCATATCCGGAAGTGTTTCAATGTCTTCTTTCAGCTGTATACATACTTCCAATGTCAACCGCCTGTCTTTGTATTTGTCTATTGTTTTATCCCAAAGGACAGGACGTTCCTGGAGCAGCGTAATCAGAATTTCCATGTCAATACCGAGTTCTGCACTCATTTGAGCGCTGAAAGATGCACGCTCGCTGTATGTTCTCTAGTCATGTCCATTGCCCAGTAAACCCCTTACTAGCCATGACCAAGAGACATCCCTTACTAATTTTGGGTTTTAAATGATAATAATTATTGTAAATAATAATAATAAGTATTACTATTATTATTATTATTATTATTATTATTATTATTATTACTGTCCAGGAGAGACGAAGTATATTCTCTTCATGAAGTCAGAATATTATAAGAGTCCACTCCAAGCCCACAGGCAAAGCATGTAAAAGCTTGCTATTTCAAAAGCACTTTAAGTGAACATATTTCCATTAGATATTTCTCGGAAGGATAGAACTGGGAGTTGGCCACTGCTAACATTCTTAAGTTTCCAGACTGTCTCCAATATTTCACAAGGAACACATATTTCTGTTCCTTCCTCATAATAATTCTCAGTATTGAGCTTTCCACAACAACTTTAAGGTCAGCCCAACCAAACCCCAACGCTTATGGTTTGATTGGCTAAAACCCCCTCTTACCACTAGAGGTACACGCCATTGGTGAATCTCTACATGTGACAGCTTTTCCCTCTCCAGAGAAAGTTATAGTTTATATACTGAAGCAGGGCTCATAATCGTCCTCTTCATAACCATACAACAGACCATGTTGTCACTCTTCAAGACAGCTATATAGACTGTGTACGCTCTGCCTCACGGCAAGCAAGTCAGGCTTCATGTAAAGAGTATTGTAATTACTTAGGTGTTGGTAACCAATAAATTAACATCTTCTCAACGTCTTCTATTCTTTTGTAAGTATAACAATATACAGCGCGGTAGAACTTGAGCGGACCTAAATAGTAGATCCTCAAGCAATATTCAAATTAAGTGAGCGTCGATAAGTTCACTCTTCTCCAACTAGACAACTGGCCGGAGATCTACGAAAAACTTATCTCTCTTACCACTCACTGGCTAATAACGGTGAATTTGCCGGCTCGTGGACAAGCTCTCATATGAAATGATTTATCACTATCGTTCCGGCCAATGCGCCGGAACGGCGAACGGCGGAAATTCTTGTCGTGGACAAGGGGCCTTACTGTTAGACAGCTACTCCATTGTCCTCACGAGGCTGAGTGCACCCCATTCCAGCCTTCACGTCAGTTTCTAAAATCCCTGACGTAGCCGGGGCCTCAAGGTGAGAGGCAGGCGCGCTACCCCAACACCATGGGGCCGGCACATAATATATACAGGGTTAGCACAAAGGATTGATTGGTTGGTTCCTCAGTTTAGGGGCTGCGACAACGAGGTCACGTAGCCCCGCGTACTTTGGGTGAGTGTAGAATCGGCCTAATAACCGGTGTTAATTGTGATGGCTGTCAATTTGAGGTTTCAAGCCATTTTTCAGTGTTGCCTAAGTAAACCAAAGGCTGGTGCTTTCCTGTATTCAATAACATACATTCTTATCTAGATTTGGCAACGTCACACAAATAAACATAGCACTGCCCTCAGAAAGCACACAGGAACAAAGGGGGGAGAAAGGAAAAACCAGTTTCGTCCAGTTAACACCCAGGTTAGTCGACCAAAACTGGTGCCAGAGTGTACACGAAACTACTCGAAGTTCCAGTCAGGAAGACAACCGGATAAGTATCAGCCTGTATTATTACAGTATAACCATAGTTGATTTTGTATAACCATATAATCACCCCAAACAGACAAACTCCGGATTTTTTTCACCATTTTAGCATTTCACCAAACATTAGATATACTACATTTAGCATACGCCGACAGTTGCATTACCAATACTGCAACTAAATAATTGTACATAATGTATATATTTTTCACCTGTATTCTCAAACATAGATGTTATAGCCTAAGTGTAATGGATCTGATGATGATCGCTTGACGATCGAAACTGGTCATCCGAGTGTATTTATTAATCTCATGTAATTTATTTCAGGATTAGCACATAACCCAGCTCTTTTTGGGTACATTCGTGTTGACCGACTGAAAAGCACCAAACTTTTGTTTTGTGATGGATGTATTAGTGTGTATTATCTGTGATTCAGGTAGAAGGCCTGCTGACGATTAATTCTTTCAAGTAGTTCCTAGTTTTGCTACCAAATGCTACGACACCATGCTGCGGCCGTGGCGGTGGCGAGCGTTGGAACTAATATAGCGTTACCAAACTAACCGGCATTTAGCCTATGTATGCATATTTATTCATTTAATAGTGTATGAACGTTCGGGCCTTAGTTATAAATGTAACTTTTGATTGATATTTTGATTAATAGCACACATTAATTGTAATGTTGGTAACAGTGAATGATATTGCCTTTTCAGTAACTTAATTATTTTATCCTAAAATGGTAGATGCTGATAAAGTTTAATAACAATATTCTGTTGTTTGTGTTGTAGGAAACTGTACGCATAGCGCCACCTTAAGAGCAGCTGAATACCAAAGAAGAGCCTGGGAAGCACCACACTCTATTGTTACTCGGACCACCTACACAAAAACTAGGTCTCTGTTAAAACATCATTAAAGGATCTTTATCTTTCTTGTGGGAGCCTTCGTGCTTCACAGGATCATTAAGACTCTCAGTTCACTACGTTTGGTTTATGGCCACTTGTGTGCTCAATGTTGCGTGATCGAACCCCGGCACAGATGACTGCGTGACCTCTTCCAGGGCAAAATCACGGAATCCAAGCGTACAAAACGCAGTAGTACAAAGTATAGCTGGTAATAAGCAAAGTTTGGTTAATTAATCGTAGTCTATAATTTGAAATTAGTCGACATCAATTAATCGATTAATCAAAGGACAGTTCATTCGATTAATCGGCTAACCGAAGAATCGATTTATTTATTTATTTAGCGTATGGCTTTACAGATACAATATGTAATTTTCCACAGATTAAATAGTATTCTCAATGGCATAACCTTGCAAACATCTCTTTTGAATTTCTCATTTTTCAACAACTCACAAAGGATTCCAGGTTATGCCATTAATTTGGTTTTACACATTTTAAAGCAACAAAACAAACATATATATAAGCGGCTTCGGTGGCGTAGTTGGTAGCATGCTGAGCTTCTATGCCCAAGATCGCAGGTTCAAACCCGGCCGAAGCCGCCGGATTTTTTAACAAGATGTTCAGTAAAGAACATATAGCCTACTTTCTCCTAAATGTATGAGTATAGTTATAACTCGTTGTTATTATCAAAGAGTATAATAGAACTATTCTTTGTTGAAGACCTTAGAAACGATTTACCTCTACCAAACGCCACAACCTAGATAAAAACTGCTACCATCATTGAAGAAAGAAAGATAAGAAGTATATCAAGAATGTTATGGATCTGGAGACATAATCGACCGGACTGGCGGCGTGGCTCAGCGGTAACGTTCTCGCTTGCTGGGCCCTAGGTTGCAGGTTCGTATCCTGGCGCAGTCAGCTGGCATTTGAGGGTGCACAAATGCGAGGGAGCCGTGTCAGTACATTTACTGGCACGTTAAAGATCCCCTTCGGGCCAAAATTCCGGCACCCCGGTGTCTCTAAAATCAGCAGTAGTTAAAAGGGATGTAAAACCAATAACATTATTATTATTATTATTATTATTATTACGACCTGCCGTGGGCAACATCCAACTTTGAGTTGAGGCATGTCTTTACACGTCTGGTTGTGCATGGCTTTCACAACCCTAATTGAATTAACAAATCTTTCCATGACCCTACAGAGACGTGTGTATACAAACTATGTGGATATTTTCGATAATATAATCCTAACAGAGCGAGTGCATTCTAGCGGCTAGAAGAAGAAACTTTTCAATAAAATCTGGAAGTTACCTTTTTGGCAGCTAGATGTCCCGAGTAAATCTGCTGGCGAATTATGTTTTAATTAAATATATATTTTACACCATAATGTGCACAATATAACGCTTAATTTTAAAACATCTGAGTCATTACAAAACAATAAACATATAACATTTCAAGCAAAAAACCTAGCTCTGATCGGGTTTGAACCATATGCATTTAAACGATAGGCTAACGCTCTACCACTGAGCTAATTGTGTCAACGAATATCGTTCTATTTAAAATAACTTACATAGAACTTGTTAGCAAATAATGATTTATACTAAACGATTTCATCACTGGAGTATATTATTTATATATAAAGCATTTCATACAAAGTTTATTTATTTTTTATCAGTACGCTATATTGCATGCAATACTCAAATTAGTGAAATATAAGTCCGGCACAAGATATCCGCTGCCATCTTGTCTTATTACTGAATCAGTTCAGCTTTTTAAAATCACGTCTGCACTATAGTATTACAAAATAAACTTTTAATTTCGAACGTGCCTCTTCCTTTAGAACAGTTAAAACGATTCTCGGCTCGATAATCGGAACTGGTGGGTCCCATGATATGGATTATAAAGTTTGCATAATTCGCACGGCCGCCATCCTGAAATGGTATGGCGGACGACCTTGTAATTTGGTCACAAGACGCATCCTATACGAAGGTATGTTGTTACCAAATTTGGTAGAGATCGGATGATTTGGTTAGTCGTTATTTGATTTTACGTTTTGAACGTTTGAGTGGCCGCCATTCAGTTTTAGTAAAGATGGCGGCGATATAAAACATGACACTGAGGTGTCCTTTGCTAGTGCTACCTTTGTACCAAATTTCGTTCAATTTGCATTCACCGTGTTCGAATTGATAGGGGGGGACAGACATTCAGAGTACACACACTCACACACACACAGACACACACACACACACACAGACTCACACACACACATACACACACACACACACAGACTCACACACACACACATACACACACACAGACAGACACACTTTTTTCGCCCTGTGTTGATCTCATAAGTCTACTTTCATTTTTTGCAAAAATCGAAAGTAGGCTAAAAATCCCTCAGTATGCCTTCCTTCGGAGGGGAAGTAAACCCGGCGGTCCCATGTCATAGATTTTTGGCATGTTAAAGAAATGTCCACTAATTACACCTGTGTGAAACTAAATTATATAGGTAACGAATGAAAACAACGCTCTTAGGTTGCTACGTTCGTTGCCAAGAACCGACTGCGGTGGCGTCTAGTAGCTTAGTTCTGAACTAGGCCTAGTAAGTTAGTTGTTGACGGTGGCGTTTGGCGGCAAAAGTAGGAACTGTTTGAAAAATTCAAAGTTGCAGTCCTTACTTGAATTAAAAAACAGATACACACACTAATACAGTCATCACAATTAACACCGGTTATCAGACAGATTCTACACACACCCAAAGTACACGGGGCTACATGACCGCGTTGTCACAGCCCCTAAACTAAGGAACCAACCTAAACAAACATAAATTGCTAATAGTACATTATGAAACTCGCATATAATGGCAATAATTAAGACACCAGTATGTTTATAAAACGAGCGTATGCGAGTTTATAATTACCATACGAGTGTCTTAATTACCATTATAGGCGAGTTGCATACGACTGTTTATGTTCGACGATAATTATTATAACTATTTTACGTTCGAACATAAATATTCATAAATATCTGTCGAGATTTCGCCAGTTTTATGTACTGAACAGAGTGCATTAGACGCAGAGAATGCCTTGTATTTGACTATGGCCTCCTCGATTACCCCACTATGACACTAGGCGACGCAGTGAAATTTAAATTATAAGGCCTTGGTACTCAGCGCAGGTGCGAAGCTATCCTTACATAATTGGTCAAACAAATGTTTCTTAAGCTGTAATTGGTGGGAGAAACTGTTTCATAATGAAAAATAGTGTTATAATGACTAAGGTTCGGATGTTAAGGAAAAGTCATATTATTTTCCGGTTCTCATTTTAACCGAAATATGAAAAATAAGTTTGAATGACGGGTCCCTGACCACGTTTAAAGCAATTTGATGTTGCCTATAAATGCATATTTCGGCCATTTTATTGTTTTGGTCATATTTGGTCATATTTTAGTGACATAAGGTCATATTTGGTTATAATTTCAGCATTTTTGTTTAAATTGAGGCGTCGTTGACAAGGTCCGTGTTATCTGCGTCGAGTTTCAAACACAGGATTTCCGAATAGTGTAGTAAATTAACCGAGCAAGAACTGCATCTCAAGGCTATGATACTGAATGAATGTTGAAAATTTTAATGTACAGTAGCTCTCTGTCAGTTTGTATGATTAAATGTGTGTGGTGTATTATCGCTGATCACGTTTCGGCACTTAAGTCGTTTACTGTATTTTAGCGATACTCTACCTATCCCCAAAATTCATGTCATATTTTATAGTTTTTAGGACATATTTTATAGTTTGTAGGTCATATTTAGCTAGTTTTTAGGGCATATTTGCTTGCATATTTTGTACTTCTTTAGGTCATAAACTTCCGAACCCTAATAATGACCATCATTATGTTACAGTTTTCTGACATATAATAGTCAGGGTCGAACATAATAGTACATTTTGCAACGAGCCTATAATGGCTATAATTAAGACACGAGTATTTTTATAAAATGAGCGTATACGAGTGTCTTAATTACCATTATAGGCGAGTTGTATACGACTGTTTATGTTCGACGATAATTATAACTTTATTATATGTTTTAACAAATATTCATAAATATCTGTTGAGAGTCAGCTACTTGAATTTTGTGATCGCAGAGCGAGCGTTGGGTATTATATCTCTGTCTTTCAAGATCTTTGAACGACCGACGCATGCGCTCTGTGTGCTTGCAATGCCATATGCAGGCCATATGTTTACATCTGCCGTCCCTCAGTAATATTGTCACCGGAGTTATTTGAAGACAATGCGCTATGTAGAAATTAGTGTTGGTGATATTAAGGTGCAGTGCTATTTCTTGTTTCATATTCGCCAGTTTATTTACGCGAACATATGGACGGTGCGTATTCCATATCGGTAATTTATTATAGTTCGATGTTGTGTTTATGTCCGACATGTTGGATTTTGAGCGCATGCGCGAAGGTATCGTTACCTAATTGGTCAATGAACGAGCTCTGATTGGCTGGAGAAACTGTATCATAATGAAAAACAGTGTTATAATGACCATCATTATGATACAGTTTTCTGACACATAATAGTGAGGGTCGAACATAAAATTTATATTTAAAGATCATTAATTCACACAAGGGCACTCCAATAAGTATAACCTCCAACTTGAAGTTATGGCATCTTGCTGCCAAACAGAAGCAGCTATTTAAATTGATAAGTTCTGACGGCTCATTCGTTATATTACATGTTCATTATTGTATCTTGATTGGTCGCCTGTTCGCTGTTGCTCGCTTAGCACCACCCTGGGTACTTTCAGGTGAAACTTACGGAAGTGAGCAATAATTAATTAATTAATTACAGTAGAACCCCTCTCATCCGCCCCCGGCTGGTCCGTCGCTCCGGTTGATCCGACCGTGCTCGAGCCGAATTTGTACCGACTCGTAGCGACACTACCCGTCGCGCCATTGTTGTTTACAGGTAGTCTTGTTATCGCTTGTCCGTTTTAGTGCTCCGTCATCTCTCGTATGGTTTCTGTCGTCCGTGTTTTGTACAGTACGGCTGTGAAGTTTTTAATGCTTACTGTTCGTTGGTTTTACGACATTGTTCTTCTGTGTTTCTTGCAGTACTGTACAGTAAATTTTTAAAATTTTGTACAGTTATGTTGTTTTTTCAACATGTCAGGACTGAAACGTAAACACATTAATCTTTCATTAAATGAAAAATTAGCAGTGCTACGAAAACTGGACAAAGGGGAAATCACTCCAAAAGATTGCCAAGGAACTCAATGTACGCGATACAACTATAAAAGGTTGGAGAAGAAATCGGAAATCATGAACACTGACACGTTAGATGGTGAAAACGCTCTTAAAAATCGCAAAAGATTGAAAAAGCCTAAACGTGAACTGCTTGACAACGCGTTGTAGATGTGGTTCAACCAAGAAAGAAGGATATCTTGAGCTCAGAGATTGTTTATTTTAATGTAAATCCGTATTTTCTGTACTTTCTGATAATCCGACCTTTTTTTGCGTTCCGACCATGACCTCAGTCCCTAAGGTGACGGATTACAGGGGTTGTACTGTAATTGACTACTGTTGTTGTTTGAGTCTTCAGTCTTTTGACTGGTTTGATGCAGCTCTCCATGCCTCCCTGTCCTGAGCTAATCGTTGCATCTCTACATAGCTACCACACCCTACATCCGAGGCAATCTGTTTAACATATTCTAACCTTGGTCTACCCCTACAGTTTTTGTCCTCGACCCTTCGTTCCATAACTAAGCTTGCAATTCCTGGGTGTCTTAGTATGTGTCCTACCAACCTATCTCTTCTCTTCATTAGCAGTCGCCAGAAACATCTCTCCTCTCCCACTCCTCTTAATACCTCTTTGTTTGTAACCCTATCTACCCATCTGATCTTCATCATTCTCCTGTAACACCACATTTCAAATGCTTCAATTCTCCTCTTTTCTGCTGCACCAATAGTCCAAGTTTCACTTCCAAAGAGCGTCACACTCCAGACAAAGGCTTTCAAAAATGACTTCCCAATACCTAAATCTATATTCAATGTCAACAGATTCCTTTTTTGTAGAAATGCTTTCCTTGCCTGAGCCAACTTACTATTTATATCCTCTTTGCTTCGTCCATCACTGGTTATTTTGCTTCCTAAGTAACAGAAGTCTCCTACTTCCTTCAGCTTTTCACCTGCCAATTTGATGTCCATAAAGGTTTCTGACTTATTTCGGCTGCATTCCAGTATTTTTGTTTTACGTTTATTAATTTTCATCATGAATTCTTTTCTCAAGACGGAGTCCATACCATTCAAAAATTGTAAAATTCCAATTGACTACTAGACCCGACATAAGTTCATTATGGAGTTTGAAGCCATTTTTCAGTGTTGTCTTAGTAAACAAAAGTTTGGTGCTTTTCAGTCGGTCAACACGAATGTACCCGAATGAGATGGGGTATTCTCTGCTCCTGAAAAAAATTACATGAGATTAATAAATACAAATAAATAAAAAGAATTTAAAAAAGTTCAAGTTGTGCTACGCTCATTTTCGGAACGATGTATAAAAATCTATAAAAGTTAGGTTGGTTGGTTCTTAAGTTTAGGGGCTGCGACAACGCGGTCATGTAGCCCCGTGTGCTTTGGGTGTGTGTAGAATCTGTCTGATAACCGGTGTTAATTGTGATGGCTGTATTAGTGTGTGTTATCTGTTTTCAATTCAAGTAAGGACTGCAGACATTGAATTTTATCAAGTAGTTCCTACTTTTGCCGCCAAACGCCACTGTGAACGATTACTAGTTCAGAACTTGGTTACCAGATGCCACCGCAGTCGGCTCCTGGCGACGAACGTTGGAACCTAAGAGCGTTTGTCAAATGTTTAACCTATATATAATTTAGCTCCACACAGGAGTAATTAGTGGAAGGTTCTTTAACATGCCATAAATCTATGACATGGGACCGCCGGCTTACTTCCCCTCCGAAGGAAGGCATACTGAGGGATTTTCAACGCTCTTAACTAATCCAACTACTTCGGCCGGGTTTGAACCCGCGATCTTGGGCATAGAAGCTCAGCATGCCACCGAAGCCGCCAGTTCAAAGAGACTTTCAACATTATTAGCATGATACAAATACATCAGGTGCGCACTTCAGAGTTACCTGCATCGGATGACCAAAGAAGTGCTGTATGCATTTACTGCGAAAATATTCCAGACGATGCATTCGACGGCAGAAAGACACCAACTTGAAACCGACGTTGGTTCAGTCGTCGAAATTATGCTAGGGAACCAGAACAGCTCGGACGAGGTTTCTTTCTTTGCCCAAACTGTTCTCCATCATAAGAAGAAAGTGGGCGACTTATATGATCTAAGGGAGAAATAAGGCCGCGATCTACCGAATCCATATGAATAGAGAAGTAAGAAGGTGCTTGAGAAGCATAGAAAGCGATACCATCCTTGAGTAATACGTAAGTCGCTCCAGGATGTATTTTATCAAGAGGATTGGGTGTGGTTTTTAGTGGGTTGACGAGTGTGGACCCTTCTAGTCAAAACAAATAAAGAAGATATTTTTTCTTTTCTTAGTCGTTTACCCTCCAGGTTGGTGGAACCCACGGACTCAGCGAGAGAACTCACCACTACCGCCTCTACGAGCAGTGTCCTAGAGCAGGCAACATCTAATCGGAGTGGATACAACTGGTGAGGTGGGATTGGCACCTCGCCCAAGCGGCCTCACCTGCAAAGCGAACGGGGGCCTCATGAGGGAAGGTAAGGGATGGTTAGGATGGATAGGCAAGAAAGAAGGAAGGAGGCGGCCGTGGCCTTGAAGAAGGTACCATCCCGGCATTTTCCCGAAGAAGAAGTGGGAAACCACGGAAAACCACTTCGAGGATGGCTGAAGGGGAATCGAACCACTCTACTCATTTGTGCCACCCAAGGCTGAGTCGACCCCGTTCCAGTCCTCGTACCAGTTTTCAAATTTCGTGGCAGAGCCGGGAATCGAACCCAGGACCTCCGGGGCGGCAGCTAACCATGCTGACCGCTACGCTACGGAGGCGTCAAATTATTATTATTATTATTATTATTATTATTATTATTATTATTATTCATGTGTAGCATCTTTCCACTCGGTTGCTGGATATTTTTGTGGGAGTGATTTTGAAAAAGGGGACGGAAGTGGATCGGAAAGATCGAGGTGGCACCAGCTGGCACACTTCCGTTTGATCGAACGGAAGTGTGCTCGAACTGAAGTGTGCTAGCTGGCAGTGGTGGATCGAACGGAAGTGTAAGACACACTGCCAACTTGATCGATCGATCCAGCTGGCAGTGGTAAGAGAAACAATGAGCGTGCGGTGTCGGAAATAGATACCATGACGTACCTTCGGCCATGTGGAATGTATATGACATACTGAACGGTAAACGCTCATGCGACCTCTGGTGTCAAGTGATTGAAACAAAGCACATGATACATGTTCGAAGTCTTCGTATCAGCATTTAAATGGTAAAATGCCTTAATATCAAACATTGTAAGTAGTCGGCATTGCCGGTATTATGTTTCTGCACAATGGCTATTCAAATATTAATCCACATAACGGTGATGCAGCCATCAATATAATATAATCATTGTGGTTATACGAGAATTGAGCAAGCCTTCATGAACTATTGCTGAATACATTCTCTTTACTCACAAGAGGGCCTATTCATAAGGCATTTTAAACTCAATTTCAAACAGGAAAATTATCGAAACCAGCAAAATATAAATGAATCTAAATTCCGTAATGCAGTATTATTAGAACGTGCAATTAAGTCACCATCTTGTGCACAGTATTTGCGTAGTCGAAATAGCCGTGGGATTAGCGCTTAAGACTGTGAATCTAGAGATCTCGGGTTTGAGTCCCGGACGGAGTAAATATTTTTGCTACCAGATTATCATTTTAAACGACATTTATCACATCAATATGACTCATGTTAACAGAATCCATATGAAATTACGTGTTGGTCTGTGAATCAAGAGGTCCTGCTTATAAGGAATTTAAGGTTATGAGCGGTGTCGCGTCTATTAATCTAGTTGATCCATATCGTATTCTTTATTTAGGCTAATGCAGGTGGAAGCTACAAATCATCTAATAAAATGAGTTCCGTATTATAAACTGCAATATCTGTAAAACACTCCATTTTACAATAAATTAATATTTGTGCCAATAATAGAATAAAATACCGGTGTATCAACAATTTCACGTGAGGTTTCTTCTATGTCAGATGTTACACATCATATGCGACTACTGTAAGGCTCCTAATTTTGCATTATTATTATTATTATTAGTATTATTATTATTATTATTATTATTTATTTATTTATTTATTTATTTATTTATTTCTCACGATAAAGGCATATTAGACCACGCGAAGCAATCATGACTATTTGTTCTTCCTGGCTTTCCAGAACTCTTTCATTCGTGCACTAAAGGCCCTCTTCCTTTCTTCGGTCCACTTTGGTCTTTGGGCTGTAGGTGCTGCTTTCTCTGACAACACTTCCCACTTGTATCCTGTACCTTGTGCCGAAAGACGCTTTTGTCTATGACGTCTTCTGAGTGGACCTGTGCTTTTACTAGATCAATTTTGACTTGCATCATCCAGGGTGTAGTAATCTTGAGCCGCTGTATGTATCTAAGAATTTTGTTGGTGAGTCTGGTTTGTGGGAGTCTGCTGATGTGGCCGTAAAATTGTAGTCGCCTCTTTCTGATGTCTGCTGCGAGGTTGGACAATTTCTCTGTGGTGTCTCTGGAGTGAAGCCTGTATCCTTCATCTGTGTGCTTTGGTCCAATTATTTTCCTTATTATTTTTATTTCCTCTGTAATTTTTTTTCAAGTAACCCTTTGTGTGTAACGTCAATGTCTCACTAGCATAAAGCACCTCAGGTTTAATAACCGTGTTGTAATGACGAAGTTTAGTGAATGTGGACAGACATTTTTTGTTGTAGACACCCTGTGTCTTGTATAAGGCTCTCTTCATTTTCATTAACCTAGTGCACTGCGCGATTTTCTCTTTTTCTGTCGGTTCAAGCACTTCACCTAGGTATTATTATTAGGGCTAGGATTTTTAAGTGATAAAAATCGGGAAAATATTTATTTTTATGTATTAAAAATATCTGAAATATGTGACAAAAAAGTAAAAATATTTAATTATAATTTAGTTTATTAATGTGAATATAAACAATATGCAGTACTCACGAATACAATTTATGCTATGTCTCACTGACTGTAGAAGCATTACAATACACAAGGAGATGCATCGTTAGGTTGTCCATCACAAATGACCGACGATTATCGCGAAACACTTATTCTGAAGGTGCGAAACTGCGGCAATATGTTTCTTGCCCTTGAGATGTTGTGTAACCTGAGATCGCTGTTCAGCCTTGATTGCTTTCCCACACGGTTGGCAGAATATAACGCCCCTATCAGAAGTAAAATTATCTTTAAATTCTGCTACATACTGCAGCAGATGATAACTTGTAGTTGTTTTTACTTTAGGCATCGTAGAACTGCCTTACACTTCACAGTGCCAGAAACGAACTGCATGCGAGTGACACTGGTTCCAGGTAGCTGGGGAAGGGGGAGGTGTAGCACGGGGTGCAATATGGCTATGGACAAGGAAATCCCCGACTTCCACAGTGAGTGGCACGGGGCGACAAGTTAAGAATAACACAGTTGCAAGCTGACATACGCTCTGCATGAAGATTAGAAAGCTCACAGGTTCTTCCCCGTTAAAGTAACACAGAACAAAAATGCAATGAACTGAAAGATCTAGCATAATGATTTTAAAAAATATAAATATTATGTCTTTTTATGTGCTAATAAGTAAGAAGCAGGAATTTATGTATTTATAGAAAAAAACGTAAAATATGTATTTACATAAAAAATATTTATTTACCTAAAAATCCTAGCCCTAATTATTATAGTCATTATGTTTCTTTGTTTCGAGGGAGGCAGAATAGAATTTATATTATTAATTGGTTTATATTGATAAATGTTTCATGTTTTTCTGTTAATTTGTTTGTTTAATTATTCATTTACTTGTTCCCTGTTTATTTCTTTATCTGCTTCTTTTTCAGATGTTTATTAGATTGTTGTCAGTTAATTATTCATTTGTTTGTTTCATTGTTGATTTCATCTTTATTCATTTGTTTACTCCTTTATTCCATTACAATGTTTTATGTGTTTTTCTTTATTCTTGTATATTTATTTGTTGATATATTAGTGCGTTTGTTCCCCATGTATAGCCTATTTTCATTTATTTAAAAAAAGGCTTATGAGATCACCTTTTGTCCGTGTGTGTGTCCCACCCCTAATAACTTGTAAAGGGGTAGAGCTAATTCAATGAAACTCGTCAAGGTTTTAGTACTATTTTAATCAACCCCGACTGTGCCCTTCAAATTTCAATCCGTCTCACCAATCCAACATGGCGGCTGTGCGAAATATTTCACCGGCATCCTGTATCTCCGAAACTAATCCTCACATCTCCCTGGAATTTTGTATGATGATAAAGGGCACTACTAGAAGTTCACCTATATGACTTTCCAAAACCAGTTAACTACAAAACGAAAATGGTGGCCAAGCGAAATAGATACATTTAAATAGACTTTTCTCGCGATTTGACCATCCAAACGCAGTGAAACTTGGTACAGCAAATGACTATACAAATTGCAATGCACTGACGTCTAATTTAGGTCAATTGTTTACATAACCTCAAGATGGTGGCTGAGCGAAATTTTGAAATTAAATTTTTATTCCTGGTGTCCTAATCATGTGATCAAATTCAACGTTTGAATAATGAACCTACACAATAATCCTCGTCTAATAGCACAAAACTCTATGGCCTATTTATATTAAAATCCAACATGGCGAGAATCCGAATTATTTATACGGTTCCCAATATATAATAATCTCTGACAGCAATCAAACTGAAATGTTGTATGTTGATAGAGGCTATAAACATAAGTTCACCTATGGGACATTCAATAACCTGATGTGCATAAATCCCACACGGCGGCGACGCGAAATTTAAATATTCAAATGAACGTTTTCCACGCTTTAACCCTCCGAGCGCAGTGAAAATTGCTAGGGGATGTGCTTACACAAATTTCAATCCATTTTCATAACCACAAGATGGCGGCAGTGCGAAATTTTAAAATCTCGCTTTTATTTCTTGTGTCGTAATCATGCGATTGAAGTCTGAACAATACACCTACACAATACTCTTCATGTAATAGTACATAACTCTAAGGCCTATATATAACAATCCAACATGGTGGCCATCTAAAATATTTAGACGGTTCTCAATATCTAGGAATCTATTACAGCAATCATACGCACGCACACACACACACACACACACACACACACACCGACAAAAGGTGATTTCATAAGCCTTTTTTTTTCATAAATGAAAATAGGCTAAAAATATGTATACAGGGTCTTTCATATAAAATAAGAGCGCCAAGCGGCGGCTTTGTTAACCGCAGCTGCGGTCACCTTGGCCGAGCTTGTGGCGCGCCACGGCCCCCTGCTGTAGTATTGAAAGCGCGCGCATAGTACATACGAGGGCTGATTTTTTTTTTCAAGTTCCAATGGACTGTATAAAAATAAGAGATTGACATTACCAAAAACCTTGCAATAAGCGTGCAGGTGCTCAGTCGCCAGTCTAAACCTCAAGTGCTAACATGGTGAGACAGTTATCATTGCAACGTCGTATTTTTTATGTAAACCTTATTTTAAGTACGAGTCGGCTCGGCGGGTACGTGATGCATTTGTTCAGCAATTTCCTGATGAAGTGCCACCTTCACAAGCACAGATTCAAGTAATTGCAAATACGTTTGACACTACTGGCTCGGTGCTCAATAAAAAAAACATGCCCGCACACGATCAGTTTTAACAGAGGATGAGCTAGATGACATTGGCGAGAATCTTGAACGGTCTCCGAATAAATCACTCACAAAATTAGCACAAGTAGGGGTTTCGGTTTCATCAACAATAATTAACTAACTAACTAACTAAAGTAAGATTTCAGCATTGTACACACGCTAGCAAGGCCGCTGCATCATGTAGGATTGAACACACGCCTAAAGCAGGGGGCCTTGGCGCGTCGCAAGCTCGGCCAAGGTGACCGCAGCTGCGGTTAACAAAGCCGCCGCTTGGCGCTCTTATTTTATATGGAAGACCCTGTATTTGTGTAATAAAGGAATATGTAAATAGCATGCCATGCTGATCAGTGTTTGTGACAATTTGTTATTACAATGAACATGTGTAGCCAGCCATCTTGCCTCCCATTACAATCGACGAATCTTTTAAAAGCGAGCGCTCACTGGTCTATACTAAAAACAACAGCAGGTGGATTCTTAATGAAACCAAAAAACTCCAGCATACATTCTCCCTAATATGGTCACGCCGCCATTACAAAGCAATCTGGTTGATGATACAAAACCTACATTAACCTTTGTAATACCTTTATAATTGTACGTGGCTCCATATAACCTCAACCATTTATCTCATCATAGAAATGAGCTCTGATCTCAGGAACGGGAATCATTATTGAGGAGTGATTTCATTTATTTACGATAATTATTATACAGGTCTTGGCTACACATAGAATCCATAAAATCAAGTTACAATCTGACCATTCACTATCACTCGATAGTCAAAGAGTGATTTAAAAATTCTGACCGCCAAGGCTGGAGGGTAGAACTTGACAATAATTTACTTCTCTGTAGTATAAAGTTGCAAGAACAGCAAATACGTAGGATTGCAACAATAGGAAATAGTACATTATGCAACGAGCCTATAATGGCTATAATTAAGACACGAGTATATTTATAAAACGAGCGTATGCGAGTTTTATAATTTCCATGCGAGTGTCTTAATTACCATTATAGGCGAGTTGCATACGACTGTTTATGTTCGACGATAATTATTATAACTATTTTATGTTCGAAGATAAATATTCATAAATATCTGTCGAGATTTCGCCAGTTTTATGTACTGAACAGAGCGCATGAGAGGCCGGGAATGCCTCGTATTTGACCATGGCCTTCTCGATTACCCCGCTATAACACTAGGCAACGCAGTTCAGAAGGCCTTGGAACTCCACGCAGGTGCGATGCTAACCTTATCTAATTGGTCAAACAACTGTTTCTTGAGCTGTGATTGGTGGGAGAAACTGTTTCATAATGAAAAATAGTGTTATAATGAGCCTCATTATGATACAGTTTTCTGACTCATAATAGTTAGGGTCGAACATAAAAATTATTAAAGCACTGAAATTAGCCAAAGTACCTGAATTAATAGTTGCGAAAGAATCTGGAGATGGTGCAGTAATAGTTGTTTATTCCTCCGCTGCCTATAACCCACCCACCATCCCAAATACCATCACGACTTAAATAGATACCATTTTAGCAACATGTACAGTATTGCCAACCCCACGCATTCGGTACTATTTCTCACCCAGTATAGTAATACAAAAGAGTTACTGTGAAAGTGCGCCACGTTTCATTGCAGTGCTGAATACTGTTCGGCATACAAAACAAACACAACCTGGGGCTTACGCTCCAGTCCCCCTTGCTTGTAGTGAAATCAGTAACTTTCGTTTAGACAGTCTTCGTCCAGACAGTCGTCTAACCAAGTAGCGAGCAATGGTTTCGCCCAGACAGTAGTCTAACCAAGTAGCGACTAATGGTTTCGTCGAGACAGTCGTCTAACCAAGTAGCGACCAATGGTTTCGTCCAGACAGTCGTCTAACCAAGTAGCGACTAATGGTTTCGTCTAGACAGTCGACTAACCAAGTAGCGACCAATGGTTTCGTCTAGACAGTCGTCTAACCAAGTAGCAACTAATGGTTTCGTCTAGACAGTCGTCTAACCAAGTAGCGAGCAATGGTTTCGTCTAGACAGTCGTCTAACCTAGTAGCGAGCAATGGTTTCGTCTAGACAGTAGTCTAACCTAGTAGCGACCATTGGTTTCGTCTAGACAGTCGTCTAACCTAGTAGCGACCAATGGTTTCGTCTAGACAGTCGACTAACCTAGTAGCGACCAATGGTTTCGTCTAGACAGTCGTCTAACCTAGTAGCGAGCAATGGTTTCGTCTAGACCGTCGTCTAACCTAGTAGCGAGCAATGGTTTCGTCCAGACAGTCGTCTAACCAAGTAGCTACCAATGGTTTCGTCCAGACAGTAGTCTAACCTAGAAGCGACCAATGGTTTCGTCCAGACAGTAGTCTAACCTAGTAGCGACCAATGGTTTCGTCCAGACAGTAGTCTAAACAAGTAGCGAGCAATGGTTTCGTCTAGACAGTCGACTAACATAGTAGCGAGCAATGGATTCGTCCAGACAGTCGTCTAACCAAGTAGCTACCAATGGTTTCGTCCAGACAGTAGTCTAACCTAGTAGCGACCAATGGTTTCGTCCAGACAGTAGTCTAACCAAGTAGCGAGCAATGGTTTCGTCTAGACAGTCGTCTAACCTAGAAGCGAGCAATGGTTTCGTCTAGACAGTCGACTAACCTAGTAGCGAGCAATGGTTTCGTCTAGACAGTCGACTAACCTAGTAGCGAGCAATGGTTTCATCTAGACAGTCGTCTAACCAAGTAGCGACCAATGGTTTCGTCTAGACAGTAGTCTAACCAAGTAGCGACCAATGGTTTCGTCTAGACAGTAGTCTAACCAAGTAGCATTCAATGGTTTCGTCTAGACAGTCGTCTAACCAAGTAGCGACCAATGGTTTCGTCTAGACAGTCGTCTAACCTAGTAGCGAGCAATGGTTTCGTCTGGACAGTCGTCTAACCTAGTAGCGAGCAACGGTTTCGTCTAGACAGTCGACTAACCTAGTAGCGAGCAATGGTTTCGTCTTGACAGTCGACTAACCACGTAGCGAGCAATGGTTTCATCTAGACAGTCGTCTAACCAAGTAGCGACCAATGGTTTCGTCTAGACAGTAGTCTAACCAAGTAGCGACCAATGGTTTCGTCTAGACAGTAGTCTAACCAAGTAGCATCCAATGGTTTCGTCTAGACAGTCGTCTAACCAAGTAGCGACCAATGGTTTCGTCTAGACAGTCGTCTAACCTAGTAGCGAGCAATGGTTTCGTCTGGACAGTCGTCTAACCTAGTAGCGAGCAACGGTTTCGTCCAGACAGTAGTCTAACCTAGTAGCGACCAATGGTTTCGTCCAGACAGTAGTCTAACCAAGTAGCGAGCAATGGTTTCGTCTAGACAGTCGTCTAACCTAGAAGCGAGCAATGGTTTCGTCTAGACAGTCGACTAACCTAGTAGCGAGCAATGGTTTCGTCTTGACAGTCGACTAACCACGTAGCGAGCAATGGTTTCATCTAGACAGTCGTCTAACCAAGTAGCGACCAATGGTTTCGTCTAGACAGTAGTCTAACCAAGTAGCGACCAATGGTTTCGTCTAGACAGTAGTCTAACCAAGTAGCATCCAATGGTTTCGTCTAGACAGTCGTCTAACCAAGTAGCGACCAATGGTTTCGTCTAAACAGTCGTCTAACCTAGTAGCGAGGCAATGGTTTCGTCTAGACAGTCGTCTAACCTAGTAGCGGGCAATGGTTTTGTCTAGACAGTCGTCTAACCTAGTAGCGAGGCAACGTCTAACCTAGTAGCGAGGCAATGGTTTCGTCCAGACAGTCGTCTAACCTAGTAGCAAGCAATGGTTTCGTCCAGACAGTCGTCTAACCAAGTAGCGACCAATAGTTTCGTCCAGACCGTCGTCTAACCTAGTAGCTACCAATGGTTTCGTCTAGACAGTCGTCTAACCAAGTAGCGACCAATGGTTTCGTCCAGACAGTCGTCTAACCTAGTAGCTACCAGTGGTTTCGTCCAGACAGTCGACTAACCTAGTAGCTACCAATGGTTTCGTCTAGACAGTCGACTAACCTAGTAGCGAGCAATGGTTTCGTCTAGACAGTAGTCTAACCAAGTAGCGACCAATGGTTTCGTCCAGACAGTCGAATAACCTAGTAGCGAGCAATGGTTTCGTCCAGACAGTCGACTAACCTAGTAGCTACCAGTGGTTTCGTCTAGACAGTAGTCTAACCAAGTAGCGACCAATGGTTTCGTCCAGACAGTCGACTAACCTAGTAGCGAGCAATGGTTTCGTCCAGACAGTCGACTAACCTAGTAGCTACCAATGGTTTCGTCTAGACAGTCGACTAACCTAGTAGCGAGCAATGGTTTCGTCTAGACAGTAGTCTAACCAAGTAGCAACCAATGGTTTCGTCCAGACAGTCGACTAACCTAGTAGCGAGCAATGGTTTCGTCCAGATAGTCGACTAACCTAGTAGCTACCAGTGGTTTCGTCTAGACAGTAGTCTAACCAAGTAGCGACCAATGGTTTCGTCCAGACACTCGACTAACCTAGTAGCGATCAATGGTTTCGTCCAGACAGTCGACTAACCTCGTAGTGACCAATTGTTTCGTCCAGACAGTCGACTAACCTAGTAGCTACCAATGGTTTCGTCTAGACAGTCGACTAACCTTGTAGCGAGCAATGGTTTCGTCTAGACAGTAGTCTAACCAAGTAGCAACCAATGGTTTCGTCCAGACAGTCGACTAACCTAGTAGCGAGCAATGGTTTCGTCCAGACAGTCGACTAACATAGTAGCTACCAGTGGTTTCGTCTAGACAGTAGTCTAACCAAGTAGCGACCAATGGTTTCGTCCAGACACTCGACTAACCTAGTAGCGAGCAATGGTTTCGTCCAGACAGTCGACTAACCTCGTAGTGACCAATGGTTTCGTCCAGACAGTCGACTAACCTCGTAGTGACCAATGGTTTCGTCCAGACAGTCGACTAACCTAGTAGCTACCAATGGTTTCGTCTAGACAGTCGACTAACCTAGTAGCTACCAATGGTTTCGTCTAGACAGTAGTCTAACCAAGTAGCGACCAATGGTTTCGTCCAGACAGTCGTCTAACCTAGTAACGAGCAATGGTTTCGTCCAGACAGTCGACTAACCTAGTAGCTACCAGTGGTTTCGTCTAGACAGTCGACTAACCTAGTAGCGAGCAATGGTTTCGTCCAGACAGTCGACTAACCTAGTAGCGAGCAATGGTTTCGTCCAGACAGTCGACTAACCTAGTAGCGAGCAATGGTTTCGTCCAGACAGTCGACTAACCTAGTAGCTACCAGTGGTTTCGTCTAGACAGTCGACTAACCTAGTAGCGAGCAATGGTTTCGTCCAGACAGTCGACTAACCTAGTAGCGAGCAATGGTTTCGTCCAGACAGTCGACTAACCTAGTAGCGAGCAATGGTTTCGTCCAGACAGTCGACTAACCTAGTAGCGAGCAATGGTTTCGTCCAGACAGTCGACTAACCTAGTAGCTACCAGTGGTTTCGTCTAGACAGTCGACTAACCTAGTAGCGAGCAATGGTTTCGTCCAGACAGTCGACTAACCTAGTAGCTACCAATGGTTTCGTCTAGACAGTCGACTAACCTAGTAGCGAGCAATGGTTTCGTCTAGACAGTAGTCTAACCAAGTAGCGACCAATGGTTTCGTCCAGACAGTCGAATAACCTAGTAGCGAGCAATGGTTTCGTCCAGACAGTCGACTAACCTAGTAGCTACCAGTGGTTTCGTCTAGACAGTAGTCTAACCAAGTAGCGACCAATGGTTTCGTCCAGACAGTCGACAAACCTAGTAGCGAGCAATGGTTTCGTCCAGACAGTCGACTAACCTCGTAGTGATCAATGGTTTCGTCCAGACAGTCGACTAACCTAGTAGCTACCAATGGTTTCGTCTAGACAGTCGACTAACCTAGTAGCGAGCAATGGTTTCGTCTAGACAGTAGTCTAACCAAGTAGCAACCAATGGTTTCGTCCAGACAGTCGACTAACCTAGTAGCGAGCAATGGTTTCGTCCAGACAGTCGACTAACCTAGTAGCTACCAGTGGTTTCGTCTAGACAGTAGTCTAACCAAGTAGCGACCAATGGTTTCGTCCAGACACTCGACTAACCTAGTAGCGAGCAATGGTTTCGTCCAGACAGTCGACTAACCTCGTAGTGACCAATGGTTTCGTCCAGACAGTCGACTAACCTCGTAGTGACCAATGGTTTCGTCCAGACAGTCGACTAACCTAGTAGCTACCAATGGTTTCGTCTAGACAGTCGACTAACCTAGTAGCTACCAATGGTTTCGTCTAGACAGTAGTCTAACCAAGTAGCGACCAATGGTTTCGTCCAGACAGTCGACTAACCTAGTAGCTACCAGTGGTTTCGTCCAGACAGTCGACTAACCTAGTAGCTACCAGTGGTTTCGTCTAGACAGTCGACTAACCTAGTAGCGAGCAATGGTTTCGTCCAGACAGTCGACTAACCTAGTAGCGAGCAATGGTTTCGTCCAGACAGTCGACTAACCTAGTAGCTACCAGTGGTTTCGTCCAGACAGTCGACTAACCTAGTAGCTACCAGTGGTTTCGTCTAGACAGTCGTCTAACCTAGTAGCGAGCAATGGTTTCGTCTAGACCGTCGTCTAACCTAGTAGCGAGCAATGGTTTCGTCCAGACAGTCGTCTAACCAAGTAGCTACCAATGGTTTCGTCCAGACAGTAGTCTAACCTAGAAGCGACCAATGGTTTCGTCCAGACAGTAGTCTAACCTAGTAGCGACCAATGGTTTCGTCCAGACAGTAGTCTAAACAAGTAGCGAGCAATGGATTCGTCCAGACAGTCGTCTAACCAAGTAGCTACCAATGGTTTCGTCCAGACAGTAGTCTAACCTAGTAGCGACCAATGGTTTCGTCCAGACAGTAGTCTAACCAAGTAGCGAGCAATGGTTTCGTCTAGACAGTCGTCTAACCTAGAAGCGAGCAATGGTTTCGTCTAGACAGTCGACTAACCTAGTAGCGAGCAATGGTTTCGTCTTGACAGTCGACTAACCACGTAGCGAGCAATGGTTTCATCTAGACAGTCGTCTAACCAAGTAGCGACCAATGGTTTCGTCTAGACAGTAGTCTAACCAAGTAGCGACCAATGGTTTCGTCTAGACAGTAGTCTAACCAAGTAGCATCCAATGGTTTCGTCTAGACAGTCGTCTAACCATGTAGCGACCAATGGTTTCGTCTAGACAGTCGTCTAACCTAGTAGCGAGCAATGGTTTCGTCTGGACAGTCGTCTAACCTAGTAGCGAGCAACGGTTTCGTCTAGACAGTCGTCTAACCTAGTAGCGAGCAATGGTTTCGTCTAGACAGTCGTCTATCGAAGTAGCTACCAATGGTTTCGTCTAGACAGTAGTCTAACCAAGTACCGACCAATGGTTTCGTCTAGACAGTCGTCTAACCTAGTAGCGGGGCAATGGTTTCGTCCAGACAGTCGTCTAACCAAGTAGCGAGCAATGGTTTCGTCTAGACAGTCGTCTAACCTAGTAGCGAGGCAATGGTTTCGTCTAGACAGTCGTCTAACCTAGTAGCGGGCAATGGTTTTGTCTAGACAGTCGTCTAACCTAGTAGCGAGGCAACGTAAACCTAGTAGCGAGGCAATGGTTTCGTCCAGACAGTCGTCTAACCTAGTAGCAAGCAATGGTTTCGTCCAGACAGTCGTCTAACCAAGTAGCGACCAATAGTTTCGTCCAGACCGTCGTCTAACCTAGTAGCTACCAATGGTTTCGTCTAGACAGTCGTCTAACCAAGTAGCGACCAATGGTTTCGTCCAGACAGTCGTCTAACCTAGTAGCTACCAGTGGTTTCGTCCAGACAGTCGACTAACCTAGTAGCTACCAATGGTTTCGTCTAGACAGTCGACTAACCTAGTAGCGAGCAATGGTTTCGCCTAGACAGTAGTCTAACCAAGTAGCGACCAATGGTTTCGTCCAGACAGTCGAATAACCTAGTAGCGAGCAATGGTTTCGTCCACACAGTCGACAAACCTAGTAGCTACCAGTGGTTTCGTCTAGACAGTAGTCTAACCAAGTAGCGACCAATGGTTTCGTCCAGACAGTCGACTAACCTAGTAGCGAGCAATGGTTTCGTCCAGACAGTCGACTAACCTAGTAGCTACCAATGGTTTCGTCTAGACAGTCGACTAACCTAGTAGCGAGCAATGATTTCGTCTAGACAGTAGTCTAACCAAGTAGCAACCAATGGTTTCGTCCAGACAGTCGACTAACCTAGTAGCGAGCAATGGTTTCGTCCAGACAGTCGACTAACCTAGTAGCTACCAGTGGTTTCGTCTAGACAGTAGTCTAACCTAGTAGCTACCAGTGGTTTCGTCCAGACACTCGACTAACCTAGTAGCTACCAATGGTTTCGTCCAGACAGTCGACTAACCTAGTTGCTAGCAATGGTTTCGTCCAGACAGTCGACTAACCTAGTAGCGAGCAATGGTTTCGTCCAGACAGTCGACTAACCTAGTAGCTACCAGTGGTTTCGTCTAGACAGTAGTCTAACCTAGTAGCTACCAGTGGTTTCGTCCAGACACTCGACTAACCTAGTAGCTACCAATGGTTTCGTCCAGACAGTCGACTAACCTAGTAGCGGGCAATGGTTTTGTCTAGACAGTCGTCTAACCTAGTAGCGAGGCAACGTCTAACCTAGTAGCGAGGCAATGGTTTCGTCCAGACAGTCGTCTAACCTAGTAGCAAGCAATGGTTTCGTCCAGACAGTCGTCTAACCAAGTAGCGACCAATAGTTTCGTCCAGACCGTCGTCTAACCTAGTAGCTACCAATGGTTTCGTCTAGACAGTCGTCTAACCAAGTAGCGACCAATGGTTTCGTCCAGACAGTCGTCTAACCTAGTAGCTACCAGTGGTTTCGTCCAGACAGTCGACTAACCTAGTAGCTACCAATGGTTTCGTCTAGACAGTCGACTAACCTAGTAGCGAGCAATGGTTTCGCCTAGACAGTAGTCTAACCAAGTAGCGACCAATGGTTTCGTCCAGACAGTCGAATAACCTAGTAGCGAGCAATGGTTTCGTCCACACAGTCGACAAACCAAGTAGCTACCAGTGGTTTCGTCTAGACAGTAGTCTAACCAAGTAGCGACCAATGGTTTCGTCCAGACAGTCGACTAACCTAGTAGCGAGCAATGGTTTCGTCCAGACAGTCGACTAACCTAGTAGCTACCAATGGTTTCGTCTAGACAGTCGACTAACCTAGTAGCGAGCAATGGTTTCGTCTAGACAGTAGTCTAACCAAGTAGCAACCAATGGTTTCGTCCAGACAGTCGACTAACCTAGTAGCGAGCAATGGTTTCGTCCAGACAGTCGACTAACCTAGTAGCTACCAGTGGTTTCGTCTAGACAGTAGTCTAACCTAGTAGCTACCAGTGGTTTCGTCCAGACACTCGACTAACCTAGTAGCTACCAATGGTTTCGTCCAGACAGTCGACTAACCTAGTAGCTAGCAATGGTTTCGTCCAGACAGTCGACTAACCTAGTAGCGAGCAATGGTTTCGTCCAGACAGTCGACTAACCTAGTAGCTACCAGTGGTTTCGTCTAGACAGTAGTCTAACCTAGTAGCTACCAGTGGTTTCGTCCAGACACTCGACTAACCTAGTAGCTACCAATGGTTTCGTCCAGACAGTCGACTAACCTAGTAGCTACCAGTGGTTTCGTCCAGACAGTCGACTAACCTAGTAGCTACCGGTGGTTTCGTCCAGACAGTCGACTAACCTAGTAGCGAGCAACGGTTTCGTCTAGACAGTCGACTAACCTAGTAGCGAGCAATGGTTTCGTCCAGACAGTCGACTAACCTAGTAGCTACCAGTGGTTTCGTCCAGACAGTCGACTAACCTAGTAGCTACCAATGGTTTCGTCCAGACAGTCGACTAACCTAGTAGCGAGCAATGGTTTCGTCCAGACAGTCGACTAACCTAGTAGCTACCAATGGTTTCGTCCAGACAGTCGACTAACCTAGTAGCTACCAGTGGTTTCGTCCAGACAGTCGACTAACCTAGTAGCTACCGGTGGTTTCGTCCAGACAGTCGACTAACCTAGTAGCGAGCAATGGTTTCGTCTAGACTGTCGACTAACCTAGTAGCGAGCAATGGTTTCGTCCAGACAGTCGACTAACCTAGTAGCTACCAGTGGTTTCGTCCAGACAGTCGACTAACCTAGTAGCTACCAATGGTTTCGTCCAGACAGTCGACTAACCTAGTAGCTACCAATGGTTTCGTCCAGACAGTCGACTAACCTAGTAGCGAGCAATGGTTTCGTCCAGACAGTCGACTAACCTAGTAGCGAGCAATGGTTTCGTCCAGACAGTCGACTAACCTAGTAGCTACCAGTGGTTTCGTCCAGACAGTCGACTAACCTAGTAGCTACCAGTGGTTTCGTCCAGACAGTCGACTAACCTAGTAGCTACCAGTGGTTTCGTCCAGACAGTCGTCTAACCTAGTAGCAAGCAATGGTTTCGTCCAGACAGTCGTCTAACCAAGTAGCGACCAATAGTTTCGTCCAGACCGTCGTCTAACCTAGTAGCTACCAATGGTTTCGTCTAGACAGTCGTCTAACCAAGTAGCGACCAATGGTTTCGTCCAGACAGTCGTCTAACCTAGTAGCTACCAGTGGTTTCGTCCAGACAGTCGACTAACCTAGTAGCTACCAATGGTTTCGTCTAGACAGTCGACTAACCTAGTAGCGAGCAATGGTTTCGCCTAGACAGTAGTCTAACCAAGTAGCGACCAATGGTTTCGTCCAGACAGTCGAATAACCTAGTAGCGAGCAATGGTTTCGTCCACACAGTCGACAAACCTAGTAGCTACCAGTGGTTTCGTCTAGACAGTAGTCTAACCAAGTAGCGACCAATGGTTTCGTCCAGACAGTCGACTAACCTAGTAGCGAGCAATGGTTTCGTCCAGACAGTCGACTAACCTAGTAGCTACCAATGGTTTCGTCTAGACAGTCGACTAACCTAGTAGCGAGCAATGGTTTCGTCTAGACAGTAGTCTAACCAAGTAGCAACCAATGGTTTCGTCCAGACAGTCGACTAACCTAGTAGCGAGCAATGGTTTCGTCCAGACAGTCGACTAACCTAGTAGCTACCAGTGGTTTCGTCTAGACAGTAGTCTAACCTAGTAGCTACCAGTGGTTTCGTCCAGACACTCGACTAACCTAGTAGCTACCAATGGTTTCGTCCAGACAGTCGACTAACCTAGTAGCTAGCAATGGTTTCGTCCAGACAGTCGACTAACCTAGTAGCGAGCAATGGTTTCGTCCAGACAGTCGACTAACCTAGTAGCTACCAGTCGTTTCGTCTAGACAGTAGTCTAACCTAGTAGCTACCAGTGGTTTCGTCCAGACACTCGACTAACCTAGTAGCTACCAATGGTTTCGTCCAGACAGTCGACTAACCTAGTAGCTACCAGTGGTTTCGTCCAGACAGTCGACTAACCTAGTAGCTACCGGTGGTTTCGTCCAGACAGTCGACTAACCTAGTAGCGAGCAATGGTTTCGTCTAGACAGTCGACTATCCTAGTAGCGAGCAATGGTTTCGTCCAGACAGTCGACTAACCTAGTAGCTACCAGTGGTTTCGTCCAGACAGTCGACTAACCTAGTAGCTACCAATGGTTTCGTCCAGACAGTCGACTAACCTAGTAGCTACCAATGGTTTCGTCCAGACAGTCGACTAACCTAGTAGCGAGCAATGGTTTCGTCCAGACAGTCGACTAACCAAGTAGCGACCAATGGTTTCGTCTAGACAGTCGACTAACCTAGTAGCGAGCAATGGTTTCGTCCAGACAGTCGACTAACCTAGTAGCGAGCAATGGTTTCGTCTAGACAGTCGACTAACCTAGTAGCGAGCAATGGTTTCGTCCAGACAGTCGACTAACCTAGTAGCGAGCAATGGTTTCGTCCAGACAGTCGACTAACCTAGTAGCGAGCAATGGTTTCGTCCAGACAGTCGACTAACCTAGTAGCTACCAGTGGTTTCGTCTAGACAGTAGTCTAACCAAGTAGCGACCAATGGTTTCGTCCAGACAGTCGACTAACCTAGTAGCGAGCAATGGTATCGTCCAGACAGTCGACTAACCTAGTAGCGAGCAATGGTTTCGTCCAGACAGTCGACTAACCTAGTAGCTACCAGTGGTTTCGTCTAGACAGTAGTCTAACCAAGTAGCGACCAATGGTTTCGTCCAGACAGTCGACTAACCTAGTAGCGAGCAATGGTTTCGTCCAGACAGTCGACTAACCTAGTAGCGAGCAATGGTTTCGTCCAGACAGTCGACTAACCTAGTAGCTACCAGTGGTTTCGTCTAGACAGTAGTCTAACCAAGTAGCTACCAGTGGTTTCGTCCAGACAGTCGACTAACCTAGTAGCTACCAATGGTTTCGTCCAGACAGTCGACTAACCTAGTAGCGAGCAATGGTTTCGTCCAGACAATCGACTAACCTAGTAGCGACCAATGGTTTCGTCCAGACAGTCGACTAACCTAGTAGCGAGCAATGGTTTCGTCCAGACAATCGACTAACCTAGTAGCGACCAATGGTTTCGTCTAGACAGTCGACTAACCTAGTAGCGAGCAATGGTTTCGTCCAGAATTCATTTTCATGTGCTAGCGTAATCCAGTCTATCTCAAGTCTTAATGGCGTCACCATACAATTGTTATAATACAGAATTAAAAACAAGATGTTCAGGAAAGATCATATAGCCTACTTTCTCCTAAATGCATGGGTATTGTTATAACTCTTTGTCCTTTTCAAGGAGTATGATTGAATGTTGGTTGTAGTAGCTTGTTGAAATACAACGTGCTATAGGGATATTAAACATGAATATGAGGTGCCCTTTGCTAGTGCTACCGCTGTACCAAATTTCGTTCAATTCGGTTTCACCGTGTTTGAATTGATAGGGGGAATCGATTTGCATACATACTTGGCCAACATCTGCAAACTATTGGGCTGATGTTCTTGCAGTTTGGTCAGAATATGTTTCCCACATAAAGATATGGGGTTGCAAAATTTGGTAGGGACTAGATTATTAGGTTGGTCGTAATTACATTTTAGCTTTTAACATTTGGGTGGCCGCGATTACGTTTCCGTCAAGATAGCGGTGATATAAAACATAACACTGAGGTGCCCTTTGCTAGTGCTACCTCTGTACCAAATTTCGTACCATTCGGTTTCACCGTGTTCGAATTGATAAGGGGAATCGATTTTCACACAAAGATGGCCGCCATCCGCAAAATATTAGGCTAATGACCTATTAGATTGGTCAAAGGATGCTCCCTCCATAAAGGTATGTTGTTGCAAAGTTTGGTAGAGATCGGATGGTTATGTTAGTCGTAATTTGATTTAAGCTTTAAACATTTGTGTGGCCGCCATTACGTTTCTGTCAATATGGCGGCGATATTAATCATGACACTGAGATGCGCTTTGCTCGTGCTATCTCTGTACGAAATTTCGTTCCATTCGGTTTTACCGTGTTTGAATTAATAGGGGGAATCGATTTTGACACAAAGATGGCCGCCATCCGCAAACTATTAGGCGAATGACCTATTAGTTTGGTCAAAGGATGCTCCCTCCATAAAGGTATGTAGTTGCAAAATTTGGTAGAGATCGGATGATTAGGTTAATCGTAATTTGATTTAAGCTTTGAACATTCGTGTGGCCGCCATTACGTTTCTGTCAATATGGCGGCGATATAAATCATGACACTGAGATGCGCTTTGCTAGTGCTACCTCTGTACCAAATTTCGTTCCATTCGGTTCCACCGTGTTCGAATTAATAGGGGGAATCAATTTTGACACAAAGATGGCCGCCATCCGCAAACTATTAGGCTAATAACCGATTAGATTGGTCAAATGATGCTCCCTCCATAAAGGTATGTTGTTGCAAAGTTTGGTAGAGATCGGATGGTTATGTTAGTCGTAATTTGATTTAAGCTTTAAACATTTGTGTGGCCGCCATTACGTTTCTGTCAATAAGGCAGCGATATAAATCATGACACTGAGATGCGCTTTGCTAGTGCTATCTCTGTACCAAATTTAGTTCCATTCGGTTCCACCGTGTTTGAATTAATAGAGGGAATTGATTTTCACACAAAGATGGCCGCCATCCGCAAACTATTAGGCTAATGACCTATTCATTTGGTCAAAGGATGCTCCCCCCATAAAGGTATGTTGTTGCAAAGTTTGGTAGAGATCGGATGGTTATGTTAGTCGTAATTTAACTTAAGCTTTGAACATTTGTGTGGCCGCCATTGCGTTTCCGTCAAGATGGCGGTGATATAAAACATGACACTGAGATGCCCTTTGCTAGTGCTACCGCTGTACCAAATTTCGTTCCATTCGGTTTCACCGTGTTTGAATTAATAGAGGGAATTGATTTTCACACAAAGATGGCCGCCATCCGCAAACTATTAGGCTAATGACCTATTCATTTGGTCAAATGATGCTCCCTCCATAAAGGTATGTTGTTGCAAAATTTGGAGATCGGATGATTAGGTTAGTCGTAATTTGATTTAAGCTTTGAACATTTGTGTGGCCGCCATTGCGTTTCCGTCAAGATGGCGGCGATATAAAACATGACACTGAGGTGTCCTTTGCTAGTGCTACCTTTGTACCAAATTTCGTTCAATTCGCATTCACCGTGTTCGAATTGATAGGGGGGGGACAGACATTCAGAGTACACACACTCACACACACAGACTCACACACACACATACAGACACACACACAGACAGATACACTTTTTTCGCCCTGTGTTGATCTCATAAGTCTACTTTCATTTTTTGCAAAAATCGAAAGTAGGCTAACAAGGAACTTAAGTAGACAAACACTAGTAAAAACAAAGATATCACACTTGAGTCTCTATATGTCCGTTCACTAACAAAACCAAGGAGATCACACATCTTCAATCTACTTGGAGATTACCAACCATCTCAGAGATTACACTGTTTTCCATGGCCCGGGCTTTGGCAATTGACGCAATTATGGGGTAATAGAAGTATTGTGACAGACCAACTGTCACAAAAATGCTAAATATTATCTAAAAAGCTCTCCAAAACACGTTTAAATGCTTCTGAGGAATTAACCATCGTGGTTTCCTTCTCATTTGATTGATAGTGCTGCGCCGGAAATATGTGTATTAAGTTCCGCCATCTCTAAGGCTATCGATAAAAATCGATATCTGCTATCAATTACATCAAATGGCGTTGTGGTCGTAGATAGAGCAGTTCTAGTTCGAGACTGATAAAACTTTATTGGCAAACAACCAGCATTTAAGTATAAAAATGCCGAAAACTAAATTTGCAACAGTTTTCTTGAGGGCCGAGGAATACAACAGTGAGGGGTTATATGTATTTGACGCTGCAAGAAAGATTCTAATGTGTATATACGGTACTCCAATGTTCTTATTCCGTCGGAACGAAAAGACACGTGCAATAAACACTGCAGGGATTCAGAAACGCATTGAAAGCGGAAGAAAGAAGGAAATGAGCATAATCCTAAGTGGCAAATAATATTCGGCGATACTCTACACATCGCAAAGAAGTTGAAGAACCCCCTTATCACATAATTTGTTAGAATTACCCCATACTATAGGGAAGATTTCAGAAGAAACATCGATCATTATGACAATTTATTTCGCGAAATACCCACCGAAATAGTGTCAATTTTAACACCGAAATCAACAGTTTTATTTCACCACAAAATAAGGCCCTTAAAAATAATTATTGATGGTCAGCACCGCTTGAAGTTCCATAAAATAACATTTCCTACTGTTTAGAACTGTTTCCTAGTTGAGATTATTTTTAGAAAGGGTCTTTCTTTATTCGTATCAGGAGCACCAATCACAAATATATATCACAAATGGTAAACAGTGAGAATCAAATTCAAATAAAAAATAATAATGATAATTAATAAAGACACAAACTATTCTAGATCTAATATTAAGTGAGGACATAAACATACAAGACAGTTGTACAACACACAAACATTTGACTGCCAGGTAGCCCGCAACCAAATTAAATATTCTTTGTCCAGTTACGGGCGACGTCAATAGCATTCGGGTTGGCAAATGTTAAGTCTTCCATTGAGCATGTTGCTGGACATAGTGGGCACTGGTAAAGATGTTGGATTGTCTGTAGTTCCCCACAATCACAGAGGAGAGAGTCACTCGGAAAACCCCATTTCTGCAAGTTCATCTTGGTTCTTCCAACTCCAGTCCGCAGTCTGTTGAACGCCTTCCATGTTGCCCAACCTTCCATATGGCCCGGAGGAAGGCTTTCTTTTGGGGTCATCCAGCCGGACAGATGACCAGTTCTTTCCTTCCACATTCTTGCCCTAGCAGTGTCAGCATTGCCTTTAAGGCTGACTGTTGTCCGAAGGAAGCTTTTCCTAGTTTTAAGGCGAGTTCGGGCGGGGGAATATCCAGATAGTGGGTGTGTTTGTGATGTGGATGCCTTAAATCTTTCCTTGTTCGCTGCTACCTCCCAGCGTATCTCCCCAGGAACAATACCAGCTAAGCAGTGGACTTTTTCAACTGGAGTAGGCTTCAAGCAACCAGTAATGATTCTGCAGCTTTCGTTGAGTGCAGTGTCAACTTGTTTAGTGTGTGCTGATTTATACCACACTGGACTGGCATATTCGCCCGCAGAGTAGCACAGAGCTAAAGCTGATGTTCTAAGGGTTTGTGGCTGGGTTCCCCAATTAGTTCCCGTCAACTTGCGAAGAATGTTGTTTCTTGCGGATACCTTTTGCCTGATGTTTTGGCAGTGCTTCTTGAAGGTCAGTCTACGATCCAAGGTGATTCCTAGATATCTTGGAGTGAAACAATGATTTAGTAGCTTTCCCTTCCAATACACTTTGAGTTTTCGGGATGCCTGAATGTGTCGCAGGTGAAATGCACATATTTGAGTCTTTTCGGCATTGGGTTTCAGTTGGTTTTGGTCGTAATATGTTCCAAGCTCTTCTAATGCATGTGTCAGAGAGATTTCTACTTCATCAAAACTGTTAGATTGGGTGACAAGTGCAAGGTCATCAGCGTAAATAAAGCTTTTAGTGCCTTTTGGTAGTGGTTGGTCATTTGTATAGATGTTAAATTTAGAAAGGGTGTAGTTATATGTCCGTCTGTTCATATTTTTTTATATTCAAAATAGAAACGCTAAAAAACAAGGAATGATCGTAATTGCCGTAGTTATTTCATAGTGCATATTGTTTGAAAAGTGGTGCATAGTGCATCTTTGCATGCATAATAACCCCTGGCAGTAGAGCCTATGAAGGACCTAGGCCTACCTAGCGACCGCTGCCCAGCCAATTGGCCTGCAGATATTGGGGTGACGCGTGGTCAGCGCGTCGGGTCCCCTCAGACGTTAATCTTGGTTTTCGTAATCGGGGCGCTGCCTCAGGCCTCTTGTCCACGGGACGAATTTCCGGCGGAACGGCACTTTCGCCTTCCGGCAGACAACCAGGTTGCCTTGTCCACGGAGACGGCACGCATTCAGTCGTGTTGAGTCTTGAGACTGTGCACTATGGATACGGAGATGATACGTAACCTTATTGCATTATATTGTCTTCAAAAAAAGCGACGACGACGCAGAAGGCACTGGCAAGATTGATGGAAATTTGTTGCATTTAATACGTTGATTAAAAATTGAGAGAAGACAATGCAAAGCATTTAAATATTTCCAAATATCAAAAGAAACATTTGAGCCGGCCACGTGGTGATGCGATAACGCGCCTGCCTCTCACCTGGAGGCCCCAGGTTCGATTACCGGCTCCGTCAGGGATTTTAGAAACTGACGTGAGGGCTGGAACGGGGTGCACTCAGCCTCGTGAGGATAATTGAGTATCTGTCTGACAGTGAGGCAGCGCCCCGATCACGAAAACCAAGATCAACGACCGAGGGGACCCAATGCGCTGACCGCGCGTCACCCCAATATCTGCAGGCCAAATGGCTGGGCAGCGTCGCTTGGTAGGCCTAGGACCTCGTGGGCTGTAGTGCCAGGGGTTATTATTATTAAAAGAAACATTTGAGAAATTATTGGTGACTCTACACAAGTCTTTGAAACATGAAGATACCAATATGCGGAATTGCATTCCTCCTCCTGAAATGCTTGCTGTGACACTCAGCTTAGCCCTATGACTTGTAGGCCTATCATCATCTTCATCATCATTGGTTTGCAGTCCTAAGACTGCTCAGTTGCCATAAAAACATGTCCAGATCGTCCTGTCATTTGCCGCTTCCTTCATTGAATTATAATTCTGTGCTTGGGTGTCGTTTAGCATTTGTTTAAGGAAGGTATTTCTAGGTCTTCCTCGTGGATTTTTTCCCTCAATGAACCCTTCTGCCACAGTTCTCATTAAATTGGAGTGGCGCATTGTGTGACCCCACCATGCGAGATGACGTTTACGGATTTTGCGTAGGATTGATCTCCGTTGGTTCACGGTGTCGAGAACCCTTTTGTTCGATATCCTGTCTCTCCACGTCACATTTATCATCTTACGATTGCACCACATCTCAAAGGCTTCAAGACGGTTGTTTTCATTTTTATTTAGTGTCCCCGTTTCACAGGCATACAACGCAACTGTCCATACAAAAGCATGTAGCATTCTCATTCGGAGGGAAAGCTTAAGCCGACTGGTAAACAGTAATCTCCTCTTTTGCATAAAAGCTAGTTTTGCCTGAGCAATGCGGCATTTAACTTCAGTGGTGCACCTTCCGTCCTCTGTAATATTTTGACCTAGGTAAGTGAAGGATTTGACTTGTTGTATGTCTGAGTTATTAATCTTTATTCGAAGATGTTTTGGGAGTTTTGAGAGTGTCATGCATTTGGTCTTTGAGGTTTTTATTTTCATACCGTATTTCTGCACCGTTGATGCAACTCTTGACATCATTGCCTGCAAAGTAGATGGGCTACCAGCTAGAATGGCCTGATCATCTGCGAACTTAATTTCATTTATGGGAATTCCATTGATATTCACACCTAAACCTGGGTCTTCTAAAGCTTCTGCCATCATCAACTCACCAAAAGCATTAAACAAAATTGGGGAGAGAGTACATCCTTGTCTTACTCCTTTTCTGATAGGAACTGGATTAGTAAGACCTTCTCTTAAACGTACAATTGCATTTCGACCATTGTAGAGGTCCCATATGAGTGTAATAAGTTGTTCTTCGACTCCTATGTTCCTTAATAATGGGTTTATGCCAGGAAACTCTATCAAATGCCTTTTCATAGTCAATGAAGCATATATACAGATTTCGGCTCCTGCTCATCATACGTTCTCCGAGGACTCTACGAATGCCAATGGCATCTCGGGTACCAACTCCTCGACGGAAACCAAACTGTGTTTCTTGGATGTAGCCATAGACTGCCCCTTCTACTCCTTTCTTTATGATTTGGATCACAATTTTGGATGCATGATGAACCAAACTAATTGTTCTGTACATACTGCAGTTGGTCACATTTGCTTTCTTCGGTAAAGGGACCATGATGGAGTTTCGAAATTCAGATGGCCAAATACCCTTTTCGTAGATTGTTTGCGTTAAAACCTAGGTATTATGTAGGACTATTTCTTGTTTAATTGAGTGTGTTAAAATGATAGCTTGAAAATATTAATATTCCAATATGAATTAGGGAAGCTTCTTTTATTTATGTTTCACACTTCGTACATAGAAAAATACTCCTCAATAAAACATAACAAAAGTATAAAAAGACAATAGTCAAAAATGGAAATGAAAATACTCGTTAATTATCTCGTTAACGAATTTTCATATCCGGAAGTGTTTCAATGTCTTCTTTCAGCTGTATACATACTTCCAATGTCAACCGCCTGTCTGTGTATTTGTCTATTGTTTTATCCCAAAGGACAGGACGTTCCTGGAGCAGCGTAATCAGAATTTCCATGTCAATACCGAGTTCTGCACTCATTTGAGCGCTGAAAGATGCACGCTCGCTGTATGTTCTCTAGTCATGTCCATTGCCCAGTAAACCCCTTACTAGCCATGACCAAGAGACATCCCTTACTAATTTTGGGTTTTAAATGATAATAATTATTGTAAATAATAATAATAAGTATTACTATTATTATTATTATTATTATTATTATTATTATTATTATTACTGTCCAGGAGAGACGAAGTATATTCTCTTCATGAAGTCAGAATATTATAAGAGTCCACTCCAAGCCCACAGGCAAAGCATGTAAAAGCTTGCTATTTCAAAAGCACTTTAAGTGAACATATTTCCATTAGATATTTCTCGGAAGGATAGAACTGGGAGTTGGCCACTGCTAACATTCTTAAGTTTCCAGACTGTCTCCAATATTTCACAAGGAACACATATTTCTGTTCCTTCCTCATAATAATTCTCAGTATTGAGCTTTCCACAACAACTTTAAGGTCAGCCCAACCAAACCCCAACGCTTATGGTTTGATTGGCTAAAACCCCCTCTTACCACTAGAGGTACACGCCATTGGTGAATCTCTACATGTGACAGCTTTTCCCTCTCCAGAGAAAGTTATAGTTTATATACTGAAGCAGGGCTCATAATCGTCCTCTTCATAACCATACAACAGACCATGTTGTCACTCTTCAAGACAGCTATATAGACTGTGTACGCTCTGCCTCACGGCAAGCAAGTCAGGCTTCATGTAAAGAGTATTGTAATTACTTAGGTGTTGGTAACCAATAAATTAACATCTTCTCAACGTCTTCTATTCTTTTGTAAGTATAACAATATACAGCGCGGTAGAACTTGAGCGGACCTAAATAGTAGATCCTCAAGCAATATTCAAATTAAGTGAGCGTCGATAAGTTCACTCTTCTCCAACTAGACAACTGGCCGGAGATCTACGAAAAACTTATCTCTCTTACCACTCACTGGCTAATAACGGTGAATTTGCCGGCTCGTGGACAAGCTCTCATATGAAATGATTTATCACTATCGTTCCGGCCAATGCGCCGGAACGGCGAACGGCGGAAATTCTTGTCGTGGACAAGGGGCCTTACTGTTAGACAGCTACTCCATTGTCCTCACGAGGCTGAGTGCACCCCATTCCAGCCTTCACGTCAGTTTCTAAAATCCCTGACGTAGCCGGGGCCTCAAGGTGAGAGGCAGGCGCGCTACCCCAACACCATGGGGCCGGCACATAATATATACAGGGTTAGCACAAAGGATTGATTGGTTGGTTCCTCAGTTTAGGGGCTGCGACAACGAGGTCACGTAGCCCCGCGTACTTTGGGTGAGTGTAGAATCGGCCTAATAACCGGTGTTAATTGTGATGGCTGTCAATTTGAGGTTTCAAGCCATTTTTCAGTGTTGCCTAAGTAAACCAAAGGCTGGTGCTTTCCTGTATTCAATAACATACATTCTTATCTAGATTTGGCAACGTCACACAAATAAACATAGCACTGCCCTCAGAAAGCACACAGGAACAAAGGGGGGAGAAAGGAAAAACCAGTTTCGTCCAGTTAACACCCAGGTTAGTCGACCAAAACTGGTGCCAGAGTGTACACGAAACTACTCGAAGTTCCAGTCAGGAAGACAACCGGATAAGTATCAGCCTGTATTATTACAGTATAACCATAGTTGATTTTGTATAACCATATAATCACCCCAAACAGACAAACTCCGGATTTTTTTCACCATTTTAGCATTTCACCAAACATTAGATATACTACATTTAGCATACGCCGACAGTTGCATTACCAATACTGCAACTAAATAATTGTACATAATGTATATATTTTTCACCTGTATTCTCAAACATAGATGTTATAGCCTAAGTGTAATGGATCTGATGATGATCGCTTGACGATCGAAACTGGTCATCCGAGTGTATTTATTAATCTCATGTAATTTATTTCAGGATTAGCACATAACCCAGCTCTTTTTGGGTACATTCGTGTTGACCGACTGAAAAGCACCAAACTTTTGTTTTGTGATGGATGTATTAGTGTGTATTATCTGTGATTCAGGTAGAAGGCCTGCTGACGATTAATTCTTTCAAGTAGTTCCTAGTTTTGCTACCAAATGCTACGACACCATGCTGCGGCCGTGGCGGTGGCGAGCGTTGGAACTAATATAGCGTTACCAAACTAACCGGCATTTAGCCTATGTATGCATATTTATTCATTTAATAGTGTATGAACGTTCGGGCCTTAGTTATAAATGTAACTTTTGATTGATATTTTGATTAATAGCACACATTAATTGTAATGTTGGTAACAGTGAATGATATTGCCTTTTCAGTAACTTAATTATTTTATCCTAAAATGGTAGATGCTGATAAAGTTTAATAACAATATTCTGTTGTTTGTGTTGTAGGAAACTGTACGCATAGCGCCACCTTAAGAGCAGCTGAATACCAAAGAAGAGCCTGGGAAGCACCACACTCTATTGTTACTCGGACCACCTACACAAAAACTAGGTCTCTGTTAAAACATCATTAAAGGATCTTTATCTTTCTTGTGGGAGCCTTCGTGCTTCACAGGATCATTAAGACTCTCAGTTCACTACGTTTGGTTTATGGCCACTTGTGTGCTCAATGTTGCGTGATCGAACCCCGGCACAGATGACTGCGTGACCTCTTCCAGGGCAAAATCACGGAATCCAAGCGTACAAAACGCAGTAGTACAAAGTATAGCTGGTAATAAGCAAAGTTTGGTTAATTAATCGTAGTCTATAATTTGAAATTAGTCGACATCAATTAATCGATTAATCAAAGGACAGTTCATTCGATTAATCGGCTAACCGAAGAATCGATTTATTTATTTATTTAGCGTATGGCTTTACAGATACAATATGTAATTTTCCACAGATTAAATAGTATTCTCAATGGCATAACCTTGCAAACATCTCTTTTGAATTTCTCATTTTTCAACAACTCACAAAGGATTCCAGGTTATGCCATTAATTTGGTTTTACACATTTTAAAGCAACAAAACAAACATATATATAAGCGGCTTCGGTGGCGTAGTTGGTAGCATGCTGAGCTTCTATGCCCAAGATCGCAGGTTCAAACCCGGCCGAAGCCGCCGGATTTTTTAACAAGATGTTCAGTAAAGAACATATAGCCTACTTTCTCCTAAATGTATGAGTATAGTTATAACTCGTTGTTATTATCAAAGAGTATAATAGAACTATTCTTTGTTGAAGACCTTAGAAACGATTTACCTCTACCAAACGCCACAACCTAGATAAAAACTGCTACCATCATTGAAGAAAGAAAGATAAGAAGTATATCAAGAATGTTATGGATCTGGAGACATAATCGACCGGACTGGCGGCGTGGCTCAGCGGTAACGTTCTCGCTTGCTGGGCCCTAGGTTGCAGGTTCGTATCCTGGCGCAGTCAGCTGGCATTTGAGGGTGCACAAATGCGAGGGAGCCGTGTCAGTACATTTACTGGCACGTTAAAGATCCCCTTCGGGCCAAAATTCCGGCACCCCGGTGTCTCTAAAATCAGCAGTAGTTAAAAGGGATGTAAAACCAATAACATTATTATTATTATTATTATTATTATTACGACCTGCCGTGGGCAACATCCAACTTTGAGTTGAGGCATGTCTTTACACGTCTGGTTGTGCATGGCTTTCACAACCCTAATTGAATTAACAAATCTTTCCATGACCCTACAGAGACGTGTGTATACAAACTATGTGGATATTTTCGATAATATAATCCTAACAGAGCGAGTGCATTCTAGCGGCTAGAAGAAGAAACTTTTCAATAAAATCTGGAAGTTACCTTTTTGGCAGCTAGATGTCCCGAGTAAATCTGCTGGCGAATTATGTTTTAATTAAATATATATTTTACACCATAATGTGCACAATATAACGCTTAATTTTAAAACATCTGAGTCATTACAAAACAATAAACATATAACATTTCAAGCAAAAAACCTAGCTCTGATCGGGTTTGAACCATATGCATTTAAACGATAGGCTAACGCTCTACCACTGAGCTAATTGTGTCAACGAATATCGTTCTATTTAAAATAACTTACATAGAACTTGTTAGCAAATAATGATTTATACTAAACGATTTCATCACTGGAGTATATTATTTATATATAAAGCATTTCATACAAAGTTTATTTATTTTTTATCAGTACGCTATATTGCATGCAATACTCAAATTAGTGAAATATAAGTCCGGCACAAGATATCCGCTGCCATCTTGTCTTATTACTGAATCAGTTCAGCTTTTTAAAATCACGTCTGCACTATAGTATTACAAAATAAACTTTTAATTTCGAACGTGCCTCTTCCTTTAGAACAGTTAAAACGATTCTCGGCTCGATAATCGGAACTGGTGGGTCCCATGATATGGATTATAAAGTTTGCATAATTCGCACGGCCGCCATCCTGAAATGGTATGGCGGACGACCTTGTAATTTGGTCACAAGACGCATCCTATACGAAGGTATGTTGTTACCAAATTTGGTAGAGATCGGATGATTTGGTTAGTCGTTATTTGATTTTACGTTTTGAACGTTTGAGTGGCCGCCATTCAGTTTTAGTAAAGATGGCGGCGATATAAAACATGACACTGAGGTGTCCTTTGCTAGTGCTACCTTTGTACCAAATTTCGTTCAATTTGCATTCACCGTGTTCGAATTGATAGGGGGGGACAGACATTCAGAGTACACACACTCACACACACACAGACACACACACACACACACAGACTCACACACACACATACACACACACACACACAGACTCACACACACACACATACACACACACAGACAGACACACTTTTTTCGCCCTGTGTTGATCTCATAAGTCTACTTTCATTTTTTGCAAAAATCGAAAGTAGGCTAAAAATCCCTCAGTATGCCTTCCTTCGGAGGGGAAGTAAACCCGGCGGTCCCATGTCATAGATTTTTGGCATGTTAAAGAAATGTCCACTAATTACACCTGTGTGAAACTAAATTATATAGGTAACGAATGAAAACAACGCTCTTAGGTTGCTACGTTCGTTGCCAAGAACCGACTGCGGTGGCGTCTAGTAGCTTAGTTCTGAACTAGGCCTAGTAAGTTAGTTGTTGACGGTGGCGTTTGGCGGCAAAAGTAGGAACTGTTTGAAAAATTCAAAGTTGCAGTCCTTACTTGAATTAAAAAACAGATACACACACTAATACAGTCATCACAATTAACACCGGTTATCAGACAGATTCTACACACACCCAAAGTACACGGGGCTACATGACCGCGTTGTCACAGCCCCTAAACTAAGGAACCAACCTAAACAAACATAAATTGCTAATAGTACATTATGAAACTCGCATATAATGGCAATAATTAAGACACCAGTATGTTTATAAAACGAGCGTATGCGAGTTTATAATTACCATACGAGTGTCTTAATTACCATTATAGGCGAGTTGCATACGACTGTTTATGTTCGACGATAATTATTATAACTATTTTACGTTCGAACATAAATATTCATAAATATCTGTCGAGATTTCGCCAGTTTTATGTATTGAACAGAGTGCATTAGACGCAGAGAATGCCTTGTATTTGACTATGGCCTCCTCGATTACCCCACTATGACACTAGGCGACGCAGTGAAATTTAAATTATAAGGCCTTGGTACTCAGCGCAGGTGCGAAGCTATCCTTACATAATTGGTCAAACAAATGTTTCTTAAGCTGTAATTGGTGGGAGAAACTGTTTCATAATGAAAAATAGTGTTATAATGACTAAGGTTCGGATGTTAAGGAAAAGTCATATTATTTTCCGGTTCTCATTTTAACCGAAATATGAAAAATAAGTTTGAATGACGGGTCCCTGACCACGTTTAAAGCAATTTGATGTTGCCTATAAATGCATATTTCGGCCATTTTATTGTTTTGGTCATATTTGGTCATATTTTAGTGACATAAGGTCATATTTGGTTATAATTTCAGCATTTTTGTTTAAATTGAGGCGTCGTTGACAAGGTCCGTGTTATCTGCGTCGAGTTTCAAACACAGGATTTCCGAATAGTGTAGTAAATTAACCGAGCAAGAACTGCATCTCAAGGCTATGATACTGAATGAATGTTGAAAATTTTAATGTACAGTAGCTCTCTGTCAGTTTGTATGATTAAATGTGTGTGGTGTATTATCGCTGATCACGTTTCGGCACTTAAGTCGTTTACTGTATTTTAGCGATACTCTACCTATCCCCAAAATTCATGTCATATTTTATAGTTTTTAGGACATATTTTATAGTTTGTAGGTCATATTTAGCTAGTTTTTAGGGCATATTTGCTTGCATATTTTGTACTTCTTTAGGTCATAAACTTCCGAACCCTAATAATGACCATCATTATGTTACAGTTTTCTGACATATAATAGTCAGGGTCGAACATAATAGTACATTTTGCAACGAGCCTATAATGGCTATAATTAAGACACGAGTATTTTTATAAAATGAGCGTATACGAGTGTCTTAATTACCATTATAGGCGAGTTGTATACGACTGTTTATGTTCGACGATAATTATAACTTTATTATATGTTTTAACAAATATTCATAAATATCTGTTGAGAGTCAGCTACTTGAATTTTGTGATCGCAGAGCGAGCGTTGGGTATTATATCTCTGTCTTTCAAGATCTTTGAACGACCGACGCATGCGCTCTGTGTGCTTGCAATGCCATATGCAGGCCATATGTTTACATCTGCCGTCCCTCAGTAATATTGTCACCGGAGTTATTTGAAGACAATGCGCTATGTAGAAATTAGTGTTGGTGATATTAAGGTGCAGTGCTATTTCTTGTTTCATATTCGCCAGTTTATTTACGCGAACATATGGACGGTGCGTATTCCATATCGGTAATTTATTATAGTTCGATGTTGTGTTTATGTCCGACATGTTGGATTTTGAGCGCATGCGCGAAGGTATCGTTACCTAATTGGTCAATGAACGAGCTCTGATTGGCTGGAGAAACTGTATCATAATGAAAAACAGTGTTATAATGACCATCATTATGATACAGTTTTCTGACACATAATAGTGAGGGTCGAACATAAAATTTATATTTAAAGATCATTAATTCACACAAGGGCACTCCAATAAGTATAACCTCCAACTTGAAGTTATGGCATCTTGCTGCCAAACAGAAGCAGCTATTTAAATTGATAAGTTCTGACGGCTCATTCGTTATATTACATGTTCATTATTGTATCTTGATTGGTCGCCTGTTCGCTGTTGCTCGCTTAGCACCACCCTGGGTACTTTCAGGTGAAACTTACGGAAGTGAGCAATAATTAATTAATTAATTACAGTAGAACCCCTCTCATCCGCCCCCGGCTGGTCCGTCGCTCCGGTTGATCCGACCGTGCTCGAGCCGAATTTGTACCGACTCGTAGCGACACTACCCGTCGCGCCATTGTTGTTTACAGGTAGTCTTGTTATCGCTTGTCCGTTTTAGTGCTCCGTCATCTCTCGTATGGTTTCTGTCGTCCGTGTTTTGTACAGTACGGCTGTGAAGTTTTTAATGCTTACTGTTCGTTGGTTTTACGACATTGTTCTTCTGTGTTTCTTGCAGTACTGTACAGTAAATTTTTAAAATTTTGTACAGTTATGTTGTTTTTTCAACATGTCAGGACTGAAACGTAAACACATTAATCTTTCATTAAATGAAAAATTAGCAGTGCTACGAAAACTGGACAAAGGGGAAATCACTCCAAAAGATTGCCAAGGAACTCAATGTACGCGATACAACTATAAAAGGTTGGAGAAGAAATCGGAAATCATGAACACTGACACGTTAGATGGTGAAAACGCTCTTAAAAATCGCAAAAGATTGAAAAAGCCTAAACGTGAACTGCTTGACAACGCGTTGTAGATGTGGTTCAACCAAGAAAGAAGGATATCTTGAGCTCAGAGATTGTTTATTTTAATGTAAATCCGTATTTTCTGTACTTTCTGATAATCCGACCTTTTTTTGCGTTCCGACCATGACCTCAGTCCCTAAGGTGACGGATTACAGGGGTTGTACTGTAATTGACTACTGTTGTTGTTTGAGTCTTCAGTCTTTTGACTGGTTTGATGCAGCTCTCCATGCCTCCCTGTCCTGAGCTAATCGTTGCATCTCTACATAGCTACCACACCCTACATCCGAGGCAATCTGTTTAACATATTCTAACCTTGGTCTACCCCTACAGTTTTTGTCCTCGACCCTTCGTTCCATAACTAAGCTTGCAATTCCTGGGTGTCTTAGTATGTGTCCTACCAACCTATCTCTTCTCTTCATTAGCAGTCGCCAGAAACATCTCTCCTCTCCCACTCCTCTTAATACCTCTTTGTTTGTAACCCTATCTACCCATCTGATCTTCATCATTCTCCTGTAACACCACATTTCAAATGCTTCAATTCTCCTCTTTTCTGCTGCACCAATAGTCCAAGTTTCACTTCCAAAGAGCGTCACACTCCAGACAAAGGCTTTCAAAAATGACTTCCCAATACCTAAATCTATATTCAATGTCAACAGATTCCTTTTTTGTAGAAATGCTTTCCTTGCCTGAGCCAACTTACTATTTATATCCTCTTTGCTTCGTCCATCACTGGTTATTTTGCTTCCTAAGTAACAGAAGTCTCCTACTTCCTTCAGCTTTTCACCTGCCAATTTGATGTCCATAAAGGTTTCTGACTTATTTCGGCTGCATTCCAGTATTTTTGTTTTACGTTTATTAATTTTCATCATGAATTCTTTTCTCAAGACGGAGTCCATACCATTCAAAAATTGTAAAATTCCAATTGACTACTAGACCCGACATAAGTTCATTATGGAGTTTGAAGCCATTTTTCAGTGTTGTCTTAGTAAACAAAAGTTTGGTGCTTTTCAGTCGGTCAACACGAATGTACCCGAATGAGATGGGGTATTCTCTGCTCCTGAAAAAAATTACATGAGATTAATAAATACAAATAAATAAAAAGAATTTAAAAAAGTTCAAGTTGTGCTACGCTCATTTTCGGAACGATGTATAAAAATCTATAAAAGTTAGGTTGGTTGGTTCTTAAGTTTAGGGGCTGCGACAACGCGGTCATGTAGCCCCGTGTGCTTTGGGTGTGTGTAGAATCTGTCTGATAACCGGTGTTAATTGTGATGGCTGTATTAGTGTGTGTTATCTGTTTTCAATTCAAGTAAGGACTGCAGACATTGAATTTTATCAAGTAGTTCCTACTTTTGCCGCCAAACGCCACTGTGAACGATTACTAGTTCAGAACTTGGTTACCAGATGCCACCGCAGTCGGCTCCTGGCGACGAACGTTGGAACCTAAGAGCGTTTGTCAAATGTTTAACCTATATATAATTTAGCTCCACACAGGAGTAATTAGTGGAAGGTTCTTTAACATGCCATAAATCTATGACATGGGACCGCCGGCTTACTTCCCCTCCGAAGGAAGGCATACTGAGGGATTTTCAACGCTCTTAACTAATCCAACTACTTCGGCCGGGTTTGAACCCGCGATCTTGGGCATAGAAGCTCAGCATGCCACCGAAGCCGCCAGTTCAAAGAGACTTTCAACATTATTAGCATGATACAAATACATCAGGTGCGCACTTCAGAGTTACCTGCATCGGATGACCAAAGAAGTGCTGTATGCATTTACTGCGAAAATATTCCAGACGATGCATTCGACGGCAGAAAGACACCAACTTGAAACCGACGTTGGTTCAGTCGTCGAAATTATGCTAGGGAACCAGAACAGCTCGGACGAGGTTTCTTTCTTTGCCCAAACTGTTCTCCATCATAAGAAGAAAGTGGGCGACTTATATGATCTAAGGGAGAAATAAGGCCGCGATCTACCGAATCCATATGAATAGAGAAGTAAGAAGGTGCTTGAGAAGCATAGAAAGCGATACCATCCTTGAGTAATACGTAAGTCGCTCCAGGATGTATTTTATCAAGAGGATTGGGTGTGGTTTTTAGTGGGTTGACGAGTGTGGACCCTTCTAGTCAAAACAAATAAAGAAGATATTTTTTCTTTTCTTAGTCGTTTACCCTCCAGGTTGGTGGAACCCACGGACTCAGCGAGAGAACTCACCACTACCGCCTCTACGAGCAGTGTCCTAGAGCAGGCAACATCTAATCGGAGTGGATACAACTGGTGAGGTGGGATTGGCACCTCGCCCAAGCGGCCTCACCTGCAAAGCGAACGGGGGCCTCATGAGGGAAGGTAAGGGATGGTTAGGATGGATAGGCAAGAAAGAAGGAAGGAGGCGGCCGTGGCCTTGAAGAAGGTACCATCCCGGCATTTTCCCGAAGAAGAAGTGGGAAACCACGGAAAACCACTTCGAGGATGGCTGAAGGGGAATCGAACCACTCTACTCATTTGTGCCACCCAAGGCTGAGTCGACCCCGTTCCAGTCCTCGTACCAGTTTTCAAATTTCGTGGCAGAGCCGGGAATCGAACCCAGGACCTCCGGGGCGGCAGCTAACCATGCTGACCGCTACGCTACGGAGGCGTCAAATTATTATTATTATTATTATTATTATTCATGTGTAGCATCTTTCCACTCGGTTGCTGGATATTTTTGTGGGAGTGATTTTGAAAAAGGGGACGGAAGTGGATCGGAAAGATCGAGGTGGCACCAGCTGGCACACTTCCGTTTGATCGAACGGAAGTGTGCTCGAACTGAAGTGTGCTAGCTGGCAGTGGTGGATCGAACGGAAGTGTAAGACACACTGCCAACTTGATCGATCGATCCAGCTGGCAGTGGTAAGAGAAACAATGAGCGTGCGGTGTCGGAAATAGATACCATGACGTACCTTCGGCCATGTGGAATGTATATGACATACTGAACGGTAAACGCTCATGCGACCTCTGGTGTCAAGTGATTGAAACAAAGCACATGATACATGTTCGAAGTCTTCGTATCAGCATTTAAATGGTAAAATGCCTTAATATCAAACATTGTAAGTAGTCGGCATTGCCGGTATTATGTTTCTGCACAATGGCTATTCAAATATTAATCCACATAACGGTGATGCAGCCATCAATATAATATAATCATTGTGGTTATACGAGAATTGAGCAAGCCTTCATGAACTATTGCTGAATACATTCTCTTTACTCACAAGAGGGCCTATTCATAAGGCATTTTAAACTCAATTTCAAACAGGAAAATTATCGAAACCAGCAAAATATAAATGAATCTAAATTCCGTAATGCAGTATTATTAGAACGTGCAATTAAGTCACCATCTTGTGCACAGTATTTGCGTAGTCGAAATAGCCGTGGGATTAGCGCTTAAGACTGTGAATCTAGAGATCTCGGGTTTGAGTCCCGGACGGAGTAAATATTTTTGCTACCAGATTATCATTTTAAACGACATTTATCACATCAATATGACTCATGTTAACAGAATCCATATGAAATTACGTGTTGGTCTGTGAATCAAGAGGTCCTGCTTATAAGGAATTTAAGGTTATGAGCGGTGTCGCGTCTATTAATCTAGTTGATCCATATCGTATTCTTTATTTAGGCTAATGCAGGTGGAAGCTACAAATCATCTAATAAAATGAGTTCCGTATTATAAACTGCAATATCTGTAAAACACTCCATTTTACAATAAATTAATATTTGTGCCAATAATAGAATAAAATACCGGTGTATCAACAATTTCACGTGAGGTTTCTTCTATGTCAGATGTTACACATCATATGCGACTACTGTAAGGCTCCTAATTTTGCATTATTATTATTATTATTAGTATTATTATTATTATTATTATTATTTATTTATTTATTTATTTATTTATTTCTCACGATAAAGGCATATTAGACCACGCGAAGCAATCATGACTATTTGTTCTTCCTGGCTTTCCAGAACTCTTTCATTCGTGCACTAAAGGCCCTCTTCCTTTCTTCGGTCCACTTTGGTCTTTGGGCTGTAGGTGCTGCTTTCTCTGACAACACTTCCCACTTGTATCCTGTACCTTGTGCCGAAAGACGCTTTTGTCTATGACGTCTTCTGAGTGGACCTGTGCTTTTACTAGATCAATTTTGACTTGCATCATCCAGGGTGTAGTAATCTTGAGCCGCTGTATGTATCTAAGAATTTTGTTGGTGAGTCTGGTTTATGGGAGTCTGCTGATGTGGCCGTAAAATTTTAGTCGCCTCTTTCTGATGTCTGCTGCGAGGTTGGACAATTTCTCTGTGGTGTCTCTGGAGTGAAGCCTGTATCCTTCATCTGTGTGCTTTGGTCCAATTATTTTCCTTATTATTTTTATTTCCTCTGTAATTTTTTTTCAAGTAACCCTTTGTGTGTAACGTCAATGTCTCACTAGCATAAAGCACCTCAGGTTTAATAACCGTGTTGTAATGACGAAGTTTAGTGAATGTGGACAGACATTTTTTGTTGTAGACACCCTGTGTCTTGTATAAGGCTCTCTTCATTTTCATTAACCTAGTGCACTGCGCGATTTTCTCTTTTTCTGTCGGTTCAAGCACTTCACCTAGGTATTATTATTAGGGCTAGGATTTTTAAGTGATAAAAATCGGGAAAATATTTATTTTTATGTATTAAAAATATCTGAAATATGTGACAAAAAAGTAAAAATATTTAATTATAATTTAGTTTATTAATGTGAATATAAACAATATGCAGTACTCACGAATACAATTTATGCTATGTCTCACTGACTGTAGAAGCATTACAATACACAAGGAGATGCATCGTTAGGTTGTCCATCACAAATGACCGACGATTATCGCGAAACACTTATTCTGAAGGTGCGAAACTGCGGCAATATGTTTCTTGCCCTTGAGATGTTGTGTAACCTGAGATCGCTGTTCAGCCTTGATTGCTTTCCCACACGGTTGGCAGAATATAACGCCCCTATCAGAAGTAAAATTATCTTTAAATTCTGCTACATACTGCAGCAGATGATAACTTGTAGTTGTTTTTACTTTAGGCATCGTAGAACTGCCTTACACTTCACAGTGCCAGAAACGAACTGCATGCGAGTGACACTGGTTCCAGGTAGCTGGGGAAGGGGGAGGTGTAGCACGGGGTGCAATATGGCTATGGACAAGGAAATCCCCGACTTCCACAGTGAGTGGCACGGGGCGACAAGTTAAGAATAACACAGTTGCAAGCTGACATATGCTCTGCATGAAGATTAGAAAGCTCACAGGTTCTTCCCCGTTAAAGTAACACAGAACAAAAATGCAATGAACTGAAAGATCTAGCATAATGATTTTAAAAAATATAAATATTATGTCTTTTTATGTGCTAATAAGTAAGAAGCAGGAATTTATGTATTTATAGAAAAAAACGTAAAATATGTATTTACATAAAAAATATTTATTTACCTAAAAATCCTAGCCCTAATTATTATAGTCATTATGTTTCTTTGTTTCGAGGGAGGCAGAATAGAATTTATATTATTAATTGGTTTATATTGATAAATGTTTCATGTTTTTCTGTTAATTTGTTTGTTTAATTATTCATTTACTTGTTCCCTGTTTATTTCTTTATCTGCTTCTTTTTCAGATGTTTATTAGATTGTTGTCAGTTAATTATTCATTTGTTTGTTTCATTGTTGATTTCATCTTTATTCATTTGTTTACTCCTTTATTCCATTACAATGTTTTATGTGTTTTTCTTTATTCTTGTATATTTATTTGTTGATATATTAGTGCGTTTGTTCCCCATGTATAGCCTATTTTCATTTATTTAAAAAAAGGCTTATGAGATCACCTTTTGTCCGTGTGTGTGTCCCACCCCTAATAACTTGTAAAGGGGTAGAGCTAATTCAATGAAACTCGTCAAGGTTTTAGTACTATTTTAATCAACCCCGACTGTGCCCTTCAAATTTCAATCCGTCTCACCAATCCAACATGGCGGCTGTGCGAAATATTTCACCGGCATCCTGTATCTCCGAAACTAATCCTCACATCTCCCTGGAATTTTGTATGATGATAAAGGGCACTACTAGAAGTTCACCTATATGACTTTCCAAAACCAGTTAACTACAAAACGAAAATGGTGGCCAAGCGAAATAGATACATTTAAATAGACTTTTCTCGCGATTTGACCATCCAAACGCAGTGAAACTTGGTACAGCAAATGACTATACAAATTGCAATGCACTGACGTCTAATTTAGGTCAATTGTTTACATAACCTCAAGATGGTGGCTGAGCGAAATTTTGAAATTAAATTTTTATTCCTGGTGTCCTAATCATGTGATCAAATTCAACGTTTGAATAATGAACCTACACAATAATCCTCGTCTAATAGCACAAAACTCTATGGCCTATTTATATTAAAATCCAACATGGCGAGAATCCGAATTATTTATACGGTTCCCAATATATAATAATCTCTGACAGCAATCAAACTGAAATGTTGTATGTTGATAGAGGCTATAAACATAAGTTCACCTATGGGACATTCAATAACCTGATGTGCATAAATCCCACACGGCGGCGACGCGAAATTTAAATATTCAAATGAACGTTTTCCACGCTTTAACCCTCCGAGCGCAGTGAAAATTGCTAGGGGATGTGCTTACACAAATTTCAATCCATTTTCATAACCACAAGATGGCGGCAGTGCGAAATTTTAAAATCTCGCTTTTATTTCTTGTGTCGTAATCATGCGATTGAAGTCTGAACAATACACCTACACAATACTCTTCATGTAATAGTACATAACTCTAAGGCCTATATATAACAATCCAACATGGTGGCCATCTAAAATATTTAGACGGTTCTCAATATCTAGGAATCTATTACAGCAATCATACGCACGCACACACACACACACACACACACACACACACCGACAAAAGGTGATTTCATAAGCCTTTTTTTTTCATAAATGAAAATAGGCTAAAAATATGTATACAGGGTCTTTCATATAAAATAAGAGCGCCAAGCGGCGGCTTTGTTAACCGCAGCTGCGGTCACCTTGGCCGAGCTTGTGGCGCGCCACGGCCCCCTGCTGTAGTATTGAAAGCGCGCGCATAGTACATACGAGGGCTGATTTTTTTTTTCAAGTTCCAATGGACTGTATAAAAATAAGAGATTGACATTACCAAAAACCTTGCAATAAGCGTGCAGGTGCTCAGTCGCCAGTCTAAACCTCAAGTGCTAACATGGTGAGACAGTTATCATTGCAACGTCGTATTTTTTATGTAAACCTTATTTTAAGTACGAGTCGGCTCGGCGGGTACGTGATGCATTTGTTCAGCAATTTCCTGATGAAGTGCCACCTTCACAAGCACAGATTCAAGTAATTGCAAATACGTTTGACACTACTGGCTCGGTGCTCAATAAAAAAAACATGCCCGCACACGATCAGTTTTAACAGAGGATGAGCTAGATGACATTGGCGAGAATCTTGAACGGTCTCCGAATAAATCACTCACAAAATTAGCACAAGTAGGGGTTTCGGTTTCATCAACAATAATTAACTAACTAACTAACTAAAGTAAGATTTCAGCATTGTACACACGCTAGCAAGGCCGCTGCATCATGTAGGATTGAACACACGCCTAAAGCAGGGGGCCTTGGCGCGTCGCAAGCTCGGCCAAGGTGACCGCAGCTGCGGTTAACAAAGCCGCCGCTTGGCGCTCTTATTTTATATGGAAGACCCTGTATTTGTGTAATAAAGGAATATGTAAATAGCATGCCATGCTGATCAGTGTTTGTGACAATTTGTTATTACAATGAACATGTGTAGCCAGCCATCTTGCCTCCCATTACAATCGACGAATCTTTTAAAAGCGAGCGCTCACTGGTCTATACTAAAAACAACAGCAGGTGGATTCTTAATGAAACCAAAAAACTCCAGCATACATTCTCCCTAATATGGTCACGCCGCCATTACAAAGCAATCTGGTTGATGATACAAAACCTACATTAACCTTTGTAATACCTTTATAATTGTACGTGGCTCCATATAACCTCAACCATTTATCTCATCATAGAAATGAGCTCTGATCTCAGGAACGGGAATCATTATTGAGGAGTGATTTCATTTATTTACGATAATTATTATACAGGTCTTGGCTACACATAGAATCCATAAAATCAAGTTACAATCTGACCATTCACTATCACTCGATAGTCAAAGAGTGATTTAAAAATTCTGACCGCCAAGGCTGGAGGGTAGAACTTGACAATAATTTACTTCTCTGTAGTATAAAGTTGCAAGAACAGCAAATACGTAGGATTGCAACAATAGGAAATAGTACATTATGCAACGAGCCTATAATGGCTATAATTAAGACACGAGTATATTTATAAAACGAGCGTATGCGAGTTTTATAATTTCCATGCGAGTGTCTTAATTACCATTATAGGCGAGTTGCATACGACTGTTTATGTTCGACGATAATTATTATAACTATTTTATGTTCGAAGATAAATATTCATAAATATCTGTCGAGATTTCGCCAGTTTTATGTACTGAACAGAGCGCATGAGAGGCCGGGAATGCCTCGTATTTGACCATGGCCTTCTCGATTACCCCGCTATAACACTAGGCAACGCAGTTCAGAAGGCCTTGGAACTCCACGCAGGTGCGATGCTAACCTTATCTAATTGGTCAAACAACTGTTTCTTGAGCTGTGATTGGTGGGAGAAACTGTTTCATAATGAAAAATAGTGTTATAATGAGCCTCATTATGATACAGTTTTCTGACTCATAATAGTTAGGGTCGAACATAAAAATTATTAAAGCACTGAAATTAGCCAAAGTACCTGAATTAATAGTTGCGAAAGAATCTGGAGATGGTGCAGTAATAGTTGTTTATTCCTCCGCTGCCTATAACCCACCCACCATCCCAAATACCATCACGACTTAAATAGATACCATTTTAGCAACATGTACAGTATTGCCAACCCCACGCATTCGGTACTATTTCTCACCCAGTATAGTAATACAAAAGAGTTACTGTGAAAGTGCGCCACGTTTCATTGCAGTGCTGAATACTGTTCGGCATACAAAACAAACACAACCTGGGGCTTACGCTCCAGTCCCCCTTGCTTGTAGTGAAATCAGTAACTTTCGTTTAGACAGTCTTCGTCCAGACAGTCGTCTAACCAAGTAGCGAGCAATGGTTTCGCCCAGACAGTAGTCTAACCAAGTAGCGACTAATGGTTTCGTCGAGACAGTCGTCTAACCAAGTAGCGACCAATGGTTTCGTCCAGACAGTCGTCTAACCAAGTAGCGACTAATGGTTTCGTCTAGACAGTCGACTAACCAAGTAGCGACCAATGGTTTCGTCTAGACAGTCGTCTAACCAAGTAGCAACTAATGGTTTCGTCTAGACAGTCGTCTAACCAAGTAGCGAGCAATGGTTTCGTCTAGACAGTCGTCTAACCTAGTAGCGAGCAATGGTTTCGTCTAGACAGTAGTCTAACCTAGTAGCGACCATTGGTTTCGTCTAGACAGTCGTCTAACCTAGTAGCGACCAATGGTTTCGTCTAGACAGTCGACTAACCTAGTAGCGACCAATGGTTTCGTCTAGACAGTCGTCTAACCTAGTAGCGAGCAATGGTTTCGTCTAGACCGTCGTCTAACCTAGTAGCGAGCAATGGTTTCGTCCAGACAGTCGTCTAACCAAGTAGCTACCAATGGTTTCGTCCAGACAGTAGTCTAACCTAGAAGCGACCAATGGTTTCGTCCAGACAGTAGTCTAACCTAGTAGCGACCAATGGTTTCGTCCAGACAGTAGTCTAAACAAGTAGCGAGCAATGGTTTCGTCTAGACAGTCGACTAACATAGTAGCGAGCAATGGATTCGTCCAGACAGTCGTCTAACCAAGTAGCTACCAATGGTTTCGTCCAGACAGTAGTCTAACCTAGTAGCGACCAATGGTTTCGTCCAGACAGTAGTCTAACCAAGTAGCGAGCAATGGTTTCGTCTAGACAGTCGTCTAACCTAGAAGCGAGCAATGGTTTCGTCTAGACAGTCGACTAACCTAGTAGCGAGCAATGGTTTCGTCTAGACAGTCGACTAACCTAGTAGCGAGCAATGGTTTCATCTAGACAGTCGTCTAACCAAGTAGCGACCAATGGTTTCGTCTAGACAGTAGTCTAACCAAGTAGCGACCAATGGTTTCGTCTAGACAGTAGTCTAACCAAGTAGCATTCAATGGTTTCGTCTAGACAGTCGTCTAACCAAGTAGCGACCAATGGTTTCGTCTAGACAGTCGTCTAACCTAGTAGCGAGCAATGGTTTCGTCTGGACAGTCGTCTAACCTAGTAGCGAGCAACGGTTTCGTCTAGACAGTCGACTAACCTAGTAGCGAGCAATGGTTTCGTCTTGACAGTCGACTAACCACGTAGCGAGCAATGGTTTCATCTAGACAGTCGTCTAACCAAGTAGCGACCAATGGTTTCGTCTAGACAGTAGTCTAACCAAGTAGCGACCAATGGTTTCGTCTAGACAGTAGTCTAACCAAGTAGCATCCAATGGTTTCGTCTAGACAGTCGTCTAACCAAGTAGCGACCAATGGTTTCGTCTAGACAGTCGTCTAACCTAGTAGCGAGCAATGGTTTCGTCTGGACAGTCGTCTAACCTAGTAGCGAGCAACGGTTTCGTCCAGACAGTAGTCTAACCTAGTAGCGACCAATGGTTTCGTCCAGACAGTAGTCTAACCAAGTAGCGAGCAATGGTTTCGTCTAGACAGTCGTCTAACCTAGAAGCGAGCAATGGTTTCGTCTAGACAGTCGACTAACCTAGTAGCGAGCAATGGTTTCGTCTTGACAGTCGACTAACCACGTAGCGAGCAATGGTTTCATCTAGACAGTCGTCTAACCAAGTAGCGACCAATGGTTTCGTCTAGACAGTAGTCTAACCAAGTAGCGACCAATGGTTTCGTCTAGACAGTAGTCTAACCAAGTAGCATCCAATGGTTTCGTCTAGACAGTCGTCTAACCAAGTAGCGACCAATGGTTTCGTCTAAACAGTCGTCTAACCTAGTAGCGAGGCAATGGTTTCGTCTAGACAGTCGTCTAACCTAGTAGCGGGCAATGGTTTTGTCTAGACAGTCGTCTAACCTAGTAGCGAGGCAACGTCTAACCTAGTAGCGAGGCAATGGTTTCGTCCAGACAGTCGTCTAACCTAGTAGCAAGCAATGGTTTCGTCCAGACAGTCGTCTAACCAAGTAGCGACCAATAGTTTCGTCCAGACCGTCGTCTAACCTAGTAGCTACCAATGGTTTCGTCTAGACAGTCGTCTAACCAAGTAGCGACCAATGGTTTCGTCCAGACAGTCGTCTAACCTAGTAGCTACCAGTGGTTTCGTCCAGACAGTCGACTAACCTAGTAGCTACCAATGGTTTCGTCTAGACAGTCGACTAACCTAGTAGCGAGCAATGGTTTCGTCTAGACAGTAGTCTAACCAAGTAGCGACCAATGGTTTCGTCCAGACAGTCGAATAACCTAGTAGCGAGCAATGGTTTCGTCCAGACAGTCGACTAACCTAGTAGCTACCAGTGGTTTCGTCTAGACAGTAGTCTAACCAAGTAGCGACCAATGGTTTCGTCCAGACAGTCGACTAACCTAGTAGCGAGCAATGGTTTCGTCCAGACAGTCGACTAACCTAGTAGCTACCAATGGTTTCGTCTAGACAGTCGACTAACCTAGTAGCGAGCAATGGTTTCGTCTAGACAGTAGTCTAACCAAGTAGCAACCAATGGTTTCGTCCAGACAGTCGACTAACCTAGTAGCGAGCAATGGTTTCGTCCAGATAGTCGACTAACCTAGTAGCTACCAGTGGTTTCGTCTAGACAGTAGTCTAACCAAGTAGCGACCAATGGTTTCGTCCAGACACTCGACTAACCTAGTAGCGATCAATGGTTTCGTCCAGACAGTCGACTAACCTCGTAGTGACCAATTGTTTCGTCCAGACAGTCGACTAACCTAGTAGCTACCAATGGTTTCGTCTAGACAGTCGACTAACCTTGTAGCGAGCAATGGTTTCGTCTAGACAGTAGTCTAACCAAGTAGCAACCAATGGTTTCGTCCAGACAGTCGACTAACCTAGTAGCGAGCAATGGTTTCGTCCAGACAGTCGACTAACATAGTAGCTACCAGTGGTTTCGTCTAGACAGTAGTCTAACCAAGTAGCGACCAATGGTTTCGTCCAGACACTCGACTAACCTAGTAGCGAGCAATGGTTTCGTCCAGACAGTCGACTAACCTCGTAGTGACCAATGGTTTCGTCCAGACAGTCGACTAACCTCGTAGTGACCAATGGTTTCGTCCAGACAGTCGACTAACCTAGTAGCTACCAATGGTTTCGTCTAGACAGTCGACTAACCTAGTAGCTACCAATGGTTTCGTCTAGACAGTAGTCTAACCAAGTAGCGACCAATGGTTTCGTCCAGACAGTCGTCTAACCTAGTAACGAGCAATGGTTTCGTCCAGACAGTCGACTAACCTAGTAGCTACCAGTGGTTTCGTGTAGACAGTCGACTAACCTAGTAGCGAGCAATGGTTTCGTCCAGACAGTCGACTAACCTAGTAGCGAGCAATGGTTTCGTCCAGACAGTCGACTAACCTAGTAGCGAGCAATGGTTTCGTCCAGACAGTCGACTAACCTAGTAGCTACCAGTGGTTTCGTCTAGACAGTCGACTAACCTAGTAGCGAGCAATGGTTTCGTCCAGACAGTCGACTAACCTAGTAGCGAGCAATGGTTTCGTCCAGACAGTCGACTAACCTAGTAGCGAGCAATGGTTTCGTCCAGACAGTCGACTAACCTAGTAGCTACCAGTGGTTTCGTCTAGACAGTCGACTAACCTAGTAGCGAGCAATGGTTTCGTCCAGACAGTCGACTAACCTAGTAGCGAGCAATGGTTTCGTCCAGACAGTCGACTAACCTAGTAGCTACCAGTGGTTTCGTCCAGACAGTCGACTAACCTAGTAGCTACCAGTGGTTTCGTCTAGACAGTCGTCTAACCTAGTAGCGAGCAATGGTTTCGTCTAGACCGTCGTCTAACCTAGTAGCGAGCAATGGTTTCGTCCAGACAGTCGTCTAACCAAGTAGCTACCAATGGTTTCGTCCAGACAGTAGTCTAACCTAGAAGCGACCAATGGTTTCGTCCAGACAGTAGTCTAACCTAGTAGCGACCAATGGTTTCGTCCAGACAGTAGTCTAAACAAGTAGCGAGCAATGGTTTCGTCTAGACAGTCTACTAACATAGTAGCGAGCAATGGATTCGTCCAGACAGTCGTCTAACCAAGTAGCTACCAATGGTTTCGTCCAGACAGTAGTCTAACCTAGTAGCGACCAATGGTTTCGTCCAGACAGTAGTCTAACCAAGTAGCGAGCAATGGTTTCGTCTAGACAGTCGTCTAACCTAGAAGCGAGCAATGGTTTCGTCTAGACAGTCGACTAACCTAGTAGCGAGCAATGGTTTCGTCTAGACAGTAGTCTAACCAAGTAGCGACCAATGGTTTCGTCCAGACAGTCGAATAACCTAGTAGCGAGCAATGGTTTCGTCCAGACAGTCGACTAACCTAGTAGCTACCAGTGGTTTCGTCTAGACAGTAGTCTAACCAAGTAGCGACCAATGGTTTCGTCCAGACAGTCGACAAACCTAGTAGCGAGCAATGGTTTCGTCCAGACAGTCGACTAACCTCGTAGTGATCAATGGTTTCGTCCAGACAGTCGACTAACCTAGTAGCTACCAATGGTTTCGTCTAGACAGTCGACTAACCTAGTAGCGAGCAATGGTTTCGTCTAGACAGTAGTCTAACCAAGTAGCAACCAATGGTTTCGTCCAGACAGTCGACTAACCTAGTAGCGAGCAATGGTTTCGTCCAGACAGTCGACTAACCTAGTAGCTACCAGTGGTTTCGTCTAGACAGTAGTCTAACCAAGTAGCGACCAATGGTTTCGTCCAGACACTCGACTAACCTAGTAGCGAGCAATGGTTTCGTCCAGACAGTCGACTAACCTCGTAGTGACCAATGGTTTCGTCCAGACAGTCGACTAACCTCGTAGTGACCAATGGTTTCGTCCAGACAGTCGACTAACCTAGTAGCTACCAATGGTTTCGTCTAGACAGTCGACTAACCTAGTAGCTACCAATGGTTTCGTCTAGACAGTAGTCTAACCAAGTAGCGACCAATGGTTTCGTCCAGACAGTCGACTAACCTAGTAGCTACCAGTGGTTTCGTCCAGACAGTCGACTAACCTAGTAGCTACCAGTGGTTTCGTCTAGACAGTCGACTAACCTAGTAGCGAGCAATGGTTTCGTCCAGACAGTCGACTAACCTAGTAGCGAGCAATGGTTTCGTCCAGACAGTCGACTAACCTAGTAGCTACCAGTGGTTTCGTCCAGACAGTCGACTAACCTAGTAGCTACCAGTGGTTTCGTCTAGACAGTCGTCTAACCTAGTAGCGAGCAATGGTTTCGTCTAGACCGTCGTCTAACCTAGTAGCGAGCAATGGTTTCGTCCAGACAGTCGTCTAACCAAGTAGCTACCAATGGTTTCGTCCAGACAGTAGTCTAACCTAGAAGCGACCAATGGTTTCGTCCAGACAGTAGTCTAACCTAGTAGCGACCAATGGTTTCGTCCAGACAGTAGTCTAAACAAGTAGCGAGCAATGGTTTCGTCTAGACAGTCTACTAACATAGTAGCGAGCAATGGATTCGTCCAGACAGTCGTCTAACCAAGTAGCTACCAATGGTTTCGTCCAGACAGTAGTCTAACCTAGTAGCGACCAATGGTTTCGTCCAGACAGTAGTCTAACCAAGTAGCGAGCAATGGTTTCGTCTAGACAGTCGTCTAACCTAGAAGCGAGCAATGGTTTCGTCTAGACAGTCGACTAACCTAGTAGCGAGCAATGGTTTCGTCTTGACAGTCGACTAACCACGTAGCGAGCAATGGTTTCATCTAGACAGTCGTCTAACCAAGTAGCGACCAATGGTTTCGTCTAGACAGTAGTCTAACCAAGTAGCGACCAATGGTTTCGTCTAGACAGTAGTCTAACCAAGTAGCATCCAATGGTTTCGTCTAGACAGTCGTCTAACCATGTAGCGACCAATGGTTTCGTCTAGACAGTCGTCTAACCTAGTAGCGAGCAATGGTTTCGTCTGGACAGTCGTCTAACCTAGTAGCGAGCAACGGTTTCGTCTAGACAGTCGTCTAACCTAGTAGCGAGCAATGGTTTCGTCTAGACAGTCGTCTATCGAAGTAGCTACCAATGGTTTCGTCTAGACAGTAGTCTAACCAAGTACCGACCAATGGTTTCGTCTAGACAGTCGTCTAACCTAGTAGCGGGGCAATGGTTTCGTCCAGACAGTCGTCTAACCAAGTAGCGAGCAATGGTTTCGTCTAGACAGTCGTCTAACCTAGTAGCGAGGCAATGGTTTCGTCTAGACAGTCGTCTAACCTAGTAGCGGGCAATGGTTTTGTCTAGACAGTCGTCTAACCTAGTAGCGAGGCAACGTCTAACCTAGTAGCGAGGCAATGGTTTCGTCCAGACAGTCGTCTAACCTAGTAGCAAGCAATGGTTTCGTCCAGACAGTCGTCTAACCAAGTAGCGACCAATAGTTTCGTCCAGACCGTCGTCTAACCTAGTAGCTACCAATGGTTTCGTCTAGACAGTCGTCTAACCAAGTAGCGACCAATGGTTTCGTCCAGACAGTCGTCTAACCTAGTAGCTACCAGTGGTTTCGTCCAGACAGTCGACTGACCTAGTAGCTACCAATGGTTTCGTCTAGACAGTCGACTAACCTAGTAGCGAGCAATGGTTTCGCCTAGACAGTAGTCTAACCAAGTAGCGACCAATGGTTTCGTCCAGACAGTCGAATAACCTAGTAGCGAGCAATGGTTTCGTCCACACAGTCGACAAACCTAGTAGCTACCAGTGGTTTCGTCTAGACAGTAGTCTAACCAAGTAGCGACCAATGGTTTCGTCCAGACAGTCGACTAACCTAGTAGCGAGCAATGGTTTCGTCCAGACAGTCGACTAACCTAGTAGCTACCAATGGTTTCGTCTAGACAGTCGACTAACCTAGTAGCGAGCAATGATTTCGTCTAGACAGTAGTCTAACCAAGTAGCAACCAATGGTTTCGTCCAGACAGTCGACTAACCTAGTAGCGAGCAATGGTTTCGTCCAGACAGTCGACTAACCTAGTAGCTACCAGTGGTTTCGTCTAGACAGTAGTCTAACCTAGTAGCTACCAGTGGTTTCGTCCAGACACTCGACTAACCTAGTAGCTACCAATGGTTTCGTCCAGACAGTCGACTAACCTAGTTGCTAGCAATGGTTTCGTCCAGACAGTCGACTAACCTAGTAGCGAGCAATGGTTTCGTCCAGACAGTCGACTAACCTAGTAGCTACCAGTGGTTTCGTCTAGACAGTAGTCTAACCTAGTAGCTACCAGTGGTTTCGTCCAGACACTCGACTAACCTAGTAGCTACCAATGGTTTCGTCCAGACAGTCGACTAACCTAGTAGCGGGCAATGGTTTTGTCTAGACAGTCGTCTAACCTAGTAGCGAGGCAACGTCTAACCTAGTAGCGAGGCAATGGTTTCGTCCAGACAGTCGTCTAACCTAGTAGCAAGCAATGGTTTCGTCCAGACAGTCGTCTAACCAAGTAGCGACCAATAGTTTCGTCCAGACCGTCGTCTAACCTAGTAGCTACCAATGGTTTCGTCTAGACAGTCGTCTAACCAAGTAGCGACCAATGGTTTCGTCCAGACAGTCGTCTAACCTAGTAGCTACCAGTGGTTTCGTCCAGACAGTCGACTAACCTAGTAGCTACCAATGGTTTCGTCTAGACAGTCGACTAACCTAGTAGCGAGCAATGGTTTCGCCTAGACAGTAGTCTAACCAAGTAGCGACCAATGGTTTCGTCCAGACAGTCGAATAACCTAGTAGCGAGCAATGGTTTCGTCCACACAGTCGACAAACCTAGTAGCTACCAGTGGTTTCGTCTAGACAGTAGTCTAACCAAGTAGCGACCAATGGTTTCGTCCAGACAGTCGACTAACCTAGTAGCGAGCAATGGTTTCGTCCAGACAGTCGACTAACCTAGTAGCTACCAATGGTTTCGTCTAGACAGTCGACTAACCTAGTAGCGAGCAATGGTTTCGTCTAGACAGTAGTCTAACCAAGTAGCAACCAATGGTTTCGTCCAGACAGTCGACTAACCTAGTAGCGAGCAATGGTTTCGTCCAGACAGTCGACTAACCTAGTAGCTACCAGTGGTTTCGTCTAGACAGTAGTCTAACCTAGTAGCTACCAGTGGTTTCGTCCAGACACTCGACTAACCTAGTAGCTACCAATGGTTTCGTCCAGACAGTCGACTAACCTAGTAGCTAGCAATGGTTTCGTCCAGACAGTCGACTAACCTAGTAGCGAGCAATGGTTTCGTCCAGACAGTCGACTAACCTAGTAGCTACCAGTGGTTTCGTCTAGACAGTAGTCTAACCTAGTAGCTACCAGTGGTTTCGTCCAGACACTCGACTAACCTAGTAGCTACCAATGGTTTCGTCCAGACAGTCGACTAACCTAGTAGCTACCAGTGGTTTCGTCCAGACAGTCGACTAACCTAGTAGCTACCGGTGGTTTCGTCCAGACAGTCGACTAACCTAGTAGCGAGCAATGGTTTCGTCTAGACAGTCGACTAACCTAGTAGCGAGCAATGGTTTCGTCCAGACAGTCGACTAACCTAGTAGCTACCAGTGGTTTCGTCCAGACAGTCGACTAACCTAGTAGCTACCAATGGTTTCGTCCAGACAGTCGACTAACCTAGTAGCGAGCAATGGTTTCGTCCAGACAGTCGACTAACCTAGTAGCTACCAATGGTTTCGTCCAGACAGTCGACTAACCTAGTAGCTACCAGTGGTTTCGTCCAGACAGTCGACTAACCTAGTAGCTACCGGTGGTTTCGTCCAGACAGTCGACTAACCTAGTAGCGAGCAATGGTTTCGTCTAGACTGTCGACTAACCTAGTAGCGAGCAATGGTTTCGTCCAGACAGTCGACTAACCTAGTAGCTACCAGTGGTTTCGTCCAGACAGTCGACTAACCTAGTAGCTACCAATGGTTTCGTCCAGACAGTCGACTAACCTAGTAGCTACCAATGGTTTCGTCCAGACAGTCGACTAACCTAGTAGCGAGCAATGGTTTCGTCCAGACAGTCGACTAACCTAGTAGCGAGCAATGGTTTCGTCCAGACAGTCGACTAACCTAGTAGCTACCAGTGGTTTCGTCCAGACAGTCGACTAACCTAGTAGCTACCAGTGGTTTCGTCCAGACAGTCGACTAACCTAGTAGCTACCAGTGGTTTCGTCCAGACAGTCGTCTAACCTAGTAGCAAGCAATGGTTTCGTCCAGACAGTCGTCTAACCAAGTAGCGACCAATAGTTTCGTCCAGACCGTCGTCTAACCTAGTAGCTACCAATGGTTTCGTCTAGACAGTCGTCTAACCAAGTAGCGACCAATGGTTTCGTCCAGACAGTCGTCTAACCTAGTAGCTACCAGTGGTTTCGTCCAGACAGTCGACTAACCTAGTAGCTACCAATGGTTTCGTCTAGACAGTCGACTAACCTAGTAGCGAGCAATGGTTTCGCCTAGACAGTAGTCTAACCAAGTAGCGACCAATGGTTTCGTCCAGACAGTCGAATAACCTAGTAGCGAGCAATGGTTTCGTCCACACAGTCGACAAACCTAGTAGCTACCAGTGGTTTCGTCTAGACAGTAGTCTAACCAAGTAGCGACCAATGGTTTCGTCCAGACAGTCGACTAACCTAGTAGCGAGCAATGGTTTCGTCCAGACAGTCGACTAACCTAGTAGCTACCAATGGTTTCGTCTAGACAGTCGACTAACCTAGTAGCGAGCAATGGTTTCGTCTAGACAGTAGTCTAACCAAGTAGCAACCAATGGTTTCGTCCAGACAGTCGACTAACCTAGTAGCGAGCATTGGTTTCGTCCAGACAGTCGACTAACCTAGTAGCTACCAGTGGTTTCGTCTAGACAGTAGTCTAACCTAGTAGCTACCAGTGGTTTCGTCCAGACACTCGACTAACCTAGTAGCTACCAATGGTTTCGTCCAGACAGTCGACTAACCTAGTAGCTAGCAATGGTTTCGTCCAGACAGTCGACTAACCTAGTAGCGAGCAATGGTTTCGTCCAGACAGTCGACTAACCTAGTAGCTACCAGTGGTTTCGTCTAGACAGTAGTCTAACCTAGTAGCTACCAGTGGTTTCGTCCAGACACTCGACTAACCTAGTAGCTACCAATGGTTTCGTCCAGACAGTCGACTAACCTAGTAGCTACCAGTGGTTTCGTCCAGACAGTCGACTAACCTAGTAGCTACCGGTGGTTTCGTCCAGACAGTCGACTAACCTAGTAGCGAGCAATGGTTTCGTCTAGACAGTCGACTAACCTAGTAGCGAGCAATGGTTTCGTCCAGACAGTCGACTAACCTAGTAGCTACCAGTGGTTTCGTCCAGACAGTCGACTAACCTAGTAGCTACCAATGGTTTCGTCCAGACAGTCGACTAACCTAGTAGCGAGCAATGGTTTCGTCCAGACAGTCGACTAACCTAGTAGCTACCAATGGTTTCGTCCAGACAGTCGACTAACCTAGTAGCTACCAGTGGTTTCGTCCAGACAGTCGACTAACCTAGTAGCTACCGGTGGTTTCGTCCAGACAGTCGACTAACCTAGTAGCGAGCAATGGTTTCGTCTAGACTGTCGACTAACCTAGTAGCGAGCAATGGTTTCGTCCAGACAGTCGACTAACCTAGTAGCTACCAGTGGTTTCGTCCAGACAGTCGACTAACCTAGTAGCTACCAATGGTTTCGTCCAGACAGTCGACTAACCTAGTAGCTACCAATGGTTTCGTCCAGACAGTCGACTAACCTAGTAGCGAGCAATGGTTTCGTCCAGACAGTCGACTAACCTAGTAGCGAGCAATGGTTTCGTCCAGACAGTCGACTAACCTAGTAGCTACCAGTGGTTTCGTCCAGACAGTCGACTAACCTAGTAGCTACCAGTGGTTTCGTCCAGACAGTCGACTAACCTAGTAGCTACCAGTGGTTTCGTCCAGACAGTCGTCTAACCTAGTAGCAAGCAATGGTTTCGTCCAGACAGTCGTCTAACCAAGTAGCGACCAATAGTTTCGTCCAGACCGTCGTCTAACCTAGTAGCTACCAATGGTTTCGTCTAGACAGTCGTCTAACCAAGTAGCGACCAATGGTTTCGTCCAGACAGTCGTCTAACCTAGTAGCTACCAGTGGTTTCGTCCAGACAGTCGACTAACCTAGTAGCTACCAATGGTTTCGTCTAGACAGTCGACTAACCTAGTAGCGAGCAATGGTTTCGCCTAGACAGTAGTCTAACCAAGTAGCGACCAATGGTTTCGTCCAGACAGTCGAATAACCTAGTAGCGAGCAATGGTTTCGTCCACACAGTCGACAAACCTAGTAGCTACCAGTGGTTTCGTCTAGACAGTAGTCTAACCAAGTAGCGACCAATGGTTTCGTCCAGACAGTCGACTAACCTAGTAGCGAGCAATGGTTTCGTCCAGACAGTCGACTAACCTAGTAGCTACCAATGGTTTCGTCTAGACAGTCGACTAACCTAGTAGCGAGCAATGGTTTCGTCTAGACAGTAGTCTAACCAAGTAGCAACCAATGGTTTCGTCCAGACAGTCGACTAACCTAGTAGCGAGCAATGGTTTCGTCCAGACAGTCGACTAACCTAGTAGCTACCAGTGGTTTCGTCTAGACAGTAGTCTAACCTAGTAGCTACCAGTGGTTTCGTCCAGACACTCGACTAACCTAGTAGCTACCAATGGTTTCGTCCAGACAGTCGACTAACCTAGTAGCTAGCAATGGTTTCGTCCAGACAGTCGACTAACCTAGTAGCGAGCAATGGTTTCGTCCAGACAGTCGACTAACCTAGTAGCTACCAGTCGTTTCGTCTAGACAGTAGTCTAACCTAGTAGCTACCAGTGGTTTCGTCCAGACACTCGACTAACCTAGTAGCTACCAATGGTTTCGTCCAAACAGTCGACTAACCTAGTAGCTACCAGTGGTTTCGTCCAGACAGTCGACTAACCTAGTAGCTACCGGTGGTTTCGTCCAGACAGTCGACTAACCTAGTAGCGAGCAATGGTTTCGTCTAGACAGTCGACTAACCTAGTAGCGAGCAATGGTTTCGTCCAGACAGTCGACTAACCTAGTAGCTACCAGTGGTTTCGTCCAGACAGTCGACTAACCTAGTAGCTACCAATGGTTTCGTCCAGACAGTCGACTAACCTAGTAGCTACCAATGGTTTCGTCCAGACAGTCGACTAACCTAGTAGCGAGCAATGGTTTCGTCCAGACAGTCGACTAACCAAGTAGCGACCAATGGTTTCGTCTAGACAGTCGACTAACCTAGTAGCGAGCAATGGTTTCGTCCAGACAGTCGACTAACCTAGTAGCGAGCAATGGTTTCGTCTAGACAGTCGACTAACCTAGTAGCGAGCAATGGTTTCGTCCAGACAGTCGACTAACCTAGTAGCGAGCAATGGTTTCGTCCAGACAGTCGACTAACCTAGTAGCGAGCAATGGTTTCGTCCAGACAGTCGACTAACCTAGTAGCTACCAGTGGTTTCGTCTAGACAGTAGTCTAACCAAGTAGCGACCAATGGTTTCGTCCAGACAGTCGACTAACCTAGTAGCGAGCAATGGTATCGTCCAGACAGTCGACTAACCTAGTAGCGAGCAATGGTTTCGTCCAGACAGTCGACTAACCTAGTAGCTACCAGTGGTTTCGTCTAGACAGTAGTCTAACCAAGTAGCGACCAATGGTTTCGTCCAGACAGTCGACTAACCTAGTAGCGAGCAATGGTTTCGTCCAGACAGTCGACTAACCTAGTAGTGAGCAATGGTTTCGTCCAGACAGTCGACTAACCTAGTAGCTACCAGTGGTTTCGTGTAGACAGTAGTCTAACCAAGTAGCTACCAGTGGTTTCGTCCAGACAGTCGACTAACCTAGTAGCTACCAATGGTTTCGTCCAGACAGTCGACTAACCTAGTAGCGAGCAATGGTTTCGTCCAGACAATCGACTAACCTAGTAGCGACCAATGGTTTCGTCCAGACAGTCGACTAACCTAGTAGCGAGCAATGGTTTCGTCCAGACAATCGACTAACCTAGTAGCGAGCAATGGTTTCGTCCAGACAGTCGACTAACCAAGTAGCGACCAATGGTTTCGTCTAGACAGTCGACTAACCTAGTAGCGAGCAATGGTTTCGTCCAGACAGTCGACTAACCTAGTAGCGAGCAATGGTTTCGTCTAGACAGTCGACTAACCTAGTAGCGAGCAATGGTTTCGTCTAGACAGTCGACTAACCTAGTAGCGAGCAATGGTTTCGTCCAGACAGTCGACTAACCTAGTAGCGAGCAATGGTTTCGTCCAGACAGTCGACTAACCATAATATAACAAATATTTCCGATGCAGCAGTGACAATTCCTAATCACTCCCAGAAAGTTTGTGAATCATTAATCATGTATTTTCATTAATCTGCCATGGAAAATGTAAAAGCCAAAAGTAACTGTTGTCAAGCTTTAATGGCTAGAGCACATTTAGAGCACTTAAAATAAGCGTTCTGCCTGAACAGTTCGAATTTTCCGTAAAAATGTTGTAATTGAGGGGTCTAGATGCAAAGCCGGCCACTCGATTGAGTCTAATTTTACAGGAGATACGAATTCCTTATACCTCAGTAACTAAGTAATATAATATTATGGTTATTGCTCTATAACATATTGTTTGATTTATAAATGACATTAAGTGTATGAACATACTAGAATATATGTTAACATTATAACAGGGAGACAATACAAATTGGAATTTGCCGGTTTTGCATCTCACCCATTGATAATAGAGGAGGGAATCGGGATTTAAAAAAGTGAAATAAGAAGATTGATACTGGAGAGAAAACTATTTTCGGTCTATTCTATGTAATATTGCTATTTTGATACAGTTGCCTTATTTACAAACACATCAGTCCCTCCACGCACCAACACGTTATTCATGGGATTTGTTTTGGACCGTCACGTTGAGCCATGGAGATAGCCGGATTTGCAACCAAACAAGTTAATAAACAGATTGTTTGGTTGGTTGGTTCTTAAGTTTAGGGGCTGCAACAACGCGGTCATGTAGCCCCGTGTACTTTGGGTGTGTGTAGAATCTGTCTGATAACCGGTGTTAATTTTGATGACTGTAATAGTGTGTGTTATCTGTTTTTTTTTTTAATTTAAGTACTGCAACTTAGAATTTTTCAAATAGTTCCTACTTTTTCCGCCAAGCGCCACCATCAACGACTACTAGGCCAAGTTCAGAACTTAGCTACTAGACGCCACCGCAGTCGGCTCTTGGCAACGAACGTAGAAACCTAAGAGCGTTGTTTACATTCTTAACCTATCCAATTTAGCTTCACACAGGTGCAATTAGTGGAAGGTTCTTTAACATGCGATAAATCTATGACATGGGACCGCCGGTTTTACTTCACCTCCGAAGTAAGGCATACTGAGGGTTTTTTAACGCTCTTAAAAAATCCGACGGCTTCGGCCGGGTTTGAACCCGCTATCTTGGGCATAGACGCTCAGCATGCTACCGACTACGCCACTGAAGCCGCCTAAATATAAACAGATTACAAACACCTCAGAGAATGGTACACAACCATATCTCTTTTTCACCAAAATGTGGAGATTGCCTGTTTTGTATCTAGATCCCTCAATTATTCCCTAATTAGGTATATAGAGACCAAATATACCCTCAATGTCATATTATGGAAAGCTTTTCAGTCGATCATCACAAATTGGACAAGTGTTTATACACTCTAACCTAAAAGATATATTACATAAGATATTTATCGCAAAGTACCACGCTTTTGTGTACAAAAATAGGGGAGGGGACACTAATTTATTTATCGTATGGCGTATACATGAGCTACAGATCTATATTTACACTATTTACATAATTCATCGCTTGTGGCGTCGCCAGGAAAAATTCTCTTCTATCTCCGTCGAAACGGCTCAGTGGGCATTCTTGGGTGATGTGCTTCACAGTTTGCCTCTCAGCACCACAGTCGCAACAAGATGATGACTTTTTCCTCCTTTTGTATAGCAGATCTGCACACACACCATGGTTAGTTCGGATCCGGTTTAGCTTGGACCATACTTTCCGAGGTTGTTCAAAGCCAGGTACCTTCTGTGTGATGCATGGCGTTTCCAAAGACTCTGCTGGGGCGAATTGTCTCCATTCATTAGATCATTTCTCAGTAAGGTTGAAATTACTCATTGCCAGATTCTCCGCCGTGCAGATGGGTGGATATCTTGACTTCAGTCTATCTATATGTAGGTGGTGGATATCCTCATGAATGGGCAGTCTTTGATTAATCTGGATCTTCTTGTATTCATTCATCAAAGCATTGCATCTGCGGAGGTGGGGTGGGGGAATATGGCTTAATACAGGCAGCCACTGAATAGGAGTTGATCTGATCGTGCCTGTGATCATTCTCATTGTGTCATTTAATTTAACATCTATTCTCTTCACATGAGGGCTGTTTATCCAGACAGGGGCACAATACTCTGCAGTAGAGTAAACCAGGCCAAGAGCTGAGCAACGTAAAGTAGTTGCACTTGCACCCCAAGTAGTACCACATAGTTTTCGAATGATGTTGTTGCGTGTCTGAATCTTGGCAGCGCCCTTTCTCAGGTGTTCTTGGAACGACAGCGTTCTATCGAGTGTAACACCCAGATATTTGGGGTGTCTATTGTGGCGGAGAAGGGTGTTATCGAAGTATACCTTGAGATCCCTTGAAGCCATTCGGCTGTTCAGATGAAAACAAGAAACTTCTGTTTTACTCATGCTTGGTTGGAGTCTCCAGTTTCGGAAGTAGTTTCCTAAAACAGCGAGATCTTTTGTCAGCGTTTCCTCTATCTCCTCGAAGCATAGGTCGTTAGTGGCAAGTGCCCAATCATCTGCATAAGCAAATTTCCTGGATTTTGTGGGGGGTATATCTGAAATATATAAATTGAACAGAAGTGGGGCAAGCACTGATCCTTGTGGAAGTCCATTGTTTAGTTTGCTGGATCTGCTGATTTCACTTCCCATGACTACGCGGAATGTTCTGTCACTCAGCATGTTGTTTAAAAGGTGAGCCGGACTCCTGCATGGAATCACTTTAAGGAGTTTAATGATAACGCCTTCTCTCCACACTGTGTCGTAAGCTGCCTTTAGGTCTACAAATGCTACTGAAGTCTTTAGTCTTTGTTGGAATCCTGCTTCGATGAAGGTAGTTAATGACAGGACTTGATCGGCACAACTTCTTTGTGGTCTGAATCCTGCTTGTTCAATAGGGATCGTTTCGAACACTTTTGTAGCAAATCTATTCAAGACACTTAATTAGATGACATATTTCGATCATCATCAGATCCAACTCACTTACGTTTTGATAAGGTACGATGTTTATGTTCGACCCTGACTATTATATGTCTTAAAACTGTATCATAATGATGGTCATTGTAACACTATTTTTCATTATGAAACAATTTCTCCCACCAATCACAGCTCAAGAAACAGTTGTTTGACCAATTAGATAAAGATACCTTCGCGCATGCGCTCAAAATCCAACATGTCTATATAAATTACCGAAAGTGCACCGTCCATATGTTCGCGTAAATAAACTGGTGAATATCAGACAAGAAATAGCACAGTACCTTAATATCCCCAAACCCAATTTCTACTCAGCGCGTGACATTTCGGTGACATTTTTTACTGAATACTAGTGCTCAATCTGCACATATGGCATTGAAGCACACAGAGCGCATGCGTCGGTCGGTCAGAGAGCTTGGAAATCAGGGATATCCTACACAGCGCAGCACCCGATCACAAAATTCTAGTGACAATCTCAACAGATATTTATGAATATTTATGTTAAAACATATAATAAAGTTATAATTATCGTCGAAGATAAACAGTCGTATGCAACTCGCCTATAATGGTAATTAAGACACACGTATCGAAATTATAAAACTCAAATACACTCGTTTTATAAACATACTCGTGTCTTAATTATAGCCAATATAGGCTCGTTGCATAATGTACAATTATGTGTTACACATGCACAAATATACTAGGGCATTCAATGAGTACCAACAGGTACGGGGACTAGTATGGAACAAGGATATACCAATTAAGGCTAAAGAAGTTATGTACAAAGCATATTATGTTCCTATAATGACATATGCCGCAGGAACTTGGACAATGACTAAGAGGGATGAGAGCAGAGTACAGGCAGCTGAGATGAGATTCCTGAGAAGTATGGTCCAGAAAACGAGGAGAGACAGAGTGAGAAATGAAGATATACGGAAAGAACTGGGAGTACAGAAACTAAATGACAAACTAGAGCAAAACAGATTGAGATGGTTTGGACATGTCAAACGGATGAATGAAGAAAGGCTACCAAGACAAGCACTGGAACGACGGACGACAGGGAAGAGAGGACGAGGAAGACCAAGAATGCGTTGGATGGACTCGGTGAAGTATAGCATTAGAAAACGGAACCTGGATTGGAACACCGTGTCGGAAGAGGAATGGTGGAACGACAGAATAAAGTGGAGAGGAACCATATTTGCCCCCACCCAGTGTCAGCTGGAAAATGGAAAAATGAAGATGATGTTAATGATTCAATGAGTAATGGCAATACTGTTGTCAATCAGCGATCCTAGTGGTGGCCGTTGTAATCTTGTAGTATATTGTTGAGCAGTCTTTTTTGTATAAATCTGTAATAATATTACAAGGCTCTAAATAGCTGATATTTGTGAATACATAAGTATTACCGCCCTAAAACCGAAGTCAGCAGTTTCCACTTAAACAACAGAACAGCGGACTATAAACTGGAAGTCCGAATGAACAACACTGTGCTTCCCTACCAGAGTCATCCAAAATATCTTGGAGTGACTCTAGATAGGTCTCTATCCTTCAAGAAACATTTGGAAATTGTATCTCAAAAAGTAAGCACACGAAATAACCTCATCCAAAAACTTTGCAGCACTAGTTGGGGAGCATCAGCAGACACTCTTCGAACTTCTGCGCTCAGTTTAGTATATTCTACTGCTGAATACTGTGCGCCGGTATGGATGAACAGCCCCCACGTAAAGAAGGTAGACACTCAGCTCAACATAGCCATGAGAACCATCTCTGGTTGTATAAGAACTACTCCACTCTACTGGCTCCCAACACTCAGCCACATAGCCCCTCCGGTGTTAAGAAGAAAGGATGCACCGAGGAAGGAATATTCTAAAATAATGAACAACCCTGCACTTCCAATCCATGACGACATTCCCACTCTGGCAATAAACCGCCTCCGGTCTAGGAATCCACCCCTGCGACTGGCTCAACAGCTTGCTGATAGTAATTTTAGCATTACAGCTAAATGGCGTGAAACTTGGACAAGAAATGCCCCACCCGAAGTTCGTGACCTCATAGATCCTGTAAAAAAAATCAACGGCTTTGAACAACCGCGACATTTATGGAAGGCCATTAACCTCATCCGTACAGGACATGGAGTTTGTGCGTACAACCTGCACAAATGGGGGAAGCGGCCAGACCCTGCTGTGATTGTGGTTCACCAAATCAGACCATCAGGCACATTGTTGAAGACTGCAAAATAAGAGCATGCCTAGGTGACCCTTTCGACTTTTTCAGAGCTACACCATCGAGCCTGGACTGGATCAATAGGCTGGACATAAGGTTATAGGTCGATATCTGTGCTTGTATATACTTTTATTATTATTATTATTATTTGTTATTATGATTTTGTTTTTTGTGTTTCATGTGTAATGCCATACGCTAAATAAATACCGCCCTAAAGATGGTTGGTTGGTTCCTTAGTTTAGGGGCTGTGACAACGTGGTCATGTGGCCCCGTGTACTTCGGGTGTGTGTAGAATCTGTCTGATAACCGGTGTTAATTCTGATGGCTGTATCAGTGTGTGTTATCTGTTTTTAATTCAAGTAAGGACTGCAGACGATAATTTCAAGTAGCTCCTACTTTCGCTACAAAATGCTACCGTCCACGACACCTAGCTGTGAACTTAGCTACTACTAGATGCCATCGCAACCAGCGCCTGGTGACGAACGTTGGAACTTAAGAGCATTAATCAAACCTAACCTACAAATTTTGCTGCACACAAATTTAGTTAGTGGAAGGTTATTTTGCATGCCATGAATCTATGATATGGGACCGCCGGCTTTAATTCCCCTCTGAAGGAAGGCATACCGAGGGAGTTTTAACGCTCTTAAAAAATTCGCCCTAAAGAGATGTTCAGTAGATATGAACGAAAGTTCTTCATAAACATCCAAGTTGCAAGAGGAAAAAATGCAACTCAGTGCTTTAGAGCATTGCAAGAAGCTTGCGGGAGAGAAGTCCTACCTTATCGAACTATTTCAAGATGGGTGGAATCCTTCCGTCAAGGAAGACAGGAATGTCAACACAGAGCACGTGCTGGTAGACCCGCAGCTGCAACTGACGATCTCCAAGTTCAGGCCGTAAGGGCAGTCTTGGAAAAAGATAAAGTGTCCATTTAAGTCTTCTTCCTTAGAAACTTCTTCTTGGCGTTCTTCTATTATCTTCAATCTCAGGTAAATGTTCATACAAATTCAAGTACAATTTTATTGAATTTTTCAAATGAACGTGGCGTGATAGAACTTTTTAATTACTGTTTTCAAATTCAGCACCGAACAAGTAGTTCCGTGACGAAAAAAAGAGCCTACATTTCTTAAAATTATAGAGGCCATATACCAACAGTTGGCAGACCTGGCGACTATAAATATATTCTTAGTTCCATCTCTTAAAGTACACTATGCACATGCCAAATTTGGTTGAGATCCAATGGATAGTAGGCTATGCACGTTACTTATATTTCAATATTGAATTTATCAGCATGCATAAAATCAGGTTGGCAGCATTGTCGTATATCGCATGTCGTATTTTGTAGGTACTATACAGTGTATGCAAAATTTAGAACTGTTGGCCTGCATACTTTGTGATATATTGAGATTGGGATAAAAATGTGTCGACTGCATTTTTCAACTGTTGGCAGCCCTGTTGACTATTGTTACGTGCTACCCCCCCTAGTGGCACTTTTGTTAAGTGGATTACGGTGAGTTGAAGCACAGCACAGATTGTTCCTTTAAAGAAATAATTTATTGCGGCCAGAAAGATACACAACTCAACAGCAAATACAAGCAATTGGAACCTTACTCCAGTTTCCTCAAGTCTCTTCCTCATGGAGCGCTCTTGCCCCTTTCACTTAGTCATGCAGCTAATCCTCCACTAATGAGACCCGTGTCCTCGCTGGGAATACCTGCACCTCTTCCTTATGTACACAAACTACAGTTACTTACGATAACCTGCTACACGCTGCTTCGCTGTCCACAAGCTGGGAAACAATGTCACTGGATTTCGTAACTCGCGCTCACTTCGCCACAATACCTCTGTCGCTCAGTGAAATCACACTCGCTCAAAACACAGGCAGTCCCCTGTATGCTTCTCACTCCCTCGCTGTCAAGAGAATCAGCTTCACTAGGGGTTTCGCAAGTCACGTCACGACACTTCTGTCGCTCAGGATAAACGCTCGCAATAGCTCGAAAAACACACACACACACCGCTTGACAGGTCGCTCTTATATAGCAGGTCGGTGACTCAATAAATGCTTCTAGACCCATCCAGGGTTCACGGCTTCTCGAGGTTTCCATCACTGGCTGGGTCACGAATATTCTGGACCATCCCTTTGTCCTAGTAGTTCTGTTGCGTAAGGCGTACGCAATACACTGAGGCAGATCACATCCCAGCCCGGGGGCAGTTGTGACTCATGCGGCGAGCGACGAAACAAACTCACAGCCGTAACACTATTAAAAAAACTGCATATTCATATCTGCTACCGTTCGCAATCACTTACCAAATTTGGTTGAAATCCAATAGATAGTGTGGAAGTTACATGCATTTAAAGATTGGACTTATCAGGAGGCATAGAATGATGTTGGCAACACTCTCGTGTATGGGCTCCTGTAAATTAGTCTGATGTAATATTATCTATGTGTGTGTCAATTTTGGAACAATTTCCGTGCATATCTTCCGAGATATCCAACATAGACCACGATTTTCAATTGTGATTTTTCATCAGTTGGTACCACTGACGTGATTTTAAAATGTGGCCGTGAGATATTCAGGAATAGGTCCTTACTCATACCAAGTTTGGCCGTTTAGGAGTTGATTGGAATAGACACACACACACACAGAGAGAGAAGGACAGACAAACACACATTTGCCCGGATCGATCTCATAAGTTTACTCTTTCCTCATTTTTACAAAATGTAAAAATACTTAAAGTTCAGAAATCACTTCCCTTGTATTTGTTTTCATCGTAGGCCTGTGCTATCACACAAAAATTCCTTTCTCGCCCAAATTACACTGTGTTAGATGGCCACGATGTCCAACGCACTCAAATGAAACAACAACAACAACAAATGGTATACCCTCGCCAAGTGTTTAAAATATTCTTAAAGGTTTTAGTCGCCCAGCAATAAAATGGCGTATTTTAAGCACGCACTAAACCAGTCACAAAGAAGATCGTTTTGTTCCTAGATATGAACCCGTAACCTTTTATATGAACTCCCATCACCTTGATGTTTACTGGCAAACCCGCCAACCTACGCGAATTCCACAGTTTATATTCCGAGTATTTGGGAGTCATTTAAATATGTTGCTGGTGTAGGAATATTAATTTAAGGAAACAAGTGTTTGGAATTAAAGACGACATGACAGTGCCAGAACCAGTCCGCTTTATTGCCTCTTTTACTGAGGTTGCATGTCTCAATGACAACTTGTATCGTGGGGGGCAGTGGCTTCACCAGTCGGCCTCCCAGTTCAGCCATTCTACAGCGTTGCCTTATTCACAACTATAATAATATCGTATGGCCTCGGCTGCCGGGTGCAAGCTTTTTTAATTGACACCCAAACGGCAGCTTGCATATCGAATTTTGTTCTTCCTTGAAGCGCTATGAATGTCAAGGAGGTTAGATATCTAAGCTCCTTGACATTGTAGCGCTTTCTTCTTCTTCTTTGCTCGATTTTGGCCATCTTTGGACCGCGTAAAATAACCCATTGCATTCGCTGTCTCTTATTTCCCCTACGGCTTGCCACGGTGGGTGAGTGGTTATAGTGTCGGACTACCAACCCCAAGATTGCAGGTTCGCCCCTGGCCATGGTAAGTGATTTTTGAAGGCGACAAAAATCACGATACTCATGTCATACGTTGTTGGCATGTTAAAGAACCCATTTGAATTCAGTAGGCCGTGTTCAATGGCAAAATTAATCTCGGGATTTTCCGCCAACACAAAGTTCCTCCATTCTCTACTTGAAAGCGCTGTAGTAGTGTCAAGGAGTTTAGATATCTAACCTCCTTGACTTTCATAGCGTTCAAAGGAACGACGAAATTCGACATGCAAGCTACCCTCTGGGTGTCAATTAACAAAGCTTGCACCAGGCACCCGAGGCCATACGATATTATTATTATTATTATTTCCCCTATTCTTTCTTGCATTCTAATAGTTCTTCATTACTTCACTTTGCCTCCTTCCTCTCTCTTCCATACAGATGTTATCCCCTTCTTCTTTTCCTTCTCCTGGAAACCCTTGAAATTTTTGATCTTATTTCTGAAAAGTGGTTTGTTATGAATAATATCTATTGTTACTTCCATCTCTTCCATAATCCCTTTTTATACTTTGTACCCATTGATTACCATTCTTGCTTTTGTATACATGACTGAAAATTTGTTTTGTGAGTCTGGTGTTATTCATCCTCATTACTGTACGTGTCCGGAGAAAATAACCCTTCTTTTCCGGATCGTATCGTAGTTTTTTTTTTTTCAATTTCTTTATTTTTGTAGAGGTCGTCATTTTTTTTAATTTTGTATCTGAACTCTCCACTTTCTGTTTTTAATGGTCCCAATATCTTTCTACGTACCGTATCCTCCTTTTCTTTTTCCCTAGCTCTTTTATTTTGTCTTTTTTTATGGAAAACGTACATTCTGAAGCATAGAGACTTTCCGGCTTACTTACCGTATTGTAATATCAGATTTTAGTTCCATGTAGCGCTTTCTAGTAGAGAATGGAGGAACTTCTGTGTTGGCGGATAATACCGAGATTAATTTTTGCCATTATGAACATGGCCTACTGAATTCATATGGGTTCCTTAACATGCCAACAACGTACGACATGCGTGTGGTTATTTTTGTCGCCTTTCAAAAATCACTTACCATCGCCAGGATCGAACCTGCAAGCCCGACACCATAACCACTCGCCCACCGTCGCAACTGATACTGCAATACAATGTAATCCCAATTACTGCGGCAAGCGAACATTCTTAGAGATTTCTTTAGTTTTGTATTAGCCTATTTTCTTTTCATGAAAAAATAGGCTTATGAGATCAGCTTTTGTCCGTGTGTCTGTGTGTGCGTGTGATTCGTGTGTATGCCCCCCTAATAACTTCTAAACGGCTGGAGCGATTTCAATGAAACTCGGTATGATCATAGCACCATTCTGGCCGACCCCGACCATGCCCTTCAAATTTTATTGTGTCTCACCAATCCAACATGGCGGCCGTGCGAAATATTTCACCAGCATTCAGTATCACCGAAACTATTACAGATATCGCCCTGAAATTTTGTACGGTGATAAAGGGCACTACTACACGTTCACTTATGAGACTTTCAAAATCCTGGTAACTACAAAACCAATATGGCTGCCAAGCGAAGTTGAGACTTTTAAATATACTTTTCTCGCGATTTAACCATTCAAACGTAATGAATTTTGGTACAGCAAATGTTTATACATATTGTAATGCACTGGCGTCTGATTTAGTTCAATTGTTTACATAACCTCAAAATGGCGGCTGTGCGAAATATTTCACTGGCATTCTATATATCCGAAACTATTACAGATATCACCGTGACATTTTGAACGGTGATAAAGTGCACTGCTACAAGTTTATCTATGTAACTTTCAAACACCTGTAAAGTACAAAAGAACATGGCGGCCAAGCGAATTCGAAACATTTTAATAGACTTTTCTCGTGATTTAACCATCAGAGCACAGTGAAATGTGGTGCAGTAAATTATTATACATATTGTAATGCACTGGCATCTAATTTAGTTCAATTGTTTACATAGCCTCAAGATAGAGGCTGTGCGAAATTTCAAAATCAAATTTTTATTTCTTGTGTCGTAATCATGCGATCGAAGTGAAAGTTTGAATAATGAACCTACGCAATAATTTCCCTTTAATTGTACATAACTCTATGGCCTATACATATGTGGGGCCGATAACCTCGATGTTAGGCCCCTTAAAACAACAATTATCATCATCATCAACCTATACATATAACAAATCAAAATAGCGAGTATGCAAAATATTTTGACGGTTCTCAATATCTACGAATCTTTTACAGCAATCAAACTGATATTTTTTATGTTCATAGAGGCTATATACATAAGTTCACATATAGGACTTGCAGTAACCTCGTGAGCACAAATCCAACATGGCAGCGACGCGAAGTATAAATATTTAAATGGACGTTTCTCGCGATTTAACCATCCGAGTGCAGTGAAACTTTGCACGTTAAATGCTTATACAAATGTTAATCCACTGGCATCTAATATATTTCAATTATTTTCATAAACACAAGATGGAAGCTGTGCGAAATTTTACAATCTGGTTTTTATTTCTTGTGTCCTAATCATGCGATTGAAGTTTGAATACCAAACGTACACAATAATCTTCATGTAATAGTTCATAAATAAAAACCCAACCTGGCGACCATCTGATATATTTAAACGGTTCTCAATATCTACGAATCCATCACAACCTTCAAACTGAAATTTGTATGTTGATAGTGGCAATTAACATGAGTAGGATATATGAAAATAGACTGTATAGTTCTTCACGGAACTACTTGTTTTTATATTTAAAACACTTTTCAAATGACACTAAGAGAATTCACGAAGGATTTCGCGCAAGTTACGATCGCAATTGCAAAATAGTTTTGGTTTAAATGTAAGAGTTTTACATGTATCTCTACTTAGTATACAACAAAGTCCCCGATTCATGGATGTAACGGGTAATCTCGAGAACCAATGAATGGATTTTGATGCGGTTTTCACCACTGTAAAGGATTTCTCGGGAAAGGTTTCTGTAGAAAACCATTCATTTATGACTAAAGGAAGTCGACCAGTGACGATTTCAGTAAATTGAGTCGAAGAAAAACCTGCCGTCCATGCGCCTTTTAAGCTTACGCTGGGTAAAACGTTAAATATATCTACTGTATATACTATGAGCGTAAAAATTGTTCAGCATGAAAAGTTGCACAAAAAGGTCCGCGACAGCATATCTCTATCTTTAATACATCACACACTGTAAGTGTTTTTACGTTTTCATTTCTTCCAACAATCTCCATTCTGTGTAAATTTAAATTACTAGCTTCGGAGCGAGTTTATGAGGTAGCAAGCGAACTTACCACCCCAGCTTCGGCCAGCCATCATACTGTCGAGGCGTGTCTGGCTAAGACTTCAGAGAAGAGTATATGTGTTTGTAGTTTTGCTGTTCACCTCGGCATTTCTGAATTGCGTCTGGTACTTGCCGTCTGTGCGCCTTTTAAGCTTACTTTGGGTAAACCGTTTAAGATACCGGGCGAAGCCGGGGTGGGTAGCTAGTTACAAATAAATGCAACATCTTGGACGGACAGTTACACTCACGGCCAACGAGAAATACTGGCCCTGGTGCGCTTTCGTGACGTCAGCAATGTACTGCTGTTGCACCACTTCCGGTAGGGTTATGTATGACGGGAACATAAACCGACGTCTACAAGATGCCGAAATCACATAATACTTAACCCATATCATATCAGAAAACACACTGTAAAAGGCATTGACCCAACACAACCATGGCTTCTGGCAAAACATACATGGTAATTACAACTCAAGTCTTACACTGATCAATCCAAGTCCAATACTTAGCCACAATTTACTTATTTATTCATTACTGTAAGTAGAACCAGTAGATCACTTATCTCTAATCGTTGTAGTTGATCACAAGGTAATACTATTCAGGAGTATGTTATCTTTCCCTGGCGGATGCTTGTTGATTATGTGGAATTACTTGACGGTTACAAAGCGTTCAGGAAGGTTATGAAAATCTATGAATAGTGCCGGACAATTTATGCATGTATAACTCTTATAGTTGGACGATATACATAAGTATCACACGATTTTGTAATAGAAATGTATTCACGAACATAATATTATATGGTCTTCGTCTTACTGTCGGTGTGGTAGTCATCTTGTCTTCATCATTGAATCTGTATAAATGCTGGTATTCATTTACCACTTGTAGCCTATTCATAGAAGGTATTGATATTAGTCGTTAGACGGTGGCGAGTGTATTCCGCAGATCTCTTCTATAAACGTATTAAGTACTGTTCCGCCCCTTAAAAAACAACAATAACTAATACTCTCACTGCAAGTTTCTTTGATCTAATTACACTCATGTCACTGGTCATGTCCACATAAGTTACTCACAACGAATGTCACAGGTTCTACAACTCAGCTTACTGTACTCGTTGCAGCTATTAAAGACACAACAAATCCTTGAATCCTAGTTCGAGTGGTTTGTTACGAGTAACTTCAACATGTAAATAGGTTATCTATAGCAGGCGTAGTTTTGTAAACCTATACGGTATAATTCATCGTTCTTGAAAACACACGGAACATCTAAACTGGGTCCATTTCAAGAAGATTGACATAAAATATCGCATTTCTGCTGCTTATGAATTGCTCTCGATTTAAACGTACAAGCACCATCAAGCACTACATTGCCTACGTCACAAAAGGATTAGGTTTACGCGCCATGGCCTGTCTTTCTCGTTGGCCGTGGTTACACTGCACCTTACAAGCATCTGCTTGTTTAGTCATCAAGTTCAAACATTCCCTCAGCACGCCGGAAGGTGGAGGTAGATTTCACCCGACAAATTAGGGGATAGGCAAAATATGCAGGTTTTCGTAGATCGATCAGAGTGCATTTATTGCGATAAAGTATTTTACAATTGGAGGTTAATTAACTTTTCTTTTCGTCTTTCTATGCATATTTTTAACGTTCTACTGTCTTATGGGGACAGTACCCTTCTTGTCATTTGGGGTCCATTTTTATACTTGTGGTCACACTGTCGTTATGCAAGATTGCCACACTGATGTGTAACTATCTAACGGTCTGTTACTTCTTCACGCCAAATTTTATCTCCCGCAGAGATGTTGGTTAATTCCTCAGATTAGGGGCTGCGACAACGTGGTCATGTAACTCCGTGTACTTTGGGTGTGTGTAGAATCAGTGTGATAAACGGTGTTAATTGTGACGGCCGTATTCGTCTGTAATTCGTGTAAGGACTGCAGACGGTTAATTTCAAATAGTAGTTCCTAATTGTGCTAACAAATACTACCGTCAACGACACCTAGCTGTGAACATGGCAACCAGATTGCACCGCAACCAGCAAATTGCAACGATCGTTGGATCTTTCCCTCCGAAGGAAGGCATACTGAGGTAGTTTTAACGCTTTTAGAAACCCCGATTTTATTTTATTTTTTACATAAGTGGTTTTATTTACATAGTAATAAATTTACACACACAGAAAGGAATTGTCAGTGCACAATGTGAACAGTCAACACAGAAAATAAAAGTCACTGCACCATTGTTTGTAAAGCAACACAGAAAATAAAAGTCACTGCACCATTGTAAAGGTCAACACAGAAAATAATCGTCACTGCACCATTTCAAAGTCAAAAGCACTTATAAGTATTAAACATTCCAGGCTGACGATAAGAACTCGTGGCTGTCCAAATCAAAACATACATAACAGCCGTCCAAACGCTGCAGTCAGTGTTCCATGTTTGGCGGTTTTCCATCTCTCCCTGCGGAGGTGGTCCAAGAACCACACCAGTGTGTGGTCCCGAGACCTGTGGCGGGAGAGGTTATATTGAATCGCTCCCGCAGTGAACCAGAGGATGGCGTTACGCTTTTCCCCCAGTGGAATGTTGTACTGCAAAACGTTGCATCTTCATGCCATCGGACACGTCCAGCGGCCGTCCGCAGATTCCAGATACTGCCTGGAGGGTCCAAGTCCAGATGACTGTCGCATTCCCACACGTAGTGACCCGATGGTCTAATGTGTCAGTGCGACCACAGGCGTCACACAGGTCGACATCACTCTGCCCATGCCGAGACAGTTTTTCTCTGGTCGGCACAATTTCATTGAGGTACTCATACACTGTTGATCGCCATTCCAGTGGAATCCAGGGATTCCACAGGTTCTCCCAAATAGTCGACCAGGCTCGCGTAGGATATTTCATCTGTATATAGGGGGTGAAGAGTCTTTCGGCGAGCAGAAACCTATAAAGCACCTTGGTAGGGAGGGCGATGAAGGGTGTGGAGACACTGGATTTCAGACGGTTAAGAATTATTTCGAGTTCCTTCTTGAAAACATTGGCTGGGATGAGCATCTGGGGATTCGCACCTGGGACGAGTGACTGTATGCAGACAGTGTCAAAGAGGTCCCCCATATGGTGTTGCGCTCGAAAAAGCTGTGCGGCTAGCAAGTCGGCACAGTTGTGTTCAAGTTCACAAGTTGCAGTCCGCCTCTTCGAAGTGGCAGGTTCATTTGATCTCGACGAATACGATAGCGGTATCCGGACCAGAGGAAATCTTCGATGGCCATTTCCATTCGTTGGCAGAAAACGTGCGGAGCTGGAATTGCTTGTGCCAGAAACCATACTTTGGACAGGGTAAAGGTATTAATAAACCACACTTTCTGTATCAGGTTCAATCTTCTCGTCAGTTCTTCCTTTAATTGAAATCTCAGCGTATTTAGCCGCCGTTTCCAGTTGTTGCTGACAGTTTCTGCAAAATCGGGGAAGAAAGTTATCTCCAAGATTGTACACCTGTCAACTATGGGAATGGCTAGGTCGTGCGGAGGCCTGATTGTTGTAGGCAAGCAGATGGGCATGAGCGATGACTTCGCAGCATTGATGCGTGCACCTGATGCTAGGGCGTAGGTGTCCAAGATGATCTTCAGTGATAAAGACGGTCACGTCATCGGTATATGCCCGCAGGGTGATATGGGCACCATGCGGATCGGTACCTTGGAGTTTCTCGTCCAGACTGCGGAGCAGGGGTTCGATAGCCAAAACAAAGAGCACCATCGACAATGGGCAGCCCTGCCTGATGGATTTATGGACGGGAATTGGACGGGATAAAAATCCATTTATCAACACTCTGGATGAAGCGGATGCATAGAGTCGTCTGAGGCAGTGTATGACGCTCAGAGGAATGTGAAAGTGACGCAAAGTTTGCCAAAGTAATGCGTGGGCGACCCTATCAAAGGCTTTGTTCAAGTCAAAATTCAGCAAGGCAGCCGTGTGATTTCCATTACCTGAAGCATAAAGAATGAGGTCTCGGATAGCAAGAATGTTATGCAGAATGTTCTTCTGGGGTATCGTTCAGGTTTGACCAGGGACTATCAAGCTGTGCAGCACACTTTTAAGCCGAAGTGCGAGGATTTTGGCCAGAAACTCGTAATACGTGTTGAGAATAGTTATTGGTCTGTAGTCAGCAATACCCCACACACCATTAAGCTTGGGAATCAAAAGGATAACGCCTTCCGTAAAGCCGTGGGGTACTTCATGTGTGAATAGGTGGTTGAATACTTGGGTGACCTCATCCCCAACGAGGTGCCAGAAGTGTTTGTACCATTCATACGGCAGAGCATCTATTCCCGGAGTCTTGTTATTAGCTGTGTTTCGGAGAGCATAGGCGATCTCTGCTTTCATGATTGGGGCGCCAAGTTGACGCATGCAGTCGTTGTCCAGGTGCCGGTCCGTAGACGTCAAGAGTTGGTTACCTGCCAATTCCGAGACTGGTTCCTCAGCCAGCATCTCCCGAAAATAGCGCTCACCTTCTGCAAGTAGTTCCTCGCGGGTCGTTAATATGCCTCCATCTGGTCCCGTCCACTGACGAATACACTGATGCCCTTGCGAGCGGTGGAGACGGCCAAGCTGATAAACAGATATCTTTTCCCTGTCAATCAAGGAATATTTCTTGACATGCTGCTGCAGGGTGGTTAAATTGCTTTCTCGGACATGGCAGATGGTTGACTTAATCGTACGTAGTGCCACCGACACATTTTCCCCAAGTTGTTCACGATGGTGGAGGTCCTGTAACACCGTGTCATAGAAGTCCAGTTTCCGATATAAACGTTGATTACGTTCAAAGGTTATGGCTTTGGCGACTGCCCGAATGGCCGGCTTCACCTTTTCTAACCACCAGTCAGCCACATTTTTGTAACGGTGTTTCAGCCGTTGACACTGCCGATACACAGCCTCAAAACGCTGTGAATCCTCTTCCCTTTCAAAGCAGTTGGTATTCATTTTCCACGTGCCTCGCCCTTGTATTGTGTGTGCAGGGGCGGCACTTCACGCCGTAAATAAAAAGCCATTGTGGTCACTAAAGGCGACAGGGATTATCCGACAGCCGCGTACACGTGAGGCGAGCGTACTGTACGTATACGCCCGATCAATCCTGGATTTAGAGACCCCTCGGCAAAATGTATATTGGATCTGGTTACCATGTATGTGTGGCCATATATCTATTAGTTGCATACTCTGGGTGAGTCCCTGTAACCCAGGACAGAAATTGAAGGAACCAGTCTGATCCTGGGGGCGTAAGGTGCAGTTGAAATCCCCCATCAATAGAATGGGGAGATTCGTTACCAGGTGGGGTATGATGTCTTGCCTAAATAAAACGTTTCTCTCAGATTTATAATTGGAGTCCGATGGGCTGTAAACATTAAGATCCTGACACCCTGTACAGTAGCAGACGTTATACGCCCGGAAGGATCCATCACCACATCAGTTACTAGGGTGCCTTTACGGTAGATAATGGCCGTACCCCTAGCAGTGGTGTCCATGTTAACTATATAGTCATGGTCATACAGGAAGCCAATGTTGCATTCGCTGACTTCTTGCAGAAAAAGAATGCCAACATCATATTCACGCAGAAAACGGCTTAACAGCGCCTGAGTGGCCGGATTCCTTAAGCCAGGAACATTTACTGTGGCATAGGTCCTCAAATGTGAATTATGGTCTATAGTTGATATCGGCTAAGATGGGAGCTAACTGTAGATCCAAATCCTGCAGTGCCTCCCGGGACTGCTCACTATATTTAGCCCACATCGTGCTAACGAACTCGGGGACTCCCTCATGCTGACCCATTTGAGCCCACTTGCGTAGAAGTGAAATAATGGGTCCGGGGCTAGGAAGCGTTGCCATATGGCACAGGTCCGACATCATTTGTTGAACCTTAAGGGCTTCGCCGGTAGTAAGGCTCGCAGCATGTGAGGCCTCTGTTAGACAACTTCTGGGGGTTTCCGGCACTCGGAAACGGGGGTCTGTCTCACTGACATGTATTTCACCTATCTTCAGCTGCTTAGGCTTGTTCTGAGCTTTACGGGTTTTAACAAGCTCGGTGGCGAGCGAAGCATCGGAGTCATCGGAAATAGGGTTAACCTAGCGCTTAGGTTTACGGTTTTTCACTACTGCGGTTGCGAGCGAAGCATCCGAGTCATCGGAAGTAGGCACATGGCTAACGAGCATGCATTCCTCAATGTCCTCAAACCAGGTGGGCATTTTGCGTATCCCCGTATTTTCCTGTGCCGAGCCTTCTCCGTGGGGGGAACTATGGATAGGTTTGGTGACTGGAGGGGGTGACCGGTCAGCAACCAAGAGTTGCTGTGAAGACTCTTCCTGGTGCATGACCACAGACTATGGAAACATGTCAGGCACACCTATGCTGCCAGACAGGGTGACAGGCTCCGCCTCCGTTGGAGGCGTGCGGTCTAGCGGGGGATAGCCTGTATCGTAGCATGCTTGAATATCGCCTGGGCTGTGAAGCGAGGAGTTCTCTAAACGGCGGCTGGAACTAGAGGTGACCATAGCCGCAAGGCTAGTTGTCGGTGTGTCGCGTTCAAGGCACGTCATGGCCGAGTATCGTCGCGGACAGTCGATACAGAGATGGTCCATAGCTTGACATATGGCACATGTTTTAACTTGCCCTTCATAACTAACCTGTCCACGGTGTCCATCAATCATGATAAAGGACAGAATTTGCTTTTTTAAATCAATGTGTATTTGTCGGTTACAATTTGCAACTGGTAACTTGTAATAATGGGACCAACTTTCATTTGTGATGGATTTGACGGTACCATATTTTGCGAAATGGGTGCGTATTGTATCATTTGATAATTCAGGCAGAATATTAAAGAGCCTTACCCGCGTGGCTTCCATGCCGGCAGCGGCAATCTCTACCGAAACAGACTTCCCATTAAACAAAGTAAGCCTGTGTGTGCCCGCAAATTTACTCAAAATTTTGTCCATAATAGATTGAGAGATTACCTTGATAAATACGGAGTAGGACGGTCCGTCAAGTTGCAGGGTCTCCAGTTGGTCGACCGTGAGTTTCAGCATCTCCGCCACAAAGGTGTGAATTTCCGCTGCCGACGGACGCGTGGTGTTCCGTTGGAAGGAGCATTTCAACGCATTTTTTCTGATGTTTTGCATGTTCTTCCTGGGGTTCTATTCAATTGACAAATAGACTGTACTAAGCGTAGGCGAAGCTACCCGGCGCACTTAACTGTTGTTGTGTGTTAGCTGCACGCTCACTGCTCAGATGCACCAGACATGAGGGACCTCACTCGTTCGTGGCTAGAGCCACACTCGCGATTTCGGCCAGCTTTGAACCGGCGACCTAGGGCATAAAAGTTCAGCATGCTACCAGTTACGTCACTGAAGCCGCTTCCCACAGAGTAAGATGGAAAACTGAATGTGATCTCGTGCAATGGCGTTGTCATGGCAACCTCTGATAGCTCATCCCTCATCAATTTAGAAGCGTTGTCATGGTAACCTCTGATGGCTCTTGGCATGTTATTATAATTCCGAAATCATTTTTCTCATCCCTTGGCGTAATGGTGGGTCATATCAAAAATTCTTTCAGACAAAAGTTTTAGGTTATTATTAGGGGAATATTGTCCATTTTGTACGGTTTGATATTGTGCCTATTAAGAGAGATACGATTAATGTTTCCCGAAAACCCCACTTTTTTCTACCCCTTTGGTCAATGGTTGGTGCTATCAAAAAACTTCTTAAACATAAATTGTTGGTACTAATACGATACTTCGATATTTCACGTATTAAGAGATTTATGGCGATAATTCACTATTTCGAAAAATGCCCCCCATTTTCACCCCCTTCGGCCGATGTTGCCCACTAACGAACTCGACCGAGATTTTAAAAGGATACATATTATGTAAAAAAATACAAAGTGATTGGTGCAAAATTACGGCAGTTATCGTGTCCACAAGAAACTGATATACATATACATATATATGGTACATATATACATAAACTATATATACACTTTTGAACTGACAGTGGTTTTGGGGTCTGGGGGATGTGAAACTCGAACATACTGTATGCCGAAATTTTCTGGAAATTGAAACATGGTACCCATTGCAATTGTTAGCATTCTAATGAAATCTACCTAACAGATAACACACACTAATACGGCCATCACAACACCGGTTATCAGACATATTCTACGCACACTCAAAGTACACGGGGCTACATGACCACGTTGTCGCAGACCCTAAACTAAGGAACCAACCAACGTGTCCTGAACAGCTTCATGAACTGTCCTACTACCTCCATCACTCCTGAATGGGTGATCCGACCAACATTTAGCCTTCAACCGCCCCAACTGAACAGTGCGGTAGTGTTACTCCTCGGTTGCTATGTGCACTGTGTGCTGAAAACTACGGGGCCATATACAGAACTCGAAATGCTGTCCGAGGTAAGTGAGTGTGTCCTCACGAGCCTTCGCTGTACTACAAGAACTCGCCGGCTGGGGGACTATGCCCAGCAGCTCACCCGCATCATGTGAGTGTTTTGTGCATTGTGATAGTGATTGAACATTGAACATTAAGTAGACTAGTATAACTGTGATAAACTCATCAATATCCATGATTGTTATTCATCTACCACCTCACAATCACCTATGTACCTTAAATATATGAAGACAATAAACAAGTTTCCAAAAAAAAAAAAAAAAAAACCCTTACCCAGGAATCCCAACGACATGATTCTGAAAGCATCTATCTTACAGAATCACTGAGGAGAATTAACAATATTGTATCAAAGCATTCCTACACTTTTTAGTGCAGTCCTTTTGGCAAACACCAATCGTAAACGGAACACTTGGTCTCTTAGGCACCATACATGAATTAGCAATCATAGGACCAAATAAAGCTTTTAGAGATCTTCATACCAACTTGTGGCGTTAGACAGCAGCACCTTCAACATACCATAGTCACCTATCGGGGATACGATGAACCTGAACACCACACATCGCCAGCATACCACTCACCCACCGGGGACAAAGATAACCTCTACACGACACACCCCAGGACATAATCACTTATTCAGTACATATTTAAAACACATTCAAGCAAATAATATGTTAGTATACCCAAGAAGATTAATTTCCTTTGCCGTACAAAAATATTTTATGTCTGAAAAATATATTCCTTAATCTCATATTGAGAAATTCTGGTTTCTATTGACAATGTATATTGATACACTTTAATGTGCAAAATATCTCACGTGCAATAAATATTTATGACATGGAAGGTGATTTCAGAATTTATCATAAGATACTCAGAAGCGTGTCATTCTGACGGATTTTCGTGAAACTGTCGCGAGTGCGAAGACCGAAGTATCGTAGTGTTGTGAGGAGTATTGTTGCCAACAATATTAGTGGCAAAAATTAAAAACTAAAAATTTTTTCTTCATACTCTCGACCAAAAGTGAAGTGTTTAGTGAAGTTTAATTATTATTTCAAGAAAACCAGTGCTACCAACCTTCATAAAAACAAACCAAGTGACTGAAAACCAGCTTTAGACTTCAAATTTGTGACAATCTAAACTTACAGTGACGACGAACAATTACTTAAATATATATTTCTACTTCTACCGATTTACAAAGAAACAGTGACTAAAACAGCAGTTCGAATCAAGACAAGCCCCATGGAGGGCGACGGGCCGATCCCGTTGTGTAACCAATATTCCTTACTATCAGAGACCATTCCTGCACCCAAGAAACGACAAAAAAAAAACGACGATCACGGGGTTCGAAATCCGACTCCCTGTCAACTCCTACATCCATAGACTATAAAAAATCAAGGGAGTCCAGCGACTCCGAAGAGCAACCTCCATCAAGGCACTCTGCCAGAGCCAGACGAATGCAGACTTCAGATGCCAGCAGTGACCAACCCCAATCCTGCCAACCATCCAGCAGCATGCAGCGTAAGGTAGTAGCCGAAGATTTTCCACCTTTTGTTCTATCTTCCTCCACATCTTATCCACCACTCACAACCTGTACGGTTACAGTATCTTCTAAACCCTCCCCTCCCATAAATACCGTTCCCTACTCCACTGTAGCGGCCAACACAAATCCATCTCCTCAACCTACTCTTTCTAATCAACCTTCAATTTACCATGTCTATCCACCAATCACTCCTGAACCCTCACAATCTGTTCCGAATTTATATGTATCCCCACTCAGTACTCCTTCATCGCAATTCCATTATCCATCAACTCAACCCTTTTCCTCTTCAAATTCCATGGCCACTCCTCAAACGGTAGCGTACAACTATCTTGGACATACCTACCATCTTCCTTCGTCCAATCCTCAATATTCTCCTCAATCCCATCCTCAACCATCTCCTCAGCCCCATCCTCAACCTTATCCTCAACCCTATCCTCAGCCCCATCCTCAAAATTATCCTCAGCCTACAATTAACTTCTCATCTCGATCATCAATTCAACCCTCTCCTGCCATCAACCGTCCCATCCCCTCAACTACTTCTTCTTCTTCTCCTACCCCTACTAATGAATCCATCTTCACATACCGTCTTTTTAACTTCACGGAGCCCCGGCCTGAACCGCGCCGCATCTCGGCCATTCTCCACACATTCCTACCGGCCAGCTCCATTACCCAAATCATCCCCCAACCTCATGCCATCATCTTGAAAACCAAAGGTGATGCCAGGGAGGTGTTAATTCACAAGATGGGCTTAGCTCGCTTAGGCGAACAAGTGGCCATGGAACCTCTTCCTACACGTTCCCCAAAACTTCCATCCCTTCGCCGTGAACCCCTTCTATCTGTCGTGATTCGTGGAGTTGATACCTCCTACACAAATCAGGAAATCCACCAGGAACTCACCTACCATCTCCTAAACATCCATAAAATACTCCGAATTAATAGCGATCGTGGCCCTACTACCCTGGTGCGTGTCCTCTCAGCAGACCGTGCTTCCATAGACAAGCTACTAGCTGAAGGCGCCTTTCTATACTGGCAACACCACCGTGTGGAACCATCCAGAACCTCCACTCCTGCTCCTCTCCGATGTGATCGTTGCCAAACTTATAATTCTCATTCAACAGACCACTGCCCCATGCGTCAGCCAATCTGTGCCCATTGTAGTCAAGCTCATCCCACTCGTAGCTGCCCAAACCTCTCACTCCCACCCAAATGCACTCAGTGCCAGGGTTCCCACCCAGCCTACTCTCCCCATTGTCCAAACCGCCCAACAGTTGACGTATCAAAACCTCAATTTACCGCCCCTGTCCGCACCGTAGATCCCATCACACCCCCCCCAATCATCCGTCTCCCCTGCTCCACCTTCTATTGAAAACATGATTCGCTTCACAGCAATCTGTCTTCAAAATCTATTACCCTTCGACCGCCCCCGGGTGCTGGAAATACTACATTTTGCTGCCCGTACAACTTTTGGCCTTAATATGCAAGCCACCACAAGCCAAAAGGTCCACTTCCATTTCAGGCCAATGGAAATTTAATTATGGCTAATACATTACTAAATGGAATGTGTTCCGTACGCGTGCTCTACTTCAACATTTGTTCCCTGAAATCCAACCGCCACTTCTTAGACATTTTACTTCAGCGCTACACTCCCGCTATCTTCCTCTTAAATGAAACTTTCCTCAATCCTCGACTCCATCCTGTTTTTCCAAATTACACATTATATCGTGCCGATCGCCCTCATGAATCCAGAGGGGGAGTAGCCATTGGCGTTCACAAATTATTCCCTTCACGTCTACTTCAACCTCAACACTTTCTACATGTTCCTGAATTTCTCAGTCATGGTGCATCTCCCTTCGAACCCTGTCATTCTCTCCACTGCTTATAGTCCTCCCCGTTCTCAACCTCCCATAGATTATATTAACTTCATAGACTCAACATTTAAACACTTCATCTTTGCTGGAGATATTAATATTAACTCTCTATATGCCCATGACAGGGACCTCCTACAGGATTACTTAGACACTATGAATGGTGAACGTGTGGCTATACCCCCTCACACCATCGTGAGAACGCAGAGCACTCCCGAAATAGCCTTAGTATCCTCTTCCCTATCCCGTAACACGTCAATTAAACTACTCGGCCTCTACGGTAGTGACCATCAACCCTTCCTCATTACAATTCCCTCACTTAATTTCCATCAACCCTCACCTCCTCCTTCCTTCATGAGAAGTAATTTCAATAAAGCAGACTGGGAAGCCTACCGCTGCAGTATTACTGAACTCCTTGCTACTGCCACAATCCCACAGAACAATGAACAGCTGTCTGCTTTGATATCTTTGCTGGAGGCATCTATATCTGTCTCAGCTCGACGCCACATTCCCATAACTAAAGTCACTCCAAGCAAGCCGCCTATTCCACCCAAGGCACTCCAACTTCTTAATTTATCAAGGAGCTATTATAGGGCCTACTGCCAGACTAATGACCCAGACTTACTCAAGAGACATAGACAATACCAACGACATGTTCGGTCCTATCTTAAAGCTATTAAGAAAAAGAAGTGGATTGACGCTTGCTCCAATCTAGCTAAGGAATCTACAGCTAGGCCTTTCTGGAAAACATTTAAAAATCTTACTGGGCAAAATACCAAGGAATGCCTTTTTCCCATCAGAGGGCCAAACGGTTTCCCATTCACTGACCAAGACAAAGCTGAGACTTTTGCCGACTACTTCACTAACGTCTACAGTGACCAACCTAATACTCGACACAATTACTCAGACTACAGAACCGTGAGCAAACAAACTAATCCAAAACTTCCTTCTCTGACCCCCAGCTTTGACCATCTCCCGACTTTAGATCCCGAATCACCACTGAACCAACCCATTACTTCTGAAGACATACGATTCCAGCTAGCTAAAAGACGCAATACGGCCCCTGGGACAGATAAGGTGTCCTACGCTCATATCAAACAAGCGCCACCCATCTTCATCCATTTCCTAGCCATCGCCTACACTTTTATTCTTTATACTGGTAGCTTCCCCTCTCATTGGAAGACAGCTAAAATAATTCTCTTCCCTAAGGTAGGCAAACCTCCTTCCCTCCTTTCCTCCTATCGACCGATAAGCCTCCTCTCTGTTTTCTCTAAATTATTTGAAGCTATTATCGCCTCTCGCCTCTACAATTTCCTTAACTCACAAAACATATTTCCCGCAACTCAAGCAGGTTTTAGACCAAAATTTTCTACACAATCCCAGCTTTTCCGTATGACTAGTCTCCTCACCCCCCACTTTAACAAGGGCTATCCTGCAGCCCTACTACTCCTTGATCTGGAAAAGGCCTTCGATCTCGTGTGGCAACGAGGGCTTATATATAAATTACAGAAACTTAACCTTCCCTCCTCGATTGTCCGCTTGCTCAGTAATTTCTTACTGAACAGGCGAGCATTCATCCATCTCCGCTCTGCCTCCTCACACATCTTCTCCCTCTATTCAGGTGTTCCGCAAGGTTCTCCTATCTCCCCACTTCTCTACATCATCTACGCTCATGATATGCCACAACCGAACAAATATTCACACCTCTTCCAGTTCGCAGATGATACAGCCATTTTATCCTTTGCCAACAACACCACCACTCTTGCCAATAGAATGCAATCCTATCTCGATACACTTCTCGCCTGGTTTTCTAAATGGCATCTCTCAGTGAATACGGACAAAACCAAACTCCTACTATTTAAAGCCCGAGACAACCATTTTCGTCCTTTCCGTATTTCAATCCTCCAAGAAGCCATTTTCCCATCCCGTCAGGCTGTGTATCTGGGGGTTACATTAGATATAAATCTCTCTTGGCGCCCCCACATTAAAGAAATGGCACGGAGAGCACGCTTGCGGATAGCACTCATCAAACGTCTTCGTGGGGTAACGTGGGGCCTTTCCCCAATCCAAATTCTCAACACATACAAAGTCTTCATTCGTCCCATTCTGGACTATAGTTCATTGGCCTGGATTGGAGCGACCTTCCCTCAATATAGCATTTTAAAATCAGTAGAACATTTTGCTATCAAAATTGCATATGGCCTTCCGTTGAACCGCGACAGTAATCTGCTAGTATACCCCAAGACACTTCCATCATTTTTGCACCATCTTTTTAAAATCAGACTACGAGCCCTCCAGACATTAGTTTACAATCGACAGCCTCTGACTTACGACATTCTTATGACTTCCAGCGCCCGAGGGCCTACCAGGCACTCTAAGCCTCTTCCTCAAACCCTGGCACTACAGATCCTTATCCATGATATTCGGCCCGACAACTTCCATCTCATTCCTCCTGATACATATCCCCTCTAAATTTATTCATGCAATCATTTTTAGGCATTGAGACACATATTGGCCGACACTTACTTTAAGCAAAGCTAATTACTCTCTACCAACTTACTCTGTGTAAATTTCTTTCAATTCAATCCTACCCTAAATTCTCCCTTCCTTTTTGGCAACGATCATACGACAAGACATCAAGGCATAAGGACTTCAAGACTTCAAGACACCACATTTTCAAGACTTCAAGAATTCAGTTTATTCCATACAATTTTTGCTACTAATCGATATATTTTATATTACTCTTTTTAAGCCTCAAGAAATTAATTTATTGTATGTCATTCTCTGTATTTTATATAAAATTATTGATCTCAATAAATAAGGGTCTTCCGGGGTCTTCCCTGGAGGGAGCGGGGCCTCGACTTGGGGCCGTCTTGTTGGTCGGGTAACCCCACCACCATAAATTCAATACCTCCAGGGCTGAAGATCGCCTTAGTTGCGATGGCGGCCAGTCCTCCGAAGTTGGGCATTTTGCCCTCCTTCGGAGGACAAAATGACCCAATTTTGATTTTTTTTGAAGGTGATTTTGATTATGAATTCGAATTCGATTTTCCTTCGTCTCTATCGAGATGGAACCAATATATCTCAGAGAAGTGAGAATTCTACCGAGACCAACTTTTCTACCGTTCGACAAAGTTGGCATTTGTCGGAGAGAACTTATACCTGTATTATCGTATAACAGCTGAAAGTAGTCTCATCCAGATAGCTTACAAACCACTGTAAGCCGCAAAGTTCACCTGCAGCAAGTGTAAAAAACTAGTTCCGTGAAGAACTAAATAGCCTATTTTCATATATCATACTAATATCAATTGCCTCTATCAACACACAAATTGTCAGCATGAATGCTCTAATAGATTCGTAGATATTGAGAACCGTCTAAATATTTTGGATAGTCACCATGTTGGAATTTTATATTATAGGCCTTAGATTTATGTACTATAACATGAAGATTATTGTGTAGGTGAATTATTCAAACTTTAATCGCATGATTAGGACACAAGAAATAAAAGCGGGATTTTAAAATTTCGCTCAGCCGCCATCTTGTGGTTATGAAAATAATTTAAATGAATTAGATGCCAGTCGATTAAAATTTGTATAAGCATATACCGTATCAAGTTTCACTGCGCTCGGATGGTTAAAACGCAAGAAACGTCCATTTGAATATTTAAATTTCGCGTCGCCACCATGTTGGATTTGTGCTCGCCAGGTTATTGAACGTCCCATACGTGAACTTATGCGTATAGCCTCTATACACTTACAAAATTTCAGTTTGATTGCTGTAGTAGTTTAATAGATATTGAGAACCGTCTAAATATTTCGGATGGTCGCCATGTTGGATTTTAATATGTTGGCCATAGAGTTATGTACTATCAGATAACGATTATTGTGTACGTTCATTATGCAAATGTTGATTTTGATCGCATGATTAGAACACAAGAAATAAAAACTTAATTTTCGAAATTCGCACAGCCGCAATCTTGAGGTTATATAAAGAATTGATCTAAATTAGATACCAGTGCATTACAATGTGTATAAACATTTGCTGTACCAAGATTCATTGCGTTTAGATCATTACATCGCGAGAAAAGTCTATTTAAAACTTTCAACTTCGCTTGGCCGCCATGTTCGTTTTGTTGTTAACCGGTTTTTGAAAGTCCCATAGGTGAACTTCCATTAGTGCCCTTTATCTCCGTACAAAATTTCATGGTGATACCGGTAATAGTTTCAGAGATATATGTAGAATGCCGGTGAAATATTTCGCACAGCCCCCATCTTGAGGTTATGTAAACAATTGAACGAAGTTGGCTGTCGGTGCATTACAATGTAAATAAAGATATACTGTACCAATTTGCATTGCGTTTGGTTGGTAAACTCGCGAGAAACGTCCATTTAAAAGTCCCCACTACGCTTGGCCGCAATGTTGGTTTTGTAGTTACCAGTTTTTCAAAAGTTACATAGGTGAACTTCTAGTAGTTCCCTTTAACACCCTACAAAATTCCAGGGTGATATCGGTATTAGTATCGGAGATATTGATTGCTGGTGAAATATTTCGCACAGCCACCATGTTGGATTGGTAAGACGTAATAAAATTTGAAGGGATTGGTCGGGGTCGTCCGGAATAGTACTATGAACTTACCGAGTTTCATTGAAATCGCTTCAGCCGTTTAGAAGTTATTGGGGGGACACACAAAATCCATCAGACACGCACACACAGACACACGGACAAAAGGTGATATCATAAGCCTATTTTTTCATAAATGAAAATAGGCCAAAATTTCTATTCTATCGACTTAATTTTGGAGTCGTTGATAAGTCTTACATATTAATTCTTTATAAAATATTATTAGGTATTAAAATGTTATGCCTCTCTAATGTATCATTGACAAATACGCATTGGGCACTATTGAGGTACATCAATAGAAACAGTAAATACCGACTCCTTCAATTAATACTCCAAGGGAAAAATTAATCGAAGACGTGTTCCGGGACGAAGAAAGATATCGTGGCTCCACAACTTAAGCCAGTGGTTTGGGGTGACAAGACTCGAACTGTTCAGAAGAGCTATGGACAAAAAGACAGATCATGCTACAGATCGCCAACGTCCTGAGATGACACGGCACTTGAAGAGAAAGAAGCATGGATTATGCACATGATCGCTTAGCTACAATATTTACTAGCCGGAAGGTGGAGGTAGATTTCACTGAGCAAACTAGGGGATAGGCTATAATAGGCAAAATATGCAGGTTTTCGTAGATGGAACAGACCTCATTTATCGCGAAAGAGTATTTTACAAATTGGAGGTTAATTAACTTTTTTTTTTTTCGTTTTTCTATGCATATTTTTAACGTTTTATTGTCTTATGGGACGGTAACCTTCTTTTCATTTGGGGTCCATTTTTATACTTGTGGTCACACTGACCTTATGCAAGGTTTTGAACTGATGTGTAACTAACAGTCTATTACTTCTTCACGCCAAATTTTATATCCCGCAGAGATGTTGGTTGGTTCCTCAGTTTAGGGGCTGCGACAACGCGGCCATGTAATCTCGTGTACATTGGGTGTGTGTAGAATCTGTCTGATAAACGGTGTTAATTGTGACGACTGTATTGGCCTGTAATTGAGGTAGGGTCTGCAGACGGTCAATTTTAAGTAGTAGTTCCTAATTTTGTACCAAATACTACCGTCCACGACACCTAGGTGTGAACTTGGCTACTAGATGTCACCGCAACCAGCAACTTGCAACGAACGTTGGAACCTCCCCTCCGAAGGAAAGCATACTGAGGGATTTTTAGCGCTCTTAGAAAATCCGACGACTTTGGCCGGCTTTGAACCCGCAACCTTGGGCATAGAAGTTCAGCATGCTACCAGTTACGTCACCGAAGCCGCTTCCCACAGAGTCACATGGAAAACTGAATGTTATCACGTGCAATGGCGTTGTCTTGGCAACCTCTGATAGCTCATCCCTCATCAATTTAGAATCGTTATGGTAACCTCTAATGGCACTTGGCGTCCCTCCCTATATTATTCTTCTAAGGTCACATTCCAGTTTTGTACCGAAAATAAGGTCCCATTAACACCAACCTACACATATGGGGTACCTACAGGTACAGCACAACCAAATGCGTAAGCGAAACGCACTCACTTACTCTTTAAATGCTTCACAATTAAAGAAATACCTTAAAGCCTGTATATTTACAATGAAATAAAGAAAGAATGCAACACGGTAACCATGGTAACAGAATCTCACAGGTCCATCTATTTCTGTAAGACGCAATATAATTCTTTATTCTATTCTATACTTATCACAACTACCAAAGCCAAACTGCTTTTATTCAGCCTTAGCAGGTGTAGCCACAGTGACACCATGACCTTACTGAATAATGTTAAACTAGCGCACCCGTGCGAGAAATCTCGCATGTTCATAAACCACACTTTCCCCAATAGGTTTATAATGAGAGACTTATGGAGAAAGGTTATGTTTTTATTTCAACCAAATGATTATAGAACACTATTTACATTTCAGGATGAAGGAAAGACCTCAGAATGTTAATATGACATGAAACAGGAGTCACAGCGACCCGCGGACAGCAATTGCGGAGCATACTTTCCTACAGCAACGGTGTTTGCAAATCGCACACTTCGTACATTTTTCAAAAGTTATTTTTAAAGAAAGTATAGATATTTATGAAATAATAGTGCGATAAGTCACTGCTAATGTCTATTCTCTTTCATTTGAATGCCCATTTGTCACGATCGGTCGCTTGTGAGCGCCGCAGGAGGGATCTATACTACTGAAATATTATATATGATGATGATGATATTTACTATGGTGCCGTACTGTACTTTAAAAAGACGAAAACCAGAACTCCATTACGCCACGCTATGACTGACAGCTTAATAGACCACTCCTTCCATATTCCCTTTTAGTAAGTGACCTAATTTCCAAGCCTATGATAAATGTATGACTTCCTTCCTTTTATAGCCCGGCATGCTTGTGACATTCTGAGTGTTCCATTATGTTAAATACACTTCCTGTGCGCTGCCTAACATCGCAGTCATCGGCCCAGTAACGATAATAGGCTACATTAACACGTTTAATGCCAAGCTATTAATGAGTGATAATGTTAAAAATGCCGAGCCATATTTGATGGTCTTTTTTATACAAAACTTATCTCTTGTTGACAAATCACATGCTAAATACTTACTAATTTACATAATTAAAATACTTTAATTTTCAATAAATTAGTAGTATAATATACACCGACAGTAGTGGCTACGCTGGCTAAAGCTCAGCATTAGGTCATGGGGCCAAGCTCTCTGCTGACTCGGTAGACGCGTGGGTTCGAGCCCCACCGTCAGCCGTCCTTGAAATGGTTTTCCGTGGTTTCCCATTTTCAACACCAGAAATGCTGGGACGGTACCTTCTGACAGGCCACGGCCGCTTCCTTCCACGTCCTTGCCCAGTTTCGTTCACCATCATTCATTTCATCTCTCATTAACTCCTCTCATGAGGCTGGCGTCAGGAAGGGCATCCGGCCGTAAAAATCATCGCCACAAAGACTTCCATCGCATCTCATCCCCGACCCCGTTGGAAAACGGGAATAATAAGGGGTAGACATACATGCAGTAGTATAATATACGAGGGGTTTATTTTATTTATTTTTTTCGTATGATGCTAACCACAATAAGGAAACCAAAGACATGAATACAGTGTCACAAACATCCGAACAATATGATAACAAGACTTATGACTGTTAACGTTGAAATTATCATAAATCAACATCCAGTCTATTTAACCAATTCACTGCTTCTGGAGTAGCACAATTTAAATCCTCCAGACTCCCCGGAAACGCTCGGCAGGGATAGTCAACATGTGTTCCAATGTCTGCGGAATGACATAACAGTCAGAGTATGGCGAATCTTTCTAACCCCAAGTACTGTATGTAGTGGGCGGGCATCAATTCCGCTCGGGAATTACAGTCAGGTAGCCAGGATTACCTCAATTCCACTCGGTCCTCCAAGGGACCCAAAAATAAGTTCCTCAACTCCGCTCAGGCTTTGACAAGGGATCGGCAGGGGGGTTATCCCCAATGACGTAAACAAATGTCATAACCCTCCTGCTCGCATACCAAGGGCCGGGTCAAACACCTTATGCAGCGCATGAGTGAATTCTTGAATGCAGCTGATTTTTCCGTTCTAGGCTGAAAAACAGTATTTTCAGCATCTGCAGCTGATATCGAAAGTATTTTTAGGTACAAATTATACACCTATTATTATCTAAATTTAATTTAATAATGTCTGACTAGGTTTAAAAAAAACATACAAACATTTAATTATGCACATGTTAAAAAAAATGTATACATTTTGTAGAAAAAAAAAATAGAAAACTTGGCAGACTTATTTAAAAGAATATTATGATTAATGTTAAATCACTTGTATTTTCTGTCATATAAGTTATAATGTGCCAAAGACTTTAAACCTGATTTAACGAATGAGCGGACTTGACATCAGAGCGGTTGACCAATGACACAACAATCTCTTGCGCTGCAGAAGGTGTTTGACCCGGCCCTTGGTATGCGAGCAGGAGGCTTGTTTACGTCATTGGGGATAACCCCTTTGCCGACCCCTTGTCAAAGCCTGAGAGGAGTTGCGGAACTTATTTTTGGGTCCCTTGGAGGACCGAGTGGAATTAAGGAAAATCAAGCGGAATTGATGTTCGACCTATGTAGTACAGAAGCACTTCTTCCCACACCACATCGAATACGATTGAGTCAACTCCAGGTAAGTCTCGGCAAGTTGAAACCAGTGAGCTTTGTATTTGGGTTCCCAACTTGTACGATGCCTTGTTGTAGGTAAACAACTAATGGAGACCCGCTCGTAAAGATGGTTTCGCGAAGAGATCCACTCAGTCATTCGATTTCTGTTGGCGAAACATGTAACCGTGGTCAGGACTTCTCACTGCGGGCACCATCTTCCTTCATGACAACGTGCGACCTCATACAGCCCCGAAGACCACTACGCTGGGACATCATCGTCCAGCCTCCCTACAACCCGGACTTCTCACTGCGAGCACCATCTTCCTTCATGACAACGTGCGACCTCATACAGCCCCGAAGACCACTACGCTGGGACATCATCGTCCAGCCTCCCTACAGCCCGGACTTCTCACTGCGAGCACCATCTTCCTTCATGACAACGTGCGACCTCATACAGCCCCGAAGACCACTACGCTGGGACATCATCGTCCAGCCTCCCTACAACCCGGACCTCGTTTCAAGAGACTTTCATCTGTTTCCTCACTTGAAGGAGCTCCTAGGAGGTCGACGATTCCCATCAGACGAGGAGGTGGAACACGTGGCTCAACACGCAAGGACAGGAGGGAATATTCAAACTCACTCCACGAAGCGACAAGTGCCTAAACTGACCTATGGACACTATGTCCAAAAGTAACCTAATGTATGTATTACTCATTTAATATTTCATTGCCGCTGCGCCAGTGTTTGTTGATTATTGTAGCAGGAGCCCCGCGGGGTGAAGCGGAGCACACAGTGATGACAGAGTGCAGTCTACACATAAGTCAAGCAACATTGTGCGCGCTACCTGTATTAGAAGCGCAGATAAGCGTCACAGGAGCTCATGTCACCACTGACAGTTAAACGATGACTGAGTCTACTGGAGCTGAGTCATATCCTACTCGCTCAACTGTACCTGTCAACGAAGCAGAGTGACGTGTGTCACAAGTAAACAGAGAATAGTTCCCATCTCGACTGCCGGCAATCAACTCGTGAAAGAGTAATACTATCAGTTGGCGGTATTGGTTGTAAGAAATATAATGTTCAGGCTTTGTAACCTTAGTTTCTGATCAACCCTCGTATATGTATATATTTAGACACTCTTTAGTTACGGTAATACAAATTCTGGCCCTGTTGATAACTTAAAAGTTGAGTGCTGTCTCCTTAGCATATAAATCAGTGGTAGACGTTTTCCGAATTCTCAAGGCGTGTTGAGTGGTATAAAGAAGGGTTACGGCGTGTTCAAGTGGAGTCTAGCGTAACAGGAAGCAGTGAAGGAAGCAGCCGAACATTACCACAGTCGATATACCTCAAAACTGTTGTAAAACACTGTCAATAAAATAGAGTAATCTCATGTTAAAGCTGTGCTAACTCACTTTGCTTTACGTGGAATAAATGGACGAGATATTTATAGAGAGGAAGCCGTCAGCTGATTGACAGGTCATCAATCAGCGACTGATGCTCCGGGATGAGGGAATGAAACAAAACAAGAGGTATAATATGCTCCACATTGAGACCACCGTTTGTTATCTCGTCTCTTCTATTATCAACGCCACAGCAGTCCCATTATGGACCGAGACATTGATCAACACTTCTCAATCTAGTCTTATTCTTCTGCCTTTTAACTGGTTTGATACAGCCCTCCATGCCTCCCGTCTCTGAGGTAATAGTTTCATCTCTACATAGCTACCACACCCTACATCCGAGGCAATCTGTTTAACATATTCTAACCTTGGTCTACCCTGGCAAGGATCTAGAGTTTGGATTGGGGGGCGGGTCAGAGAATCGAAATTGTTAAGAAAAATCTCTTCTTAAGTCCTGTTGTTCGCTTCGCTGGAACATAGGGCTTTAACGAAGCATCGCCATCGGACTCGGTTGCGTGCCATTGCCTTCACTTCTCCCCACGTTCTCCCCGTTTCTGCAGCTTCCCTCTCCACTGTCCTCCTCCAAGTTTCCCTCGGTCTTCCTCTTCTGCGATGTCCCTGAGGATTCCAACTCAGGGCTTGCCTCTCTATTGCCATCTGGTTTTTGCGCAGTGTATGTCCAACCCACTTCCACTTTCTTGCCTTCAACTGTAAATCCACGGGCTTCTCGTTTGTACGATTCCATAGTTCTTCATTGGATATTACATTTGGCCAAAACACCCTCAAGATTCTTCGTAAGCATCTGTTTATAAAGGTCTGGATTTTCTTTATGATAGATTTTGTTACTTTCCAAGTCTCACATCCGTATAGCAACACTGATTTTACATTGCTATTGAATATTCGGAGTTTAGTACGTTTGAAATCTCATTGCTTTTCCAGATAGGATGCAACTGGATAAAGGCTGCATTTGCTTTCTTGATCCTGCTGCTCACATCCTCTTCTGCTCCTCCAGTTTTAGAAACGATGCTACCAAGATACGTAAATTCTTTAACATCCTCTACGTTTCTTCCGTTTATTTGAAACTTCCTATCGCTTGTTACGTTTAGTCTTAGCGATTTGGTCTTCCCTGAATTTACAGTTAACCCTAGCCTTCTTGCCTGTTCCTGTAGATCTTTCAGTTTGGCATTCATGTGCCGAAAGCTTTGTGAGAGGATGGTATCACTAAAACTGCAATCACAAAATAACCAAATGTACAAAACCAGACCAATTTTTTTTGCAAGCTACATGGATAGATATTTGATGCGTTTAGCGCACCAAAAATATTCGTACAAATTGCAACGGCGTGTTTTGCGACTTTAACATCGAGCTTCGAGAAAAGTATCAAGGTACGTTACAGTTTCGGCAAGTCGAGTGGTACCGACAAAGGGAGAAAGTCACAGCTTAAATTGCCAACCAGGCTTGCAGTTTGGACGTCGGCAAAAATTTTTGGTGCGAAAATAGCCCCAAATTCTTATCCGTGCATTGCTGCACATTCATCGTGACATCACTATAAACATCGATTCGGTAATCACAAGGTTTGCAAAACAAATTAGACGAGTTGATTTTGTTATATAAATAATCGTTTTTATATAACAGGTATGAAGTTGTAAATATGTATACTTGTAACAGAATATAATAATTGCATTAAAGATATTTTCAGTATTGAATAAAATAAAATAAAAACTGTTTTTCAGTTAAAATTCGTTAAATTTTATTAGTCTGGTCCTTGTGTTTTCGTTTATTGAGTTTGCAAAAAAAATTGGTCTCCCGTTTTTTTTTGGGGGGAGGGTCATGACCCCCGTGACCCCCGCCCCCCCTTGAATCCGCGCCTGGGTCTACCCCTACAGTTCTTGTCCTCGACCCTTCCTTCCATAACTAAGTTTGTTATTCATGGGTGTCTAAGTTTGTGTCCTACCAACCTATCTCTTTTCCTCATTAGGAGTCGCCAGAAGCATCTCTCCTCTCCCAATCGTCTTAATACCTCTTCATTTGTAACCCTATCTACCCATCTGATCTTCATAATTCTCCTGTAACACCACATTTCAAACGCTTCAATTATTATCTTTTCTGCTGCTCCAACAGACCAAGTTTCACTCCAGACAAAGGCTTTCAAAAATTACGTACTAATACCTAAATCTATATTTGATGTCAACAGATTCCTTTCTTGCTTTCCTTGCCTGAGCCAACCTACTTTATATATCCTCATTGCTTCATCCATCACTGGTCATTTTGCTTCCTACGTAGCAGAAGTCTCCTATTTCCTTTAGGTTTTCACCTGCCAATTTGATGTCCATAGAGGTTTCTGATTTATTTCGGCTGCATTCCATCATTTTTTATATATATTGTTTTTTGAGTACTGAGACGTTATACCTAAATTGAGCATTTTGCAATGGAAAATATATATTTAATTAAAATAAAATTCTCCAATGGACCTACAAGAGTGACATCTACTAGCTGCCAGTAGAACTACAGTATGCGGGAGCTATCCACGGCCTACTAGATGCGAGCTGCGCTCTATTCTGGCCAGTTAGTGAAACCGTGCCTACGGTATAATTGAAAATGTCCTCTTGTTGCCGATAGAGCGCACTCTCAAGGATAGGCGCGATTAAGAATTAGGTGTTCAGTAGGTATATTAAATGTGTTTCTCCGAGTGATACATTTAGACCAACGAAGTTTCAATAAAGTAGTCGGTGTTAATATACTGAATTCCTACGTTGTTTGGAGTGTTTGCTGATGAAATTTCAAAATGCTGGGGTAAATTATAAACTATGGTTTGAACGCCGCTGCTGAAATCTAGTGTGCCAATTTGCACTTCGAATAGGAAGAAAATAGGAGGTGATAAGGACAAAGGGTTATTACTATACCCATAGATTTAGGAGAAAGTAGGCTATACGTTCTTTTCTAAACATCTTGTTGTTTTACAAAATTGTAATAGTACTTTATGCAACGAGCCTATAATGGCAATAATTAAGACATGAGAATGTTTATAAAACGAGCGTATGCGAGTTTATAATTTCTATACGAGCGTCTTAATTGCCATTATATGCGAGTTGCATACGACTGTTTATGTTCGACGATAATTATTATAAATATTTTATGTTCGAACATAAATATTCATAAATATCAGTCGAGATTTCGCCAGTTTTATGTACTGAACAGAATGCATGAGACGCAGAGAATGCCTTGTATTTGACCATGGGCTCCTCGATTACCCTACTATGACACTAGGCCAGGCAGTGAAATTTAAATTAGAAGGCCGTGGAACTCAGCGCATCTAGTTATCTAATTGGTCAAACAACTGTTTCTTGAGCTCTGATTGGTGGGAGAAACTGTTTCATAATGAAAAATAGTGTTATAATGAGCCTCATTATAGCACATTTTTCTGACATATAATAGTCAGGGTCGAGCATAAATTAATTAAAAGTATTCCAAGTCCAGAGATAGCCTGGTCCCAAGGCCTTGCACGAGTATCGCAATATTTGCGTTCGTCGGAGCCACCCTGGTTGTAGTCTTTGTTTCATTTAAGAGGCTTTGACATCATGGTCATTCTACCTCATGCATTTAGAAGAGTGTGAAATGTCTGATAACCTGTGTTATTGAGATTGCTGTATTAATTAAGATGGGGAGTTAGAAGGAGATGGAGTAGAACTGGGGAAACCTCACCTCCTGTCCAATTCTCGCCTGAATTACAAATGCACACCCAAGTACACGGGGTTGAATGACCACGATGTCCAATCCCCTACATTGGAACAACTAAGATACTCATTTTGAATTACTCGTCGTTCACTTGTCTTAAGGATTAATTCTAGGTCATCTCCCGGTGATTAAAGTAAGAGTTGTTGTTGATTCTTCACGAGCTTTGCGACATCGAGGTCATGTAGCCCCGTGTACTCTGGTGTGTGTAATAATAATAATACTAATAATACTAATATCGTATGGCCTCGGGTGCTGGCTGCAAGCTGTGTTATTTGCACCCAGAGGGCAGCTTGCATGTCGAACTTTTGTTGTTTCTTGGAGCGCTTAGAAAACTAACCTTCTTGACACTATAGCGCTTTCTATTAGAGAAAGAAGGAACTTTGTGTTGGCGGAAATTCCTGAGATTAATTTTGCCATTATGAACACGGCCTTTGTTGCCTTTCAAAAAAATCACTTACCACGGCCAGGAGCGAACCTACAAGCTTCTGGTTGGCAGTCTAACACGATAACCACTCACCCAACGTGGCAATCTCTGGTGTGTGTAGAATTTGTCTCATAACCTGTGTCACTGTGATGTCTGTATTAGTATGTGTATTTTCTAATTGAGGTAGGATTTAGGTAAGAAGCGGTCGTGGCCTCAGGTTAGGAACCATTCCGGCATTTGCCTGGAGTAGAAGTGGGAAACCACGGAAATCCACTTCCAGGATGGCTGAGTTGGGAATCAAACTCGGACGTCCAAGGTGGCAGCCAAGAATGCTAACCGCTACACCACGAGGTGGTCTTCTTCAGTCAAGCCTTTCGTCATGCCTGTACAATATTGCACAACGGATGCCATGACCTCAGGGCGTACATACTGATAACCTCTTCTCTATTCCATTCACAGATCATTCTTATGTAGAGTAATTCATGGCACATGCATTTCTGGAACGCGCCCATTATCATAAACATGTTGAAAACAGACAGCTATGGAGCACTAAAACACTGGGCGCGAGTTTGTGTTAGGAGGCTGGGAAACATGAGTTCAAAGTGAAGTAGTGGACCCGCGGTGGGCGGTAAATGTGGACTTCTCAAACTGGTACGAGTTATAAACATCACTTCTTTATGGATCGCTGCAGTCGCGAGATATTTGTGTAAACTTGTTACTTAATGGATGTTTGTCTACCTTTTTACGTCCACACTGTAAAAAGCTCACTTCTTACAGCTGAATGGTTTTAGTCTAAGCGTTCAGAAATCCATTTGAGTCATCCAGTTGCAAAACTCGTCATGTCAATACAAACGACTATTTCAGGAACCGCAAAATACGGTCACTTAAAAAGGAATAAAGCTGGGAGTTTGGCATTTGTAATCACGACATAGTATAAATGGCCTGTTTGCCATCTCTTGATAAATGCAGTACATTTGCATTTGTCTGTTGGCACAGGCTAGAGTAAAATATGGCTTTTCAGCGATGTCTCAATCTCACTTATGGCTGTGATTTTATGGAAGCTACTGAGGTATGGGTGGTGCTTAGTAATGACATTCAGGGCACAGTCAGTGCCTGTGGATGTTGTGAAAGGTTCTACTCATTGGGTTAGTACTGCTGTTCTGACTCAGCAAGGAAAGCAATGGCAAACTACCTCACTCCTCTTCTTGCCTAGTACGCCTCAATATAGTGCTGCCTTGGGTTTTTGTGAGTATCTACCCATATAACCTAACGGCGATAATTTTGGAGGATCCAACCGGCCTTCGGGCTGACGACTTAACAGACCGACATAGTATAAATCAAAGCTTCCGGCCGCACTGGCCGAGCGCGCTAACGTGCTACCTCGTGCCTCATTGGCATTGGGAGAGTGTGGGTTCAAACTCCCCCCTCGGCCATCCTGAAAATAATATTCATGGTTTCCCATTTTCACCACCAGGCAAATGGCGGGACATTTCCTATCAATAGGTCCACGGCCGATTTCCTTCCAAAATCCCTTCCCTGACCCGTCCTGAAAAGAAAAGTACATGGCCATTGGCTGCTTTAATAAAATAATTAGTTAATACCCGTCAAAACATGACGGTCATTGGGAAAGTATTTACTGAAGGATTCTCTTATATAGCATTCTTTGAACAATTACTTTTTGACACAGTTGCAAATTTAAGGGCGTCGAAAGATCGACTTCGCAAGAAATAACTGGCCAGGACTGAAACCTTGTTGAGGCAAATAGAGACCTACACGTTCCAGAGTTTCCCCTTGAGCTTTATTGATTGTGATAAAGTACGCTAAGGGAATTGGAAATTGGAAAATAGAAGTGTTTCATCGGAGGATATTAAATCAAGTCGAAGGATTATAACTTTCTGCCCATTAAGTGATTTGCCTCCATATATAGGCTACTTACCCTGAAAGTTTGAGCCATAGAACCACAACAATATTTCCCCCCTTTTTAATTCTCATAAACAAAGATCGCAGTAAGACGCGGCGGGATCCGCCATAGAGCCATTGTGCGCAAGCGCGGGAGTGACAAATATTACATTTTTCTTTAATAATGTAAAAATATACTCTACATATATTTTCCTTTTAAAGACAATCTGCAAATCTACATGCGCAGAGCTCTCGTTCGAATACATTACGAAGTCAATCGGTTAAGACGTTATCTCAATCTCTCGGTAACAAAAATCATCTTAGCGTTTCAAATATATATCTACTTAGTATAAAACAAGTCCCCGATTCAGGGATGTTACGGGTAAACTCGAGAACCACTGGATAGATTTTGATGCGTTTTTCACCATTCTGTAAAGAATATCTCGAGGATGATTTCTGTACAAAATAATTTATTTATGATCAAAGGAAGCCGAGCAGTAACGATTTCAGTGGAAAAGTCGAAAAAAACAAGATGTTCAGTAAAGAACATATAGCCTACTTTCTCCTAAATGCATGGGTATTGTTATAACTCTTTGTCCTTTTCAAGTAGTATAATTGAGTGTTGGTTGTAGTAGCTTGATGAAATACAACGTGCTATAGGGATATTAAACATGAATATGAGGTGCCCTTTGCTAGTGCTACCTCTGTAAAAAAAAATCATTCAATTCGGTTTCACCGTGGTTGAATTGATCTGGGGAATGGATTTGCACACATACATGGTCGCTATTTGCAAACTATTGGGCTGATGACCTTGCAGTCAGTCATAAGATGCTTTCCACACAAAGGCATGTTGTTGCAAAATCCGGTAGAGATCAAATTATTAGGATGGTCGAAATTTGATTTAAGCTTTTAACATTTGGGTGGCCGTCATTCCGTTTCCGTCAAGATGGCGGCGATATAAAACATGACACTGAGGTGCCTTTTGCTAGTGCTACCTCTGTACCAAATTTCGTTCAATTCGGTTTCACCGTGTTTGAATTGATAGGGGGAATCGATTTGCACACATATTTGGCCACCATCTGCAAACTATTGGGCTGATGATCTAGCAGTTTGGTCAGAATATGCTTCCCATATAAAGATTTGTTGTTGCAAAATTTGGTAGAGACTAGATTGTTAGGTTGGTCGTAATTACATTTTAGCCTTTAACATTTGGGTGGCCGCGATTACGTTTCCGTCAAGATGGCGGTGATATAAAACATGACACTGAGGTGGCCTTTTCTAGTGCTACCTCTGTACCAAATTTCGTTCCATTCGGTTTCACCGTGATCGAATTAATAGGGGTAATCGATTTTGACACAAAGATGGCCGCCATCTGCAAACTATTAGGCTAATGACCTATTAGATTTGTCAAAAGATGCTCCCTTCATAAAGGTATGTTGTTGCAAAATTTGGTAGAGATCGGATGATTAGGTTAGTCGTAATTTGATTTAAACTTTGAACATTTGGGTGGCCGCCATTATGTTTCCGTCAAGATGGCGGCGATATAAAACATGACACTGGGGTGCACTTTGCTAGTGCTACCTCTGTACCAAATTTCATTCCATTCGGTTTCACCGTGTTCGAATTAATAGGGGTAATCGATTTTGACATAAAGATGGCCACCATCCGCAAACTATTAGGCTAATGACCTATTAGATTTGTCAAAGGATGCTCCTTCCATAAAGGTATGTTGTTGCAAAATTTGGTAGAGATCGGATGATTAGTTTAGTCGTAATTTGATTTAAGCTTTGAACATTTGTGTGGCCGCCATTACGTTTCCGTCAAGATGGCGGCGATATAAAACATGACTCTGGGGTGCCCTTTGCTAGTACTACCTCTGTACCAAATTTCGTTCCATTCGGTTTCACCGTGTTCGAATTAATAGGGGCAATCGATTTTCACACAAAGATGGCCGCCATCCGCAACCTATTAGGCTGATGACCTATTAGTTTAGTCAAAGGATGCTGCCCCCATATAGGTATGTTGTTGCAAAATTTGGTAGAGATCGGATGATTAGGTTAGTCGTAATTTGATTTAATCTTTGAACATTTGTGTGGCCGCCATTACGTTTCCGTCAAGATGGTGGCGATATAAAACATGACACTGGGGTGCCCTTTGCTAGTACTACCTCTGTACCAAATTTCGTTCCATTCGGTTTCACCGTGTTCGAATTAATAGGGGCAATCGATTTTCACACAAAGATGGCCGCCATCCGCAAACTATTAGGCTGATGACCTATTAGTTTAGTCAAAGGATGCTGCCCCCATATAGGTATGTTGTTGCAAAATTTGGTAGATATCGGATGATTAGGTTAGTCGTAATTTGATTTAATCTTTGAACATTTGTGTGGCCGCCATTACGTTTCCGTCAAGATGGTGGCGATATAAAACATGACACTGGGGTGCCCTTTGCTAGTACTACCTCTGTACCAAATTTCGTTCCATTCGGTTTCACCGTGTTCGAATTAATAGGGGCAATCGATTTTCACACAAAGATGGCCGCCATCCGCAAACTATTAGGCTGATGACCTATTAGTTTAGTCAAAGGATGCTGCCCCCATATAGGTATGTTGTTGCAAAATTTGGTCGAGATCGGATGATTAGGTTAGTCGTAATTTGATTTAAGCTTTGAACATTTGTGTGGCCGCCATTACGTTTCCGTCAAGATGGCGGCGATATAAAACATGACACTGAGGTGTCCTTTGCTAGTGCTACCTCTGTACCAAACGTTGTTCAATTCGGTTTAACCGTGTTCGAATTAATAGGGGGAATCAATTTTGACACAAAGATTTCCGCCATCCGCAAACTATTAGGCTGATGACCTATTAGTTTGGTCAAAGGATGCTGCCCCCATAAAGGTATGCTGTTGCAAAATTTGGTAGAGATCGGATGATTAGGTTGTCGTAATTTGATTTAAGCTTTGAACATTTGTGTGGCCGCCATTACGTTTCCGTCAAGATGGCGGCGATATAAAACATGACACTGAGGTGTCCTTTGCTAGTGCTACCTTTGTACCAAATTTCATTCCATTCGGTTTCACCGTGTTCGAATTGATAGGGGGGGGGGGGGGGGACAGACATTCAGAGTACCACACACTCACACACACACACACACACACACACAGACTCACACACATACACACACACAGACAGACACACTTTTTTTCGCCCTGTAGTGATCTCATAAGTCTACTTTCATTTTTTGCAAAAATCGAAAGTAGGCTAAAAAATCTGGCGTCCGAGCGCATTGTAAGCTTACGCTGGGCAAACCATTATATTTATTTATTTATCGTATGGCTTTTAGTGCCGGGAGTGTCCGAGGACATGTTCGGCTCGCCTGAGTCTGTAGCTGCTTCCAGCGGATACCCTAAAGGGTGAGCTACAAGTTCCGTTCAATTTCAAGTAGTTCCAACTTTCGCCACCAGATATCAATGATACCTAGTGGTGAACGTTGGAACTTTGATAGAGCGTTCTGACGAAATCTAACCTAACAAATTTTGCTTTACACAAGTTTAGTCTGTGAAAGGATTTTTTACATGCCATAAATCTATGACATGGGACCGCCGGCTTTACTTCCCCTCCGAAGGAAGGCATACTGAAGGATTTTCAACGCTCTTAAAGAATCCGACGACTTCGGCCGGGTTTGAACCCGCTATATTGGGCATAGCAGTTCAGCATGCTACCGACTACGCCACCGAAGCCGCTAAAAAAAACCATTATAAATATCTAAATACAGGGCGCCCGAGAAGGTTCTCCGCAGTGGTTACGTGCAGCTGTGAGTGGTTGCCTCATCGGTTTAGTTGGTAGCACGGTGTCTTTGACAGGGTGAATCCCACACGTGTGGGCTGTAGCCTGTCAGTGTGTCATCAGCACTTCCTGCATCTGTTATGAATTGCTGTGGTGAGTACCAAGTACACTGTTTGCTTGTTATTATGGAACACAGCGATGACAGAATGCATTCTGCACATACGTCAAGCAGCATTGCGCGTCATAGGAGCGCAACTGTACCTGTCAACGAAGCAGGCTGACGTGTGACACAAGTAAACAAAGAATAGTTCCCATCTCCACCGCCGGCAATAATTTCGTGACAGGCTAATATGATGCAAGCGTCAGCCGTGCTACCAACGTAACTTCTGTAGCTAGCTCTCGCAGACGCATGTAGGCGCTGCGGAGAATATTCCCTGACCCACTGTACTATGAGTGTAAGAATTGTTCAGCATGAAAAGTTCTACAAAAAAAGTCCGCGAGTGCAAATGTCTATCTTCAATACATCGCCCAGTAAAAGTGTTTATAAGTTTCAATTTATTCCAACCATGTCCATTCAACTCCTGAGGCGACAGTTTACGAGCTAGCTAAGGGCGAGTCTATTACAGCCTAGCTAGCGGGCAAACCTATTGCCCCAGATACATCCAGCAGCAAACCGTCGAGTCGTGTTGAGTTCAGACTTCAGAGAAGGGTGGTTGTGTTCGGAGTTTCCCTGGAAGTGCAACTCGGGTTTTCTTCATTTCGCCTGTGAAACACAGTCAAGTTAAGATTGGACGGAAGGGGGATTTGAGTTTCAATCACCTCGCCATTCCCTGGAAGTGCAAGTATCATTTCGCCTGTGAACCTTTCGTTCCGCAAAATTCACAGTCAATTTAAGATTGGCGGAAAGGGGATTATATTATATTAAGTTATACTGATTGGCATATAATCTCTACTTAGTATAAAATATAGCGGCTTCGGTGGCGTAGTCGGTAGCATGCAGAACTGCTGTGCCCAAGATAGCGGGTTCAAACCCGGCCGAAGTCGTCGGATTTTTTAAGAGCGTTAAAAATCCTTCAGTATGCCTTCCTTCGGAGGGGAAGTAAAGCCGGTGGTCCCATGTCATAGATTTATGGCATGTAAAAGAACCTTCCACTATTTAAACTTGTGTGAAGCTAAATGTCTAGGTTAAATTTCGTTGAAACGCTCTATCAAAGTTCCAACGTTCACCTTTAGGTGTGAGTGGCATCTGGTAGTGAAATTTGGAACTAGTTGAAATTGAACGCAACTTGTAACTCACCCCATGGGTGTCCATATTGAAGCAGCTACAGCCTCCGGCGAGCCGGACACGTCCTCGAACACTCCCAGCACTAAAAGTCATTAAAGAAAATTCACAGTCGGCTTCCAGTTGACTGACCGGGTCAGGGAATGGAATGAATGAGGCCCCCATCTAACGGCGAGGATATGAACTGTGCCGGCTGCCGAAGCCTGTCGCACTCCCCTGGGGCAATGATGAAATGAATGACAGATGGAATGAAATGATAGTGGAGAGTGTTGCTGGAATGGAATTTGTGACAGGGAAAACCGGAGTACCCGGAGAGAAACCTGTCTGTCTCCGCTTTGTCCTGCACAAATCTCACATGGAGTGACCGGGATTTGAATCACGAACCCAGTGGTGAGAGGCCGGCGTGCTGCCGCTTATGCCGCGGAAGCTTGCAACAAAAAGCATACACTAATTAAATAAATAGTTTGCATTTATGGGAATATTGAACTATGGAGACTGCAGTATTGTTATCACTGTTTTTACTGGTTGTAATTTTTTAAAGTGACTGTACCCATTATGAATATGTCCCCTGCTATCTGTACCAGACAGCTCCGAAACTACTGTACTGTCGGCATGGCAACCTGGATTACCTTCTTGCCTCACTATTGTATCCTGCTACGTCAGAATATTCCTTCCTTATTGTGTTCAAGGGAGAAATTTCAAACTTGAACAAGACTTGTTGGAAGAGAAGAGATGAGAGCCATTCACTAATGAAGTGAGATGGTTGTTCATTGTCTCATCTTCTTTAGTCATTACTTATTAAACAAAGTACTGTAGAGCACCAAAGAGTAAAGAGAGTTTAGATAACGAGTTGAGTGGAAGATGTGCTTCAAAATCAACACTCAACTTGTCTGAGGAGTTACAGGCAGTGTCAAAATAGTGCACCTTATACATTACAATACAATGCCCTGCGTCAGTCCTGCCAACATATTAAGGCACTCTATCATTTATTTGGGAAACACACGAAAATACTCAAATAACATCCAGATATATTGTGAACGTTTCTATAATATCTTGGAAAGGTTTTCCGCGGTTTAACACTTCCACTTCAGATCAGGACTACTCCTAACTTAATGCCACGGCCGGCTTCTCCCCAATCCTCACCTGAATTTCCACGGTGGGTGAGTAGTTACCGTGTCGGATTACTAACCCCAAGCTTGCAGGTTCGCTCCTGGCCGCAAAAATTACGACACGCATATCATAGGATGTTGGCATGTTAAAGAATCCATTTGAATTCAGTAGGCCGTGTTCATAATAGCAAAATTAATCTCGGGATTTTCCGCCAACACAAAGTTCCTCATTTCGCTACTAGAAAGCGCTATAGTGTCAAGGAGCTTAGATATATAACCTCCTTGACTTTCATAGTGCTCCAAGGAATGACACAAATTCGACATGTCAGCTGCCCTCTGGGGGTCAAATAACAAAACTTGCACCCGGCACCCGAGGCCATACGATATTATTATTATTATTATTATTATTATTATTATTATTATTATTATTATTATTTACCTGAATTGCAAATACACGCATTACTACAGACACAACAATATGACAGGTCATTAGACAAATTCTTTACTCTGTCTCATTGCGTAGTAGTGGCTAGCACTCTTGGCACAGCCAAGAAATTTTATTCTGGTCTGAGGGCTGGAACGGGGTACACTCAGCCTCTTGAGAAGAGGTGGGTTCGATCCCTACCTCACCGGATTGAAGGGTTGGAAATATACAGAAGAATGCTCCGAGTATCGTGGATAAAGGCGAAGACCTTGAGCAAAAGAATGACAGTAAAGAGTAAAGACTCGTACATTGGACACATCATAATGGGTGAGCAATATGGACTACTCCAACCCGTCCTTGAAGTACGAAGATCTGTGGAAAGACGTAGGAATTCCTGGCTTGAAAGACCTGCGCTTATGATATGGACGAACATCTAGATAAATATTATTTTGGCTTATGGATGTTATCTCCAAATCCCAAAATGTGCAGAAAAATGGGTTACCCCATGGAAGTGTGCTTGCTCCTGCGTTGTTTAATATCTATACTAATCATCAGCCACTACCAGAGGGAACACAGAGTTTCATCTACGCAGATGACTGTGCCATCACTGCCCAAGCTGACTGTTTTGATAATGTAGAACAGAAGTTGTCCAAGGCATTAATAGAATTATCTGCTTACTATAGGGAGAACCAATTGAGACCAAATCCCAGTAAAACACAGACTTGTGCTTTCCACCTTAAAAACAGACAGGCAGCTAGAATCCTAAAAATTAACTGGGAAGGATCCACGCTGGAGCATTGTTCGTTTCCAAAATATCTAGGAATTAACCTTGATCGCACTCTCACTTATAAGGAGCACTGTTTGAACACCAAGCAAAAAGTGGCAGCCAGAAGCAACATCATAACATGGGGAGCACATCGTAGTACTGTGAGAACCTCTTCTCTTGCGTTATGTTACTGCGCCGGAGAATACGCAAGCACAGTATGGCACAAATCCAGTCATGCCAAAGTGGTAGATGTTGCACTTAACGATACTTGTATTATTATTGGGTGCCTTAAGTTCACTTCGCTGGACAAGCTGTACATCCTTGCTGGTATCGCACCCCCTGACATCCGCCGAGAGGTAGCGGCGAAAAATGAGGGAAAAAAAGGGTAGAAACTTCTGAAGCCCATCCTCTGTTTGGACATCGACCTGCAAAACCCCGACTAAAATCTAGGAAAAGCTTCCTCAGAACAACATAAGCTCTTGTCGGGACTTCAAAACTATCCCGAACCAATTTGTGGCGTGCAAGGTTCTACAGCCCTGGACAATGGTTTCCACCCTCTGTAAAACTACCAGCCGGTTTCACAGAGAAATGGAGTACATGGAGATCACTCAATAGACTTTGGTCGGGTGTCACGAGATGTTAAAACAACTGAATGAGATGGGGTTCTTATGTGGAGTCACCGTCTTGTGAATGTGGAACAACGCAGACGTCAGACCATCCGCTTCAGTGCAGTCAGTGCCCAACAACATGTAGGCTACGCTAGAAGACCTGTTACATGCAACACCTAATGCCATAGAGGTCGCCAACTTCTGGGCGGCTATAGTTTGACAAATTGAAATGTAAAATTTTGTATATAATTTTATGTAGTCTATTTATTGTATATTGAATTTCACACTGTAGGCTAAGTGTTTCTGACACGAATGAATGAATGAATGAAGGACTGCTCAAATCTGGAAATCAGGCGGGATATAAAATATGTGGAAATAAATTGGATACGGCTTCTCAGGTAAGAGATATAGGTATTATTCACGATGATAAACTGACATTCTCTCCCCACACTGACCATATCAAATCTCGCGCAATGCGCAGTCTCGGCATTCTATACAGATTCACAGACATTAAAGATCTCACTGCACTTATACTTCACCACATATGTTCTCCCTATCCTAGATTCCTCTTCCCCAATTTGGTCTACTTCGGCTATAACCAATATTTGTAAATTGAACAGTGTCTTTAATTTCTTCATATCAATAGTCAAAGCTCGCAATCCTTCACTAAGACACTTTGCCAAATCCGACATTCTAAATCAGCTCAATGTACTCGACCTGAAAAGCTGTCTACAATTTACTGACCTGTGTTTCCTGCATAAAATTATGAATAGTAACATGCTCTTAAGCTACTTCCCCCTCCTCGTTCCCTCCCGTTCAACACGTCAGAACCATTTACACCACATACCTCGTCCACGTCTTGAAGTACAGAAGCGCTCTACCTGCCCTTAGCAACTCCCTTCCAAATATTGACGTATTCTATCCCTATAGAACATTCAAACATAACATTAGAAGATCCCTTTCATCCCCAATTCCTACCTCCTCCCCCTCCTGACCACCCACCGCCCCAATCATTCCCTGTGGCTTTCCCAAGATTTATCCCTTGCTGCCATCACTGCCATTTGTTACCTGTTATTGTTGTTGTTTCTGTTAATATTATTTGAAATTGTTAAAATATTAGTGTAAAATGACCTTTTCATGGTTGTATCTTATAATTATTAAATAAAAAATATTTCGAACCACTGACTCATGCCTAGGCCTATGCATAATCAATTGGATCGCCCAACTTCGGGAGGAGACGACGTTCTAAGAAGAGGAAGAACGGGATTCGTAAGGGGTACAAATACACCTTGTCTATATACACACTCCACGGAATAGCCTTACGCGTTAAATCATGCACCACGGCCACGCGGGCAGGGGAAGAAACTCCAGATGTCGCACTTTGCAGTCAAAGTCGTCGAATTTTTAAGAGCATTAAAAGCCTTCAGTATGCCTTCCTCCGGAGGGAAAGTAAAGCCTGCCCATGTCGTAGATTTATGGCACGTAAAAGACCCTACCACTGCAATTGGTAGTGTGTAGCAAATTTTTCGTAGGTTATATTTGGCTTGTTAGAAACGCTCTATCAAGTTCAAACGTTCGCCGCTAGGTTGGAACTACTTGAAATTCAACTTATTGTGAGCCCTTGGATGTTCAATTAGAAGTATCCAGCTATGGCCATTGGCTGCAACTCATATGTAAGATGTCGCACGTTCGAATCTTAGTACTTTCAGCGGCTATCCTGAGTGTGTATTTTTCCCAGGTTTTTCCACACTCCCTCCAGGTAAATGACAGAACAATACCTTATTTCCAATCCCGAGACACCTACCTCTTCCCTGTCCGTAATACAGTTACACACACTACAACATTCATCATCGAAACACAGGTTATCAGACAAAACTCAACACACACCCAACTACACGGGGCTGGTGACCATGATCCAAGACCCTAAAATGAATTAGCAGCAATTCATTTACGAGCATTTGATTAGTTCTTGCTTTATTTATTGAATGACCCTCGTGTATTTTCTTCACGTAAGTCAACAGCCTGTACAGAAACAAACACTAACATCCGGTGATACCATAACCATCGTGAAGATAGCTGCTGCCACCATGTTTTAAAGATGGCGAACTGGGTCAATTATGAACTAGCATACAGCAGATGTGTGCAGAGGTGGTGAAATTATATTGAGCTTACAAACAGTCTGCTTCATCTCCGGGACAGTTCAAATATACCAGCGCTAACTAAAACAAATGCAAAGTTAAACTTCGCATACAAATTAACCTGGAACACTTGCAACAAGAAGACTATCTCAATCAACACAAAACTGAGACCCTACCAGACAGTGATTCGTCCTGAAGCCATATATGCAGCTGAATGTTTGTTTCTGACAAGGAAAGGAATGATCAAAAAGTAGGAGCTAATAGAGAGAAAGATTCTTAGGAAGATACTTGGACCTAAAAGAACAGAAGATGGGTCGGATAGGAAACAAGTAGTTTCGTGAAGAACTATACAGCCTATTTTCATATGTCCTTTCAGTTTGATTGCTATAATAGATTCGTAGATATTGAGAACCGTCTAAATATTTCGGATGGTCGCCATTGGATTATTATACATGTAGGTCTTAGAATTATGTACTAATACATGAAGATTATTGTGTAGCCTACGTGTAGTATTCAAACGTCAATCGCACAAGAAATGAAAATCAGATTTAAAAATTTCGAACAGCTGCCATCTTGTGGTTATGAAAACAATTGAAGTAAATTAGATGCCAGTGAATTAAAATTTGTATAAGCATTTACCATACCAGGTTTTGCTGCGCTAGGATGGTCAAATCGCGAGAAACGTCCATTTAAATATTTATATTTTGCGTCGCCGCCATGTTGGATTTGTGCATACCAAGTTATTGAAAGTCCTATAGTTGAACTTACGTTCTTAGCCTCCATCAACATACAAAATTTCAGTTTGATTGCTGTAATAGATTAATAGATATTGAGAACCCTCTCAATATTTCGGTTGGGCGCCATTTTCGATTCTTATATTATGTAGGCCTAGAGTTATGTACTATTAGGTGACTATTTTTGTGTAGTTTCATTATTCAAACGTTCACTTCGATTGCATAATTAATACACGAGAAATTAAAACTTAACTTTAAAATTGCGCATAGCCACCATCTTGAGGTTATGTAAACAATTGAACTAAATTAGATGGCAGTGCATTACAATGTGTATAGACATTTACTGTACCATATTTCACTGCGTTCAGATGGTTAAATCGCGAGAAAAATCTATTAAAATGTTTCACCTTCGCTTGGCCGCCATGTTCGTTTTGTGTTTTACATGTGTTTTAAAGTCTCATAGCTAAACTTCTAGCAGTACCCTTTATCACCGTACAAAATTTCAGGGTAATATCAGTAATGGTTTCGGAGATATAGGCCTAGAATAGTGGTGAAATATTTTGTACAGCCCCAATCTTGAGGTTATGTAGACAATAGAACTAAATTAGATGCCGATACATCACAATGTGTTTACACATTTGGTGTACCAAGTTTCATTGCGTTTGGATGGTTAAATCGCGAGAAAAGTCTATTTTAATGTTTCAATTTCGTTTTGTAGTTAACAGGTTTTTGAACGTCCCATAGGTGAACGTCTAGTACAAAATTTCAGGGTGATATCAATAATAGTTTCGGAGAAATGGAATGTCGGTGAAATATTTCGCACAGCCGCCATGATGGATTGGTGAGACGCAACAATATTTGAAGGGCGCGGTCGGGGTCGGCCAGAATAGTGCTATGATCTTACCGAGTTTCATTGAAATCGCTCCAGCCGTTTAGATTTTTAGGGGTACACACACACACACATTCACACACACGGAGAAAAGGTGATCTCATAAGCCTATTTTTTTTCATAAAATGAAAAAAAAACGAGCCTTACAGTAGTCGCATATGATGTGTAACATCTGACATGTTATCCTACTGGTATACTACACAGCTTGGACATTCTTAAAATGTTAATTTACACTCCATTTTCATACTGGTACTATGATGAATGTATAGATTGAATTGGAGATATGCTACTGTCACATTGTGGCGCAGCGGTCAAGCTGTTAGTCCCTCACCAAGGTAGACCGGGTTTGATTCCCAGTCAATACATGCGAGATTTTCGAATTGAAATGCCATGTCCTGTGGTTCGCATTCCACGTAAAAGGGAGGTACCGTGGATCATAATCGTGAGATTAACGGACACGCAAAACTACAAGCTTCCTTCCTTCCTTTTACATTAATAATTCATAATAACAAAGTGACACACAACGTCTACAGTACTCTCAAATACTGTGAGCACATTCCTCAGTAACTATAACATTCATTATTCTCAAGGCTCTCATACAGTTCGTCGTAAACAATCAAAACATGGCTTCCTACAATCATGAAATGACCTAGTCTCACATATGATGAAAATACAGCTTTTATTCCACTCATATAACAACATTCTGTTATGCATTTAATATTTGACTACTCACCCACAGCTTGACAATAATGCCGCTTACTTAAATGTCATTTGTCGTCTTTGTCCCACCCCATGTGATATTCAACCTTGAACGCGAAGCTTCATAAACTGCTCAATGACAAATGAAAGACGGTGAAACATTTGCCACTGTACTCGTCAAACCAGTGCCTGCTAAATGCACTGCCTACTGTATTGCCATAACATTCTCGCGCTACAGAGCACACACCGCCTTGTTTCCAATACACACATTTTCAATTGTACATCCAGCTGGCAGTGAGTCTTCACTTCCGTCCGATCCACTTCCGTTCGATCCACTTCCGCCCGATTCACTTCCGTCCCATTTTTCTGGCAGTGCGTCTTCACTTCCGTCTGATCCACTTCCGTTCGATCGACTTCCACCCGATTCACTTCCGTCCCCAATTTTCAAAATCACTCCCACAAAACTGTCCAGCAACCGAGCGGAAAGATGTTACACATCAAAAAATAGGTTAAAAAGGGAACCGAGAATTATACCTCAGATTGGATAAAATCTCAAACACCATCCGCAAAAGAACGTCCATGATCTTAGGGCATATATACAGAATGGACCCAGGTAGATTAACCAACCAGATGATGAAATTCTTTGCGACCAGGAAGACCCCAGCTCGCTGGTATCATGATGATGATGATAATTGTTGTTTTAAGGGGCCTAACATCTAGGTTATCGGCCCCTTATGGTTTGGGTGATCGTGAAGGTGAAAATGAAAGGTAAACTATAACTAAAATTAACTACTATCTTATATACTAGAAGAAGAAACGGAAAACAAAAGGAGAATAAGGCAAATAAAGGACAGGAGGAAAAGAAATGCCCTCAACCCTCGAAGAATGCGGATTGAGGGACTTGGAAGGAAGGAGAGCCATAAAAGGCACATAGGAAAGTGAAAGGGGAGAGGGTCCGCCCCACAGGTAATGGATAAAAGTGGGAAAACCGGACCCAGCTCAGGAATCCCTCGGGATCGCCAACTCCCGGACTCACCAGCCGTGAGCCCCTGAGGGTGTAGCAATTACTAGGCTGCACCAGAAGTGGTGGGACTACATACACCCTGCCTCCTTGAGGGCCTTGAGCAGAAGGCAGGAGATAACATGAAAAGAAAAGATGAGACAAGGGCCAAATAAGGCGGGAAAGGAAGAGACTCCCTAGGCCTCGTATACCCTCATAGCGTCGGGGTCGGAAGAGAACAAGAGTTGACAGGAAATAAGACGGAGAGGAGCCTGGCACATGTAAGTGGAAGCAATGCTGGACTCAGCTGGGCCGTCCCACTAGATGTGAGCCTCTGGGGGGACGCTGGTATCAGGAGGTGAAGAAAGACCTAGAAGAAATGGCAACATCTGTAGCTGAAGTCAGCAACAGGGAAGCATACAAAGCTAAAATTAAGAAATTTCACGGGTTTTAAGAGTCATCATACATCCCTGATCCAGGCGCCATGGACTGAAGAAAGGAGGAGAATGCAGAGCGATAGAATGGAGGAGTATTGGGCAAAAATAAAGATCCAGAAGCTGAAATGAAGTTAACGTGGTCCACAAAAGGAGAAGAACAACAACAATAACAAATGCAAATATATAGACGGAGGTATCTCAGACCCCTCCGGATCAGTGTTTCGAGTCCCGGCACTGACAGCCAGTGCCGGATAAAGGTAAAATGAGGCCCAAGTCCCTCAGATTATTGGGGCCCCTTTATTAGCCTACTTTCGATTTTTGCAAAAAATGAAAGTAGACTTATGCGATCAACACAGGGCGAAAAAAGTATGTCTGTCTGTGTGTGTGTATGTGTGTGTGTGAGTCTGTGTGTGTGTGTGTATGTGTGTGTGTGAGTCCGTGTGTGTGTGTGTGTGTCTGTGTGTGTGTGAGTGTGTGTACTCTGAATGTCTGTCCCCCCCTATCAATTCGAACACGGTGAATGCGAATTGAACGAAATTTGGTACAAAGGTAGCACTAGCAAAGGACACCTCAGTGTCATGTTTTATATCGCCGCCATCTTGACGGAAACGTAATGGCGGCCACACAAATGTTCAAAGCTTAAATCAAATTACGACTAACCTAATCATCCGATCTCTACCAAATTTTGCAACAACATACCTTTATGGGGGGAGCATCCTTTGACCAAATAAATAGGTCATCAGCGTAATAGTTTGCGGATGGCGGCCATCTTTGTGTGAAAATCGATTCCCCCTATTAATTCGAACACGGTGCAACCGAATGGAACGAAATTTGGTACAGAGGTAATACTAACAAAAGGCACCTCAGTGTCATGTTTTATATCGCCGCCATCTTGACGGAAACGTAATGGCGGCCACACAAATGTTCAAAGCTTAAATCAAATTACGACTAACCTAATCATCCGATCTCTACCAAATTTTGCAACAACATACCTTTATGGGGGGAGCATCCTTTGACCAAATTAATAGGTCATCAGCGTAATAGTTTGCGGATGGCGGCCATCTTTGTGTGAAAACCGATTCCCCCTATTAATTCGAACACGGTGCAACCGAATGGAACGAAATTTGGTAGAGAGGTAATACTAACAAAAGGCACCTCAGTGTCATGTTTTATATCGCCGCCATCTTGACAGAAACGTAATGGCGGCCACACAAATGTTCAAAGCTTAAATCAAATTAAGACTAACCTAATCATCCGATCTCTACCAAACTTTGCAACAACATTCCTTTATGGTGGGAGCATCCTTTGACCAATCTAATAGGTTATTAGCCTAATAGTTTGCGGGTGGCGGCCATGTTTATGTCAAAATTGATTCCCCCTATTAATTCGAACACGGTGCAACCGAATGGAACGAAATTTGGTACAGAGGTAGCACTAGTAAAGGGCACCTCAGTGGCATGTTTTATATCGCCGCCATATTGACAGAAACGTAATGGCGGCCACACAAATGTTCAAAGCTTAAGTTAAATTACGACTAACATAACCATACGATCTCTACCAAACTTTGCAACAACATTCCTTTATGGAGGGAGCATCCTTTGACCAATCTAGTAGGTTATTAGCCTAATAGTTTGCGGGTGGCGGCCATCTTTATGTCAAAATTGATTCCCCCTATTAATTCGAACACGGTGGAACCGAATGGAACGAAATTTGGTACAGAGATAGCACTAGCAAAGGGCATCTCAGTGTCATGATTTATATTGCCGCCATCTTGACAGAAACGTAATGGCGGCCACACAAATGTTCAAAGCTTAAGTTAAATTACGACTAACAACCATCCGATCTCTACCAAACTTTGCAACAATATACCTTTATGGAGGGAGCATCCTTTGACCGATCTAATAGGCCATTAGCCTAATAGTTTGCGGATGGCGGCCATCTTTATGTCAAAATTGATTCCCCCTATTAATTCGAACACGGTTGAACCGAATGAACGAAATTTGGTACAGAGGTAGCACTAGCAAAGGGCACCTCATATTCATGTTTAATATCCCTGTAGCACGTTGTATTTCAACAAGCTACTACAACCAACATTCAATCATACTCCTTGAAAAGGACAAAGAGTTATAACAATACCCATGCATTTAGGAGAAAGTAGGCTATATGTTCTTTACTGAACATCTTGTTTTTTCAAATAATTTTTATTTTTAGTACCTGTACATTTTATAAATTATATACAAGATTATTTTTCTCAAGATGATTAATACACTTTTTATTAAATCATATATACTGAACCCTTATTGATCTACGATAAATAAGTATTCATTATTATTATTACTGCAGCCCAGACAGTACTTATGGAAGTTGACGAGGATAAAGGCAAGGTAGCGTGTCGCAATGATTGCCACAGAGGTTGAGCTTGTAGCTATTCTTGAAGAACGGCCTGGTAAGCTGAGTTCAAGGCCAAATTGTGTAACAACTTGCACCAGAATTGGAATCATAAAGGGATGGTCACGAGTTACTTACAACCGACCTACGATTGAATCACCCAATCAGGAGAGACCACGCCAATATCACGCGATGGATGGCGTCAGTGGTAAAAAGCGCGCGGAATTGATTATCTAAAGAACCGCCGATCGGAATTATCTCCGCACGAGTGCGATGAGACGTTTGATTTATTTGATGAAGATTGACACTAGTCCCATCTGTGTGAGATGAAAACTCTGGATTTTTTTCTAAATCCACCCCACTCCTCCGTACCCTGTCAGTTTCTAATAAATTGTTCGACGAGAAGCTGTTCGAGGTCTTTCTGTTCGTGAGCTCTGTGAGCTAACTTCACGCCCGTTTGTGTAACGATTTTAACGCTCTGATATATTCGAAGTTATTTTATTTGTGAGCTCTGATGAGCTAAATTCACGCGAGATTGTGTAGCAATTTTTAACGCTCTTAATTATTTGAAGTCAATTACTTTGTGAGCTTTGTGAGCTAATTTCACGCCAGCGTGCGTGGTGATTTGAAACTTGTAATATTATCTTAAAGTCAACTATTTTCAGCTCTTTGGGGCAAGACTTGTAAACGTTCTAATTAGCGCTCACCCGAGCGAAGGTCATGCAGAGCAGTGTAGGGATTACCGAGCGAGATAGCGACTGTGAGTCAGTCAGACTTTAAAACTTGTATTGTCGAGTCAGTGGCGATGGACTCGAAGTGTATATTTTCTGTAAATTTTTAAGTGTATTTTTCATGTGTGTATTGCGCGTGTGTGAGCGATATTTAGGGAAAGTCATCGTAATTAATCGCATAGGACTATTTGTGGGCGAATTTAGTAACCCACAAGCGATTATAGCCAGGTCAAATTATAATAACATTGAACTTTTCTTCCAAGGAGACTACATCAAGATGTCCAACGTGTGGTCAGGAGTTGGGATGATGTCCGACGCTTCAACGAAGACGACTATGGAGTGCTAACTTTTCCATAGGGAAATGGGCTGAGATGGATGTCATAAGTTCTGCAAGCTGAGACGGTGGTGTACAACAATTGATTATTCAATTACGTAGTTAGATTGGCGGGGGAACTTTTGTAAATAGTTCATTTTTCTTTTTCTTGTTTGTGCGTTTTCCTTGTACCGGCACTAATTGTTTTAAATGTACGTTGGCGCGTGGCCAAAGTGTTTGTTGTATATTTTGTTTTTCTTGGGAGTCATATTTAATGTGCACGGCGCGTGTACGTGATGTTTATCCATGCAAATGCGAAACCCGTTACATTCGATAAGTGGTGCTATTAAAGTTCATATTTTTATAGGATAGGGAGGTAATTACTGTAAGATGTTTGCTGAACAGGTTATTATTCATATTAGGGTTGCCAAGTGCAACGATTTAAGATGTAATTGTAGAACACTTTAGTTCTAATTTGATAGATTTTTTTAGTCCTTTTCAGGCTAATTAGTCACGGCGTGGAACGGTGGCGCCAGCAAGTGGAAAATATTTGTCTTTTTATTTCATGGTCTGTCAAACCCATACGTGTGATTCTGTGTGTGTTATTGTGTCAGGTGTGTGTGTTGATTCTACGTGAAGAGGGGGAGAGGTCCAACCGCCCTCGTATTTTGTTGTTGCTGTATTTTGATGGAAAGGCATGGTGCTCTAGGGAGACCGCTGTTCCTTGTCCATTTTGCTGATTCTTGGATTTCCTAGTGGAAATGCCGGGATATTTTGTTCTGACATACACACACGTATTATTGTGCTTTGGGACACGCTTCTTCGAGATTCGATCCCGGCCCTTTGGGAGGTCGAGGTCATTGTGACACGTGGGTTGACAGACATGCAGATTTCCACAAATCGCCCGTCTCGCCTGGTGACTTATTTTGATAGGCAGTCCTCTTGTTCGACTGGCCCCTTTAAGCTTTCAAGTAGCAAACCTGTTCATTGTGATGGTTATTTGTGAACCATAATTAATTGGGGAGTTCGCCATGTGTGTGAGGGATTATTGCAGGTTGTATGGATAGAATTTGTGTTAATAATGTAAATGTTGGCTGTGAGCCTATTGATTTTGTTTATGACTCAATTCATGTAATTTTAGTATGTCACACCAGTGTGGTGTAGTGGTAGTGTACTTGAGTAGTGGAGTGATGCCGATTCTAACGAGTGTCATGGCCGCCGCGTTAGTCCAAGCCAATATCTCGCGAACCCATGTTCGGATGTTGACATATGAGGTGTCGTTGAACTCGAGCTGACGTCCTCTTTTCTATTGACCATGTATTATATTTTTCAAAAATTCTTTGTTTTTTTTTTGTTTTCGAAAATAGGCGATAGTTTGAAAACCAAACAGGATAGAACGTTGTGCCATGGCTCAAACGAATGGTCTTTATGACCTTTATTTTTTATAATAAAACTTTTTTATTTTTTATATTTTTTTGAAAAAACTCGAATTTTGAAAATCCTATATTTTGGAAACTAGGAACTCTACAAAAAAAATTGTTTAACGTAAATCAATGGTCCCTACCCCCTCTACCCCTAAAATAAATGTCAAGTCTCTAGAGAAAAAAATTGTGTGTAGTAGTGTGGTAGTGGGAAAGCTGCTTCCAAAAGCAAGTGGTGAGCCCCTGCGACCTTGGAATGGAACGAGTCATGCTAGGAGGGCGTGCTTGGATTCGTTTTTTTCGTCTCGTCGTGCTCTTTACGGGAATGTCGGTGTCGAAAAGATGAAAATTTGGAAACATGTTTTTTTGGGGAAAAAACGTGATTTTGAACTTTTTGCTATATCTCACGAAGCAATAACGCTAGAGGCATGTACGACGGGTCCAAGGATTCGGGCAGACGTCCTCTTTGCTATGAACTACTCGTTGTAATTTTAAAAAAATTTGGAAACGCGATTTTGGGGGTAAACATGTGTTTTTCGTGATTTTTGTCGATATCTCACGAACCAATAACGCTAGAGACATGTACGAGGTGTCCTAGGACTCGGGCTAACGCCCCCTTTCAAATGTGGTAGATATTTTTTTCCAAAAAGATAATTCACAAAGGGCCTAACGCCATACATGTTGAAATAACGTTTTCTTTTTCTTTGCCTGTTTATAATGTCCATGAAGCGTGGCGGTTGAGAGAGAGACGATACGGCTGGGTGTGTGTGTGTGTGTGTGTGTGTGTGTGTTTCAATGAACCTGTCGCTGACCACAGTGGCTGTGTTCAATAGATCAATCGCTATTTCGGCGGATCGGTGTATGACAGAGCGAGCGTGCGTTTTTCCTGATATTTTACCTTTAACGTGTAAACGGTGATGAGAACTTGATTCTATGTTGGTCGAAGCGAGTATCGAAAACAAACGAGCAGGAGGTAAAGGTCATTTGAGCTTATTGGAAGGCTCCGATCTGACTTGACAACAGGTGCAATGGAAAAAATGACCAAGACGCTTGAAGGTGAAATAATCTGACCATCGTGGTGGCAGGGGAGTGTGAAAGGCATGCACACACATGTGTGAAACCAGATGTAGGCTAAACCAGTGACATCCTGTTTTGCTTCGTACGTGACAAAATGCAAGTTGACGTGAAATTTGATCTACCGCAGGTGTTCGCTTGGGACGTTATCTATTTACATGCGCGATAACTGTTAACAAGTTACATCCTGTCTTGCTTCGTACGTGACAAAATGCAAGTTGACGTGAAATTTGATCCGGCACAGGTGTTCGCTTGGGTGTTAGCTGTCCACGTGCACGATAAGAGAATCTTCAAAGCATGGGAAAAAAAAGATTATACATGCAACGTAGCATATATAAAGACATGTCGTTATCATTTCCACGCTCACTTAGGTGACTACCTTTGAACACACTGCGTTGCATGAAACCCCTGATCTTGTTTATCAGTTTTGGTGTTGGTGGAAAATACTTAACTTTGTTGTGAGGTAGGTATATATTTATATATTTATTGATTTTTATATAAATACATGCAATTATTTATTGATTAGGTAATTAATGATTTTATTTATTTATTTGTTTGCAGATAACGTGTATAGCCTACCTGTCGTGTGTCTGTGGGAAATATATTAAAGAAAGAGAAAGACAGACCGATAGAAGAGGAAACCATTTCCACACTAGCCCACGAGACGGGAATATAGCAAAGCATTACACGTCAAGGTGAGATTTGTTTTTTATATATATATATAACCTGTTTGATTTTGTTTTGTTTATGAAAGGCATAAACTATATGGAATGGATATACTTATGGTGGTTTATTTTATTTCTTTTTAGATATTTGGAAAACAAAAGGTTCACTGCTATTGCAAATACAGTTGAAAACCAAGTGGCTTTAGAGTGGAACCCTTGTCAAGCAGTCTACAGCTGAAAACTCAGGTGAGAGTGTTCTTTCAAAATAATGTCATTTGCTACTGCTACAGATAGCCTAACTTGGGAACGCCTAAATAGTTGTTTCAAATCGCGTGTGTGCTCTGGCCGCGTGGTCAATGTTAGAAAAAGTTTGATTCCCAAAGAATTTTTAGAATCTTGTTTTGAAATTTTTAAAATTGAAATTTGTACAGCGCAAAGGTTGCATATGGCTTTAAAGGTGAATGCAGAACTGGTTTGCGATTTCATATATAAAAAGAAGGACGTAGAGCATAAAGAGACATTTTATATTTGCAGTAAAATGCAAGAGCTATTCATAGCCCATAATTTGGAACAGTGGTATGAAACCCACGTGGTGAATGCCTTGCTATCAAAATTTGATAAACTGCAACAAGGACCGAGTGGCCTTGCCTTAGACAAAATTCATCATTTGCAAATCAACATTTGTCAATTCAACCCGCTGAATGCTGGGTCTAGCTACATTAAAACACCACCAGCAATAGCTTTGAAAAAGGCTGTGGTGAATATTAAGAATCGTGACAATGATTGCTTTCTGTGGACTGTGGCTGCGTATTTGCAGCCGGTACAACATGATGGTTGTTGGCCGGGAAAGTACAAGGCCAAGTTTGATGAATTGAAACATACTTTAAATCTAACTCGAGTATCGTTCCCTATGGACTTAACCGAGATCCATAGGTTTGAACAAGATAACCAGGACTTTTCGTTCATGGTCTATGGCCTTAATGGTAATGTGATTGTGGGTCCTCTTTATGCCACAAAAGAACCGAAACGACATCACATTCATCTTTTATATTTATCTGTAGGAGAGGTGAATCACTATTGCCTGATTAAAAGCTTAAGTAGATTGCTAAGCAGTCAAACGTCTAAGCATGGACATAAAACACATATTTGTGATCGTTGCTTGCAATATTTTACAACCCCCATGCTCTTAGAACGTCATAGGGTAGATTGTGTTTCTCAGGAAGCGGTGAGACTGATATTGCCACAAGGGGACAAGGCTGTGTTAAAGTTTAAGGACATTCACAAGCGTGACACTGTCCCCTATGTGGTATATGCAGATTTTGAAGCTCTCACTACACCCATGGCGGGATGTGAACCAGATCCCACCATAAGCTCAACCACACCCATTCAAAAACATGAACCCTTTGCCATTGGATTTAATGTGGTGTGTGCCTATGACCCCACACAATCCGTTTACAAATACCGCGAGGGGCCAGATTGTGCCAGATGGTTCTTGGATGAACTTGTCAAGTTGGCTCATGATGTACAGGAATTACTGGACCACCCAGTACCCATGAGCCTATCTCCAGAACAGCAGCAGCAGTATGAGCATGCCACGACATGCCATATCTGCGAAAAGCCTATTTTAAGTGGAGAGGAAAAAGTCAGAGACCACTCGCATTTTACAGGGGAGTTTCGTGGAGCTGCGCATAGTAAATGCAACTTAAACTTTCCAGCTCCTCGTTTCATCGCTGTCTTTTTCCACAATCTGGCGAATTATGACATTCAGTTTTTGATTCGTGAATTGGGCCATGTCAACAAGGGCTCGTTTACCATTATCCCCCAAAACCATGAGCGTTTTACGGCCCTGGCATGGTGGTTGGGCGACTTTAGCATTCGATTTTTGGATTCCTTTAAGTTTATGGCATCCTCGCTAGACAGCCTTGTGAATGGCTTGAATGAGGAGGAATTAAAAAATACTAGAATGCATTTTAATGATCCTGAGCAATTTCAGTTGTGCATTCGGAAAGGTATATTCCCGTATGATTTTTGCAACAGCTGGGACGTGTTAAAGCAAAGAAAACTTCCACCACAAGAGAAATTTTACTCGAAACTAACACGCAGTACCGTTTCCGATGAAGACTATGCACATGCATGTCAAGTTTGGCGAGTGTTTGGCATGAAGACGCTAAGTGAATATGCTTTGCATTACCTAAAACTGGATGTATTGCTGCTCACTGATGTGTTTGAAAAATTCCGTAACTTGTGTCAACACATTTACGGTCTTGACCCGGCTCACTATTACACGAGTCCTGGGCTCTCGTTCGATGCCGCTTTGAAATACACTCAAGTGGAATTGGATTTACTCACTGACGTAGACATGGTTCTATTTTTTGAAAAGGGCATTCGTGGCGGCTTTGTGTCACTTAACCAGCGCCATGCTGAAGCGAACAATGTCTACATGCCTGATTATTCACCGGAAAAACAAGAATCGTACTTAATGTACTATGACGTGAATAATTTGTACGGTTACGCCATGAGTCAGCCTTTGCCCTATGGGAAGTTTGCTTGGCTGACAGACAAACAAGTGTCAGAATTTAATGTGAACATGGCTAGCCAAGAAACAGGCCGTGGATATGTGCTAGAAGTGGATATTGCATATCCCTCATCCTTGTATGATGAACATGCCGATTTCCCATTCTGCCTTGAGCAAATGGTTCCCCCTGACAGTAAAGTGAAAATTGAAAAACTCATGGGCACACTTTACAACAAAAATCGGTATGTGCTACATATCCAAATGTTGGTGCAATGCCTCGCCCAAGGCTTGGTGTTGAAGAAAATCCACAGGGGTATTTCTTTTGCTCAAAAAGCATGGCTTGAGCCATACATGCGACTCAACACAGAGCACCGACAAATGGCAACACAGCAGTTTGAAATTATTTTTTTTAAATTAATGAACAACTGCATCTATGGCAAGTCTATGGAGAATGTCCGCAAATACCGTGACATTAAATTGGTGAATGTCTGGGAGGGGCAGTGGGGTGCCCGGCGGTACATTGCCAAGCCAAATTTCAAATCGATCAAAATTATCGATGAGGATTTGGCTACTATTGAAATGAGTAAGACCAGCGTGACCATGGATAAACCCATTTACTTGGGTCAAGTCATTTTAGACTTTTCTAAATCGGTCATGTATCGATTCCACTATGAGTTTGCCAAACGCCATTTTGAGGACGTCTCTCTTTTGTATATGGACACGGACTCATTCATTTACCACATTCGCCACTGCAACCCCTATGACGTCATGAGGCAACATAGTGACTGGTTCGACACCTCTTGCTATAGCGCTGACAACGTGTTTCAGCTGCCCCTAAAAAACAAGAAGAAAATGGGCGTTTTAAAAGATGAATGCGGTGATTCCATTATGACGGAATTCGTAGGTTTGGCTTCGAAAATGTATCCTTATCGCACACTCGACTCTAAGGAAGCCAAAAGAGCAAAAGGTGTAGGTAGAGCAGTGGTAAAATCGCTACGTGTAGACGATTACTTAGCGGTTTTACGCACTGGCAAAGCTATGTCTCATACACAGTGCAGGATACAATCCAGCAACCATCATTTGTATCTTGTGGAACAGAGAAAACGCACCCTCGCCTCCATGGATAACAAGCGTGTGTGGGCTGATGACCTGCTCACTAGCCTGCCCTGGGGTTATGATCGCAACGAGGAGGAGGTGTGATTTCACTGTTTAATCGTTTATGGGACATGGCTTTTTGTAACTTGTAGATTTAGAATTTTGTAAATATTGGTTTCTGTCATTGTAAATAGTAGATTTTGTAAATAGTGACAACCCACTTGGACCTTTTGCTCTTTAAAAAGTTCTATGCAACCTTATTTTTTAAATTTTTTGATTGGTAAATAGTTTGATTCTTTTAACGCTGTACAAAGTTGAGTTTTTTTGTAAATATGAAATAAGTAAGATTTTTAGTAACTTTAATAACTAGTATTTAATTATTTTTCGTAATGTAAATGATAAACTAAAAAGTTCTTTTGGGATGAGTGTGCATGTCGAGAATGTGCTTTTGGGAATAAATAAAGTGGTTGTGTTTGTTCCCAAAGACAGGTGTGAATGTATGAGTGGAGAGAGAAAACTGGTGTGTATGATTGACCAGAGCAAACACGATGAGGTAGGGTGGGTGGGTGGGGAGGGGGTAAATGGTCACTTATATACTCATTTTGTTTTAAATAGTTTCGTTTTTTCATTGAAATGTGGCAGACAATAGACATTATTTTTGTAAAAACAGTCTTACCTGCAGTAGTCGTAGACCTCGACGTTTCTCCAAACACGCATCAGCACATTGCAGTATTATCAAGGTCAAGCACTCGCATCAACATCATTGTCAAATCTAAACTTTCGACATACACTAAATGGAAAAATGTGAAAACAGCAAAATGGAAAATCCATGTTTCCATATCACCAAAAACGCAAAACTTAAAACGGACATTTTAAAAAAATGGAAATGGCCATATGTGAAATATGAAAATTCAAAAACTTCAAACGGTCATTGTTTAAAAAATGTCATCAGCAAAATGGAAAAATCCATATCATCAAAAACGAACGTTTTCAAAAACTGTAAATTGCAAATTAGCAAAATGGCAATGTGTGAAATGTGTAAAATGAGAAATCAGCCATCAACATCACGATTTCTTAAAAATAAAATAACAAAACATCGTGCTCTGGTAAACCTTTGTTTTTTATTTCATAGTCATAGTGAATTGACAAAAGAAAAATAGAACACAAACAAATCCCAATTCCTCACTCCTCAATGTTTATGTCCATGCATCATCAACTTTCCTTTCATAGCACTCATGACAATTAGGGCTGCCATCCTTTCACCCACTGAGGCATCACTGGATGTGAAACGTTGTTTAGCTTTCTTCAATAACAATTTATCGGCCACATGTCTTAAACCAGGATGACTATGGCGATAAGAAAGGTCATGTTCCTTGCATGCTTGATCCAAAAGATTAATGGGTACATCACCACGTTGTAAACGTTTTTCGAGACGAGTTCCAGGGCCGCAAAAACGATAACCTGGAAGATGGATTTCGAAAGGTAGGTATTGAATCACTTTGTCAATGACGCCATTGCCAGTACAGGTCTGGCATATCCTTTTCCATCGATGGTAAACAGGTTTGGTCTTCCTCCTCCTCTGTGGACGATGTTTGTGTTTGTTGTTGTTGCTTTTTCTCGCCATGACACTCGTGGAATGATTCAACAAAATCTTTACACGGACTTTTATGACCGTGATACAGTTTCACTAGCTGGCAAGTCGCACACTGACGCATAGACGGTATTTTTGCCATGGCCACTTGCTTATGGTGATCGTAATCCGTACAGGGTTGCAATTCACTCAACACAGGGTCTTGAGTCCATGATTTTGGTACATGTTGCCAGATTTCTTTCACTGCGTTGGCGGCCACATAATAAATGAACGACTTGGGCAGCGCCAAGAGTTCCTCTTTGGTAAAACTGTCTAGTTTCTTTTTGCACACAAAGAACTTGCCGATGGCTTTGTCCGTAGCATTGCCTTTCTCCATGGTATCACGTGCTGTAGATGTTTACACGTCGCTTGTAGAAATCTCACTGACGTCATTCACAGGTAAATCTTGAGTTATAATTTTGTTCAATAACTCCCAGCAGGCATGGGTGGTTAACCAATGAAAGAGATGCCACGCATGCGATAGGGCTGTATGGGTAATGTTGCCACAGGAACAAGTATCCATGAGCGTTTGCAGGGAGGGGCAGCCCAACTCCATGAGGTCGATACATTGGCAGTAAGACGCCAAAAATGGTTGCAACCATTGACGTTTTTCATTACCTTTCACAAATACCACATTGGCCGAGGACAAGTGTGCTTTCATAACCACATCCAAATATTTATAGGAAATGGTTCCCTGACTCCAGTCTAGTTGCCTATGATTTTCAATCCACTGGGTTTGTTTACGGTCTTTTTCACACAACAAATCAAAAGCATGGGGTGGTTTAAATAGCAAATGCGTAGCTTGTGATATCCAAAACGTGGTACAATCGATCATGGCCACTTGTTTAAATATAAATTGGTTGTCACCAATTTTAAAGCCTTGGCAATCCACAATGAGTGTGCGCAACATGTTGACGCTTGCCTGGACCAAGTTCAACTGACGACTGACGGACGATCAGGTGTGATCATGCCATGGACTTACCTGCCATGCTAGTTCCAAAAAATAAGGTTAGGGTAGGACAGGGGGACATGCAAAAATTAGAATTTAAGAATTACATCATTTTATTATCATAACACGTCTTACAGGCTTTTCTCATTTTAGGATAAGGACGATAGCAACTGATACAACAATATAGTCTCTTGTGTTTGTAACGTCCATAACACCGATGATGTCCCAATGTCTCTAAACTAGGCGTTTTTGATGGTGAGCTGCTCACCGAAGCACCATGGATACCATACGGCCCACACGTATCGTAACTTGTTTTTTTTTCATCACCCAGAGACACAAGTGAGGGATAGCTTGAATGACAGGGTATATTTCCCACTTTCATTCTGCACAGGTAGGGGCAGGTGGGTGACCAGCGCTGATGTTCCTGCATGGGTTCATCGCCCTCCTGCCATTGGTCTATGATGATGGGACAAAAGGCACATTTCACTTCATCTCTTGTTTTTAAATAGTAGAATCCAGCGGCCGCCAAGGCTTGAGGGTTTATGAAAGGCACTGGCCATGTGGCAAAAGTCTTGAAACGTTGTTCCTCAGAGTTTAAATTCATGGAGGTAACGTCTCTTGAGGCTTTAAAGCAAGACATGACTGAGCGGCTTGACGTGGGATGACCTGTTATTTATACACTCGTCACTTGGTTGGATAGTGGATAATAGTTGACTTGTTTGTGATGAATAATCAAACAGTAGGCCGTCGTATTGGCTGGTACATTGTCATGCGTTTCAAAATCTAGTCGAATGTCGATATTGGATGGTTTGACAGACTCTTCCAGGTAAGAACAGTCAAAGACAATCAGTGGCGCTCTTGCCTTAAACGCTTGGGGTAGGAGCATGGGGCCGTTCTCTTTTTGATAATAAGACCATCGAAATTTAGAAAACAAGTCGTACAGGGGGCCAAACTTATTTTTTGAAAAATCCAAATCCAGTCCTTCATAGGGAAACACAGCTCCGTTGAGGAAAAGACGTGCATTTCTCAATTGCAGATGATCAAATTGCGTGGCATCTTTGGTTTGTTGATACTTGCGATCCGTTTGAAAACCCACGATCAGGTAGAGAGGTCTCTCTGTATAGCGAGCTGTTTTTACAGACCAACTGTGTGTGTTGGTGGTGGGCAATAGCGGATACTCATGGAGTGCCCAGCTTCTAAATTCCATGGGTAGAGGCATATCTCTCTTTACCATTTTGAGTATGTCCAGTTTTTTGCTATCTTCAAGGGTCACATGGGGAACTTTCCATAGCAAGCGTTGTAGTTGAATTTTTGAATCGATGGGGGCATTGTCGGCTCCCTTGAGTGCATTATTATCACTCCTGTCTCTCACTAGGTAAAGCACTTGCCTTGCGTTGACCACAATGCGTTGGTGATCTTCAGCAAAGCCTAGAATCAGTTTAAGAGGTAAATATCCAGTAAAGGTCCCATCAGTGTGTACCATCCAGTCATTGGTCGAGTCAGGACACCAACCTGCCATGCAAAGTGTTTTACCTTCTTCCTCACTATAAGAGGGGTATAGTTTCATGACACTGGAAATGCCCACATTTCGAGTGCTATCCACCACGATATCGTTAATGACATACCGCACTTCAGAAAACAGAAAGGCCAAACCATGGTTGGCCAACTTGGATGTGGTGGGTGTAGAGCCATCGGCTTTGGTGAGCCGACCTTCAATCTGAATGACACTTTCATGCGGTAGGGTGTAAATATCTTGGTTGTTGATAGCAAATTGAATTTCATCATTGTTATTGAGTCCAGGTGTTTGAGCTTGATAGGAATGGAGATCAATTCTTACCACTCCTGGTTGCTCCTCGATGTGGTTCGCTATCTCTAGGATAGAATTCATTATGAGGGTTGACGCGGTAACCCAAATGCTGTAAAATCTGCTTGCCTTGAGATGTTAACGTGTATTCACGTGGCAAACAACTAACACCATTCCTAGACGGTGTTGTTGCTTTATACACAAACTTCATAGTGGCTTTAGCACCAACTTGTAAGTCACTGGTGTGGTAGAATCTAGATCAATGAGTTGTTGATCTCTATTGATCAGTCTTAATGTTATATTACTAATACTATCAACAGCCACAGCATGAAAAAGCACCACTGGAGGGTTTTCACGAATAATATAGCCATTGGGCGATGTCACAATAAAGTCATAAAGCGAATGCGATGGTTCTTGATTGGTGTACACTTGGCTAATAATATTACACGTCACCGACACATGATGGTCCTCAATGAATTTCACTTCATGGTCCGAATCATGTTTTTTGTTGGGCTCCAACACACGTGGTTTAAATCCTAGTAATGGACCAATGGAATCGGGGTGTGTTTTAAAGTCAATGTTGAAGGTTGAGAAAATACTGCAGCGATGAGTGTTGGTATTGCCTACAAGTTCAAACTTGTGCGTTCCGTCGAGAAATGACTTTAAACCATACTGATTGATCAACACCACATAAATGTGTTCATAAATGTCATATGTCTTAAAATTTCGTGGACAGAACATGTGAGTAATGCCGAGGTTCTTCAGCGTGTGAGCAGCCAACCTGAGCTGTTAAACACAATTAAGAAGAGGAAATTGGAATACTTGGGACACATGATGAGGAATCCAAAATACCGTCTGCTCCAAGTTATACTTCAAGGTAAAATTGAAGGACGGCGTGGACCAGGAAGGAGACGAATAACTTGGATGGATAATTTAAAAACGTGGTTTGGGCTGTCTTCCACGGAACTCTTCAGGATTGCACAGGATAAGAAGGTGTTAGCCATGGTGGTAGCCAACGTCCGTATCGGATAAGGTAGAAGAAGAAGAAGAAGAAATGTCATCGATCGTGTATCCACCAGAGTTCAAGGTGAGCACAGAATCATCATAGTAAAACTTGTTGTTCACATTTTCACGTATGTTGTATATTCGATTGTACGTTTCAAGAGAAACAAGTCCTAAACCATAGGGTTTTTCACTCAATTCGATAGGCGGGTAAAAGTCTAGGCTGACTTCAGGTCCACGTCCATGCAGTGTAAACGTTTTACTTTCTGCCGACATACTGGTGGCGTTTTTGCTTATGCTGCGTCTTATATAAAAAAATTAAACACAAACGTCCACACTGTTGGCTATTAAACGTTTGCTCTCGTTTCACATTATAATATATCTTGATCCTGTTTCCAAAATAGGTCACTAGCTCCATGGGCGGGGGCAAATTTCCAAAACTGTCAAAGTACCATACCATGGATCCCTCTTTGACATAAGCTACATAATGCGTTCCTGGTCCTCGGTGATCATCCAAATTGACAACAGCACATTCCTGTTTCCAGGGTCGTGGGGGTAATTGGTTTCGCATAAACACACCTCGAAAATGAGAAAGCTTTAGTTGTTTAGCATAGCTTTCCACTTGTTGATGCGTCAGGGCATGTCTTGCTATGGCTGAGGTAAATTTTTTTTTTTTAATACTTCGAAATGGTGAAATCCCAAATCCTTGTTGATAAAAGGCTGGCTTTAAATTGGCATTTCTAGCCCCCATGGCAATCGCTTCCATCGTTTCATTGTGTCGCTGACTTTCTTTGAGTTGTTGCTTGCCCTGCTGCGCGGCTTTAATGGTTTTCGCCACTGCACTGGCACCGCCCAAAAGTGAACCCAGAGCAGCCAAACCGGCAAATAATGCAGGTAAAAATCCAGCTCGTTTTGGGACGGGAATCACTCGCCCTTGGTTTGAAACCTGTCGCCGACGTTTTGGAATAACCTGTCTCTGTGCTGCTCGAAGGGCTTTCCTTATGGTCAATACATTATTTTTTCTTTTTTTCTTTCGCAAGGGCTTGGCCACGAATGTTGAAAACCCTGGCTTTGCCAAGGACAAAGTCCTTTTTTTAGTCTTTCTCACTGCATACCTTTGTTTCACCATGATGATAATGACCAACAACCTTTCACAAGAAAGTTTAAATCACAACTAACGTCAGATGGTTATTTCGTGGCTGTATATTCCAATTCCACATAAAGTGGGAAATCGTTTATGGTTTTTCCCGCTTGCTTTTCATCCCATGTCAACATGAGGTGAAAGGATAATTCGTCCCCTGCATTGACCATTTCATGGTTATGGATCAACATCCTATGACCATTTATCTTTATTTGTAAATGGTTCTCATCAGGTATGGCATATTTGATGTGAATGATTCCATCATAGTGTAATCGATAGTGGCTTAAACCCGAAGCAAGCACATAGGTCGAGTGCTGATCATGGACTAGCGGTAAATGGTTTCTGTCATTCACAGGTTTTTCATTTGTCAGATACACTAAAAATACAGATGGGATAAATTTATAAAGCCTTTTCATTTCATGGGTCACGTAACGCTTGGTACAAACATCGTCTTCGTCTTGTGGGTCTTCCACGTGAATAATCCGATGGTGATTAGCGCTATAGCCATTCACCATAAGCTGGGGCACTTTGTCATAAAACTCATACACTTTGTTATCCACATACTTTTTCGTAGTAACGTCTGTAGACACTTGAGGATGTTTTACATGGGTTAACCGCTTTCCCTTAAAGTCATAATCTCCCTGTTTTGTGCGTGGCACTACTGACCTATCCACATAGTGTTTATTAGCAGGATCTGTTTCCTGTTTTGGATCATGTATGGGGACAGACCTATCTTTGGCCATCAACGCACGTCCAAAGACATCCATCGTCAACCTGTAGTACCAGTCTACTGTTTCTATGACAAGGCTCGGTGTCCTGTATATAGACAGCCTGCTAGCCTTTCTAAGCCTTAGTTGAAATGAAGATTATTAAGCAGCAAGAGTCATTCCCCGTGGGGGACATGGTTTCCCATCTCTGTCCCACATCACGTGAACAACGCCATGGTTCACTGTTTCCATCTTCCATTCGCTGCATCATTGTGGGGCCTTCCGGCTGTGGAAAGACTAATCTTTTGCTAACGCTCATTACAGCGCCCAATGGTCTGCGTTTTCAAAATATTTATATTTTTGCAAAATCTCTCTACCAACCCCTCTACGTGTTTCTGGATCAAGTCATGTCTGGATTACAAAAAGAGAATATGGGTTATTTTACATTTTCCATGCAAGAAAATGTGATTTCACCGGATGAGGTAAAGCCTGATTCACTCATGATTTTCGATGATGTATCCACTGAACGTCAAGGCATTATTCAAAGCTATTTCAGCATGGGTCGCCACAAACATATCGATTGCTTCTATCTTGGGCAAACGTATTCTAAAATGTCCAAACAGTTGATTCGTGACAATGCCAATGTCATTGTTTTATTTCGTCAGGACGAGAGGAACAGTCGTCACATTTATAATGAACATGTGAATCCGGATATGACCTTTCAAATGTTTACAGAATTGTGTGCCAAGTGCTGGAACAGTCAACGTCATGCCTGTTTAGTGATTGACAAACAAAGTGAACTCAACCAAGGACGGTATCGCTTAGGGTTTGATCATTTTATTGCTATTTAAGGCCCTGTCTCATTCCCCATCAAGTCATTTGCCAAGACACCATGGCGTTAGCAGAGAGTCAATTGAAAAAGCATATTATTAGAGCAAAAAATACTATTCGCCAAAAGTTTCGTCAATTGAAACAATCACGTGCCAATCATGCTTTGTTTATTCAACAACATTTAGCACCTCCGCTAAAAGCCATGTTGAAACCCTCTTTCAAGCCATCTGAAACTCTACCCACCGTTTCACAAGCCACGCAGACGCTGCACGAGGACCCTGAGGAAGAGGAAGTGGAAGATTTGACTAGTGTTAGTGAAGTTGAGGATGAGGAGGAACAAGTGTTTACGCCTCAAAAAAAGGCCGCACCCCTTGCAGAGTTTTTGAGAAAAAAGAAATCCTTGGCCATGGTCGAAACACCTTGCCCTTCCAGAGCGTCTCCGTTTTCACAACTCTTGGCCACCCCTCAACATAAAGCTCAACTGAAAACCATTTTAATAAAATATTATGGATCAACATTGGAACCCTATTTCACCGATCTATTTATTGGAAACACAGATACCACGTATGGTGTTCGCTATGAGGATGATAGTTTTAAAATTGGCGATTCATCCATTAAATTTGCTCGTACTAAAGCTGTCATTAAAAACATCAACTATAAATTAACGCCAGGACTGTTAAAGCTGCTCTTTTCTCGGACCCCCTCTTCCCATGATTATACGTCAGAGGATCTTGACAAATATAAATCCATTTTATTGGATACCCATGCCCATAAGAGACAGTATGATCCCACGCAACAAGTGAATGCCAATATATCTCAAAAATATAAAACCATCATTGCAAAAATGTTTCCCACTAGTCAAAGTATTCGTCGTAAAGTGTCCGCTTCGGGAGTGACATTTAAACCATTAAAACCTCTTGTGGATGTTACCTACTGGCACAATCCCAATAAGCTCGTCCAGCGGCTACAGTTGTTGCATGCCTCACGTCAAGCTGGCCACACCGGTCACGATTGGGAAATTCAAGAAATTGAACAAGAACTTCGAAATGCCAAAATTATTGTTTAAGCCCTCACCCATTAAAATGGGTATTGCTCACGAGTTGCATCGCCCAGCTAGGCGTCACTATCCGCGACTCAAGGTGATTTCACGAGGTGTGGATGAACTTTGGCAGGCTGACTTGGTTGAAATGATACCCTATGCTGGCGTTAACGACGGTGTACGCTATATGTTGACCGTCATTGATGTCTATTCCAAAATGGCCTTTGTTGAACCTGTGCGTCGCAAGTCTGGCCCACTAGTTACCAAGGCCTTTCAACATATTATTCAACACTCCCAACGTCAACCTCAGCTGCTACAAACCGACCAGGGGAAAGAATTTTTCAACAAGGATTTCTCCAGTTTTCTCAAATCTAAGGATATTCACCATTACACCACGTACAGCAATCTGAAAGCCAGTGTGGTCGAGCGGTTCAACCGAACATTGAAAACCCATATGTGGAAAGCGTTTACCGCTCAGGGCAGTTATCGCTGGTTGGACATGTTACCTGAGCTAGTATCACGTTAAAATGACACCAAACATAGAACGATTGGGACCAAGCCACGTCTCGTAACTAAAAATATTCAGCGATTGGATAAACTGTTTAACCCCATAAAAACAGCTGATCCTAAACGTCACCGACTGAACATTGGGGATTTTGTTCGTGTGAGCAAATTTAAGTCTGCCTTCAATAAGGGCTACACGCCTCAGTGGGGGACTGAACTATTTCGAATTCGTCGAGTCTACTTGGACACTCCAGTCACCTATTTACTCGAGGACCTCAATCATCAACCCATAAAAGGTAGATTTTATCTACATGAACTTCAGAAAACAGCATTTCCTCAGCACTATCTTGTGGAAAAAGTGTTGAAACAAAAAGGAAATAAACTCTACGTCAAATGGTTAGGGTTTAACTCTACGTTTAATTCCTGGATAAATAAATTACATGTTGTGTGAACCTGTGTACTTTTTATTTATTCACACATGTTGTACACCACCTATAGCTCTATGTATACAGCGCTCCGCGCTTCATGCATGTTCATACATGTTTGTCTTTCCCTTTCCTCCTGTGTTCTCTCATACATCACCCCCTCCCCTCTCCCTCCCTTCACCTCCCACCACTGCTGTTTGCAGCTCTTGCCTCTCTATTGGTTGTGACATCATTCCGACAAGTTGCATCATACTTTTTACTGATTCAGCGATTCCCACGCTTTGAACATTCTGTTATCAGACACGTGGACAGATAATACCCAAGCGAACACCTGTGACGGATCAAATTTCACCTGAACTTGCATTTTGTCACGTACGAAGCAAAACAGGATGTGACTTGTTAACAGTTATCATGCACGTGGACAGATGACGTCTAAGATGAACACCTGCGGTAGATCAAATTTCACCTGAACTTGCATTTTGTCACGTACGAAGCAAGACAGGATGTCACTGGTTTAGCGTACATGCCATCTCACACGTGTGTGCATGCCTTTCGCACTCCCCTGCCACCACGATGGTCAGATTATTTCACCTTCAAGCGTCTTGGTCATTTTTTCCATTGCACCTGTTGTCAAGTCAGATCGGAGCCTTCCAATAAGCTCAAATGACCTTCACCTCCTGCTCGTTTGTTTTCGGTACTCGCTTCGACCAACATAGAACCAAGTTTTCATCACCGTTTACACGTCAAAGGTAAAATATCAGGAAAACGCACGCTCGACCCGTCGAAATAGCGATTGATCTATTGAACACGGCCACCGTGGTCAGCGACAGGTTCGTTGAAACACACACACCCAGCCGTATCGTCTCTCTCAACCACCACGCTTTATAAACATTATAAACAGGTAACAGTAATGATTTTTTTTTCAACATGTATGGCGTTAGGCCCTTTGTGAATTATTTTTTTGGAAAAAAAATCTACCACATTTGAAAGGGGGCGAAAGCCTGAGTCCTAGGACACCTCGTACATGTCTCTAGCGTTATTGGTTCGTGAGATATCGGCAAAAATCACAAAAAACACGTGTTTACCCCAAAATCGCGTTTCCAAAATTTTTTAAAATTACAACGAGTGGTCCATAGCAAAGAGGACGTCTTCCCGAATCCTTGGACCCATCGTACATGCCTCTAGCGTTATTGCTTCGTGAAATATCGGCAAAATCACAAAAAACACATGTTTACCCCAAAATCGAGTTTCCAATTTTATTAAAAATTATAACGAGTAGTCCATAGCAGAGAGGACGTTACCCGAGTCCTTGGACCTGTCGAACACGCCTCTAGCGTTATTGGTTCGTGAGATATAGCAAAAAGTCTAAAATCACGTTTTTACCCCAAAAAGACTGTGTTTCCAAATTTTCACATTTTCGACACCGACATTCCCGTAAAGAGCACGACGAGACGAAAAAAACGAATCCAAGCACGCCCTCCTAGCATGGCTCGTTCCATTCCAAGGTCGCAGGGGCTCACCACTTGCTTTTGGAAGCAGCTTTCCCACTACCACACTACTACACACAATTTTTTTCTCTAGAGACTTGACATTTATTTTAGGGGTAGAGGGGGTAGGGACCATTGATTTACGTTAAACAATTTTTTTTGTAGAGTTCCTAGTTTCCAAAATATAGGATTTTCAAAATTCGAGTTTTTTCAAAAAAATATAAAAAATAAAAAAGTTTTATTATAAAAAATAAAGGTCATAAAGACCATTCGTTTGAGCCATGGCACAACGTTCTATCCTGTTTGGTTTTCAAACTATCGCCTATTTTCGAAAACAAAAAAAAACAAAGAATTTTTGAAAAATATAATACATGGTCAATAGGAAAGAGGACGTCAGCTCGAGTTCAACGACACCTCATATGTCAACATCCGACCATGGGTTCGCGAGATATTGGCTTGGACTAACGCGGCGGCCATGACACTCGTTAGAATCGGCATCACTCCACTACTTACTTGTAAATTTGACAGCGGTCATATGTGTATTTCTTTTATTGGTCACGTGTTAACTTACTAGTGTTGATTTGTGTGAGAAGTCCTAAGTTTTTAGGCAGTAATGTTTTTGCTACGGCAGTCCGATTCCAATTTCATGCGGAAATTATTGTGTTGTATATTTTAAGTATAGGAAGTGTCGGTTTAGTTTTTAAGTGTTGTATAGTTTTTCCCCGCGTCCGTCTAGCTCTAAGCAATGTGGATTCGTTGTCTGAATGTTTATTCTGGATGATGACGACTCATGCATTCGATTGTACACATCGTGAAGCATGCAGAACAGCACACGCGCATACATTGTCACTTTTGTTGATTTTATTTGGGACACTTTGTCCGTGTAATTAATCTCTCCAGAGATGTGGCCTAGTTTTGGCATATACTATTTATTAAGTGGGAGTCATATGGGAGTTTTGTTTTGTTAATTATTTGTATAATTAGGTGATTTGTTATTAAATTCATTTGTTTTAACCCTGGCTTCACTTTTTCTTGCATGTTATTTTGTTATATGTTACCCTGCATGTTAATGAAGCGCTTTAACAACAACTTACGATATGGACTGTTACACCCCCCGAAACTGAGTCTCATAAGCTTCTTTGCAAGGGTTCATAAAACAAAAATGGCTGCCCAAGTGGGACTGTTGTTGTTGTTGTTGTTGCTTCGCTGATCTCATATTTATTTCGCTGAGAAATAATGCCAGGTCAAGCGGGCAAAGTAAATTCAGTAAATTGAGGCGATGTTGTACCGCCATGTGCATTAGTAAAATCACTGAGTTCCTAAAGTTAGAAATATTGAACAAGGTTAGAATTTGATATTGTATTTGTTATAAACCTGTTCTGGCGCCCGGCATTAAAATTAGAAAATTTGCATTTTATTGAACTCAGTCAAAGCAGGAAGGTGCTGCCTTATATTTGACATTTAATTAACTTCGGTTAATTGGTGTTCTTCGTAAATTCTGTTGGTTAGGAATTTAAAAGCAAATCACTAGGGGTTATTTTGTTGTTTGGGAATAAGAGTAATTTATTCAGTAAATTTTGTTACTGAAAATTTTATTAAATTAGAGCCAGTAATATTTAAATGTTATGACATGTATGCGTGTGTATGACTGAAATCTTGGTGCATGACCCTGTTTTCTCTGATTATATTTGTGTATTGTGCAATGGCGAGTGTTGAAGGAATTAAGGGATTGTTGGAACAGATGTCGATCCAAATGTCCGCGAAAACGGAAGAACAGTTGAAAATTCAGAGCGAGCATAGTGATAAACAATTAGAGCAGATGTCCGCTAAAACGGAAAAACAATTAGAAAGTCAGCGTAAGCATAATGATAAACAATTAGAACAGATGTCCGCGAAAACGGAAGAACAATTAGTGCAGATGTCCGCGAAAACGGAAGAACAGTTTAAAATTCAGAGCGAGAATTGTGAAAAACAGTTACACGACATGAGTGGTAATATTTCGGTCCAATTAGAGGTCCAGAAATTGGATACGGATAAACAATTTCACGAATTAAATCACAGATTATTAGAACAGGCGGTAACACAAACAGAGCAATTAGGAAAGATCACTAATGACATCAATCAAAGTGTTAGGGAGGTAGAGAAACTGTCAGGTGAGGTCGCAGAGAATAACGTCAAACAATTAGGTGAAATTAAAAAGTTGGAGGCGAAGTTTGACAATAAACTCGTACAATTTGACGAAATGGTGGCCGATAAACTAAAGCAAATAGAGGCAGCATGTGTCAACAATACAGCAGGAATAAAGAACACGCAAGATAAATTGCAGCTACAAATTAATTCAGTCGACAGCAACGTACTTGAATTAATCAAGGAAATTGATAAACTTGAGGTCAAGGTCGAAACAGAACGTATGCACTTGCGTGAAAACTTAGAGGACCAATTAAGTAAAACCCAGCAGGTCATAAGAAAGGAGGTTGGAGAACAATTAGGCAAAACACAGCAGCAGATACAAGAGGTAGGAGAACAGCTCATTAAAAATCGGGATAATCTGGAAGACCAATTAATTAAAACCCAGCAGGTCATAAGAGAAGAGGTCGGAGAACAATTAGTAAAAACACAAGATGTTATAAGAGAGGAGGTTGGAGAACAGATACGAGAAGAGCTAGAGAAGTGTCAGGAAAGGAACGAAGAGAAAATTAACAGTTTGAAAAGTAGGATCCGAAGAGATTGGGAACAGCAGGCAAACGCAAATAAAGAAGACAGGCTGACAATTTTAAAGCGCTTAGGGGAATACAACTCGAGAATGCAGGCTTTGGAGGAAGGCGTAAAATCTAAATTACACGAGCACTCAGATTTAATAATTAAGAACGAAATTAGATCATTAGAGAATGCTACATTATTTTCGGCTGAAAATATACCAGAAAAGCAGGGAAGCATTGGAAGTCCGGTAGGCTTGAAGTTGGCTGAGGATAACAGCCGAGGTCAAAGTCCCAAATTAACGAGCAACGCATTCCAACAGTACAGAGGAGAGACTTCCACACCACAACCAAACTTGGCACCCGCCCATGTAATCCAAGTCATTAGGGGAAATGATTTCAAGCCCGATAAATTCAAGGAGCACTCAGGAACCACTCCCAAAGCCTTTTTACGTCAGTTAACTGATTATTTTAATGACCAACATATCGGCCCGGAAAAGCAGTTGAGACTCGTGGAGAAATTTTTAGAGGGACCAAGCTTAACCTGGTTTTTGAGCTTTAAATATACTTTCACCGACATGGCTCAATTCCGAGAAGCGTTTTTAAAGAAGTTCTGGAGTCCTTATTTACAGCAGGGGTTAAGAATGGACCTGTATACACGAAAATACCACAGTACGCATCCGACCAGATTTTCGGAATTCTTTAGCCAACAGCTGGTAAAATTCCGCGATTTTGATGACCCCCCTAGCGAGCAAAATATGGTTCTAACCATCGGGAAAATACTTCCCATGCACATTCAACAGCTGTTAGTAGCCGGAAATATTCAGACCACAGTGCAGGCCGAAGAATTACTCCGACACCTCGACGAGACGAGTATGGTGAGTCCACAGACGGGAAGGAGAAATATGGAATGTGTCAACACGGCAGAAGTGGTTCAGGGACTCCAAAATAGCCACAGCCAGGGGAACCAAACGAAAACTCAGTCCACAGGAACACAGTTTACACCGAGAAGGCAAGATTTCGATGGCCGGAACCAGTTCAACCAAAACAATCGAAATTTTCAGAATAACCGCGATAGATATAACCAGAACAACCAAAACCAGCACAATCAATGGACGTACCAGCGGGAATACACCAATTGGAGGGGAAACCAAAGGCAGGGTCGACCTTACCAAAGGAATGGAGATGGCAGGTGGAACAACGCGAGGGACTATCGCCAAGAAAATAGGGGAGACTATCGCAACAATTGGGACGAGCGGTATGTCGAGTCACAAAAATACTTAGATCAATTAAACGCCGAAGAGACGGAAAAAGAGAAGTGGGGGCGTGCAATGGCAAACAGACAGAGCACAGACAATCATCAAGGAGAGGGGGCAGAAAGTTTATTGAGGCAACAGGAGAGGCGCGATGACAACCGGCGGAACACAACAAATGGGCCCCGGGATAAAAAAAACTTCAAATGAACTAAAAAAATGATAGTCTGAAAACGGAGGACTCCAGGGAGCGAGAAGAGATGATTGTGGCCAATATAGAAGAGTGGGTAGCATTCCCGGACGATTGCCTGGAGGAAGTGGTGAAAGACCGAGAAAATGTCATCAGACAATTGCCAATTATTTACGCACATATTGGAGGTATGAGGGTGAGATGTTTAATTGACACAGGTAGCCAGGTGAGCTTAGTCACTGAAGTTTTGGTAAAAGAAATCGGAAGAAAACAAACTGTTCCAATTATGCCTGTACCGCTAATGAAAGTCAGAGGAGTTATTCCTGACAAGACCATCAATTGTAAACAGCAAGCATATTTAGACCTGGAAATATTGAACCACACTTTTTTCGCAAACATTCATTGTCATTCCGAAGATGAACTATAACATAATTTTGGGAGCCAACTTCATCTGTGATTTTCATGCTGTAATTGACTTACATAACAACACTGTAAGTTTCAAACAAGTTGAGGGGTTGAATCACGTGGGTTTAAACATGGAAGAGAGTCCACTAGAGAGAGAGGTGAATACTTGGGTCATTGAAGAATGCACTAATGAGATCAGAAATAAGAACTTGACGGAGGAGCGGGTAAGCCAGACAGCAGTGGTGGAAATTGACAGCCGAGATATTTCGCAGGAACTTTGGGTACATTTGGCGGAAGAAGAAATTAGCGGAACCAAATTTGAAATTCTACTTCAGGAGAGGCTTAAGGAGGCTATAGTAGGGGAACCTGATAGAAGAAAACTGAAAGAAATTTTGAGATTACATAAAGGAGCTTTTGACACCATCCCTGGAAAAGTTTTAAATTTTCAATATGCCATGCAAGTTACAGACTGGACCCCATTTAAAAGTAAATTGTACCCGATCCCAGAGAAACATTTTGCTCAGGTGAAGGACACCATTACTAATTTATTAGATTCTGGCATGATAAGGAAAGCAGCAACCCCGTACCTGAACGCAATATTGCCTGTGGCCAAGCCAAATGGATCAATTAGGTTATGCCTAGACGCGCGGGTTTTGAACAGTAAACTGCTAGTTGAGCATGACCAAGCACCTAGGATCAAAGATGTTTTGAAAGGCTTCCGTGGGAAGAAGATATATTCGAGTGTCGATTCGACAAATAGTTTCCACCATCTTGAACTTGAAGAAAAATCCCAACTATTGACGGGATTTTTATTCGATAACCAAAGTTATATCTGGTCTCGAATGCCCTTTGGCGTGAAAACTGCTGGATGTGCACTGATAAGAGCACTAGATAGGAATCTGACTGAGGAGGTCAAGAGCTTCACTACGAGATATGTTGACGACATATTAATTGCATCTGAAACAATGGAGCAACACCTGATGAACTTAAATAAACTTCTGGATAACTTGAGAACCATGAACTTCAAAATTAATCTAAAGAAATCACATTTCTGCCAGAGCGAGATTTTGTATTTGGGGCATATAATTGATGTTGAGGGCGTAAGACCTAATCCAGCCAAGATTGATGCTATCAAGAAATTTCCCACACCAACTAAAGTCAAGCATGTAAGAGCATTTTTGGGAGTGACAGGCTTCTTCAAAGAAAATTGCCCTGGATACACAGAAACAGTAGCACCTATGCAAGAGATGTTAAAGAAGGCAAATCGATGGTCATGGAATGATGAGTGCGACAGGTCTTTTAGAGCCACGAAAGATTTATTGGAAAACTGTGTGAAGCTTGGATATCCGGACTTTGAGAAGAGATTTATTATTCAAGCAGATGCTTCATTGATTGGAATCGGTGCTATGCTGTACCAAGAGGACGCTGAAGAACCCAAGAAGAAATCATATTTGGCATTTACGAGTCGTAAGTTGAGGAAGCATGAGAGGAACTACACTGTGACGGAGCTTGAGCTGCTAGCAATTTTATATTCTCTTCAACAGTGGCGTAAGATGATCTACGGCTATTCCATTATTGTCAGAACCGACCGCCATGCACTGACATTTTTATTCAAGACGACGATGGCAAGTGAGAGAGTTACGCGCTGGTCCATCTACATACAGCAGTTTGACATTACAATAGAGCATTGCCCTGGAAGGATGAACGTCATACCAGATGCCTTGAGCAGGAATCCTGAAGACGAGAACGAAGTAACAGCGGAAGTTTACAGTATAACATTAACACCTAAGGCTCGTGAGTTTTTGGAGAAATTATAGGAAATTCGGAAGGAGCAAGAAGCAGACCCATGGATGATGATGATGATCAAGTTCTACCGGAAGGAATTACAACCAGATTCACCTGAATACCGAGAAGCCCGTGCTAAAGTAGCGAGATTTCACTACTTAAATAACCTGTTGCATAAGTACGTGGATGAGCATCATACCAAACTGCGAATCCTGGTTCCAGCATCACTACAGAGAGGATTGACGTGGCATGTCCACGAGAGCCTAGCACATATCGGCACGGATAAGACTGAAGCTACGATAGGGGAGACTTTTACTTGGCCTAAGATGCGATTCACCATTGTGGAAGTGATAAGAACTTGTGACGCATGCCAGCGCACTAAACCGAACAACTTCATTATGAAACAACCTCCAAGACCACTATTACCTCAGAAACCATGCGAGATGCTCGCTATTAACTGTTTTGGCCCTCTAGTTAAAGGAAAGCGTGGATGCCGACACCTTTTGGTGTGTGTCGATGTATTTTCAAAGATGGTAGTGTTATGTCCAATCCAGTAGACGACATCAAAACAAGTCCTCAGTAGAATTCAGAACAAAGTTATTCCGATGCTTGGGAAGCCGGAATCCATTTTATCAGACCATGGTACTTATTTCACGAGTAATGTTTTTAGGCAAGGTCTGGAGAGCCTAGGAATAAAACACATATTTTCAAGCATTCGTCATCCTTGTGGGAATCCGAGTGAGAGAACGATTCGCTGTGTTGCCAAATACTACAGAGTAATGATCCCTAACGATCATAATAAATGGGTTGACAAAGTAGGAGAGATTGAGATGTGCATGAACACCACTAAGCACGAGTCGACGGGTCAAGTTCCACTAATTGTACACCATAACAGGTTGCCGGAGAGGTCTTGGGACAAGATTATTCCATGCCCAAGGGATCCACTATTATCGCATGAATTGCGAATCCAGCGAACGAGAGAGCACATGAGGAACCAAGCGGACCGAAGACTCAGAAGATACAGAGGAAAGAAGTTTCACCGGGAATTACATGAACAAGAGTTAGTGCTGGTTCGCAGACCACCGATATCTGATCCCAAAAACAAAGTCTTTGCAAAATTCTGTCCAAAATTTATTGGCCCGTTCCATGTCATTAAGAATCTGGGTAACAATGCTTACAGGCTCTAAGAAGTGAGCACTGGTGCTAAATCTGTTTTTAATAGCGCCAACTTAAAACCATATTACAGAAGGGAACCATTTGATGAATAAGCAAGATCATGTGTGCAGAATCGGTATTGTAAAATTTTATTTTGAGAGCCAACACTCAAATGTACGTGGACGTAGAGAGCCAGAGAGAGAGCGTTTTGTTTTGTAAACAACGAGCAGCTGAGACGACAGGAGTGGCAATCACGTGAGGAGAAGGGGGAGGTCTCGCGAAGAAGTATGAATGACATTCCGGCGAGGGAGCGCGCACACTAATTGGGTCATTGGAGTGTATACTCGAGCAGCTGAGTGAGATACTAAAGAGATGTTGTTGTTACTACTGTGGATATTGTTTTCGAAATCCAAATCAATCACTTGCTTCGAATTTCAAAACCTTGCTGAGGATAAATGAACCCTTATTGATCTACGATAAATAAGTATTCATAATTTATTATTATTATTACTGCAGCCCAGACAGTACTTGTGGAAGTTGACGAGGATAAAGGCAAGGTAGCGTGTCGCAATGATTGCCACAGAGGTTGAGCTTGTAGCTATTCTTGAAGAACGGCCTGGTAAGCTGAGTTCAAGGCCAAATTGTGTAACAACTTGCACCAGAATTGGAATCATAAAGGGATGGTCACGAGTTACTTACAACCGACCTACGATTGAATCACCCAATCAGGAGAGACCACGCCAATAACACGCGATGGATGGCGTCAGTGGTAAAAAGCGCGCGGAATTGATTATCTAAATAACCGCCGATCGGAATTATCTCCGCACGAGTGCGATGAGACGTTTGATTTATTTGATGAAGATTGACACTAGTCCCATCTGTGTGAGATGAAAACTCTGGAATTTTTTTCTAAATCCACCCCACTCCTCCGTACCCTGTCAGTTTCTAATAAATTGTTCGACGAGAAGCTGTTCGAGGTCTTTCTGTTCGTGAGCTCTGTGAGCTAACTTCACGCACGTTTGTGTAACGATTTTAACGCTCTGATATATTCGAAGTTATTTTATTTGTGAGCTCTGATGAGCTAAATTCACGCGAGATTGCGTAGCAATTTTTAACGCTCTTAATTATTTGAAGTCAATTACTTTGTGAGCTTTGTGAGCTAATTTCACGCCAGCGTGCGTGGTGATTTGAAACTTGTAATATTATCTTAAAGTCAACTATTTTCAGCTCTTAGGGGCAAGACTTGTAAACGTTCTAATTAGCGCTCACCCGAGCGAAGGTCATGCAGAGCAGTGTAGGGATTACCGAGCGAGATAGCGACTGTGAGTCAGTCAGACTTTAAAACTTGTATTGTCGAGTCAGTGGCGATGGACTCGAAGTGTATATTTTCTGTAAATTTTTAAGTGTATTTTTCATGTGTGTATTGCGCGTGTGTGAGCGATATTTAGGGAAAGTCTTCGTAATTAATCGCATAGGACTATTTGTGGGAGAATTTAGTAACCCACAAGCGATTATAGCCAGGTCAAATTATAATAACATTGAACTTTTCTTCCAAGGAGACTACATCAAGATGTCCAACGTGTGGTCAGGAGTTGAGATGATGTCCGACGCTTCAACGAAGACGACTATGGAGTGCTAACTTTTCCATAGGGAAATGGGCTGAGATGGATGTCATAAGTTCTTCAAGCTGAGACGGAGATGTACAACAATTGATTATTCAATTATGTAGTTAGATTGGCGGGGGAACTTTTGTAAATAGTTCATTTTTCTTTTTCTTGTTTGACTGTTTTCCTCGTACCGGCACTAATTGTTTTAAATGTACGTTGGCGCGTGGCCAAAGTGTTTGTTGTATATTTTGTTTTTCTTGGGAGTCATATTTAATGTGCACGGCGCGTGTACGTGATGTTTAACCATGAAAAGGCGAAACCCGTTACAAAGATAAGTGGTGCTTTATTAAAGTTCATATTTTTGATAGGATAGGGAGGTAATTACTGTAAGATGTTTGCTGAACAGGTTATTATTCATATTAGGGTTGCCAAGTGCAACGATTTAAGATGTAATTGTAGAACACTTTAGTTCTAATTTGGTAGATTTTTTGAGTCCTTTTCAGGTTAATTAGTCACGGCGTGGAACGGTGGCGCCAGCAAGTGGAAAATATTTATTGTCTTTTTATTTCAGGGTCTGTCAAACCCATACGTGTGATTCTGTGTGTGTTATTGTGTCAGGTGTGTGTGTTGATTCTACGTGAAGAGGGGTAGAGGTCCTACCGTCCTCGTATTTTGTTGTTGTTGTATTTTGATGGAAAGGCAGGGTGCTCTAGGGAGACCGCTGTTCCTTGTCCATTTTGCTGATTCTTGGATTTCCTAGTGGAAATGCCGGGATATTTTGTTCTGACATACACACACGTATTATTGTGCTTTGGGGCACGCTTCTTCGAGATTCTATCCCGGCCCTTTGGGAGGTCGAGGTCATTGTGACACGTGGGTTAACAGACATGCAGATTTCCACAAATCGCCTGTCTCGCCTGGTGACTTATTTTGATAGGCAGTTTTGTTGTCCGACTGGCCCCTTTAAGCTTTCAAGTAGCAAACCTGTTCATTGTGATGGTTATTTGTGAACCATAATTAATTGGGGAGTTCGCCATGTGTGTGACGGATTATTGCAGGTTGTATGGATAGAATTTGTGTTAATAATGTAAATGTTGGCTGTGAGCCTATTGATTTTGTTTATGACTCAATTCATGTAATTTTAGTATGTCACACCAGTGTGGTGTAGTGGTAGTGTACTTGTAAATTTGACGGCGGTCATATGTGTATTTCTTTTATTGGTCACGTGTTAACTTACTAGTGTTGATTTGTGTGAGAAGTCCTAAGTTTTTAGGCAGTAATGTTTTTGCTACGGCAGTCCGATTCCAATTTCATGCGGAAATTATTGTGTTGTATATTTTAAGTATAGGAAGTGTCGGTTTAGTTTTTAAGTGTTGTATAGTTGTTCCCCGCGTCCGTCTAGCTCTAAGCAATGTGGATTCGTTGTCTGAATGTTTATTCTGGATGATGACGAATCATGCATTCGATTGTAGACATCGTGAAGCATGCAGAACAGCACACGCGCATACATTGTCACTTTTGTTGATTTTATTTGGGTCACTTTGTCCGTGTAATTAATCTCTCCAGAGATGTGGCCTAGTTTTGGCATATACTATTTATTAAGTGGGAGTCATATGGGAGTTTTGTTTTGTTAATTCTTTGTATAAGTAGGTGATTTGTTATTAAATTCATTTGTTTTAACCCTGGCTTCACATTTTCCTGCTTGTTATTTTGTTATATGTTACCCTGCATGTTAATGAAGCGCTTTAACAACAACTTACGATATGGACTGTTACACCCCCCGAAACTAGTCTCATAAGCTTCTTTGCAAGGGTTCAATAAATACATTTCAATTGAAACGTTCATCGTTATTTGAAAACATTTCAAATGATTTGATGAACAATTTAACAAATTATACTATTTTTTACTTCTTTAAAATGTAATCCAATTTTTTTCTTTCTGTTTTTTCGGTCAATGAAATCTTCTACAATGTCTACAATTTTCATCGCATTAAAAATTAATTGATATAAGTTTATTTCTAAATTGAATGCGTTAAATTTAGTAAAACATCGAGAAATTCATAATTGATTACTTATTCTTACATTTTCACGTTTTGCTCACCAGATGTCTAAGCTGGTGGTGGGGATCCTTTGAAAAATGATGTCAGTTTCGTTTTTAGCCTATTTTCAATTTTGAAAAAATAGGCTTATGAGATCACCTTTTGTCCGTGTGTGTGTGCGTGTGCGTGTGTGTGTGTGTCTGTGTGAGGTGTGTGTGTGTGTCCCCCTAATAAAATCTAAACGGCTGGAGCGATTTCAATGAAACTCGGTAAGTTCATAGCGCTGTTCCCGGCGACCTCAACCGTGCCCTTCAAATTTTGTTACGTCTCACCAATCCAACATGGTGGCTGCGCGAAATATTTCACTAGCATTCAATATCTCCGAAACTATTACCGATATCGCCCTGAAATTGTGTACTGTGATAAACGGCACTACTAGAAGTTCACCTATGAGACTTTCAAAAACCTGGTGACTACAAAACCAATATGGCGGCCAAGCGAATTAGAGACTTTTAAAATATACTTTTCTCGCGATTTAACTATCCAAACGTAATCAAACTTGGTACAGCAATTATTTATACACATTGTAATGCACTGGAGTCTAATTTAGTTCAATTGTTTACATAACCTCAAAATGGCGGCTGTGCAAAATATTTCACTGACATTCCATATCTCCGAAACTATTACAGATATCACCCTGTAATTTTGTACGGTGATAAAGGGTACTGATACAAGCTTACCTATGTATATTTCATAAACCTGTAAAGTACAAAACGAACATGGCGACCAAGCGAATTTGAAATATTTTAATAGACCTTTCTCGTGATTTTACTCTCTGAGTGAAATGTGGTACAGTAATTGATTTTGCAGTTTGTAATGCACTGCCATCTAATTTAATTCAATTGTTTACATAACCTCAAGATGGCGGCTGTGCGAAATTTTAAAATTAAGTTTTTATTTCTTGTGTCGTAATCATGCGATCGAAGTGAAAGTTTGAATAATGAGCCTAGGCAATAATTGTCCTTGAATGGTACATAACTCTATGTCCTATACATATAACAATCCTAAATGGCGAGCTTCAGAAATATTTAGACGGTTCTCAATATCTATGAATCTTTTAAAGCAACCTAACTGAATGTTTTAATGTTCATAGTGTACCCAACTGTCATCATGTGGAACATGTGTTCGTATCCCAGCTAAATCACGGTCTTTCGAGGTATGGGACGTTCCTGCCCACCATACGACCACATGCTCAGGATTTGAGTGTACCAGGTAACTACTCTACATGAAAGAAACAACATATTCCTAAATAAAACATTTACTGATCTAAAGTCATGGCTATACAACAAAATACAACCACAGGATAATTTACATTTAATTTCCCACAATGCAAATCAGGGTTATCTTGTGAGTCTCTTCTTAATTAGTGCTACACTGCACTCAAATCTATTTCTAGCATCCTATCATTGATACTTTCAGACCCCTACGAGTCTCCATAGTGTTCTTTATGTGACACAATTTTACATAACAGGAGTATCACAACACAAAAGTCACATATCACATTAAATGACATTAATTCAGCAATAATAAAACATTAATCCGTTTCTTACGGGCATTTACTTTCATTAACATAAACTCATTATTCTATGCCCTAATTAACAAATGTTGTTGTGTCGTGTGAATCCTCTTCCTCTTTTCCATCAATTTGAAACGCTAAAAAGTGGTACGTTTCCCTTCCAAAATACACATGGATAGAAATGTTTATAGTTTCACCATACAACGATTTTCTGGGTCTGGTCGAAATTATTATCGTTACAAACGTGTCATGTTCTTAGAAATCATCTACCCGTCTGCATAAATTAGCGTGAACTGGCAAAAATGCACTTTAAAAGAAGATGCCTATAATTTATTTGGTTCAGCGTTCCTCCTCAGAGAATAACAGGGCCAAATATTATCCGATTTCAATGATCCGACAATGTATGTGTGTTGAAACACATCATTTAATTCAATTGGCATCATCATAACAATCATATCTTAATTACATTTCGAAATATCGAGATTCATCAGTGTCCCACTATGCTTTTAAACTTAAAGGGATTGGCCGACCGACCTCCCCTTCCCCTAGCAGGCAATAAAATTAGTTCCAGCTGGCCGCGCAAGATGGCCGCTTGTCTCAGTGGACTACACCCCCACCTCTCTCATCTGCTAGCAAGGTCATCTTTGTTTACAATTGCAGTACAGTGGAGTGACCCAGAGTATTGTCTCAAGTAATTGAGTCATTCTGATTATTTAATACCTATATTTATAGTGTATTGGGCTCAACTCGGCTCCTTAATTAACAATCATGGCTGGGGATGGATTCTGTAATAGCCTTGCCGTTCTATGGTGAATACTAGTGGCTTTGGACGCGCATCATAATGAGAATACAAGATTCTCACCAGCAGCTGTCTCAATAATATAGGGAAATCTGCGTTTCCCAAACGACGAACTTTGATTCTTACCTCTCAGGGCAAATCAACCAATACATGTGCTCACGGGGTCTCGAAGAACATCCCTTGTGGCAATTATTCCTGCAAGCGATGGATAAAGACAGGCTCTGTCCAATTCGCTGCGAATAATACAAGTACGCTCCACGGCGGTACTAACTCGTAGATTAGCCAACTTTTCACCTAACGTGCAAGCTATGCTAGTTTGGTCCCCGCAACTTTATTTACGTAAATTACTGGATTCTACGTTACATTGCTCGCTCAATGCGGCTCAAACAATACTTCTCATAGATGACTGAATTATTGAGGTACCCGCGTCCCCTCTGAAATACACTTACGCCAAAGCTTCAAATAGCTCCTAAAACAAAATATAAATTCACTGGCTTACATTACTTTAATGGTTCTCAAAAACAATCCTAAGAATTGACCATATTAAATATTCATTCAACACTTCATCGACACTGAAAAACTCTCGTATCTCGCTATATTTCACATTACTTTCTTACTGTTTACCAAAATACAGTATCCTTATATTGGACATGACACACTTTGAACGTTCTTTAGGCCAGAAATGCCTATTACTTCACTTCACTGTTACCGACCCCAGATATTATAATTATTATTACCATTTAACGTTACCGTTACATTCATCACAATTTTAGCCTGACTGGCCATAAACAAATCACCTTCCAAGCCATATTCTACCAAATACGAGTGGTGAAAGCTCGTACAATAAGTGACTGTTACATCTTATTCTTAAAGTGATGTTTCGTTGTATGGTGAACTATTTAGTTAGAATAACATTGTAAATTGGTACTCACTTTTTCATTTTTGCTGGATTATACCAGCACGCCAGCTCCGGGCCTACCATGACGCTTGATTTAAGCCATCATGCTATATCTCACACAACACTTGATTTCACATATTTCACACATGATAATCCTACTCTTATCAGTGGCTTTTCTCACTTTTACACAATACATATTAATCACAATACACATAAACACTTTTGAACACACTATAATAAGATTTATATACACCTTTTCACTATTTCACAGGTTAATCCTTAGTCGGACTCCTCCTAACGCCTGACCCCAGAGATGCGATGACTATGACAACCGCTGGTCTCCGTGAAAGTCTATCTGCGTGTACGTGCGTTCGATTCTCGTTCTCTTCAATACTGTTTATTTCACCGTCATGATTACTTGTGATGCCTCTCGGGCTCCCATAACTGCAATGATCCTGACGATACTCCGTCATTTATAAGTATGACAATACCTCCTGGTATTCAGTGTCCAAAACCATCCTAAATTATTGCTACGCTGTAGCAAACTACACTTGCGTATAATAATGGATACATATCTTCTGTAGATTAAATCTTATGCGATTCATGATTTATATTTAGGAGCTGTATGATACGCTTCCATTGTTCTTCAAATATATTCTTAATATTTCGCGCACTTATTGGCAGCGTTTAGTTTACGTGTAGACTGCAGATGAACTCAAGACGAACTGAAGAACATCTGGCTTTGTCTGTGCTGCTCCCCTATATAAAGGTTTCTCGTAAAATGTTGTCCACAGGACACACGAGAGCGACTCCCTTCTTGAAATAATGTATTTCCATTCAAAATGACGTATACACCTTGTTCATCTAGGTGTGGAGGTCCCATAATCACTTACGTGCAAGCGATCGCTTCGGCCAATTAATTACAATTAATTGCCTTATTCCATCGCGTCATGACGCCACCATGGTGATTCCCCTCTGGCTGGTCACCAAATCACTCCTCTCGAGCGTAAGCTCGGTGTTAACACGCTCATTTGGAGATATAGGCTTTAATTTAGGTGTAGAACCACTCCTAAATTATCTCTCCTAGAATATATTCACCTGGGTGTACATTTCACTCCATTTCGATGCTCCAATTGGCTGCAATCAATTAATTTCGGTGGGCAATCATCCCCACTACAGTCTCAAGCGTTGTCCATTGGGGACTCCCAGGGTCATTAATTTCGAGCTGTCTCCTCGGTCCAGACGGAAAAAGTTCCACCGGCGCCCTGAATCTCCTCCCATTCGCTAGCTGCAATTAGTAAAATGTCAAGCTGGCCTGCTTTCACGTTTCTATACTTTGAAAACGTACATATGGCTGCAATTTCTGACAATTATTCCCTTAAACAGCTATGATATTCACATACAAGCCGTGAAATCATGCTATATTATTATATGTCATTATACATCTCATTGCCCTTCGGGTTCCCTGTAACTGTTCCCCCTCAGAGATCAATGGTTCGACTCTAGGCATAATCATGTGCCTGGTCTTCTCTGATAAGACCTGAGTTCGATGCCAGTCTGCCGTGACCGATTGGGCACAATAGAGACTATGAACATATGTTCACCTATAGGACTTTCAGTAACCTGGTGAGAACAAATCCAACATGGCGGCGACGCGAAATATAAACATTTAAATGGTCGTTTCTCCCGAATTAACTATCCGAGTGCCGTGAAACGTTGCACGTTAAATGCTTATACAAATGTTGATCCACTGGCATCTAATTTATTTCAATTGTTTGCTTAATCACAAGATGGCTGCTGTGCGTTATTTTAAAATCTCGTTTTTACTTCATGTGTTCTAATCATGCGATTGAAATTTGTATACCACACGTACACAATAATCTTAATGTAATAGTACAAAAATAATAATCCAACCTGGCGACCATCTGAAATATTTAGACGGTTCTCAATATCTACAAATCTGTTACAGCAATTAAACTGAAATTTTGTATGTAGATAGAGGCAATTAACATGAGTAGGATATATGAAAATAGTCTGTATAGTTCTTCACGGAACTACTTGTTTTTTGCTATATCTGCAGCATTTTTATTTTTTATCCTCTGCAATCTTCCTTTTTTGTGATCCACTCGGATAAGTTCGTGGCATTGTTTAATCTAGAAGCATATTAACATATCTTAACATCTTAACAAATCAATAGGAATCAAATTTTGGGGGCCCCAGATAATTGGGGGCCCTAGGCCTGGGCCTAGTTGGGCCTAATGGGTAATCCAGCACTGGTGACGGCGTCCAGTCAAATGCCGGGATAGTAGACAACAATTAATTTCTAAGACACTCAGGAATAGCACAGTTATGGAAGGAAGGGTCGAGGACAAGAACTGTAAGGGTACTCCAAGGTTAGAATAGTTTAAACAGATTGCCTCGGATGTTGGGTGTGGTAGTAATGTAGAGATGAAACGATTAGCCCAGGACAGGGTGGTCTGGATTGCTGCATCAAACCAATCAATAGACTGGAGACTGCTGCTTCGGTGGCGTAGTTGGTAGCACGCTGAGGTTTCATGGCCAAGATCGCGGGTTCAAACCCAACCGAAGTCGTCGGATTTTCTAAGAGCATTAAAAATCCCTCAGTATGCCTTCCTTCGAAGGGGCAGTAAAGCCAGTAGGCCCATGTCATAGATTTATGGCATGTTAAAGAACCTTTCACTAACTACAATTGTGTGAAGCTAAATTTGTAGATTAGATTTGATTAACGCTCTATTAAGTTCCAACGTTCATCACCTTGTGCCAGTTGCAGTGGCATCTAGTAGCTAAGTTTGCGGCTAGGTGTCTTTGACGGTAGCATTTTGTAGCAAAAGTATGAACTACTTGAAATTGATCATCTGCAGTCCTTACCTGAATTACAGATAACACACACTAATACAGCCATCACAATTAACACCGGTTATCAGACAGATTCTTCACACATCCAAAGTACACGGGGCTACATGACCACGTTGTCGCAGCCCCTAAACTGAGGAACCAACCAACCAAGACTGAAGATTCAACACACGCAATATATAGGGCTTTACGACTCCACTTGACGACAACAACAACAACAACAATATCATCATCAGCGGTACAGGGGAGTATATAGAGTTTTATTTTGGAGGGTGCCCAACCGGGGGTAGGGGTCATGGTATAGGCCCAAAGAATAGGGGTCCGGTGTTCTCCCCGGGAAACTTTTGTATAATTTGGTGCAAAATGATCGGTAGGGCTCGGATTTATAGGGAAATAAATATTATTTTATGTAAATAACGTACATATTTTAAGCATTTTTTATAAATATATAAATTCCTGTTTTTAACTTATTAGCACATAAAAATACATACTATTTACATTTTTTGAAATCTTTTAGTTTATTGCATTTTTGTTCTGTGTTACTTCAACAGGGAATAACCTGTGAGCTATCTAATCTTCATGCAGAGCGTATGTCACCTTGCAACGCTTGAGACTGTAGTGGGGATGATTGCCCACCGAAATTAATTGATTGCAGCCAATTGGAGCATCGAAATGGAGTGAAATGTATACCCAGGTGAATATATTCTAGGAGAGATAATTTAGGAGTGGTCCTACACCTAAATTAAAGCCTATATCTCCAAATGAGCGTGTTAACACCGAGCTTACGCTCGAGAGGAGTGATTTGGTGACCAGCCAGAGGGGAATCACCATGGTGGCGTCATGACGCGATGGAATAAGGCAATTAATTGTAATTAATTGGCCGAAGCGATCGCTTGCACGCAAGTGATTATGGGACCTCCACACCTAGATGAACAAGGTGTATACGTCATTTTGAATGGAAATACATTATTTCAAGAAGGGAGTCGCTCTCGTGTGTCCTGTGGACTACATTTTACGAGAAACCTTTATATAGGGGAGCAGCACAGACCAAGCCAGTTGTTCTTCAGTTCGTCTTGAGTTCATCTGCAGTCTACACGTAAACTAAACGCTGCCAATAAGTGCGCGAAATGTTAAGAGTATATTTGAAGAACAATGGAAGCGTATCATACAGCTCCTAAATATAAATCATGAATCGCATAAGATTTAATCTACAGAAGATATGTATCCATTATTATACGCAAGTGTAGTTTGCTACAGCGTATCAATAATTTAGGATGGTTTTGGACACTGAATACCAGGAGGTATTGTCATACTTATAAATGACGCAGTATCGTCAGGATCATTGCAGTTATGGGAGCCCGAGAGGCATCACAAGTAATCATGACGGTGAAATAAACAGTATTGAAGGGAACGAGAATCGAACGCACGTACACGCAGATAGACTTTCACGGAGACCAGCGGTTGTCATAGTCATCGCATCTCTGGGGTCAGGCGTTAGGAGGAGTCCGACTAAGGATTAACCTGTGAAATAGTGAAAAGGTGTATATAAATCTTATTATAGTGTGTTCAAAAGTGTTTATGTGTATTGTGATTAATATGTATTGTGTAAAAGTGAGAAAAGCCACTGATAAGAGTATGATTATCATGTGGGAAATATGTGAAATCAAGTGTCGTGTGAGATATAGCATGATGGCTTAAATCAAGCGTCATGGTAGGCCCGGAGCTGGCGTGCTGGTATAATCCAGCAAAAATGAAAAAGTGAGTACCAATTTACAATGTTATTCTAACTAAATAGTTCACCATACAACGAAACATCACTTTAAGAATAAGATGTAACAGTCACTTATTGTACGAGCTTTCACCACTCGTATTTGGTAGAATATGGCTTGGAAGGTGATTTGTTTATGGCCAGTCAGGCTAAAATTGTGATGAATGTAACGGTAACGTTAAATGGTAATAATAATTATAATATCTGGGGTCGGTAACAGTGAAGTGAAGTAATAGGCATTTCTGGCCTAAAGAACGTTCAAAGTGTGTCATGTCCAATATAAGAATACTGTATTTTGGTAAACAGTAAGAAAGTAATGTGAAATATAGCGAGATACGAGAGTTTTTCAGTGTCAATGAAGTGTTGAATGAATATTTGTAAAAATTCACCTCTCGCTGTAGTTACCGGTACTGGCGAACGGAGTTTGAGTTGGTTGAAAACATACTTAAGGAATTCTACTTCTGAAAACAGACTCAACGGTCTAGTATTGTTATCTATTCACAGAGACATACATCACTGACGATGAAGTTATAAACCGATTTGGTAATGCTTCAAGAAACCTTGACTTTATAATATTATAGTGTAAGTTGTAAATCAAAACAGTAATGTTATTCTTTCCATGAAACATTATCAAGTGAGCAAGTTGATTGTATTAATAAAAAGTAACATAATATGGTCTTAGTTGTGTCTGACATTAATCAAACATAAATCATCCCAACAAATAGGTTGAATAAGTGATGCCAGATAGCCTTAACACTCATCATTAAGGCTCGGATTTTCAGGTGCTAAAAAAAGGAAAAATATTTATATTTTATGTATTAACAAGATGTTCAGGAAAGAACATATAGCCTACTTTCTCCTAAATGCATGGGTATTGTTATAACTCTTTGTCCTTTTCAAGGAGTATGATTGAATGTTGGTTGTAGTAGCTTGTTGAAATACAACGTGCTATAGGGATATTAAACATGAATATGAGATGCCCTTTGCTAGTGCTACCTCTGTACCAAATTTCGTTCAATTCGGTTTCACCGTGTTTGAATTGATAGGGGGAATCGATTTGCACACATACTTGGCCACCATCTGCAAACTATTGGGCTGATGTTCTTGCAGTTTGGTCAGAATATGTTTCCCACATATATGGTGTTGCAAAATTTGGTAGAGACTAGATTATTAGGTTGGTAGTAATTACATTTTAGCTTTTAACATTTGGGTGGCCGCGATTACGTTTCCGTCAAGATAGCGGTGATATAAAACATGACACTGAGGTGCCCTTTGCTAGTGCTACCTCTGTACCAAATTTCGTACCATTCGGTTTAACCGTGTTCGAATTGATAAGGGGAATCGATTTTCACACAAAGATGGCCGCCATCCGCAAAATATTAGGCTAATGACCTATTAGTTTGGTTTTCAGAAGTAGAATTCCTTAAGTATGTTTTCACCCAACTCAAACTCCGTTCGCCAGTACCGGTAACTACAGCGAGAGGTGAATTTTTACAAAAGTTTGATAGGCCTAGGGATATAAAAGTTAGGGAAAATGCCTTTCTCACACGCTTCAAGAGCACTTTTTGCTGTTCTTGGTACGTTCATAAGAGCGAAAGCACTGGAGAGTAATAAGATTTTATGTTGTTACACAAAAGATCAGAGCAAACTGATTGTCACACTGTTTACATCGCTCTACCGTCGCCTTGCTTTGCTACGTAGCCCTACGCTGCTTAGTAACAATAGTGTATAAGTATATTAGTCTTTAATGTTTTAATTCATAAACACATATTATATTTGACAAGAATTTCGCTGGTAGGGGCCTGAGCCCCCCGGGCACCCCCCTTATATACACCCCTGAGCGGTATCTCTGCCCCATCTAGGATAACCAAGCGCTGTATTGAGGAGTATGACGTCAGAGAGGAGAAATACTCGTTAGCGTGCTCGAGAAATTGAGTTCAGGAGCGTGTGTGTGTGATCAGTTAATCACCAGAGTAAACAAATCACAGGCAGACAATGACGGAGCCAGTAGCCCGCAGGGATCACGCTTAAGGTCACTCCTTACTGGAGGTAATTGAAATATCGCTCGCTTAATGGTACAGATAAATAACAGGATGTCAGCTCAGCAAGGCGTACCAATAACTGCCCCCGCCAGGCGTCTCCATTCGTTTTACAAGTCCGGGGATGTCTAAAAGAAATGAAGGATGAATTCGGTATTTACAACGGAAAATCACCAACGTGAATCTCCCGTAACGGATCACAAACTTTAGTCTATTCGTAATTGAGTCGTCCAGTTGCAAAACTCGTTTAATCCACTTGTGAATAAGAATAATTTTCATGAGAAACGTTTCTCTGGACTTTGCCTCTCGTATCTCTTGTGTTTGTTTCTGCTTTCCTTTTTTTATATTGCTTTTTGCATTACTTTTTGTTTTCTGCTTTTGATTTTTTCTTTTTTTTTCTTTTTGCTTCAGGTATCTCGTATCTCTTGTGTTTGTTGTATTCTACTTTTTTCTTTTTGCTTTGTGTTTTTGTTTTTTTGTTTTGCGTTTGCTTCGTGCTTTTGCTTTTGAATTTTACTTTTTGCTTTTCTTCCTTGTTTTGTGCTTATTTTCTGCTTTCCCTTTTTTTTATTTTGCTTTTTGCCTTGCTTTTTGGTTTTTGGTTTTCTGCTTTTGTTTTTTTGGGATTTTCTTCTTTTTGCTTCAGGTATCTCGTATCTCTTGTGTTTGTTGTTTTCTACTTTTTTCTTTTTGCTCCGTGTTTTTTTTTTGTTTGTTTAGTTTTGTGTTTGCTTCGTGCTTTTGCTTTTGAATTTTACTTTTTGCTTTTCTTCCTTGTTTTGTGCTTATTTTCTGCTTTCCCTTTTTTCTCTTTGATTTTTGCTTTTTGCCTTGCTTTCTTGTTTTTTGTTTTCTGCTTTTGATTTTTTTGGGGATTTTCTTCTTTTTGCTTCAGGTATCTTGTATCTCTTGTGTTTGTTGTTTTCTACTTTTTTCTTTTTGCTCTGTGTTTTTTTGTTTGTTTTGTTTTGTGTTTGCTTCGTGCTTTTGCTTTTGAATTTTACGTTTTGCTTTTCTTCCTTGGTTTTGGTTTTGTGCTTATTTTCTGCTTTCCTTTGTTTAATTTTGCTTTTTGCTTTGCGTTTTTTTTTTTTTGTTTGCTGCTTTTGATTTGTTTTGGATTTTTTCCTTTTGCTTCAGGTTTTTTGATTTTATGTTTGTTTTCTGAAAATCAAAATAAAACAAACCAAAATAAAATAAAATAAACAAAACAAAATCAAAATAAAACAAAAAATAAATAAAACAATTTAAAACAAAATAAAACGAAATAAAACAAAATAAATTAAATTAAATTAAACAAAACAAAATTAAATTAAATTAAATTAAGTAAAATAAAATAAACTAATTAAATAAATAATTTTACGACATTATCCTTATTCACCAGTGAACTAAACGAGTTTTGCAACTGGACGACTCAATTGATATTTGTACTCAAATTCCACACACACACCGAAGTACACGGGGCTAAATGACCACTATGTCCCAGCCATTCAAATGAACCAACAAAGGAATATTATTGTGAGTAGAATGTACGAGTATTTCCATAACCCATAACATACAACACTTTTATTAGTAACAAGATGTACCCAGCATGCGTTGCAATGCCCATCAAAGAAAGTGTTGGCGTTGTAACTTTGTTTGTTGAAGTGCTTTTGGATACACAATATTTTTTTTTCTTTTTCCATTGACTGCCTCCAAACTGTTGTAAAATGAATTTACTAATTCAAAAACATTCGTGGGAGCGTGCACAACAACTCACCAAAGTTTCATGGCAATTGGATGAATGGTATATGAACGCATACGGGACTTTGTTGAAATGATTCGCGCGTTGTCACTCACTTGTTGAAACTACTCGTGCGCTACCTGTTTTAAAATGGATTTACTAAGTCAGAACCCTTCCCTGAAGTGTACACAACAACTCACCCAAGTTTCATCGCAATTGGATAAATGGTATATGAACGCAGATGGAACTTTGTTTAATTCATTCGCGTGCCGTCACACATTTGTTGGAACTACTAGAGCGCTACCTCTTGTAAAATGGATTTAAAAAGTCAGAAACATTTCCAGCAGTGTACACAACAACTCGTCCATGTTTCATCGCAATCGGATGAATGGTAAATGAACACAGACGGAACTTTGTTTAATCAATTCGCGCGCCGTCAGTCATTTTTGAAACTACTCGTACGCTAACTATTGTAAAATGGATTTACTAAGTCAGAACCCTTTCCTGGAGTGTACACAACAACACACCTAAGTTTCATCGTCATCGGATGAATGGTAAATGAACGCAGACGGAACTTTTTTTTAATTCATTCGCGTGCCGTCACCCATTTGTTGGAACTACTAGTGCGCTACCTCTTGTAAAATGGATTTACTAAATCAGAAACCTTTCCAGCAGTGTACACAACAACTCATCCAAGTGCCATCGCAATCGGATGAATGGTAAATGAACACAGATGGACCTTTGTTTAATCAATTCGCGCGCCGTCACTAATTTTTTGAAACTACTCGTGCGCTACCTATTGTAAAATGGATTTACTAAATCAGAAACCTTCCCTGGAGTGTACACAACAACACACCCAAGTTTCATCGTAATCGAGTAATGGTATATGAACACATAAAGGACACACACATACCCACAAACTATCACGTAACATTCATTATTAGAGATATACTAACCGCAGTCAGTAGTTACAACTTCCGATAACAGATGTCACACGTAATGTTATTCGAATTAAGCTCATCCAGCTTCATGCAGAGAGGAGATAGCCGTCAAGATTATTGAAAAGTTCACGCATTAATTTTTAACGGACGTTACCCAAATTAGAATACCCCCACCTACTCAATGTCGTACGAGCGATAAATGCTTCTCTCGACGACTGTCATATCCAACTATAATTTCCTGTCCACCCTCCATTTTATGTTGACCCGGTTTTTCCTACGTAGTATTCAAGTCGCCTTGGTGGGTCACAAGGCGTGAAGAAATTGAACTGTGTTGTGTGATTGTACTGTATTTCCTTTCCGACTATACCACACAGAAAGCGGTCTGTCGCGGTGGGAAGCGATCCCGCGGTCGTGGCGACAGTCTGCGATATATACTTAGGACGCAATACCTCTGTGTAAGCGGGCCAATCAGGTCGCTTCCTTCTAGAGAATATCTAGTGCATTTTCATATTAGGTATTGTTTGTTATTATTATTGTGTATGAGCTCGGAAGAAGAACAACCACCTTCTCATATTTGCTTTGCAAAACACAAAGAAGAACACCACCGCTTATGTATCGAACTGGAGCCACATGAAGATAGTTTTTGATGTGTAACATCTTTCCGCTCGGTTGCTGGATAGTTTTGTGGGAGTGATTTTGAAAATTGGGGACGGAAGTGAATCGGGCGGAAGTGGATCGAACGGAAGTGGATCGGACGGAAGTGAAGACGCACTGCCAGAAAAATGGGACTGAGGTGAATCGGGCGGAAGTGGATCGAACGGAAGTGGATCGGACGGAAGTGAAGACGCACTGCCAGCTGGATGTACAATTGAAAACGTGTGTATTGGAAACAAGGCAGTGTGTGCTCTGTAGCGCGAGAATGTTATGGCAATACAGTAGGCAGTGCATTTAGCAGGCACCGGTTTGACGAGCACAGTGGCAAATGTTTCACCGACTTTCATTTGTCATTGAGCAGTTTATGAAGCTTCACGTTCATGGCTGAATATCACATGGGGTAGGACAAAGACGACAAATGGCATTTAAGTAAGCGGCATTATTGTCAAGCTGTGAGTGAGTAGTCAAATATCAAATGCATAACAGAATGTTGTTATATGAGAGGAATAAAAGCTGTATTTTCATAAGTGAGACTAGGTCATTTCATGATTGTAGGAAGCCATGTTTTGATTGTTTACGACGAACTGTATGAGAGACTTGAGAATAACGAATGTTATAGTTACTGAGGAATGTGCTCACAGTATTTGAGAGTACTGTCGACGTTGTGTGTCACTTTGTTACTATGAATTATTAATGTAAAAGGAAGGAAGGAAGCTTGTGGTTTTGCGTGTCCGTTAATCTCACGATCATGATCCACGGTACCTCCCTTTTACGTGGAATGCGAACCACAGGACATGGCATTTCAATTCGAAAATCTCACATGTATTGACCGGGAATCAAACCCGGTCTACCTTGGTGAGAGACTAACAGCTTGACCGCTGCGCCACAAATGTGACAGTAGCATATCTCCAATACATTCATCATAGTACCAGTATGAAAATGGAGTGTAAATATACATTTTAAGAATGTCCAAGCTGTGTAGTATACGAGTAGTATAACATGTCAGATGTTACACATCATATGCGACTACTGTAAGGCTCGTATCTTTTTTTTTTTCAAGTATTTTCGTATGTCGCGACAATGTTTCGAGAAATTGCACGATTCCATGCTTCAGCCTTCTTTAAAACATTTTTATAATGTTCGTGTGAACTGTCGAACAAATATGTGTATTTACGCACAGTTTCAATAAATACTTCGAAGACTTCACGGTGGTCAGGCGGACAATCTGTAAATTTGTACAACGGGATCGCTCGTCGTCGCGACAAAGACAAGCGGGTGACGGTAGACCGGTTCTGTGTGCCAGGGTTGATGCAACTTTGGGAAATACAACTGGACCGCCTGACTGCCTCGGTCAGATATCGCTTCCCTCCGCGACAGACCGCTTTATGTGTGGCCGAGCCTTTATTCTCGATATCGGTACTTCTCGCGATATGCAAGGTGTATCTTAATTATACCGACAAAAAAATCAGGGACTCTCTGCGTGTTATGTAAAAGACGATGCCGCAATCGGATTGGTGGAGACATTTTTCCCCCTGAGAAAATGAGGTTACTTTGTTACTTCCGGGCGCGCGATTCAAATCTACGAACTCGCCGTATTTGCTGAGCTAGAGAGCAAGCCGCTGGCCACCGCTGTGCTTCAAGCAAGGGAAGGGAGTATGATAGAAGGTGACAGAGATATGCTGGCGGGCATGCGCAAGTTTCCTCGATCGCCTCGGCTTGCCGCATGCCCGCCAGCATATCTCTGTCTCCTTCTATTACACTCCCTTCCCTTGCCTGAAGCACAGCAGTGGCCAGCGGCTTGCTCTCCAGCTCAGCAAATACGGCGAGATCGTAGATTTGATTCGCTCGCCCGGAAGTAACAAAATAACCTAATTTCCTCGGAGGGAAAATTTTTCTCCGCCAATCCGATTGCGGCATCGTCTTTTACATAACACGCAGAGCGTCCCTGATTTTTTTTGTCGGCGTAATTAAGATATATATAAGGGACATTCAAATGAAACCCAGTCAGTGCGTCTAACGTTGCATTAGTCGCACGGTGGCACCACGTAACTGCGTGTATGGTGGCGCCATCTATTGATAGAGCGACTGCAGCGTGCGCAACGTTTGATGTTGCATTGCGACAGTGTGGTTTCACGCCGAAAGAAAAGGTGGTCACACAAGTTACCGTCCAGTACTGAACATGAAGGCGAGTAGGCAGGAACAACGAGGAGTGATTCGGTTTTTAGTGGCGGAGGGAGTTGGGGGCCGTGAAATGTATCGACAGATGAAGTCTATGTACGGAGGTACAGTCTGTGTCGTTCAAGTGTTGTGGAATGGCGCAACAGATTCCTTGAGGGGCGCGAGTTACTGGAAGACGATGCATGTTGTCCAATGGCGTTCATCTCCTGCATGATAATGCCCGGCCACACACTGCCAATGCAGTGAAGATGACATTTCAGCAGTCTGATGGGAAATGCTGGAACATCCACCGTACAGTCGACACCTTTCACCGTGTGACTTCCATGTTTATAGACCTCTCAAACAAGCTATTCGCGGACAACGAATCACAACGGACGCCGAAGTGCGTGAATGGGTCCTGGCCTGGATCTGACAGCAGCCTACTAGCTTCTTCAAAGATGGAATCGACTGGCTAGTAACGCAGTGAGATAAATGTCGGTGTTAGCGACTATTTTTGAGTTAATAACATCGTTACCGGCTGGTGTCGCAACGGTTTTGGCGACTAGTTGTGTATTCATTTCTGAGTTAATAAAATAGTTACCATTACTTTACACAAGTACCGGGTTACATTTGAATGCCCCTCATACATATTATACTAGCAACATGCCACGGCTTCGCCCGGTATCTTTAACGGTATACCCAGCGTAAGCTGGTCACAGACGCAGTTCAGAAAAGCCAAGGTGAACAGTGAAAGTCCAAACTCATATTCTCTTCTCTGAAGTTTTAACTCGATACGACTCCACAGTTTGATGCTGGCCGAAGCTGGGGGTGTTAGGCTCACTCACTAGCTCACAAACTCGCCCCAAAGCTAGTAATTTAAATTTCGACTGAATGGAAATTGTTGGAAGAAATGAAAACGTAAAAACACTATATGCTGTCACGAACATTTTTGCAGAACTTTTCATGCGAAACGACCCTTACACTCATAGTATATAGATATCAATTACGGTTTACCCAGCATAAGCTTAAAAGGCGCACGTACGGCAGGTTTTTCTTCGACTCAATTCACTGAAGTCGTCACTGCTCGGCTTCCTTCGGTCACAAATAATGTTTTTCTACAGAAACCTTCCTCGAGAAATCCTTTACAGAATGGTGAAAACCGCAACAAAATCCATCCAGTGGTTCTCGAGATTACCCGTCACATCCAGGAATCGTGGACTTTGTTTAATACGGTGTAGATATATATCATCTCTATATATACAGGGTGTATTTGATATGATGGAAGTCCGTTACACTGGTGATAGAAGAGACTATTCTAAGCTTCCTAGGTAAAAAATTTGTCACCTATCTTGAAATTGATAATTAATCATTAAAAAGTCAATGTTTTTAGTTATTTCAGAACCTAATCAGGCAGAAAGTGGTGCGGCAGGCTGGGGGAAACGAGGCGGAGCCAGGTGTTACGACGCGTGAAGGGGAAGTTGTTACGTAATAGGAGCATTGACCTCACCGGTTGACTTGAGGGGTGGTAGGCTATCAGCTGTTATGAGGATAAACGCTACCGTCTCGTAAGAAAATGTGCATTGCCGTTGTTCTTGTTGTTGTTGTTGTTGTTGTTGACAACGCACGCAATGGCTTGGGACGTTAGGACCGGTAGTATTGTGTAGCCTACTTTGTAAGTGTGGAATTCACTGATTGATGTTCATGTATAAAATAATTTCGATACTCAGCCCTGGTGTATCATTGGCATCCGTGTCGGACCTTCTGTTGACTAGTTTCTGAAAATACCAAAAACATTCACATAATGAAATAGAGTGTGACAAAATTCCGACATCCCGTAGTCTGTTCAGAACTAGGCATTTAAGACGGAAGTAAAATACTTGATGATTGTTTGAGAGGCTTGGCGATTTTGGTCATTTAGCCCCATGTAGCTGGGTGTGGGTAGAATGTGTGTGATAACCTGTGTTTTTGTGGTTTCTGTAGTAATGTGGGTATTTGTAATTCAGGTGAGGATTCGGAAGAAGGCGCCGGCCCTGTGGTGTTGGGGCAGTGCAACTTGCCTCCTACCCGGAGGTCCTGGGTTCGATTCCCGGCTCAATCAGGGATATTAGAAACTGCCGTGAGGGCTGGAACGCGGTGCACTAAGCCTCGTGAGGGCAATTGACTAGCTGTCTGACAGTGAGGCAGTGTCCGAGTCAGGAAAATCAAGATTAATGGCCGAGGGGACCCGATGCACTGACCACGCGTCACCCTAATATCTGCAGGCCAAATGGCTGGACAGCGGTCGCTTGGTAGGCCTAGGCCCTTCATGGGCTGCACTTCCAGCGGTTATGGTTATTGAGAAGAAGGCGGCCGTGGCCTTAAGTTAGGAACAATCCCGGCATTTTCCTGGGGTAGAAGTGGGAACCTGGTGTATTCTTTGAATACACGGTACGAGAGATATAATGTCTATTGCTCTTTGCATGTTCATTTCTTCCTTCCTCTTTGCCAAACACCAACAGTGATCATCTGTTTTCTCCTTGTTGGGCATGTCTCTTATGTCTTCATAAGTATGTTTCAGATATATAACTTCTGTGATCCACCTAGCGTCATCTAGTAGTGAACCTCTGAAGCTACTCAATTCCTCATCGTGCAAGAGGACTTACTTATCTATTTGGCTACCAGATCTCGTTACCATCGTCAGCTATTTTCTCCTTGAGCAAGAGGACTACGTCTACTTCTTTACTCACCATGCTGCGCTAGTATCATCTATCAACTCATTGAAGACCAGCTCACCAAGAAATCAATTTGTTGTATTTAAGTTGGCCATGCTTATATGTTCTCCTTTTGTCTCCTACCCCCCTCTCTTTCCCCTTTTTTCTTGGACCCTCCGTGCTCCGCTGAGCTGCACTCACTTCTCAGTCGGCAGTTGACTTGATCAGTCAGGGCTCAACTAGAGCCGGTCTCCTCAGACCAAGAGACACTCTCTACGTTCTACGCCATGCTGGCGCATTAAGTATCGGTTAAGGGAACTTCACCTTCGCCATGCAACAAAGATAAGTACCTGCTTCAAGTTTTAACCTCATCTTCAGGATTTTACCTACCACATGCTTTTAACTATCTTTTATAGGCAGTGTGAAATTACTTATTTTGGGGCAAAATCATCCTCCGCGGGATTTTCCATGTTGAGCTTTTGTTTAATCAAGCTAATCTTAGTGAAAGCAGCATTTCTTATGCTCGCCAAATGAGAAATCTTCTCACTACGTGGGATATTATCTAATACCCACTGTCTGTAATTTACAAAGCAAGTTCCTCCGCTGGAATTACATTAGCCCCATTTTACTACTAAGATTGTTCTGGAACTTTCCAGATTCGGTACTCAATCTACGAGTCCTGCCGTCATGTATTTCTCACGTACTTGGGAGAATTCTGTTTAAAACTAAATTACTACAATAGTGAATTTTCGTCCACCGCTGGAACATTCTATGGCGCATTTAATTGTAAATCACAACTGTTTCAAGAAATAGACTCTCACCTATATAGTGCAATCAGTTCTTCCTATAATTGCAATAACTTTCTTTTCCACAAACTTTGTGCCTCCACAGTGAACATTTCATATGTTTCAATGGACTATAGTGAAAACCAGTGCTTGCTCAACTTTTCTACCGCGTCGCGATCGTCCGCTTATATTCAAATAAGGCCATGAACATTTTCCTCAATTCCCATTTCTCTTTCCTAAACCTCTCACTAACAATCTGCAATAAATTTTTAATCTAGGTCTATTCCAATAAGGTGTCATTCAAAGAAGTGCCCTTCCATTTTTGTTGGTTTATCATTAAGTATCTCTGTATAATCTTTGTGATACGTGTCCAGCACACGTTTCAAACTTACATTGTTCCTCCCTTCAAAAGCAGGGAAAACAATTCTCTCAACTCTTGAGTGAGTTATTTTTTGGTCTCGCTAAATGAAAACTGCCTCATTTAACTTGCGAGTCTTATTCAAAACATAGGAAGTCTAGAAACTTCCTTTTCACTTTCTCCAGGTTTCACAGTAAGTGACCTGCTCTCCTTGTATAAATCTCACAAAGTAATTCTTTTTAAATATAAGAAGTTGTAGGAACTTCTATTTTATTTTTCACGTTGTTATTATTGTTATTTTCAAAGTTGTCACTTTCTCTAGAACATTCTCTCCAGAATTTCTTAAGGTGCACTTTTTGTACTTCAATTCACGTTCAAGCTTTAATTATTTTATTGCTCATTTGTTTAAATCTTATAAAGATTTTAGAAACATGTAAGGTTTGAAACCTTGTAAATTGTCAATTGCCTGGAGCAACTGTTTGATGTTAAGAGGTCTGCGACCCTATTTGTTAAAAAGTTCAAATGAACTAAGTTTATTAAAATTATATTGCATAATTGTTAATTTCCTTAAACTTCCTGCATTGTTAAATAAATTAAATATTTGTTTTTGGATTCATCATTTCTCTGATAATACAGTTAGGCAGGATCCTGGCTTTCCTAGCTCTTCCTAGGTTTATGCCCTCGTTCATATACAATAAATCGTTTACTATCTGTCTGGCCAGACCATCACCCTTCCCTATAGTACTTTCATTCGTGCTTGGGAGGAAACACACTAAAGCCTCTCTCTGGCAAACTGCCCAAGCCTTAGCTGCGGCTCCCGTCAGCTTCGACCAAGCTCGTACCCACTTTAGGTATCCGAGCACATATTTGCGGTGGCAACCGCTTCTAAATGGATTAAAAGTCAAATTAATAACTTTTGTGGGACTCTCCTCCTATTTTCTATCCTTCTTTTCCAAATCCCAAATCTACTTCCTTCTCTTAATCATCTTCCCTTGGTGGGTGGGTTATTCCCTAGCCTACAATCTACCCAGAACCCATGGTACATACATATGAAAATACACGAAAATGAAAATAAAATTCAAATGCATTGTTATAATACAGTGGTATTAATATAATAATAATAATAATAATAATAATAATAATAATAATAGGCTAATAATAATAATATTAATAATAGCCTAATAATAATAATAATAATAATAATACTAATAATAAGAGTCATATGTGTAGTTCTGGTGGTAGAGTGCTAACCTTCCCGAGGGTGCGATCAACGTTCAGCCATGTAGTAAATAAATGTGATCTAATACGATCATTTCCATGGATTTCATGGCACATACAAGAAATCCTGCGTACATAAAAGTCCGGCAACTCGACATACCAACAAAAAAACAACATAAAAGAAGTCAGTGTGTCAAAAAGTCTATTAATACTATTATTAGTAAGTCTAGTAGTAGCCTACTATAATAATAGTTATAATAATAATAATAATAGACTAATAATATTTATATTACAGTTGTTGCACTGTCTTCACACAAAGATATACCAACAGTTCCTAAAATTAATTTAACAAATCTTTAGGATTTCCATTTTCTATGCACAGGCCATGACGCTGGCAAAATCCTAAACAGATCCACCATGACTAGTCATGTAGACACTCCCCATGAAGGTGTGAATCAGCTGTTCATAGGCTCGGTTTGTGTATTTAAATGCCATTGGTAGACAAGGCGTGTAGGTCACTCGACTTCAGACGCTTGTCAACATTCCTCGGCGCAGAAGGGGAGGGCGACGGGGAGAGGTCAGCTGTGCTGCTGAGGGGATCGCAGCCTAAGCTCTTTTCCAAGACATTGACCGACGATTTTTGTGATTTAATTCCACCTACACTAATTAAGATACGACTTAATTTCATGAAGATATTTGCTTAGATTAGTATCTTCTATCAGCAGTGTAAAGGACTTCCATCATATCAAATACACCCTGTATAAGAATGAAAGTTTGTCTGTTTTTTCTGAATTTCTACGGAAATTTGCGTTATTTACGCGTTTCAGGCTGTTTTATGACGGATGCGCGCAAAAATAAAATTTTTGTCTGTCTGTCTGTATGTCTGTCTGTATGTCTGTCTGTTTGTCTGTGGACAAGTATGTTCCCTTATAACTCGAGAACGGCTGGGTGGATCAACGTAAAATTTGGTACAGATATCCTTCAGAGGCACAACACTAATCATTGATGTAACTCTTCTCTGTAGCTACAATAAAAGGGGGCCTACCCCCTTAAAACCCTTGCTGAAATAGGCGTAAAAGGGTGAGACAAAACTCATTTTCAGCCCCTCAATGTGAGAAATGAAACTCGGGGGCCCTAAAGGGACCCTGAAAACTACCTTTTTAGGCCCTAAAACCAACCGATTTTGAGATATTCCCAGAAAACTAATTTCATTTAATACAATAATGAAAGAATGCAATCCGGTAACCATGGCAACAGAAACTCACAGGTCCATCTATTGCTGTAAGACGCAATACAATTCCATTTATTACATTACTGAGATAGTTTGAAAACGGTTATAAGGCTATAACGGAACAAAATCAAGCTGTAAAATTCATCAATACATAGGGTATAATGCGCTTAAGGGGGTCAAGGGGTACTCTACAAGTGACAGTCAGTCTGAAAGACTAGACTGTATAATTTTAAATGCTACAAATGCTGAAAAATGCATCGCTCGAAGCCAAAGACTCTTGACATGTTAGAAAATAATCAGCATAATACTTATCTTGCTTATCTTCTTTCAAATTACTCGCGAACGCCAAGTGCAAACCAAGGGCAAAGCTAGGTCAAGTGCACGGGATGCCGCACGTTCACCAGAGCGCGCGGGGACGTGCCCCTTCCATCCAGTCTAAAAACACTTATAATGGGCGATGTATTGAAGATAGAGATATGCTCTCCCGGACTTTTTTGTTGAACTTTTCATGCTGACCAATTCTTACGCTCGTAGTACGAGTATATTGATATTGTTAACGGTTTGCCCAGCGTAAGCTTAAGAAGCGCACGGACGCCAAGTTTGTTTTCGACTTTTTCACTGAAATCGTTACTGCTTGGCTTCCTTTGGTCATACATAAATTATTTTCTACAAAATCTTTCCTCAAGATATCCTTGACAGAATGGTGAAAACCGCATCAAAATCCATCCAGTGGTTCTCAAGACTACCCGTGACATCCAAGAATCGGGGATTTTTGTCTTATACTAACGAAGTAGAGATTGTCGGGGAACACATGCACCAAACGGTACTATGACGTCACACACCTCAGTGCATCTGGGTACATTTCGTCCCGTCTCCGTAACGTAACACCAGACCCCAGCGTAACGACGAAGTCGACAAGAACATTTAAAATGATAAAATACAGGTTACTGTACTAGTTATGTACACACATCAAAAAAAGTTTTGCATCACCTCGGTTCCAAGAGTTCCGGAACCGTTAAATACAAAGGGAATAGAGATCAACACAAACAATATTTCAGCTCGTTTTATTGCTCATGAGACCCACATATTGCATGTTGTACCATCATACAGCTAGACTTTCAGCATTTGTGGTCCAGATTGCAGTACACACCACTACCTCTAATACCCAGTAGCACGTCCTCTTGCATTGATGCATGCCTGTATTCGCCGTGGCATACTATCCACAAGTTCATCAAGACACTGTTGGTCCAAATTGTCCCACTCCTCAACGACAATTCGGCGTAAATCTCTCAGAGTGGTTGGTGGGTCAAGACGTCCATAAACAGCCCTTTTCAACATATCCCAGGCATGTTCGATAGGGTTCATGTCTGGCGAACATGCTGGCCACTGTAGTCGAGCGATGTCGTTATCTTGAAGGAACGCATTCACAAGATGTGCACGATGAGGTCGAGAATTGTCGTCCATGAAGACAAATGCCTCTCCAATATTCTGCCGATATGGTTGCACTATGGGTCGGAGGATGTCATTCAGGTATCGTAAAGCCGTTTCGGAGCCTTCCATGACCACCAGTGGCGTACGTCGGCCCCACATAATGCCACCCCAAAACATCAGGGAACCACCACCTTGCTGCACTCGCTGGACAGTGTGTCTAAGACGTTCAGCCTGACCAGGGTGCCTCCAAACACGTCTCCGACGATTGTCTGGTTGAAGGCATATGCGACACTCATCGGTGAAGAGAACGTGACGCCAATTCCGTGGGGTCCATTCAGCATGTTGTTGGGCCCATCTGTACCGCGCTGCATGGTGTCGGGGTTGCAAAGATGGACCTCGCCATGGACGTCGGGAGTGAAGTTGCGCATCATGCAGCCTATTGCGCACAGTTTGAGTTGAAACACGACGTCCTGTGGCTGAACGAAACGCATTATTCAACATGGTGGCATTGCTGTCAGGGTTCCTCCGAGCGGCAATCCGTAAGTAGCGGTCATCCACTACAGTAGTAGCCCTTGGGCGGCCTGAGCGAGGCCTGTCATCGACAGTTCCTGTATCTCTGTACCTCCTCCATGTCCGAACAACATCGCTTTGGTTCACTCTGAGACGCCTGGAAACTTCCCTTGTTGAGAGCCCTTCTTGACACAAAGTAACAATGCGGACGCGATCGAACTGCGGTATTGACCTTCTAGGCATGGTAGAACTACAGACAACATGAGCAGCGTACCTTCGTCCTGGTGGAATGACTGGAACTGATCGGCTGTCGTACCCCCTCCGTCTAATAGGCCCTGCTCATGCATGGTTGTTTACATCTTTGAGCAGTTTTAGTGACATCTATGAACAGTCAAAGGGACTGTATCTTGGATACAATATACACAGTCAACGTCTATATGCCGGAGATCTGGGAACCGAGGTGATGCAAAACTTTTTTTGATGTGTGTATATTAATGTCCAGCAGAAGAGTTGACGCCCCGCCCCGGAACTTCAAATTGGGAACCAACCTAGAAAAAATGCGGAGAAATTCTATAAAAATGTTTACTCAAAATGCCTATATACAGGGTGTAATTGATATGATGGAAGTCCGTTACACTGATGATAGAAGAGACTATTCTAAGCTTCCTAGGTAAAAAATTTGTCACCTGTCTTAAAATTGATAATTAATCATGAAAAAGTCAATGTTTTTAGTTCTTTTCAGAAACTAATCAGGCAGAAAGTGGTGCGGCAGGCTGGGGTAAACGAGGCGGGGCCAGGTGTGACGACACGCTGAGGGGAAGTTGTTACGTAAGCGGAGCATTGACCTTACCGGTTGACTTGAGGGGTGGTAGGCTATCAGCTGTTATGAGGATAAGCGCTACCGTCGCGTAAGAAAATGTGCATTGCCGTTGTTCTTGTTGTTGTAGTTGTTGACAACGCACGCAATGGCTTGGGACGTTAGGACCGGTAGTATTGTGTAGCCTACTTTGTAAGTGTTCATGTATAAAATAATTTCGATACTCAGCCCTGGTGTATCATTGGCGTCGGTGTCGGACCTCCTGTTGACTAGTTTCTGAAAATACTAAAAACATTCACTTAATGAAATACAGTGTGACAAAATTCCGACATCCCGTAGTGTGTTCAGAACTAGGCATTTAAGACGGAAGTAAAATACTTGATGTTTTGTTTGAGAGGCTTGGCGATTTTGGTCATTTAGCCCCATGTAGCTGGGTGTGGGTAGAATTTGTGTGATAACCTGTGTATTTGTGGTTTCTGTAGTAATGTAAGTATTTGTAATTCAGGTGAGGATTCGGGAGAAGGCGCCGGCCCTGTGGTGTTGGGGCAGTGCAACTGCCTCTCACCCGGAGGCCCTGCGTTCGATTCCCGGCTCCATCTGGGATATTAGAAACTGACCTGAGGGCTGGAACTCGGTGCACTAAGCCTCGTGAGGGCAATTGAGTAGCTGTCTGATAGTGAGGCAGTGCCCCAGTCAGAAAAATCAAGATTAATGGCCGAGGGGACCCGATGCACTGACCACGCGTCACCCTAATATCTGCAGGCCAAATGGCAGGGCAGCGGTCGCTTGGTAGGCCTAGGCCCTTCAGGGGCTGCACGGCCAGTGGTTATGGTTATTGAGAAGAAGGCGTCCGTGGCCTAAAGTTAGGAACAATCCCGGCATTTGCCTGGGGGTAGAAGTGGGAATCCATGGAAAACTACTTCCAAGATTTAATACTAATACGGTACCACATGTACATATTGTGAATTGTCCCATCCCATCTCCAGCCCTGGGGTGGCCATAAACTGGAGAAGGGGGGGAGGGTGTTGATTTATTGGTCAATCAACAATGTACATACATATGAAAATACACGAAAATGAAAATAAAATACATTGATATAATACAGTGTTCAGTGTTATAATAATAATAATAATAATAGGATAATAATAATAAGAGCCAGCATGTGTAGTTCTGGTGGTAGAGTGCTAACCTTCCCGAGGGTGCGATCTACGTTCAGTCATGTAGTAACTGAATGGGATCTACGATCATGTTCATGGATTTCATGTCACATACAAGAGATCCTACGTACATTAAAGTCTGGCAACTCGACACACCAAAAAGAACACAAAAGAAGTTAGTGTGTCTAAAAGCCTATTATTACTATTATTAGTATTATTAATATTTTTATTACAGTTGTTGCACTATCTTCACACAAAGATAGACCAACAGTTCCTTAAATTAATTTACCAAATCTTTAGGATTTCTATTTTCTATGCATAGTCCATGAAGCTGGCAAAATCCTTGACAGATCCACCATCACTAGTCATGTAGCCACTCCCCATGAAGGTGTGAAACAGCTGTTCATAGGCTTGGTTTGTGTATTTCAATGTCATTGGCAGACAAGACGAGGAGGTCACTCAACTGCAGACTCTGCGGTGGAGGGGAGGGCGACGGGGAGAAGTCAGCTGTGCTGCTGAGGGGAACGAAGTGAAAGCCCGTTTCCAAGACATTCACCGACGATTTTTGTGATTTAATTCCACCTACACTAATTAAGATCCGACTTAATTTCATGAAGATATTTCCTTAGAATACCATGGCGATTTCCCCTGCGGCGGCGGGCCCCCTTAGACGGTTTCGCCGTCTCTTCGGGCCAGGGGGTTAAGGTATTTAGGAGAGGTGGAAATTTTGGTGATGGGTGGGTTTGGTTTTGGGATTTGGAAGAAAGTGTGTGAGAATTCTTTTTTGGTTGGGGCATTGCTGGGGAAATTTGGAGAAGGTCGCGGGGGGCGAAGTATTGTTTTGAGAAGGGAGAGTTAGATGCGGGAATGGGGATGTGGTGGAGAAGGGTGACTGCTTCATTGTACGTATGTATAATTTTTAAATGTCGGAAATTTCGACGAAACAAAGAAAACGCGGAAAACATGGAAACAACGGCTGCAAGTGCCAAAGTAGACGAAGGAACTTCTATTGCTCTGAGATTTGTGTGAATTTTTTAAACGAAGTAAGTTTGGTGGAGAAAAAGAAAATGGGGGCTGTATTTAAGTCCAGATCATAAGGTGTTTTTTATTATTATTATTTGTTTTTTTTATAAGGAAATAAAATGATGTCGATGAGAAGGGAGCAATGAATGATGTTTGTTGAGATGAGAGGGAGAGTGATATTGTTGAAGTGAGAGAGAAAGAAGAAAGAAAGTAGAAAGAGAGAAGAAGAAACGTATAGCTGGTGATGCGAAGACGGTGGCGAATTAACGAGTTGAGATGGGGGGGGGGGGGGGGGGGTGAAACGGATGAAGTGAATGGGTAAATGAGGAGTTATGATGTCAACGGTGTAAGATTTGACGGTGAATGTGTGTGAAGGTGAAGATGTTGAAGTTTTTTATATATTTTTTTTATTTGAATTAATTGATTGTGTTGAGAAATATGGTTGTTGTTGCTATTTCGAAGCCGGCGAAGATGCCGTCAGTGTCCAGTGGAGTGGCGTTCGTAAGCTCAATAAGCGGAGACTAGGCTGTTAGTCGGGTGCTGGGATAATCAAAATAGCCTCTGTTAGCACTGGAATGCAAACTTTAGATCTGTATTGCAATCGTGGATCGTGACTAAACATACTAAGCTACGCTGCTCTTTCTGCAACACCAAATGGAACACGGTTGAATAGAAAGTAAAAGCAAAATAATTTTAAAAAAAACACACAATCGATTCCAGTGATTAGAGCCGTTAAAATTGACAGCTGTAGTTGCACTGTTAATGACTGTCATTTTGAACACATGGCGGTGATTTACTGCTAGCGATCTCTATGAGTAATGAGTGACACTCATCGGTCATGGCCACTTATGGTTAGCGTTGTGTCCCGCCCGTTGCAACAGCATTATTGTCTTTGTCTATTTCTTTCAAAATTGTTTTTACCAAATTAAGTTTTTATGTACAGACGTGGCCACGATTAGAATACACATTAGTTATACCAAATCTTGATGAATGTTCAGCCTATTTTCATATTTTATATGTGTGTCCCCCGTAATAAAATCTAAACGGCAGGAGCGACTTCAATTAAACTCGGTAAGGACATAAAACTGTTTTGTCTGACCCCAATCGTGCTTTTTATATTTAAATATGTTTCACCAATCCAACATGGTGGCCGCCCGAAATATTTCACCAGCATTTGGAAGGTAGAACAAGGAAAGATAAGAGAACGTTCATGGCTTTTGTAGACTTAGAAAAGGCTTTTGATAACGTTGTTTGGACTAAATTGTTTGACATTTTGAAAACGATTGGAATAAGTACAGGGATAGAAGGGTGATCTACAATCTATACAGAAACCAGACAGCAGTCATTCGAGCCGAAGGACATGAGAGAGAAGCTGGTATTCAGAAAGGTGTAAGGCAAGGCTGCAACTTATCACCCATACTTCTCAATCTTTACATTGAACAAGTAGTGAAGGAAATAATAGAAAAATATCAAGTGTGAGTGAAGATTCAAGGAGAAATAATCTCAACTCTGAGATTTGCCGATGACACAGTCATCTTGGCCGACACGCCTGAGGAGTTGAATGAGTTTTTGAATGGTATGGACTCCGTCTTGAGGAAAGAATTCATGATGAAAATTAATAAATGTAAAACAAAAATATTGGACTGCAGCCGAAATAAATCAGAATTCTCTATGGAGATCAAATTGGCAGGTGAAAAACTAAAGGAAGTAGGAGACTTCTGTTACTTAGGAAGCAAAATAACCAGTGATGGACGAAGCAAAGAGGATATAAAAAGTTGGTTAGCTCAGGCAAGGAAAGCATTTCTACAGAAAAGGAATCTGTTGACATCGAATAGCCCATAGATTTAGGTGTTAGGAAGTCATTTTTGAAGGCCTTTGCCTGGAGGGTGGCACTGTATGGAAGTGAAACTTGGACTATTGGTGCAGCAGAAAAGAGGAGAATTGAAGCGTTTGAAATGTAGTGTTACAGGAGAATGATGAAGATCATATGGGTAGATAGGATTACAAACGAAGAGGTATTAAGACAAGTGGGAGAGGAGAGATGTTTCTGGTGACTGCTAATGAAGAGAAGAGATAGGTTGGTAGGACACATACTAGGACACCCAGGAATAGCAAGCTTAGTTATGGAAGGAAAGGTCGAGGACAAGAATTGTAGGGGTAGACCAAGGTTAGAATATGTTAAACAGATTGCCTCGGACGTAAGGTGTGATAGCTATGTAGAGATGAAACGATTAGCTCAGGACAGGGAGGCATGGAGATCTTCATCAAACCAGTCAAAAGGCTGAAGACTCAAATAACAACGACATTCTATATCTCCGAATCTATTACTGATATCACCCTGAAATGTTGTATGGTAATAGAGAATACAAAGATAATTTCAGTTATGTGGTGCTTAATAACATGTTAATTACAAAACCAACATGGTGGTCAAGCGAACTTAAAATATTTCAATGGAAATATTTCGAGATAAGCCGAGCGCAGTGAAACCTAACACCCTACATATCTATACAATACAGTGGAACGTGGCTAATTCGAACTTCTATCATTCAAAATCTTTTTCAATTCGAATTTTTCTCTTCGTCCCTAGCATTTTATATGCAATCAATGCTAAAAAATCGTGGTTAATTCGAATTATATTCTGGATAATTCGAAGTTTCTAGTGTAAAAAGCCGATCGGAAGCCAAACAGTTGGGTCAGTACCCGAAAAAACTGTCCCGAGTGCAGCCCAAGCAACAAACTTTGGCGTTTTTTTTTTGAAAGTAGAAATGACGTAAGTGGTTCTGTTTACCGTTCCTTAAATTTGTTAGATTCATTTGTGATGGTTGAGAAACTTAATTGTAGGAAACAGGTAAAAAATCTCAAACTATTTTGAAAAACAGTAGATTTCTCTATGACTAAAATAGAATGCTGGATTACTTCTATCGCTAAATAGGTGAATAGTACATTTTGGTTTTATTTTCCATTTGAAACTTTTGAGCTTATTCACGATACAGTCTCGATAAAGTACCGTTGTCTGTTAATATGCTTTGTTGAACGTAAATCATTATGTAAACGTAATAAAATATCTTTCCTCTACCCTTTTCAAAGAACTTTCATAATTCGAATGATTGGATAATTCGAATTTTTGTACTGGTCCCTTGAGGTTCGAATTATCCAAGTTCCACTGTATTTAATCCACTGACATCTAATTTAATTCGATTGTTCTCGTGAAATCATACGATCGAAGTGAACGTTTGAATAATGCACCTACGCAATAAACTTCATCTAATGGTACATAACTCTATGGTCCACGTATGGAACAATTCAACGTGGCGATTATCCGAAATATTTAGACGGTTCTCAATGCCTCCGAATCCATTACAGCAATCAAACTGAAATTTTGTATGTTGTTAGAGGCTATTAAAATAAGTTCACCTCTGGGCCTTTCAGTAACCTGATAAACACAAATCCTACATGGCGACGACGCGAAATTCATATATTTATATGAATGTTTCTCGCAACTTATTTTTTAATTTAAAAGAATAATTATTGATGTGTAACATCTTTCCGCTCGGTTGCTGGATAGTTTTGTGGGAGTGATTTTTAAAATTGGCGACGGAAGTGGATCGGAACGATCGAGCTAGCAGTGGTGGATCGAACGGAAGTATGCACTGCCCACTCGATCGATCGAACGGAAGTGTACTAGCTGGCAGTGGTGGAAAACGGAAGTATGCACTGCCCGCTCGATCGATCCAGCGAGCAGTGGTAAGACCCACCTGGCAGTGGTACGAGAAACAATCAGCGCTGAACGGTAAACGCTCATGCGAACTCTGGTGTCAAGTGATTGAAACAAATGACATGGTACATGTTCGAAGTCTTCGTATCAGTATTTAAATGATGATATACTTTAATGTGAAATTGTAAGTAGTTGGCATTGCCGGTATTATGTTTCTGCACAATGGCTATTCAAATATTAACCCACATAACGGTAATTCAGTCATCAATATAATATAATCGTTGTTGTTATACGAGAATTGAGCAGCCTTCATGAACTATTACTGAATACATTCTCTTTACTCACAAGAGGGCCTATTCATAAGGCATTTTAAACTCAATGTCACGCAGGAACATTATCGAAACAAGCAAAACAAGCAAAATATAAATGAAACTTAATTCAGTAATGCAGTATTATTGTAACGTGGAAATAAGTTACCATCTTGTGCACATAATTTGCGTAGTCGAAATAGCCGTGGGGTTAGTGCTCATGACTGTGAATCTTGAGATCATGGGTTCGAATCCCGGACGGGATCGATAATTTTGCTACCAGATTATCATTTTAAACGATATTTATCATATCAATATGACTCATTTTAACAGAATCCATATGAAATTACGTGTTGGTCTGTGAATGAAGAGGTCCTGTTTATGAGGAATTTAAGGTTATGAGCGGTGTCGCGTCTATTAATCTAGTTGATCTACATCGTATTCTTTATTTAGGCTAGTGCTGGTGGAAGCTACAAATCATCTAATAAAATGAGTTCCATATTATAAACTACAATATCTGTAAAACACTCCTTTTACAATAGATTAATATTTGTGCCAATAATACTATAAAATACCGGTGTATCAACAATTTCACGTGAGGTTTCTTCTATGTCAGATGTTACACATCATATGCGACTATTGTAAGGCTCGTATTTTTTTTTATTATATCTTCTTCTTCTTCTTTTCTTCTCCTTTTCGGCCAGATATGGACCAACTGTTGTTTCCGTCTTTGTGCTTTAATCTTTCCTTCATCCGTTTCCTGTGCGTCTCCTTTCTGCCAGCCGTCCCCTTCTTGCCTGTTCACAGATTTGGTTTTTCTTTGAATCTCTGGAGTGCTCTAAGTTTTTTTTCTGGAGAGGAAGACGTTCTTGAATGCCCTCAAGCGAAATCCCTACTTCTATAAGATCTCTTTCGATCTCAGACAACCATGGTCCCTTGGTTTTCTTGTCTACAAAGTAGGAAAATATGCGGTTGGTCAGTCTCTGCGAGCTCATGTGTGTTATGTGGCCATAGAAACTAATTCTCCTCTTTCGCATCAAGTCCGTTATCATTTACACACGTATGTAGAGTTCGTTGTAATGTCCCCTCCTGTACTCCCCATTCTCTCTGACTGGTCCTAGGATCGTTCTCAGGAATTTTCGTTCTTTGGCCTCTAATTTTTCAATAAATGATAATAATGTTCCGGTTAGCTCAAACAATGCCAGCGTTTCGCCCCAGTGTGCCGTTGGGCTCGTCAGTTGGAACAGACACACCTACCTATACGCGTGGCTAGCACATACTGAGAAGGCCATGCAAGACACAAAACACAAGCAGTATTGACATCACGTTTTTATGAAAGGGAGTTTGACTCCCGTAGTACATTGGCATGCTCGTGACGTCAATTCTGCTTGTACTTTGTGTCTTGCATGGCCTTCTCAGTGTGTGCTAGCCACGCGTATTGGTAGGTGTGTCTGTACCAACTGACGAGCCCAACGGCACACTGGGGCGAAACGCTGGCATTGTTTGAGCTAACCGGACCATTATTATCATTTATTGATAATTCATCCGCTCAAATGGAAACTACATCATATTCCCATCGGGAATATTCAAAAACTTACTCTAATTTTTCAACTAAACCTTTCGTATTCATTGCAAGGCATTCTGCTGCATACAGAGCTTCTGGATGAATTTATTACTGAACAATAATGCCTAATCTTGGCATTGAAGGACACTGATCGTTTATTGTAAACATCTCTGGTTAGCTGGTACACAGTTTCCATCTTGTTGATCCTTGATGTAAATGCTTCTTTCTCAGAGTTGTTTGGTTTTATCCATTCGCCTAAATACTTAAGTTTTTCTGCCCACTTGATTATTCGTTGTTCCACATATAACTCTCTGAGGGCTGCTGGATGTTAGTAGCGTAGTTGGTAGCGTGCTGAGCTTCTGTGCCCAAGGTCGCGGGTTCAAATCCGGCCGAAGTCGTCGGATTTTTTAAGAGCGTTAAAACTCCCTCAGTATGCCTTCCTTCGGAGGGGAAGTAAAGCCGGTGGTCCCATGTCATAGATTTATGGCATCAAAAAGAACCTTCCACTAACTACACCTGTGAGAAGCCAAAATTTGTAGGTTAGAATTGATAACGCTCTATTAGTTCCAACGTTCGCCGCCAGGTCCTGACTGCGATGCTATCTAATAGCCAAGTCGGCAAGCTAGGTGTCGTGGACAGTAACATTTGGTAGCAAAAGAAGGAAAAACTTATAAATTATTGTCTGCAGTCCTTGCTTGAATTAAAACAGATACACACACTAATACAGCCATCACAATTAACACCGGTTTTCAGACAGATTCTACACACACCCAAAGTACACGAGGCTACATGACCGCGTTGTCGCAGCCCCTAAACTAAGGAACCAACCAACCAACCAACCAACTTGATGTTAGTTATAAATTCCGTTTTCTCAAAGAAGATCTGGGGGCCTGCCTTTGCCGCTTAGGTTTAATGTTTGATGATTTGTTTTGTAGCAGTGTCTATGGAGTCAGAAAATATAACTAGATCATTTTTTTATATTTTTATTATTAATTAATTATTAGTCCTATTATTTATTTTATGTTCGATCCTGATTATTATATGTCAGAAAACTGTACTATAATGAGGCTCATTATAACACTATGTTTCATTAGAAAACAGTTTCTCCCACCAATCAGAGCTCAAGAAACAGTTGTTTGACCAATTAGATAATTAGATGCGCTGAGTTCCACGGCCTTCTAATTTAAATTTCACTGCCTGGCCTAGGGTCATAGTAGGGTAATCAAGGAGGCCATGGTCAAATACAAGGCATTCTCTGCGTCTCTGCTCTGTTCGGTTCATAAAACTGGCGAAATCTCGACATATATTTATGAATATTTATGTTCGAACATAAAATAGTTGTAATAATTATCGTCGAACATAAACAGTCATATACAACTCGCCTATAATGGTAATTAAGACACTCGTATGGAAATTATAAAACTCGCATACGCTCGTTTTATAAACATACTCGTGTCTTAATTATTGCCATTATAGGCTCGTTGCATAATGTACTATTATATTTTACTCTCTTTAGAATGGAGATTGGGCGAAGCAACAACTTTGGAAATGTCCATCAATGGACTCGAAGATTTAAGCACAGTCTGGGAATGAGCCATCTCCTAATAGTTGCAACGGTCTCCATAGTCGTGCTTTAGGAAGATCAAAAGGGTCAGTGTGAAGATGAAGAACGAAAATACGTTCTGCACTGTTAGCCATAAACCCATTTACGATCGCTAAGCCAGTGGAATAATTAAGACATTAAAGCAGTGATTGGTTGCATTGTGGGCAGAATTAACTCGTAAACCCTGGCTGAACACAAACTTTGTGTGCGCTCACTCTCATCCAATGCGAGTGCACTCAACCCACAATTTACTGCAATCGTGCACATAAAACACTTCACAAGGCTTCACAAAATAATAATCGTGGTTAACTACAGCTTCAAACTGACTTATATGTTGTTGTGTCTAATATCATATTTGCTTGGAACAAGTGTGTTCTATGTTGTTGTTGTTTGAGTCTTCACTCTTTTGACTGGTTTCATGCAGATCTCCATTCCTCCCTGTCCTGAACTAATCGTTTCATCTCTACATAGCTACCACACCCTACATCCGAGGCAATCTGTTTAACATATTCTAACCTTGGTCTACCCCTACAGTTCTTGTCCTCGACCCTTCCTTCCATAACTAAGCTTGCTATTCCTGGGTGTCTTAGTATGTGTCCTACCAACCTATCTCTTCTCTTCATTAGCAGTCGCCAGAAACATCTCTCCTCTCCCACTAGCCTTAATACCTCTTTGTTTGTAACCCTGTCTACCCATCTGATCTTCATCATTCTACTGTAACACCACATTTCAAACGCTTCAATTCTCCTGTTTTCTGCTGCACCAATAGTCCAAGTTTCACTTCCATAGAGCGCCACACTCCAGACAAAGGCCTTCAAAAATGACTTCCTAACACCTAAATCTATATTCGATGACAACAGATCCTTTTCTGTAGAAATTATTTCCTTTCCAGAGCTAACCAACTTTTTATATCCTCTTTGCTTCGTCAATCACTTGTTATTTTGCCTCCTAAGGAACAGAAATCTCCCACTTCCTTTAATTTTTCACCTGCCAATTTGATGTCCATAAAGGTTTCTGATTTATTTCGGCTGCATTCCAATATGATCATTAGCCTACTTTCGATTTTTGCAAAAAATGAAAGTAGACTTATGAGATCAACACAGGCCGAAAAACGTGTGTCTGTCTGTGTGTATGTGTGTGTGAGTGTGTGTGTGAGTCTGTGTGTGTGTGTATGTGTGTGTGTGTGAGTCTGTGTGTGTGTGTGTGTGTGTATGTGTGTGTGTGTGAGTCTGTGTGTGTGTGTGTGTATGTGTGTGTGTGTGAGTGTGTGTACTCTGAATGTCTGTCCCCCCCTATCAATTCAAACACGGTGAACGCGAATTGAACGAAATTTGGTACAAAGGTAGCACTAGCAAAGGATACCTCAGTGTCATGTTTTATATCGCCGCCATCTTGACAGAAACGTAATGGCGGCCACACAAATGTTCAAAGCTTAAATCAAATTACGACTAACCTAATCATCCGATCTCTACCAAATTTTGCAACAACATACCTTTATGGAGGAAGCACCCTTTGACCAAATTAATAGGTCATTAGCCTAATAGTTTGCGGATGGCGGCCATCTTTGTATCAAAATAGATTCCCCCTATTAATTCAAACACGGTGAAACCGAATGGAACGAAATTTAGTACAGAGGTAGCACTAGCAATGGGCACCTCAGTGTCATGTTTTATATCGCCGCCATCTTGACAGAAACGTAATGGCGGCCACACAAATGTTCAAAGCTTAAATCAAATTACGACTAACATAATGATCCGATCTCTACCAAATTTTGCAACAACATACTTTTATGGAGGGAGCACCCTTTGACCAATCTAATAGGTCATTAGCCTAATATTTTTCGGATGGCGGCCATCTTTGTGTGAAAATCGATTCCCCCTATCAATTCGAACACGGTGAAACTGAATGGAACGAAATTTGTTACAGAGGTAGCACCAGCAAAGGGCACCTGAGTGTCTTGTTTTATAACACCGCCATCTTGACGGAAACGTAATCGCGGCCACCCAAATGTTAAAAGCTAAAATGTAATTACGACCAACCTAATAATCTAGTCTCTACCAAATTTTGCAACAACATATCTTTATGTGGGAAGCATATTCTGACCAAACTGCAAGATCATCAGCCCAATAGTTTGCAGATGGTGACCAAGTATGTGTGCAAATCAATTCCCCCTATCAATTCAATCACGGTGAAACCGAATTGAACGAAATTTGGTACAAAGGTAGCACTAGCAAAGGGCTCCTCGGTGTCATGTTTTATATCGCCGCCATCTTGACGGAAACGGAATGACGGCCACCCAAATGTTAAAAGCTTAAATCAAATTACGACCATCCTAATAATTTGATCTCTACCAGATTTTGCAACAACATGCCTTTTTGTGGAAAGCATCTTTTGACTAACTATAAGGTCATCAGCCCAAAAACTTGCAAATAGCGGCCATGTATGTGTGCAAATCCATTCCCCAGATCAATTCAAACACGGTGAAACCGTATTGAATGAAATTTTTTACAGAGTTAGCACTAGCAAAGGGCACCTCATATTCATGTTTAATATCCCTATAGCACGTTGTATTTCAACAAGCTACTACAACCAACATTTAATTATACTCCTTGAAAAGGACAAAGAGTTATAACAATACCCATGCATTTAGGAGAAAGTAGGCTATATGTTCTTTACTGAACATCTTGTTTATTTATTTAATTCAATTACTTTATTTTATTCTTCTTCTTTCCTCGATTTTGTCCATCTTTGTACCGAGTAAAATAAACCAATGCATTCACTGTCTCTTATCTCCTTTATCCTTTCTTGCCTTCCAGCAGTTCTTCATTACTTCACTTTGTCTCATTCTTCTCTCTTCCGTCCAGATGTTAACCCGCTTCTTCTTTTCCTTCTCCTGGAAACCCTTGAATTTTTTTATCATATTTCCGAAAAGTGGTCTGTCCTGAATAATATCTATTGTTACTTCCATCTCTTCAATATCCCGTTTTATACTTTCTACCCGTTGATTACCATTCTTGCTTTTGTATACATGACTGAAAATTTGTTTTGTGAGTCTGGTGTTATTCATCCTCATTACGTGCCCAAAGAAATTAAACCTCCTTTTCCTGATCGTATCGTAGATTTTTTCAATTTCTTTATTTTTGTAGAGGTCATCATTTTTTCTGTATCTGAACTCTCCACTTTTTGTTTTTAATGGTCACAATATTTTTCAAAGTAACCTTCTTTCCTTTTTCTCTAGCACTTCTATTTCTCCTTTTTTTAATGGAAAACGTACATTCTGAAACATAGAGACTCTCCGGCTTAATTACCGTAATACGATGTCGGATTTTAGTTGCAATAGAAAGATTTTTCTTATTGTAGGTATCCTTCGTCAGTTGAAAAGCTTGTTCCAATTTTCGTATTCTTGCTCTATTTGCTTCTTTGTCTAGTCCATTGATTTGAATCATTTCTCCCAAATACTTAAACTTTTAATTAATTTATTTATTTAATCAATCATTCATCCATATCCGGCTAAAGAGGTTGACCAGGAGAAAAATGTCATCTATGAAGATTGCGTTCAGTACATGCGGGAAAAATACGGAGATAGGTACAGGAATCTCGCCTGCTGTTTGGTGCCAGGGGCACTATCTATCGAGAAGTTGTAGAACTGTTCCAGAAGCTTGGCATAGAAAGGAATAACCTGATCACTCTTGCTGAGGGTATCATTGCTCACTCTGTGGCCATATTGCAGCACCATATTTACAAGAGTGCCAACATCTCACATTTCTGATCAGAAAATAGCCTACCACTGGATTTTAAATTGTAAAAAAGGAATGATTATTAATAATAATGATATTTATAGTAACCAATGGTCAAATAGAATAATAATTAAAATTGCGCACAATGAAGTCATGTACAGAATTCTGTTAATGTCACTGTTCTCTTGCTACAAACTTTTGCGTGATATCTTTGACATAACTTTCCACACAACTCACACCTACAGTTCTCGTCTGGGTTGTGGTATACCTTGTTGCAGCACAGCTTGAAATGAAAACCATGAACAGCGAAACGTGTCATGAAATGGCGAAGTTCATACATAGAATTCCTCCACTCTGTGGTCAGCATGGCATCTGTTTGGTAGAAATCCATCCATATGTTGGCTTTCTTCTCTTGAAGTTTTTGCAGTATTAACTGATATTGCTTTGTAGAAGGCAGTAACATTCTTATACGTAACTCTTCTATGTAAAATGGTTGTCTCGTTAGTTCATAGGTCGTCCTTGACGGTGCATTTTGTCCTAGACACAGAATCTTTTTCATGTATATGGCCTTTACCCTTTCTATCTGAGCAAGATCGTTTTTCGAGAGATGCTCCCATATTAATCCTATTGCATATGTCATGATTGGAGAAATTTTTATGTGAAAGAGTTCTAATGCAGTCTGTATGGAGAGTTGTCTTATTAGTTTTATCTCATTCATGGCTATAACCGCGGTAGCAGCTCTATCTTTTACATGTTTGGAGAAATTCCGTCCAGTCGTTTGGAGTATCAGGCCAAGATACTTGTAGGAGTTTACCCTTGTTAGCTCCACATTGCCATACATGATTTTCACTGATGCTGGTAACCTACCTCCATTCCTGAACGTCATGTGTACTGTCTTATGTGGATTAAGCTTGAGGTCATTACTGTCTGCCCATCTTACAAGTTTATCGAACGCCTCTTGTAACATTTGCTGCGAGATCGACGTTATTGCCATATCATCTGCGTACATATTATTGAATTAATGAATTGTCCTAATAAGGATTGAAGGTTATGCTGTGCCTTTTAAGGCATTTTGGAGGAAACCAAGCAGCTATATTGTAAATAAATATATTCTCTCTCATTCGTGTATTTCAATAATTTTATTTTTTATTTATTTAAATATTTATGTATATTTTTTTCATTTATATATATACACCGCGGACAGGCCAACAAGGACCACGCAAATATCACTTCTTTATAGGTCTAGTTTCCTTCTTTCTCTTCCAGAAGTCTTTCATCCTGGTCGACTGCGCAGCTCTTCTTTCAGCAGTCCATTCTCCTCTGTTGAGTTTTTTCTTCTCCCCGACAAGAATTTTGAGACCAATTTTTTTTTCTGTACTCTATTCGATTTAGACAATCTTCTTCAGTAATTTTGAATTTTTGAAGTTCTTCTTTCATTTGTTTTACATAGCCTCCTTGTCCTTTATATTTCCAGATTTTATCAAAAATTTGTTTGTTTAACCTTGAGCAATCCATGCGGACCATATGTCCGTAGAACTGAAGTCGCCGTTTTCTGATCATCACTTCAAGGTTGACGATTTTACTATAAATTTCTGCATTCGATCTCAGTCTATAACCTTCCTGTGTTTTCCTAGGACCATAAATCCTTCTTAAAATTCTTCTTTCTATCTTGAGCAAATTCTCCATTCCGGTTATATTTGTAGTTTCCATGCCGTACAAGATGACTGGTCTAACAACAGTATTAAAATGTCGTAATTTTGCATTGATAGACAGGTTCTTTTTATTGTATATATTTTTTGTACAAAAATTTAATCTTTCCAATTTCCCTTTTTTGTTCTCGATTGCCAATTTATCCGTCCCATTGCTACTAATTATTTCTCCAAGATATTTAAATCGGTCAGTGACCCTGATGCTCCCATAATTTGTTTTTATCATTTTCTTAGTGTATTTCTGATCACTTGTCATCATCTCTGTTTTTACCAACGAAATCTGTAAGCCCGCTTTTTCCGCCGTTTCTTTTAACTGATCAATTTGGTAAATAGCTTCTTGTTCTGATTCAGCAAACAACGCTACGTCGTCAGCAAATGCTAAACCTTTGACTTTGAGGTTCTTATTATTTGTACCAATTTTAGCACTTGAATCGTTCTTCTCCCAAAACGTGCTCATGACTTTATCCAAGACCAAATTGAAAAGCAGTGGTGATAGACTGTCCCCTTGTCTTAGCCCAGTTTTTACCTCGAAGGGCTCGCTAACTTCATTTTAAAATTTGACTCTGGAAATCGTATTAGTTAATGTAAGTTTTATTAAATTTATGGTTTTTTCATCAACTTGGTATTCCTTCAATGTGTCAAAAACAGTATCCCTATCCACTGAATCATACGCTTTCTGAAAATCAACGAATGAGGTAAAGATATTCTTTGGCCTGTTGTTGTAATATTTTAATATCAATTTTAAACTAAGAATTTGTTCTGCACACGATCTATTCCTTCTGAAACCTCCTTGGAACTCGCCAAGCTGTGGTTCGATCTGTGGTTCAAGTCTGTTTAAAAGTAATTTGGCAAATATTTTTTATGTGACAGACAACAATGAGATCCCCCTATAACTATTGACATCAATTTTTGAGCCTTTTTATGTAGTGGATGAATTAAGGCGATTAACCAGTCTTCTGGAATTGCTTCCTCAATCCAAATTTTCTGGAATAGATTTGTCGTCGCTATTAAAAATTCATCATCTACAAGCTTCCACATTTCTGCAATTATTCCATCCTTGCCTGAGGCGTTATTATTTTTAAGTGAGTTGATAATACATTTAACTTCATCTACATCTGGGGGCGTAGAGTCAAATTTTTGTGTTGTAAATTTGAAACTTAACTTATCTGTCGGTTTTGGACAATTTAACAACTTCTCAAAATACGCAGCCAAGATATCACAATTTTCCTTGTTGTTTAATGCCAGCGTACCATCTTCCCTTTTGAAATTTAAACTCGGCGCTGAATATCCAGTGATTTCATTCTTAAATGCTCTATAAAACAATCGGGTGTCATTTTTCTCAAAATTGTCGTCCATTTCCATTATTTGGTCCTTCATATATTTTCTTCGAATCGTTCTTAAAGTCTGGTGGGCCATTTTCCTTAATCTTTGTACTTCCTCTACATTTTCTGAAGTCTTGTTCCCGTTCCACTTGTGCCAAGCACAATGTCTTTCTTTGATCACTCTTTCACATTGTTCATTCTACCAAGCATGTTTCCTATAAAAGTTCAACGGTGCAATTTCCTGAGCTGGTTCAAGAAGGTTATTAGTAACATCATTCCAATTGGTTGGTATTTTAAGTTTTCCTTGAAATTCTATTCTTTTTTCATTTGTAAGAACCTCTCTATTAATTTTCGGAATTTTAATTCTAGTTGTATTTTGTTTGCGTGTAAAAGGTATGAAATTCATCTTGATTTGAGAAAGGTAATGATCTGAAGTTACATTAATGGATTTTCTGACCTTGACATTTTGAATTTCTTTGAAACAATTTCGAGAGATAGTGGTTAAGTGTAAGAGAGGGCCACGAGCCCTAACTTCGCCACTGCAAAAGACATAAATAAATAAATAAATAAATAAATAAATAAATAAATAAATAAATAAATAAATAAATAAATAAAATAAAAACATGATCTAGTTGAAACTCAACCAGCAACGCATTTGGGGAGACCCATGTTTTCTTTATACTTGGTTTTGCTTTAAAATGTGTGGACATAATCTTTAAGTTTAGATGTTCACAGAGTTTAACCAATCTCTCACCATTCCTGTTGGTTCTACTGTGAGCGGGATATTTACCTATTATATCAGAAAATTTTCTCTCAGATCCAAGCTGAGCATTGAAATCTCCAAGTAAAATTTTTACATGATTAGAAGGAATTTTGAGAATTTCGGCTTCTAACTCGTCCCAAAATTCATCAACTTTCTCTGGATTCGTTTTATTATCCTTATTTATAGGAGCATGGGCGTTGATTAGCGTGTATCTCTTATTGAGAGATTTTATAGTTAGAAAAGATAGTCTGGCATTCACACTTCTAAAAGCGATAACTGCGTCTTGTTGGCCATAAAAGCTGTTGCAAGATGTGGCATGTTCTTCTTCACTCTCTTCCCAACTTTTCCTTTGAAAATTCGGAAGTTGTCAGATTCAAAGGTGTCCTCATCCAAGAACCTGGTCTCTTGAAGGGCTAATATTGTAATGTGATGTCTATGAAGTTCTGTTGTTAGTTGTTTTAATTTTCCAACCTGAATTAAGGAATTCACATTGTATGTTCCAAAAAAATATTTTCTCATTTTCTTGAATCTTGAACTGTTCTTGTGGTGCTCCGATTCACCATAATGTAACCCTAAACTGCTAGGCACCCTGGAATCCGATTTACGCCTAGCATTGTCTTCAGGGTAATCATGACCATTAGAAGCTAAATCCATGATATTAAAGTAAATGTGGGTTGGACAAAGTCCAACGTTATACAACTAAGATTGTGAGTCCTAGAGGTTGCCACAAGATGTGTTCTGGCTCTTATTTTACGGCTTAAGCCAACCCTCCTCCTTTCTCCGGGCTTGGGACCGGCAACAGAAACTACTGAGCAACTCAATCCACCCAGTAGATCCTGCAGGCGGAGTTATTTTTTTTCATTTATTTATTTATTTACTTATTTTTATTTATTTATTTATTTATTTATTTATTCATTTATCCTTTCATTCTTTACTTATTTATTCACTTATTTATTCATAAGATTACTTTTTATCCGTTTGTCTATAATTTATTTATTTATTATAATACATTTATTGATTCCTTCGTTTATTTATTTATTTAGGCCTATTTACTTACTTATTTATTTATTTACTAGCAGTAGTGCACGGCTTCGCCCGGTGGATTTATTCGTTTTAGGGATGATAATGAATACTACTAAAGAACTGGCAGATGATATTTAAACTAACAGATTTTTATTTTTTTGTGGTAGTGTTGCAGTGGATGTGGTAAGTAGTACAGTATAATGGACGTAACATTCAGGTCATTTTTCCGTAATGATAATGATAATAATGAACAGGGAAACTGCTATTTACTAACTACAGTACTGACACATGTAATTTACAAACGAATTGAAAATAAATGATTAGAAAGAGGAGTAGGTGACATAAGAGACACTGCCTAGGGCTTATATCTCATTGGCTGTTAGGAAAATACAGACCAATATTGTCGTCTTTTGTCGTATAGCGCCGTAGGAAAATAAGCAGAGCACTTTGGAAAACTTCGGCTGTCCCAAGCTCCTGAGGCAGCAATACTGTCATTTATCGCCACATAGCGTTCAAGGATAAGGATCGGAATAAATGAAAGTAATTTTGAAAGCACCAACGCTTATGGCAGCTGATCTACACCTCTATGTACTGCACCAACACCATCGCACTTTTACAGAGGCATAATATTTTCAGTATGATAACTGTTTGAAGGCCCCTAAGAATTCTTTTTGCACTAATTATTTCCCGTGACTGCAATTTATAAGCAGCACAAGATATAACTATTTTCGCAATTCTGTACCAGAACACTGGTAGGGGCAACGTGATGCAGCCCGAATTGCCAGCCAGTACTTTTGAGAAATGAATTATCAATTTGTAAAAAAAAACTGTTTACCTTTCTGCTTCATAAATTTACATATATTTAGATATTTGCCATTCATACTCCACAGGCCATAATAGAAATTTCTTTAAGTACCTATCACACTTTATTTAGCGGCTTCGGTGGCGTAGTCGGTAGCATGCTGAACTGCTATGCCCAAGATAGCAAACCCGAAGTCGTCGGATTTTTAAGAGCGTTAAAAATCCTTCAGTATGCCTTCCTTCGGAGGGGAAGTAAAGCCGGCGGTCCCATGTCATAGATTTATGGCATGTAAAAGATCCTTTCACAGACTAAACTTGTGTAAAGCAAAATTTGTTAGGTTAGATTTCGTCAGAACGCTCTATCAAAGTTCCAACGTTCACCACTAGGTATCATTGATATCTGGTGGCGAAAGTTGGAACTACTTGAAATTGAACGGAACTTGTAGCTCACCCTTTAGGGTATCCGCTGGAAGCAGCTACAGACTCAGGCGAGCCGAACATGTCCTCGGACACTCCCGGCACTAAACGCCATGCGATAAATTAAAAAAAACACTTCATCTGTGTGTTGTGTTGTATTTTATAACTTTTTTGTAATTTCACTTACTGTACTAATATAATAAAGCTGAAGATTTTATGTGTTTGTTTGTGTGTTTATATGTTTAAACGCGCTAATCTCTGGAACTACCAGTCTGATTCGAAGAATTCTTTTTGTATATGATAGCCTGGTTCAAGAGGAATAGTTTAGGCTATGTAGCATTAGGCTACACCTTTCAGGTAACCTTAAAGATTGATTTTTGTTCAGTAAGGCGGAAGAACAAGCGCTCAAGAACGGCTTCAATATTACCGAAGTCTATTGTTGTCATGTAATGGGGGCTGCATCACGTCGCCCCTACCAATGTTCTGGTGCAGAATTGCGAGCAGCTTATAAATTGCAGTCACGGGAGTAATTAGTACAAAAAGATTTCTTAGGCCCCTTAAAACAGTACTATTGGATGCTTATTATTGCATAGGTTCATAATTCAAACGTCGAGTTCATTAGCATGATTAGAACACAAGAAATAAAAACTTAATTTTGAAATTTTGCTCAGCCTCAATCTTGAGTCTACGTAAACAATTGAACTAAATTAGATGTCAGTGCATTACAATGTGTATAAACATTTTCTGTATCAAGTTTCACTGCGTTCAGATGGTTAAATCGCGAGATAAGTCTATTTAAATGTTTCAACTTCACTTAGCCACTATGATCTTTTTGTAGTTAACATGTTTTTGAAAGTCACATAGGTGAACTTCTAGTAGTGCCTTGTATCACCGCAAAAAAAAATCAGGGTAATATATGTAATAGTTTCGGAGATATAGAATGCCGGTGAAATATTTCGCACATCCACGATGTTGGATCGGTGAGACGTAATAAAATTTGAAGGACACGGTCGGGGTCGGACGAAATAATATTATGACCTCATCGAGTTTCATTGAAATCACTCCAGCCGTTTAGATTTTATTAGGGGGACACACACGAATTCAAACACACTCACACACATATACACACACATAAGCCTTTTTTATAAATGAAAATAGCTAAAAATGTTGATTCCCATTTTAAAAACGTCATTTGACCATCAAATTACCATCCAAACGTTTTTCAAATAAACTACGACATATAGGATGTTCTTTTCCCCCTTAATATCACGCAACTTTTATTCTAAACAGTTCTTTATACAACGCTTCGTTTTTCAGATATCGTACAATCTCATCTTACGTGGTCCATCCTGTATATATTCCGTTCTACCAGTAGAAATGTTAAGATCGATCCATTCACGCTATCGTATTCTTAGCTCGTATTCTTGAGATATGCATCAACCGTGCATTGGTCACAGCCTCAGAGGGGAAATGTGCTGGGAGGGGGAGTTTTAAGTTAATCCCATGCGGCCAGATGGCAGCACGTCACGATCTTACATTAGTTATCACAGCATGTCTTCCTTGTGGACCGGACACTTTAAATATTATTAATAGTTTACCTTAATAATTTTAATATTGTTCAGGCTAATAAGCTTCTTACTCGCTATTAGCTACTGAAGGGAACTAATGGTTCCCATTTCTTCCACCATTCCGCTGTAACGAGCGCTCACTCACACCGTCTCGACTAAATTACACAAATATTCTCCCAAATATTTCATTCCACTCGTTATTTTCCTGCTAGACGAGAAGTATTTCCTCCCCACATCAAGGACTACATTCATAACCCGAGAATGATAACTGGTCATCTCGTATTAAAGAGAGAATCTCACGACGATCATGATTGGATTTGCTTGCCACGGTGGTTATCGTGTCGGACTACTCCTCAATGCCACATTTTTAAAGATCCTGATAAACTTCTTTCAACGATGGTATTTGAGTCTTTCTCCGTTCCTGAAAGATGAGGATTTTATTTGCTAGGCATTCCGGTCCCATTCTTCTCAAGTGTCCATAGAAAGTTAGTCGTTTTTTCCTAATGGATGTTGAAATGTTCTCGCATTTTTATGTAGGTCTTTATTTGATCTCAAACGGAAGGTAAACTCATTTGTTTTTGCTTTCTTGGGTCCCAGGATTTTCCTCAAAAATTTACGTTCTTTATTTTCTATTTCTCGGATTCCCTTTCTGGCAATTGTCTCCGCTGCATTATTATGATTGGGTCTTATTTTTAAACTTAGAACTGTTTTTTAAATGTTTTATTTCTGTTGTCCTGTGTTGTTTAAAACACTTTACTTGTTGATATTTTTTTTAAGTTGAAAACATTTCCTAGCAGACAAAGTACTGTATTTTTCAAATAACAAAATCCAAATTTCCAAAATGACTTCCGGCCTGAATGCAGTTCTTAAACAACAGCCCAAATTGTCTTGTTTCTTTACTCGTTATCCCTATAGAATACAAATGCATTTGCCATGATAGGAAAAATGTTTGTTGTTAAAGTTTTAAGTTCCGAATACGTCAATCAATACTTGAATTAAAACGTAGGGGAGAGTGGGCCACAGTGAGACAGAAAAATATATATTTTAGTATACTGTGTTATTTTTCAATATATGAAAATGTCTTTATATACTGAAATATAAGTTGATTGTTGCTCATCAATTTCATACCCTTAGAATTTCTAAAGCATCTACACTTTTCTGTAAAAATAATAAATTTTTTAAACATGTTGCAGCCGTCTCACTGTAGCCCACCCGTGGGCCACACTGAGACACAATGAAAAGAATTTATTTTAACAGATTCAATACATGGATAAACACTTAAACAAATAATTAATGCCAGAAAACACTACAGAACATTCAGATTACCTACATTTAGAGAAAAATTGAGATATGACATTTGTATATTTGTTTTGCCATATGCACCAAGAATCGGCAACAGTGATCTGTTGCCTTTCGCGGGGACTTAAGCAATATCTGCAACCTCATGGTAATAAAAACTGCCTATCATTTTTGCACTTTTTCTTAAGAATTTTACTTTATAATTTCCATCAATTAAATCTCGTTTTATTTCCCCGATGTAAAATCTTGAGTGTTTCCCTGAAAACTCAACCAGAATGAAGTCACCTTCCTTAGGTTTGCGAGCAAGTTGATGAAATGTTAGGAGCTCGATTTCTTCATTATCTGATGAGCTGTCTGAATTAGAAGAATCGTCAACATCATCATCCATGGAAATGTCTGTAGCTAGGACTGCCTTCTTGGATTTCAAGTTCCTTGGGCTGAACAAACTCTTCTTGCAGCTCTTTTGATGTTTGTAAATTTGTGGGCTTAAGAGCAAGTTTCTTTTTTTTGGGGGGGGTGTCAGTTGGAATGAAAGATCTCCCCTTTTCTCTCCTAAGTCGACTCTGCCCTCTCCTCAGCTTTGGGGTAGCTCCGTATATCTTTCTCACTCTCACTGTAGCCCACCCTCCTGTGTCTCACTGTGGCCCACTTGCGACATGTAAAAACAATTATGTTTACCATCTAACCTACAATACTGAAGAAGCAGACAATTCCAATAATTATTTAGTAATATGTATGTATTTCGACCATATCATATTCATTAATGTACAATGATACACATAACTATAAAAAATAAACATCAACGGAAGAAAATTTTACTTTTCTTACCTCAAAAACGAAGATGTTGTTTATCTCGTACATAACATGCTTCTTTCAAAGAGTAAACAGGATGGAAATGTCTGCTACCATGAGAGCCAACCTCTAAGAAATATAAAAAGAAAATCCCTCTTTTAAACAATAGATTTAATGAGCTTGTCTCACTGTGGCCCATGTCTCACTGTGGCACACCTTCCCATGTATTATAGAGTAAAATGTACAGTCATTGGCACTCTGACAGTTATTGCCACAGCTTGCATTTCTTTGAATATAATAGTACTTTTACAACAATAACATTGCCACAGAGTGTTTTATCTTTCCATTCGATTACTCCTTGGCCTCTAAACTTCATCTTACTGCCACCAGGTGAACAGTTTAGAAGTGAATGTTGGAACAAGTTGGTGTTGTTCATCACTGCTGTTATTTTGTTGACATCCTACAGTTTTGTTCAGCTTACTAGTTCCAAACTTCGATATTTGGGGCTTAGTATACAAACTGTATTTTAAGGGCAAGTGTGAAAACATGTTGAATACGCCTTAATGTATTTATTATGTGTTTATGAAGCACTCTAACCTACAGTATAATTATTCTGTGTAATGGGGGTGCCAAATACTGTATTAAAAATCACGATAAAATGCAGTACTTGGCAGCCTGTGTCAATAACTGTGATTTTGGTTTTCACAGTCTTGTTCCATGTCGAAGGTCTTGAGCAATGCGTTTCAAGTGGGAAAGAATATTGTTCTACATGTTTGTATTAAGAAACAGGAGGCACACAAAGAAAAGAGAGGTGCCAAGAACTGTCTGTTTGCTCACTTAATATTTCATAACCGATTTATAATATTTTAAGGCTCTTTATTTAGTTTCTTAATATTTATAATCAATATTCATAATGTAACTTAGCCTCCGTGGCTTAGGCGGCAGCACGCCGGCCTCTCACCGCTGGGTCCGTGGTTCAAATCCCGGTCACTCCATGTGAGATCTGTGCTGGACAAAACGGAGGCAGACAGGTTTTTCTCCGGGTACTCCGGTTTTCCCTGTCAACATTTCATTCCAGCAACACTCTCCACTATCATTTCATTTCATCTGTCATTCATTTAATCATTGCCCCAGAGGAGTGCGTCAGGCCTCGACAGCCGGCACAGTTCATATCCTCGCCGCTAGATGGGGGCTTCATTCATTCCATTCCTGACCCGGTCGGAGACTGGAAGCAGGCTGTGGATTTTCATTCATTCATAATGTACAGAACACGAGACAAAAATAAAATGAGAAAAACAACAGCAGGTTTCTGTTCAAAATTATTTATTTAATTGCCTTAAATTGTCCTTAAAGTGCCAATAACTGTACAGATTACCCTAAACACTACACAACAAAAGTTTGGAATAGCATAGATTTAACTACAATGACTTCTTATAGTAAACCCATTGAGGTTTATACAGTTACTTATTAAGAAACTAAACATCAGTCCTTCTGAAACAATCGTGGTTAGATAACAATGAATCAGTACAAACACACCGACAGTAGTGGCTACGCACGCTAAAGCGCAGCGTTAGGTCAAGGGGCCAAGCTCTCTGCTGACTCGGTAGACGCGTGGGTTCGAGCCCCACCGTCGGCTGTCCTTGAAATGGTTTTCCGTGGTTTCCCATTTTCAACACCAGGCAAATGCTGGGACAGTACCTTCTGACAGTCCACGGCCGCTTCCTTCCACATCCTTGCCCAGTTTCATTCATCTTCATCCATTACATCTCTCATCCCGACGCGCAGGTCGCCCACGGGCGTCGACTAGAAAGACCTGCACTCGGCCTCTCAGGAGGCTACACGAGAAAAGAAAAAAAAAGTACAAACACAAAGCGAACTCGCTTCTAAGTGTCCCCTTTGCCATGGAGCAAACTGTTTCCACTTCTCGTTGAGATAGGTTGCACATATCGCATGATAATGTTGTTATTCAATTTATATAAACATCATAATGCAGTTATCAGGTTTGGCAACGAACTAACAGCCCCTGTACAAATACTGAAAGGACTGAGACAAGGCTGTCTGCTTTCTCCATTCCTGTTCAATGTCTTTGCAGAGAAAATCTTCGATGAACCAATATCAAAAACCAAGCTTGGGGTGAAAATAGGAGAAAGACTAATGCAGACCATAAAATTTGCCGATGATCAAGCTATAGCTGCGGGTAGTCCGACAACGTTATCCAAAATTGTTGTTAAAGCTGAATGAAAAAGCTAAGGAATTTGGTATGAAAATAAATATTAATAAAACAGAATTCATCACTAATATCAAGCTAGCGCCAAAAGAGCTGGATGTAGGACAGGGGAAAATCAAGCAAACGAAAGCGTTCAAATATTTGGGTGAGTGGATAGACCCCATCTTTCCGAGAAGGCAGCTTTCGAGTCACGAATCAGGAAAATGGAAATGGCATATAATCTAACAAAGGCCATTTACTGTACAACAAGAAATCCATATCAACAAATGCCAAGTTAAGACACTACCAAACAGTCATCCGTCCAGAGGCTTTGTATGCTGCAGAGTGCCTTGCAATGAATCGCAAGGGACTAACAAAGAATCTGGAAGTGAAAGAAAGAAAAATTCTAAGAAAAATCTTGGGTCCGGTAAAAGAAAATGGGGAATATAGGAGACGGCACAACCACGAACTTTACATCCACGTGGAAAAAATAACTGATACCATGAGGAAACGGAGAATTGCCTTTTACTGTCATGTAACAAGAATGAACCCAGCACGATTGACAAATAGAATTTTCACCTACTTTCTCAAAAAGAAAACCAAGGGAGCTTGGTTCACTGAGGTGGACAAAGATTTACAAGATGTGGGAATTACAGGCAACGATATTTGGGAACGTGCCACCCTTCAACAAAAACAAAAAGCACACCGATGTCTCCAAGAAAAGCCAAAGCTTCCAACTGGCAAGAAGTGGACTGCAGAAAGGAAACAACAGCATCGAGAACTAATGCGAAAGTACTGGGAGGATGTTAAAGCTCGATGCAACAAGAAGCAGTTGAAATGACGTGGTCCTTAGATGGCCGAATCGAAAGAATAATAATAATAAATAAAACTAAAGTCATGATGTTTAGTCGAAACCCACGTCCATTGCACGTGATGATCAGTGGTGAGCCTGTACAACAAGAAGCACATCTTGGACAGATCATAGCAGAAAATCTTCAGTGTCACACTGAAATGATAACACGAATAGCAATAGTAAAGCAAGCCTTCGGAGATAAACAGTCCCTTGTATGTCAGAAAACAATGTCCCTTAGCTTACGGAAAAGAATAATGAAATCTTATGCTTCGTCTGTCGCGTTGTATTGTGCTGAGACCTGGACGTTAACCAAGAGTGATATTAAGAGGATAGAAGCCCTTGAGATGTGGTGTTGGCGTCGGCTACAACGGATAAGTTGGGTGGAGAAGGAGACTAACACTGAGGTATTGAACATTGTTGAAGAAAAGAGACAGCTGATGAGTCAGATTAGGAAGAGACAACTTTTGTGGATGGGACATAGGCTTTGGCATAGGAATGTGTTGTCGGAAATATTGGAAGGTAAAATAGCAGAAAAACGCTCTCGTGAAAGACCAAGAAAGACATTCATGATGACATTTCTTGGAAACTCAGGATGCAGGAGCTATGCAGACGCCAAACGTCCAGAGGGCAGCTTGAATGTCGAATTTTGTTGTTCAATGGAACGCTATGAAAGTCAAGGAGCTTAGATATCTAAGCTACAGTATAGCGCTTTCTAGTAAAGGAAGGAGGAACTTTTTTGTGTTGGCGGAAAATGCCGAGATTAATTTTGCCTTTATGAACACGGCCTACTGAACTCAAATAGGTTCTTTAACATGCCAACATCGCATAACATGCGTGGCGTGATCTTTTTCGCCTTTCAAAAATCACTTACCACGGGCAGGAGCGAACCTGCACGCTTGGAGTCGGTAGTACGACACGATAACCACTCACCCACCGTGGCAAGTATCTCACAAGGATCAGTATCAGTCTTTAGTAGTCCTCCCCGTACACGGAGGATGCATGCTCTGAGTGAGATCATCAAGTTTATCTTGGGGTAAGAGGTACCACTCCTCTATGGCAGCGTCAGCATACAATTGATGGTGGTAGTCCAAACTTTTGTTGAGCAGTGTAGGGCCCTGCACGAATAAACAAAACGTTATCCGCATCCGCACGACTGTTATCCGCACCCGCCCCGCATCCACACGACTGTTATCCGCCCCCGCCCCGCATCCACACGACTGTTATCCGCACCCGCCCCGCATCCACACGACTGTTATCCGCACCCGCCCCGCATCCACACGACTGTTATCCGCCCCCGCCCCGCATCCACACGACTGTTATCCGCCCCCGCCCCGCATCCACACGACTGTTATCCGCACCCGCCCCGCATCCACACGACTGTTATCCGCCCCCGCCCCGCATCCACACGACTGTTATCCGCACCCGCCCCGCATCCACACGACTGTTATCCGCACCCGCCCCGCATCCACACGACTGTTATCCGCACCCGCCCCGCATCCACACGACTGTTATCCGCCCCCGCCCCGCATCCACACGACTGTTATCCACCCCCGCCCCACATCCACACGACTGTTATCCGCCCCAGCCCCGCATCCACACGACTGTTATCCGCACCCGCCCCGCATCCGCACGACTGTTATCCACACCCGCCCCGCATCCGCACCACTGTTATCCGCCCCCGCCCCACATCCGCACGACTGTTATCCACACCCGCCCCGCATCCGCACGACTGTTATCCACACCCGCCCCGCATCCGCACGACTGTTATCCGCCCCCGCCCCGCATCCACACGACTGTTATGCGCCCCGCATCCGCACCACTGTTATCCGCCCCCGCCCCGCATCCGCACGACTGTTATCCACACCCGCCCCGCATCCACACGACTGTTATCCACACCCGCCCCACATCCGCACGACTGTTATCCACACCCGCCCCGCATCCGCACGACTGTTATCCGCCCCGCATCCGCACGACTGTTATCTGCATCCGCCCCGCATCATCACGACTTTTTTCCGTATTCCCACGTTTGTTATCCGAATCTACCGGCATTACAATAATACTGTATTACGGAATTAAGTTTCATTTATATTTTGCTTGTTTCGATAACGTTCCTGCGTGAAATTGAGTTTAAAATGCCTTATGAATAGGCCCTCTTGTGAGTAAAGAGAATGTATTCAGCAATAGTTCATGAAGGCTTGCTCAATTCTCGTATTACCAGAACGATTATATTATATTGATGACTGCATTACCGTTATGTGGGTTAGTACATGGGTTGGTTTTTTAGTTTTGGCACCTTAGTTATTACTGGATTAATAACTCACTTAGATAGTTCCAGGTTTCACAGGCCCTCGATGTAGTCCCCACCGTTGCGTACAACGTGTTCCCAGCGATGCAGAAGTCGTTGGATCCCGTTGGCACTGCCCAATCTATTGATGGTACGAAGAGAGCGCTCGGTAGCCTGCTTAACGTCTTCAATGGTACGGAAGCGCTGCCATACTGTTCCCCGAGGGCAAACCGTTAATGCGGCGCACTATTGTTCGTTTCTGCAAGACCATCTCCGAGGAGCTCTGAGAAGGAAACGGCGCCACCACATGGTTACACCGCCCATCGTTCTGCATGACAATGCTAGGGCACACACAGCAGGCGTTGTGTCGGCATTGTTGGAATTCTGGGGCTGGGAGGTCCTCTATCAGCTCCCTATTCTCCCGACATCAGTCCCTGCGACTATGATCTCATCCCGAAGATGAAGATGACAATGCGCGGGGAGCAGGCTGCCGAGCGCTCTCTTCGTACCATCAATAGATTGGGCAGTGCCAACGGGATCCAACGACTTCCGCATCGCTGGGAACACGTTGTACGCAACGGTGGGGACTACATCGAGGGCCTGTGAAACTTGGAACCTTCTAAGTGAGTTATTAATCCAGTTATAACTAAGGCGCCAAAACTAAAAAAAACCAACCCATATATTTGAAAACATAATACCGGCAATGCCGACTACTTACAATGTTTGATATTAATGAATTTTACCATTTAAATACTGATAAGAAGACTTCGAACATGTACCATGTGCTTTGTTTCAATCACTTGACACCAGAGTTCGCATGAGCGTTTACCGTTCAGTATGTCATATACATTCCACATGGCCGAGAGTACGTCATGGTATCAATTTCCGCCACCGCGCGCTCATTGTTTCTCTTACCACTGCCAGCTGGATCGATCGATCGAGTTGGCAGTGCGTCTGACACTTCCGCTCGATCCACCACCGCCAGCTAGCACACTTACGTTCGAGCACACTTCCGTTCGTTTGAACGGAAGTGTGCCAGCTGGTGCCACCTCGATCGTTCCGATCCATTTCCGTCCCATTTTTCAAAATCACTCCCACAAAAATATCCAGCAACCGAGTGGAAAGATGTTACACATCAAAAGCATAAATTACTAAAGGAACACTTTTATACATTTGAGGGGAAAAGTCGTTCCCCTAAACCATGTACGTCACGTGCTATGCAGCCAGAATTACAACCCTTTCCTGGTCGGAGTCTTAATTATGCTTAATGACATAATTTGAATGAGATTAGCTTAAATCATCATCTTACGTCATGGAAAGAGCATAACGAAAAAATATAAGTCATAAACATCCGGGTCCCAATAATATTTATCAAGTTCGGATTGTTGCCACGGTGGATGAGTGGTTAACGTGCCGGATTACCGACCCCCCAAGCTTGCAGGTTCGCTCCTGGCCGTGGTAAGTTATTATTTTTTTTCGATAGGTGACAAAAATTACAACATGGATGTCATACGTTGTTGGCATGTTAAAGAACCCATTTGAATTCAATAGGCCGTGTTCAATGGCAAAATTAATCACGAAATATTCCGCCAACACAAAGTTCCTCCATTCTCTACTAGAAAGCGCTGTAGTGTCAAGGAGCTTAGATATCTAACCTCTTTGACTTTCATAGCGTTCAAAGGAACTACGAAATTCGACATGAAAGCTGCCCTCTGGGTGTTAATTAACAAAGCCTGCACCGGCACCCGCGGCCATACGATAAAAATATAAAAAACAAGAAGTTCCGTGACGAACTAAAGAGCCTACTTCTCTTAAAATTTAAAATTCATATCAATGATTAATCTACTGTATATGGATCTATCTAGAATAATGACGAAATTAGGTTGGTAATATCGAAATTTCTAATTAGTTCGAAATACTGTATACTTGGCATAATGTAGCCTAATAGAGCACTAAAGTTGGCAGCCCTGGTGACTGAATATATTCTTAGTTCCATCTCTTAAGGTACAGAATACAACATTTGGTTGAAGTCCAATGGATAGCATGGACGTTACATGCAGTTAAACATTGGATCTAACAGCGCGCGTAAAATCATGTTGGCAACAATGTCATGCATGTATTGGTCAGAAATAATCTGAAATATTATGATCTATTGTTGTGCCAATTTTGAATGAAATCCATTAGTTAGTATAGAAGTTACATACATTTTAAAATTGGACCTATCAGCAGGCTTTGAATCAATTTGGCAACACTGACGTATATTAGTTACTCCAAATTAATCTAGAATGCCAGGTACTATACGTGTGCAAAATTTAGAGCTATTGGCTTGCATACTTTCTGATATATTGATATTAGGGTAACAAAAATAGAGACAGTATTTATTAACAGTTGGCAGCCCTGGTTACTCTTAAGAATCGGCATAGTCATATCTGTTATGGTACACATAGCACACACGAAATTTGGTTGAAATCCAAATGAAAGTATAGAAGTTACATGTATTTAAAGTTGGACATCTCAGCAGGCCTAGAATCATGTTGGTAGCACTGACGTATATAAGTTACTCCAAATTAATATAGAATGTCAGGTACTATACGTGTGCATAGTTTAAAGCTGTAGGCTTGCATACTTTCTGACGAATGGGTATTTGGATTTTAAAAATGAGAGCATTTATTAACAGTTGACAGCCCTGGTGGCTCTTAAGAATACGCTCAGTCGTATCTGTTTATGTACACATAGCACATACGAAATTTGGTTGAAATCCAATTGATAGTGTAGAAGTTAAATGAATTTAAAATTTGAATCTACCAGAAGGCTTTTAATCATTTTGGCAACACTGCCATGTATGGCCTCCTGGAAATTAAACTGCAATATTATTATCTATAAGTTTTTATGTGTGCCAATTTTGAAATAGCTCCTATTCATACCTTCCAAGATATCCAACATGAGCTCAAATTTCAATTGCGATTTTTCAGCATTTGGTAACACTGACATCATTTTCAAATATGGCCGTGAGATATTCAGGTATAGATCTTTACTCCTACAAAATTTTGTTTCGATTGCTGCAGCCATTTAGGAGTTGATAGGGGCGGGGACACACACACACAGCCAGACAGACAGAAGGACAGACAGACAGACAGACATTTGCCCGATCTCATAAGTCTAGTTTTTCCTCATTTTTGCAAAATGTGAAAAGTAGGCTAATAAAAGATTATAAAAACAAACTGATTGTATTCTTAAAACTATCCGCAAATATTCTCCAAACATTACCGGCTGCTTGTCCGCTATCCGCAGAGCCATGCAAACTAGATCCGCATCCACACAGGGCTTTAAATATAGGAGAGGTAGGCTACAAGTTTCGACCTGACATCGAGTTTTATCATTTCAAACGATCTTGTCGACTTCATCGTTATGCTTGGGTCTAACGTTATGCGTTACGGTTACGGTGTGTATGACGTCATCATGTTGTTCAGTGCATATGCACCGAGTCTTAGTTTACTCCTGGGGTCTGGCGTTATGCGATACGGAGACGGCGAGTGCGTGACATCAGACAGGAATACAGGGTGACTCCTAAAGAAGTGTGCAATATGTCAGACAGGAATAAAGGGTGACTCCTAAAGAGATGTACACGATGTCAGAGCAAAATACAGGGTGACACTTAACGAGGTGTACAGTATGTTAGATTCAATTCAAATACTGGGTGATCCTTAAAGAGGTTTGCAAAATATCAGATTCAAATAATGGGTGACCCTTAAAGAGTTGTAAAAGATGTCAGACTCAAATACAGGGTGACCCTTAAAGGTGGGCAAGATGACAGATTGAAACTTTTAACCCCTTATTGGATGGAACAAATTGTTGAAATATTTTGTTCTAAGTTCGTAATGGAGTCTGTTGAAAGAGTCCTGGGGCTTCGAGCCTTTCTAACATGCGTCATTTGAAATGATATAAAGTCTAGTCTCTCAGACTGACTGTAACTTTTTCCTCAGCCCATTTAAGAATTAAAATACTAATCCTATACTTAAGTCTAATAACGAATGTTCGATATGGAAGAACTATATAAGTTAATAAATGTATAATTAAAAGAAATAAATAAAATAATGAAATGGATATCCTTGCTATTTTTCAGTGTTGTCTAATTCAATAAAAAAGAAAAGTTTTGTTTAATGTAGTTGGCTGGTTCCTCAGTTTAGGGACTGTGACAACGCGGTCATGCAGCCCCGTGTACTTAAGGTGTGTGTAGAATCTGTCTGATAACCGGTGTTAATTGTGATTGCTGTATTAGTGTGTGTGTATCTGTAATTCAAGTAAGGACTGCAGACGATCAATTTCAAGTAGTTCCTACTTACCAAATGCTACCGTCCACGACACCTAGCTTGCGGACGTGCCTACTAGATACCATCGCAGTCAGCACCTGGGGGCGAACGTTAGAACTAATATAGCGTTATCAATTATAACCAACACATTTTGGCTTCACACAAGAGTAGTTAGTGGAGGGATCTTTTTCATGCCATAAATCTATGAGATGGGCCCACCGGCTTTACTTCCCCTCCGAAGGATGGCATACTGAGGTATTTTTAACGCTCTTAATAATCCGATGACTTCGGCCAGGTTTGAACCAGCGACTTTGGGTATAGAAGCTCAGCATGCGAACAACTACGACACCGAAGCCCCATTCTCTAATGTAAGTAAATGAATGTAAATATAATATTGGGCTTCACATTAAAAATTCAGATAGAAAATCAAGTAAATTAGAAATAGCAAGTGTAGTATATAAATAAATATACTACGTTAACGAAGTTGCCTGAAAATGAGTAAAATTAAATCTTAACTTAACTAAATCTTGATTTTTTTGAAATGTGCCGTGTTAATCTCGCTTTCAGTGGCTAACCAGTTAGTGCGTTTTAAATCTTGATTTGTCTTAAGTTATATTTACAAATAACCGAAATGTTTAACGAAATTATCTTATTTTAATTATGTCAAAGCTGCAATCTTTTTGATTCAAATTCTAGCCAAATTAACTTATTTACTTAATAATTTATTTAAAGTGTTCCTTGTTTCAAAACCCTTTGGCGATTTTTGATTATTTGAAAAAACTTCACACCGGAAGTAGTTATAAGGGCTTAAGTGAATCTCGGCATTGACTCACTCTAGCGTTTGCACAATTATTGATGACATTGCTTAAGGTAGGAAAGACCTGCCTAACTCGCCCATGTTAAATCTTCAAATATTTGGTGCACTTTACCCAAAATCTGTTTGGTTTAGCCAATTTAAATTTACAGGGATTACTGTTTGGATCATTATCTGCAATAACACGAAGGATTATTGACAACAACGAAATACTTTTGCCAATATGAATTCTTAAGTTACGATGTTTTAATCCAAAATTATGGCAAAAAATATTTTTTGTAAAATATTTAAAGGGAAATACCTTATTACTGTTCATTACGATGATGTTGATACATCAAAAATGTTTAATGGACCTATCTTTATAAGTTTTCTTACAAATGGTACCAAAGTAGTGAAAAATGTTAAACTGAGAAAAATCAGGTTGAAGTTTTTCATTACATTTTGTGACCTCTGACAATTCTTAGAACATTCATGCCCCATAACTTGCATCATTTCGTCCCTCAGTGGTTATTTTGCTTCCTAAGTCTCCTACTTTCTTTAGCTTTTAAATAAATAAATAAATAAATAAACAAATAAATAAGTAAATAAAAATAATATAAATGCGTATTTCAACTTACCTTTTTGCAAAGAAGTGGGCTTTTTTTCCCTCTTCAAATCATCAATTCAACTATTAGTAATTGGGGCAGATGACCTTGCAGTCCCGCCCCTTAAAGCAGTATTTCTTCAATTGGTCAGTGCAAAATCACAGTGATTATAATATGATGACGATGTTCAGTAACCACTTGTAAAGTTGTCATTGTTTCCAACACAAAGATCGGAAGTGAGTTCAGAAATCCGTCTATAATAGTTCAGAAGAATACGCACAAACATAAATCTCTTTAAAAGTGGGTGCAGCATAGACATATATATAACAAGTAGTTCCGTGAAGAACTATACAGCCTATTTTCATATATCCTACTCATGTCAATTGCCTCTATCAACATATAAAATTTCAGTTTGATTGTTGTGATAGATTCGTAGATACTGAGAACCTTCTAAATATTTCAGATGATCGACAGGTTGGATTCTTATTTATGTACTATTACATGAATATTATTGTGTACGTGTGGTATTCAAACGTCAATCGCATGATTAGGACACAAGAAGTAAAAACGAGATTTTAAAATTTCGCACAGCTGCCATCTTGTGGTTATCAAAACAATTGAAATTAATTAGATGTCAATGGATTATTATTTGTATAATCATTTAACGTGCAAAGTTTCACTGCACTTGGATGGTTAAATCACGAGAAACGTCTAATTGAGTATTAATACTTCGCGTCGCCGCCATGTTGGATTTGTGCTCACCAGATTACTGAAAGACCTATAGGTGAACTTATGTTTATAGCCTCTATGAACATTTAAAAAAATCAGTTTGATTGCTGTAAAGGTTTCGGAAATATTGAGAACCGCCGAAATATTTCGGATGCTCGCCATTTTGGATTGTTTTATGTAGGGGCCATAGAGTTATGTACCATTAAAGGAAAAATAATGCGTAGCTTCATTATACAAACTTTCACTTCGATCGCATGATTACGACACAATAAATAAAAACTTAATTTTAAAATTTCGCACAGCAGCCATCTTGAGGATATATAAACAATTGAACTAAATTAGATGCCATTGCATTACAATATGTATAATCATTTATTGTACCACATTTCACTGCGCTCAGATGGTTAAATGAAGAGAAAAGTCTATTAAAATATTTCAAATTCGCTTGGCCGCCATGTTTGTTTTGTACTTTACAGGTTTTTGAAAGTTACTCAGATAAACGTGTAGCAGTGCCCTTTATCATCGTACAAAATTTCAGGGAGATATCTGTAATGGTTTCGGAGATATAGAATGCCAGTGAAATAATTTGCACAGCCGCCATTTTGAGGTTATGTGAACAATTGAACTAAATTGGACGCCAGTGCATTACAATGTGTATAATCATTTGCAGTACCAAGTTTCATTACGTTTGGATTGTTAAATCGCGAGAAAAGCCTATTTAAAAGTCTCAAATTCGCATGGCCGCCATGTTGTTTTTGTATTTACCAGGTTTTTGAACGTCACATAGGTGAACTTCTAGTAGTGCCCTTTATCACCGTAGAAAATTTCAGGGTGATATCGGTAAAAGTTTCGGAGATACTGAATGTTGGTGAAATATTTCGCACAGCCGCCATGTTGGATTGGTAAGACAGAATAAAATTTGAAGGGCACGGTCGAGGTTGGCCAGAATGGTGCTATGATCTTACTGAGTTTCATTGAAATCGCTCCAGTCGTTCAGATTTTATTAGGGGGACACATACACACACGGACAAAGGTGATCTCATAAGCCTATTTTTTCAAAATTGAAAATAGGCTAAAAATGTGTGCTGTTGAGGTAATGCGGTCTAGTAGTAACTTTCTATTGATTTTCTTTAACACTAATCAAAATTGTTGGTAAATATGAAGTACAATTAGCAATTAAATAATAGAATGTTTGCGTACAGCGTAACGCACACTTGCTGCCGGTAGCACAAATTAGGAGATGAGTTGCATTAAAAACTGGATAAGAATTTGAATTGTTCTGCGTGTTGGTAATATTTATGTGCTTACTTATATCTCGCCAGTGATTTGACACATACGACTGCTTATAATGGAAGTTCATAATTCATTTAGCATTGTTTGATATATGGTATTATTATGAAACTTTTGGAATGATATAATTATTTTGCGCCAAACGATATAGTATTCCTTGGCCATACTAGAGACGTATTGAGATATTTTGATAGTTTGCAGTATCCTTCACCTCTTCAAGTAGGTGAAACTCTCACGGAGGTCTTGAATCGAATTCATTTAGTAGTTCAAATATCCATAGTTGAGCGCGCTAGTGGTCATCGCAGTTCTGCTTGCGGCCGATTGATGGCAGTATAATCTTTGGTGGGAATGAAACTGTAGTCTTTCCATCTAGTTCAACATGTAAACTATTATAGCCTACTTTTCACATTTCGCAAAAGTGAGGAGAAAGTAGACTTATGAGATCGGGCAATTGTGTTTCTGTCCTTCTGTCTGTCTGTCTGTCTGGGTGTGTGAGTCCCCCCTATCAACTCCTAAACGGCTGCAGCAATCGAAACAAAATTTGGTAGGAGTAAAGATCTATACCTGAATATCTCACGGCCATATTTTAAAATGATGTCAGTGCTACCAACTGCTGAAAAATCGCAATTGAAATTTGAGCTCCATGTTGGATATCTTGGAAGGTATGAATGGGAGCTATTTGAAAATTAGCACACGTATAGATAATAATATTGCAGTTTAGGTTCCAGGAGGCCATACATAGCAGTGTTGCCAAAATGATTATAAGCCTGCTGATAAATCCAAATTTTAAATGCATATAACTTATACACTATCAATTGGATTTCAACCAAATTTCGTATGTGCTATGTGTACATAAACAGATATGACTGAGCGTATTCTTAAGAGCCACCAGGGCTGCCAACTGTTAATAAATGCTCTCAATTTTTTTATACAAAAACCCATATATCAGAAAGTATGCAAGCCGACAGCTTTAAACTTTGCACACGTATAGTACCTGACATTCTATATTAATTTGGAGTAACTTATATACCTCAGTGCTACCAACATGATTCTAGGCCTGCTGAGAGGTCCAACTTTAAATACATGTAACTTCTATACTATCATTTGGATTTCAACCAAATTTCATGTGTGCTATGTGTACCATAACAGATATGACTACGCCGATTCTTAAGAGTAACCAGGGCTGCCAACTGTTAATAAATACTGTCTCTATTTTTGTTACCCTAATATCAATATATAAGAAACTATGCAAGCCCATAGCTCTAAACTTTGCACACGTATAGTACCTGACATTCTAGATTAATTTGGAGTAACTAATATTGGCCTACGCCAGTGCTGCCAACATGATTCTAAGCTTGCTGATAGGTCCAATTTTAAAATGCATGTTACTTCTATACTAACTAATGGATTTCATTCAAAATTAACACAACAATAGATCATATTATATCAGATTATTTCTGACCAATACATGTATGTCGTTGTTGCCAACATGATTTTACGTGCGCTGTTAGATTCAATGTTTAACTGCATGTAACGTCCATGCTATCCATTGGACTTCAACCAAATTTTTTATTCTGTACCTTAAGAGATGGAACTAAGAATATATTCAGTCACCAGGGCTGCCAACTGTGGTTCTCCATTAGGCTACATTATGCCAGGTATACAGTATTTCGAACTAATTAGTAATTTCGACATTATCAACTTAATTTAGTCATTATTCTAGATAGATCCATATAGATTAATCATTGGCATGAATCTTAAAATTTGAGAAAAGTAGGCTCTTTAGTTCGTTACGGAACTTCTTGTTTTGTAAGTAATATCCTCGTTTCTGTTCGTGGGAGCGCAAAGTAAACATCGCTACATCACAACTACCTGTAAATAAAAACGGCAAACATGGCGCGAATTGGCCGTCATTTAAAACGTTTTTCAGTCATGGAAATGCCGTCTTTACTTCCCCTCCAGAGGTAGGCACACTGAGGGATTTTTAACGCTCTTCTCACTTCACTTTGGTTATTATCAGCACAGTGGAGTCACTCTGCCCGTCAGTGTTTTCAACATTACCACACATCTTTACCACAGTTCACGTCTATCATCGTCTTTTGAGTTCGTCAACAGCGTTACTGTGTGTCTTTGTGTCAGTGCTTCTCGAACATTCTAGAACCGTCGAATTGAGCGAGATCCAAATGGATTCTTCTAAACTTCCGCCGCCGCTTCTTCCTGCTCCTGCACCGACGCCTTCCGATGCTACAGGCATTCTTCAGGACATGGTGGCTGCTACCATCAAACAGCCCCGCAGAATTGCCGATACTGAACTCTCCAGTCCTGAGGGTCGCAAGCGCGTCTGCGCTGAGGAACCGTCAGATGGGTCATCCACCAACACTACTGGGAGTACCCATGCCGCGTCACAGGCATCTTCAATCCTGGGCATCGACGTCCTCCAACCGGACTCCGGCAACGTGGCGCCTTTCCAACCTCAGACACCTCTCTCTCCGCCGTAGACCTTCAACCCGGCCACGTACTACATGCCTACCCATGTACGCAGCTACGCCCAGGTGGCTTGTAACCCGGCTCTACATCCGCAGGTACGGCAATGCAGTGTTGTTACTCCCCCCCCTTACTGGTGTCGTGCCATTTCGTCCAGGTGCTATTTCGTCCAAATTCCACGAACAGAGGCAGATGGGTTGACTCTCTGCCGGCCCACTAGTGCTATTTCGTCCAAACACCTATGATTGACAGTTTGACAGGTCTACAGTAACTGTTTCATTATATTGCGTTTCTTGTTAAAAATAAGTAATTTTTTGATGTTCGTATTAATGGACGTCACTCGCTCCGCTCATTTGCCACCAGTCAACTATAGTTTACAATGAAATGCTTATAATGTAAACAACCTAGTTAGAATAGAAAAAAATGTGGATTAAAATCGCTCTCTGTGCTTCGGTGTATCTTAATTATCTAAATATTGTGCCGTCGTTCGCTGCAAGGCATGAGGTACAGTTATATACAACAAACAAATATTTTGGAAATTTCCTGAGATTTTCGTAAAAGCACGCCTGTATACGAGTTATGTTACATTATGTGTCCGGCCTTGCAGAACTTGATATATGCAGTAGATCTGGCATCAGCGCGCTCTATTTAATACGTACTGTATTTTAAGGTAGAGACGCACTATAGAGTCTGGGGCGTAAATATTGTCACTAATAACAAGTAGTTCCGTGAAGAACTATACAGCCTATTTTCATATATCCCACTTATTGCAACTATCAACATACACAATTTCAGTTTGATTGCTGTAATAGATTCGTAGATATTGAGAACCGACTAAATATTTCGGATTGTCGCCATGTTGGATTTTATATATGTAGGTCCTAGAGTTATGTACTGTTACATGCAGATTATTGTGAAAGTGTAGTATTCAAACTTCAATCGCAAAATTAGAACACAAGAAAAAACAAGGGGTTTAAAAAAAAAAAAACAGCTGCCATCTTGAGGTTATGGAAACAATTGAAATAAATTAGATGCCAGTGGATTAACATTCGGATAAAGATTTACTGTACCAAGTTTCACTGTACGCGGATGGTTAAAATGCGAGAAACGTCCATGTGAATATTTATAATTCGCGTCACCGCCATGTTGGATTTGTGATCACCAGGTTATTTAAAGTCCTATAGGTGAACTTAAGTTCTTAGCCCCTATGAACATTAAAAAATGCAGTTTGATTGCTAAAATAGATTCGTAGATATTCAGTATCGTCTAAATATTTCGGATGGTTGCCATGTTGGATTGTTAAATGTATAGGCCATAGAGTCATGTACCAATAAAGGAAAATTATTGCGTAGGTTCATTATTCAAACTTTCACTTCGATCGCATGACTACATCACAAGAAATAAAAACTTAATTTTAAAATTCGCCCTGCCGCCATTTTGAGGTTATGTAAACAATTGAACTAAATTAGATACCAGTGGATTACAATGTGTATAAATATTTCCTGTACCAGGTTTCAGTGCGCTTGGAACATTAAATCGCGAGAAAGGTCTATTTAAAATGTTCAAATTCGCTTGGCCGCCATGTTCGTTTTGTAGTTAACCGGTTTTTGAAAATCTTATAGATGGACTTCCAGTAGTGCCCTTTATCTCCGTACAAAATTTTAGGGAGATACCGCTAATAGTTTCAGAGATATAGAATGCCGGTGAAATATTTCGCACATCTGCCATCTTGTGGTTATGTAAACAATTGAACGAAGTTAGATGTCGGTGCATTGCAATGTATATAAACATATACTGTACCAAGTTTCATTGCGTTTGGTTGGTCAAATCGCGAGAAACGTCTATTTAAAAGTCGCTAATTCGCTTGGCCGCCATGTTGGTTTTGTAGTTACCAGGTTTTCAAAAGTCACATAAGTGAAATTATAGTAGTTGCCTCTATCACCATAGAAAATGTCAGGGTAATATCTGTAATAGTTTCGGAGATATTGAATGCTGCTGAAATATTTCGCACAGCCGCCATGTTTGATTGGTGAGTCGTAACAAAATTTGAAGGGAACGGTCGAGGTCGCCGGGAATAGTGCTATGAACTTTCCGAGTTTCATTGAAATCGCTCCTGCCGTATAGATTTTATTAGGGGGACACACACACACGAATCACACACACACACGGACAAAAGGTGATCTCATAAGCCTATTTTTAGCCTATTTTCAATTATGAAAAAATAGGCTTATGAGATCACCTTTTGTCCGTGTATGTGTGTGTGTGTGTGTGTGTGTGTGTGTGTGTGTGTGTGGTGTGTGTGTGCCCCCCCCTAATAAAATCTAAACGGCTGGAGCGATTTCAATGAAACTCGGTAATTTCAAAGCACTATTCTCGGCGACCTCGACCGTGCCCTTCAAATTTTGTTACGTCTCACCAATCCAACATGGCGGCTGTGCGAAATATTTCACTAGCATTCAATATCTGCGAAACTATTACTGATATCGCCCTGAAATTGTGTACGGTGATAAAGGGCACTAATAGAAGTTCACCTATGAGACTTTCAAAAACCTGGTGACTACAAAACCAACATGGCGGTCAAGCGAAATTGAGACTTTTAAATAGATATTTCTCGCGATTTAACTATCCAAACGTAATGAAACTTGGTACAGCAAATGTTTATACACATTGTAATGCACTGGAGTCTAATTTAGTTAAATTGTTTACATAACCTCAAAATGGCGGCTGTGCGAAATATTTCACTGACATTCTATATCTCCGAAACTATTACAGATATCACCCGTCAATTTTGTACGGTGATAAAGGGTACTGATACAAGTTTACCTATGTATATTTCATAAACCTGTAAAGTACAAAACGAACATGGCGACCAAGCGAATTTGAAATATTTTAATAGACTTTTCTCGTGATTTAACTCTCTGAGCGCAGTGAAATGTGGTACAGTAATTGATTTTGCAGATTGTAATGCACTGCCATCTAATTTAATTCAATTGTTTACATAACCTCAAAATGGCGGCTGTGCGAAATTTTAAAATTAAGTTCTTATTCATGTGTCGTAATCATGCGATCGAAGTGAAAGTTTGAATAATGAAGCTAGGCAATAATTGTCCTTGAATGGTACATAACTCTATGGCCTATACATATAACAATCCTAAATGGCGAGCTTCCGAATATTTAGACGGTTCTCAATATCTATGAATCTTTTACAGCAACCAAACTGATTTTTTTTATGTTCATAGAGTCTATGACCTTATGTTCACCTATAGGACTTTCAGTAACCTGGTGAGCACAAATCCAACATGGCGGCGACGCGAAGTATAAATATTTAAATGGAAGTTTCTCGCGAATTAACTATCCAAGTGCCGTGAAACGTTGCACGTTAAATGCTTATACAAATGTTGATCCACTGGCATCTAATTTATTTCAATTGTTTGCATAATCACAAGATGGCTGGTGTGCGTACTTTTAAAATCTCGTTTTTACTTCTTGTGTTCTATCATGCGATTGAAGTTTGAATACCACACGTACACAATAATCTTAATGTAATAGTACAAAAATAAAAATCCATCCTGGCGACCATATGAAATATTTAGACGGTTCTCAATATCTACGAATCTGTTACAGCAATTAAACTGAAATTTTGTATGTTGATAGAGACGATTAACATGAGCAGGATATATGAAAATAGGCTGTATAGTTCTTCACGGAACTACTTGTTTCAAAATTGAAAATAGGCTAAAAGTGAAAGTTTGCCTGTTTTTTCTGAATTCCTACGGAAATTTGCGTTATTAACGCGTTTCAGACTGTTTTATGACGGATGCGCGCGAAAATAAAATGTCTGTCTGCAGGTCCGTCTGTCTGTCTGTTTGTCTGTCTGTGGACAACTTTGTTCCCTTATAACTCGAGAACGGAGAACGGCTGGGTGGATCAACGTGAAATTTGATACAGATATCCATCAGAGGCATGACACTAATCAATGATGTAACTCTTCACTGTACCTCTCATTAATGGAGGCCTACCCCCTTAAAATACTTGCTGAAATAGGCGTAGAAGGGTGAGACAGAGCTCATTTTCAGCCCCTCAATGTGAGAAACGAAACTTGGGGGTCCTAAAGAGACCCCGAAAACCACATGTCAAGACTCTGAAACCAACAGTCTCTGAGATATTCTCAGAAAACTAATTTCATTTAATGAACTAATGAAGGAATGCAAGCCAGTAACCATGACAACAGTATCTCAAAAGCTGATATCCAACTTTCCATATATTTCTGCAAGAAGTAATGCCACTCCATTTATTACATTTCTGTGAATGTTTGCAAATGGCTATAAGGTGAACACGAGACCAACTGAAGCTGTAAAATTCATCAATGCGTTTAAGGGAGTCAAGCGGTACCCTAGATTTTTTTCACACGACCCTCACGTGTGATATGTCGTACAGAAGGTCTATTATATCTCCAAACAGCAACATTATTTTCAAAAATTCCTGAATTGAAATAGTATTTTTTGCGGCTGTTAGAAATTTGGGCCATTGGAGGCTTTCTTTCTTTATTCGTGTCAGAAGTATCAATATGCATTTTGAATATTGAATATAGAATATCTACACTTCTACCATACATACATATATACAGGTCTATTATTCAAAACAATCAAATATTGAAGCAACAAATTTGAGCTAGATGATTTTTGCCCAGTATTGGGCGACGCCAATCGCGCTGGAGGAGGCTGCAATCAAATCTTTCATAGTGCACTTTGAAGGACATAAGTCACACTGACATAAATGTTGGATTGTCTGCAGCTTTCCACAGTCACAGAGTGATGGGTCGCTTGAGAAACCCCACTTCCGCAGATTTACTTCTGTTCTGCTGACTCCTGTACGGAGTCTGTTAAGGGCATTGGAGGCTAAAAAGCCTGAATTTTCATGCACCACAAGCCTTTATAATTCATTAAAGGGGTCTTCCTCTGGATGGGGACTTGACACGACGGTGAGGGCCAGTTTTTATGTGACGTGAAAAAAATGAAAATCCACAGCCTGCTTCCAGTCTCCGACCGGGTCAGGAATGGAATGAATGAATGAATGACGTGTATTGCGTTTTGTCTATTACGTTTTCAATTTTATTTTCACGTCAGGAAGTACACGTTAGATAAATTTAGTTTGAGAGCAAATTTTAACCAATCATTTTTCATTGTCGACAAACAGGTTCCAAGCCCCTAACCATTGCAACAGAAGCTCATCTGATTACATCTGGTTATTAATGCCTAAGACCGTTCGAAGAATGGGTACTTCTGCTAATATCTTATAAAATGACTATTTTTCATATTTTTTCGACTTCATTTTGACAAATTCCTGTTCTCTACATTGTAAATAACTAAAAACTCAAAAAAATCATTTTTTTTTCGCCCCTAGACGTCTTAGCTTAACTACGTGTTTGCTATGATTACTTTGACTGCTAAGTATTGTTGTCAACATCAAAATCCGGACACAGGGAAACTAATTTTTCTCAGGACTGTTTGTGTTTAGCTTGAAATACCGCTGACAACTATAACAAAAGGGACAAATATACGAGTGTAATGTGTTGCATGACTATTTCATTCACTTCACTTGGGACTAAAATGTAACATTGCTTATTTGTGCCGAAATGAGTGGGCCGAGGTGATGAGTTGGACTAACGCGGTGGGATTTGGTGGAATTAGTAGTGGTATGGGAGATGGGGGAGAGCGATTGGATATTGCATTGCATCAACAAACAGAGTAGGCGCGATATTGCAATTTAAACATTCATTCGCGGTTTCCAGAAATGTACTCTGTGCCAATTGGCTGGGGACCACATGCATGGGAGCGCTCTCATTGCAATAGTTTTAGTCCACAAGACATATCTCATTAACTGCTATGCATAGGAATTTCCGTTCCACGAGTGTACTGTATTAAATTTGCATACGAATATTCTATGTTGGAGATAAAAGCTTCCGCGGTGAATACAGGCAATTACTAATCCAAAGATTATAGCGAAGTACAACAGAACTAAGCATTTAAGTACGTAGTATGTTATAAAACTGAAATATGTATAGCCTCATATATACAGGGTAACGAAGCAGCTGGTAACATATGGTAACCCTGGAGGAAGAACGCCACAAGTTTTTAGTTGGTATTTTAGTTTAGGCACCTTAGTTATAACTGGATTAATAACTCACTTAGATGGTTCCAATTTTCACAGGCCCTCGATGTAGTCCCCACCGTTGCGTACAACGTGTTCCCAGCGATGCGGAAGTCGTTGGATCCCGTTGGCACTGCCCAATCTATTGATGGTACGAAGAGAGCGCTCGGGAGCCTGCTTAACGTATTCAATGGTACGGAAGCGCTCCCCGCGCAGTGTCATCTTCATCTTCGGGATGAGATCATAGTCACAGGGACTGATGTCGGGAGAATATGGGGGGTGATAGAGGACCTCCCAGCCCCAGCGATCCAACACTGCCGACACAACGCCTGCTGTGTGTGCATTAGCATTGTCATGCAGAACGATGGGCGGTGTAACCATGTGGTGGCGCCGTTTCCTTCTCAGAGCTCCTCGGAGATGGTCTTGCAGAAACGAACAATAGCACGCCGCATTAACGGTTTGCCCTCGGGGAATAGTATGGTGAATGATCACACCATCCCAATCATAGGCAAGAATCAACATTACCTTCAGATTGGTGGGGGTTGGTCGAACTGTTGGTTTTCGTGGTGATCCGTGGTGCCGCCACTCAATCGATTGGCGTTTTAACTGTGGCTCATAAGATCTGGCCCACGTCTCGTCAATGGTTATGATACGCCGTAAGAAGGCCTCTCCTTCGCGCTCATAACGCTGCAAGTGCATACGACAAGCGTCATATCGCAGCCATTTGTGCATGTAGGTTAAGTCATGTGGAACCCTTTTGGACGCAATCTTTCTCATTTTCAGTAAATCCTTCAGGATGTGGAGGACAGTTGAATGCGCCAGTCCGGTATCTTGCCCTAATTGACGAATCGTTACGTTCCGATCCACCTCTGCTAACGCGGACACCATCTGTACATTGTCATCACTTACTGGTGGATGACCAGATCGAGGCATGTGCTCCACACGATCGCGCCCATCTCGAAAGGCTGCAACCCATCTTGCTACCGTTCTGAACGGTAAGGCAGCTGCACCGCACACTTCCTGCAATCCTCGGTGACACTGTTTAGCACTGCGACCCCTAGCACACTGAATTTTTATCCACGTTCTCTGCTCCTGCCTGGAAAACATTGCGACTGTCTTTCGCGAGCGCTGGTCTCACACTACTCATCTAACAGGCGCGACTGCGCGCGAGCGATCGTGAGGACGGGCGAGGTCATGTGCTCTGAGGGAAGGGATGCAGGGCAGCAACCGTCAGTAAAAGTGGCAGCACCCAACATTGTTGCAACTTGGCACTGAAGTATTGGTGCCAAAACTAAAAAACCAACCCATGTATATGTGTTTCAGTCTTCAGTCTTTTGACTGGTCAGTGGCAGCTCTCCATGCCTCCCTGTCTGGATTATGCATAGAGAGGTGCATATCCCCGAGAAGAACATTACGGTTGTAGTTTCCCGCTGCTTTCAGCCGTGCAGCAGAACGTATCTTAGCCATTAGTTGGCTAATGTTATCTATTTCTTCACCGTCTATAGGACAATGTTGAAACATTATATCACAGTAATTCTGGAGATACCGAGCTCCTCTAATGAGTTCTGTCCACGGGGGCAATCCTAACAGGGGAAGTTGCCTGAGGCGTGTTTCACTGCCCCCTCCACCCACTCCATAGTGGACGTGGTAGTAAATATTGTCGGAATGTGTCAATCTGCACTGAACTTCACTATCTACTTTTGTTATCTCAAACACGTATTTCATACCCCTCATTAGAAATTTTACGCTCAACTGCAATAATTTTCATTGAGTTTGAGAATTGCTATACAGATCAATATGTACATTTTAATGTGTATGTTGTAGCTTCATAAAAATATCCATGAAAGTTATAACCTGCACTATAAGCATTAAAACGATATCGTGGGAACCAAATGCTTATATGTATTCTCCTACAAAACAATGCAAAATTGCAGACAAAAGCTTTACATCCACTGACAGTTCGTGGAGTTAACGTTAAAACTTTGACCGTATGAAAATAATTCATCTTCTTAGTATTTTCATTCAATCAAGACGAAGTACCGGTATACGAACAAAATTGAAGGTAGAAATTTTATGACACATCATTTTAAGTCTTAAAAGAATAAAAATAACATTCATACCTTTACCACGAGGTGATTTTTTAAAGTCTGCAAATGTGTGAATTGGGGAATCAAAGTGAAACGATCATGGTTGGATGGGGAATAGTGTTTAAATGTACCTCTTGTATTAGTCCAATAACTAACCAAAATACGCATTCTACTAATCTCTACTTAGTATAAAACAAAATCCCCGATTCTTGGATGTTACGGGTAAACTTGAGAACCATTGGATGAATTTTGATGCAGTTTTCACCTTTCTGTAAAGGATATCTCGAGGATGATTTCTGTAGAAAATTATTTATTTATGATCAAAGGAAGCCGAGTAGTAACGATTTCAGTAGAAAAGTCGAAAAAAAAACTGCCGTCCAAGCGCTTTATAAGCTTACGCTGAGCAAACCGTGAAAAATATCTAAATACTATGAGTGTAATAATTGTTCAGCATGAAAAGTTCTTCAAAAAAGTCCGGGAGAGCATATCTCTATCTTCAATACATCGCCCACTATAAGTTTTTTACGTTTTAATTTCTTCCAACTATGTCCATTCAACTACTGAGGCGACAGTTTACGAGCTAGTTAAGGGCGAGTCTATCATCCCTGTTACAGCGTAGCTAGCGGGTGAACCTATTGCCCCAGATACAGCCTGCAGCAAACCGTTGATCGTGTTGAGTTAAGACTTCTGAGAAGGGTGGTTGTGTTTGGAGTTTCCCTGGCAGTGCAACTCGGTTTTTTTTTTTCATACCGCCCTGTGAAACACGGTCAAGTTAAGATTGGACGGAAGGGGCATTTGAGTTTCATTCACCTCGCCATTCCCTGGAAGTGCAACTCTCATTTCGCATGTGATATTATATTAAATTATACTGATTGGCGTATAATCTCTACTTAGTATAAAACAAAGTGTCCGATTCTTGAATGTTACGGGTAAACTCGAGAACCATTCGATGGATTTTGATGCGGTTTTCACCACTCTGTAAAGGATGTCTCTCGAGGAAGGTTTCTGTAGAAAATAATTTATTTATGACCAAAGGAAGTCAAGCACTAACGATTTCAGTGGAAAGGTCGAAAAAAAAAACTGGCGACGGTATGCTTTTTAAGCTTACGCTGGGCAAACCGTTAAAAATATCTACATACTATGAGTAAGAAATGTTCACCATGAAAAGTTCTACAAAAAAGCCTGGGAGAGCATAGCTCAATCTTCAACACATCGCCTACATTAAAGGTTTTTTTACGTTTTCATTTCTTCCAACAATCTCCAATCAGTTACTGATACGACAATTTACGAGCTAGCTAGGGGCGAGTCCATCACCCCACTTACAGCCAGCAGCAAACTGTCGAGTCGTGTTGAGTTAAAAACTTTAGAGAAGAGTGGTTGTGTTTGGAGTTTTCCTGGAAGTGCAACAGAAGGATAAATAAGCCGGTTCTGGGGCAGGGGCTAATGCACAAGATGACGGCCGCGCGCAACTGCCCTATGTTATTCTTATGGAGGGGTCAGTCATAGCTGGGCCAGGGGCTAATGGGCAACATGGCCGCTGTGCACAACCACACTCTTTAATGGCGGGCATTTCAAATCATGCTTTATTTGTTATTAACTATACATTATTTATTATTTATTTATTATTTATTATTATTATTATTAATTTATTGTTTGTATAATTTATTTTCATTTTTAGCCTACTTTCGATTTTTGCAAAAAATGAAAGTAGACTTATGAGATCAACACAGGGCGAAAAAAGTGTGTCTGTCTGTGTGTGTGTATGTGTGTGTGTGAGTCTGTGTGTGTGTGTGTCTGTGTGTCTGTGTGTGTGTGTATGTGTGTGTGTGAGTCTGTGTGTGTGTGTGTGTGTCTGTGTGTCTGTGTGTGTGAGTGTGTGTACTCTGAATGTCTGTCCCCCCCTATCAATTCGAACACGGTGAATGCGAATTGAACGAAATTTGGTACAAAGGTAGCACTAGCAAAGGACACCTCAGTGTCATGTTTTATATCGCCGCCATCTTTACTAAAACTGAATGGCGGCCACTCAAACGTTCAAAACGTAAAATCAAATAACGACTAACCAAATCATCCGATCTCTACCAAATTTGGTAACAACATACCTTCGTATAGGATGCGTCTTGTGACCAAACTACAACGTCGTCCGCCATACCATTTCAGGATGGCGGCCGTGCGAATTATGCAAACTTTATAATCCATATCATGGGACCCACCAGTTCCGATTATCGAGCCGAGAATCGTTTTAACTGTTCTAAAGGAAGAGGCACGTTCGAAATTAAAAGTTTATTTTGTAATACTATAGTGCAGACGTGATTTTAAAAAGCTGAGCTGATTTAGTAATAAGACAAGATGGCAGCGGATATCTTGTGCCTGACTTATATTTCTCTAATTTGAGTATTGCATGCAATATAGCGTACTGATACAAAATAAATAAACTTTGTATGAAATGCTTTATATATAAATAATATACTCCAGTGATGAAATCGTTTAGTATAAATCACTATTTGCTAACAAGTTCTATGTAAGTCATTTTATATAGAACGATATTCGTTGACACAATTAGCTCAGTGGTAGAGCGTTAGCCTATCGCTCAAATGCCTATGGTTCAAACCCGATTAGGGCTAGTTTTTTTGCTTGAAATTTTATATGTTTATTCTTTTGTAATGACTCAGATGTTTTAAAATTAAGCGTTATATTGTGCATATTATGGTGTAAAATATATATTTAATTAAAACATAATTCGCCAGCAGATTTACTCGAGACATCTAGCTGCCAAAAAGGTAACTGCACGCCGACCAGATTTTATTGAAAAGTTTCTTCTTCTGGCCGCTAGAATGCACCCGCTCTGTTAGGATTATATTGTTCGAAATTTCACCACTAGATATCACGACTAGTCTACGTGGGGCTCCATTGATTACTATACCATTGGCATTCTATGCGCATCGAATTTGAAGAATGACAAGATGATACTACGATACATTTTTACTTTCTATTTTAAAGGGTTTGTAACAGCCTATTGTGCGTTATTTGAAAATGTTAATTGAAGTAAAGAACAAAACGATTTCACATAGTATCTGAACTCTACCGTTGGTGCTAGTTCAGGATATTAATTAATACTTCTATTTCAGCCAAATAGCAATCGAAAATATCCACATAGTTGGTATACACACGTCTCTGTAGGGTCATGGAAAGATTTGTTAATTCAATTAGGGTTGTGAAAGTCATACGCAGCCAGACGTGTAAAGACATACCTCAACTCAAAGTTGGATGTTGCCCGCGTCAGGCCGATTATGTAATAATAATAATAATAATAATAATAATAATGTTATTGGTTTTACGTCCCTTTTAACTACTGTTGCTTTTAGAGACGCCGGGGTGCCAGAATTTTGTCCCGAAGGGGATCTTTAACGTGCCAGTAAATCTACTAACACGGCTCCCTCGCATTTGTGCACCCTCAAATGCCAGCTGACTGCGCCAGGATACGAACCTGAAACATACGGTCCAGCAAGCGAGAACGTTACCGCTGAGCCACGCCGCCAGTCCGGTCGATTATGTCTCCAGATCCATAACATTCTTTAGATACTTCTTATCTTTCTTTCTTTCTTCAATGATGGTAGCAGTTTTTATCTAGGTTGTGGCGTTTGGTAGAGGTAAATCGTTTCTAAGGTCTTCAACAAAGAATAGTTCTATTATACTATTTGGTAATAACAACGAGTTATAACTATACTCATACATTTAGGAGAAAGTAGGCTATATGTTCTTTACTGAACATCTTGTTTTTTATTAGATTCTACATTTTAGATTTTATATTTTGTGAAAAAGACCAAATTATAAGGTCACTGACCTACAGTAAGATTTTATCTTTATTTTTTTAACAATTTTTTTAAAACAATATTTGGAAAGTAGGCTATATGATTAAACTAAAAATCCTAAAAAGTCATATGTTAACTCTTACACTTACCTCTATCCCACTCTCATTCGAAAAATAGTGTATTCTTCAAATTTTTCTAAAATATTCTCAAAATGGGTTATATTTGGAAACTAACAATTTTACATAAATTTTACATAAACAATTTGATATAAATCAATGGTCCATACCACCCTCTACCTGTAAACCTAGTCCCATGTCTGTAGGACAAAAACCAAAAAGTTCAATTTTGAAAGTAGGCGATATTTCTATATTAGGAATTTTACAAAATTATTCCGTTGACATAAATTAATGGTCTTTACCCCCTATAGCTTCATACCAAATTACAAGTCCCTAAAACGAAAACTGTTCAGGACAAAAACCAAAAAGTTCATATTTTAAAGTAGGCGATATTTCCTAAATTAGGAATTTTACAAAATTATTCGTTTGACGTAAATAAATGGTCTTTACCCCCTCTACCCCACACCAATTTACAAGTCTCTAAGACGAAAACTGTTCAGTAGGGGGGTAGTGGGGCTTCTAACGTGTCGCCTATTTCCATACGAGGTTTGCCGATATCTCCCGAACGCCTGGTCGGATTTGGACGTGTGACGTGTCAAATCGCTTGTCTCGAAGCAAGACATAGTTTGACATAAATCAATGGTCTTTACCTCATCTACTCCTCGTACCTAAATTACAAGTCTCTGAGACGAAAACTGTAGGCGATATTTCCTAAATTAGGAATTTTACAAAAATTATCGTTTGACATAAATTAATGGTAATTTCTCGAAATTACTAGAGGTTAACAGTTTGGATTAAGAGTTGGGAGGTGGGTGGTAATTAAAAATGTCCAAGCAGTGTTCGTACATTTTTAAATTAATTTTAAATATATTTACACTATTTACACATAATACAATTGTTATAATTACAGACTTTTTTCATATTTTGTTTCCTATTTTTACTCATTTTGAGTATGAATACCATACTTTTTTTCCTTTTTTGTGTTTTATTTTTATTTTTATAGTGCTATTGTTTTATTTTCTAAAATGTTTCGTTTTATGTATTTGCTACATGCAGGCAGAGGATTTTGATATTCATAACTTAACTCTTTAAGCATGGTCAATGATTGAGTAATTATCATAGGCATGTGTAGCTATACCATCCAAATGAATTACTCTTTTATCATCACCAGGACACAAAGCAATTTTGTTTAGTCTTATAGATGATATGTTATGTTGTTTAGAAGCGATAATGTTCATTGATATTCTTTTTACAATGTTTTTCATGACACAATCCTTATATTCATGGAAACTTATACAATTTTTGATAACGCCTCTGCTAATAACTTTAATCTTTTTGCTTTCTTTACCATTTATGTCTAAAGCGTACATTTTAGCTCTATGTCCAACAGATGCTTGAATAATTTGTCCACAAGCCTCGTCCTTAAATTTTTCCAACGGTTTCTTGTTAGATGTAGAGTAATGTGATTAATAGGATAATCTGATGTGTCCAGGTGTTCTAGGAAATCCAACTTGTCTTGATATACATCTTGTGTGTTAACCAAATAAATGAACGAGTCGGTATCCATATACATGAGTTTAAGATTGTCCATGCCGTAATAGGGCAGCAGGACGTCATAGTGGTGGGAATATATAAGAGTTTTTGAAATATCCAGTATACACATTCCAATATATATAGGCTTATTGAATACAATGTTACGTTTAGCCATATGGAAAGCAGCTAGGTTAGGACCATAAATTGTTCTGTCGATAAATGTTGGCTTTGCTATTAGCTTTTCAGCTTTTTTGCTGTCAGTCACAAGACGTATGTCAATTCTTTTACGAATATTTTCCATTGTTTTTCCAAAAATGGTATTGTTGAATAATTTGTACAAATTTTTTCAAAAAAAATTTGACTTGTTTTCGAAGGTTGTTATTAAAATCAACGTATTCCTTTAACCAAGGCCTTTGTTGAAACTTTGACACACGATGAATTTTTACCAATTTTAGTCCATGATCTAAAGCCTGTTTAAGTGCCATGTAATGAACAACATACCGCCTTCGATTTCCAAGATGAGGAATTAGTTCTTTGAGAGGAGAATCCTTAGGTTGTGTACACTCTGGAAGAAAATGTAAATCAACAGTATCTGGAGAAACCCACTGAAATCCGCCATAAGGAAGGGAGTGGCACATAGCCCACCCATATCGTTTGTTGACATCATCATAGGTAATAAACTGCGATGGTTTCTCAGAATCATAGGTTTCCAAGTATTTATTGTTAGCTTCAGCATACCGATGAGACACCTGACATATTCCTCCACGTATTCCAGACTCTAATTATAAGAATCCTGTTGCATTTCCAGTTCAATTCCAGTGTAAAGGAGCATTGCCTCAAAACTTAAACCAGGTGAAGTAAAGAAGTGTGCAGCATCCACTCGGTGTGTTTCTAATGTTTTGTTTCTGAACGTTTCAAAGCTGTCTGCAAGTAGGAGTACATCTGAAGTTAGGTATTCCCCTAGAGTTTTAATGTTGAACTGATTCCACACATTTTTGGCATGTTCATAGTCTTCTTTACTAACATCTTCTTCACTTAATTTGTTAAGGAATGCCTCTTTTGGAGGTAAATACGTTTCACTTAACTCTTCCCATGAATCAATGTAGTCATAACAAAATACCCCTTTACGAGTCATGAGAGTTGCATTTTCTTTCCCAAAGTACTTGTCTGTTTCAGGGTATGATGTTAAGTTGGAACCTAAGTTTTCCAAACTACTCGGCATTAACCTAAACGTGTCCACAAATCGAAGCTTAAAGCTTCCTGCATATTTCGTGAAGGAAATGTACTTTTCTTTGGAGTTAGCGATAACGTCCACTCTCTCAGTAGTACATCCCAATTGCTTAAAATGAAATTTGCATTGTAGCCACTCATATTATGTAGAAATACAGGAACTGGGTTACGTGTTTTACACCTCAAATTACAGTTATTATGAGCACTTCCACGGTATTCCCCTGTAATATGGCAATGGGTAAGAGTATACTTTCAAAATCAGCATAGATAACGTAAGGTATTCTCTGCATTTTTTCCACATTTAAGAATTAGACAATGCGGGTTTTAATAGGCATTTCAACCCTAGCAATGTCATGCTGGACACACAAAGCTCTATGTTCTTTTAATTTTTCCATTCCTTGCTGACCATATTGATTATCGAAGTGAGTAAAACACCGTTTACACGTATATATCTTATGTTCACGGTGGGTAATCTGATGTGTTACTAGTTTATCAAAATCTTTGGTAAAGACGTAGTGGTTCTGTCCGGATGAAAAACTTAGCAGAAGGAGGTCGCGATGGTCTTGCAGCTCTTGATCCCCAACCTTTAGAGGGAACAGTTTGTTGTCTTGTTCCAGTCCAAATACATTAATGGATATATCGTTGGCTTTCTCAAATTTGGGAATGCCAGCTAGCGATGTAGGAAACGATATTACTGAAAAAGCAAACTTGTTTTCCAGGTCCTTGTATTCACTAATGCGTTTAGCATCCGTTTTAACCAGTTTTGCTAAAATGGCATACATTAAACACTTTTCATCTTTCAAGTTTTGAGGATTAATGCAGGCTTTTCTTGCTTGTATAGCTGCTGGTAATGGAATATATGTTCATCCACGCAAGGGATTGTACTTATTTATTTTCAATCTTACTCCTTCCACTGCTAACAAAGCCCAATTAACTTACTGCCTTTTAGCTCCGATTCTTCCATTTCAGTAGTTAACTTTGTAAATTTTTTTTCCAAGAAACTACTTAAGTCTGTTTCCAAAAAAGGGCCTGATTTCGTGTTTTAAAAGCCCGATCTGTAATTTCGTTGGTGGACGTATGAATTAAGCTACATTCAGCCACAAGATTAACTTTTATTGACTTGTGAATTGCTAGTTCTTTCTGCATAGCTTGTATTTTTTTGCTGTTTGGACTCTTTAAGGTATGAATTTAAATCCTTACACGTATCACAACGTATGAAATAGGATTTAAGTCGACCTTGAATAGATGTTTCATATTCAGTAAGTCCATTATCATCAGGAACCATTGAAAGCAGGTAATGTTTTCAAGGTTCTGATTTTTGTCTTTTAGCTGCTGACGCAACATTACAACATTCTTCATGCCTACGTCCGTTGTAGGCATTGTTAAATTTGATACCACAGGTTTTGCACTCATAAAATTCACCCCACGATACTTCGTGACGCTTTCTATCATAGTCTCGAAGATAAGTTTTTACACACTCTTTACACATATAGATTGGATTAGTTTCTTCCATTATCGATGTTGTTTTTCCCAACAGCTACTTACTGCGTATGACAAGGCTGTACACTGGCAGGTGAGACGGTCTTTCACTATGTGATCACTGTGAGAGGTAGTAGTTAACTAACGATAATCTTGCTAAGAGTCCTCTAATATACTCTTTTCAAGGCCAACATGTGCTTGCTGTGTAGTACAAGGCTGTAGGCTGGTCGATGTCAACACTATCAAAAGGTAGTAGTCAACTGAAAATAGTTTTACACCCTACTCGAGGTTATCAGGTACTTACTGCGTATCAAAAGGCTGTACACTCGTGTGTAAGACACTCTTTCTTGCTAAGGACCCCCCAAATTCCCTATACAAGGCTACACATGTTAGTTCTAAACACTTAGTGGTTATTTGTATATAAGATGTATATACCCAGCTTATGCAAGCACGTTTTCACGCGGTAAAACTTTGTCAAATAGTCACATTCGACACGCAAAGTATGTTTCCACTATCTAGCGGTGACTATGAGAACTACCTGATCGACCAGCATGTTACCCAGCGCTCCATATCAACATTACTAAACGACCAGCATGCTATCTTGCGATCTATATCAACAGTCACTCAACTACCAGCATGCTACCAACCGGTCAATATGACAACTCACTCAGCTACTAGTATGCATTCCAATAATGAACACATTTGATCATATCCACTAACGATACAACAACGGATTTGCTTTATCTTTAATGCAAATATATCTTGTTTAAATAATGTAACAAAAAGTTAAATGGCGCAATTGTATGAGAATGTTGCATTACCTAAAATGTAATGCTATGCAAGTGTTTAACTTTAACAATCGGCATATGTTGAAGGATTATGTTGGTGGCTTATGATTGTGGCATATGGTGGTGGTCATGGTGGTGGTTATGGTGGTGGCTTATGGGGGTGGCTTATGGTGGTGGCTTATTTGTAATGGCTTATTTGACAAGTTATTTTTATCAATGTATTTAGAGGATTTTTCTCTTGATCTTGGAAAGTATCTCAGCCCTTTTTATAGCAGAATAATGCTTACCGCTATGTTTGTAAGCAACAACACTAAAATTTTAAAAATCCAAAGTACACTAAGGTTAATCGTTGACTCAACTCATACTCTTACCTCTATCCCAAGCCTAGCCAAAAACAATATAATTCTAGACATTGATGGTGATTACCCACTTGACATTCATGATCTACACAACGATTTACCTTTTCTTCCAGAGTGTACGCAACCTAAGGATTCGCCTCTCAAAGAACTAATTCCTCATCTTGGAAATCGAAGGCGGTATGTATTTCATTACATGGCACTTAAACAGGCTTTAGATCATGGACTAAAATTGGTAAAAATTCATCGTGTGTTAAAGTTTCAACAAAGGCCTTGGTTAAAGGAATACGTTGATTTTAATAACAACCTTCGAAAACAAGCCAAAAATGATTTTGAAAAAAATCTGTACAAATTATTCAACAATGCCATTTTTGGAAAAACAATGGAAAATATTTGTAAAAGAATTGACATACGTCTTGTGACAGACAGCAAAAAAGCTGAAAAGCTAATAGCAAAGCCAACATTTATCGACAGAACAATTTATGGTCCTAACCTAGCTGATTTCCACATGGCTAAACGAAACATTGTATTGAATAAGCCTATATAGCCTATATTGGAATGTGTATAATGGATATTTCAAAAACTCTCATGTATTCCCACCACTATGATGTCCTGCTACCCTTTTATGGCATGGACAATCTTAAACTCATGTATGTGGATACCGACTCGTTCAATCATTTGGTTAACACACAAGATGTATATCAAGACAAGTTGGATTTCCTGGAACACCTGGACACATCAGATTATCCACCTAATCACATATGTTACTCTACATCAAACAAGAAAACGTTGGGAAAATTTAAAGACGAGGCTTGTTGGCAAATTATTAAAGCATTTGTTGGACTTAAGCTAAAATGTACGCTTTAGACATAAATGGTAAAGAAATCAAAAAGATTTAAGGTATTAGCAGAGGTGTTGACAAAAATTGTATAAGCTCTCAAGATCATAAGGATTGTGTCATGAAAAACAAAGTAAAAAGAATACCAATGATCATTATCGCTTCTAAACAACATAACATATCATCTATAAGACTAAACAAAATTGCTTTGTGTCCTGGTGATGAAAAGAGAGTAATTGATTTGGATGGTATAGCTACACATGCCTACGGTCATTACTCAATCATTGACCATGCTTAAAGAGTTGAGTTATGAATATCAAAATCCTCTGCCTGCATGTAGCAAATACATAAAATAAAATATTTTAGATAATAAAACAATATCACTACAAAAATTTAAAAAAACACTAAAAAATATAAAAAATGGTATTCATACTCAAAAATGAATAAAAATAGAAAACAAAATAAAAACAAAGTCTGTAATTATAACAATTGTATTATGTGTAAATAGTGTAAATATATTTAAAATTAATTTGAAAAAATATTGTATGAACACTGCTTGGACATTTTTAATTACCACCCACCTCCCACTCCTATTCCAAACTGTTAACCTCTAGTATTTTCGAGAAATTACCATTAATTTATGTCAAACGAATATTTTTTTTAAATTCATAATTTAGGAAATATCGCCTACAGTTTTCGTCTCAGAGACTTGTAATTTAGGTATGGGTGGTAGAGGGGGTAAAGACCATTCATTTATTTCGAACTATGTCTCGCTTCTAGACAAGCGATTTGACACGTCACACGTCCAAATCCGACCAGGCGTTCGGGAGATATCGGCAAACTTCGTATGAAAATAGGCGACTCGTTAGAAGCCCCACTACTCCCTACTGAACAGTTTTCGTCTTAGAGACTTGTAATTTGGTATGAGGGTAGAGAGGGTAAAGACCATTAATTTATGTCAAACGAATAATTTTGTAAAATTCCTAATTTAGAAATATCGCCTACTTTCAAAATTGAACTTTTTGTTTTTTGTCCTACAGACCTGGGACTTGGTTTACAGGTAGAGGGTGGTATGGGCCATTGATTTATGTCATACAAGCATTTTTTAAAATTGTTAGTTTCCAAAATATAACCCATTTTGAATTTTTTTTTTTTTTAATTTGAAAAATACACTATTTTACGAATGATAGTGGGATAGAGGTAAGTCTAAGAGTTAACATATTACTTTTTGGGATTTTTAGTTTAAACATATAGCCTACTTTCCCAACATTTTTTATAAAGAAAATTACTTAGGTCAGTGACCTTATAATTTGGTCTTTTTCACAAAATCTAAAATCTAAAATCTAAAATCTAAAATGTAGAATCTAATAAAAATAAAATAAAAAGTAAAATATTATATAAATAATAAATTAATAATAATAATAATAATCAATAATAAATAAATAATAAATAATGTATAGTTAATAACTAATAAAGCATGATTTGAAATGCCCGCCATTTAAGAGTGTGGTTGTGCACAGCGGCCATGTTGCCCATTAGCCCCTGGCCCAGCTATGACTGAGCCCTCCATAAGAATAACATAGGGCAGTTGCGCGCAGCCGCCATCTTGCGCATTAGCCCCTGCCCCAGAACCGGCTTATTTATCCCATTTGCAACTCTGCTTTTCTTCATTTCGCCTGTGAACTTTTCGTTCCGCAAAGTTCACAGTTAAGTTATGATTGGACGGAAGGGGGATTTGTGTTTCACGCACCTCGCTATTCTTAAATTACGTCTGACAAGAATTTGTTGCACATGCATCTCCATGATCATATAATTAATAGTCCAGTCAGTGATTTTAACCCATCATGCCGAGACGGAAAACGGATATTGGTCGTTGTTCATTGACATTGGAAAAGTAAAGCGCTTATCACTATTGCTTTCATAACTGTTCCCGGGCGAAGCCGGGTCGGGTTGCTAGTATTTAATATAACAACCACTAATCTCTGTTGTGGTGGTGGGGGGTGAAATTTTTCATCGGACTGGTAGCCTCACTAAACTACATTTTGTGGCAATATAATGAAAACCAAAATGTCTATGTCTATCATTTTAAAGCTTTTAAAACAGGCTACACCGTTAATATTGAGAGCTCTCCGTTATTGTTTTGGCGGAGGTCCGTGTTTGATTCCCGGCTCTGTCAATAAATTTAATTCTGGTCTATGGGTTGTAATGTGGTACAGTCAGCCTTGTGAGGAAACACTGAGAAGATATGGGTTCGATTCCCACCTCAGCCATCCAGGAAGTGGTTTTCTGTGGTTTCCCCACTTCTACTCCAGACAAATGCTGGAAGGTTCGTAACTTGAGGCCACGGCCACCTCCTTTCCAATCCTCCAGTCTAGTCTGCAAGCCTCTGTTTGTGAACAAGTTGCCTCCATGATCCCCTATTAGCAGTTAGCACTGCGGCCTCCTCTGTTTCTACACCTCTCACTTTGAAATTGTTCAACACTGAATCTGACCATCGCACAGTGGGTCAAAATCAAAATCTAGGAGGAAAAAATTATTTATTTTCATAATTAAAAAATCAATATGTATTACTTCTACAGCATTCTCATATAATTGCCGCTCCCTATTCTGGGATATAAACGCATCTTAGTGTAAATCTGTCATCCCTGTTCGAGCAGTCTGAATTGGAGGGTGAATGTAAGTGGCTGTGGTTTGGTTGTCTTTGTGGTTAATAATTAATAATGTTATTGGTTTTACGTCCCTTTTAACTACCCTGGCTTTTAGAGACGCCGGGGTGCCGGAATTTTGCCCCGAAGGGGATCTTTAACGTGCCAGTAAATGTACTGACACGGCTCCCTCGCATTTGCGCACCCTCAAATGCCAGCTGACTGCGCCAGGTTTCGAACCTGCAACCTTGGGCTCAACAAGCGAGAACGTTACCCCTGAGCCACGCAGCCAGACATCTTTGTGGTTAGTGTGATGCTTTAAGATGGAACATGCAGCTGAAGGTATGATTTTTATAACGTGTTTCAGTTATTAATGGGCGTATTTGTTACGTAATTTTAGCAATATTTGCATTATATAATATTTAACTATTATTTATGTTCGACCCTCACTATTATGTGTCTGAAAACTGTATCATAATGATGGTCATTATAACACTCTTTTTCATTATGATACAGTTTCTCCAGCAAATCAGAGCTCGTTCATTGACCAATTAGGTAACGATACCTTCACGCATGCGCTCAAAATCCAACATGTCGGACATAAACACAACATCGAACTATAATAAATTACCGACATGGAATACGCACCGTCCATATGTTCGCGTAAATAAACTGGCGAATATGAGACAACAAATAGCACTGTACCTTAATATAATTTCTACACAGCGCATTCATTGTCTTCAAACATCTCCCGTGACAATATTACTGAGGGGCGCAGATGTAAACATATGGCCTGCGTATGGCATTGCAAGCACACAGAGCGCATGCGTCGGTCGTCCACAGATCTTGAAAGGCATAGATATAACACCCAACGCTCGCTCTGCGATCACGAAATTCAAGTAGCTGACTCTCAACAGATATTTATGAATATTTATGTTAAAACATATAACAAAGTTATAGTTATCGTCGAACATAAACAGTCGTATGCAACTCGCCTATAATGGTAATTAAGACACTCGTATGGAAATTATAAAACTCGCATACGCTCGTTTTATAAAAAATACTCGTGTCTTAATTATAGCCATTATAGGCTCGTTGCATAATGTACTATTATAAAATTATATTTTCACTTAGATTTTTAGTATGTCGCGTCACTCTGCGTCACTTTCTACAAAATGTTAAAATGTAGATAATGTCTTGTAGTTTACGCCTGTTAAAAGATTTTTTGCATCTTTTTGCAACTTACTTAGTTATTTTACGTTTTAGAAGATGCCGCGCAACCAGTTTTCAAACGTTTACAACTGTTTGATGCTCTGGGTTCGATGATTATGTCAAAATTGGAACTTTGTGACTTTGTTAAAAGTAAATTGGGGGGAGAAAATTGTTCTGAAGAGATAACTGAATGCTCTATCCAACTCCTAGTCATGGACAATTTCTTGCATGTGTAGACGTAGCTTAAAAAAAGGTCTTAACTGATGTTTATTATTAAGTAAACAAATTATATACGTTGCTTTCACTCTAAATTCATGATTAAAATGTAAACTTAATTGTGTCCCCCTAGATTTCGATTTTGACCCACTGTGCATCGCCTCTGCTTCTCTTACCCTCTACAGCCAAACTCATTAACCTTTTAGGTAATATCTCCTCCCCTATTCTCTTCACATGACCCACCATCTGAGTCTGCTCATAGGAACAGCTTCATCTTGCGTGAATGTTCCGTCCATAAAAATACTTTCTCTTTTACACAAGTATTTCAAATTTGATGCAGTAGAAAATATAATAATGTTAATCTCTCTGTCATTTACCAGAAGCATATTTTCTTCTAAGTTCGATCGAATGTCCATAATGGCTAGAGCATCATGAACTTCTTGCTTATTTTGAGGCAGAGGTGATAAGTTTCTCCGTTTCTCGGCCGCAATATTTGTTTTAATCCTCTCTATGTCATTTGATAGTAAATTATCAGACGAGTACTTAGTGGCAGCAAAAGCTTAACATTTTTACACTCACCGTTAATAGTTCTTATTTTCTAACTACTTTTTAAAAATTATTTTAAAAAAACTTACATTTATTTAATTAATACTGCATTTGTAAGGATATCCATTTTATTACTATATTTTATTTATTACAATTATTATCATTCATTTTTCATTTCTAATTTCGATTTCAGTCATATATGCTATTTTAGTTTTCAATTCTTAATTGATTTTCTTTTTAAGCTGAAGATACCTCATTGAAGGTCGAAACATGTCTCAATATATAAAATATATATTTGTTTATGTATTGATTTTGCGTATAATTTTAAGCGTTTAAGTACGTCCTTTCTCATCAACTTTGATGGCCGTTCACATATCTCGGCACGTACCTTTCTTCTTACACTGTTCGAAATAAATTCTCGATTTATCGTGGTACATGGTTCGTGATTGTGAGACCCACATAACAGAAAGTTACCACCATTTGTAAATAAATGGGCAGAACATTCATTGTTTGAACACCTCCACTTTTGGCCCCGTTTTGGCAACTCACAATTGAGTCGTCCATTTGCAAAACTCGTTTAATTCACTTGTGAATAGGGATCATGTTCTTTCTCTTGTGACAGTCGAGACATTATTTGTTGCTCTGTTTCATTGTTACGTGATAAGCACTTTTTTTTTCGATGTCAATGAACTATGACCTATATCCGTTTTACATCCCGACATGATGGCCTAAAATCACTGACTGGACTATTAGGCCTAATTATAACAAATTCTAGTCAGACGTAATTTAAGAATTGCGAGGGGCATGAAACACAAATCCCCCTTCCGTCCAATCTTAATTTGACTGTGTATTTTGCGGAACGAAAAGTTCACAGGCGAAATGAAGAAAAGCCGAGTTGCACGTCCAGGGGAATGGCGAGGTGCATGAAACACAAATACCCCTTCCGTCCAATCTTAACTTAACTGTGAATTTTGCAGAACGGAAAGTTCACAGGCGAAATGAAGAAAAGCCGAGTTGCACTTCCAGGGAAATTCCAAACACAACCTCCCTTATCTGAAGTCTTAACCCAACACGACTCGACGGTTTGCTGCTGGTTGTATCTGGGAGTAATATGTTTGCCCGCAAGTTAGGCTGTAACAGGGGTGATAGACTCGCCCTTAGCTAGCTCGTAAGCTACCGCCTCAGTATTTGTATGGACATGGCTGGAAGAAATGAAAACGTAAAAACACTTATAGTGGGCGATGTATTGAAGATAGAGATATGCTCACCCGGTCTTTTTTTTGTAGAACTTTTCCAGCTGAACAGTCCTTACCCCCATAGTATTTAGATATTTTTAACGGCTTGCCCAGCGTAAGCTTACAAAGCGTTAGGACACCAGTTTCTTTTTCAACTTTTTCACTGAAATCGTTACTTCTTAGCTTCTTTTGATCATAAATAAATTATTTTCTACAGAAATAATCCTCGAGATATCCTTTATACAATGGTGAAAACCGCATGAAAATCCGTTCAGAGGTTCTCGAGATTACCCGTGACATGCAAGAATCGGGTACTTTGTTTTATACTAAGTAGAGATTATACTAAATAGAGATTAGTGTTCCTAGGTATTTGAACTCGTCTACTTCTTTAAACACATGGTTATCAATTTGTATAGTTCCATGTCCTCTTGTTTCGTAATTTCTCTCTACCTTCATAGAAATTGACCTTCAAGAAATCAACATAACAGACGAAATTGTATGGGAGAGGCCAAACTTCCGATTGTTGGTCAAAAACTTTATTTTGCTTGAAACCCCCGGATGAGAGCGGCCACTGTATGGACAGCAGAAAGGGAGGAAGTGAGAGAATGAAGAGATTTTGGGAAGACAAGAAAGTAACTCAACTATTCAACTAATACGCCAAATCAATACTCAATTTATATATAATTCTATATAAATAGGACATGTTTCGGCCTTCAATGAGACCATCTTCAGCTAAACAAGAAATCAATTAAGAATTAAGCTAACCTATTATAAAAGTACTTAAATCTAATAACAAAAGAAATATTAATGTTAAAATTGAATGAAATGAATCACTATTACAAATCAAATGAAATAAAATGAAGATGAAATACTTGTCATTTTTCTTCAAAATGTATTTAAAAACGAGAAAATATTATTGGCGAATGTTAACAAATAATTAAACTATATAATAATTCTTATCAAAATATTACACTAAAAATAATTTTAAAATAAAGTTCTGTAACCAATAATTGATATAGATCAGTGAAATTGAATAAGCACATGGTTAAATGCTTAAATGAATAAGTAAATCTTCTATCTTCAACATGAAGTTAAAATTCTTAATAGGTGCCAAATACTAAGTTTGCCGACATGAACGTAGTTTAGAGCTTGAAATATTAAGTAAATGGATCTTTGCTTGACACGAATAAGGAGATCTTTACTCAAAATGGAGTTAAAATTTTGAATACGTGCCCAATAAGTAATCGTGTTGACATAAAGTGCCCTTGATGTAAGAGAACGAAGAAATTGGTGCGACAATGTTAGATAAAAGCTTCTTGTGCGCAAATGTCTGCGAAGTAATAGTGGGCAATATGAAGCACATGTTTAGAAGATTTCTTGTTTAGCTGAAGATGGCCTCATTGAAGGCCGAAATTATAGAATTATAGAAATTATAGAATTATAGAAAATATAGAATTATATATAAATTGAGTATTGATTTGGCGTATTAGTTGAATAGTTGATTAACTTCTATCAATACGGATTTTAATGGCGAATGTTTTCGCATTTTAGGAGAAGAAAGATAATTCAAATTCATTTGTGTAATAAGTTGAATAGCGCTCCCTTGTTGGCCATAACGTCATAAAGAATAAGGTATTAATAATGCAAGAATATTACTACTGTATCCTATTTCTCGCTGTCAAACGGTCAGATATGCTAGTATAATCTCCTCTGGCGTAGAGTCCTGTGCATTCTTTGACGTGAACATGAGATTGAAAAATATGTGTTTATGGTTCTATTGGTGCAGTAACATTTCACATTGATTAATACGGGGGGGTGTAATGTCAAGCACAAAGGAAGATTGAATATTTCCCCACGAGCACAAAGGACAGAAGAGTATCAGTCGGGCTTAGCACAGGGTCCTAATAATGTCATGGAAAATATTGGTGAATGGACATTCATTGGAAATTGATTCTGGCGTACAGGGTCTGTCTGTCAATGGGTCCGGCTTTTCGACCAGGCACTGACGAGTGAAGTGAAAGCATCTTCATTAAGATATGAGCTACAGTGCTTTGTCACAGACCGGATGGCCGAACTGCGCTAATTGGATTAAAACCAGAGTCCTGTCAGCTTAGGCTGTAGGCTTGGGAAGACAATAATAATAATAATAATAATGTTATTGGTTTTACGTCCCTTTTAACTACTGTGGCTTTTAGAGACGCTGAGGAAGACAGTGGGGGTAGGTATAATCCCTCCTGAGTTATTGGTTAAGCCATGATTTGACTGACAGCTACGTACATCTGGACCTCATGGAGTTATAGTAGCTTCAATTTCCTGGTTAACGACCGGCGGCTCAAACGATAAGCATTAGCACGAGCCTACAATAGCCATGATTTATGGCTGATGAATACCTGACGGTTCTTGACCAATAAGATGCTTCCTCCATCTGTCCACGAGGGTGCAGACAAGTTGCTGCCGCCAGTCCTGTCTACTTGCTCACCGGCCTTAAGCCGTGAAAGCCTCGGCACCCCGCAGCTATGGAATGTAAACATCCGTCCAGCTAGGTTTCAAAGACGAGGCGGTCGTTAAGGAGGAAAGTGAGGTTACTATACCGTACATGTACTAAGTGCAGCTAACATGTTATTCCATGTACAGTCTAAGAGATGGAGAATTGCGAGTTATAGGAAACTATAGATTTTGTGAGTGTGAGTGTGAGTTGTCTCAACGGGGCCAAAAGTGGAGGTGTTCGAAGAAGGAATGTCCTGTCCATTTATTTACGAATGCACCTTGTTTTGTAACAGAATATTTTGGTTCCCACGATATCGTTTTAAAGCTCATAGTGCACCCTATAACTTGCTTACATTTTTTAAACGACGCTACAACATAAAATTAAAATGTCCAGATCTGAATTACAAAGATTTTAAGTGCAAGGCTAAAGAAATCCAGGATTCTGGAATAATGCCAAAACTTGCTAATGAATCTTTGATATTACAAGAGTAGATATGGTTGATTGGTTGGGTCCTCACTTTAGGGGCTGCGACAACGCGGTCATGTAGCCCCGTGTACTTTGGGTTTGTGTAGAATCTGTCTGATAACCGGTGTTAATTGTGATGACTGTATTAGTGTGTGTTATCTGTTTTTTTGTTCAAGAGAAAACTGCAGACATTCGATTTTCAAGTAGTTCCAACTTTTACTACCAAACGCCACCGTCAACAACCAACTAGTTCTGAACTTGGTTACTAGATGCTACCGCAGGCGGCTCCTGGCGACGAACGTTGTAAACTAAGAGCGTCAGTCAAATCTAACCTATAATTTAGCTTCACACAGGTGTAATTAGTAGAAGGTTCTTTATCATGCCATAAATCAATGACATGGGACCGCTGGCTTTACTTCCCCTCCAAAGGAAGAGCGTTAAAAATCCCTCAGTATGTCTTCCTTCGGAGGGGAAGTAAAGCCGGCGGTCCCATGTCATTGATTTAAGGCCTGTTAAAGAACCTTCTACTAATTACACCTGTGTGAAGCTAAATTATATGGGTTAAGAAAGTAAACAACGCTCTTAGGTTCCTACGTTCGTCGCCAGGAGCCGACTGCGATGGCGTCTAGTAGCCAAGTTCTGAACTAGTAGTCGCTGACGGTGGCGTTTGGTGGCAAAAGTAGGAACTATTTAAAAAATTCAAAGTCTGCAGTCCTTACTTGAATACAAAGACAGATAACACACACTAATACAGTCATCACAATTAACACCGGTTATCAGACAGATTCTACACACACCCAAAGTACACGGGGCTAATGATTGTGTTGTCGCAGTCCCTAAACTGAGGAACCAACCAACCAAGTTCAATAATTTCTTAGATTTAAACTCTTTTCTTTGGAAATTCTATTTTCAAGCATTGTTGTTGTTTGAGTCTTCAGTCTTTTGACTGGTTTGATGCAGCACTCCATTCCTCCATGTCGTCAGCTAATCATTTGATCTCTACATAGTTACCACATCCTACATCCGAGGCAATCTGTTTAACATACTCTAGTATTGGTCTACCCCTACAGTTCTTGTCCTCGACCCTGCCTTCCATAACTAAGCTAGCTATTTCTGGGTGTCTTAGTATGTGTCCTATCAGTCTATCTCTCCTCTTTATTAGTAGTAGTCAGAAACATCTCTCCTCTCCCACTCGTCTTAATACCTCTTCGTTTGTAACCCTATCTACCCATCTGATTTTCATCATTCTCCTGTACCACCGCATTTCAAACGCTTCACTTCTCCTCTTTTCTGCTGCACCAATAGTCCAAGTTTCACATCCATAGAGTGCCACACTCCAGAAAAAGGCTTTCGAGCATTATATTTTTATTAACATTATTTTACTATAATCTACTAACAATTAGAATTAATTTGTTCCACATATTGATTTGAAATCCAGTGAAATATTAGCAACACCGCTGAAGAGGGCCATAATTTTGCCGAAACTGTTACATTTTATTAATTTATATGAATTCACCGGTCTACAAAAAAAAAACAGTTACAAAGACAAAACAAGCTGTTTCTGGAAGATTTTTTTGTCCCCGAATCCAGATCTAATCTCAGAATGTATGGGCCTCAGTTTTCATGTTATAATGGATTTTGTAAATGCTTGCGTCAGCCTCTATATTACAGGGGTGTGCAAATACAGTGAGTCCGGAAATGTTCTCCGCAGCGCCTACATGCGTCTGCGAGAGCTAGCTACAGCAGTTACGTTGGCAGCACGGCTGCCACTTGCATCATAACAAACAAACAGTAAACTTTGTACTCACCACAGCCATTCATAACAGATGCTGGAAGTGTTGTCCTTGTGTTCGAAGACAGACATCAACACGTCTACACATATTGTCGAAGACTTACACTAGGACTATGCGGCATTATATCAGAGATTTCATCAAGTTTTTCGTCTGTTAAAAGCGTAGGCCGGCCTGTTCCCGGTACATCGTGAACTGAGCCAGTCACACGAAATTTACTTACTAAATCCCGAACGGTATCACGGTTTGGACACTTTGAATTAGGAAACCGCGCCTGAAATCTTAATTTTACATTTTCTGTAAACTGATCGCCTTCGCGAAAAACGTATATCACCAAAAAATACTCTCTCTTTAGTACTAAATATTACCGCCTGTATACTGTTACACTCTTCCTATAATCTATCGGAATGCTCGCTTACTGCAATACACACTGAAGACTGCACGCACGCTTATCTGACGATTTCGACAGCCCATAGCCCAGACGCGCGGGAGTCCCCTTTCAAGGACACAGGGCTGCCAACTAAACTGATGACGCAACCACTCGCAGCTGTACGTAGCCACTGTGGAGTACATTCTCGGGCTTGACTTGACGGCAGTTTTCCAAAATTCCATTTTTACTTTTCACGGCTTAATACACTAAAATATGTTTGCAAAGCGTTGAATTGACTTCTAATGTTTAACCAAGAGCCTTAATTACATTTTCTTTTAAGAACCTCATTTTTTTTATTTATTTTTTTTAAGTTTCTTCTCTCTTGCTAATATAAAATACCACAGTTTTGTTTTGATTACTTGGCTCTACTGTTGGTGTGAATTTAGAGCAGAGAGATTTTGGGCTGTTTTTACTGATGAACCGTTCTTGAACTATTCAAAGATTCACGAACCATGGATTGAAATCACCTGACTTAGAGGGTGCATTCCAAAGTGAATTATAAGTAGAAAACGAACCCAGCTCATGTATCCCTCGGAATCCCCTATTCTAAAAGTTTCCAGACGCAATTCTTTATGGAAGAAGGTGTAAGTCCGCGGGGGAGAAAAGATTACTCAGTAGGGTAAAAAAAGAAGCCAGCAGATGGTCAATAAAATGATTTCGAATGTAAGATTGTTACTATTTTAAATTCTTTATTTTATTCTAATAATTTTCACTCCTCTGAATCTGGCAAAAGAAAAACGAAATAATCTGTGTTGGTTCACAAATTAATCCAAACAAGAAGTTCCGTGATGAACTAAAGAGCCTACTTTTCTTAAAATTTAAGATTCATGCCAATGATTAATCTATATGGATCTATTTAGAATAATGACGAAATTAAGTTGGTAATATCGAAAATTCTAATTAGTTCGAAATACTGTATACCTGGCATAATGTAGCCTAATAGAGAACTACAGTTGGCAGCCCTGTTGACTTAATATATTCTTAGTTCCATCTCTTAAGGTACAGAATACAAAATTTGGTTGAAGTCCAATGGATAGAATGGACGTTACATGCAGTTAATCATTGGATTTAACAGCGCGTAAATTCTTGTTGGCAACAATGACACACACGTATTGGTCAGAAATAATCTGAAATAATATGATCTATTGTTGTGTCAATTTTGAATGACATCCATTAGTTAATATAGAAGTTGCATGCATTTTAAAATTGGACCTATCAGCAGGCTTAGAATCATGTTGGCAGCATTACTCAGCAGCGTTACTCCAAATTAATCTGGATTGCCAGGTACTATACGTGTGCAAAGTTTAGAGCTATTGGCTTGCATACTTTCTGATATATTGATATTAGGGTAACAAAAATAGAGAGAGTATTTATTAACAGTTGGCAGCCCTGGTTACTCTTATGAATCGGCATAGTCATATCTGTTATGGTGCATATAGCACACACGAAATTTGGTTGAAATAGAAATGATAGTATAGAAGTTACATGTATTTAAAGTTAGACCCCTCAGCAGACTTAGAATCCTGTTGGTAGCACTGACGTATATAAGTAACTCCAAATTAAAATAGAATGCCAGGTACTATACGTGTGCATAGTTTAAAGCTGTCGGCTCGCATACTTTCTGATATATGGGTATTTGGATTAAAACAAATTGAGAGAATTGGCAGCCCTGGTGGCTCTTAAGAATACGCTCTGCCATATCTGTTTATGTACACATAGCACATACGAAATTTGGTTGAAATCCAATTGATATGGTAGAAGTTACATGTATTTAAAATTTGGACCTATCAGCAGGCTTATAATCATTTTGGCAACACTGCCATGTATGGCCTCCTGGAAAGTAAACTGCAATATTTTTATCCATACGTGTGCCAATTTTGAAATAGCTCCCATTCATACCTTCCAAGATATCCAACGTGGAGCTCAAATTTCAATTGCGATTTTTCAGCAGTTGGTAGCACTGACATCAATTTCAAATATGGCCGTGAGATATTCAGGTATAGGTCTTCACACCTACCAAATTTTGTTTCGATTGCTGCAGCCATTTAGGAGTTGATAGTGGGGGACATACACACAGCCAGACAGACAGAAGGACAGACAGACAGACAGACATTTGCCTGATGTCTTAAGTCTACTTTTTCCTCATTTTTGCAAAATGTGAAAATTAGGCTAAATATGAGCTACATTAGAGTTAAGAAAAGTGAATAAACAATGCCACAATCTCCAAGGTGCTGCTCATTCGTACCCTGGCAGTGGGTTTCGGAACTGAGGATAATGAATGGACGTCCTTTTATTAATATTTCGATTGTTTCCCAACAATATTACATCCGCAAAAGAAAACTGAAAGCAAATTAACTAAGCAATAACATTTAATCAAAACTGTAGCATTTTCGAAGAGTTTAAAGATTACGAAAACTGAGCCCGATAGACTAAACGGATTCCAAATTCGAATTCAGCACCCACGACTCACCAAAGAACACCACTCACCTTCTTTGTAACAAACATTTTGTTGACCAGTAGGCCTATACTAAGGACCGTAGGATTTTACCTGTTTCTTTTCTTACTTCTAAATATAAAAGTACTTTATGTTCGACGATGTCGAAATATAAAAATTATATATCATAAAACTGTATCATAATGAGGGTCATTAGAGTACTATTCTTCATTATGAAACAGTTTCTCCAGCCAATCAGAGCTCATTCATTGACCAATTAGGTAAGGATAGCTTCGTGCATGCGCTCAAAATCCAACATGTCGGACATGAATTACATGATTTGAAAGTTCAAATTGGATATCGGATTAACCATTGTAGTTACAATTCCAAACACAAAGACAAAATCAGCACGAACCTTTACGGTAACAAGAAAATACTATGACATATGCAAGAAATGTATGAATCTACGTCCAGAAGTTAGCAACACAGCATCCTTCTACATAAATTACCGACATGGAAAGTACACCGTCCATATGTTCGCGTAAATAAACTGGCGAATATGAGACGAGAAATAGCACTGTACCTTAATATCCCCAACCCCAATTTCTACACAGCGCATTGCTTTCAAACGACTTCGGTGACAATATTTGCGAATGCTAGTTCTGACCGGCACTAGACATCATGCAGGCTGTAAACAATAGCATAGCAAAGTAAATGGTCTCTGTTTGGAAATTCTTTGACCCACGCATGCGCTCTGTTCAGTCAGCAAACCACCCAGCGCGTCCTGTTCACTAACTAAAGTTACTGAATCCCAGAGATATTTATGAATATTTATGTTAAAACATATTATAAAGTTATAATCATCGTCGACCATAAACAGCCGTATGCAACTCGTCTATAATGGTAATTAAGACTCTCGTGTGGAAATAATAAAATTCGCTTCGCTCGTTGTATAAACATACTCGTGTCTTAATTATTGCCATTATAGGCTCGTTGCATAATGTACTAATAAAAACCTATTCTACCTATTGCAACCTAAAAAATACTATTTTATGTTTTGGAAAACCTAAGATGACATTCTTAAAAACCTAAAAATCCGGTCCCTAGTTATTATTGACTAAGGTGTAATACCAATTGGTATTCATTTGGATGAAATAAGCCATAGTCACAACACAGTGTCTAACAAATAGTTCCCTGACGAACTAACGAGCCTAATTTTCTTCAAATAATAGAGACCATATTTCAACAGTTGGCAGACCTGGCGACTCTAAATATATTCTTAGTTCCATCTCTTAAGGTCCACAATTCGCATGCAGAATTTGGTTGAGATCCAATAGATAGTATGCACGTTACATGTATTTTAATATTGAATTCATCAGCATGCGTAAAATCAGGTTGGCACCCCTGCCATAACTTAAATTGAAATATTATGATCTATACTGTATATGTGCCATTTTTGAAAGATTAGTATGGAAGTTACATGTGATTCTACATTAAACCAATCAGCACGCGTAGAATCATGTTGTCAGCACTGTCGTATATCGGTTACTGAAAATTAACCTACATTTGCAGGTTCTATTTCTATGCAATGTTTAGAACTCTTGGCCTGCATTCTTTCTGATATACAGTATTGAGATTAGGATACAAATGTATAGAGTGCATTTTTCAACAGTTGGCTGCCCTGTTGATACTAAAAAATGTATGTTCATATCTGCTCTGGTGCGCAAATCACATACCAAATTTGGTTGAAATCCAATAGATAGTATGGAAATTACATTCATTTAAAGATTGGACCTATCAGCAGGCATAGAATCATGTTGGCAACACTCACATGCATGGGCTCCTGTAAATTAGTCTGATGTAATATTATCTATATGTGTGTAAATTTTGGAACAATTCCCATGCATATCTTCCGAGATATCCAACATAGACCTCAATTTTTCAATTGTGATTTTTCATCAGTTGGTATCACTGACATCATTTTCAAATATGGTCTTGTGATATTCAGGCATAGCTCTTTACTCGTACCAAATTTGGTTTCGATAACTGCAGCCGTTTAGGAGTTGATAGGGGGGGGGCACACACACAGGCAGACATACAGAAGGACAAACGGACAGACGGACAGACAGACAGACAAACATTTGCCTGGATCGATCTCATAAGTCTACATTTTCCTCATTTTTAGAAAATGTGAAAAGTAGGCTAAGCCAAAGACTCCCCACTTCGAGTCTGCTAATTATAATTTCACAATTAGTTTATGTCTCGGAGGCGCCAAGATGTTGAATACCTTTATTTGTCCAATGGAGAGTTTATGTGACTTGCGCTGTTGTCCAACATCTCCCTGCAATCCATTAGCCGCCATGCAGTTCCACCTTGTAGCTGTAAGACTGTTAGTAATGGCTAGCACGCTTGACAAATACAGGATTACCATCTTCATCCTACTACATCTTCTCAACTAATTTACTAAATGAGTCAGTGTCTGCAGAGCTTGGCTTTTTAAACTCTCATCATTTCTCCGGGTTTCACTAAAAATACATTATGTTTAGAACAGGCGTCTAGTCAAGAGCCTCACGCAAGTTGAACCCTTTTGTGAAACATACATTAACAAAGTCGCCTCCGTAGCGTAGCGGCCAGCATGGTTAGCCGCCGCCCCGGAGGTCCTGGGTTCGATTCCCGGCTCTGCCACGAAATTTGAAAAGTGGTACGAGGACTGGAACGGGGTCTACTCAGCCTCGGTGGCCCAAATGAGTAGAGGGGGTTCGATTCCCCCTCAGCCATCCTCGAAGTGGTTTTCCGTGGTTTCCCACTTCGTCTTCGGGCAAATGCCGGGATGGTACCTACTGTAAGGCCACGGCCGCCTCCTTCCCTCTTCCTAGCCTATCCATCCCAATCTTCCATCCGTTCCCATCCCTCATGAGGCCCCTGTTCGCTTTGCAGGTGAGGCCGCCTGGGCGAAGTGCTGATCACACCTCCCCAGTTGTATCCATCACGACCAGATGTTCCAAGCTCCAGGACACTGCCCATAGAGGCGGTAGTGGTGAGTTCCCTCGCTGAGTCCGTGGGATCCACCAACCTAGAGGGTAAATTGACTAAATAAAAAAAATACATTAACAAACATTTATTTATTTATTTACATTGTTCATATGCTTTTGGGATATCGCCGTGTGAATATAAATTTAAAATTCTAAAAGTTTCGAGAGGAACCTTGCCTCCTTTTTCAATAGAATTAAAACAATGTGGCCAAATAAAGTGTGTCAATGAGATTACAAAAACTAGAGAAATTCCTCTGTTCATCACCAGAGAGCAGCCAGAAACTACTGTATTGACCTTGGTAGAAAAACGCGCCATAAAGGGAGGCTGGGACTGAGTCTTTGGTGAAAAAAGTAAATATTATCGATTTTTCAATTTGTGCATATTATTGTACGCCGGACTCCTGCGGATCATTTGGCGGTGGTATTTTTTGGGTTCCGCCATTTTTAAAGTACTAGCGTGACATTTAAATGTCCGGTTGAGCACTGGGGAAACGCCCCCATCCACTTGCTTCAACGCAACAGATACCGCTCTCACCAATGCCCATCTTCAAATTGCCTATCTAGTGAGTTGACGAGGTAACATTACTACGGTAACTATAGAAATGCCAAATATGTAACGTGTTTCTTCTGTGTTCAGTTTTTATTTATTTATATAACTGACGTATTATTAGTTTAGCCTTCAACCATGTTTTATTTACTAAAATGTGTTTTTCTTTTCATATATACATTTTCAGGTATTTAAAATGTTCCTGCTGAACCAATTTGGTTTCAAATTCCATGAGAATTTCATGAGTTGTTAACACCTATATTGTCTTGATATTAACAGAAGTAATTTTTTATAATGTTGATACTTAAAAAGATAGTAGCCTTCAAAGGGGTATTTTTTAGCATAATTTGAGAAAAACCTCAACACATAAAACATACTTTTCCCTCCCATTCATGGACTACATATCCAGACTTTCTCTCTGTTAAAATTCTTTCCATACTGAACCCTTGCAAAGAAGCATATGAGACTCAGATTCGGGGCGTAACAGGTCATATTCGTAAGTTGCTGTCAGGGCGCTTCATTAACTTGCAGGGTAACATATAACAAAATAACATGCAGGAAAGAGTGAAGCCAGGGTTAAAAACAACTGAATTTAATAACAAATCACCATATTTACACTTAAACAATTAACAACAAAACTCCCAACTGACTCCCGCTTAATAAAAATGCGAAAAAAACTTAGGCGATATCTCTGGAGAGATTAATTACCTGGACCAAGTGTCCTTAAATAAAAGATACAAAAAGTGACCATATAAGTGCGTACGCCGTTCTACATGCACCACGATGTGTACTTTGAATGCGTGATTCGTTATCATCCAGAATGACCCTTCAGACAACGAATCCGCATTTCCTAGAGCTAGACCGACACAAGGGAACACAACTACAATACATTAAATTAAACCGACACTTCCTAAATCTACTATAAACAAACACAAAATTTCCGTGTGAAATTGGACTTGAATTGCCGTAGCAACATTTACTGCCTAAAATCTTAGGACTTCTCACACAAATCAACACAAGTACGTTAACACGTGACCAATAGAAAAATACTCCAATGACCGCTGTCAAAATTTACAAATACTCTACCACTACACCAAACGGGTGTGACAAACAAAATTACATGAAATCGAGTCATCAACAAAGCAATAGGCAAACAGCCAACATTTACGTTAATCACAATATTCTTATCCATACAAGGTACAACAATCCGTTACACACATGGCGAACTCCCCAATTAATTATGGCTTAAAAATTAGCCATCACAATGAACAGGTTTGCTGCATGAAAGCTTACAGGGTTCAGTCGGACAAAAAGGACTGCCTATCAAAATAAGTCACAGGCAAAACGGGCGGTTTGTGGAACTCTGCATGTCTGTCAACCCACGTGTCAATAACCTCGACCTCCCAGAACATGGGGTCGAACCTCGAAGAAATGTGCCCCAAAGCACAATAATACGTGTGTGTCAGAAAAACATATGGACAAGAATCAGCAGTCTCCCAAGAGCACTCTGTCTTTCCATCTAAAATACAACAGCAGCAAAAATATATAAGGGCGGTAGGACAACTACCCCCTCCTCACGTAGAATCAACACACACTAGACACATCAACACACACTAGACACATCAACACACACTTAATCACACGTATGGGTTGTGACAGACCCTGAAATAAAAGACACAAATAATATCCACATGCTGGCGCCATCGTTCTATGCCGTGACTAGTCACCTGAAAAGGACTCAAGAAAAATCTATCAAATTAGAACGAAGGTGTTCTACAATTACTTTTAAGTTGGTGCACTCGGCTACCCTAACATGAATAATAACCTGTTCAGCAAAATGTTTTACAATCAATTCCTCCCATTCCTATTTCAAATATTAACGTTAATAAAGCACCATTTATCGAATGTAACGGGTTCCGCAATTGCAAGGATAAAATCACGCACGCACGCCGCGTACATTACACATGACTCAAAAAAAAATCAAAATATCAACAAACACATTGGCCACGCGCCAACGGACATTTAAACATATAGTGTCGGTACAAGAAAAACAGCTATAAAACAAGAAAGAAAAACATGACTATTTACAAAGTTCCCCGGCCAAATCTAACTACATAATTGAAATAATCCAATTTTAGTACATCACCGCTTCTGCATGTAGGACTAAGGACATCCTCCTCAACCCATTGCCCTATGGACAATTTAGCACTCCATAGTAGTCGTCTGCGTTGATTTCTTGAAGCTCATCCCAACTTCAAACCACGTGCTGATCATCTTGGTCTCGACTCCTTGGCAGAAAAGTTCAATGTTAAATATTTGCCTATCTATAATCGCTTGCAGGCTACTCAGTTCACCCACAATTGTCCTACTGCGATTAATAGCGAAGACTGGCCCTAATTATATCGCACATACGCACTATAAAAACACACATACAATACACACAATTTATACATAAAATATACATCTCGAGTCCGCGCCACTGGCTCGTTAACAAGTTCAAAATCCTGGCTGCACCAGCAGTCGCTATCTCGTCCGGTATTTCCGTCCCGTCTTGGACTTCGGTTCTGGTAAGCGCTAATTAGGGTGATACGATACTTCCCCCTTAAAGTTGAACTCGTCGTCTTTAAAAGAATGTTACAGTTTATCACGCGCTGGCGTGAAATATTTAGATCACACAATTTAGTTGATTTTAGAACAAAATGTATTATAGCTTTTAAAATTCGATATTGCAAACGCTGCGACTTTAGCTCCCCAGAGCTCAGAAAATAAATTAGCTTCACTGATTTTAGAGCGTAAAAATCACATTTTGAACTGGCGTGGAGTATGCCTCTGAAGGCTCCACAAATTAAGTACTCCGATAAATTCGAGCGTCAAAATCACACGACAAACTGGCGTGGAGTATACCTCTGAAGGCTCCACACAATAGTCTTAGATAAATTCGAGCGTCAAAAATCACACTTTAAACTGGCGTGGAGTATGCCTCTGAAGGCTCCACACAATAAGACTTAGATAAATTCGAGCGTCAAAAAATCACACTTTAAACTGGCGTGGAGTATGCCTCTGAAGGCTCCACAAGAATAGACTTAGATTGGCGTCAGGCCAAACTATTTATGAGAAACTGACAAGGGCGGAGGAGTGGGGCGGAGTCGGATAAAAACTTCCAGAGTTTTTGTCTCACAAAGATGGGGCTAGTGTCATTCTTCTCCAAATAAATCCAACGTCTCAAATTACTCGAGCGGAGATTAATCCGTTCGGCGGTTCCTTAGATACACACTTCCGCGCGCTTTTTACTACTGACGCCGTCCACCTCGTGGTCACAGCTTGGTCTCTTGCGATTGGCTGATTCAATCGTATGTTCGTTGAGAGGACCTCGTGATTCTTCCTTTATGTCTCCAATTTTGGTACAGTAGTTGCACAATTTGGCCTTGAACTCGACTAATTCTGGCCGTCCCCCAGGAATAGCTACCAACTCAGCTTCTGTTGCAATCATTACGAAATGCTGGCCTCCCTAATATCCAAGTCGACTTCCTTATGTGCTGCCTAGGCCGTAGTAATAATAATAATAAATATGAATACTTATTTATCGAAGATCAATAAGGGTTCATTTATCCTCAGCAAGGATTTGAAATTCGAAACAATTTATTGGTTTGGATTTCAAAAACAAAATCCACTGTAGTAACAACACATCTCTTTAAATCTCACTCAGCTGCTCGAGCGTATGCCCCTCTGACTCAATTAGTGTGCTCCCTTCTCGCTGGAATGTCATTCATATTTTCTCTAGGTCTCTCCCTTCTCCTCACGTAGTTGCCACTCCCGTCGTCTCAGCTGCTCGTTGTTTACAAACAAAGTGCGTACTCACGCGCTCCCCGTGGATTTGAGTGTTTGCTTTCAAAAAAAAAAAAAATTTGGCAATACAGATTCTGCACATATCATCTTTCCTAATCATCAAATGGTTCCCTTCTGTAGTACGGTTTCAAATTGGCGCTATTAAAAACAGATTTTGCACCAGTGCTCACTTCTTCTAATCTGTAGGCATTGTTACCCAGATTCTTAATTACCCGGAACGGGCCAATGAATTTTGGACAGAACTTGGCGAAGACTTTGTTCTTAATTCGACTAAGGACTTGTCCTGATGTCGTCTTCTGAATAGGACATAGCACGACCATCTTCGAAAATACATCGACACATACCAAGAGGTGTCGGCATCCACGCTTTCCTTTTACTAAAGGACCAAAGCAATCAATCGCGAGCATCTCGCATGGTTTCTGCGGTAATAGTGGTCTTGGAGGTTGTTTCAGAATAAAGTTGTTCGGCTTTGTGCGCTGACAAGCGTCACACGTTCTAATTACTTCAACAATGGTGAATCTCATCTTGGGCCAAGTAAAGGTCTCCCCTATCGTAGCTTCAGTCTTATCCTTGCCGATATGTGCTAGGCTCTCGTGAACATGACAAGTTAATCCCCTCTGTAGTGATGCTGGAACTAAGATCCGCAGTTTAGTATGATGCTCATCCACGTACTTATGTAACAAGTTATTCAAGTAGTGAAATCTCGCTTGTTTAGCACTGGCTTCCCGGTACTCCGGTGAATTTGGTTGTAACTCCTTCCTATAAAATTTTATCATCATCATCATCCATGGGTCAGCTTCTTGCTCCTTCCGAATATCCTTCAATCTTGCCAAAAACTCACGAGCCTTAGGTGTCAAGGTAATATTGTGAACTTCCGCTGTTACTTCGTTTCCGTCCTCAGGGTTTCTACTCAAGGCATCTGGTATGACGTTCAATTTCCCAGGACAATGCTCTATTGTAATGTCAAACTGCTGTATGTAGATGGACCAGCGCGTAACTCTCTCACTTGCTATTGTTGTCTTAAATAAAAATGTCAGTGCATGGTGGTCGGTTCTAACAATGATGGAATAACCATAGATCATCTTGCGCCACTGTTGGAGAGAATATAGAATTGCTAGTAGCTCAAGTTCCGTAACTGTGTAGTTCCTCTCATGTTTCCGTAATTTACGACTCGTAAATGCCAAATAGGATTTCTTCTTGGGTTCTTCAGCGTCCTCTTGGTACAGCATAGCACCAATCCCAATTAACGAAGCATCTGCTTGAATGATAAATTGTTTCTCAAAATCCGGATATCCAAGTTTCACACAGTTTTCCAATAAATCCTTCGTTGCTTTAGAAGACCTGTCGCACTCCTCGTTCCACGACCATCGATTCGCTTTCTTCAACATCTCCTGCATAGGCGCTACTGTTTCTGTGTAACCAGGGCAATTTTCTTTGAAGAAACCTGTCACTCCCAAAAATGCTCTAACATGTTTGACTTTGGTAGGTGTGGGAAATTTCTTAATAGCATCAATCTTGGCTGGATTAGGCCGCACGCCCTCGACATCAATTATATGTCCCAAATATAAAATTTCGCTCTGGCAAAATGTGACTTTTTTAAGTTGATCTTGAAGTTCATGGTTCTCAGGTTGTCCAGCAGTTTATTTAAATTTATCAAGTGTTCTTCCATTGTCTCAGAAGCGATTAATATGTCATCAACATATCTCGTGGTGAAGTTCTTGACCTCCTCAGTCAGATTTCTATCGAGTGCTCTAATGATTGCACATCCCGCAGTTTTCACGCCAAAGGGCATTCGACACCAGATGTAACTTTGATTATCGAATAAAAATCCCGTCAACAGTTGGGATTTTTCTTCAAGTTCAAGATGGTGGAAACTATTTGTCAAATCAACACTTGAGTATATCTTCTTCCCGCGGAAGCCTTTCAAAACATCTTTGATCCTCGGTGCTTGGTCGTGCTCAACTAGCAGTTTGCTATTTAAAACTCGCGCGTCTAGGCATAGCCTAATTGATCCGTTTGGCTTGGTCACAGCCAATATTGCGTTCAGATAAGGAGTTGCAGCTTTCCTTATCATGCCAGAATCTAATAAGTTAGTAATAATGTCCGTCACCTGAGAAAAATGCTTCTCTGGGATCGGGTACAATTTACTTTTAAATGGGGTCCAATCTGTTACCTGCATCGCATATTGAAAATTTAAAACTTTCCCAGGTACGGTGTCAAACGCTCCTTTATGTAATCTTAAAATTTCTTCCAATCTTCTTCTATCAGATTCCCCTACGATGGCTTCCTTAAGTCGCTCCTGAAGTAGAATTTCGAATTTGGTTCCGCCCATTTCTTCTTCCGCCAAATGCACCCAAAGTTCCTGCGAGATATCTCGGCTGTCCATTTCTAGCACTGCTGTCTGGTTGACTTGCTCTCCCCTCAAGATCTTATCTCCGGCCTCATTAGTGCATTCCTCAACAACCCAAGTATTGGCCTCTCTCTCCAGCGGATTCTCTTCCATATTTAAACCCACATGATCCAATCCTTCTACTTGTTTGAAGCTTACAGTGTTGTTATGTAAATCAATTACAGCATGAAAATCGCAGATAAAGTTGGCTCCTAAAATTATATTGTAGTTCATCTTTGGAATAACAATGAATGTTTGCGAAAAAGTATGGTTCAATATTTCCAGATCTAGAAATGCTTGCTGTTTACAATTCATAGTTTTGTCAGGAATGACACCTCTGACTTTCATTAGCGGTACCGGCATAATAGGAACAGTCTGTTTTCTTGCTATTTCTTTAATCAAAATTTCAGTGACTAAGCTCACCTGGCTACCTGTATCAATCAAACGTCTCACCCTCATACCTCCAATATGCGCGTAAATAATTGGTAGCTGTCTGATAACATTTTCACGGTTCTTCACCACTTCCTCCAGGCAGTCGTCTGGGAATGCTACCCACTCTTCTATATTGGCCACTATCATCTCTTCTTGCTCCCTGGCGATCTCCGTTTTTAGCCTGTCTCCTTTCAGTTCATTTGGTTTTTTTTTTTATCCCGGGCCCCATTAGATGTGTTTCGCCGGTTATCATTCTGTCGCTCCTGTTGCCTCAGTAAACTCTCTGCCCCCTCTCCTTGATGGTTATCTGGGCTCTGTCTGTTCGCCATGGCACGCCCCCACTTCTCCTTCTCCGCTTCTTCATTACTTAATTGATCCAAGTATTTACGGGATTCAATATATCGTTCGTCCCAGTTATTCCTATAATCTCCTCTGTTTTCTTGGCGATAGTCCCTGCCGTAACTCCATCTACCATCTCCATTTCTTTGGTAAGGTCTACCTTGTCTCTGGTTTCCCCTCCAATTCGTGTATTCCCGCTGGTACGTCCACTGATTATTTTGATTTTGGTTATTCTGATGATATCTCCCGCGGTTATTCTGATAATTCTGATTGTTGTTATGGAACTGGTTTCGGCCGTCAAAATCATGTCTTCTTGGCGTGAACTGTGTCCCTGTGGACTGTGTCTTACTTTGGTTCCCCTGGCCGTGGTTATTTTGGAGTCCCTGAACTACCTCTGCCGTGTTGACACATTCCAAATTCCTTCTTCCTGTCTGTGGGCTTACCATACTCGTCTCATCTAAGTGTCTGAGTAATTCTTCGGCTTGGACTGCGGTCTGAATATTTCCTGCGACTAATAATTGTTGGATATGCATTGGGAGTTTTTTTCCGATGGTTAGAACCATATTCGGCTCGCTAGGCGGGTCATCAAAATCCCTGAATTTTACCAATTGCTGACTGAAGAATTCTGAAAAACGGGTTGGATGTGTACTGTGGTATTTGCGCGTGTACAGGTCCATTCTTAACCCTTGCTGTAACGAAGGACTCCAAAACTTCTTCAAAAACGCCTCGCGGAATTGAGCCATGTCTGTAAACGTGTACTTGAAACTTAAAAACCAGGTCAGGCTAGGTCCTTCTAAAAATTTCTCCACCATTCTTAATTGTTTCTCCGGGCCGATGTGTTGGTCATTAAAGTAGTCAGTTAATTGCCGTAGAAATGCTTTGGGAGTGGTTCCTGAATGTTCTTTAAACTTATCGGGCTTAAAATCATTACCCCGAATGACTTGGATGACTTGGGCTGGTGCCAAGTTCGGTTGCGGAGTAGAAGTCTCACCCCTGTACTGCTGGAATGCATTAGTCGTTAGTCTGGGACTTTGACCCCGACTCGTGTCCTCAGCCAACTTCGAACCTGCCGGACTTCCAATACTTGTTTGCTTTTCCGGAATATTTTCGTTTGAAAATAATGTCGCATTCTCTAACGATCTAATCTCGTTTTTTATGATTAATTCTGAGTGTTCCTGTAATTTCGACTTCATATTTTCCTCCAGTGCCTGCATTCGCTTTAAAACTGCCAGCCTGTCTTCCTTATTCGCATGAGCCTGCTGGTCCCAATCTCGCCGGATCCTACTTTTTAAGCTATTTATTTTCTCCTCGTTCCTCTCCTGATTTTTCTCTAGCTCTTCACGTATCCGTTCCTGCGTTTTTACTAGTTGTTCTTCCAAATTATCCTGAGTTTTGACGAGCTGCTCCCCTACTTCTTGTCTTATGACCTCTTGTGTGTTTATTAGCTGGCCTTCCATCTCTTTTCTTATGATCTCTTGTGTTCTGCCTAATTGCTCCTCTAAATTTTCCCGCAAGTGTATCCGCTCGGTTTCAGCCTTAACTTCGACTTTATCTATTTCCTTTATTAATTCCAGCACGTTGTTATCTACCGAATTAATTTGCTGCTGTAGTTTCTCTTGGGTCTTCTTCACTCCCGCGGTGTTACTGACACATGCTGCCTCTATCTGCTTGAGTTTATCTGCCACCATCTCGTCAAATTGTACTAATTTGTTATCAAATTTCGCCTCCAATTTCTTCATTTCGCCTAACTGTTTGGTGTTGTTTTCCGCAACCTCGCCTGCCAGTTTCTCTACTTTTTGAACGCTCTGATTAATATCATTCGTGATTTTTCCTAACTGTTCGGTTTGTGTTACCGCCTGTTGTGACAATTTGTGGTTTAGTTCATTGAATTGTTTGTCAGTGTCTAATTTCTGGACTTCTAACTGGACCGAAATGTTACCGCTCATATCAAGTAATTGTTTTTCGCAGTTCTTTAATTGTTTATCTAATTGTTCTTCCGTTTTCGCGGACATTTGTTCTAGTTGTTTTTCACTATGCTCACGCTGAGCTTCTAATTGTTCTTTTAATTGTTCTTCCGTCTTTACGGACATCTGCACTAATTGTTCTTCCGTTTTCGCGGACATTTGTTCTAATTGTTTTTCACTATGCTCACGCTGAGCTTCTAATTGTTCTTTTAATTGTTCTTCCGTCTTTACGGACATCTGCATTAATTGTTCTTCCGTTTTCGCGGACATTTGGATCGACATCTGTTCTAACAATGCCTTTATCTCATCAACACTCGCCATATCACACACAAAATATATTCAGAGAAAAACAGGGTTATGGGCTAAGGTTTCAGCCCTATACGCACATACATGTCACACATTTAAATATTACTGGCTCTAATTTAATGAAAATTTCAGTAACAAAATTTACTGAATACAAAGACACTTATTCCCAAACAACAAAATAACCCCTAGTGATCTGCTTTTAAATTCCTAACCAACAGAATTTACGAAACACCAATTAACCGAAGTCAATTAAATGTCAGATATAAGGCAACATCTTCCTGCTTTGACTGAGTTCATCAATAATGCAAATTTCTAATTTTAATGTGGGCGCCAGAACAAGTTTATAACAAATACCAAATCAAATTCTAACCTTGTTCAATATTTCTAACTTTAGGAACTCAGTGATTTTACTAATGCACATGGCGGTACAACATCGCCTCCATTTACTGAATTTACATGTCCGCTTGACCTGGCATCATTTCTCAACGAAATAAATATGAGATCAGCGAAGCAACAACAACAACAATCCCCACTTGGGCAGCCATTTTTGTTTTATGAACCCTTGCAAAGAAGCATATGAGACTCAGATTCGGGGCGTAACAGGTCATATTCGTAAGTTGCTGTCAGGGCGCTTCATTAACTTGCAGGGTAACATATAACAAAATAACATGCAGGAAAGAGTGAAGCCAGGGTTAAAAACAACTGAATTTAATAACAAATCACCATATTTACACTTAAACAATTAACAACAAAACTCCCAACTGACTCCCGCTTAATAAAAATGCGAAAAAAACTTAGGCGATATCTCTGGAGAGATTAATTACCTGGACCAAGTGTCCTTAAATAAAAGATACAAAAAGTGACCATATAAGTGCGTACGCCGTTCTACATGCACCACGATGTGTACTTTGAATGCGTGATTCGTTATCATCCAGAATGACCCTTCAGACAACGAATCCGCATTTCCTAGAGCTAGACCGACACAAGGGAACACAACTACAATACATTAAATTAAACCGACACTTCCTAAATCTACTATAAACAAACACAAAATTTCCGTGTGAAATTGGACTTGAATTGCCGTAGCAACATTTACTGCCTAAAATCTTAGGACTTCTCACACAAATCAACACAAGTACGTTAACACGTGACCAATAGAAAAATACTCCAATGACCGCTGTCAAAATTTACAAATACTCTACCACTACACCAAATGGGTGTGACAAACAAAATTACATGAAATCGAGTCATCAACAAAGCAATAGGCAAACAGCCAACATTTACGTTAATCACAATATTCTTATCCATACAAGGTACAACAATCCGTTACACACATGGCGAACTCCCCAATTAATTATGGCTTAAAAATTAGCCATCACAATGAACAGGTTTGCTGCATGAAAGCTTACAGGGTTCAGTCGGACAAAAAGGACTGCCTATCAAAATAAGTCACAGGCAAAACGGGCGGTTTGTGGAACTCTGCATGTCTGTCAACCCACGTGTCAATAACCTCGACCTCCCAGAACATGGGGTCGAACCTCGAAGAAATGTGCCCCAAAGCACAATAATACGTGTGTGTCAGAAAAACATATGGACAAGAATCAGCAGTCTCCCAAGAGCACTCTGTCTTTCCATCTAAAATACAACAGCAGCAAAAATATATAAGGGCGGTAGGACAACTACCCCCTCCTCACGTAGAATCAACACACACTAGACACATCAACACACACTAGACACATCAACACACACTTAATCACACGTATGGGTTGTGACAGACCCTGAAATAAAAGACACAAATAATATCCACATGCTGGCGCCATCGTTCTATGCCGTGACTAGTCACCTGAAAAGGACTCAAGAAAAATCTATCAAATTAGAACGAAGGTGTTCTACAATTACTTTTAAGTTGGTGCACTCGGCTACCCTAACATGAATAATAACCTGCTCAGCAAAATGTTTTACAATCAATTCCTCCCATTCCTATTTCAAATATTAACGTTAATAAAGCACCATTTATCGAATGTAACGGGTTCCGCAATTGCAAGGATAAAATCACGCACGCACGCCGCGTACATTACACATGACTCAAAAAAAAATCAAAATATCAACAAACAAATTGGCCACGCGCCAACGGACATTTAAACACATAGTGTCGGTACAAGAAAAACAGCTATAAAACAAGAAAGAAAAACATGACTATTTACAAAGTTCCCCGGCCAAATCTAACTACATAATTGAAATAATCCAATTTTAGTACATCACCGCTTCTGCATGTAGGACTAAGGACATCCTCCTCGACCCATTGCCCTATGGACAATTTAGCACTCCATAGTAGTCGTCTGCGTTGATTTCTTGAAGCTCATCCCAACTTCAAACCACGTGCTGATCATCTTGGTCTCGACTCCTTGGCAGAAAAGTTCAATGTTAAATATTTGCCTATCTATAATCGCTTGCAGGCTACTCAGTTCACCCACAATGGTCCTACTGCGATTAATAGCGAAGACTGGCCCTAATTATATCGCACATACGCACTATAAAAACACACATACAATACACACAATTTATACATAAAATATACATCTCGAGTCCGTGCCACTGGCTCGTTAACAAGTTCAAAATCCTGGCTGCACCAGCAGTCGCTATCTCGTCCGGTATTTCCGTCCCGTCTTGGACTTCGGTTCTGGTAAGCGCTAATTAGGGTGATACGATACTTCCCCCTTAAAGTTGAACTCGTCGTCTTTAAAAGAATGTTACAGTTTATCACGCGCTGGCGTGAAATATTTAGATCACACAATTTAGTTGATTTTAGAACAAAATGTATTATAGCTTTTAAAATTCGATATTGCAAACGCTGCGACTTTAGCTCCCCAGAGCTCAGAAAATAAATTAGCTTCACTGATTTTAGAGCGTAAAAATCACATTTTGAACTGGCGTGGAGTATGCCTCTGAAGGCTCCACAAATTAAGTACTCCGATAAATTCGAGCGTCAAAATCACACGACAAACTGGCGTGGAGTATACCTCTGAAGGCTCCACACAATAGTCTTAGATAAATTCGAGCGTCAAAAATCACACTTTAAACTGGCGTGGAGTATGCCTCTGAAGGCTCCACACAATAAGACTTAGATAAATTCGAGCGTCAAAAAATCACACTTTAAACTGGCGTGGAGTATGCCTCTGAAGGCTCCACAAGAATAGACTTAGATTGGCGTCAGGCCAAACTATTTATGAGAAACTGACAAGGGCGGAGGAGTGGGGCGGAGTCGGATAAAAACTTCCAGAGTTTTTGTCTCACAAAGATGGGGCTAGTGTCATTCTTCTCCAAATAAATCCAACGTCTCAAATTACTCGAGCGGAGATTAATCCGTTCGGCGGTTCCTTAGATACAAACTTCCGCGCGCTTTTTACTACTGACGCCGTCCACCTCGTGGTCACAGCTTGGTCTCTTGCGATTGGCTGATTCAATCGTATGTTCGTTGAGAGGACCTCGTGATTCTTCCTTTATGTCTCCAATTTTGGTACAGTAGTTGCACAATTTGGCCTTGAACTCGACTAATTCTGGCCGTCCCCCAGGAATAGCTACCAACTCAGCTTCTGTTGCAATCATTACGAAATGCTGGCCTCCCTAATATCCAAGTCGACTTCCTTATGTGCCGCCTAGGCCGTAGTAATAATAATAATAAATATGAATACTTATTTATCGAAGATCAATAAGGGTTCAATACCTTGATGTGCCTGTACATCAGTTTTCAATGTGATATTTGGAGTAACTGTTCAGCTGGAGCATTTTTAATGCTTATCGATTTTTAAAAAATGTAAGTGTTAATTTCTCAGAAAGTTCTGTCGCTATTTTCCTGAAAATTCGTATATGGCCTTATTTCACAATCAGGAGATCACAAACCAGCGGCTTCGGTGGCGTAGCCGGTAGCATGCTGAGCTTCTATGCCGAAGTTCGCGGGTTCAAATCCGGCCGAAGTCGTCGGATTTTTAGAGCGTTAAAAATCCCTCAGTATTCCTTCCTTCGGAGGGGAAGTAAAGCCAGCGGTCCCATGTCATAGATTTATGGCATGTAAAAGAACCGTCCACACTTGTGTGAAGGTAAATTGTATAGGTTAAGAATGTAAACAACGCTCTTAGGTTCCTACGTTCGTTGCCAAGAGCCGACTGCGGTGACGTCGGGTAGCTAAGTTCTGAACTAGTAGTCGTTGGTGGTGGCGTTTGGAGGCAAAAGTAGGAACTACTTGAAAATTGATCTTCTGCAGTCCTTACTTGAATTAAAACAGATACACACACCCAAAGTACACGAGGCTACATGACAGCGTTGTCGCAGCCCCTAAACTTAAGAACCAACCAACCAGACCACAAATCAAATTTCATTCAATTCTATCAATAATTACTATTTTTCATAAATTCAGTCCCAGCCTCCCTTTTAGAACGGCGGACAGAGTAGTAAGGAAGGAGACAGTAAAGGAGGGGGGTGGGTGGAGGGAGAGGGATGGATGGATATAAGGAGACAGAAACAAAAGGGAAGTGTATCTGTAAGATACCCAACGTCAAACAGGCCTCGGTGAAAAACATGGAAATATCCCAAAAGCATGAATCATTTTTATAGTATTCCGGGCCATGAAAGCCTTAATTAATTATTTAATGTATTTATTTATTTCTTCTTCTACTTCTTTCGTCGTTATGCCCATTCAAAGAGCGCGTTTGAACTTGTTAGTCGGCCTGATGGTTTTCGCTTTCTTATCCTCCCAAAATCTCTTCATGAATGCACTGTGTTGCCTCTTGCGTTCTGTCGACCACTTCCTACCAGTTTTCGTTATGGATTTCTCCTTAAATTTATGGTTGACTAATTTTGTCCTAAAAGCTCCACGATTGTCTATGATGTCGTCATTGATATTCATTTCTTGGAGGTCGGCCTTAGTTTCTTCTGGCCATTTTATCTTGACCTTCTTTCAGTTGATTATTCTGAATAATCTCTTAGTTAGTCTGTCGCTGTTCATTCTGTAGATATGGCCATAGAAATGCAGGCGTCGCTTCCGGTCGGCATCAGTGAACCTGTCAGTGAAGGAGTAGAGGTCCGCTGTTCTCCTCTTAATCCACATTCCATTTTCTCTCGTGGGATCATACATTTTCCGGAGAATTTTCCATTCATGTTTTTCAATGTCTGCAATTTTAGAGTGGCGACCCAGGCATATGGTTTCTGGGGTATATAAAGCATCTGGCAATACAACTGTCTTGTACTCTTTATTTATTTATGTTCGACCCTCACTATTATGTGTTTGAAAACTGTATCATAATGATGGTCATTATAACACCGTTTTTCATTACGATACAGTTTCTCCAGCCAATCAGAGCTCGTTCATTGACCAATTAGGAAACGATAATTTCGCGCATGCGCTCAAAATCCAACATGTCGGACATAAACACAACATCGAACTATAATAAATTACCGACATGGAATACCCACCGTCCATATGTTCGCGTAAATAAACTGGCGAATATGAGACAAGAAATAGCACAGTACCTTAAAATCACTAACACTAATTTCTGCACAGAGCATTGTCTTCAAATGACTGCGGTGACAATATTACTGAGGGACGGCTGATGTAAACATATGGCTGCATATGGCATTGAGAGCCCACAGAGCGCATGCGTCGGCCGTTCAAAGCTCTTGAAAGACGAAGGTATAACACCCAACGCTCACTCTGCGATCACAAAATTCCAGTAGCTGACTCTCAACAGATATTTATGAATATTTATGTTAAAACATATAATAAAGTTATAGTTATCGTCGAACATAAACAGTCGTATGCAACTCGCCTATAATGGTAATTAAGACACTCGTATGGAAATTATAAAACTCGCATACGCTCGTTTTATAAAAAATACTCGTGTCTTAATTATAGCCATTATAGGCTCGTTGCATAATGTACTATTATTTATTTATGATGATAAGACTTGAAAAAGACCATGTCTGTCCAAAATCCTTATTGACAAAGTTTGATGAAACAGGAAAATAATACAGTAAGACAATAAATTATAATTCCTGAGTACAGTGTTACATTATAACATTGTTCAGCAAACAGTGGACTAGTTGATACAAATGAAGTCGCAAGATTGACACAGCATTTTATTTAAAAAAAAAAGGCTGATTCCAAAACAATTTCCTAATTAATAACTATCTGAAATGATTAAAAATACTCAAAAAATATAAAAAAAACGATCTGTTACAATTTTTAGATTAACGATGAATATCTTGAAACGACAGCTCGAAGTGGAAATGACAATGATCTAGAATGAAAGAGTAATACTGAAATGAGAAGTAAGTTTTAAAGTGAATCAGAAAGAAGAAAGAAAATAGTAAACCTTAAAACACTTACGAGGAACTGATGTACAGTAAAGGTTCATTGAAAATTGTTGAGGTTGGGGTGATGTGTAATAGTGATTATATATTTATTTATTTTTTCAGTTCGTTAGAGCCATCTGTTAGGTTCACTTCTTAATAAATCACATAGACTCCTCTAGAACGCATATTTTATTATTTGTTGTGGAAAGGTTCACAATTCACACGATACACACCATATTGTTTTTGACACTGAACTTCACTGATATCAAAGACTATGTCAAAGATACTGCACTACACTCTTGTGCTTGCTGCCAACACAACATTCTCCCACCTTGAGTTGTGGAAACAACTCAACAAAACAATAAAATAACATAACACATATATTTTCACAAAATAAATGAACACAGAAATAAATAAGTCACTCAAAATATCTCTTTGGTTTAACCACCACTCTCCCACTACTGGTTTTGATGAGATCAGAAGTATTAGTAGATGGTTTAACCGTCTTTGGATTTTTCTCCTTCTTCTCATTTTCATTCCGCTCAACTTGCAGTCTTAAAGCATGATCTTCTCCAGATGTAACTTCAAGTGGATACACCCTCTGTACTGGCCTCAGTAGCTCTCCTTTTGTAGTCACCAAGCGAACAACTCTCACGACACCACCTTTGCCAGGGATGACCTCCGTCACTCTTGCCAGCGGCCAGTCAAGTCTCTTCGTGTTGTCACTGGCTACCAGTACTACTTCACCTACGCAGGGCTTGTGATGTCTTTTCCTAATGTGGTTCTTCTGTATTAGCTGTCCAAGATATTCATTCCTGAATCTTACCCTTAATGTTTCCTTTACTTTCTGTCTGTACCTGAATCTTCTGTCAAGTTTTATGTCCTCTATCATGTCGATATCGGGCATTCCAATCTCCTTGACTTCCTGTAGGAACATTGCAGGGGTGATAGCCATCAAGTCTTCTCCATCATTGGACAGGTAAGTAAGTGGTCGTGAATTCATGACAGCTTCAATGTCACACAGAACAGTCATCATTTCTTGGTACGACAGACATGACTTTCCCAGAACTTTCCTGAGCATTTGTTTGAGGACACCAATCAGCCTCTCCCACCATCCTCCCCACCATGATGCAGTGGGAGGATTGAATTTCCATTTTATTTGGTGTACAGAACTATATTCAGCAATTTTATCCCACTGAATTGTCTCCAACATATTGCAGGTGCCTTGAAAGTTTGTCCCTTTGTCACTATAGACAACCATTGGCCTTCCACGTCTGGACACGAAGCGCCGAAAAGCTTCGAGGAATGTTGCAGTAGCCAAGGATGTTACTAGCTCCAGGTGTACTGCACGAAAAACCGCACACGTGAACAGACAGACCCAGGCTTTCTCTCCACCTTTCAAAATCAGAGGCCCGGCAAAGTCGACCCCTGTTATTTCAAAAATTGAGACTTCTCTTACTCTGTCTATGGGGAGATGAGTTTGTTCTGCTTCAAGATGTTTTCCATGGTACCTCCTGCAGACAACACATGTTTTAATTGCACCCTTCACCGTTCTCCTTCCTCCAAGGATCCAATATTTCTGTCTGAGCCCACTGAGCAGAATCTGGGTTCCAGCATGACATAAGTCTTTGTGCTTCTCCCTAATGAGAGCGTGAACGGCTGTATGCTTCGCAGGAAGGATAGCAGGACAACGGAAAGCATAATCATCTTTGCGCGATATAATTTTTGTTTTCAGTCTCATCACTCCCTCATCATCCATGAAAACACATAGTGAGTTGAATCTTTCATCCTTTTCACCAACAAAACACTCCTTTTGTATGAACTTCATCACGACTTTTTCTGCTTCTGTGGTTTCTTCAATGGATAGTTCGGTAGTTCTTCTATTATTTTTCTGTCGACAATTATACAGAAACCTCAAGATCCATCCTATCATACGAACTGTTCTACGGAAACTTGAGAAATAGTCAAGGTGCCATTCTTGGGTATTGGACTTGTCTTCTAACACCGTCATAGTGTTGACTTTCTTTTTTCTTTCTTGGAAGACTTCATCATCGTTTGTTGAAATTTCGGGGCTAGGCCATTGTGTAGTAGATTGTTTTAGCCATTTTGGCCCTTCCCACCATCTCTGTTGAAGTAACTGTTTTGTGCTACATCCCCTTGATGCCAGGTCAGCCGGATTCATGGTTCCTGGAACATGCCGCCACTGTTCTATTCTGGACAGTCTTCGAATTTCTTGCACTCTGTTCCACTTGGCTTGTACAAATCGTAGCTCTATTTTGTCAACCCTCTGTATTCGCAAGAATATAACTGCAGCATACGCAGTTTGACTGGCGTCGCAGAACACGTGAAGAGATATATCTTCAACCGACTGGACACTACCGATCAAACATCTAGGAATCTTAATCTCAGACAGCTGAGGTAGTTCTGCCAACCACTTCATGAATCTTCTCTTTGTTGTTTCGTCTACTCTGGTGTCCCAACCGAAGTCAGTGGCCCATAGTTCTTGCAAGATTAATTTTGGACAGAGAAATACCGGACATGAGAAGCCAATAGGGTCAAACACCTTATGTGCAGCTCCTAGTATAGCTCTTTTGGTGATTACATCATATTTGAAATCGTTAACATGAGTTAGATTCAGTTCAATGGTATCTTCTTCTTTATTCCAAATGAGCCCTAGCACATGAGTAAGATTTTCAGCTGTACCATCCTGAGAATACTCCCACCCTCGGAGATTGAAAGATGCCTTATCCATTATTATGCTTGCCTCTCGCATGAATGAATGAAGGTCATTCCTGTTGTTAACACTAATAGCACAGTTATCCACATAAAAACATTCTTCCAATCTTTCTATTGTTGAAGTTGAGTAGGAACTATTATCGACTGTTTGTCTCTTCAACTCGTTCAAGTGGAGTTTGATGGTTGCCGACAATAGGAACGGAGAACATGTAAGTCCAAAGACAACTCTATTATGACGGAACACTTCTACCTTCCCTGTACTTTCCTCCTCCCACCAAAGGAATCTCAGAAAATCACGGTCTCTAGGATTGACACTTATTTGAAGAAATGCTTTTTCTACATCGGCCGTCACACCGATCTCATTTTCTCTGAACTTCAGTAGCGAACTAGGGATCAACTCTATGAAGTTAGGCCCTTTTTCAATACATTCGTTTAGAGATGGAGCGTTTCTCTGCTTCGCCGAGGCATCAAAAACAGGCCTGATCTTGGTGGTGCTGTTTTCTTTGAAGACAGGTCGGTGAGGTAGATAGTGTCCACTATTCTTCAGTTCTTCTTCAGGTACCCTCTCGATGATTCCTTGCTCCAACCAACTTCGTAAGACATTATCGTACTCCTGATAATGTTGTTCAGCTTGTAGTTTCTTTGTAGTGATTTCTAATCTGTGCTGAGCAATTTCTTTGTTGTCAGGGAGAGGTGGATGTTGTTCACTCCAAGGCAGACACACTTCATATCTGTTATCTTTATTCAGTCGTGCAGTCTCAAGGAAGTTATTTCTAACACGCTCATTCCTCTCGACGATAGATTCTTTCACAACAGGGTCAGTAATTCCAAGAATTTCTAAGTCCCAGAGATCAGAAATTCTTGTATGTTGGGAAAACAATGATGACACTAATAATGATGCCGAATCCCTTTGGGCCTTGTTACCTATTACTTTTCCCATTAGTGTCCACCCTAGGGAAGTCTCCACCAAAACTAGGCCACATTTTAGTTGATGTTTCCTCCCAGTGAGCAGTTCACCCGCCTTATCGGCCCCAATCAGAATCTGCACAGGCCCTCTCTCTCGTACATCAGTTAAACATATTTTCAGATCCCTTATCTCCTCACTCCAAGAACCATTCTTAATATATGGGACATCTTCACAAATTATCTCTTGGCTTAAAACTTCCAGCTCCTTGGAATAGTTTCCCTCCAATCGCTTTAAACTTATTCTGTAACAGTCGTGTTTTGCTTCTCGAGAACGTACTCCACCAAACAAGGAATGTATTAACGTTTCCTTCCTGATTGACTGATACCCCATTTCTTCGGCTAGGTCACGTGCAATGTAGGATTTAGTAGACCCAGTATCAATGACAGCTCGTACAGTTTTTTGTTTACCCTTTCCTTTAACGACAACTGCCAGGGTTTGCAAGTACACCTCAGGAGAACAAGACACATTAGCTAAAGCCTTATCCACATTATTGCCATCCTGGTGAACCAAATTCCTGTCTCCCTCGTAATTCTGTTTGGACACACTTTCATTTTCTTTGTCACGGAGCTTATAACACATTAATACCACATGTTTACCACCACAAACAATGCACCTGACAATCGATTTACAAGCTCTACTTGCTTGGCCCTTCTTTAAACAATTGAAGCAACAGTGTTTATCAGTTAAGATTTTCCTTTTCTCCCCTACAGTCATTTTTTGAGCTTTAATGCACTCTGGGCTCGAATGAGGTTTAAGACAAAAAAGACACTCCTGTCTCTTAGAAACATCAGCAAACAAAGCAGAAGCAGTAGGTATATTTGGTTCAATGACATCCCTTGGTTTCTTGTCTCCCTTAATCTTAGATCCTTGGGATGTGCTAATACTAAACCCTTTCATAGCCAATGAAATTCTTTCTTCACTTACTACTTCATTTTGAAGAAAAGCCATAAGCTGCTGCAAACGATCTTTGGATACGGAATCACACCTGAAGGAAGTATTCCTCTGCCATGCTCTTAATAGGTCTTCTGGCAAAGATGATTCAATTAGGGGATACAGCATTGCAGTACATTTTTCTGTAGTAACGCCTAAACTTTCCAGCGATCTGAGATGTGACTCTAATTTATCATACAAGCTACTCAGTGTTGGCCTTTCTTTGGAATTGACTGCATTCGTCAATACTAGTTTGAGCAATTCACGAACATAAACTTCCACCTGCAAGTCCTCTCTACCAAATCGAGCTTGAAGACTCTCTATAGCTTTGTCATAATTCTCGGCAGTGGGTGGAAAACTAGTAACTAATTCATATGCTCTGGAACCTTCTGTCATAGCCTGAATTAAATATTGGAATTTATCTTCCTTCCCAATGTCCTCATCCTCGTGAATTTTACGGAACTGGCTCCAAAAATATAACCAATCAATTATTTCACCAGAAAATTTCTTAAATTCTATTCTTGGAAGTCTATATTTCTTTTTATCACAAACATTGTCATTCACTACACTTTGTGGAGGGGTAATGGAAACAACGGAATTCATAAAACGTGTTGCTTTTGTTCTACAGCTAAGGAATTTGTGTTTGTAATCATCAGCTGATTCACATTCCGTTTCTATTTCGTCATCCTCACACTCGTCGTCTATCATCTGTTGAAATATTAATCCATCTAAATTAGAGATATCATCATACTTTTCTTGAAGGATTTCAAGTTGCACTTGCACTTTTTCCGTTTCAGTTTGATCATCTTCTAACAACACCATTAGTTGATTGTGTGAGCGAGTAAATAACCGCCGCTTTACGGTTCTTTCTTTAGCGAGTCTTTCCATCTTCTTTCTTCACGGGAGCCTTTTACTATGAATGAATCGTGTCACTGGTCGCCATAAAATGTTAGGTTCACTTCTTAATAAATCACATAGACTCCTCTAGAACGCATATTTTATTATTTGTTGTGGAAAGGTTCACAATTCACACGATACACACCATATTGTTTTTGACACTGAACTTCACTGATATCAAAGACTATGTCAAAGATACTGCACTACACTCTTGTGCTTGCTGCCAACACAACACCATCTATGGACCACGATGTCTGTGCTTTAGCTGTATGTTTCTCGCTGTCATCTTCGTTGTTGGTGTTCTGAGTGGTGGGTTTGGCAGCTGCTTTCTTGTAGGTGTCTTGAGCTTTTCTGATGGCCCAGTAGTCCTTCATTTCCCTGCTAAATTCAATCTTGCGCTCCTCAGACCATTTCCTGGTCTCGTCATTTGGTCTGTGGGTAGCTTCTGTGAGGGACGTTACGAAGGGTCTACTTTGGACAGTTATATGATAGTTACTCCGATCATCTAACATGGAGTTCCGCAAGATCCTTCTCCACTTGCTTCATTCACAAGAATCCTTGTTAGCAACCTTGAAGATCCTATTGGATAACCTGTTCGAGTCCATTCTGGACAGGTGTCCGTAGAAAGTCAGTCGCCTTCTTCTGATAGCATCTATGAAGTTTTCTTGATGCTAGTAGAGCTCACGATTTGGTTTATACCATCGTCTTCCATCTGGTAGAATCCTTGGTCCTACTATCCATCTCAGGAACTTTCATTCTTGCACCTTAAGGGCTCTTAATTTATTTATTTATTCATTTACTTATTTATTTACTTATTTATGTATGTATTAATTTATTTATTTATTTACCTATTTACTTATTTATTTATTTACTTATTTAATTATTTATTCATTTATTTACTTATCAAATTATTTATTTATTTACTTATTTACTTATTTATTTATTTACTTATTTATTTATTTATTTATTCATCATTAGGGTCACAAAGGACCGATAGATATAAGTTGTTTGCCTTCTTGGAGATCACCAGGTTTTCATCGTTTCGAACCCAAGATCGCAGGTTCAAACCCGGCCGAAGTCGTTGGATTTTTAAGAGCGTTAAAAATCCCTCAGTATGTCTTCCTTCGGAGGGGAAGTAAAGTCGGCGGTCCCATGTCATAGATTTATGACATGTTAAAACCTTCCACTAATTACACCTGTGTGAAGCTAAATTATATACAGGTTAAACATTCGACAAATGCTCTTAGGTTCCGACGTTCGTCGCCAGGAACCGACTGTGGTGTCATCTGGTAATCAAGTTCTGAACTAGTAGTCGTTGACGGTGGCGTTTGGCGGCAAAAGTAGGAACTACTTCAAAAAATTCAATGTCTCAGTCCTCACTTGAATTGAAAACAGGTAACACACACTAATACAACCATCACAGTTAACACCGGTTATCAGACAGATTCTACACACACCCAACGTACACGGGGCTACATGACCGCATTGTCGCAGCCCCTAAACTAAGGAACCAACCAAAACCAACCTTCGTTTCGAAGTGTCCTTTCTTCCATGCATCTAAGTAAACACGCTTCGGTCGAGTTGTGAGCCTGTTTGAGTTTTTGATTGAGTGGTGTTCAAAGTTGAATGTCTGTTTCTGAAATTCCACACTTTAAATGTCCATATCGATCTCCACTAGTCAAAGAGGAATCGTTTTGAGAATTATGAAGTACCGGTAGGTTGGTTGGCTCGTTCCTTAGTTTAGGGGCTCTGTTTCTTTGTATTCTGACAGCTTTATTATTATTATTATCATTATTATTATTATTATTAATTTTTCTACATTCATTTCACCACATAAGTGGGACATATCAACATATCGTCGGCTTGTTTGCAAGACGGTATGCCTAAATCTCTTAAGGTGGCACATTGAGAAACGAGCGAACAATGGAACAGGTCTCCAAGATGACGGCATTCTTCTTCTTCTTCTTCTTATTATTATTATTATACATGTATAATTCGCTAGGACCATCTAGGACCACGTTAAGTCTTGTCACATTTGGCTTTCTTTTGCGCCCAGAATTCCCTCATCCTTTGGGAATTAGCCTGCTTCCGTTCCCCTGTCCAAGGGCACCATGTCTTCTTTTTGGAGGCAAGACTCAGTTAAGCCCGTTCCTCACTATCTTTTTGCGCAAGAGGTCCCTGTCCAAAGCGTCGTCAGGATTGATTTAGAGCATTTGGAGATCTTCTTGGTGTTTCTAAACCAGACCATCGTGGTTTTGTGGTTGGAATAAAAAAAAAGTGAAAGATCTTCTTTGTCAACCTGTTGCCATCCATTCGTCTGAGATGGGCATAAAATCGTGCCCGTATTTTACGGATTGTGTCTGTAAACTTCCCTTGTTGGATCCGTTTTGGTTGATGCCATTCTTGTAATTAGACCCCATGATTCCTCTAATGATTCGGCGCTCTTTCTTCTCCAGTTCGAGGAGCCCTTTATCGGCATTTAGGGAAAAGATTTCGGCTCCGTACATAACTACTGGCCCCAGAACCGATTCGTAGTGACTATTATTATTATTATTATTATTCTTTCCTCGATTTTGATCATCTTTGGACCGAGTAAAATAACCCATTGCATTCACTGTCTCTTATTTCCTTTATCCTTTCTTGCCTTCCAGTAGTTCTTCATTACTTCACTTTGTATCCTTCTTCTCTCTTCCGTCCAGATGTTAGCCCGCTTCTTATTTCCCTTCTCCTGGAAACCCTTGAAGTTTTTGATCATATTTTTGAAAAGTGGTCTGCCCTGAATAATATCTATTGTTACTTCCATCTCTCCCATATCCCTTTTTATACTGTGTACCCATTGATTACCATTCTTGCTTTTGTATACATAACTGAATATTCGATTTGTGAGTCTGGTATTATTCATCCTTATTACGTGTCCAAAGAAATTAACCCTCCATTTCCTGATCGTATCGTGGATTTTTTCAATTTCTCTATCGTTGTAGAGTTCGTAATTTTTAGCCTATTTTCAATTTTGAAAAAAATAGGCTTATGAGATCACCTTTTGTCCGTGTGTGTGTGCGTGTGTGTGTGTGTGTGATTCGTGTGTGTGTCCCCCCTTAATAAAATCTAAACGGCTGGAGCGATTTCTATGAAACTCGAAAAGTTCATAGCACTATTCCCGGCGACCTCGACCGTGCCCTTCAAATTTTGTTACGACTCACCAATCCAACATGGCGGCTGTGCGAAATATTTCACCAGCATTCAATATCTCCGAAACTATTACCGATATTACCCTGACATTTTCTATGGTGATAGAAGGAACTACTATAAGTTCACTTATGTGACTTTTGAAAACCTGGTAACAACAAAACCAACATGGCGGCCAAGCGAATTTGCGACTTTTAAATAGACGTTTCTCGCGATTCGACCAACCAAACGCAATGAAACTTGGTACAGTATATGTTTATATACATTGTAATGCACCGACATCTAACTTCGTTCAATTGTTTACATAATCACAAGATGGCGGATGTGCGAAATATTTCACCGGCATTCTATATCTCTGAAACTATTAGCGGTAAACCCCTGAAATTTAGTACGGAGATAAAGGGCACTACCGGAAGTCCATCTATAAGACTTTCAAAAACCGGTTAACTACAAAACGAACATGGCGGCCAAGCGAATTTGAAAATTTTAAATAGACCTTTCTCACGATTTAATGTTCCAAGCGCACTGAAACCTGGCACAGGAAATATTTATACACATTGTAATCCACTGGTATCTAATTTAGTTCAATTGTTTACATAACCTCAAGATGGCGGCACTGCGAATTTTAAAATTAAGTTTTTATTTCTTGTGATGTAGTCATGCGATCGAAGTGAAAGTTTGATTAATGAACCTACGCAATAATTTTCCTTTAATGGTACATGACTCTGTGGCCTATACATTTAACAATCCAACATGGCGACCATCCGAAATATTTAGACGATACTGAATATCTACGAATCTATTTTAGCAATCAAACTGCATTTTTTAATGTTCATAGGGGCTATGAACTCAAGTTCACCTATAGGACTTTAAATAACCTGGTGATCACAAATCCGACATGGCGGTGATGCGAATTATAAATATTCACATGGACGTTTCTCGCAATTTAACCATCCGAGTGCAGTGAAACTTGGTACAGTAAATCCTTATACGAATGTTAATCCACTGGCATCTAATTTATTTCAATTGTTTCCATAATCTCAAGATGGCAGCTGTGAAAAATTTTAAAATCTCCTTGTTTTTTCTTGTATCCTAATTATGCGATTGAAATTTGAATACTACACGTTCACAATAATCTGCATGTAACAGTACATAACTCTAGGACCTACATATATAAAATCCAACATGGCGACCATCCGAAATATTTAGTCGGTTCTTAATATCTACGAATCTATTACAGCAATCAAACAGAAATTGTGTATGTTGATATTGGCAATTAACATAAGTAGGATATATGAAAATAGGCTGTATAGTTCTTCACGGAACTAGCCTACTTGTTTCTGTATCTGAACTCTCCACTTTCTGTTTTTAATGGTCCCAATATTTTTCTAAGTATCCTTTTTTCCTTTTTTCTTGCTCTTCTACAGGGCACCCAAGAATATTCTCCGCAGTGGTTGCGTGCAGCTGTGAGTGGTTGAGTCATGAGTTTTAGTTGGCTGCACTGCACTGTGTCCTTCAAAGCGGGACTTCCCCGTGTGAGCTGTCGATGTGCATCGCGATAAGCGCGCGAGCCTGCAGGTCTTCAGAGTGTATTACAGTCAGCGAGCGTTCAGATAGATTATTGGAAGAGTGCAACAGTATACAGGCGGTAATGTTTACTACTGAAGAGAGAGTTTTTTTTTTTTTCGTGGAATACGTTTTTTGCGAAGGCGATCGGTTTACAGAAAATGTAAAATTAAGATTTCAGGCGCGGTTTCCTAATTCAAAGTGTCCAAACCGTGATACCATTCGGGATTTGGTAAGTAAATTTCGTGTGTCTGGCTCAGTTCTCGATGTACAGGGAACAGGCAGGCCTACGCTTTTAACAGACGAAAAACTTGATGAAATTTCCGATATAATGCTGCGAAGCCCAAGTAAATCAACACAAAAATTAGCTCAACAAACAGGAATCTCCAAGTCGACAGCACATAAAGCTGTATGAGACAAGCTTCAGTTGTTCCCTTATAGTGGGAGATGTATGGAAGATGGACATATGCTCTCGCGGCCTTTTTTGTAGACCTTTTCATGCTGAACAATTCTTACACTCATAGTATTTAGATATTTTTAACGGTTTGCCCAGCGTAAGCTTACAAAGCGCTCGGACGCCAGGTTTTTTTATCGACTATTCCACTAAAATCGTTACTGCTCGGCTTCCTTTGATCATAAATAAATTATTTTCTACAGAAATCATACTCGATATATCCTTGACAGAATGGTGAAAAACCACATCAAAATCTGTCCAGTGGTTCTTGAGTTTACCAGTTTTCTTTTTAGCGTATGGCTTTTAGTGCCGGGAGTGTCCGAGGACTTGTTCGGCTCGCCAGTTTTGTAGCTGCTTCGAAACGGACACCCAATGGGTGAGCTACAAGTACCGTTGGGGAGGAATGTTGGATGGGAGGGTCGAGGAGTTGGAAGGTAGCGGCTGTGGCCTATAGTTAGGGACCAACCCCGGCATTTGCCTGGAAGGAAGATGGGAAACCACAGAAGACCATCTTCAAGGTTGCCGGCGGGGGGATTCGAACCTCCTCGCCTCCCGGATGTGAGCGACTGCCAACAGTCATGCCGCAACGGCCTCGGCTAACTCACAACATCCAAGAAACGGGGACTTTGTTTCATACTAAGTAGAGATGATGCAAGCGGCAGCCGTGCTACCAACGTAACTGCTGTAGCTAGCTCTCGCAGACGCATGTAGGCACTGCGGAGAACATTCCCGGACTCACTGTAGACTTTCCGGCTTAATTACCGTATTGCATTGTCGGATTTTAGTTGCAATAGAATGATTTTATCATTTCAAATGATCTTGTCAACTTCGTCGTTATGCTTGAGTCTAAAGTTATGCGGGATGGAGACGGAAGTGACGTCATGCAGCCGCGCGGGAAGCCTAAATTAATGGGTAAAGGACGGCGAGTGCGTGACGTCATGCAGCCACGCGGGAAGCCGAAGTTAATGGTTAATGTAGTCTGTTGAAAGAGTCCTGGGGCGTCGAGCGACCTGGAGCTTTGAGCGAAGCGAAAACAATACAGGGTGACTCCTATAGAGGTGTACAAGATGCCGGATAAGAATACAGGGTGACACCTAAAGAGATATACAAAACGCCAGATAAGAATATAAGGTGAATCTTAAAGATGTGTACAAGATGGCAGAGAAGAATACAGGGTGACTCCTAAAGAGGTGCACAAGATGTCAGACAAGAATACAGTGTGACTCCTAAAGAGGTGTACAAGATGTCACACAAGAATACAGGGTGACTTTTAAAGAGATATACAAGATGCTATATAAGAATAGAGGGTACCTCCTAAAGAGGTGTGCATTATGTCAGGAGCAAAATACAGTACAAGATGCCAGATAAGAATACAGGGTGACGCCTAAAGAGATATACAAGATGCCAGATAAGAATACAAGGTGACCCTTAAAGAGGTGTACAAGATGGCAGAGAAGAATACAGGGTGACTCCTAAAGAGGTGCACAAGATGTTAGAGAAGAATACAGGGTGACTCCTAAGGAGGTGTACAAGATGTCACACAAGAATACAGGGTGACTTCTAAAGAGATATACAAGATGCCATATAAGAATAGAGGGTGCCTCATAAAGGGGTGTGCAGGATGTCAGAGCAAAATACAGGGTGACTTCTAAGGAGGTGTACAAGATGTCACACAAGAATACAGGGTGACTTCTAAAGAGATATACAAGATGCCAGATAAGAATACAGGGTGACTCCTAAAGAGATATACAAGATGCCAGATAATATTACAAGGAGACTCTTAAAGAGGTGTACAAAATGACAGAGAAGAATACAGGGTGACTCCTAAAGAGGTGCACAAGATGTCAGACAAGAATACAGGGTGCCTCCTAAAGAGATGTACAAGATGTCACACAAGATTACAGGGTGACTTCTAAAGAGATATACAAGATGCCAGATAAGAATACAGGGTGCCTCCTAAAGAGGTGTGCAAGATGTCAGAGAAAAATACAGGGTGACACTTAACGAGGTGTACAGTATGTTAGATTCAATCAAATACAGGGTGACCCTTAAAGAGGTTTGCAAGATATCAGATTCAAATAATGGGTGACCCTTAAAGAGTTGTAAAAGATGCCAGACTCAAATACAGAGTGACCCTTAAAGAGGTGCCCGCGCGGGAAGCCTAAGTTAATGGGTAATGGAGTCTGTTGAAAGAGTCCCCTCCTGAGCCTTTCTAACATGTGTAGCATTTGTAGCGTGCGTCATTTGAAATGATATAACGTCTAGTCTTTCAGACTGACTGTAAGTTTTTCTTATTGTAGGTATCCTTCGTCAGTTGTAAAAGATGCCAGACTCAAATATAGAGTGACCCTTAAAGAGGTGCCCGCGCGGGAAGCCTAAGTTAATGGGTAATGGAGTCTGTTGAAAGAGTCCCCTCCTGAGCCTTTCTAACATGTGTAGCATTTGTAGCGTGCGTCATTTGAAATGATATAACGTCTAGTCTTTCAGACTGACTGTAAGTTTTTCTTATTGTAGGTATCCTTCGTCAGTTGAAAAACTTGTTGCAATTTTCGGCTTCTTGCTAATTTGCTTCTTTGTCTAGTACATTAATTTAAATCATTCCTCCCATATACTTAAACTTTTCTACCTTGTCAATTTCTCCGGCGTCTGTTATTAAAACTGCAGGAGAATTTCTAATATTAGTCATAAATTTGGTCTTCTCAAAGATATCTCAAGTCCAACTTTCTCTGCTATCTTTCTCAAAAGGTTTATTTGGACACAAGCTGTTTGTATCTGAAATAATGGCAATGATATCAGGAAAGGCCTTTAAATTTCGATCCAAGCCTTATTTCATGGTAGAGTCCTCTTTCCTTGAGTCTTTCTTCCCATTCCCTTATTACCTTTTCTAGAACACAGTTGAAAAGAATTGGAGACAGTCCGTCTCTCTGTCTCACACCGTTATTAATTAAAAATTATTATTATTATTATTATTCATTCATTCAATTTCGCTAATCGGCCAACTAGGGACCACGATAAGCCTCATTTTACATTCTGGCATTTGCTCATTTTTTCTTGATCCACATTGCCTTCATGAGCTCACTGTGTTTATTATTATTATTATTATTATTATTATTATTATTATTATTATTATTATTATTATTATTATTTATGTTATATATGTATGCAGCAGAACCTAGAGGAGTGCGTCAAGCCTCGGCAGCCGGCACAGTTCATATCCTCGCCGCTAAATAGGGGCTTCATTCATTCCATTCCTGACCCGGTCGGAGACTGGAAGCAGGCTGGGGATTTTCATGTATGCAGCAGAAACGTTGGTCATGATTGGGAAAGGTGGGCTTGAAAATCACAGAAAAGAAGGGAGAGAAATGCTTAGGAAAATCCTGGGCCCAACGATAAAAGATGGAGAGAGAAGACTAAGAATTGTACGAGAAAACTGAAAGTATATTTGAACTGATGAAGGAGAGGACATTACTTCTATGGACACCTCCTGAGAATGGATGGCAACAAACTGACAAAAAGAATTTTCGAATTTTTCAGGAAGAGAAAGACAGAGCTCAAATGATTTCGAGAAGTGAGAATGGACCTAGCCAACAAGAAGACGATATAGCAGAGAGGGAGACATTTAGACGACAGAGCTTTCCAGGAGACGGGGGAGGAGCCAGAAGAACATAAGACGGTAGTAGGAGAAATTATGAGAAGATACTGGCAGAGAAGGCAAAACCTAATGTAAAGCGTGGTCAACAGAAGACCAACATGAAAATGAATAATAATTATTACTATTGTTATCATTTAGTAAATGCTTGCACGACCAACATGGATTGTGATTTATGTTGGCTATACAGCTCTCCCTAATTCTTGGGCCTCTGTAACAGACAAGTCAAAATCCGGGAATATGTTCCGATGATTTATAACATGTCCGTGTAAGCCAATATGCCATAGTAATCAATATTGTATGTTTTGATATAGAACGACGTAAAAATTATAGCCCAATTCCTCATTGACGTGTTAATTATAATACAATATTTATATTTACCTAAAGTCAATATTTAGTACATTGTGACCTTCTTCAGCGTGGAATATGGTGAGGAACTGAGTAGCATCATACCAAATGTTCACAGAGTAAAATTTCAAAAAAAGAAGAAGAAGAAGAAGAAGGAAGAAGATCTGTTACAATAATTTTGTTAATAATCCATTAAAAAATGTCTTGAAAAACAGCGTATAAATGAGGAGATGTGTATGTGAAAATATGTACTGTATGTTGAATCAGTTAGACATGAGTTCTTGGCACACAATCGATACATTTCTCAACATTTCATAATAATTTCGCCACACATATACCAAAGTTTTTCTCTACAATACCTGGCAAATACACATCAAGCATCATTTTTAGCCTATTTTCATTTATGATAAAATAGGCTATGAGATCACCTTTTGTCCGTGTGTCTGTCTGTGTGTGCGTGTGTGATGGAGTGTGTCCCCCCCCCCCTAATAACTACTAAACGACTGGAGCGATTTCAATGAAACTCGGTAAGTTTATAGCACTATTCCGGATAACACCGATCGTGCCCTTCAATTTTTGTTACGTCTCACCAATCCAATATGGCGGTTGTGCGAAATATTTCACCAGCACTCAATATCTCCGAAACTATCACCGATATCACCCTGGAATGTTTTACGGTGATAAAGGGAACTAGTGGAAGTTCACCTATATGACTTTTGAAAACCTGGTAAATACAAAACCAACATGGGCAGCCAAGCGAAATTGCGACTTTTAAATAGACGTTTCTCTTGATTTAACCAACCAATCGCAATAAAACTTGGTACAGTATATCTTTATACACATTGTAATACACCGATATCTAACTTCGTTCAATTGTTTACATAACCTCAAGATGGCGGCTGTGCGAAATATTTCACCGGCATTCTATATCTCTGAAACTATTATCGGTATCACCCTGAAATTTTGTACGGAGATAAAGGGCACTACTGGAAGTTTATCTATAAGACTTTCAAAAACCGGTTAACTACGAAACGAATATGGCGGCCAAGCGAAGTTGAAAATTTCAAATGGACCTTTCTCGCGATTTAATGATCCAAACGCAATCAAACTTGGTACAGGAAATGTTTATACACATTGTAATGCACTGGCACCTAATTTAGTTCAAATGTTTACATAACCACAATATGGCGGCTGTGTGAATTTTAAAATTAAGCTTTTATTTCTTGTGTCGTAATCATGCTATCGGAGTGAAAGTTTTAATAATGAACCTACGCAATAATGTTCCTTTAATTGTACATGACTCTATGGCCTATACATATAACAATCCAACATGGCGACCAAAATATTTAGATGGATCTCAATATCTACGAATCTATTACAGCAATCAAGCTGAATTTTTTAATAGGGGCTATGAACATAAGTTCGCCTATATGACTTTCAATAACCTGGTGATCACAAATCCAACATGGCGGCGACGCGAAGTATAAATATTCACATGGTCGTTTCTCGCAAATTAACCATCCGAGTGCAGTGACACTTGGTACAGTAAATCCTTATACAAATGTTAATCCACTGGTATCTTTTTTTCTTCGATATTTTCCATAACCACAAGATGGCAGCTGTGCGAAATTTTAAAATCTCGTTTTTACTTCTCGTGTCCTGATCATGCGATTGAAGTTTGAATACTACACGTACACCATAATCTTCATGTAACAATACATAACTCTAAGACCTACATTTATGTAAAAATCCAACATGGCGACCATCCGCTATATTTAGTCGGTTCTGAATATCTACGAATTTATTATAGCAATCAAACTGAAATTTTGTATGTTGATAGAGGCAATTGACATAAGTAGGATATATGAAAATAGGCTGTATAGTTAATCACGGAACTACTTGTTTTAACATA